>OX589603.1:5340790-6629649 GCA_951329385.1 Polia nebulosa
TTTAAATCATTTTTTTAATGAAACCGTGTTGGTTTATACACCCGAAAAGGTGTTTGTGGTTTATTTTTCCATCGTGAAAATTACACGGGTGGGTTTGACTCAGAAAGAGTCTGATACGCCCTCCCGCTGCACCCGGAACGGGAGAAGTTATTTAAGGTTTTTGCCACCCAAAAAAAAAAGGGCGATGACTCTTTCAAACACACGCGCGACCTAATTAACTACTTGCAGGTGTATTCGCTAACTCAGTTGACATCAATTTGATAGGCACTATGCAGTACATTGCTCGGTGGACATCGATTATAATAGGCACTACGGTTTTCCTAAACGTCAAAGCAGCTATGTACGGCAAAGTGTCTATCAAAGAAATGTCAACTGAGTTAGAGAATACGCCTGCTGGTTTCTGAATTAGGAATTTGAAGTTGAGAAGTTGCTAAACTTCTTTAGCATAAAAAAAAACTTGTTTAGCATAAAAAAAAACACAAAACAATTGGCTTTAAACAAACATATATTATACAAAATGTAGTTTACGTTCAAAGCATACCTTGAGAGCCTGATCCCTGTCTCTGGCGGCCACGGCAGCTCTCTGCACGTCGCCCTCGAGTTGCGCGCGTCGCACATCCAGGCGCGCCGCACGACCTGCGAGTGATACATATTGTGGGGTAGGAAATCATCCGATGACATCTCCCGCTCTAGGTGGAGCGGGAGGGCGTTTCAGACTTACTGACTAAAACCGTGTTCCTTGAGTGCCCAGGGGCGAGATAACTCTGTTTCGAATTTATCCTCAACCCCTGGGCAGAGTGATACACATGGAATGGCATTATCACACACAATTTGACAATCAAACAAATATTATGTTTTATGTGTGTGATGATGACAGAGATCAACCGTTTCGGAACGCATAGAGATGTGAGACATCCTCTATGCGTTCCGAAACGGTTGATCAGGTTGTGATGAAACTTTGGTAGAGGGTGTTCTGGGGGGTGAGACAAATTACTTTTCTATTAGCGTTCACGCTAACGCTTGGTAAAAAATGTATGGCGATGACATTACTTGCGGAGAGACTGTCACGTGACTCACGTCCAGTAATGTCATTGCTATACATTTTGTACTAAGCGTCAGCGTGAACGCTAACAGAAAAGTATTTTGTCTCAAGAAAATGAAGACACCCACGAGGATTCATGGTCCAGAAAAACAACACAAATTAAAAAAAAAAAACGTGGTATTGCAACGCATCGGGGTGCAGCTAGATACATAAAACAAAGTCCCGGCCGCGTCTGTACCAGATAAACTCAAAAATTACTAAACCGACTTGCATGCGGTTTTCACCAGTAGACAGAGTGATTCATGAGGAAGGTTTAGGTATATAATTTGTACCTATACGAAGCTGGGGCGGATAGCTAGTTCTTAATAAAAGTGCGCTGTTAGATTTTCAACTTTCAGCACTGAGCGTTGAAAATCCATCATCATGATCATTTCAGCCTGCAGATGTCCACTGCTGGACACAGACCTCCCCGCACGCGTCGTCTAGTCGACCGCTCCTGTGCGTCTCGCATACAGCATATTCCTCACCAGGTCATCAGCCCACATTGTACCAGACCCCTTCGGCCCCATCAACCATACGTTCTGCGAGCAATGAGCCCTGCCCACTGCTGCTTATAGATTATAAGCACCTTTGCCATAGGCGGGCATTAACTCGTTATAATTATTAACAAGAAAATAGCTGAAAAACGACCATTCCCCCCCTCCCCCTCCTATCTCTAAAACCACTGAGCCTAGTTTTTGAAAAAAATAAGTAGATCCAACTCGGAACATTTTTAGATTATAATTACCTTTGCCATAGGTGGGTATTAACTCGTTAATTAACGAGAAAACCGATGAAACATTACCATTCCCCCCCTCCCCCAAAAATACAGAAAGTAGTTCTTTACTTATATATTACAGAAAAACTTATAAGGAGACATTTATCCCGATATAACTCCATACTGTTCGGAAGCAGAAGATCGCCGTGGCATAGTCCATTTTATACGACAGACAAAAACTTCATTTTCGATTTGAATATACGGGAAATGAAAGTTGATAGTCAATTTGCTAAACAATTATATACCTTCAGCGGCTGCAAGCGCTTCACGCAGCTGTCCCACTTCTTGTACACGTTCCCCTAACTGCACTCGAAGATTATCTCCTTTGCTCTACGAATAAAATGAAATCATTAAAAATTAATAGGAAAAAAACATTTTTAAAACAAGCTTTTAAAAAAATTGAAATTCAACAATTATTTATTTTGGGATAACTAGATCCAATCCAAAAAAAAAGTGAGTGTGTACTTATGTACGCACGTACGAGTAAGAAGTTATACTTCTTTGGCGTAACAAGATAAAAAACCAAACTGTCACTCTCATTATTTTTTTATAACGCGCCTAAAGTAAAAAAAGTATAACTTCAAAAATACTCGTATAATTTCCAAGGACAACATTCATCCGTCACATACATCCAGTTTTCTTCACAAAAATGCCCCTGTGCCGAAACACCCCGCCCCGTCAAGACAATCAACAGGGAGACAGATAAGTCCCTAACGATCATCAGACGAACAAAATGCCTCAACACAGGTGCATGCACATCTTCAGCTAATAGCTTTCAGGATGCTGTTGTGACTCCCCCGCACCCTCCTCATAAGTGATACGACTTTCTTCCGAATGACGGCATGAAAATCGTCTGTATGAGTCTGCGCGAACATTTTTATACCGGCTGTTATAATTAAATGCTTTCACAAAATTTCGTGTCCATGCTGTTAAGCATTGAAGAGTTTCTCTATCTGGAGCTAATCCTGGGCGTAGATTCAGGGCATGCTTACAATTAAAATGCATTGTCATCGGAACTGAACGTGGTTCTAACTCAGTTTGCAAGAAAACATACATACAAACATTGCAAATTAACTACTATTTTGAGTGACCATGGCTGTTTACTACTTGACAGGAACTTCTAGGTTACAAAGAGCTGGATTTTACGTCTTTTAATCATATTTTGAAGTCTTACCTCATTCTGAACCTTTTCTTCAGTGATGGAAGTCAATGAAGCCTCCAGACTGGTGATCTTGTCGCGTAAATTGCTGATCTCCAGGGTCTTACTTTGCACCGACTCGTTCTGAAATAAAACATTTGTTGCATAAAGAATAAACCTGTGTGCAATTTACTGCGGGTCTCAATAGCAAACTTTGCAGTTTGGCAGATGTTATGTTTATATTATCTAACAGTTTTTATGGTGCGGTGATTATTGTATTAGTAATTGTATTTAACGTTACCTCAGCCTTTTAGCTTCTGGGCACAAAACATGAACCTAATTCTGTAGTGGTTGTGGTGGTGATTCTGTAGGGGTAGTCTTTAGTTTAGTGATGGGCGGACACGCTGCGGCTCCAACAACAAATAAAAATCAAATTGGCAAACTGTAACCTAAAAACAAACAATTTTGAGCGCCTTGTTATAGCCACTAGTCGCCATAAGGTGCAATACGAGCAGCACTAACATCTTATTTTTGCTATAACCCAATTCACGCGTTTTAAACCGCTATTATTACTATTACCCAAGGTCTTTAGACCTGTGGCAAGGTTTACACACCCGGAACATGACTTAGTCTGTAGTTACACGATGGCCGACTGTCAACGGGGCTTGACAGATGTTGACACTTGACGCGCCTATTGCATCACAGAAGCAGTAAATTACCAGCGGTAGCGCCTCCTTCTGTCCAAACGCGCTCTACAGCCGCGCCTTCTCCTCCTGCATGGTCCTCAGGTTGGCAGTAACAGACTGCAGCATGCTACCATAGTGAAGTAGTACTAGTATCTTACCAGTGCATTAAGCTGCGCCTCCTTCTGTCCGAACGCGCTCTGCAGCCGCGCTTTCTCCTCCTGCATGGTCCTCAGGTTGACAGTAACAGACTGCAGCTTGTTGTCGCCCTTGCCAGCCTGCTCGCTCGCGTCCTTCAGCTGCTTCTTCAGCATGTTCACTTGCGATTTGTAGTCGTCCTGAAATAAAAAAAAAACATATATACGGTCGAATTGAGAACCTCCTCCTTTTTTTTCGGCGGTTAAAAAGGTCCAGAAAAAAGAAAAGACACTCTTTGCCTGTGTGGAAGTAATATAATATCCCACGAGTACGTACTACCGGGATAAAAATCTTAGGTTAGGATCCAGATTAAGGTCTACCCATGTTACAATAAATTTCATCTCAATCCGTTCAATCATTGTTGTGATGTGATTGATTCACAAACATCACACCTACCTAAAAAATAGAGAAAGAAAAAAAAATTGTGGCTTGGAAGAGGATGATTACTGAGACGGCTAACTAATAGAGATGCTGCGGGCTGCCACGCCGACCCTAAATAATTTAGGACAAGGGCAGAGGGATGGAAATAAGAACAAGCGAAAGATACAAACCTACAACAGATATTTCTGGATTATAACAACCCGTCAAGGCCCGGAATAGCAGACACAATTAAAAACCTATTGTCGCGCCTCCGATTGGAGACGCGCGGGGCCTGACAGATTAAATGAAACAATAGTTTTAGACTTACTAATACTCACAAGTACTTACAGTACAACTATTTTCTGAATGTCCCTCGGTAATCATCGCAATTCCGTTTACAAACGAATGCGAATTGCCATGTCCATCAATTATTAGATTTATTGTGTCACAATCGTTTATAATAATTTGAATTCCGAACTAAGTACTGTATTGTTGTTTTGTTTTGGTTTCCGTGTGAACTAAGTTCTTAGTTTTAAATTCAAATTATTAGACACGATAAATGTAATAATTTATGGACAAAGAAATGAGCATTCGTTTGTATTCGGAAATGCGATGATTGCCGAGGGACATTAAGAAAATAGTCATGTACTTTTTTAGGGCTCCGTACCCGAAAGGTCCAAATGGAGCCCTATTGCTGTCAAACACGTGTCCTCTGTCTGTCACAAAATTTTGACCATAAACTTAAAATTTGGTGGTAATGTTTATTATTACGTATTAAGAAATACGAATATATTGATAAATCTGATTTTTCTTTGATAATTCCCTCAATTGGTACGGAACCCTAAATGTGTGAAGTCCGACACGTACTTGGCCGGTTTTTTATTTTTAATATCAAAATATCCACGCAATATTTCTCTAGCTAAACACTAGTACAAGACTGTTATGTTGACCGTACCTTTTCGCGTTCAATCTGGCAGACATCGTGCATCAAGTTGCGCATTCCCTTCTTGACGAGCTCCGGGTCCACGTCGATGATCTCATTGCGGTCCTCGGAATGTTCGCGACCTGAAATGCAGTCAAGCCGCGTACATGAAGATTATCTACTCTTTATAGCCGACCACCTTAGAAAGAGGGACTGTTTGTCGAGAGTATGTAATACTTACATCAGCCACAGAACTCTGATAATTATTACCTATCTTTAACCACAGATAATATAATACTAGCGTACAGATGCCTCATCCTATACAAGGAAACGGTACCGCTATAACTACGCGATTTCGACTTGCATAAGCAACTTTTGTTCTTCGTTCGAGCCGTGCTCTACACCTCGCTTGATGGTGTTAGCAACGACGGCTTGCAAGTTGAATGAATTTACATTAAGTCTTACCAATATTTTCTCACACATTGAGGAATTACTTTAAAGTATTTTTGGCACTTCATAACAGTTTTACTGTTTCAAAATGTGTCATTATACAAATTTTAAAGAGGTGAATGGATAAACTCTAAAACTTCAAACAGCGCCATCTATTAGTACAAGAAATATAAATGCCTAAGCATTCATTCCAATAAACATCTAAAGGGGAATGCAAGAAAAATGCCTAAAACGGACACAAACTACTAATAGTTCTTTAATTATATTTAGAATAAAATAGGTATAATGAAATAATTCTTAAGTTTGTTTAACTAGGGTAAAAATATAACGATTACTAAATATATTTCACTTGATATCCGCTTATATTTATATGGAGGTCGTGTTTATTTGACATGAGCAGTGATGTCAAACTGTCACTAAAGCAAATGTGGTTCATACAGCCTAGATACGTTTTCTATTTAAAAAATAATTAATTTGAATAAATATTGACAAGCATATATTATTTTAATTAGACTTACGGTACATATAGATCGTAAAATAAAACTGAACGTCACTTCGAACGTCAAAAACTGAACGGAACAACTTGCAGCGACGGCTTGCAAGTTGAATGAATTTACACAAAGTCTTACCAATATTTTCTCACACATTGAGTATTATTTTATAGTATTTTTTGCACTTCATAACAGTTTTACTGTTTCAAAATGTGTCACTATACAAATTTTAAAGAGGCGAATGGATAAACTCTAAAACTTCAAACAGCGCCATCTATTGATACAAGAAATATAAATGCCTGAGGATTTGTTCCAATAAACATCTAAATTTGAATTAATTTTTTTTGTTACTTTTCTTTGTTCGAGATGAGACCCCGTGGTACCGGCTTGCTAGAGTCAGAGAGAGGAAGGCGAAGGATGTTAAGCGGATAAGATGTATAAGGGATGAAGCTGAAATTCTTCTATCAGAAGATGAAATCATTAAGGGCTATTTTGAAAGACTGATGAATAAGGAAAATATCTGGAGTGGTGTTGTAGAGAATACACCAATGAATGAGGGCTAAGTAAGAATGTTCAGTGTGGATGAAGTGAGAATAGCAGCGAATGGAATGAAGAATGGTAAGGCATTTGGTCCAGACGGACTACCAATTGGTGGCGGCGTGCAGGGTGCCGTCGGGCTGCACGCCGCACACTCTGCGCAAGGCGTGCGCGATGGACGACAGCTTGGCCTCCGCCTCGCGCTGGGCGCTCACAGTACATACCTCCTCTATGCGGGCTGTATCTCCTAGCGGGGCTGGCGAGTCGCTTCCTGGTGGCGGCGTGCACGGTGCCGTCGGGCTGCACGCCGCACACTCTGCGCAAGGCGTGCGCGATGGACGACAGCTTGGCCTCCGCCTCGCGCTGGGCGCTCACAGTACATACCTCCTCTATGCGGGCTGTATCTCCTAGCGGGGCTGGCGAGTCGCTTCCTGGTGGCGGCGTGCACGGTGCCGTCGGGCTGCACGCCGCACACTCTGCGCAAGGCGTGCGCGATGGACGACAGCTTGGCCTCCGCCTCGCGCTGGGCGCTCACAGTACATACCTCCTCTATGCGGGCTGTATCTCCTAGCGGGGCTGGCGAGTCGCTTCCTGGTGGCGGCGTGCACGGTGCCGTCGGGCTGCACGCCGCACACTCTGCGCAAGGCGTGCGCGATGGACGACAGCTTGGCCTCCGCCTCGCGCTGGGCGCTCACAGTACATACCTCCTCTATGCGGGCTGTATCTCCTAGCGGGGCTGGCGAGTCGCTTCCTGGTGGCGGCGTGCACGGTGCCGTCGGGCTGCACGCCGCACACTCTGCGCAAGGCGTGCGCGATGGACGACAGCTTGGCCTCCGCCTCGCGCTGGGCGCTCACAGTACATACCTCCTCTATGCGGGCTGTATCTCCTAGCGGGGCTGGCGAGTCGCTTCCTGGTGGCGGCGTGCACGGTGCCGTCGGGCTGCACGCCGCACACTCTGCGCAAGGCGTGCGCGATGGACGACAGCTTGGCCTCCGCCTCGCGCTGGGCGCTCACAGTACATACCTCCTCTATGCGGGCTGTATCTCCTAGCGGGGCTGGCGAGTCGCTTCCTGGTGGCGGCGTGCACGGTGCCGTCGGGCTGCACGCCGCACACTCTGCGCAAGGCGTGCGCGATGGACGACAGCTTGGCCTCCGCCTCGCGCTGGGCGCTCACAGTACATACCTCCTCTATGCGGGCTGTATCTCCTAGCGGGGCTGGCGAGTCGCTTCCTGGTGGCGGCGTGCACGGTGCCGTCGGGCTGCACGCCGCACACTCTGCGCAAGGCGTGCGCGATGGACGACAGCTTGGCCTCCGCCTCGCGCTGGGCGCTCACAGTACATACCTCCTCTATGCGGGCTGTATCTCCTAGCGGGGCTGGCGAGTCGCTTCCTGGTGGCGGCGTGCACGGTGCCGTCGGGCTGCACGCCGCACACTCTGCGCAAGGCGTGCGCGATGGACGACAGCTTGGCCTCCGCCTCGCGCTTTGCGCTCTCGCACTGCGACAGGGAGGCTTCCAACGCGCGGCACCGACCTTCGCTGCCACCGAGACGAGCCTGGAAATGTGAAGAGGATTATACAGGGTGTAACAGAATTAACGCCTAATATTTATTTTTGGCCGAATTTTAGCAATGGGATTTAATCAGCCAACATCACGCACATGATGCGTGTGACCAGGGCATAGCAAAAGCGACGAAAATATGTTTTTTGTTTCGTGTTACGAGACCATACGAGACCGACGCGTACGAAGACGATAAAACATTGTATGAAGTCTTTGTGGTGTGTGCACCGCGTCGATTACACATACAGACGTAAGGACTGTACCGTGTGTTCACAGCAAAACGACTCTAAACGTGCTAATGCACTTTTGAACGTTTACTGTGCCTACCTAGTGTCAATTAGTGAAAATAGTTGAGTTTTGTAAGTTATTAACCTGTCTCGCGTCTACTTAGCATACACAATTGATTTTTAATAAAATTGTTTACGGTCCATACGCTGGGCCAGTAGATACGGGAGAGGTTAATACGATTTTATTTTTAACTAAGACTTCGCCCGCGACTTCGTCGGCGTTGATTTCAAAAACTTATAGCCTATGACACTCACAAATAACGTGGCTTTCTTTTGGTAAAAGAATTTTCAAAATCGGTTCAATAGATTCAGAGATTACCCCTACAACCCCACAAACTCACAAACTTTACCTCTTTATAATATTAGTAGATTACTGTTGAAACCTTGATTCAAATCTTATAGATACGCTGTTTTAGAATATTTTGTTACAAGTAAAAAACAGTAAACACGACTTTTGACTTAAAGTTATGTGTCTGAAATCGGTAAATAATTTTCGCAAACCACGGTCTCCGACGAAGGCACGGGCGGCGGTGGGCACGGGCGCCGCGTGGGCGCTCCGCCCTCCGCTCGGTAGGTACTGTAAATCTATTCTGTAAAATCTCACCTTGAAAACTTAGGTGAAGTGAACGTGAAGTGAGCTGTTGTATAACAGTTCACTTCACGCTCACTCCACCTAAGCTATCACGGTGAGATGTTAACAGAATCAACCGGCTGTTACATTGCAGAAGGTTGAAACGTAGCTCTATTTAAAAATGCATACTCGTTACTAAGCCTAATATCCTAGATTCTTGTTGGTTATGTAGATTATTTAACTTAATCATAAAAATTAACAAAATTATTCAAAGCCGCAAGTCCAAAGCCTGCGCAAGTGTAATGGAATGATGAAAAGATAAAATCAAAATTATGCTTGTTAGAAAACTATACTTAATTAGTTTCATGGTAATATCAATTATCCAAAGTTATCAAGATCAAGTTGTGAAATGTAACCACACATTCGGTCATTGAACTGACAGCTGAGCCTGCAGTCTCGACATTGATAGCGATCGCTATGTCCTAACGATCGGTCGCTAAAAAATTAATGTTGCAAGGAGGCAAACTTTTATGTCCTTTTATATTTTGACAAGTTAATTTAATTGTTACAAGCGGTAAATATATTAATTAAAATTTAAATATTTTTAAGTTTTCATGTAAAATAGTGCTTGCAAGTTATAATTTAAGTACGCCGTCTCTGTACATATTTCAAGAAAATCAATTTTTTTTTTCAGGCTAAGATCTAAAATTTTCCTCACAAACGAGTGAGATGAGAAGTTTTTTAACAGCTGGTAATTTAGCGATCGGTAGCTAACGTAGCGATCGCTATCAATGTCGAGACTGCAGGCCCTGGTGAGCGCACGGCCCCCTGTTATGAGTGCAACGAGCGTTAAGTGTGTGCATAGAGATCGTGTAGGACGCTCAAATGTCAAATCAAAATAAAAAACTGGCTAAGTGCGTGTTGGACTCCGCACATTTCGGGTTCCATACCATATGAAGGAAATCAATATTTTGGTATTAATTGTTAAAATATTGGTTATAATAAACATTATCACCAAATTTCAAGTCCATGGGAAGTTAAAAAATTCTTCGGAACAAAATTTTGTGACAGACAGACGGACAAACCGACACGTGAGTGACAGCAATAGGGCTCCATTTGGAGCCTTCGGGTACAGAACCCTAAAAATGACTAGGTTTGGATTATCTAAATTTAATTATAGTAGTTGTTTTAGACTTATAATTTAATATTCTAATTGTTTAATTTTGCTTTTAATCAGTTAAAGGTTATAGATGCCTAAAATTGTCTGGAAAGTGTTTTTCCTTACTTGGGGCCAGATTTTGAGGGCTTTGGGTAATGTTTGTGCCATATATTTTGGGAACAGATTTTTTTTTTTGTATTATTTTAGTATACCGACCTTGAGCTCTTGTATCTGCTGCGTGGCATCGGCGAGGCATACTTCCAAGTTATGTTTGAGTTCTTCTAGACGACGCTCCTTCGACCGACAGTCTTCCAGACGAAGTACCAGCTCCTGGAAATTAAAGTTAACATTCAAGTGGACAGAAATGGTAGTGAATATTTTTGAGCTAATCTAACTAGCTCGTGGAGGTGTTAACAAGCTTGTAACACTTAAAAATAGAATAAATTTAATTCGTGGAATGGAGCGTTATTTTGCAAGATGACAGATAGACTTTGACGTTTCTTTTTCCAACTTGATCTGGAGCGAGTCTGCCTCTTAAACTTAATATATTGGAAAAAACTTCTTAAAAGCACTTAAATGATGTCTCGAAGGGCAGCTGGAACCAGAGTTAAGTTCAAATGTGTTAAGCATTGGGATGTAGGACGCTGTAAGTACTCTTTTTGGGCTTTTTCTGTATTGATGCTAAATCTTAAGCGTGGC
Source organism: Polia nebulosa (assembly GCA_951329385.1). Lineage (NCBI taxonomy): Eukaryota > Metazoa > Arthropoda > Insecta > Lepidoptera > Noctuidae > Polia > Polia nebulosa. The sequence goes on from OX589603.1 coordinate 5,351,705, forward strand.
ATTTATGAGTCTCACCGAAATTTTCTCTTGTTGGCAGGGTTCCTACTTTACATTTAGTTTCATACGAAAAAACAATATAAAAATGGTCGGATCATAAACTTCACTTTATTTTTGGAAGAACAATGCGGTCTTAGCAAAAGTTTCGGAACACAAACGTCCACGTGTCTAGAGATGACCATGATTAGATGACCACAGCTTAGATACTGCTTGTGGATCTCCTCACTGGACCTTTAATCTTCGATCTTCGAACGATAGGGTAATAGTGGTTCATCATAAATTGTAAGTTCAACATACAATTTTCTGTGTACTGAATACTATCTGGTGTGATGCAGTGTTGACAATAAAAGTGATAAATGTGAAGACCAAATCAAAGGACTCTTATTTACTACAGACATACCTCATGCAATAAACCCGAAGATAGGTAACTAGGGTCTCATGTCATAAATTATCTTTGACGCTGGCCGGTGGAAGAATAATTTCTTTACAAGCTAGTTGGAATTTTGTGCTAAACTTCAAAAGGTGAAGAAAGAAAGAAAAACATTTATTTGGCGACAATCACCGGGCACACAAAAGAAATAAGTTTCCAGTTAAAAAACATTTCTTTAAACGAGCTTTTATACCAGATAGCTCAATTAAATGCGTACACAAAATTGTCTTTTCCATGCTGTTGAACATTGAAGAGAGACGAATCAATCGAGCCCAAACTCGGTAGGGTTATGTTGTTTTATCACAGAGATGCCGTGGCCACCTTTCAGCTTCATCATCAGACCCTGGATATTGTCTAGGTCTAAAGTGCTCCTCAAGACGAATCAATCGAGCCCAAACTAGATGGGAACACATGTCTATCACCGGCGAAGGCTTGCAAATGGTCAATTAATAAGAACTGTATTTTTATTTATGTTGCGTTAATCATGAAAAACTTACTATTTCTTATTTTAAATAAAGTTATTTTGCTCTTATGTATGTGTACTCGGCACATGAAAAGGTAGGCCCACTGCAAGGCATAACGAGTCAAAGTCGAGCTGTGGCTGATGATGATGACGCGTGTACCTGGTCCCTCGCTCGACAAGCCTCTTCCAGCTCAGCGGCGCGCTGCCTGCATGCCGCCAGGTCTGCTCTAGTGGCGCCCAACATGGCCTCTAGCTCTGCTCCATGCCGCCTGGCCGCAGCTGCGTCGCCGGCGCAACGCTCGCGTTCTTCGCATTCGTTCTGTAATCTAGATCGTCAAAACGTAGTTTAGATCAAGCATAAAAGACCTTGGCCTACAGTGTCATATTCTATGGGAGTGTACTCTTTGGCAAACTGAACGCAATATTATGTTGGATAGTATTCAAGCTACTCGTACGTCTGGAGTTGTCTATTACACGGACCTTGTGGAAACTAGAATGAATTTCCGTGCGTTCAAGCGTTTTTTCCATACCTATTATGAGAATCAAGTGTAACAGATCGCAATTTTAGGAACCATTAATATTAGTGTATTTAACCAGTGGTGCTTTTTTTTTGTGGAGTGGGAAATCATCCAATGACTTCTCCCGCTCTGGGTGGAGCGGGAGGGCGTGCCAGACTCTTACTGACTAAAACCCACCCCTGTTCCTCCCTGCCCTGAATGCCCAGGGGCGAGGTAACTCTTTCGAATTTATCCTCAACCCCTAGGCAGAACCAGTGGTGCTTTGCAACTGGGCTTACCCCAGTTGTAAATACCCTTTGTGCCTAATGGTTATGTTTTTCTTACTCCTCCGCTGTCTTTACTGATTAATTTCGTTGCGGGACCTAAGACAGTTTAATCGTTTCTCTGGGACTGGTCGATTTTCATTGCTCGGCGTTTTTTCTGGTGGTCGCCACTGTTGATTCTGACTTACAGAAGTTACAGTGGTTTGGGAATTGTGTGGCGGGCTTGTTGTAACGTAGTGGTGTTACAATCTTAATTAAAACGAAACATAAGGAAATAACCACAAAGACCAAAAGCCACTCTAACAGTGTTGGTTAGCAATAAACAATATTATTTTGCTGACAACACTATTGTCTTTGGATTTGTTGACATCTGTCAATGACGGCGTAGTTATAAATAGCCCTGCAAGACAACGTGGATGCCTTTTCAATTTTAATCCAACTGCTGGCGGTGGACTCACACTCACCTTGTTCTGTCGAACACCCTTGAGCTGTGAACCGATCGCCAAATCCTAGCAGTTGCACGTTTGCATTGGCAAATATTTGCCAACTTAATTACGTGATATTCAACCCCTTTAATTGGGTGAGTGTTTGAACAGCATACAGGTAGCTTTGTGCATTCTGTGTTCCTAATCTTGTGTATAAATACTTTCCAGAACATGTCTTTCTTATTTCTTTTCTTAGCATTGTAAAATCAAGGCTTATAACCTACAAAAGATCTGTCGCATGTTGTAATCACGCCTTCCGCGTGGTTTACTTTACGAGGCTTTTGCTTTGCGCATACTACTTGTGCGTGGCTGCTGCTGCGCTCGAATGTGCATGTCATCATGCTTTTCCACCTCACCTTTGCAAACTCCGTCTGATTTTGACAACCACACTTGTTAGCGCACGTACAGCCGCTTTGCTCATGTTTAGGTGTCAAAATCAGCGGAGAAGCTCATCAACCATCACTGACACGCTGGACATTATTTCCAGGGTCCCAGATCCGGATTCCCAGATCCAGATTTCCAGACCCGGGTTCCCAAATTCGGAATATGGAGGGGGAGGACTTGGAGCCCTACGCTCTGAGAACGCACTTACATCGTCCTCCATCGCGGCCATCCTGCCGCAGTGCTTCGTGGCGCGGCCACTAGGCCACTCACCACGGCGGCTCGCTCCACGTCGGGTGCTTATTTACCCGCGTGGCCTCTGCAGGCCGTCTCCGAGCCGGCTAGACCACCTGCCGGCCGATCATCCTGGCTCGAGTCGACCCTGCGAGCCGGCACTACCACCTGCCGGCCAACACCTCCGGGGCAAACGCAACGTGGCTTCCCCGAGTCACCCGCCACAAGGTTGAGCCAGGGCAGTACTGTGCTATCTCCCAGGGAATACGAATATTTTGTGACTACAAACCTTCCCACACCCTTTCTCTATTTTAATATGTATATTTTTAACGTTGACCGAGGTACGTGTTGTCATTTTTTATCCCACGTAGGCTCCTTACGTCACATTGTCCCAATAAAAAAATAAAATAAAAAAGTGTCAGATCATCTTATTGTGTTCGTGGCAAGCTATGCAGTTGTACATATCGAAGCAACAACCAAACGCCCAAAGCGTTTTGGGAACACATTCATTGTGCGTACAGCTAAGGAGTAATCCCTGCCAGAGTCTGTGTTTCCTGATAGCTACAACCTGGGGAGACCCCCACTGTTTGAATAAAGACTTTTTCAAAGAGTGAATAAGTTACTTTTAGGCTCCATCGTCGACCACATCATCGCTTACCATCAGGTGAGATATTGGTCAAGCGCGTGCCTAACAATAAAAATAAAACAAGAATTTTAAATGAAATTTTACCTAACATCAGATATTCCGACCTCGGTCGAAGGTTCTATTACTATTCTTCCGAAAAGTGTTTGGCGAATAATATGAACTGATCAATAAAAGAGTGTCGGAATCAATGCGTCACGGTCAACCTACTTCGAGGACGATTGAGCCGGAATATTAATCGCCATCTATCGACAGTCACATTTATATGTCTTCAGTCTTTTCTCTAGATGGGCCATTAGAAGTTGTGTTAGTTTCAATATTTGTATCAATTTTAAAGCACGCTGACTACTAAAATGCAATTTTACTGTAACATTCTGTGCTAGCAGCTGCTCTGAGTAGTGGTGGCCCAGTGGTAACAGCCGCGACTTACAAGGTGTAGGTCGTGAGTTCAAACCCAGGCAGGCGCTTTACTCTGTGTAAATTATTTCATCACCACTGCTCTCAAAACGGTGAAGGAAAACATCGTGAGGAAACCGGCATGTCCTAGAACCAAAAATTCGAAGACATTTGACATCCACCAATCCGCATTGGGCCCGCGTAGTGGATTATGGATCACACCCTCTCACAGAGAGGAGGCCTGTGCCCCAGCAGTGGGGACATTAAAAGGCTGATTATGATGACTACTAAAAATGAAATTTTACTGTAACATTCAGTGCTATTATTTTCTTTTACTTTGTGTTTGTTGATGTTGTGTTGTGTCTATTTGTGTGAATATTTTCTATTCTATTCTAAATACCAGTACAGTCGAGCTACTAACCTGGACTGTAACTCTTTAATATCATGATTCGCTTGCTCCAGAGCAGCTCTCTCCCTCTTCAGTTGTCCCTCCGTGGCCTTGAGCTCTCGGTTGACATGCTCGCCTCCTGTCTCGCTCTCCTTCAACATCGTTTGAACGCGAGACAGCTCTAGGTCGAGGGTCGTGCGGTTTTCTTCCAATCCTGAAAAATATTACTTACTCAAAACGTTGAATGACAAAGAAATCCCATGCACGTCATCGTCATCTGATGATTTTCCACCCTCAATAAAAAAAAACCGGCCAAGTGCGAGTCGGACTCGCGCACGAAGGGTTCCGTACCATTATCTATAAAAACGGCAAAAAGAAAATCACGTTTGTTGTATGGGAGCCTCCTTAAATATTTATTTTATTCTGTTTTTTAGCATTTGTTGTTACAGCGGCAACAGAAATACATCATCTGTGAAAATTTCAACTGTCTAACTATCACGGTTCATGAGATACAGCCTGGTGACAGACGGATAGACAAACAGACAGACGGACGGACAGCAGAGTCTTAGTAATAGGGTCCCGTTTTACCCTTTGGGTACAGTACCCTAAAAATTACCGAACATATGAGGGCGTATTTTCTGCCCAACGAGGTGGTCCGATAAAAGCATCAAAATCAAAAGTCATTTATTCAAACTAGGCTGAGACCATCAGGTTTAAGTGGAAGAAGATTAGAAATGGCGCAACAAACTCCAAAGCAACACATCTGTCTGTTAATATTGGGTGGTCCCCACCTATGAAACTGGCGTTTTTTTTCTCACAAATAGAGAACCTCGTCACGTCTATGAATTAAATTATTCATCAATTGCTTGATATTATATTATCGAATAATGAGTCATAGACAACTGCCAATAGTTAAAAAAATTACGTATAGTTTTATAAACAAAAAAAAATATCTTAAAAATGACTCCTCTTTTTGTTAGCAGAAATGACCACTATATTTGTTTTAACTTAGCCAAAACTTATTTTTGTTGCTAAATCTAAGTGGCATACATTATCTTAGTTTTTAAACATTATTGCCTAAAAGTTTTAAAACATAAGTGTTCATAGTTGTTAAATAAATTAAAAAAATGTTAGTATGAAAAATGCAACTTCTTTAAAATTCTCCATACAAAACGCTGGTTTCGTAGGTGGGAACCTAATATAATGTAAAACTCTATTAAGCTGTAAGATATTCGTCACGTCACCTGCTATCTTATGATAAGCCTCATCCCTCGCACGCGCAGCCTCCCTCCTCTCGTGCTCGGCGCGCTTGACGTGGTCGCGCAGTTCCCGACAGCTGCTGTTGTACTTGTCTCGCTCGGCGATACAGTTGGTCAGTTGGCGACGGACGTCTGTTAACTCCTTGCGAAGACTGTCGGCTTCGTTCTCCACTGGGTATACAATAGAATCATCACATCGTCATCATTTCAGTCGAAAGACGTCTGCTGGACATAAGTCTGCCCCATCGCCACAATGACCGGTCCTGTGCGTTTCGCGTCCATCGGCTATTCTATTCCCGCTATTCCAGTGAAAAGCCAGTAGTGGGCTGAGATGCTGGCTTTCGCCTTACCCTTACTTAAGGTGGAAGCGCCAGGGTAGCCCGCGAAATTCAAATTTGCAGGTCAGTGTCAGGTTGTATCTTGGTCAAAATTTGATTCGCGGCAGTAGCAAGTATGTATTTATAGAATTATAAATATTTAAATTATCAATACCACTCTCTCAATTAGAATTGATGCCAAATGTAAGAATTTCATGAAATCATGACATTTGGCATCAATTCTAACTGAAAGAGTTGTATTGATGATTTTACTGGTTACAGTTCTGTAAATACATACTTGCTACGGCCGCGAATCAAATTTTGACCAAGATACAACCTGACACTGACCTGCAAATTGCTAAAAACGTAAGAAAATTTGAATTTCGCGGGCTAAGGTGGAGCTTTCACCTTAATAGTTATCAAATTTTTTATTTCCACTAGCCCAGAGCCTATGATTTGGATTCCAATATTGAAGGTTATCAAGTCTTAAAGTACGTCATAGTTAGTCTAGCTTTTTTAGCCATCATAATGCAATGAAAAAATTTCTAAATAAGTGAGTGTTAATATCTGATTTTCTTAATAGACAACAAATATTAAAAAAAAATTAACAAAAAAAACAACATAAACATAGAAAAAAATACAACATAGATTTACATTTTACATGAAACGTTTATGAACCACAATAGGTTACTCACACTCCTTCAACTTCCTCATAGTCTCTTGCAGCTGCGCGTACGCATTATCATACTTGTCTTCAGTCAATGACAGCTGAGCGCGAATCTCGGTACATTCCCTCATGACGGCTTCCTTCTCTAAGTGAAGCTCCTTGATTCGGTTCTCGTAACGAGCACATTCGTCTTCGGCTGTGGCTCTGAAATAGAGCAAAGATAGGGTTTTTGTTAAGTTGTGTAAAAATAAAAGGTTTTAACCGTTTACTTAGCACCCTTAATTTTTTACACTTCCAAATAGGCCATGTTTCATCTGTATGGAGCGAGAGGGTGTCAGACTCTTACAGACTAAAACCCACCCCTGTTCCTTCCCTGCCTGAGTGCCCAGGGGTGGGGTAATTCATTTTCAGAATTTATCCGCTACCCCTAGGCATGCAGGCACCGGCCACGATGGGCCCCGTCAGTGGTGGCTGACACTCATCTCTTTGAGGCGCGCGTGCAACACTACGCCACGCCACGTCAGTGTCTAGCCTATTATTTTAAGTACCTAGTACTGTTGCCTTTGATAAATAGTCGACCGCTCCGCTATCTAAAAATTGGGCATGGTATATATCTCGCAGCCATCTGGTTGAATCAGCAAGTCAATTGGACGCCTAGGCCGTTCATTAAACGCCGGTATTCAATTAAATGGCTGAAGGACAACCAGCCAAGTCGTTGAACGCAACGTTTAACCAGATGGCTGGATTTTGTCTAGTCATTTAGTTAAATTAGTATTGATGAATTTGTGATACCACTGATCATGATTATGTGTGTAAAAAAGGCAATGTTAAGATGCAAGAACGAGTGAAGCGAGCTCGGGATATAGGGCACCCTGACTCGGATAGGTTAGGTTCGAAGGGGATCCCCTGAGTGGTTATTATTTTTTAAACCATTGAACCCCGCTTCGCGGGCCTCCGACTACGCCTTTTAAGTAAATTGAATCACTAATAAATAATAATTTTTCATTCAACTTGAAGTAAATTTAAATCACTTGGCTGAGTATTGGTCAGACATTTTAAAAGGGCTGACTTTCAACACGCCAAGTTGTTAAACGTTGAGTGATTCTAGTTGAATTAACTATCGGCCTAGCCAATAAATTGAATTCCGGCATTAAAATTAATTCATTGGTGGTGTATTCACTTCTATAGAAGTGAATGTGAGGACTTATCACCACTTAGGTTAGATAGTTTTCTGTTTCGTCATAGGATTTGTTTTGCAAGTATGAACGAAGGGTATTTTTGCAGTTGTAGTAAGATAAGCCGTATATTGGACAGTTTTTACTTATTTTGTTGTAAAGACACGGACCAAGGAAATAAAAGAATCTTTTAGTAAAGGATTTGTAGGTTCTTGGAACGGTACAGATTATGTCTCTACGACGTTTATTTAATTGATTGTAGTGTGTTTTCTGGTGTTGTAGTAGAACGGTTTGTACTATAAAATGCTGCCGTACGGTCAAAACGTTACACTCTTTATATAATTGATCAGTAGAGAACAATATTGGTCGGAAGGTAGCTACTTTCAATATGGCTCTATGTGCAACTTCGAGCGGCTTTAAAATGGTTTTCGCCGCACCACCCCAGCAGGAAACACAGTACGTTATAATAGATAGACATAGGGCAAAATAGACATTACGTATAATAGTTTGGTTTGCAATACTGCGTAAGGTTTTAAATATATATATTAGTTTTCGGACTCTGCCAGTGAGGAGATTAATGTGTTGTTTGTAGTTAAGATTCTTATCTAAGACTATGCCTAAGTATTTTATATGGTCAACAGAGGTTATGGGTGGACATTGGCAAGAAACGAGAGATTGTGTATGACAAAAGTGGGCTTTAAGAGACATAGGAAAATTAGGTTGAGAGGCCGAGCTTATGAAGTAAGTGAGAAAATTAGTTTTTGAGGTGTTAAGAGTAAGCGTGTGAGAGTAAAGCCACTTTAAAGTCAAATTAAAACCTAGCTGAGCCTTGTTATTAAGATCAGACCATGAGTCAGCGACGAAAGTTATCGCAGTGTCATCCGCAAATGAAATAAACTTGGCGTTTTGAATATTAAGATTGCATAGGTCATTGATAAAGACTAGGAATAAGGTGGGACCTAGTATGCTCCCTTGTGGTACGCCGTAATGGATGGGGAGCTCCTCGCTATTGTAACTATCAATCCTAACAATCTGGGAGCGATTTGTGAGGTAATTCTTAGAGATCCAGTTGTAAACCTCTGACACCCACCCCCTCCAGTTTGAGTAAAAGAGTGGGAACGGGAACGGTGTCGAAAGCTTTTGCGAGGTCTAGAAATATGGTAAGTACCTTTTTGCTTTGATTTAAGTTTTCCACGACATGGTTAGTCAAATCATGAACTGCATCACAGGTAGATTTGGTTTTGCGAAAGCCGTATTGTTGCAACGATATTAAGTTATAATGTTCAAGGTAGTAAGTCTCTTATTAATCAAACGTTCGAGTACCTTAGATAAAGCACTCAAGACGGCTATGGGACGATAATTGTTCGGCAAGTTCCCGTCCCCTCCCTTGAAGACAGGATGAATAATGGCCTTTTTAAAAGATGTGGGAAAGACGCCAGTCTCGAAACAAAGATTGAAGATATGGCATAAGATGGGTGCCAGCATAGTTGAGTATTTCTTAAGGAAGGAGGGCGAAATGCCATCCCAACCTGGAGCAGCAGAAGACCGTAATGATTGGATAACTGTAATAATCTCGTTCGGGTCTGTAGGTTCTAGCACAAAAGATGAAGCTGATGTAGTTTGAGGAAATGTAGGTGTCTTAAGGGTTCGACTGTTGATTATGTCATTTGCAAGCTTATCACCAATATTTGCAAAATAGGTATTTACAGTGGTACACGACTGAGTAGGTAATGGTGACAAAGTTAATAATTGTGTAGATGTTTTTTTTTTATTTGGAGGTATTCGTTACTCGCTTTATAGTATCCCATAGGTTTTTGGGGTGTTTGCTGGCCTTATTTAGTTCTTCTGTGTCATAAGCTCTCTTCGCTTTTTTCAGTATACGAATACAAAAGTTTCTGTATCGTTTGTATGTGATTTTTAACACTTCATTTGCTGGACAATTTTTGACCTTTTTGTGCAGCAATAGAATGGTTAATTCAACCAGATGGCTGCGACATATACAGGGTGTAACGGAAAGGTGTGGTCATATTTTAAGAACCGGTTCTGCCCATGGAACTGAACAACTTTCTCTAAAAAAAAAGAAAATTCACAAAAAAAAATTTGGACTTTCCATAAGTTATCATCAGCTGATCAATATTTGTATGGGAGGTTAAAAAAATTTTTTGAGAATTTTCACAGATTTTCTTGAAGAAAGGTGTTCATATCGATGGGAAGATGCAGTCCTTAAAATATGACCACACCTTTCCGTTACACCCTGTATAAATAGTCACCAGTAGATGTACCAAGCTTGCCAAGAAGTGCAAGCCATGTTAATATGTTTTGGCATCCAAACTTGAATTGAAAGTAAGGTGCATTTTCCAAAAATTTTTTTGGGACAAACCGATGGGTTTTAGATGTCTCATTCTCCTTATTAAAGGATTACTATGAGGTTTTCTGCACCAAAAAAAGGAGCTGAGAACGAGTCAAAAACCTCTGTAAAAGACAGTTAAAAAGTTATAGAATAAAAGTTCCATTTCCCTTATAATGTTTACCTTAAGTAACGCAAATTTGGGCGTCCTGAAACCAAAAAAAACTAAAAATAAGTCATCATAGCTTACTTACTTACTTACATAGAGATGCTCCTGTTCAAACTATGTCCCATCTGTTGGAGTAACCTAATGGATCGATCCGTGCGGCTGTTATTACTTTAGCCACGAGTATAACTACATAATTATGTAATTGTACCACGACACGAAATGAAAAAGAATCCTAGCTTACTTGGCCTCATCTAGCCTAGTCTTCAAGGCCGCCATCTCGTCCTTCAGCTGGTTGACGTATGTCCTGTCCTGTTCGGAGCGCGCGTGCGCATCACGACGAACTCGTTCTAACTTGTTCTGTTCCATGTCAAAGGCGCGCTTCGCTTCTTCTAGACGTTCTAGAAGAGCTTGCTGTTCTTGGTGGGCTGTGAACACATAGGTAGAAAACTTTTTTACAAAAAATACAATCGATTTCTAAAATTGCAAAATACTTAACTTTAATTTCGGAAGTCGGTGTTTGTATTTTTTTGTTTCTTTGTTATTTGACACCCGAGAAGTAAAACTAAATATTAAAGTTATGCCCGAATGGATAACCCCAATAACATGAATTTAAACATTTGGAGACAATCAAAACGTCATCTGTGTATACATATTTTTTGTTAACCTGTGAAGCCCCATGGCAAAATCCGGGTTGTCAAATTAAACCCCGAGGACAACCCGGGTTGACAGCCGATTTTTTTTTTTTAATTATTCTCTATAATTTTTTTTTTTTTTGGTCCGACTCACCGGTGAGTTTCGGGGCTTTACAGGTGTTGATTTTTCAAAAAGTGCTGAATCAATTACGATAAAATTTATATGGGACTACCTCTGAAGTACGACCTACCAAAAAAAAGAATCATCGAAATCTATTCACAAATGGCGGAGATATCGCGTAACAAACATACAAAAATTAAAAAAAAAAACATACACGAATTGAGAACCTCCTCTTTTTTGAAGTCGGTTAATAAATATTACAGGAGGAAAATTGTTTTTATTCTGTAATATTTGAATGTGTGTTTTGGTGTAGTGAAATTCATGACTAATAGCCCCGTGCGGTTCTCCACAGCAAATACTAAGGTTATTTGTGTCGTAATGTTGGACTACTGTGGTCTTAAGGGTTGTTCATGACCAGTGATGATATAGACAGTTAAATTTCGTAATAAAATAATGGCGTGTTTGTTTATTTTGCCGTGGTAAAAAAAGCTGGCCAACCTTGGGCCGCAGACCAACGTATTTGGCCCGTCAATAGCTCATCAGCCTCGATTGCTACCCAGCGGCTAGCAAAATAATCTAATAATAGCACAATTTTTTTTTTTCTTTTTGGTGGTTTAGTATATGTACTGCCGAAGCAAGTCCCCTGGGCAGGGATAATGGCACACCTGGAAATTGTTCGTGATGAATGTGGTCCCTTACCCATAAGCAACGCCTGCTGCTTATCATTCTCAGCTCTCAGCATCGCCTCGTCGTGCTGCAGTATCAGCTGATCTCTCGCTATGAGTAACTTCTTCTCTCTGTCGCGTGCCGACGCCTCGCATGATTCCTTCTCGCTCGTTAGCGATGCTATGGTTTGACTTAGTTTGTGTTCCAATGCTTGTCGCAGTAGTTCCTACAATTAATAATACAAAATCGTTTTTAGTCATTCAGACAATGTTGAAATTAACTTTTAGTCGAATGTTGTGATTTCATTCAAACGAAATGCCAAAATGAAACTTTTTTGATGGAAAAGATGATTGTTTATTCGGAACAGAGACTCGCTAACGCATAAAGAACTAAAGGTGCAACTGGATCAATTATATGATTCAGCCGTAAACTAGTTGCACCTAGAGAACAAGAGAAAATATTCAATAGGGAACGTGCACGGCGTAGTCTGTGCCATCTAGTGGAGTAAATTCGAAACTTGCACCCTTTCAAAACTTGTCATTGACATTTCCGTGCCGTATATGTATCCACACACGCATCATGCACACATGCAGCACGCGTAACGTAGACTGCCATTGACGAAATCCGCAAGTTGTACTATAGATTTATTTTTTTTTGGGGTGGGAAATCATCCAATGACTTCTCCCGCTCTAGGGTGGAGCGGAAGGGCGTGTCAGACTCTTACTGACTAAAACCCACCCCTGTTCCTCCCTGCCCTGAATGCCCAGGGGCGAGGTAACTCTTTCGAATTTATCCTCAACCCCCAGGCAGTACTGTCGAAATACTTGACATTGACTTTTATGTGGCGCCATCTATAGTTCCTGCACGCTCCCTATTATTACGTATATTTTTGCAAGTCTTATAATTTCAAAAGAAAGCACAGAGGTAAATCGCTTTTACATTCGAAAATATATATTATTTTCAAGTTCCTTCATGACACACATAATAGATATCTGAGGTCATCGCAAAACTTGAGACTAGAGATGCCGATGCATTCCACCAGCTTTTACGACAAATCTTTTACGGTTCAGGCGGTGCGGTTATGGAATACCTTGCCCGTGTCGGTAAGGCGTGCTCAATCCTTGTCCACTTTCAAAACAATGGTCAAAAGTCACTACCTCTCTCTTTAATCGTTTTTACTAGGGTTCTATGCTTTTTTTTCATAATTATTAATGTATATATTTATCTATAATGTATTTATTGTATATATTATTATAAATAGTACACCTAAGACTACCTACAGTACTGTATTTCCTTTTCTCTTTAAAATCCATCCAAAGGTTGTCTTGAAAAGATCGCTTTTAGCGATAAGACCGCCCATTGTGTCACCCTATGTAATGTTTTCCTCATATTTTTATTGTAATTTATATGGTGTACATAATAAAGAGTATTCTATTCTATATTTTTATTCGCCGTTGAACAAGGTTTTGAACGCCGTTCTGCCATTTGTTTCTTTATCTCAATAGGCTCTTGTCCTAAGAAAATTTAATTAGTCCGTCTGTTAGATTATCAAAAAATATTGGACACGTATTTTTTTTTTTGGTCTAGTAAACCAAAAATGAAGGCCAAGAGTAGCAAGCAATAGGGACGCATGGCAATCTCTGGAGGAGGCCTTCACCTAAGAGGGCACATGTAAAATGTTTTATTTAATCAAATGATTGGATGAAAATGTATTAAATAATTTACAATCTAATACATTAATTTATTACTATTATTGATTTATATAATTTATTTTAAGTTACAAATTTTCTAATTATTTTGCAATTTTGAATTCACAAATATTTCAATCTTAATTTTGTTTTAATTTCTCAACTTTTATTCATAATTTTTTACTATTTCAATTTTGTATGCCAAAAATGAGGACGATACAGTGCGTTGAAATTTCGCGTGACGTCATATATCGTATCGTGTTCAATACACTTTGTAATGATAAGATGATGATGAGATGGTGTTGATGTGTTTTATCTTTGCCATTTTTTAATTGGTTTGGTAAAGCAACAAATACAAGACCCTATTACCCTGCTTGCTTCGATATTATAAATTTATAGCATTTCTACACATAAAATGTGTCCCTTACCTTCTCCTCTTTCAACTTGGTGATATTCTCAGTGGTGGTCCTGTTGATGTTGGTGATAATCTGCTGGTACTCCGCCTCCTTCTTGCCTGAAGACTGCGACATAGTGTTGCGCGTGTCACGCAGTTTGCGCTCGCTGTTCTCTAGGTCTTTTGTTAGACGAGCGATTTGACCTGGAGGAAAGGTGGAAGATTTTTCACTTAATATCGTTTAGTCGTTTATTGGGCAAAGATTACCACACAGTGGATCCCGAACGCAAAGAACCGACAACGCGGCAAGCCCAGAAAGAGATGGCGGGATGAGTTGGATTCCTTCACAAAATTGCAGAAGACCGGGAAAAGTGGCAGGAGGGAAAAGAAGCCTTTGCCCAGCAGTGGGACAACACAGGCTTATAATAATAAAATAATGATAAATAAATCGTTTAGTCAGTTTATAATTATTAGGTCTACACGAGTACCGTACATTTTTATGGCATTGCGGCGATATATGGATAGGATGCTGTAGAAGTCTAGAATAACAAACAAAACAATTTAAGCTGTTCAAATAAGAAGAAAGAAATTTGCATGATAGGAATGGATGTCTAGATATGGTCGTGATAATCCAATGAGCACAGGTTTCATTGACTCGATCATGTCAAAAAGAGGAAAGGATCGGTAATTATACAACGTAGTTTCGTGTTGAGAACTTAAACTAGTGTCAAGGCCACAGATTAGACAGGACTACGGTGGACTAAGGCACCATCAGAATCCGGTTATACAGGAATTCGATAGACGACATAATATATAGACAATAGACGACATATACAGGGTGTAACGGAAAGGTGTGGTCATATTTTAAAAACCCGTTCTGCCCATGGAAATGAACAACTTTCTCTAAGAAAAATTAAAAAATCCCAAAAAAAATATTGGAATCCTCATACAAAGTTATCATCAGCTGGTCAATATTTGTATGGGAGGTAAAAAAAATTTTTGAGAATATCCTCATGTTTTCTTGAAGAAATTTGTTCATGTCTATGGCCAGAAGCAGTTCTTAAAATATGACCACACCTTTCCGTTACACCCTCTATAGACAACAGACGACATATATAGACAATAAATAGACGACAGCCAGTGGGCTGTCGTCTATTGTCTATAATTATATATATAAATACATAATTATATATTATTGTCATCTACAAGGTTGCTAAAAAACTTGTTGACTGGGCTTACTGGCCTCGCTGAGGTATTCTCGTAACTCACCCTTATAATTCTCCTGCTGCACCAACGTCTCCTGCAGCTCATGTTCAAGCTTGGCTCGCTTGTTGTCCGTGTCCTCCAACATGTTGGCCGTGTCGAACAACACGGCCTCCAATGCGTCCTTCTCTGATCGGACGCCGGCTAACTGTTCTTGTAAGTGATGCTTGTCTTTCTCCAAGGAGTCTATTAGTATCTGTGGGTAAATAAAATAATACAGAAAAATTCTGCAAATAAAAATTAAAAGGTATATTTGGATCAGATCGAACATAGGATTAAGCTATGGTTCACCAATATATTTTTCCCTGCAGTGTTTATAGGTATATATATACATATATTTATTTCCAAGCATATCTCCAAACTGCCTGGGGTCGCGAATGAATTCGAAATAGATTCACCGCGACCCTTGGCACACAAGCAACTGAAGGAACAGAGGTGGGTTTTAGTCAGTAAAAGTCTGACACGCCCTTCAGCTCCACCCAGAGCGGGAGATGACGATGTTCGTGACTGCCTAAGCAGACATTGTAATTGCACCAAAATAATGAATTGAGAACAAGATCCAAATGTGTTTCAGAAGTAAATTATTAACAGTGGTATAAACTGTAATTCTCTCTCAAATCTTAATGGTAGGATAGTCTGACACGTCCTCCCGGTCCACCCAGAACGGGAGAAGTCATTGGATGATTTCCCACCCCCACAAAAAATGGCATAAGGTAATAACTGCCAACTGCCTCGTTGGTCTCACGCTCGCAAGCGCGACTGCTGAGCGTGAAGTCCTGGGTCCGATTCCCGAATTTGGCATAAAAGTGCTATGTGATACCCCCGTGCCTCGGAAAGCACGTGTTGCCGTTGATTCTGCCCCTGATCTCTCCCCGGTTGTGTCTGATTGCTGTGCCATCGGACTATGAGGGTAAAGGAACAGAGAGTGCAACTTAGCTTGCGCACATGCATGTGCACTATAATATCAGCGTACTTCGCTAATATCCGTACATTGGCCACCGTAATCGAAATTCGGTCGGAAGAAATTAAATTATTATAAGCTAATAACCTGTTTCTCTTCTCCATCTTTGACATGGTCTTCCAAGGCCCTGTTAATCCTGCCGATGGTCTCGTTAGCCTGTTCCAGCCGTTGCTGCAAACGTATTATTTCTTCGTTCAGAGTGTCCTTCTTGCGAACCATTGCTGTCAGCTGAGAACTCAGTTCGCCGCGTTCCCTGAATAAAAATATTGACTTTCTCAGTAACAAGTGCGAGTCGGACTTTCGGACCGAGGGTTCCGTACAAACTTTTGGAATGATAAAAAATATACAATATTTTTTCCCGAAAACAAGTCTGTAAAACGTATAATAATAATTAACAGGAGATAAAAGGGAGAAATCATTTTTTTTGTCATAATTCAAAAATTAGACATCGTAACAACACATTGGTGCTTCATTTCATTAAAAGCGTCTAAAGGGGTCTCTACGAGTTGGCTTCGACCCCTTGTACGCCTTCCAAAGGTCAGGGTCCCAAGAACACAAAAAAAAACTTGTTTTAGCTTTTGCTAATGAAATCCTTTCATGCGATACCACACAGGATACGGTCACCTCAAGGATTCTATTTTTAGTGAAGTAACTAAAAATGTACAGCTTTCCGATGTTTGCCTTAATTAATGTTATAAGACATTGCTTCTTTCTAAATTTCATGATTGTAGATCAGCGGGAAGTAACCATAGTACATGAACTTTTTTTTTAATAAAAAACGTTGCCCCAGACTAGGAATTATTCCTCAATTCTCAATTCTTTATTGCGTACCATAATGTTTGGGAAATTATTATAATAGTCACAATTATGGACCCTGTCGGGCACAGCATAGATCAAGTAGGAGAGAGGAGGAAGACAACTACTGTTTTATTAAATAGACTTGAATTTAACAATTATATTGTTTTTTATTAATTTATTTTTTTAATTATATACTAATAAGTTAGTACTTAACAATGTGAAAACCATTATTATATTATAGTTTTATTCACTTTGATTATTCGTTCGTCTAAACTTATCAATTAATTATTATTAACTTATTATTATTTTTATTTATTACTCCTGTATCGTGGGTGCGTTCACAAACATTTAAAGTCACATACACAAGACACCCAGACCCGGAACAACTATCTGTAGGCCATACAAATATTTGTTCCGTGCGGGGATCGAACCCGCGACACACAGCGCAGCAGCCGAACGCTCAACCACTGCGCCAACCGTGCCGTCACTCTGTCAACTCTGACAACTGTCTTTTAGCAGAAATAGCTCTAGTTCGGCAACCATGTTTTACCACCTTAGCTACTTTTTGGTGTGCCGGCTGCTATAAACTGTGCTAAACACGTCTCCTTACCTCATGACCTGTCGCAACTCCAGCTCCACCTTATCTCTCTCTCCCTCCAGGAACTTTATCTTCTCACAGAGAGACGCCTTGTCAGCTTCTAGCTCCATCCTAGTTTGTTCAGCGGCAAGTAATTCCTTACGCATGGAATTGAGATCTCCTTGCTGTTCTGATGACTGACTTGATAGGTTTGATTTTTCGTCTTCCAACTGAAATAAGGAATAACCTAGATAGAGGGGCGGTACAAATAAAATATAAGTGTTGCCCTTTTTCACAAACACTATACGACTCCTGATCGAACATCTAAAATTTTTTTGCACAATTACATTTTCAACTGACACTTTGAGATTATAATAGTTATAACATTATCAATTACAATTTACAATAATTTATAATTATATTCATAATCTGACATTACAATAAAATTATATCTCTTAAATGACAGCAGGCGTAGCATTACCATTTCTATCTCTATTCTGCCAAGAATAGACAAAGTTCTTTCTATCCAACTATGTCGAGTTCGAGTTCTCTTCTGCCCGAGCACACAAGACAAAGACATATTCATTCTTTCAATTTCGTCTGTCCGTCTGTCTATCTGTTCGTCGTCTGTCACGAAATTTTGTGCGTCTAATCGGAGCCCTATTGCTGTCACTCACGTGTCTGTCTGTCCGTCTGACCGTTTGTCCGTCGTCTGTTGGTCTGTTTGTCCGTCGTCCGTCTGTCCATCTGTCTGTCTGTCCGTCTGTCTATCTGTCCGTCTGTCCGTCAAAGTTATTCTGCGTCTCGTACCTTTCAAACCCTCGCTACGTTCCGGATTCTACATTTGAACCACTCGCTTCGGTCATCGGTTCAATCCTAGAATCCTTTGCTTGCTCAGGCTTCATACTCGCACTAAAAAACAACTTTGCAGCCTTGCATAACAAATAACTATTTTTTTAGAAAAGTTCAACCTATGATGCTATGTGACTTCAACTCTTGATTAATATTAGGCTTTTGTGGAAGATTCACCACAATTTTGATATATGACTGAGTCACAGAATTGAGTTTTTAAAATCAATATAGATCTTGTCTAGGTCCAATGTGATGTAGACTATTTGACACTTGTTGAGAAGAAAAGTTTCTACCCCCAAGTGTTAAAAGCAGAGAAAAATTGATGGTCATGCTTTACATTGTAGACTTTTGTCGACTGAAGAATAGAAACATTTCTTCTCTTCAGTTTTAACATGGCCATGCTTAGGACGGTAGAAATCTTTCTACAATCTGTAATTTTGTCTATTCTTCCGTCGACAAAACCCGTTTCTATGGTGGTCATGCTACGCGTGCAGGTATAATAATATAACTCTGACATTAATTAATTAATATGTTACTTAAAAAATAGATTTAAGATCATACTTTGTAAACCTACATTCTGGTAAATAAATTAATTTGAATTTTGAACTGTCGACGCTAACGCAGGGTGCGTTGAAATTCCAACAGTACCAGTGCCATCCTGTGTTTAAAACGGACAACAGACTTGTTTTATTTATAACTCAACCAGCGACCCGGCCCCCGGCTTCGCCCTAGAGGGTGAATCTCGACAGTGAATCATGGGAAATCAAACTTTACACTAGTATTAATGTACACTAGTAGTATTCACTGCCTAGTAGTACTCATCATCATCAGCCTTTTAATGTCCCCACTGCTGGGGCACAAGCCTCCTCTCTGTGAGAGGGTGTGGGCCGTAATCCACCACGCAGGCCCAATGCGGATTGGTGAATGTCACATGTCTTCGAAGTTTTGGTTCTAGGACATGCCGGTTTCCTCACGATGTATTCCTTCACCGTTTTGAGAGCAGTGGTGATGAAATAATTTACACAAAGTAAAGCGCCTGCCTGGGTTTGAACTCACGACCTACAACTTGTAAGTCGCGGCAGTTACCACTGGGCCACCACTGCTCCTGTGTACTTTAATACTAGTGTAATAAAGTTGAATTTCCCCTGATTCGTCATTGTCGGCAACACCCCGACATTATTTTCTGCAAAACGCCAGGAGATTCACCCGGGAGTAAAATGATTCGAAAGACACGCAGCGCCATCTAGCGTCCTAAAGCAATTATGACCGTTGAAAGTTATTGATCTTTCTCTCGGGAACTGTACATTTTTCTGAATGAAAAGTGTGCCTGTCTAGCCTTTTCCGAACTATCTTGGGGTCGGCTTGCAGTCTAACCAGATGCAGCTGAATACCAGTATTTGACATGTATTTCTCTGTACAACGTATAATTATGCAAAATTTCATGATGATCGGTTTAGTGATTTAGGCGTGAAATGGTAACAAGTAACTTACTTTTGCATTATATTAGTTAGGAAGTTAGGATTAAATTATTTTTAATAGTTATCACTCTTCATTTAGTTCATCATGGACACTGGAGTTGTCCTCTTTTGCGGTATCAAAGTGTTTACGATTGTGAAGCCTAATCTTTTTATATAGCTGGCAATATTCAAAACAATGAAAGAGGTAGTTTAAAAGTGGCGCCAGTCACAGAAAAGGTGAAAGGGAACCGCTTATTTTGGTATGGTCGTGTGAAGAGGAGGGATGAAACACATGTAATCAAAAGAGTTATGAATATGGATGTGGATGGATGGAGAGGGAGAGGGAGGCCAAAGAAAAGATGGATGGATTGTGTGAGGAGTGATATGAAAGAAAAGGGAGTTAGTCATAGCGTGACGGCTGAAAGGACAGAACTAAAGCGCCGAACCCAACTAACATGGGATAAGGCCAGGAAGATGATGATTCAAAACAATGAAAGAAAAGTGTTGCCGTCTGCACTTTATACATTTTTTATTATTTCACGATTCATTTGGAATACTTACATGTTTGACATCTTCATACAGTTTCTTCTTGTCACTTTCAAGGTTTCTCACAGCTGCTTCTAATTTCTCCACGAGGTCTTGAAGGTCACTTCTTTCCATTAGAGTTCGTTCCAACTCTATTTCAAGGTCACCTAAATAAGAGACAAAACTAAAATAAGATCTCTTAGCACGCCAGCTACAAAGGTGTCGAAAACTAAAGTAATATTTAGTGAAGGGGGAAGAAGAGGCTTAGGATGTTTAATCTTAACACCCTTATTTATAAAACTTGCTAATCATATGTTTAACTTTAAATACTGATTAGCGTATTCAAAATTCTCTAAAGAAAATGTTGAATTAGAAACCTGATAATCTGTATTTAAAATAATCACATAGTTATTATTAGGGTTCCATACCCAAAGGGTAACCAACGGGACCCTATTATAAGGACTCCGCTGTCCGTCTGTCTGTCAGCGGGCTGTATCTCTTGATGACAGTTGAAATTTTCAGTGAATGTGTTTTTCTTTTGACGCTATAACAACAAATAATAAAAATAAATTAAAAATTAGAGCGGGCTCCCGGGAGCCCCCTCTAATTTGTGAAAATATCAACTGTCTACCTATTACGGATCATGAGATACAGCCCAAAAAACACTTCTACAAACGTGTTTTTTTTTTGGGTTCTTTTTCCGTTTATGGTACAGAACCCTTCGTGTGCGAGTCCGACTCGCACTTGGCCAGTTTTTTTTTAATATAGAAATTAGGCCCTAAGTCTACAGAACTTTAACATGTCAATATCACAAACAATAACGCGTGTCTATCCTAAAGTACCTAATACCAGATATTTTACGCAAATAACTTAGCAGTGACAATTTCAGGCAGCCGATTAGTGGCAACTTCTTGTGCAGACTCTTTACGCTAACGTCATGGCGCTTTCGTTACTTTGCCGAACGTTGAAAGCTAGACAAAATCTTTTTTTTTTTCTAACACTGATAGACTCACGCTTGACCACTATCTCACCTGATGGTAAGGGATGATGTTGTCGATGATGGAGTACGCTTGCCTAGAAGTAACGCATTCACTCTTTTTTTTCTTTTTTGTGTGGTGGGAAATCATCCAATGACTTCTCCCGCTCTGGGTGGAGCGGGAGGGCGTGTCAGACTCTTACTGACTAAAACCCACCCCTGTTCCTGCCCTGCCTGAGTGCCCAGGGGTGCGGTAACTCATTTTCAGAATTTATCCGCTACCCCTAGGCAAGCAGGCACCGGCCACGATGGACCCCGTCAGTGGTGGCTGACACTAATCTCTTTGACGCGCGTGGAACACTACGCGCCGTCGACTCTCGGGCCTGGTGCTGATCGGACGGCGAGCTACCCACTGCTGGCCGTCCGCAGGCCCGGGTCTACGGTGGCCGGAGATTGTCTCGCGACGTCCTACGCCCAGTGGCTCTCCTGCGGTGCTAGCGGCCGGGGCCGTGAGGGCCACTCCGTTGAGCTTCCCTCACGCGTCCCGCCTCCGCCTTCGCGAGCATTACTGATTCGCAGCAGGCGGAGACTGCTTCCCATTCCCTCTCGCTCCGTACCATGGGCTGAACCATGGCCGGGCGGGGGGCATGGATGGAGCACGCTTGCCTAGAAGTAACCTATTCACTCTTGTCTTAAAGACTCCCAAGTTGCAGCTATTAGGAAACACAGACTCCTGCAGGGAATTCCACTCCTTAGCTGTACGCACAATGAATGTGTTCCCAAAGATCTATAAAACGTGGGCCTGTAGTACTTACTCCTATGTTTCTCCATCTGCGACAGTATGGAATCTGCTTCTAACTTCTGTTGGTCGAGCAGATCTCTTGCTAGGGCAGTCTTGTTGAGCTCTTCTCTGGTCGTCACCAGTTCCGAACGTAGGCGCGAAGAACGTTCTTCTTCGGCCCTGCATACATAAAATTAAATGAATGTAATCTTTTTATAAATTTTAAACCTTATATACAGGGTGTAACGGAAAGGTGAGGTCATATTTAAAGAACCGGTTCTGCCCATGGAAATTAACAACTTTCTCTAAATATATTGGACTTTCCATACAAGGTTATCATCAGCTGATCAATATTTGTAAGGGAAGTAAAAAAATATTTGGAGTATATCCTCAGATTTTCTTGAAGAAAGTTCAGGTGTTCATATCGATGGGCAGATGCAGTTCTTAAAATATGACCACACCTTTCCGTTACACCCTGTATATTGGTCATAAGGTTGATAATCGAATGTTAAATTGAAACTCAATACAGCCGCCCGAAAGCGTTCAGGTAGAGTCATCGCTTTTCACAGCTATATACATCTTCATCATTATTACCAACAAGTGCGTTTCAATTTTGAACGCTAGACTATTTGACATAGGACTTACAATCGAATGTTTTCATAAAATTGCCTCTGAACTAGGTGCTACTAGAAATCATTAGTAATTTTAAACTATATGACTTAAAATACAAATCGAATGTTACCTCAACCTCCCCAAACCTTGAAGCAATTTTAAACCCTACGCTGTAGTTCATAAGATCGAATATGGAATGTTACCTCAACACTGCCTCTCTGCTAGATGCCTCGCGATGCAGATGGTCTACTTCATCGTTTAAGTTTCTCTTCTCCGTCTCCAGCGCTTCTATAGCTTTCTCTAGTCGAGAGTTTATCTTCTGAAGCTTTTCGTAGTCTGATGTTAGAGATTCCACCTATGACAGTAATATAGTAAAGTAATTGTGTTAGACTTGGTTCATATTTTTACCCACTTCCCTTTTTCCGATTGAGCTGAAATTTTGACATGGTTAGTTAATTACAGATGAAGCTAGTAACATGCAATGGTTATTACAATAGTTTTTAAATCTCACCATAGCATTAATCTCGACTCTGTTCCTCTCCAGGTTGTTCTTATCGATCCGCAGCGCCTCCAACGACTTCTGCATTGACTCTTTTTCTTGCAAGAGTTGGTGCAGATCGGCGTTAGCTTGATCTAGTTTACCTGTTATTTACATAAATTATTTAGTTACTGCATGGTCTCGTTTTGTATCACAACTGCGTTTGTTTACTTAGAGATGAATAGATGTGGTCTCATAATAGGGTATTTGACGCAATAGTTTCTATTATTTGTATCAAAAACTTACTTAAATCCGCTCATAATTAAGCAAGCTAGAAACCTCTTAAATATTGTGGAAGGGGAAACTGTCAAGTAACAGAAAAAGTATGCACACACATAAGTATGACGTCACGGCCATTAGGTTACGCGCGTAAAAAAGAGATAGCAAGATGTCCCCACCACGCTCCCACTCTTCCTTAGACCAATATTTGAAATGCCAATTGCTGCTTCATTTAGTAACCAATTTTGATGGTGTTTTCAGAAAAATATTTCTTTTTAGCGTTATTTGCTGTTTAATATAAAATATTGTACAAAAATAAACACAGGCGAATACCCTATTATACTCGGCTGATCCCGCTACATTTAGCAATTACGAGTTCTCTGTATCCACGTACGAATTTTGTTGCTTGCAGAGCCGAAATCTGTCTTTATTTAGCCTGGTATTAACTAAAGATAGCATTTTAAATATAATTTATAACTATTTTGTTTAGTATGAACTGGTGCGAATCCCACGAGAACCTACTGCCGAAAAACTGCTATGCAATTTGGCAGATGCTATGTTAAGTTTATCTATGTAACAGTTGTGATTAAATAAATAAAAATTAAAAAAAATTAAAACTTCATTAATGTTGGTGGCTTTAAGAGGCCGTACACGAAATTTTGACTGATTTACATGATTTTACAGATGAGATTTTACAGTTAAAATAATGCATTCCTATAAGTTTTAATGCACAACATGAAAGATCATTTCAATTATGATCTAATGAATGAGCTAGATTCGAAGCTTGTGTTGCGTATTATAAGTCGAGATTTGGGTTGTTTTAAAAAGATTTTTTATTGCCAAATTTTTGAAATTTTTACATTTTTTTCTCAAGAAATGGATTGATGGTGAACTGGAGTTTATTTTTTGTGTTTTAATATTATGAACGAAAATTCTAAATATCCAAAATCAAAATCAATTCTTTGCCCATTTTCTCTAAAATTTGACTAAATTAAGTATTTTTTTATTCAAAATGTTTATATAAAAGTGGTAAAAAGTGGTTCATACATACATTAAATAGACGACTTTTGCAACAATACATTTTAACTTTTTCATACCGACGTCAAAACGATTCGTAATTATGTGATATTCTAAACCCCTTATAGCAAAAATTCACAAAACCGTCGTCGGTTTGTGGTCGATTAATCGTAATTATAATAAAAATAAAAAAAAAAACTAGCTCATACATTAGATCATAATTGAAATGATCTTTCATATTGTGCATTAAAACTTATAGAAATACATTATTTTAACTGTAAAATCACGTAAATCAAATCGGCAAAATTTCTTGTACTCTTAAAGTAACAAGCACAATCGTTGAAATGAAACTTGACTTTTGAACCCAATGTAATAAAAAGTTAAACCAGAACAGTTAACTGCATGTATACCTACGGTAAAATTATACTTTTGATGTTTTATGGTCCACAGATAGTTGTTCCGGTTCTGGCAGTTTGTGTATGTGCGTTTAAATGTTTGTAAACGCACCCACGATACAAGGAAAATTCCTAAAAAATAAATAAATAAAAGACGTGTCTGTGAACCGTACCATTTACCGGGTTCAAACTAAGAAACGTTTCTCGTTTATTTTGCAGATACAGCTGTGAGATATGTGTGACATATGAATATAATACCTTGTAGATCTTGGACCTTGCTCTCCAGAGAGTTAACGGTGAGGTCAGCCGTCTCGCCGTGCTTCCTGCAAGTTATCAACTGCTCTCGTGTGTTCTGCAGCTTTACCTAGAAAATCAGTATTGATAAGCAATGTTGGATCTAATAAACAGACGATGTGTTTTGGAACCCACTGTATTTGCCTCAAATAGATGTACCATGATTCACATAAATGATTTTTAAAGAATTATTTTGGTAACCGAAGAGTTCTAAAGAATTACTCATTCGTTAAATTTCTGAAATAAATATGAACAACAAGTTTTCATATGAAAAATATTCAGTACATATGAGTATAGGAACTACATATATAACATTGAAATCTAATTTTAAATGATATCATTTTTATTGTAAAATTACAATAGGCATAAAATCTTACTTGTAACTCATGTATCTGTATTTGATACTTATGAAGTGCGGCTTGTACGGCTGATATTGTACT
Organism: Polia nebulosa; assembly: GCA_951329385.1. Taxonomy (NCBI): domain Eukaryota; kingdom Metazoa; phylum Arthropoda; class Insecta; order Lepidoptera; family Noctuidae; genus Polia; species Polia nebulosa. The sequence goes on from OX589603.1 coordinate 5,377,043, forward strand.
CTCAGCAAAGGCAGTTGCGTTGGCGGACGAAGACACGTTTCGTTTTGGTGACCTAAAACAAAAATAAAGCAGATGCATCAAGCAAGATAAATGGGCCAGGAGCATTACGCAGAGGGAACCTGAAGACGGACGTCGCCACTCAGACGTTAAGGGCCGATTTCACCAATAAAACTAATCGGGATTAGTTTAAAACTTAACTCATTTTATGCGTTTTATCGAGATTAGAGCTTCATATTGCGTTTCAGCAAAAACTGGGCGTTTAGAATTTAAACTAAAATAAGCATATACTAGTTTAGTCTGTAGTGGTGAAAGCCTAATCTCGATTAAACGCACAAACTGAGTTTAGCTTAACTAATCGCGATTAGTCTCATTGGTGAAATCGGCCCTAAGAAATTCTAGCGTGACGATTTAGACGAGTTTCTGACCGATTGGCCAGATAAGGCATAACATAAAGAAAATTAGTAAAGTATTTATTTAATACTTCATGCACAAGTACAGAGGTGGCCTTGCCTCAGGCATTTTCTACCAATCAACCAAGGTGATGCAGAGACAATTATAGAAAGATGCGATATAAAAGATAAAGCACAATAAAAAAAAAAAATTGAAGTACGTATTTAAAAACTATGATAAATAAAATATAAATATACGGTATTTAGGGTACAAGTATGGGGGAGAACTTTGTCCAACAGTGGGGCAACATGAGTAGAAAAGTTATTTTGGAGATGACTAAGAAAAATAGTTAGGCCAATATAAATCACTCTTTTGAGAGCTCTGTTTTACGAGACCATTCAATATTTCTAGTGATCCATATTTCAGTTTTCGTCATCTTTTTTGACACTATAAGACACCATACCTAGTTACATGAGCACTATAATTAAAGCCTTAGTGCGTACCTGTCATGCAGATGCATATGCTGCGCGTGCGCAGGCGGCGCGTCGCTGTCGGAGTCGTGTATGAGCGCGCGCGCCACCTCCTCGAGCGCGGCGCGCATGACGCCCGCCTCGCCACACGCTGCCTCCGCTGACTCGCATCGTTCCTCCTGTAATTTTCTTTTATTAGCACTTTGCCCGTGGCTTCGCTCCCGTGACCAATCCCGCGGCAACTGTTATTTTTCCCGGGATAAAAAGCAGCCTATGTTACTCGCTGATAATTTAGCTTTCTATTGATAAAAAACTGGTTAAAATCAGTCGTATAGTTTCGGAGCTTATTCGGTACAAACAAATAAAAAAATCTTTCCTCATTAAAATATTATATATAATACTAGCTGTCCCGGCGAACATCGTGCCGCATCAGAATCAATGAACATAATGTCCGTTCCATACAAAACCATGAGAAAATGAATTTTCATCATTAATTTTTTTTTCGTGATTTTTTCGATGTTTGTTATAGTTATTCTGCTATTCGGGGTGGAGACAAATCCCACAACTCAAAGATCATTGAAACCAGTCCAGCTGTTCTTTAGTTATAAATGGTGTAACTAACCCGACTTTGTTTTATATACATATATAGATTACGAGTACAAATTATACACTCAAACCTTCCTCGTTAAAAGCTTTTTCTATTAGTTAAAACCGAATTGATATCCGTTGCCTGGTTTAGGAGGAGTAGGAGTGGAGAAACAAACAGACGCGCAAAGCGACTTATATATATTATGTATATAAAGAAGAAAGCATAACATTTATTAGGTAACAGGTCATGAGACACCCCAAAAGGAAAAATGAATGATCTTTTAAAGGTTTCGATGTCCTTTTACGGTCGGAACCCTAAACAAATTGAAAATCTTTTTTCAAAATAGATCCTGCCTCACGGCTCCACAAAAAAGATAAATTACATTTCAACCTTTAGGGACAAAAATCCCTCAAACTAATACTTTATAAGCGTAGTTAACCTGGAATCTGGTACCCATGGTTTTAACAGCATCTTCGATCAAATTGGTAAAAAAAAAAATACAAAAAAACAACCGACTTCCAAAAAAAATACCTACACTAAAAATTTAAAAATAACTGTAATTTCGGCAGTCGGTGTTTGTATTTTATTTCTTCGTTATTTGACACCGACTTCCGAAATTAAAGTTATTTTTACATTTTTAGTGTACTTATTTTCTTTTTTGGAAGTCGGTTGGTTTTTTTTTTTGTAAAAATGTTTTTTTTTATTTTTCACTTTTTAGTTGTTACCTATACCCCAGAACTCAAAACTCCAATAGCATAGAACGTGGAATTTAAACATACTCGTAATTGGAGAAAACCAAAACGTCATCTAGGTATACATATTTTTCGTTTTTGTTCAGTTTTTCAAAAGCCGCTATTTTTATAAAATTTATATGGGTGGTCCCATATAAATTTTATAAAAATAGCTTAAGCGGCCTCGGGAGTACTATATTCTTTCGGATAAAAAAAGAATTTTGAAACTCTTCGTTCGACATACAGTCGAACATAGAACCTCCTCCTTTTTCGAAGTCGGTTAAAAACAGTAAAAACCTACGTAAGATTAAAATAATAACTAGAAATCATAAGATTCTTAACAAGGAAATAAGATCTTAGTGTTTCAACTTCACACTATTCCATTTTAAAGGCACTGTTAACAAGTTTATACAGAATTTGACAATAGAGATATTAAACACGCAAGCAAGACACTTGTCTATTTTAGCTAGCACCAAAAGCTATAGAAACGCTATTAATCTAGGTCAACAACACTGCCGTTTAGTGAAGCAGGGCTTAACTCGATTAGATATGGCATTAGAATTAATTGAACATTCAATGCTATTTTATCGAGACAGCGACATGCCGACGCTCAAAACTTTTAGTCTCATTGATATTATTAGGTCCGATTCAGACTGTGAGAACTGTTAATGACTAATTCCTCTCTAAGCAATCCCTGCACGCCACAGTCTACCACACCCTTTTTTTTTTTGGCGGGTTGGGAAATCTCTGGGTGGAGCGGGAGGGTGTGTCAGACTCTTACTGACTAAAACCCACCCCTGTTCCTTCTCTGCCTGAGTGCCCAGGGGAGCGGTAACTCTGTTAAGAATTTATCCGCTACCCCTAGGCATGCAGGCACCGGCCACGATGGGCCCCGTCAGTGGTGGCTGACAATCATCTCTTTGAGTCGCGCGTGGAACACTACGCGCCGTCGACTCACGGGCCTGGTGCTGATCGGACGGCGAGCTACCCACTGCTCGCTTTCCGCACGCCCGGGTACTCTACCATACCCTACACCCTATGTGATCTCACGGTGATCAGTGATCGTAAAGTAAAGACTTAAAGACAGGCAAGCGCTTATATACGACACCTGTCTATTCAAGAGTACCTTTTTGTCTCGGAGAAACCTACCTTCAAAAGGCGCCTGGACATTTGGAGAAGAGATCAAGGAGTGTGGAATTTTTACCTAACTAGACCACCGGTGGCACGTAGAAGGAGAAACAATCCGGAATTCCCTCTGTGCAACCTATTCGGACCGAATATAACCGAATAAACTAGGCAGGCGGAGTTTCGGCGTTTTAGGCGACGAGGTAGTTGCCTCCCACCTTCTTCTCGGAGATTCAAGAGTACCTAGGAATACTCATAAAAGTCCTACAGTTCCACAGAAGTCATTTTTGAAACGAAGTTTCTTACCGCACGTCACACTCCTGACTTGGCGAATGAAAGCTAGGCCGAAAAAGTATAAGACTTCGACCATCACGACACTTTTGTTTTTATATCAATGCATGGAGTGCAGAGCACAAAAGAACTTTGATTTTATTTCAACCGGGTGTCCCATGCGACCTCTAGTTTTTTATTTCAACCGGATGTCCCATGATACCTTTAGTTTTTTTTTTTAACCGGGTGTCCCATGACACCTCTAGTTTTTTATTTCAACCGGGTGTCCTATGACACCTCTAGTTTTTTATTTCAACCAGTTGTCCCATGTCACCTCTAGTTTTTTATTTCAACCGGGTGTCCCGTGACACCTTTAGTTTTTTATTTATTTCAACCGGGCGTCCCAATGACACCTCTAGATTTTATTTCAACCGGGTGTCCCATGACACCTCTAGATTTTATTTCAACCGGGTGTCCCATGACACGTCTAGTTTTTTATTACAACCGGGTGTCCCATGACACCTCTAGTTTTTTATTTCAACCGGGTGTCCCATGACAACTCTAGTTTTTTATTTCAACCGGGTATCCCATGACACCTCTAGTTTTTTATTTCAACCGGGTGTCCCATGACACATCTAGTGTTTTATTTAAACCGGGTGTCCCATGACACCTCTAGTTTTTTAACTGCCACGTTCGACTCCCAGGACAGCCATAAAATGTTAGGGTTTTTCCATTAGGAATTTCTCAGTAGCAGCACAGAGTTTGAAAGTTAACACCCCGTGCCTTGGAAAGCAAGTTAAGCTGTTGGTCCTATCTCTCCCCGGTCATGTCGGATTACCGTCCCATCCGGCTATGAGAGTAAAGGAACAGAGAGTCCACCTGTGTTTGCGCACACGCATGTGCTTTATAACATCTGCGTACTTGGCTAATCTGTGTTTATATTGGCCACCGTGATCGAAATTCGATCGGGAAAGAAAGAAAGAAAGAATAAAATTAGGATTAGGATTATTATTTGCCTTGTCGATAGGAAGATTGAATATTGGGTCCCCACCTATGAAATTGGCGTTTTTTTTCTCACAAATAGAGAACCTCGTCACTTCTATGAATTAAAATATTCATCAATTGCTTGATATTATATCGAATAATACCGTCATAGGCAACTGCTAATAGTAAAAAACCTTATTACTTATAGTTTTATATTTAAAAAAAAATACCTTAAAAATGACTCCTCTTATTGTTAGAAGAAATGACCACTATATTTGTTTTAACTTAGCCAAAACTTATTTATGTTGCTGAATCTAAGTGGCATACGTTATCTTAGTTTTTAAACATAAATAAAAGTTTTAAAACATTAGTTTTCATAGTTGTTAAATAAATTAAGAAAATGTTAGTATGAAAAATGCAACTTCTTAAAAATTCTCCATACAAAACGCTGATTTCATAGGTGGGGACCTAATATTACATTTCATGTTTTTCATCACCACATCCTAGCATCTACTTTACTCACCAATCCCTGCAGTTCTCCAAGCAGGCGTTGGATCCTGGCATCACGTTCACGTAACTCTGCCAGCGCAGAATCACGCTGCGCCGTCATATCGCGCAGATCTACGCGCATGCCTTCCACACTATACGGTCCTGCTGATGTTCCACCAGACGTCTGATGACCCTGAGGACCTTGGAGGCAGGATGGATGGGATCCAGGGTAGCCAGGTTGCTGTTGGCCTTGGTAGCCTGGTTGTTGTTGGTTTTGGTAGCCACCTTGTTGTGGGGTTTGATAAGATCCTCCATGTGATGTTTGGTGGGACGCGGATTGGTATTCCGACTGTGGGTTAAGAAAGATATTTGCGATTAATAAGTGTAGTTTAAATGATAAATGATGACTAATGATATTTATTCAGTAAATAGGTTACAAGGAACACTTTTACACGTCAATGTTTTTTGTCAGTTTAAGCTAGATGAGGCCGGTGTTTCCTAGCTGACTACCCTGAGAAGAAACACCGAAACAAACTCAGTCTCTTTTAAAGTGTTCTAATCCATACAATATGTACTGGTCAAATCATATGAGAACCATGTACGTTAATATCTGAGATGAGCTTTTGAGGAAAGCACCACGCATGTTTGAGTGGACCTGTGCAGACAGTGCAAGTATTTGTCAGTTATCGTGGTAGCTCAATTCAGAATTAAGTCCACAAACCAAACAAAAAGTGCATGTTTCAAAAAATACATGCTTCCAAAGAGGTTTTAAAAAAAGAAGCTTTCTTATAAAATTTATTTTACAAGAAAGCTGTTTTATGACAGTCATAGTAATGATAGACAGTGATGTTGAGCTGCATAAGTCTACACTAGCAAAAAAAACGAGTGTGCTTTAGACCACACAACTGAAGTAAAACTTCTTTAGCTCCATCTCTTCCGTTGGCCTCGTCCGATCGCACTTTTCGTAACGTTCTCGTCACGCATTCGCCAGCTTACTCCCTAAGTCAACGTGCGCCCTCTCAACTTCCGTTCGCCTCGCCCGATCACACTTTTCGTAACGCTCTCGTCACGCATTCACCAGCTTACTCCCCAAGTCAAGTGTGCGTAAAGAAGTTTTACTTCAAAAAAACTTACATACCTACAGTCTAACATAGAACCTCCTCCATTTTTCGAAGTAGGTTAAAAAAAGGCTTGGGCGAGTAAGCGATAACCTTCGAAAAGTACAAATAAACCCAGTTTTGGTAACATAGGTATCAATCTAAAGAATAAAATGCTTGAAAGAAACTATATACAAACTTTTAACAAATTTAATCACATTTCCAACCCACCTTCAAACTCTGAGCAGCGAACGCATTGATAGAATATCCGCTCAGCATACCAACAAGCTCCCTCGCGTTGGAATCAAACTCATTCCTCACTCGGTACAGGTCGCGCTCCGTGTTGGTCTGAAGCTCGGAGAAGTGGCGCTTCACGGCCACCACCTCCCGCCACAGACTGAGCAGACGGTGGTGCTCGTTGGAATAGTAGTCGTTGAAGGCCTGGGTGGATGTAAGAGGTATTTTATTTGTGAATACGGTTTATTTACAACTTTGTTTCTGAACATTTCAATCCCATCCACACGCACAAAACATTTTGAGAACACATTGATCGTGCGCACAGCTAGGGATGGATAGCTAGGGTTTCCTGATAGCTACAACCTGGGAGTCAAGCGTACTCCATCTTCGACCACATCATCGCTTACCATCAGGTGAGATAGTGGGCAAATGTGTGCCCATCAATAACAAAAAAAAAATCTACGGGTGTGGCTTTTTTATTTCTACAGGTAAATGCGCTGGCACTGAGCAAGCGAGCCATATTAGAAGCTAATTTAATCATTTTATCTTAAAATCAGTAACAAATGAACATATTATAACGAAAGAGTAATCGGCAGTGTAATGTGTAAACAGTTGTTGGTTAACCAAAATACATAAATATCTGCAGCTGGCACTGATTACAAACATTTTGGCTGTTCACATGAAACTAGATTTCAGTCAGCAGTGTGGTAGTCAAAAGAAATTAAAAACTGTTTTATCTAGTTTAGATTTCTATGCAAGCCATGAAATTTAATGATTTACACAGGACCAAATAATATTTTCGACCAGTTGAATTATTGTCTATTACATTTGACTAAACTCTGAAGATCTATAGTTTTGACCTACTCCCAATGAAAAGGCCTTCAGTTTAGTTACAAGTTTTATATTTGCTATAAGTGTGTCAATTGGTTATTTGATCATCAGACATAAAATAAAAATAAATAAAAGAAAATCACGAAAATGTGATGAACAATGTACCAATGTACCAAGTACCTGTTCCTCATCCTTCCACTCATCCTCCTTGATGGCCATCTCATCCCGTAGAGCCTCCCAGTCATTCGTCAGCTTCTGCAGGTCATTGGTGAGCGCCTCGTTCAGTTGGTGGGACTCCTCCAGCTGGTCACGGAGAAGGTTGTTCTGCTGCACCACTTTCTCACACCTAGTCGGGAATAGTAATCAATAGAGGTGGGATTTGATTTAACCAGTTTTGATAAGACCTAGACACAATAACATCAGCAAAAATAATAAGGATTCCGTTTTTGCCATATGGCTACAGAAAACTGAAATAACTGTTGTGTTTGTACATTCAAACAAACAAACTCGGTTCTATTTATTGTAAAAAAGTTTTTTAGTTTTCACTTTTTAGTTGTGGTTCCCCATTAAATTGTGTTAACAATACATAAACAAACGATCGCAGTAATCGAGAGTCATTTGCTGTTAGTTATTAAAGAGTTCCACTGTCTATCTCCGAAGATCTTCATCAAATCCTAATGTATTATATACTAAAACCTTCCATGAAAAATATGCATTTGAATAACGAAAACGCCATCCAAATCGGATCAGTACTTTTCGAGAAAATCGCGGACAAACAAACATACATACATACATACGGGTCGAATACAGAGCCTCTTTTTTTGAAGTTGGTAAAAATACAATAAATATGAAACTACTTTTAATTTAAAACAAGTTTCTGAGAGTGCTAAGTAGTTTTTTTTTTTATTGTTCTTTTGAGTGATTGTTACACAAATTATAAAATGAATTATAATTGTCAGAGTATTGGGATAAGAAAATTTTGGCCTGTTGGTATACTAAAATCATCTGCACTGCCTGCGGCATACAACAAGTAAAACATAAAACAAGCTAAGATCTCTTCCAGAATCACTCATTTTAGAATTTTATAATAGACCTACAATGTTGATAGCAAACCACAAGACAAGAAGACATCTTGCAACTGGAAATCAACTGCTGGGTTTTAGCTTTTACTGGAGTTTACTGGTCTCAGTATTCTTGACTAATTCAGGGTCTGAGAAAGGTCTCAGCCATCACTTACTTGCGTTTCTCCTCATTCAAACGCCTCAACGCGGTTTCCAAGTCGGTGATTCTCGCGTCAGCAGCGGACACGGCGGCCGAGGCACAGGTGGTGGCGGCGGGCGGCGGCGGCAGCGAGACGCTGTGGCTCTTCACCGCCGGCGCGTGGAACGTCGACGGCTCCCGGTAGGAAGTTGGCTCGCGATAGGTGGTCACCTCGCTGCGAGGAGTTGTCTCCAGCATTTGGGTCTCGAGTTCCGAGCATCGTTGCTTGTATTGCAGGACCTTTGTGAAGAGACATTTGAGTGAAAATGCTTGTAAATGTTATATGGTCGGTTTTCATTTAAGAATTATTTAAATTATCAGATTTGGCTGTTTGTAAATAAATCGAAAGTGACATTTCATTGACTGACAGAAACTGTCAGTCATTGGACAGTAACTGCCAATCATTGATTGACGTTTTATGTTACGTTCAGTAATTATTATAAATAAAAAAAAAACTATATAAAAAATATCACTGTCAAAAAAAGTTCAGCTCCAAGTTAGCCAGAAAATCATAAAAATAACATTATTACACGATAGTTACTAATATCGATGACATTACTCCGTGTAATATGTATAAATGCGTATAAAAACAACACATTGGGCATCAAAAAATTCATCCACATCGCTGTCAATGGAAAAAGTACCCTTAAAGCTGGCAGAATTGCCACGTTGAATGGCAATGCTGATTCGTTGGCTAAAGAAAAGCCCAGCCCTCTGGTCACGTAAAGGGTCGTCTATCTCGCTGATATGCCGAAAAACTCGATGGGCACTCGAACCCCATGGCCCTAGTGTTTTAACCACAAACGGCTCAAACGTAACTCCCAAAAGGGTTGTTATATTTGCGCCGTTTGAGGTTTTCTGCACCTGCAGCAGCCGCCACAGCACACCGTTCCAATATTTTATATTCATTTCAAGTTCAGTATCTTTGATATTGTTTGTCATGAAACAACAAATAAAATTATGAAGATTTATCTTTTGTACCCTCTCACAGAGAGGAGGCCTGTGCCCCAGCAGTAAGGACATTAAAAGGCTGATGATGATGATGGTGATCTTTTATTACCTTGGATTGAAGCCTAGACACCAATGCGGCTTGACCTTGCTGTGCCTTGCGGTAGGCATCGAGTCTACGCTTATGGTCAGCAGCCTCGCCAGCGAGGCGAGCGCGTAGCTCCTCGTTCTGCCGCCGGAGGTCACTGCCCACGCTTCCTCCCGGAGAGTCCATCTCCGGAGGACTGTCCAGGCACTTCTAGAGAACGAAGATAGAATACAATAATAATAGGGAATGTTAAGGAAGGAATGAATTAAATCATTTAACAGTAACATTGCATACCACCAAGCAATATTACTTTTGAGTTTTTTTTGACGAAAATATGAGTTTATTTTATTCCTACCTCCTTCTTGAGCCGTTGATGAGGAAGCGTGCTTGGAGGTCGCCGGCCGAGCGGAGCTCGAGCGCTCCGCGGCGTAGTCAAACCTTCCCTGCTCGGCAACTACGAACACAGGTTTTGTTAACGATCTGTTAAAAACCTACCAAAATCTACATGCCAAATGTTTTAACCACATAATTAAGGACTTAAGGAATAAAATCCATTAATAAAATCCAAAAGTTATCCTACCAGGATAACTTTTGTGACACAACATTAATTTGTCCGTTCTTAAATTAAGTGACAAGAAACCGTAGCGACCTGAAAGGTAACTTTCTTCTTAACCTTCTTTTGTTTCATTTCTAAATAGAGATGACGTGCCGACTTAAATTCGAAAGACATTTTGCACGAAAGCTTAACTCATTCACTTATCTGCGATTTTCACAAAATAAAACGTCCACTAGCTCGAGGAAATAGAAAGGAGGTCGTAATAAAAAGTAAAAAGACAACATTCTGAGGTGTGGCAACAGTGAAATTGCGGTTTGTACTGCAGAAATAGCGTTCGTTAGGGCGCCCGGCGGCAAGAAACACTGGCTATCGGACTAGGCATCTAATTATCACCGCCCACAATGCAGTTACTCAGCGAGACCCCTTCCGAGGTGAATAAACCTGTCCCCTTTTAGCACTAAATAAATGATGTAGGTAGGTAGTAATTGTTGCAATCAACCCTTACGAAACTTCCGTCAATATTGGCGATGAGTTTTCCTTTCGATTAGTGCCTATAGGAAGTGGAAACTCCCCTAACGCCTCCTATAACTATTTATAGACAATTAATGTCTACATAGATTGCTATCATATTGGCTAAATGGTAGGTACCAATTTAAATCAAAGTATCATCGTAGGCACTTCTACATCACCTGTGCAGATTGCAATAGGTATTAATAGGCGGTGATCAGTGTTTCTGTTACAGCTAAATCTATCTCTCCAGGTTTCTATGTTCCAAACATTGGGTCAGTAAACTGTAGGACATGAAGTCTGCCTTAGAGCGGTTGCGCAATACGTCCGATACTTATCCGATACTTATCCGATACTTATCCGACACTTATCCGATACTTATCCTATACTTATCCGATACTTATCCGATACTTATCCGATACTTATGCGATACTTATCCGATACTTATCCGATACTTATCCGATACTTATCCAATACTTATCCGATACTTATCCGATACTTATCCCATACTTATCCGTCAAAATACAGATCTATAGAAAACTCGGACCGAACTCGGATCGGTAGTGTTTAATGTTTAGGTACTGACATGCTAGATGCCTCAGGAGAAAAATAAATAATAAAAACCGGCCAAGTTCGAATCGGACTCGCGCATCGAGGGTTCCGTACCTACTTCTAGGTATGTAAATAGTTCTTCCATCACGGGCATCGAATCTCGAACAAACTTAACTTTGCCGTTGGAAAACTGTTGGCCCCTGCATACATCGACGCAGGTCACGGTCAGTTTACCAACAGTAAATAAGTTTGTAATCACATTTTTTTTTTATGTAACTACTGCGGTTTTTGGATTTTTTCTGTAATTGTGTTATAAGCCAATGCTTCTTGCCAAATTTCATGATTCTACGTCAACGGGAAATACCTACCCTATAGGTTTTCTGTTCCCTTGAGAGTGTCAAAGAGGCATTTAAACGGCCGAATCTTTTGATTGCGTTGACTTAAAAGTTTGCTTTCTTCACTGGTCCAAGGGATTGCAGACTTGAGTATTTGATATTAATTTCAGCTCGATACCTAAACGCGTCCCAATTAAAGGGTCTTGACAGACGGGCAGACAGACGGACAATAAAATGGGTCCTTTATGGGTTCCTTTTTTCCTTTTGAGGAACGGAACCCTAAATATGACGCAGAGTAGGAACTACTTTTTGTGGATTTGAAGCCACGAATAGTTTTTACATTTCGTTAGAAGTAGGACAACAACTTTCACCAAATCGTCCGGTAGGATTTATGAATCGGGCACTAGTAGAGTAGAGTACCTACTTACGTACGATTTACGAGTCGATATTTTTAGTAAGTAACAGAACTTTAAAAACAACAAACTTAGAGTAAAGTGTTGACTTATCCTGAAAACAAAAGGTTGTTTTTAAAGTTCTGTTACTTGCTAAAAATATCGACTCGTAAATCGTACGTAAGTAGGCTAAAGAAGGCTCATTTAACGTTAGAGCAATAAAAATATTTTTTGCGTCTATAAACATGAAAAGTATTTTTACCTTGGTTGACATGCAAGGTAAACGATTGTTCTTGGGTACCAAGTAAAGTTCGTAGTTCCATGTAGGTCAGGTAATAGGTCAATTACCGTATCACTATCGTATGCCATTCACCACTAGTAAGTTTAACCTTGCAGAACCAAGCATGTAAACAAACTATCTTTTACCATTGAAATATAGATTTTTTTAAAAAGAAAACTGTAAGGAAATCACGAAAACTCACCTATTTGGATGAAAATGCGACGGCGTCCATGTTTCGTCGAGTTATTTGATCAAAACTTTGTGAAAAATTGATATACGCACGTATCCTAGCAACGCAATCAAAGCGTGTGCAAAGTTATGTCAATTAATTACTTAAATACCTATTGATAGACACACTTTAAAAAAACACTATAAACCTTCTACGTAATACAGGTTCACTTTTTATTAAAACTGTGTTTAATAAACAAGAGAGAAACAATTTAATTTGTCGCAAACTGCGTTATTGAAAACCACGAATTCCATTTTCAATTTTTCTTTCGCGCCTACGCCTACGCCTGATGAAATGATGATAGCAGCCAGTATTTTTTGCACATACGTGCAGTTTGTATTCCTAAACTAAATCATTTTCCTAGTTTCCATGTAACTAATACTCTGGTCTTTTTACACGTGTGTTCGCCAAAAGCTGATGGGGTGAACTGTTTAAAAATTTACGAATACTTATTGTTATTTCGAGGGGCGAGCGACTCGCTTGACTGATCGCCGCCCCTATTAGTTGGCACAGGTGTACCTACCTCAACGATATGATAATGATAACACTTTTTTATTTGGGTTCCACACTTCGAAAACCCATGATAACGCCATAATAACGTAGGAAGCTGCAAAAGACACAGAAGGTCTTCTGGCAAAAGGATTCAGTGCTCCATTTTACACCTCGCAGCGTAACATGACGCCGTCACTTCGTGTACAGTAATTTTTAAGTTTATTGTATAAAATATGTATATGTATTATGTTTCATGGGCCTTAGTTGCCTGATATAAAGCATAAATAAAAAAAAATATTAAAAAAATATAAATCGGAAATTTTCGAAAAATATTGTCGAAGGTACGATTCGACCCCTTTTGGGTACTATTCTCGTGTAAAATATCGTAAGTACGGAACTCTTAGCGTAAAAGGGGAGTCCAACCTGACCCAATTTTAATTATCGATTCCATTATGACTGTCCCCAAAATAAAGTCTGATTCAAGGAAGTAGCTACGCTGTTGCACTTGGTTAAAAAATATACCTACCTACCTATTACTCTATTCACTTTTTTATCGATTATATCTATTTATGTAGATTTAAAGACTCACTAAGTAGGCATTTTTAGTATGAAGAAGTTGTACTGTGGGCTATGTCAACGACTTGTCAGACACCTAATCTAAAATAAATTGAATTGGATTAAACTAAATTGCATTAAATTATTTAAACTGAATTGCATTATATTAAATTGTATTAAGATAAAATGTATTAAATTGAATTGTACTAAATTATCTAATAATTAAATTGTATTAAAATAAATTCAAATTGTATTGTAGTTAATTAAATAGTATCTAACTAATTAAATTATAATCATCTCTTTTAGGCTAAGCGATTTTGTCTATTTAGAGGGTTTGGCGCTGTATGCCGAGATACAGGACTCGTCTTACTTCGGTTTAATCTTAAGTACTAGCCTATAAGTGTTTATTGTAATCCATTGATTATTTTTGGTGAAGAAGAAATAAATGTTTAATGTGGGTTCGGAGATCGGAGAGGAGCTTTCACAAAAACTCCAAGTGATTTAGGCTATTAGTACTCGCACGTGACTCAGTAACAATCAACATAGAACACCGAATTAATAGATTTCTACTAATAGATTAATTAGCACCTAAGACAGCTTATCATGTCGTAAATACCTACCCAGACAGGACACACAAAAAGAGCGATAGGTACTTATTATTAATACCACAGTAGGATGCAATCATATATGACCATGATAGAGATCAAGGGTCCAGACTCTAGACTAGACAAAACAAACAGTAGTCAGGTTTATTAGTAGAACAGTGCTGTCGTGTACCTACCTGTTAAGGTCCCTTCGTCAGGTTATAGAAGATACTTATCTTCTATAATCTGACGACGGAAACTTACAGCTATCTTATGTACTTAGGTGCATATGATAGCTGTGAGTTTACAAGCAATCTGACTGGTTGCTGCTCTGGCATTTAGAGGATATTACTAAGTTGATTGTTGATAAGTATTTGATTTAATTTCGGAAGTCGGTCGTTTGTATTTGACACCAACTGCCGAAATTAAAGTTATTTTTAAATTTTTTGTGTATTTTCTTTTTTGGAAGTTGGTTGTTTTTTTTTATTGCAAAAAAAGTTTTTTATTTTTCACTTTTTAGTTGTTATACCCCAGAACTAAAAACCGGAAATGGAATTTAAACATACTCGTAATTGGATACATATTTTTCGTTTTTGTTCAATTTTTAAAAAAGAGCTGAAGCAATTTCAATAAAAATTATAAGGGAACACCTCGCGAGTAGGTATATTCTTTCGGATAAAAAAATAATTTTGAAAATCGGTCCACAACTGACCAAGAAATCGGTGGACATACATAAAAAAGAAAAAAACATAATACATACAGTCGAACATCCACCTCCTTCCTCCCCCTTCCGACCTCCTCCTTTTTCGAAGTCGGTTTCAAGTAATAATACCTAACCGGGTATTTCATAAACAGCAATAAAAATAATAATGTTTATGTAATAACTGTGTAATGATAACGGGTGTTCTATGTTAAAATGTGGTGTAGGTACAATAAAGAATTAAGAACAAATTCTAGGAGTCGTTAAGAAGAAAACTACTGAACATGTTCACGCTGATTCATGGGAAACACCAGACTATCATGTGTTTCTCCAAATGGTACGTTTGCACAGTGATGCACGGAGTTTACCCTAGCAAGACCATGGAAGATGAACATTGTGAAGGCGAACCATCGACGTCTCTTTATTTATTTATTATTTATTTATTAAAACTTCATGCAACACAAATGTACAAAGGCGGACTTAATGCCTTAGGCATTCTCTACCAGTCAACCAAGGGTGGTGGAGAGATAACATGGCTCTGCATGGAGCTGGCTCTGCTGGCTCTTTCCGAGGATACCAACAAAAAGTTCAAGATGGTGTGACAATGGCCATCAGACATTAAGCTGAGGTCACAGGGGTATCATAAGACGAAGATTCAATGACATTCAATGGATCCTTATAAAAGAATTGCTTTTGAAAAAGGCTTACACCCGTTGAGCGCAGAAAATCTTCAGTCAAGCAAATTCGAGGCAACCTGACATTTCATTTTGAAGAGCACCAGGCTCAGCAGGAGCTTTCTAAGATTTTTTTTTTACCAGATCTAGCTCCCCAGTCGCTCTCACCTATTTTTCGGCTCCAAAAATTTATTAGAGGCAAGAATTCCTACTACACAGTGGACCGATCACCTGGTGAGGGTTGCGGCAATCCTATGGATGCCAGACGCACAGGACCGGTCATTGTGGCGACACTTGGGGAGGCCTATGCCCAGCAGTGGACGTTTTTCGGCTGAAATTATGATGATAAAGAATTTTCTGAAGATAATGTGGAGGTGGCCAATTTTTTGGATTTTTAGAGGTTTGTTAAAGATTTTTTTGTGGAAATGCGGTGTTTAAAACAGTGCAAGGTACTGTTCGGATCGACTTCGAGTCTAGATATTACTTTTAACCATTAATTTAAAAAAAAATAGCAACGGACATAAACATTTCCTTATCTACAGTGGGGGCTTTCGTAAATAACTGTTACATTTTTATAACACCGTATAAATCAATAAAAATCATTCCAATCGTCCAATGTACTTTGCTACTGAACGGGCTTTTCGTAATGAATTATTGTAAAATAACGGAAAGTAGAAACAAGATAGGAAATGATTTTAAATTCTTAGTTGTAAAACCTTTTCACACTGGAGCGATTTTATTTGAAAACAAAAATATTTTTTTCGTTATCTTTCTAGAATCTTGTTATGAACAATTGCGAAAAACTTTCAGTTTCTACAGGGTGTAACGGAAATGTGTGGTCATATTTTAAGAACTGGGTTCTGCCCATGGTTATGAACAACTTTTTCTAAGCAAAAATAGAAAATTCCCAAAAAATACATGGGACTTTCCATACAAATTTATCATTAGCTGATCAATATTTCTATGGGAGGCAAATTTTTTTTGAGTATTTCCTCAGGTTTGTTGAAGAAAGTTGTTCATATCGATGGGCAGATGCAGATCATAAAATATGACAGCACCTTTCCGTTACACCCTGTATAGCGCTGCCAGTGGACTGGTTTGTAAAGAAAATCAAGATCAGGTAAGTACTGGCTGGTATTATCAGTCTGTAACTGTTCCACTGGTGAGCAAAGGCCTCTTCTCATACAGTGTTGGCACGAGCGTACACCGTACCATGCCATGATCATACCATG
The DNA here is from genome assembly GCA_951329385.1 of Polia nebulosa. Classification (NCBI taxonomy): domain Eukaryota; kingdom Metazoa; phylum Arthropoda; class Insecta; order Lepidoptera; family Noctuidae; genus Polia; species Polia nebulosa. The sequence continues at coordinate 5,393,640 of OX589603.1, forward strand.
ACCGTACTAGGAATGTGTCAGGCAAATAAATATTATTTGTATGGAAAAATAGGAAACTAATGCCTACCGTTTCGTCACTGACCATGCATGCGGTGCGAGCAGGTGGCGAAACGGTGAGCATACGGGTTATAACTGCGTATGATGACTAGCTGTTATGCACGGTCATGGTATGGTACAGTGTAGGTACTTACTGGACGAGTCTTCGTTTAATCACCACGATTACTCAAACCACGTTGACCATGGGTACCAAGTAGCTGTTTTAGAATGTTCTAGCAGTTTCTAAAAAATCCTACTATCTCTATTAGAAACCGAGACATAAACAACTGTGCACAAATCCTTAATGTGATATACGTACCTACCTACTTATTGTGTGCGTCACAGCTTTGCGTGCGATGCGTGGGTTCGACGACCGATACTGCAATCCCTGATAAGTCACAATTTGAGATAGCAACCGATGCTAATTGTACGAATGTAGGATTTCTTAAAGAAGTTATGTAACATATTGTTATTTGTGGTGCAAGTCATACCTACAAAGCCAAAGTCTATGACCAGCACGCGTAGCATGACCACCATAGAAACGGGTTTTGTCGACGGAAGAATAGATAAAATGACAGATTGTAGAAAGATTTCTACCGTTCTAAGCAAGCGATGTTAAAACTGAAGAGAAGAAATGTTTCTATTCTTCAGTCGACAATAGTCTACAATGTAAAACATGATGCTCGGGCAGAAAAAATGTCAAGTTAGATAAAAAGAACTTTTTCTATTCTAGGTAGAATAGAGATAGAATTGGTCATGCTACGCCTGCTGTGGTGTGGTTACCAGTGATGACATATGGAACAGAAACGTGGTCGCTCACAATGGGCCTCATCAGAAGGCTTAAAGTCACCCAAACGCCTGCCCAGGGGTTGATGATAAATTCGAAACAGACCTCGCCCCTGGGCACTCAGGGCAGGGGGGAAGGAACAGGGGTGGGTTTTAGTCAGTAAGAGTCTGACACATCACGTTCATTGCCATAGGCAGAACCGGTTCTTAAAATATGAGCACACCTTTCCGTTACTCCCTGTATAGGAGTATAAAGCAAAGTCGCTTTTAGTGTCTGTCTGTTTTTCCGCTAACTCCTCCTAAACTACGTCACGGATTTTGATACGATTTTCACTAATAGAAAGAGGAATATAAATTGCACCCGTGCGAAGCTGGGTCGGGTCGCTAGTTTTAAATAATATTAGTAGGATTTAATTTGTGTTGTGTGGAAATCGGTTGTCGTGGTATGGGCATGTGATGCGGAGGAATGAAGAAAATGTCGTGAGGAAAGTCTTGTGTATGGATGTGGATGGCTATAAGAGTAGGGGAAGGCCAAAGAAACGATGGATGGACTGTGTAAAAGAGGATATGGTTAAAAAGGGGGTGACTAGAGTTTTTTTTTTTTTTTTTTGGGGGTTGGGAAATCATCCTATGACTTCTTCCGCTCTAGGGTGGAGCGGAAAGGCGTGTCAGACTCTTACTGACTAAAACCCACCCCTGTTCCTTCCTGCCCTGAATGCCCAGGGACGAGGTAACTCTTTCGAATTTATCCTCCACCCCCGAGCAGGCATCGGCCACGACGGGCCCCGTCGTGTTTGCTGACAACTCTTTGAGGCGCGCGTGGAACACTATGCGCCGTCGACTCTCGGGCCTGGTGCTCATCGGGCGGCGAGTTACCCACTACTCGCCGTCCGCAGGCCCGGGTCTACGGTGGCCGGAGATCGTCTCGCGGCGCCCGAAGCCCCTGGCGCCTCCTGCGGCGGCTGCTGCTGAGGGCATTAGGGCGACTCTGCCGTTGTTGAGTCTCCCTAACGTGTGCCGCCTCCCTCTTCGCGAGCATTACTGCTTCGCAGAAGGAGGAGACGGCTCCCCATTCCCTCTCACTCCGTACCATGGCCTGAACCAGGGCACGGCGCGAGAGGTCGCTGCCGCCTATCGCATCCACGAGGACACGGCGGTGCTCTGCCCAAGCGGGGCGAACCTCCACCGTATGCTCTACCGTGTCCTCTGGGCGATCCTCGCAGTGGAAACACCCGGGGGTCACCTCCGCCTTGATCCGACACAGGTACCTCCCGATACAGCCATGTCCGGTGAGGACCTGCGTCAGGCGGAAGGTGAGGGCGCCGTGGCGTCTCTCCAGCCACTCCTCAAAGAGGGGCACTACCACCGCGATGGTGGCGTGCCCAGCGCTGGGTTGCGACAGTCGCTCTCTCCATGTCACCATGAGATCCTGCCGGAGCTCTGTCCGCCGAGCCGCGAGTTGTCGCGGCAGCGGAGTTTCGCCCCGGCGTTTTGCCTCCTCGCGCCACTCATACAGGTGCGCGAAGATTTTTGCCTCCAGATCCCACGGTGACAGTCCGGCAAGGAGGCTCGCAGCCTCATGGGAGACCGTGCGGTATTCTCGGATCATGCGGATCGCCATGACCCTCTGGGACGCGTTCATCTGGCGAGCTGATCGCTGCCTCAATGAACGCGCCCACACCGGTGCCCCGTAGAGGGCCATGGACCGCACGATCCCCGCGTAGAGCCTCCGGCAGGAGGCGTTTGGCCCCTTCAGATTGGGTAGGAGCCGCTTCAAGGCGGCCCCGGCCCTGTCCAATCTGGGAGCCAAACGTCGAAAGTGCTCGACGAAGTTCCACCGGCTGTCGAGGACGACTCCCAGGTACTTCATCGTACCTTCGACGCCGATGCGAACCCCTCCTACCGTGATCTGGGAACCCGCCGGTGGCTCGTTCCGAGGACCATGAGAACACATTGCCTCGGACTTGTGCAATGCCACCTCGAGACCCAGTTGCCGGATCCTCTCTACGACTGTCGCAACCCCGCGTGTCATACGGTCGGCCGCCGCCTCGTGCGATCACCCCTGCGCCAAGACCAGCGTGTCGTCAGCGTAACACACTACGCTGACACCAATGGGGAGGTCGGCGCGCAGCACTCAGTCGTATCCGATGTTCCACAAAGGCAGCCCCAGGACCGATCCCTGTGGAACACCGCACGACATCTCTCGCCGGTTCCATTCTCCCTGATGACCGGGATAGATGACGGCTCTGTCCGTCAAATACGCCTCGACTACGCGACGCAGATAGGGCGGCACCCGGTGATACCGGAGTGCCTCCACTATGCAACTCCAGGGGAGGGTGTTGAAGGCATTGGAGATGTCCAGAGACACCGCCAAGACGACCCTACCCCGGGCCTCTGCATCCCCCGTCGTGAGGGCTCGTACGCGCATGATGGCGTCCACCGTGGAGCGCCCCCTGCGGAAGCCGTACTGGCTCTCCGCCAGATCCGGCCCCACCCACTCCATCTGCCCGACGAGGCCGTCTGCAATTACTCTTTCAAAGAGCTTGCCCACCTCGTCGAGCAGCACAATGGGCCGGTAAGCGGACGGAGAGTCCGCAGGGCGCCCCACCTTCTTGATCAGGACCAGCTTCCCCGTCTTCCACCAACGTGGAAACTGGCCCGTGACTACAGAGATGACGACTAATAGAGGAGTATGAAAGAAAAAGACATGTTGCGCCGACCCCAAATAAATGGGGATAAGGGCAGGAGAATGATTAATACGAGTATTGTAAAAGGCCATACGTTTCTCTTTAGAAATAAATACGAGCCTATCAGAAGCATGTAACTGTAACCAATCGATAATTCATAATAATGTCATAATAATAAAAAAACGGGAGTGACTGCAACATTATCTTATCAGAATGTTATTATTGATAGCAATGCAATAACAATATTATTGCTGGACCGTTATTGTTATTTATAGCTGTCGATTTTTCAGACGATAGCCCTTGGTCCCAAAATGGTTATTCCACGATCTCTTTACCGGATAGCATTTAGCTTCTGGATGGTGTTTCTATGCAGCTAATTCTAACACCTAGGTATTAGCAGTGCCTGATCAACCATATAGCAAGAGTAGCAAATGTTAAGGGCCCTGCGCTTTGGGGGCCCCTGCTTTAACCTACAACAGCTAATTCTAATACCTAGGTATTAGCAGCGCCTGATCAACCACATAGCAAGAGTAGCAAATGTTAAGGGCCCTGCGCTTTGGGGGGCCCCTGCTTTAACCTACAACAGCTAATTCTAATACCTAGGTATTAGCAGCTCCTGATCAACCACATAGCAAGAGTAGCAAATGTTAAGGGCCCTGCGCTTTGGGGGGCCCCTGCTTTAACCTACAACAGCTAATTCTAATACCTAGGTATTAGCAGTGCCTGATCAACCACATAGCAAGAGTAGCAAATGTTAAGGGCCCTGCGCATTGGAGGGCCCTCGCTTTAACCTACAACAGCTAATTCTAATACCTAGGTATTAGCAGTGCCTGATCAACCAGATAGCGAGAGTAGCAAATGTTAAGGGCCCTGCGCTTTGGGGGGACCCTGCTTTAACCTACAACAGCTAATTCTAATACCTAGGTATTAGCAGTGCCTGATCAACCACATAGCAAGAGTAGCAAATATTAAGGGCCCTGCGCATTGGGGGGGCCCCCGCTTTAACCTACAACAGCTAATTCTAATACCTAGGTATTAGCAGTGCCTGATCAACCACATAGCAAGAGTAGCAAATGTTAAGGGCCCTGCGCATTGGAGGGCCCTCGCTTTAACCTACAAAGATAAGTCAAGATATCTTTACCATATGAGAACCTATTTCGGATTACCCATAACGACAATGTAGAAACTACGTTTGGGCTCGCTACTTAAGGGCCCGCGGCCTATAAGAAAAAGAAGTCAGAGAAGTTACAATTCGTTATCAATTAACAAAGACTTTGGGGGCCCTTGGTGCCTCAAAGAGACGTCAGAAGCAACTGACGGGGTCAGCTAGGGCCGATGCCTACGTGGGGTCGCGGGTAAATTTGAAATAGAGTTACCGCGGCCCTTGGCATAGGCAACTGTAGGATCAAGGGTGGGTTTTAGTCAGTAAAAGTCTGACACGCCCTGGAGCTTCATCCAGAGCGGGCGAAGACATTGGATGATATCCCAAACCCCCCCAAAAAAAGGGGCCTTGGTGGAATTTGCTACAGGCCCCACACTGGCTGAATCCGGCACAGCCATAGGCGCCTGGAGCGGAGTGCGAGGGGGTGCAGTTGCACCCCCTTGCGCCGCGGCATTTGATGTAATACACAAAACCGTTAAAAATATATATAAAATACCTCTTAATATTATTGAATATTATTTCAAGCATACCCTAGGCGAGTTGTTAAAATTTTATAGAGTAGCTCTCTTCGCTCGGTCTTGTCTCCTTTTGAAATAGTTCTTTCTTTCATTTTTGTTCACGTGGCAAAAAAAAACATGCGTGTCCAATATGTTTAGCTAACGAACCAAATAGTTTTTTAACCGACTTCCGAAAAAGGAGGAGGTTCTATGTTCGACTGTATGTATGTTTTTTTTTTTTATGTATGTCCGCACATTTCTCCGTCAGTTGTAGACCGATTTTCAAAATTCTTTTTTTATCCGAAAGAATATACTCCCGAGGTGGTCACATATATTGAAATTGCTTTAGCGCTTTTTGAGAAACTGAACAAAAACGAAAAATACGCAGATCTTGATGACGTTTTTGTGTACTCCAAATGTTTAAATTCCACGTTCCATGTTATTGGGGTTTTTAGTTCTGGGGTATAACAACTAAAAAGCGAAAAATAAAAACTTTTTACAAAAAAAACAACCGACTTCCAAAAAAAATACACTAAAAATAACTTTAATTTCGGAAGTCGGTGTCAAATATCGAAGAAATAAAATACAAACACCGACTTCCGAAATTAAAGTTATTTTTAAATTTTTAGTGTATTTTTTTTGGAAGTCGGTTGTTTTTTTTTGTAAAAAGTTTTTTAGGAAACTATTTTTGCTACGATGCAGGAGCCATTCCCGAAATAAAGTTGCAGTAGGTAGTCGTTTCCTACTGAACTTAAGTGAACACTTAAACATCCCATTGAGACAGACATTCCTTCTGGATAAATCAAACCAAAAATATATATACGGTCGAATTGAGAACCTCCTCCTTTTTTTTTCGTCGCTAATAACATCTAAAAATTATTTACATTTAACCAGAGTTCTTAAGAATAAACCGGCCAAGTGCGTGTTGGGCCACGCTGTGTAGGGTTCCGTAAACACCCGTTATAACATGCGGACTTAAAAGGGAGCTTTATGAACATATGTATTAATTGAGTTCACGGTTTTACGGACAATGACTTTTAAATTAAAAAGGAAAAAAAAAGTTTTATACTTCCAAAATTTTATAGGTTTACTATCCGTTTTAATTATTAAATAAGTAACAACGTCACCTAAGGATTTTGTGTTTTGTACGAAATTTTCCAAGTAGGTACATTTTATGAGTTAAACTAACAGAGTTAACTTAACCGTGATAGTTTGCCTTCAAAGTTCGTTGTATATACTACCATCACGTGTTTTTTTTTTCTTATTTTGCTATGCTATTATCAGCCAACATTATTATATTATTATTACAGTCTTCCCAACCCCGCAATGATTTTGAAAGACCTATGCAACGACATCCCACGCTATAAGATAGGCGAGAAAAAAAAGTCATCCCCACTTTACATGTACGGGAGCTACCTTAAAAAAAAATCTTTTACAAAATTTTATTTTTTCGTTTTAGTCGCATGATTAATATTATATACCTATGCAAAATTGCAGCTTTCTAGTACTAACAGTCTCTACGCTATGCCTCGGATGGACAGACAGACAGACAGACCGAAACTTTATGGGTTCTTTTCTTGTTAGGACTACGGAAACCTTAAAACCAGTGAGTGACCCGTTTCTATTTGCCAATGACAATAGACTTTGACGACGACTCTAGACTTTGGACCTACAAAGAGCAAAGTCTAAAGTCATTTCAGTAAAAATGCAATAAATCATCAATTATCACTGTACCCTTTAGACTTTGGTTCATTACATTCAAAGTGCAAAACGTTATCTTCATGCATACTTAATTAATACTTTTATTTCGGTTAATAGTGGCTCAATGATAGGGCTTTATTTTTGGAATAATCCAATGACTTCTCCCGCTCTAGGTGGAGCGGGAGGGCGTGTCAGACTCTGACTGACTAAAACCCACCCCTGTTCCTTCCATACCTGAGTGCCCAGGGGTGCGGTATATCATTTTCAGAATTTATCCGCTACCAATGATAGGGGTTGGAAGGCACATTTTTCTTCTTTTGCATTTTTAACCGACTTCCAAAAAGAGGAGGTTCTCAATTCGTCTGTATGTTTTTTTTTTTTTTGTATGTATGTTACCCGATTTCTCCGTCAGTTGTGAACCAATTTTCAAAATTCTTTTTTCATCTGAAAGAATATACTCCCAAGGTGGTCCCATATAAATTTTATCGAACTTGCTTAAGCGCTTTTTGAGAAACTGAACAAAAACGGAAAATACGTGTACCTCGATGACGTTTTGGTGTTCTCCAAATGTTTACTAATTCCACGTTCCATTTTAATGGGGTTTTTAGTTCTGGGGTATTCAACTAAAAAGTGAAAAATAAAAAACTTTTTTAAAAAACTTTTTTTAGTACTCTAGTTTTTAGTTTAGCAATGAATTTTTAATATCAATGTATATTGCTTATAATGATTCCACTTTAAAATTAATCAAATGCTTTATTTTAAAATGTATTAATGAGGACTTATTTCATTTTTTGTGATATATGAAAAGTGTGGTTTTTAACCCCGCGTCATGGTTTGTTGTCACAGTGTTAGAGTTGGAAAGTCACATAGTGACTTAAGGTGCAGTTATGACTTTTAAAAGTGATGTTCAATTAAAAACCATTAATGGTTTTTAATTGAACATCACATCTAAACGACTTGTCTTATATCTTTGAATAAAATATATGTTACTTTAGATAATTTCCGTCGTAATTTGATCTCAGGATATTTGAAATTATATTTTTATAACATTGTGTAATTAATTTGTAAAGTTATATCTAACTCGGATAAAAAATTGAAAATCACGCAAAAACTATAAAGCGTATTTTTATGAAACCTTCACCATTTTAAGGATCATTTAATTATTTATAATTTAGTCTTAGTGTTTTAGTTTAATACTTGTTGTGTTATGTGTAATAAATTAAAAATGCGTCTAATTTCGGACAGCGCTCCTTGATGGGCGAGTCCTATTACTGGGTGGACATACGACGCGTTACGTGAGCTCAGCGCAGAACACGCAAGCTAACCACTCAAGGTCGTTGGCTAATAGCGCCTTAAGGCGCAGTTATATGCCAACGGTATTGAGTGATTAGCTTGCGTGTTCTGTGCTGAGCTCACGCAACGTGTCGTACGGGCCTGCGGACGGCGAGTAGTGGGTAACTCGCCGTCCGATCAGCACCAGGCCCGATAGTCGACGGCGCGTAGTGTTCCACGCGCGCCTCAAAGAGTTGTCAGCAAACAGGACGGGGCCCGTCATGGCCGATGCCTACCCGGGGGTTGAGGATAAATTCGAAAGAGTTACCTCGCCCCTGGGCATTCAGGGCAGGGAGGAACAGGGGTGGGTTTTAGTCAGTAAGAGTCTGACACGCCCTTCCGCTCCACCCTAGAGCGGGAGAAGTCATTGGATGATTTCCCAACCCCCAAAAAAAAACGTGTCGTACGTCCACCCGGTAATAAGACTCGCCTATCACACACACACACACAACAAAAACAACAACACAACAAGTATTATACTAAAACACGTATACTAAATGATAAATACTTAAATTGTCTTTAAAATGGTTAAAGTTTTATAAAAATACGTATAATAGTTTTTGCGTGATTATCAATTTTTTAACCGCGTTAGAGATAACTTTACAAATTTATTACACTATGTTATAAAAATTAAATTTCAAATATTCCCATATCAAATTACGAAAACAATTGTCTCGAGAAACATATATTTTTTTCAAAGGAATAACACTAGTCGTTTAGACGTGATGTTCAATTCAGAATCATTAGAAGTTACGACTTCTGCTATCTGCGCCTTAAGGTAGGATAAAAAAACAGAAACACTTATAAAACTATGAATTCAGCACTTCTTGACTAATTTGTACCAAAAAAATAAAAATGTTCTGTACACTGAAAAAAAAAATGCTTTATGCTAACAATAACGGTGTTGTAACGTACGAACTTGGAACCATAATAAAAAGTAAAAAATATATAAACGTACTTAGTCATTCATCTCTTTGGCCGCAATACTTATTGATTAAAAGTAGGTAGATACTTAACCTAACTAAAATATATGTATATATTTAGTCAGTCTCAAAAATTACACTGAGTAATCAAAATCACAATTATGGCATTATGTAATATGATAGTCCAGGCGTGCATTTTTGTGAGCACATAGCTTACAATCCTAGCACTGAAGCCAGATTTTCTCTAGGCTTTTTAGAAGAAGACAAGCAGATCAAGCAAAACCCTTCATCCTCTTTTTCGTCTTCGTTGCTCTCAACTGTATTCTTTTTTATTTTCTTTCCTTTATTGCTTTTTATTTTCTTTATTTTCACTGAACACTCGTTTCGACACTTTCTTGTTCTTTCTTTCTTCTAAAATCTCTTCTCTGGTTTCCGAGACAACCAGTCACGAAACACGTTTCAAAAAATAACCTTTCAAAATAAACATAAAAAGAAACATTACCATATCATACAAAACTTATTTGACATGATAGATACATTAAAAGTTATATAAACACGCAAAAATTAAATATACTCACGAGGCTCGACACTGATGCAAAAAAAGAAGCGATTGGTCTGCAAAAAAAAAGTCCATCTCTCCGTTACTACATCACATGTTGCCGTCCCCATTCTTTGACATCACACAGCGGGATCATTCGTTTGTCACTTTTTCCGTTAAGGCCCACGATGTCTATAAAGCGCGGTCACTCTCGGACTGCATAGAAAAGAAAGAGATGCGCTACGACAAATGGTCGCAATTTATTGCAAAATATGAAGTATTTTATCGATTTACTAATAAATTTATAAAAAATAATCCATCACTGGATGCAACTTAGCATTTGAAATTTTATGGTATATTTTATTATGATTATAATTGTTAATGAAGGGATAAACTGCTTTTAAAGATAATTTAGAGGTATGTTAGAAGATTTTTTTGATGCATTAAAGTATGTTAAATTATGTTTCTAGCTCCTTCACTGTGCAAGAAGGACTTGAAAATATCATATTTTTTTATTTCTCAAAACTATTTACGGTTGAGATACACTGCTTTAATAAACCACCTTTTTGACCATTTTTGGGAACCTCCGCCTTAAGTATAAATGCTGTGACAACCTACCCGTGTGACAACCATACCCGGTCTCCCCTACAATACCTCAACTATTCGAGATAAAGTGAAAATAAATAATACCCCTGGTGACTATTATCGAGATATTAAACTGATTAAGCTGCTCGTCGATTGTTTTTCTGCTCGTACAAATGTACGTAGTAATCTTTTTGATCACGCCATCATAATAAATGTATGCTCATTGCGTGAATGATGTACGTACGTACTAAGTGGTGTGGCTTATAGTATAACAGTGACAGATAAGGCTTTGTTGTTAGCCTATAGGCCTTGACATACCTAAAGAAAACCCAGGGGACTTGCAAATCTATTAACTTTAGCTACACGTGACTCTGGAGGTGAAAATTAAAGTTTCAATCAAAAAATCGTGGGTCCGAGTGCGCGTCATGTTTTCAAAGTTTGTTGCCAACTGATTGACACTGCGTAACCTGGCTCGTTTTTCACCCAAAGAATTAGTATTGCCATTCAACGTGGCAATACTGTCAGTCTGCGATGTGGAGGAGTAAATCGACGCCTAAGTAAGTGTATTGTGTTTTTAACTGACTTTCGAAAGAGGAGGAGGTTCTATGTTCGACTGTATGTATGTTTTTTTTATGTATGTCCGCCGATTTCTCGGTCTGTTGAGGACCGATTCTCAAAATTCTTATTTTATCCGAAAGAATATACTCCCGAGGTGGTCCCATATAAATTTTATCGAAATTGCTTTATCGCTTTTTGAGAAACTGAACAAAAACGAAAAATACGTATACCTCGATGACATTTTTGTTTTATCCAATTACGAGTATGTTAAAATTTGCACGTTCCATGTTATTGGGGTTTTTAGTTCTGGGGTATAACAACTAAAAAGTGAAAAATAAAAAACTTTAAATAAAATAAACATAGAGTACACTATAAAAATTAAAAAATAACTTTAATTTCTATATTTTTTTTTGCAAAAAGTTTTTTTTTTGTATTATATGTATTAAGTTAGGCTATAAATAGTTAGTCAACATTTAAATAATATTAAAGTTAGTTTAACTTGTAGGTACATAAAGTTTTAATAAATTATGAACACAACTCATTTTAATTAATACCATAAATTCTAGATAGATCTTCCAGTGGACGAAAGTTATTCCTTTGACATAGTGTAGATTGATTTATGGCCAATGATATAACAACCGTTAAAATTTAATTATCGAACATAATAGGCGGTTTTAAAGAAGGAATACCTATAAAATGATTACATGACGCAAGTACAGTCGTGGTCCAGCGCTCAGAGCAATCATTCGGACATTGACTCTCGCAATCTTATCACACCCTCTTTGTTATTGATTTCTAACTCAAAATATTATGACTCCAATTTACTGTGTTTCTTGAAAAAAAAAACTACGAAATGTCTGGTTGGTGCCGTGAATTTCAGAGACTCTTTTATAAAAAGGTCATGAAAATATGGCTTGTTTTCATATCAGCTTTTTGTTTGTTTTATTTTTAATGAGTCAGTTTTTAATATATTTATTTCCAACTTGCTTAAGCCAGCAGCTTCGCCCGCGTGGGATTAGTAGGTACTTCCTCATTTTTAAGGTTCCGTACCCAAAGCATAAAACGGGACCTTATTATCCGTCTGTGTGTCTGTCTGTCCGACTGTCACCAGGCTGTATTTCATGAACCGTGATAGTTAGACAGTTGAAATTTTTGCCGCTTTAACAAAAAATACTAAAAAACAGAATAATATAAATATTTAAGGGCAAAAAAATCACATCAGTTGTGTAGGAGCCCCCATACAGCTGTCTCAGTTCATGAAATCATGACATTTGGCATCAATTCTAACTGAGAGAGATGTATTGATGATTTTAATGATTATAATTCTATAAATACATACTTGCTACGGCCGCGAATCACATTTTGACCAAGATACAACCTGACACTGACCTGCAAATTGCAAAAAACGTAAGGTAATTTGAATTTCGCGGGCTGCCCTGGAGCATTCACCTTAAGGAGGCAAAATATTCTGATGTTCTTTTGTGGAGAGGTATACCACGGCTATCAGGACAATCCCAAAAGTACGGTCAAGATCCCTACCAGCATTTTATTGGATTATAGGTACATCATTTGCCCGAGCTCGATGGCTCTTGCGAATCTCCAGTCTCCACTCATGCCAGCGAATAAAGGCAAAAGAGAGGTGGGAGCTCTGTTCCTCGTCCGGACAATAAAGGCAAGCCGGAGATGAGAAACAAAAGTTTACCCGAGAGATCGGCCCGTGGGGTCGCTGCCCTGTTGGGCCTCGACTGCGCCTGCCAGCCTGAACCTCGACATTCGCCTCAAAACTGCCCGATGGATTTTAATATTAGTTATTATTTTAGTAGGATCTGTTAAAATTTCGAGCAGTTTATATTTATTACGATCAAACTTACGATACGACATATTTATCACGTCAATTTCTTTATATTATTTCTTAAAATTTATATTTAAACTAGATGTTTCTTTACCTCTAAATTAGGTAAAGATCTAACATATTTATTTGTTAGATACTTACCTGATGTTTAGCTTCGAGATGAAAATAGCTTCGGAACAACCTGGATTTAAAATAGAATATTATTGAATAAGTATTCGATACTGCGATCGTAGCGCAGTCTGCCGGATCCAATGTAAAACATTCCAAAATCGACCACAATTTATAAATAAAAAGTTAATTAAATAAACAATTTAAATTGGACCGAATTGTAAATCTAAACCATTCTCGAATCCACCTGAAGACTCACAAAAAATTTCATTAAAATCGGTACAGCCGTTTAAGAGGAGTTCAGTGACATGCACATGCACAGAAGAAATATATATATAAAGATAGGACAAGGAAAGAAGAGGCGGAACACCTTGACCCAAGTCTGCCCAAGTTCATCTTTCTATTAATGTGCGTTTTGTAATCTGTGCAAAATAAATAATTTTTCTTTCTTTCTTTCTTTCTTCTATTTAGTTTCTAATTATACCCCATAAGGAAACAGGCAGAACCTCATCACGCATTCCACAAGCCAGTAAAACCTTGCGGAATAAATTAGCAGAAGCTTGTGGTTTGATTCCTGGAACGATTGTGTTATTCTGTTTATTTGAAGCCTGCGTGTCTGATGTCCCGAACTGGGTCACAGTAAACGTTTACGACCAAAATGATAATCTCGGCGAATAATCGAACGGCGACGGGACCAGACGGCGAGGCAATATATGCGTAGCTATACCGTACCCACCTGGCTTCTGTTGCTAACTCGTGTTGGTTTTTCTAAATGATTAGAGAAGCAATGCTATGCGAATGGGAACTACATGACATAGATTTAGTGGACCTGTCATGAATCTAAATAATTTAATACAATATAAAACATTTTTAAAACGGAGCCCTATTACTGTAACTCACGTGTTCGTATGTTCGTCTGTCCGTCTGTCACACAAGTTTTACAGCCAAACGGTTTTTTTTTTTTTGGGGGGGTGAGAAATCATCTTATGACTTCTTCCACTCTAGGGTGGAGCGGAAGGGCGTGTCAGACTCTTACTGACTAAAATCCACCCCTGTTCCTCCCTGCCCTACATAACCAGGGGCGAGGTAACTCTTTCAAATTTATCCTCAACCCCCGGGCAGGCATTGGCCGTGGCAGGCCCCGTCCTTTTGCTGACAACTCTTTGAGGCGCGCGTGGAACACTACGCGCCGTCGACTCTCGGGCCTGGTGCTGATCGGACGGCGAGTTACCCACTACTCGCCGTCCGCAGGCCCGGGTCTACGGTGGCCACAGCCAAACGGTTGGAGCTACAGTCTTAAAATGTTCACAGTATATAAGCATCTTGATGACCCAAAGCCATACAAATAGTCAAAAATTCATTTGGTACGGAACCCTAAATGTGTGAAGTCTAACACGCACTTGACCGGTTGTTTTTTAAATTACTATCCAGGCATTACGCCAGGTGGCCCGATCTCCGTAGACCTGGAAATGAACTCCTTAGATAAAATTGGGTTTAACTAAGACCAGTTGAATCTATTGTAAACTATATATACACCTACTTCCTAATTGGAAAACACAAAAACATTACCCTTCTTTTGGGGTAGTCGGGTAAAAATGCAACTAGAATTCTAGCTCATAATTAAGTTCTTGTTTACAAATAAAGTGTCTTTTATCTTGTTTACCAGCTCTTTCCTGTTTTATCGACGTATAGAAAGTAGTACCTACCTTAAGCGGCCCCGACACGTTCAATTGCGATTGTCAATGTGCTACGTTATTGACAATTGCGATTGTCAATGTGCTACGTTACTGACAATTGCGATTGTCAATGTGCTACGTTATTGACAATTGCGATTGTCAATGTGCTACGTTATTGACAATTGCGATTGTCAATGTGCTATGTTATTGACAATTGCAATTGAAGGTGCCATTGATGCACTTCAATTGTCCTTGATATTCCGTGGGGTATCCGCCATGCTTGTTTTCACTGCTGTCAGACTGTCGATTTTTGCTGCTGAACGTTTCGGGGCCGCTTAATAGAGTAGGTACACTAAGTACAGAAAAGTTGGAGCCAAAAAATGAAACTCTGAGTAGGAACCACCTACAAAGAAGACCACTTTTGATTTCTTCTTTTCAGGTTTTTTCAGAAACTGAGACTATTTGCAAAATTAAATGACCTATTGATATATTTATTACTTCGTTACATCCCTCACCCTTTTACACGAGGCAAATTAAAGCATCAAACAAGTTAATCATAAGAGGCATGGTACGTACGTATCACTATCATATTAATTGCAAGGGGTGCAAAACTTAAGGCACTATTAACTGCCAACGACCTTGAGTGGTTAGCTTGCGTGTTCTGTGCTGAGCTCGTCGCGTCGTTCATCCACCCAGTAATAGGACTCGCCCATCAAGGAGCGCTGTCAGAAATTAGACGCATTACTAATTTATTATACATAAAACAACAGGTATTATACTAAAATATAAGTAATTAAATGATCTTTAAAGTTGTGATGATTTCATAAAAATACGCTTTATAGTTTTTACGTGATTCTCAATTTTTTATCCGCGTTTGACATAACTTTACAAATTAGTTACACTATGTTATAAACATATAATTTCAGATATTCACATATTAAATTACGAAAGAAATTGTCTAGAGCAACATAATATTTTTTCAAAGAAATAAGACTAGTCGTTTAGACGTGATGTTCAATTAAAAATCATTAGAAGTCGTAAAACTGCGCCTTATGTCGTATAACTGCGCCTTAAGAGACCAACATTCCTGGCGGAGGACGTCGCGAGACGATCGCCCGAGCCTGCGGACGGCGAGTAGTGGGTAACTCGCCGTCCGATCACCACCATGCCCGAGAGTCGACGGCGCGTAGTGTTCCACGCGCGCCTCTTAGAGTTGTCAGCAAACATGACGAGGCCCGTCATGGCTGATGCCTGCCCAGGGGTTGAGGATTAATTCGAAAGAGTTACCTCGCCCCTGGGCATTCAGGGCAGGGAAGGAACAGGGGTGGGTTTTAGTCAGTAAGAGTCTGACACGCCCTCCCATTTTACCCAGAGCGGGAGAAGTCATTGGATGATTTCCCACCCCACTAAAAAAAAAAAGAAGAAAAAAGAGACCAACATTACCAAATTTGCTTTATGGCAGCACCTCGTGGGCACTAGCTACAAGGTGCTACGAGGCTACATTAAATATTGGCAGAAATACTACAGCTACCGTTTTTAACCGACTTCGAAAAAAGAAGTTCTATGTTCAACTGTATGTATGTTTCTTTTTATGTATGCCACCGATTTGTCTGTCAGTTGCGGACCGATTTTCAAAATTCTTTTTTTTATCCGAAAGAGATCCTCGCAAAGGTGAGACGGTACTTTACGCCGGAACAGCTGCTCCAACTGTATCAAGCACAAGTTCGATCGTGTATGGAGTACTGTTCTCATCTTTGGGACGGATCTGCCAGATACCAGCTTGATGCCCTTGAGTCAATTGAGAAAAGAGCCAAGAGGATCATCGGCAATGATAGGCTCGTTGAATCGAAACTCCAAAGTCTAGAACATAGACGCCGAGTTGCTAGCCTGTCGGTTTTCTATCGGTTACATTTTGGGGAGTGTGCGACGGAATTGCACAATTTGATTCCGCCAGGCCCGTTTCATCAACGGACCACAAGACGTACGGCGAAGTGCCACCGGTTCATGGTGGACATCCCATCCTTACGCACAAAGCGTTTTGAGAAAACATTCATTGTGCGTACCTACAGCTAGGGAGTGGAATTCCCTACCGGAGTCTGTGTTTCCTGATAGCTACAACCTGGGAGTCTTTAAGTCAATAGTGAATAGGTTACTTCTAGGCAAGCGTGCTCCATCTTCGACGACATCATCGCTTACCATCAGGTGAGATGGTGGTCAAACGCGTGCCTATCAATAATAAAAAAAAGAAAAAAAAAGAGTAGGTATACTCCAGAGGTAGTCCCATATAAATTTATATTGAAATAGATTCAGCGCTTTTTAAAAAATCAACAAAAACAAGAAATATGTATACATAGATGACGTTTTGGTCTCCTCGAAATTTGAACATCCTCGTTCAAATTCCATGTTCCATGTTACTGGGGTTATCAATTCGGACGTAACTTTAATATTTAGTTTTAGTTCTGGGGTGTAACAACCAAAAAGTGAAAAATAAAAAACTCTTTCAAACTCTCGACTTCCAAAATTGAAAATACACTAAAAAATAACTTTAATTTCGGAAGTCGGTGTCAAATAACGAAGAAATAAAATACAAACACCGAAGTCGGTTGTATTTTTCGTAGTTTTTTTAGGGTGAGAAAACTTCAAATGTCTAAGGAGGGAAGGAGTGTCACTCTTACTGACTAAAACCCACCCGCGTTTTTTCAATTGCCCTTTGCGTATTCCAGGGTCGCGGTAACTCTTTTAAACAATCCCGCAAAGAAATATTACCTACCTGCCTACTAACTGTTATATTACTGACGCAATGTACTTTTTTTTTTTTTGGGTTTCGGAAATCATTCTATGACTTCGCCCGCTCTGGGTGGAGCAGGAGGGCGTGTCAGACTCTTACTGACTAAAACCCACCCCTGTTCCTTCCCTGCCCTGACTGCCCAAGGGCGCGGTAACTCTGTTTCTAATTTATCCACGACCCCTGGGCAGTGATGCGATGTACTTACCGTCTGAATTTCAATTGACTACCTTTAACAAAGTGGGTGCATTGTAATGCAGCAGATTTAACTGTCAAAATAGGATTTTATTAACACGTCTGATACCCAATTTTCAATTTTAGTTCCAGACAGGGGGTGTACAGAACTGATATGCTGCTGTGCCCTAAGTGCACATATCTACACCAACCCTTAAAATAACCTGATGAACGCCACTGATGCTGCATTTAACCGTCAACTCGAAAGAAAACAAACAGAATTATCTGACAGATTATATGCCAGTTTAGTACACCGATTACGGATATATTTATATTTTTTTATGTGAGTGGCCTCTATGAGGTTGTTAGCTGCTTAGCTGGACTTTCCTGATGCCTTTAGCCAAAGCTAGAAAAACAGAAATATCCTTATATATCACGTCTTCTCTATCTGTAAATTTAAAGTCGCTGTCTGCCGCTGTCTGTTTCTTCGCTTACTTCTTCTAAACCCCGCAACTGATTTTGATGCGATTTTCACTAATAGAATCAGCGATACACGACGAAGGTTTGTGTATGTTATTTGTTCCCGTGCTAACCATTTTTTTTTTGTGATAATGTTTTTTTTTTTTTTAGTAAATTTTGTGCCGTGTCCCGTGAGTATGTCTATGATATCACAGCGGGCCCTAACCGAATACCAGCGCTGAGTTATTTATTGCATAAATATCACAGCATAATGCTTAGTTAGGAGCCTTTTTGGCCTCGCACAGTTTATTTTTATTTGTATTTTTAGTTATTAAATTCTTGTGTGAGGAACGAATAAATATTGTTTCTTTCTTTCTTTCTTTCAAAGCCGTGGTGGGTCCCAGTTTACATTAAAACTGAAACATCCCCGTCCCCCACCATGCATAATCCGCAGTTTTTACTCGATTTCCGCATTTCACTCCCCATTTTTCGCGTGGCGAAAACTTTCCCTCATTAGTGTCAAACTTTTCGATAACGAACAGCTAACGGTTATTAACAATACTATCTACTGTTATTATGTCTAACTGGCTGACTAACTGAACTTTAATTTGTATTTAGAACTGTAGAATGTTCACTTCAGTGTTCTGGGAGTGAATGAAACCATAGATTCTGTTAATTGCTCGTTCGCTGGCTATGCCCGCTGGTTGGTAGCCATTTGTCAGTTGTTTAGTTTCGTCGGTTATCGTTATTGTGTTTTAGGGTGTGACTGTAACACTAAGCAGTTCTATTGAAGCACTAACTGGGATGTATTGGTACTATTACCTGAAATCTATTTTAGTAACTTAGGGTAGAACGGCCTTACCGCTCCTCTGGGTGCTCAGGCAGGGAAGGAACAGGGATGGGTTTTAGTCAGTAAGAGTCTGACGCGCCCTCCCGCTCCACCCCAGAGCGGGAGATGTCATTGGATGATTTCCCATTTAAAAATTGATTGTGTATTGATGTTTGTTAATAGATACCTATGTTTCTCATTCACATAACAGTCAAACCCGCCAAACTAAACTAAACATTTTATAAAACTTGATATTTATAGTTTTGGAGATTTTCTTTTTCAAGTCTCTTGTACTGGGTTTATAGTGCTGTCTATGTATTTATAGTTTGGAGTCATGAATGCTCAATGTTTTAAACCCTCATTACCTCATTGCCGTAACTTTATGAGAATCGTAAAAGTTGCTACAATTTTCCTGGTTCAACGTCTTGTTACTGAAACTCCATGCAAATTACGTTGACAACTAGTGACAGACTGTTGCCGACATGAAGTCGACTCCAAACTGCTGTTTGACATTAGCATAACTTATACCGTATAAGGAACATTCCTCAGGTTTCGACATGTCTCATGCCTTCCTGCTTCACATAAAATCGTCATGAATAGAAATCGTTCATTAAATCCATACATCCGCGGTTCGTGACGGTCTCGCATGTCGCATCCCGACTCGCGAACTTGCCGCTCATAAATATCGTTTTATGTCACGTGTCAAAGCCGCCATCTTGGTTAACCGGTAAAATATAACAAACATAACTTTGCAGCTACCATACTTCCGCTTCAAAATTAGAATGCGTTACGCCCTTGAAATAGAGTCCAGTTTTTCGAGGGGCTCATTTTCTTCCTCAGTGATTTTTTTGCTGTTGTTTATAAAAATGGGAGTGCTCGTCTTTATATCGATTGTGCCAACTCGTGCTTACCGCCGATCTCGATTCGTCGGCAATCGGCGGGCCATCGAGTAGATTACTCGAATTGTAACGTCTAGTGCTGTTCCGAGAGGTGTAACTTCAATCAAACACTTAGTTGAGTTGAGTTTCGTAGTTTCGCCAGCTCGGAACAGGCAATGGTAATGTTTTTGCAATTTTCTAGGTAATTACAGGCGTCATTTGCAAGTTGCAACCGCCTGTTTTGACTGGAACAGTTGTTTGTTGGACGGCTTGTCGTGAGCTGAGGTAGACAGAGAGATAAGTAATAAACTGACTTGGAATTTTTGTTAACAAATATGGTTACGCGATTTTTACTACCCGATGTAGTAATCGTAGCAATTTAGGCGGATGAAGAGATTATCCGACTCGCGCACTAGCGTAGCAACGCGTTTAAGTTACGTGCGTAGCAGTCTTCGCTGTTGCTACGCCGCGCCGTTTGTAGTAACTACTACGTCACTACGTTCGTAGTAACTAGTCGTAGTAGCCAACTGGCTACGTAGCGTTGTTTTGGTACACGGGTACCCTATTTTCTATACGAGGGTTTTCAGGAAAATTTACGTCACATGTTGGCGCCACTTCACACGTCAGGTCTGTTTTTTTTTAAATTTTGGCTTTGCACGGTTTGTGCATTTAGTCAGTGTCAAGTTGAGAAAGTATTTAGTTTTAGATACAGAATACTGTCCCTTTTTCCCATTAGAATGCAGATGTAACACATTCTAATGTTTTTGCAGTATTGACTCAGCCTTCTTGTCAAGCTTCGCTAAGGTAGTCAATACTACGACAAAATCCTCAGCTCTTTTATACCGAGATCGCGCTTGTTTCAATGATTCCACATATTGTCCAGTTGCGTAGACACTTGAGACACAAAACCACACCAATTTAACATCACAATATCCACCAGGAATCAATTTGCGAATAATTAAAACAGCCACTGAACTTCACTCGAAAAATCCCGCCAAAAACAGTCAGGTCTTTTTCTTTGAAAACGAAACATAATGACGTAAACATGACGTTGACGTCAACTTGACATATGTCGTTTTTTGACATTATCTGAAGCGTTTTGACAGGTGTCTGGATCTGAAACTTCAGTAATGTCATCTGGTGTACGTCATTTCAAAAAATCCCTTGAGGCAGGACGTCCCGTATTATTATTATACTCTTTGGGCAGGACGTCCCGCGATACAACAGATTTTTTAAATGTCCCACCGGGATTTGTAAATGTCCCGGTGTTATGATATTTTTTCAGTTCGACAATTAAACAAAACTTTCAATAACAAACCTTTCACCGGATAAATTGCGTCATTATCATCCGCTTTGAGCACGTATCGTAATATTTATAATTATTGTTGATAACAATACTTTAAACATAAACAATACTAAAACATAAAAATACGTTTAATTTTCTTAGCTCTTTTAGTACTTGATCATCATCATCATCTTCCTGTCCTTATTCCATGATACGCGTGGTGCGCAACACGTCTTTCATTCCTTCCTGTGAGCCATCACGCTATCAATAACTCCCTTTTCTTTCATATCACTTGTAATCCATCCATCTTTTCTTTGGCCTCACTCTACCTCTCCATCCATCCACATTTATATTCATAACTCTTTTAGTTACATGTGTTTCATCCCTCCTCTCACATGACCATACTAAGATAAGCGGTTCGCTTTCAACTTTTCTGTCACTGGCTCCTCTTTTAAACTACCTCTAATATATCTATTCATTTCTCGTTACTCCACACATCCATCATCTTAACATTCTCATCTCCGTCTCCGCCACGTGTAATCTCTTTTCATCCATCTTTTTCACAGCCTAACATTTTGATCCATACAGTACAACAGGTCTAATCAAGAAGCGCTACCAACGACTTGAACAAATCCGGCAGCACTTTTGGAGGAGATGGCAAAGGGAGTACCTGGCGGAGCTGCAGCAAAGATCAAAATGGCGCACCAATGATACTCCACTGAACGTTGGCGACCTGGTGTTGCTTCAGGACAACCTGCCACCATTGTGCTGGCGAATGGGCCGAATTAGCAAGCTCTTTCCGTCCTGATGGAGTATGTTGCGTAGCAGATGTTCAAACAACACAGGAAAGTTACCGAAGGCCCTTCAAGCGACTCTGCTCTCTGCCAGCGACAGAACACCTAATCGAGTGAGAGTTAAAAGACGCAGACTTTTAACGGCGGGGAAGATGTTTACGCCCGACCTTTTAATAACTTTATAATATCAGTGTCAAGTTGCTGCTAACTGGTTTTGATATGTCGCACATAACTGTCGGTAGTTCACAAATAAAAATTATTTGCTAAGGAAAAACCTGACTTTTAGATAATAAATCAACTTTGAGTAGAAAGGAACGGGAAAAAAGGTCTAATCACGGGCTTATTGATTATCCCCATTAACTTAAGGGAATAACTCTCTCTACTTGATGTGCGTTAAAATTCAAAATTCAAAATTCTAGACATGTACTTAGGTACATGTCCAGAATTTCTGAAAATTATACCTGGTAAGCCTTATACAAACAGAAAATTACTGTCTCGTATTTTATCCAACAAACAAGGTAGTTTTTGTTCGTTGTTATAACTTAGAAAATGCAATCCCAATGGATTGGAATTAGAAAGTTATGGAACTTGTAATAGGCTACAAAACCAATGTATCTTGCGCCAATTTGCCCAAATTACCAAAAAGCTATATATATTCCTTCTGTGAGATACTTTCCTTATGTAAATACGTTTGCGTTTAGGACCATTCTGCTGAAATTTGATTGTCCTCTGCACGCACAGGAATATTGCACCGTATAACTTAGCAACAGTACTTAAAATTGTTTTACTTTTATGAACGAACTTTGATAAAATAACGTTTGATAATAATAATTCGGAAAATTTCTAGATACTGTATATTACGTTGTTACTTTTTCTTATCAAAACAATAACACCGGTATATACCACTGTTTTTGTTATTAAAGAGAGTTAATATATTTCGATACACTGGCTTGTAATGCAGCAAGAAAAAACAAGATAATGCTACATACAATAAGGGCGTTGTTTCAACAAATATCAACCGGTAGAAATCACACTTTATTTTGAATTTAAGTCATAAAATCACTGATATTCAATACAAACTCGATACGCAAAATTTTAATGATATAATTATGTATACAACAAAGGGCCTCGTTGTAACAAGCCAACAAGCAATTTATGACATGCTACGATCATTAATTTACTACAATTTATGGCAGTACCTACCGTCCTGATTTCAGTCACCCCAAAGATCGTGACGTAGTCAGCATAATGCCATGATGTCATTGCTGAATTAATGTAAAGCATGGCATACTAAATGTTTACATTGAAAACACGACAGAAAAAGCATGTCATATCAGTCCGTCAGTCAGGTCTCTTTGAATTTTATTTTGACAGATTAACAGACTACAAAAAAAAATTCTAAAAAAACTTTTTAACAAAAAATTAAACCGAAGAAAAAGAACTAAAAAGCAAAAAATAAATAAACCTTTTAAGTTGAGTTTATTTACATAAAATATCAAATTTTATATAAACTAATTATGAGTAGGCGCCAAACAACAATCTGATTAATTATCTAAATTGTATATGTACGTAGAAATGCAGAAGGCTGTAGTCATTCCTTCACATGGGACCACCCTTGAGGTTATACCCTATTTAACAAAAAAAAAAGAATCATCAAAATCGGTTCATAAACAACTGACTGAGAGCTGAGAGAACCCACAATTTTCGAGGGTTTCTATCAATTTTATCAGGATTCTATCATCAGATCCTGACTTCCTTTACATGGGACCACCATTGAGGTGTACCCTATCTAACAAAAAGAAAATCATCAAAATCGGTTAATAAATGACGGAGTGAGGGCTGAACATACATTATATATATATTTATAAGGTCGAATTGTAGGCATTAACCTATCCTTTTCCCAACTATTACAGGTTTTCTTAGCTTTTTTAACACCTAGGTACATCCATATTTATATAACTCTATAACCTTATGCTTACTTTAAATAGTGATTAGCAGTTTCTTAATTAAAATTTTCCGTAATTAACCACATGGTTATTTTTAACACGCTTTTATTAACTTCACCTTTACATTATTGTGTAAAAAATTCTTAGAAGTTAAATTTGACCCACTTCCCGGTTTCCGATTGAGCTGAAAATTTGCAATCATGTTTAGTTTGGATGACAATGCATGGTTAGCTAAGTGACGTCATTCTAAATCCAATATGGCGGACTCCCAAAGATGGTGGACCACTTATTTTTTAGGGTTCCGTACCCAAAGGGTAAAACGAGACCCCTATTACTAAGACTCCGCTGTCTGTCCGTCTGTCTGTCTGTCTTTCAGTCTGTCACCAGGCTGTATTTCATGAACCGTGATAGTTAGACAGTTGAAATTTTCACAGATGATGTATTTCTGTTGCCGCTATAACAACAAATACTAAAAACCGAATAAAATAAATATTTAAGGCTATAAAATAAATTTTAACGGAAAAAAAATCACGTTTCTTGTATGGGAGCCCCATACAAGAAGGGTAATTTTTATGCCGTTTTTATAAATAATAATAATATTCCACAACTATCACACAACGCCATCTAGTCCCAAGCTAAGCACAGCTTGTGTTATGGGTACTAGACAACTGATAAACATACTTATATATTTCGAAATGCATAAATATTATAGATAAATTACACCCAGACACAGAACAAATGATCGTGCTCATTACACAAACACTTGTCCTGGGTGGGAATCGAACCCACGACCTCCGGCACAGCAGTCAGGGTCACTAACCACTGGACTAACAGGCCTGACTAATGGTACGGAACCCTTCATGCGCGAGTCCAACTCGCACTTGGCCGGTTTTAATTCAATCCCATGATTTGGGTACTTGTCAAATGAAACGGTTTACTGGGCAAAAAACGAAAAATAAATAGACGTTAATCTAAATTTAGTAGCGTTATTTTCAGTTATTATTAAATACAATATTAACTACCTATAGTTTTATAAATAACGCACATAATCAAACGTGAGAGTTATTACACTAACTCACTCATAGACCCATTAACAATCTTCATTAAGGCGCTATTAACTGCCAATGACCTTGAGTGGTTAGCTTGCGTGTTCTGTTCTGTGCTGAGCTCACGTAACGCGTCGTACGTCCACCCAGTAATAGGACTCGCCCATCAAGGAGCGCTGTCCGAAATTGAGACGCATTATTAATTTTTTATACATAAAACAACATGTATTTTACTAAAATACGTATACCAAAATATAAATAATTAAATGATCTTTAAAATGGTGAAAGTTTCATAAAAATACGCTTTATAGTTTTTGCGTGATTCTCAATTTTTTTTCGCATTACACATAACTTTACAAATTAATTACACTATTGTCATAAAAATATAATTTCAAATATTCACATATCAAATTACGATGGAAATTGTCTAGTAACATATATTTTTATTTCAAAGCAATAAGACTAGTCGTTTAAATGTGATGTTCAATTACAAATCATTAGAAGTCGTATAACTGCGCCTTAAGAGGCGTGGCTTTACAACTACAAACGAACAGTTAACAAATCCGGCAAGCCCCAGTGCTCTCAATACCACACAATGCTAACATGCAGATATCAGGCTTATCAGTCTAGTCTCATAGGTCAGCATCAGCCCGGAGGTCGCTGATAACGATTGACACATGAGTTTCGCGCGTGAGGTGTGTAGGTTCGAAGCCGCGTGGAGCCTCGTGGTTGCTTCGTGTGGATTATCTGCTAATCAGCTGTGCTGAATTAAGCCAGCGTGGGGCTAGTAGCAATTTTTACCAAGGGGCCTAAATCTACGTAAAATAATAACGAATAAAAATTTCTTGAACTTATTTTTTACTCACAGTCCGCGAGCCCCTTATGTAGTGATCGGCTTACAGGCAGTTGCCTGAATTGTCTTTGTGCATAACCCGGAATTGGTTAGACTTCATAGATGGTATGGTAGTATATACCACCCTAGAGCGGGAGATGTCATTGGATGATTTCCCACCCCACAAAAAAGAAAAAAAAAAGTGTAACGGAAAGGCGTGGTCATATTTTAAGAACTGAGTTTTTGGCGGGATTCTTTCGAGTGAAGTTCAGTGGCTGTTTTAATTATTCGCAAATTGATTCCTAGTGGATATTGTGATGTTGAATTGGTGTAGTTTTGTGTCTCAAGTGTCTACGCAACTGGACAATATGTCTAATTATTGAAACAGGCGCGATCTCGGTAAAATAAAGCTGAGAATTTTGTCGTAGTATTGACTACCTCAGCGAAGTTTGCCGAGAAGACTGACTCGACTCATTTGCTGCCAAATACAGCAAAAACATTAGAATGTGTTACATCTGCATTCTAATGGGAAAAAAGTGACAGTATTCTGTATCTAAAACTATGTACTTTCTTAACTTGACACTGGCTAACTGCACAAACCGTGCAAAGCCAAAATTAAAGAAAAATAAAAAATAAATTTTAAGAACTGCATCTACCCATGGATAGGAACAACTTTCTTCAAGAAAACCTGAGGAAATTCTCAAAAAATGTTTTTACCTCCCATACAAATATTGATCAGCTGATGATAATTTTGTATGGAAAGTCCAACTTTTTTAGGGAATTTTCTTTTGTTTTAGAGAAAGTTGTTCATTAGGAAACAGGCAGAACCGGTTCTTAAAATATGACCACACGTTTCCGTTACACCCTGTCTTGTGTCTTGATTTGTTTTTGTACTTCCTAACGGGGCCCCCAAATGCACGGGGCCGGTAGCTTTTCTTGGCTAATCCGGCTCTGCATGTCGGTATTATCTGTTTGTCTGAGCGACTGCTGAACTTAGGCCTCTTAGGGCTTGTTGGAAGATTTAGATATATTAACTTGTCTTATCGCACTTGGCATTGTAAAAGCATTAGCCAGACGTATACGTAGTGAGGCAGGCATTTCTTTTTGTTTGGGTGGAAAACATCAAATAACTTCTGCCGCTCTGGGTGATGCGGGAGGGCATGTCAGACTCTTGGGTGAATCTCCTGGCGTTTTGCAGAAAATAATGAGAAGAAAGAAAGAAAAAACAATTATTTGCCACAGATAGAGGCACACACAACCATAAATAAAACTTAATCATTTAAAAGAAAAAAATAAAATAAAAGTAGGTAGCAAAAAAGAATAGTAAAAAAAAAAAAAAAAACATACAGACGAATTGAGAACCTCCTCTTTTTGGAAGTCGGTTAAAAAAAGTGTGCGCCCCACATATAAACCAGACAGCTAGTGACTGACGCTGGTTTTCAACTGGACCTGAGAGTTGTATGTCACGGACGTAAATCAGTTTTATGTAATAGTGTGTATGTATAGATAAATAGCATAATGTAATAAAAAAACGAATGTGTATAATATAAAATAGTGTGAAATAAAACAAAAAAAAAATGCGAAAAATAAATAAAAAATAATAATAGTAGAGGGAAACCGAAAATAATAATGACAGTGACGAATCGTGAGAAATTAAACTTTAATACACTAGTATTAAAGTACACTAGTAATATTCATTGCATAGTAGTACTAGTGAATACTCTGTTCTTACTAAATAAAACCCACTCGTGTTCCTTCGGCGTTCCAGGACCACGGTGACTCTTTAAAACTCGTCCGCGACCCTGGCCTAGTGTGTGACTTTTGTGAGTGTGACACACGATCCTTTAATCTGACTGCTCTAAAAGACGGGTATTGTTTTCACACGGCTGCCCAAAACAAGTAGTGCTAGTTTTTACAAGGTTTATTTTGACTTTTACAAGTGAATACATTTTGTTTTTGGGGTGGGAAATTA
Source organism: Polia nebulosa (assembly GCA_951329385.1). Lineage (NCBI taxonomy): Eukaryota > Metazoa > Arthropoda > Insecta > Lepidoptera > Noctuidae > Polia > Polia nebulosa. Next base: position 5,421,081 of record OX589603.1, read on the forward strand.
TCTAATGACATCTCCCTCTCTGGGGGGAGCGGGAGGGCGTGTCAGATACTTACTGACTAAAACCAACCCCTGTTCCTTCCCTGACCTGAGTGTCCAGGGGCGCGGTAATCGGTTTCGAATTTATCCACAACCCCTGGGCAGGCATCGGCCATGACGGGCCTCGTCCTATATTGCAGACAACTCTTACATGTGAATACTTGGAGATAAGATGATTTGGTGATATAAATGATTTTAAAAGATTCAAAATGTTTCAAAAAGAAAGTCAAGTTCCACAACTCCTGGCCAGGGGTTGAGGATAAATTCGAAACAGAGTTACCTCGCCCCTGGGCTCTCAGGGCAGGGAAGGAACAGGGGTGGGTTTTAGTCAGTAACCAGTCTGACACCTCCCTCTTCAACAAAAAAAAAAAAAGTTCCACAACTCGCTCCATTGTCGACTTTGTCTCTGTCACCTCTGACCTAGACTAGAAGTCAAGAGCACACCCATCTAAAAAAATAAAATAAAAACTAATGTTGTAATGTCACGATAAAGAAAATAAAATAATAATAAATTAATTAAATAATTGAGCGTAATTGACAAATGATCACGTCCAATCATATCTTCGTTACTTTCAAAAATCGATAATTAACTAGCAACAAACGACGCTTTGAAAATCGATCAGCCGAAAGAAATGTCTTGTCATTAATGTGGTGGTGAACGTTAAAACCATCTGCGACGATAAGCTCGCTCGGGACTGACCGAGCCCCGCAGCGCCGGAGCCTTAACTTAACAAATTGAATAACATGACGTAATTTTATGAATTTGCAGTGGGTATTAGTGTGGCTTGGGAAGTCTATTACGATAATTTTTGAACTTTTAAGTAATTTAATTAATAGGTATTTTTAATCGACTTCAAAAAGGAGGAGGTTATCAATTCGAATGTTTGTATTTAAAAAAAAAAAAATTATGTATGTTCGGGCATAACTTCGTCATATATTGACGGATTTGCAAAATTCTTTTTTTGTTCGAAAGGCGTTTGTTTCGAAATGGTCCCATTTAAATTTCATATAGATCTGATGATTGGTTTCGGAGACAGACAACGGAACTCTTCAAATATTGACAGCAAATCAACCGCGATTGCTGCGATCGTATGTCTATGAATTCTTAACACAATTCAATGGAGAACATGGTGTCAAAAAACGAAGACACAAAACCAGAAACACCGACTTCCAAAATTAAAGTTATTTGCACTTTTTTTGGAAGTCGGTTCCATTTTTTTGTAAAAGTTTTTTTATTTTTTGTAAATAGGTGACTGTTACAAGCTATAAAGCTTTTATATCATCTCTACACGGTATAAAACATCACTTTTCGCGTCTGTCTGTTTCTTCGCTAACTCCTCCTAAACTACGCAATGGATTTGTATGCAGTTTTCACTAATAAAAAGAGTGATAAACAAAGAAGGTTTTTGAATATAATTTACACCCATCCGGAGCCGAGGCGGGTCCCTATTCTATGTATCTCTGTGTTGGAATGAAAGAAGTTTGTTTCGAGAATATTAGGTCACCTACCTATGAAATCAGCGTTTTGTATGGAGAATTTTAAAGAAGTTGCAGTTTGCATACTAACATTTTCTTAATTTATTTAACAACTATGAACACTAATGATTTAAAACTTTTATGCAATAATGTTTAAAAACTAAGATAACATATGCCACTTAGATTAAGCAACAAAAATAAGTTTTGGCTAAGTTAAAACAAATAGTGGTTTCATTTCTGCTACAAAAACTTTTTTGTCGAATAACGAAGAAATAAATTTTCTTTTTTGGAAGTCGGTTGTTTTTTTTGTAAAAAAGTTTTTATTTTTCGCTTTTTAGTTGTTATACCCCAGAACTAAGAACCCCAATAACATGGAACGTGGAATTTAATCATACTCTTAATTGGAGAAAACCAAAACGTCATCTATGTATATGTATTTTTCCTTTTTGTTTAGTTTTTTTAAAAAGCGCTGAAGCAATTTCGATAAAATTTATATTGGTACCTTATAAATTTTTCGGGAGAATATTCTTTCGGATATAAATAGAATGTTGAAAACCGGTCCATAACTGACAGAAAAATCGGTGGACATAAATAAAAATAATAAAAAAATACATACAGTCGAACATAGAACCTCCTCCTTTTTCGAAGTCGGTTAAAAAGAGGAGTCATTTTTAAGGTATTTCTTTTGTATAAAACTATAAGTAATAAGGTTTTTTTTACTATTGGCAGTTGTCTATGTCGTTCATTAATCGTCACAAACATCATTAATTACTATAAGTAGCGTGTTTACATTCCCTAAGAAAGGTAACAAGAACTTGGCCTTAACACGCAGTCTTAGCGTGTTCGATGATACGCGATAAGTACACAATTAATAGAACTCGTCTAATTGCTATCATTTACCTAATAACTATGTAGACTTATCACTACTTAAGTGTTTTTTTCGAAGATAGCTACAACCTAGGAGTCTTTAAGTCAAGGGTGAATAGGTTACTTCAAGGCAAGCGTGCTCCATCTTCGAACACTACGCTTACCATCAGGTGAGATAGTGCTCAAACGCGTGTGTATTGAGAATAAAAAAAAAGTTATTTTTAATATTTTTAACCGACGAAATAAAAAGGAGGAGGTTCTCAATTCGACCGTATATATATATATTTTTTTTTTGTATGTTCAGCCCTCACTCCGATATTTATGAACCGATTTTGATAATTCTTTTTTTTGTTGGATAGGGTATACCTCATGAGTGGTCCTGTGTCAAGGCAGTCAGGATCTGATGATGGAATCCTGATAAAATTGAGAGAAACCGTCGAAAATTGCGGGCTCAAATAGTGTTTCTGCATGTACGTTCAGCCCTCACTCCGTTAGTTATGAACCGATTTTGATCATTCTTTTTTTGTGAGATAGGGTATACCTTAAGAGTAGTTTCATGTCAAGGAAATCGGGATCTGATGATGGAATCATGATAAAATTGAGAGAAACCCTCGAAAATTGTGGGCACGAATAGTGTTTCTGCTTGTATGTTAAGCCCTCACTCCGTTAGTTATGAACCGATTTTGATAATTAATTTTTTGTTAGATAGGGTATACCTCAAGGGTGGTTTCATGTCAAGAAAGTCAGGATCTGATGATGGAATCCAGATAAAATTGAGAGAAACCCTCGAAAATTGTAGGCACGAATAGTGTTTCTGCTTGTATGTTCAGCCCTCACTCCGTTTGTTATGAACCGATTTTGATAATTATTTTTTTCTTAGGTAGAGTATATCTCAAAGGTGGTTCCATGTTAAGGAAATCAGGATATGATGAGAGCATCCTGATAAAATTGAGAAAAACCCTCGAAAATTGAGAGCACAATTGTGTTTCTGTTTACTTTTTATAACTTATCAGGTATTTGCGATTAGGAATCATCACATCATGCAGTTGAGATGATGATGGAAACCATACCTTTGCTAAACAATTAGAAGTTAGATATAAGAACTGTGGTTTTAGTGACAGATATGCTTTGAAGAAAAGACGTCTTTACAATATTGGAGGTAAACTCAATTGGTCAATTATTCTGGGATCTTCAAGGAAGGATGGTTACATCATCAGCTCAGTGGCAAGAAGAATGATAAGCGATTAGAAATTAGCCTCAGAATATTCAAAGTATTAAAAGATGACGCGAGCCACAAAAAAATCATAAAATAAAAACCTTTTTAACAAAAAAATTAACCGACGAAAGAGAACTAAATCTATTTCATTTCTACGTACAAATACAATTTAAATGATTAATCAGATTGTTGTTTGGCGCCGACTCAAAATTAGTTTATATTAAATTGGATGTCATCAGTATAAGCTCAATACTCAAGACTTAAAAGGTCTATTTATTTCTTGCTTTTTAGTTCTTTTTCGTCGGTTAATTTTTTTGTTAAAAAGTTTTATTGCTTAACTGACACGGAGAAATTTACTGAGAACTTCTCGATGAAATGACGTGGCCTTAATACATTTTCTCTCGTGAAATTACTTTTCCGCTTAGAGCAGTCGTGGCCCAGTGGCCATGGCCGCGATTTACGAGTTGCGGGTTTGAACCCAGGCAGACACTTTTCTTGGTTCATTATGTCGTCACAAATAGTCTCAAAAAGGTAGAAGAAAACATCATGAGGAAACTAGATTGCCTGTGAAAAATGTACTTGTCTGTCAGTTAGATTATCAAAAAATATTGGACACGTATTCTTCTTTTGTCACGTAAACAGAAAATGAGGACGATACAGTGCTTTGAAATGTCGCGTGACGTCACGCCGTGCTGTGTAGCAGGGTAGTTTTTACCACGAAGTGACATAACCTGAACTTTGATGCGTTTTATCTTTGTCATTTTTTATTGGTTTGGTAAAGCAAATAATACGTGTCCAATAAACTAAATAAACTAACTTACGTACTAAATAGAATTATAATTTTATACCCAGTAAAACATCCCTATTCTACGAAGTGACACACCCCGCACAGGGCCCACGTGGTGAATTACAGCCCACTCTCGATAAGGTCTCGATAAAGTCTAACACTATCGATAAGGGTTAAGTTTAAGCAAAATCATATTGTCGTTAATTTGTGGCAAATACATACTTTTTCTTTCTTTCTTTTTGAAGTTATACTTCTTTTGGCGCGTTAGGGAAAAATTATGAGAGTAAATTTTTGCGATGCACGCACACCGTCACAAAAAACCTACAGCCTGAAGTTAGCTAGAACCGACACCCTGAAGTTAGCTATGGTCTGCGGTTCATGAAGAATGATTGTTTTCCTTTTGTAAACTTCGTGACAGTTTTGTCTTTTATCTTGTTACGCCAAAGAAGTATAACTTCTTACGTGCGTACATAAGTACACACACACTTTTTTTTCTTTCTGTCTTTCACTCCTTCTCATGAAGGAGAGAGGAGGTCCTGTGTCACAGTGTAAGAACACTATAGCCTAATACTATTTCGCCGGTCAAAGTTCATATTTAAAAGTGTGGCAGTATGTTACAGTAAAATAAAATAAGATCTATCTAAAAATATTCAACACGTCCTCTGATTGTGGACTATAAAGGAAATTCAGTTCATTGCATGCTTTTATGCACACAGTGGTGCGCAGTTTAGTTGATGTTTATTTCTAGGTAAATAGGAACGTTTTTTCTGTGGCTTAGATACGAATTGTATCTTATTTAGGTTGTAAAAGAATATTCCGCTTTCCGGTGCATCGAACTTGATTTTATGTTAGAAATATTTGAGCGACTATTACGCAGTAATTTAGTAGAAACTAGATATAAATTGGGACGATATGTATAATTATTTCATTATATGGAAATAGTGTTAACGACGCAAAATGATACATAATTTAATTGATTTAGATTAGGAGTAAAACCGCGCGGTTCACCTAATCTAACTAGACATGAGGAATAATGTGTAGGGTAAAGGCTAAATAATCAAAATAAGACCAGGATTTTTTAAGCTACGATTACTTATATACGATTAAAAGGTAAAGCATTTGTATTCTAAACACAAAAAAAACCCGCCAGGTTTTACGACTTGCTTTTGTATTTTATAAAGTTCACCGACCTTTGTGTTATCCTCCGCATAGTAAGCTGTTCTTAATTCTTTAACAATAAGCAATAAAAACTAAACCTAATCTTATTGTTACAATGCAGATGTTTGTTTTATGTAGGAATGACTCATCATGCCTTATCATTATTTTTGTTGAACTACTAAGTTGGAGAGGAGTTTGCCTCCTTAAGGCTAGGTAACGTTGGGCACGCCACAATAGGGAATATGCATGATATTTTGCAATTGAAGACTTATTAAATATAGTGAACAAATATGAAGGAATTTTCAAAATATCATCATCAGTGACGAAGTTATAAAGCTACAAAGTTGATAGGTAATTAGAAAGAGAAGTCCGACGTGTTTTTTGACGTCAAAGGATATGACGCCCATACAACTGCCATTGAAACCAGCGTTTTCGAGAGAAGGATAGATATATTTGTTTAAAATTGTTATATCTCGTTTAATTTTCGATCAATTTTGATTCTGCTTTCACTGTTCGTACTCTATTTTTGAATATTCGTCGATAAACCGGTTAAATAATAAATATTCCCATTACGGCGGTGAGGCCCCTCTTTGAGGAGTGGCTGGAAAGGCGCCACGGCGTTCTCACCTTCCGCCTGACGCAGGTCCTCCCGTACACGGATGTTTCGAGAGGTCCTTGTGTAGGAGAAGGCGGAGGGAAACGCCTGGGTATCACCACTGTGCAGATCGCCGAGAGGACACAGTCGAGCATACGGCTGAGTTGTGTCCCGTTTGGGCGGAGCCCCGCCGTGTCCTCGTGGAGGCGATCGGCGGCAGCGACATCTTGCGGCCGGCCCTGGTTCAGGCTATGGTACGGAGTGAGGGAAGCAGCCGCCTCCTTCTGCGAAGCAGTAATGCTCGAAGGAGGAGGCGGAACGGCGAGTAGTGGGTAGCTTGGCGTCCGATCAGGACCAGGCCTGAGAGTCGACGGTGCGTAGTGTCCCACGCGCCTCAAAGAGATGTCAGCATTACAATGACGGAGCCCGTCATAGGCGATGCCTGCCCATGGGTCGTGGGTAAATTCGAAACAGAGTTACCGCGCGCCTGGGCACTCAGGCAGGGAAGGAACAGGGGTGGTTTTTAGTATAAAAAAGGCTAAGTAACGTGACGAGAAAATCACTTATATTGCAGACGAAACTTCAAATCTCGTGAAAATACCATAAAAATATTATTTTTTCGAAAAACCCCGAAATTCCGAAACTCATTCAGCATTATTCACCACGAAGGGAATGCTCGGGGGCGGAGGACTGCCCGGGGGTGGAGGATAAATTCGAAAGAGTTACCTCGCCTATGGGCATTCAGGGCAGGGAGGAACAGGGGTGGGTTTTAGTCAGTAAAAGTCTGACACGCCCTTCCGCTCCACCCTAGAGCGGAAGAAGTCATAGGATGATTTCCCACCCCCCCCAAAAAAAAAAAAAAGATAATTTGGATTCTAAAGATATCCGCAGGATAACCAAGGTTACCGCTGCAGCCCGAAGATAATTTACAAATGACTTTTATTTTTATCAATGAGTGTACACATTTTAGAAATGACTTTATAATGCTAAAGTGATGATATGCTATACAGACCATCTGATAGTTGGACGATTTGCTACATATACATTTTTCTAATCAGACTTATTGCTCATATAGACGTTTCGCGCTGTTGGACATTTAGCTACTTAGACCTTCTGATGAGGAGGGGAATCGGCAAATTAAGTTAAGTGGCAGCGTGGGCAGGGCGCATTGCTCCCAGAACAGATGGTCGATGGGACTGAAAAGTTCTGGAGTGGCGACCGCGTACCGGAGGACGCAGCGTCGGAAAGCCTCGCACAAGGTGGACCGATGACCTGGTGAGGGTCGCGGGTAGCCGATGGATGCGAGACGCATAGGACCGGTTGTTGTGGCGACACTTGGGTCCCAGCCTGTGTCCAGCAGTGGACGTCTTTTGTTGCCGATGGATGCGAGACGCATTGGACCGGTTGTTGTGGCGACACTTGGGTCCCAGCCTGTGTCCAGCAGTGGACGTCTTTCGTTGCCGATGGATGCGAGACGCATAGGACCGGTTGTTGTGGCGACACTTGGGTCCCGGCCTGTGTCCAGCAGTGGACGTCTTTCGTTGCCGATGGATGCGAGACGCATAGGACCGGTTGTTGTGGCGACACTTGGGTCCCGGCCTGTGTCCAGCAGTGGACGTCTTTCGCCCGAAATGATGATGATGAGAGCCTTAAGGGCCTACCGCCGCTATAGTGGCGCCCTCATTGAGTAAAAAATCGTATCATAGCGCAGAAAATAAAGATTAAAGAATCCTATGTTGCGTTTGTTACAAATAGGCAACGGTATTTTTACGTTGTTAAAACAAGACCAAAGTAGTAAGCAAAAGTGTTAAAAACGCGCTTACACACCTTAACAAACCATGGAAAATCGGTTCCAAAAAAACATTTTTCACTCGGACAGAGCCACGGGAACTCCCTAACAACCATTAAAATCATTACAACTTATTAGCTAATTAGGGACTATAATTTTTATCAACAATGATATTCAAATACTCATAAACAAGTTTTTAATCGCAATTCGATTTAAAAATACCAATCTATCATGAAATCATCACGAGTGTCAAAGTCCGCGCTGTATCATAATATGACCAAAATAAAATTAAGTGCACATGTAACAATTACATTATATTTCATAGAAAACAAAATTATGTCACTGCGTGTAGGTTCGTACGTACCGAATCCGATTGCTATTTTTACTGCGTGTATAATGAATCTTGTTTTTTAACATGCTTTTATAAGCTTGGTGGTGTGTACATAATTATATGTGTACAAAATATGTAACGAAATCTTTGAACGTGATTTTCACCCACTTCAAAACGTCGGATTGAATTGAAACTTCGCACAACGATTATCAAGGACCGATGACAATGAAAAGAAAGAAAGAAAAGACAGAAAAATTATTTATTTTGCACAGACTACAAACGCACATTAATTTGCAAAAGCCCAGTATCCAAGCAAAAATAAAATAAAATAAACTAATTGCCTAGTGATCTCATTTATGGTCACACCAAAGAAACCATAGACAATATAATGTCTAGGGTGTGGTGCACCACTACACGCCATAGACGAAACGTAGGTCATGACACAGCAAACAAAACGGAACGTATATTAAATAAAAACGTAAAGACAAGAAATATTAAATGTATACAAAACACACACATACAAAAATGGTCATTGCTCAGCGAAATACTGTGGCTTCGGACGGACCGAAAATCAACAGCGCTGGTATTCTGAAAAGACCAAGACTGACATGTTGACGCTATGGCATAGTATTTCACTGTGAGATTAGAAAATGCATGATTGGCTAAGTGACATCATTCTAAATGAAATATGGCGGACGCCCAAAGATGACGGACTAGTTATTTTTTTTGCATTTCCATGGTATGGGTATCAAATGATAAGGTTTGCTGAGAATAATAAGAAAAATTAAAAATAAAGCTTGTTGAGCCACGAAAACCAAATTCTTAGATCTTGAAAGAGCTCAGAGATCTCTTATAAAGGTTATGTATTTTAAGCCCTTTAGATATTCCACAGACAATCTTTATAAGATCTGTAACCTGCTCTCGGTCAGAAAATTATATATATTAAATACAATCTTAACCCTACATAAATCACTGACATATGATGCTACAAAGTTAGACAGAAGACGTAAAGATATCGTGGCCCACTCACCGATGGTCAGAACTATGTTTGCCAGACGGCAATATAATATCCAGTCAACTTACATATATAATAAATTGAACCAAACATTAAATATTTACCCCATGTTGCTATATGAATGCAAAAAAGTATTGACTGATTGGTTAAAAACCTTATCATACGATGAAACAGAACTTATTCTAGCCCGAATCTGTTAGCGAAAGTCTCACAATCACCATCCACACTCACAAACACATACATACACCCCCACACACACACACTCATACACATTCACATGCTCCAATTTGTTCCTATTTTTTATTTTAAATTACCTTACCGATGTTTAATTGTTTGTCACATCATTGTAATTTTAGAAACTAAGGGAAGGGCGAGGCAATCCCATCACAAGTATTCTTTAACTTAACGGGGATGCCTCAATTTTTGTGTTGCATGACAATGTAATAGAAACAATAAAACATTTATTTATTATTTATTATTATTTATTATTTTTAGTTTTTTTTTTAAACTATTGAAATTTATTTTATAAAAAAAGTTACCTAACTACCTATTTTTACACTAGTCCAGAGAGAATAGAATGCATGAACTGCGGCAAGAAAGCTACATACTTACCTATACATAGGTACAGAAGAAGTTTTTTTAAATGTATGTTCTGTTGATGCTCAACAAGTTACCTATTGAGAGACTTTTTAATTACACTGTTATCGCAGATGAGTTTACATAACCAATTGACATAGTAACTGAATGCCCAATTAACATAAATTGGAACAGAAACCGAAACTTTGATAAATGTCTCCAAATTGAAATAAAACAAATCTAATAGTGTGTGATTCTCTCTCTCAGTTTTTTTAGTTTTTTCAATTATATTATATATAAAAAAGAGGTAGATATCGCACTAGCGAGCGCGCGCGAATAGTTGCAGACAAATTCAGACAATTGTTGCAATTTGATTTAGTCGGCTGTCAGCAGCGAGCTAAAAAAAGCGCCAAGCTGTGTGTTAAGAGTGTAAAAACTATGGTTCCAAGTTAAATAATAGTGAAAGAATTCCATACCATAATTACAATGATATCTGAACGCCGCTTTGTATGAGCGTAGCGTATCTCTCCGAGTTTTGTGTATAACAAAATAAATGTAAATTTAAATTTGACCCACTTCTCGATTTCTCTAATCGAGAAGTGGGTCAAATTTAAATTTACCGAGGAGCTTGTAGCTGAAGAGGAGCTCGTGGCTAAAGTAATAACAGCCGCACTGGTTGATCCATCAGGTTAAGCTACGCTTGCCGGAGTTGGTCCATGGATGGGTGACCATCTTTACATACCGAGACTTCTCCGTGCCTCGGAAAGCACGTTAAGCCGTTGGTCCCGGCTTTCAATTGTGGATCTTTGACAGTCGTTACGGGTTGTCAGAAGCCCGAAAGTCTGACAACCAGTCTTGTATCGTATTACTCAGTTACTGGGTTGTGGAGGTCAGACAGGCAGTCACTCCATGTAAAATACTGGTATTCAGCTGCATCCAGTTAGACTAGAAGCCGAACCCAAGATAGTTGGGAAAAGGCTAGGCAGATTGATTGGTCAAATTTAACTTGTAATTTTTTTTACATAATTAGTTATAGGTGAAGCTGAAGTGTGTTAAAAACCGGTTAAGTGCGTTTTTTACTCGCACACGAGGGTTCCGAACAAATTTTAATATTTGTTGTTATAGCGGCACAGAAATACACATTCTGTAAAAATGTTAACTGTCTACCTATTTCGGATCGTAGGCTTAGTAATAGGGTCCCGTTGGTTACTCTACGGGTACAGAACCCTAAAAAGGACTAATACGCATATTATTTCATTATTTAAAAAAAAAACCACGTTCTGTCATTACGTGATATGACTCGGCTATCTATCAGACAACACTATAGTCGTCACGTAGTCAACAATACCACTAAACGTTCACGGCCACAACAAACAGATAAATACTTATTGTTTGCGGATTTGTAAACCCTAATTTTTGAGACTCTTTTAATGATTATGACTTGTGATTAGATGGCATGTGCTTATGAAATAGTTCATCATCATCATCAGCCTTTTAATGTGCCCACTGCTGGGGCACAGGCCTCCTCTTTGTGAGAGGGTGTGATCCATAATCCACCACGCAGGCCCAATGCGGGTTGGTGGATGTTTCCGAATTTAGGTTCTAAGACATGGCGGTTTACTCACGATGTTTTCCTTCACCGTTTAGAGAGCAGTGGTGATTAAATATACACAAAGTAAAGCGCCTGCCTGGGTTTGAACTCACGATCTACAACTTGCAAGTCGCGGCCGTTAAGGCCGAGACATCACCTAAACCGCGGTCACTTTCGGATTGCATAGAAAAGAAAGAGATGCGCTACGACAAATCATCATCAGCCTTTTAATATCCCCACTGATGGGGCACAAGCCTCCTCTCTACAACAAATACTCGCAATCTATTGCAAAACATGAAGTATTTTATCGATTTACGAATAACTAATAAATTTATAAAAAATAATCGATCACTGGATACATTTAGCATTTGAAATTTTATGGTACCTACATTTATTATCATTTTTATTATGATTATAATTGTTAATGAAGGGAGATAGATTATGATGCTTTAAAGATAATTAAGAGGTATGTTAGAGGATTTTTTTGATGCATTAAAGTACGTTAAATTTTGATTTGAATTCCATCACTGTAAGCAAATAGGACTTGAAAATATCATATTTTTTAAATACACTGCTTTAAAAAATCACGTTTTGACCGTTTTTGAGAACTCATTACGTCATCATTTTTTTCTTGCGATTCTTGCGACTTGGGATTATTAAACCTTTTTAACCGACTTCTTCGTCGGTATGTTTTGTTTTTTTTTTTTTGTATGCATGTTACGCGATTTCTCCGTCAGTTGTGAACCAATTTTCAAAATTCTTTTTTTATCTGAAATAATATACTCCCGAGGTGGTTCCATATAAATTTTATCGAAATTGCTTCAGCGCTTTTTGAGAAACTGAACAAAAATGGAAAATACGTGTACCTCGATGACGTTTTGGTGTTCTCCAAATGTTTAAATTCCACGTTCCATGTTATTGGGGTTTTTAGTTCTGGGGTATAAAAACTAAAAAGTGAAAAATAAAAAACTTTTTTACAAAAAAAACAACCGACTTCCAAAAAAAAATACACTAAAAATTAATAAATAACTTTAATTTCGGAAGTCGGTGTCAAATAACGAAGAAGTAAAATACAAACACCGACTTCCGAAATTAAAGTTATTTATTAATTTTTAGTGTATTTTTTTTGGAAGTCGGTTGTTTTTTTTATTTTAATGTTCTGAACATATAAAACATCTTGTCTGAATTCGCCAGATGGGCAACACTCGAAGTAGTGCAGTAGGTACCTACACCTGGCCTGGTCTACGCTTGTGCATTTATTCGATAAGCCCTGTTTACTCGCTACTTTCCAAAATAATCTAATTAGTTCGTCAGTGAGATAACCAAAAAATAATGTACATGTACTTATTTTTCTTTTGTCAACTAAAAAAAAATACTCTAAAAATTAAAAAATAACTTTTATTTCGGAAGTCGGTGTTTGTAATTTATTTCTTCGTTATTTGACACCGACTGCCGAAATAAAAGTTATTTTTTAATTTTTAGAGTAAGTATTTTTTTTTGAAAGTCGGTTGATTTTTTTGTAAAAAAGTTTTTTATTTTTCACTTTTTAGTTGTTATACCCCACAACTAAAACCCCAATAACATGGAACGTGGAATTTAAACATTTGGAGGACACTAAAACGTCATCGAGGTAAACGTATTTTTCGTTTTTGTTCAGTTTCTCAAAAAGCGCTTAAGCAATTTCGATAAAACTTATATGGGACCACCTCGGGAGTATACTGTTTCGGATAAAAAAAGAATTTTGAAAATCGGTCCACAACTGACGGAGAAATCGGCGGACATACATAAAACATACATACAGTCGAAGATAGAACCCCCCCCCCCCCGTCCTTTTTCGAAAGTCGGTTAAAAATGAGGACGATACAGTGCGTTGAAATCACACCTCGATACACTTTGTACCGTTTAGTGACGTAACAAGGCCCCACTCCTGAACTTAGAAGCGTTTTATCTTTGACATTTTTTAAAGGTTTGGTAAAGCACAAAAGTGTCCAATATTTTTTGATAATCTACTTACGGACTAAATAGAATTTCTAACTTTTATTCCAAAGAAATATCCCTATTGCGACAGAGCCAGTAGCGAATCCTAAGAGGCTCAACTTACCCCCCTTAGTTATTTGTAGTGTAGATTGCATTTTCGTTTAAACTCATAAAATCGTACCTTCGTAAGCCAGTGACAGAAGGCAGGGTGAAAGTTTTAATAGCCATCTATGTATACCTACCCGGGCCTGCGGACGGCGAGCAGTGGGTAGCTCGCCGTCCGATCAGCACCAGGCCCGTGAGTCGACGGCGCGTAGTGTTCCACGCGCGCCTCAAAGAGATGTTGTCAGCCACCACTGACGGGGCCCATCGTGGCCGGTGCCTGCATGCCTAGAGGTCGCGGATAAATTCTGAAAATGAGTTACCGCACCCCTGGGCAATCAGGCAGGAAAGGAACAGGGGTGGGTTTTAGTCAGTAAGAGTCTGACACGCCCTTCCGCTCCACCCAAAGCGGGAGAAGTCATTGGATGATTTCCCACCCCCCAAAAAAAAATCTATGTATACCTATTTACCGAGACTTATTTGGCAGTCTACATGCTAACAAAGTCATTAAAGTAAAGTAAAATAAGATTTGGTGCACTTTTTTAGTGTTTACCTTAATAAAAGTTTAGGTCAGGGTCGCCCCTCCCCAAAGGTAGGCTTCAACAAAACTGAGTCTCAAAGGTCTAAATTAGACACAAACATAGCTTTAACCTGTATTAAAACTTCCTTGACATATTGCTAAGATTATTCATAAGCCAGGATCATTTGTACGGGGGGCACATTCCTGCATTTTATGAAAAATAGGTGCCGAATCTTCGGCTAATTGAGAGATTCTTTCGACTCTGCGCACTTAGTCACCGGGGTACAGGTATCTATACTTCGAGCCTTACGCCCTGTAACTTGTATAGGTCATATAATTAAAATCTAGCCTTTAATCCGAGGCGGGGCGTCAATTTTATCGAGCTCGCTTCGCTCGCTCTATCCTAGCTACTCTGGATGTTCAAGCTTTTCTGTATAAGTCGACAAAGTGAATCCTATTTCTGTATGAATGGTCAAAGCCAATGACGTACTACAAAGTTTCGATTTCACATAATAATGTTTCTTTTTACAAAATTACCACATATCATGTTTTGAAAATTCATTGGTACTGTTTGCAGAAATTGTCGAGCTCACTTCGTTTTAATTTTCGCGAAAATAAGTCTATACCGATGAGAAAATAAACCGGTATTTTAAATAATGTAGCCAACACAGAAAACATGCTCCCCTGTGTGAAAACCCAAACGATATTCCTGGATCCTGCTGAGCAGAGCCTATTGCTATGTAGATTCGTTATTCCTCTGCAACTATAAATGACAGTAGCTTTTGGAAATAGGGTCTTGTCCTGAGTATAAAATTAATAATTCAATTTAGTCCGTAAGTTTATTATCAAAAAATATTGGACAAGTATTTTTAGCTTTACCAAACCAATAAAAATGAAAAAAAATAAACGTATCAAAGTTCAGGAGTGGGGGCTTGTACGTCACTAAATATTACAAAGTGTATTAAACGTATCAAAGTTCAGGAGTGGGGACTTGTACGTCACTAAATATTACAAAGTGTATTAAACGCATCAAAGTTCAGGAGTGGGGACTTGTACGTCACTAAATATTACAAAGTGTATTAAACGTACCAAAGTTCAGGAGTGGGGACTTGTACGTCACTAAATATTACAAAGTGTATTAAACGCATCAAAGTTCAGGAGTGGGGACTTGTACGTCACTAAATATTACAAAGTGTATTAAACGTATCAAAGTTCAGGAGTGGGGACTTGTACGTCACTAAATATTACAAAGTGTATTAAACGCATCAAAGTTCAGGAGTCGGGACTTGTACGTCACTAAATATTACAAAGTGTATTAAACGCATCAAAGTTCAGGAGTGGGGACTTGTACGTCACTAAATATTACAAAGTGTATTAAACGCATCAAAGTTCAGGAGTGGGGACTTGTACGTCACTAAATATTACAAAGTGTATTAAACGCATCAAAGTTCAGGAGTGGGGACTTGTACGTCACTAAATATTACAAAGTGTATTAAACGTATCAAAGTTCAGGAGTGGGGACTTGTACGTCACTAAATATTACATAGCGTATTAAACGCATCAAAGTTCAGGAGTGGGGACTTGTACGTCACTAAATATTACACAGTGTATTAAACACGATACGAGATATGACGTCACGCCAAATTTAAACGCACTGTATCGTCTCAAAGCGTTTTGAGAAAACATTCATTGTGCGTACAGCTAGGGAGTGAAATTGATAGCTACAACCTGGGAGTCTTTAAGTCAAGAGTGAATAGGTTACTTCTAGGCAAGCGTGCTCCATCTTCGACCACATCATCACTTACCATCAGGTGAGATAGTGGTCAAACGCGTGCCAATCAACAATAAAATAAAAAATTTAAAAAATCGTCCTCATTTTTGGTTTACGTGACCAAAAAAAAGACATATCCAATATTTTATGTTAATCTTACAGACGGACTATTTAGATATTTTTAGAACAAGAGCCTAAAGTGAGAAGTTATTTGTCATGTTCGATAACGTGACATTTCAGTTGGGCATCCCATTTGAACTTTTTCACAGTCGTAATCGCTGACAAATTTTCACTATGTCTAGAGCTCAAGAAGACAGAAAACTCACGCATAATGCGTATCATACAAAACCATAGCAAAACATTATAAAAGTTGCGCGTTTCACCGGCCATAACGTGTTAGCAGAACATTAGTACATTGCGAAACAGATATGAAGCCATTCCAGCCCCTATCGCGTCAACAGTAATCACTGCGTTTTTATACCTGTTTCATTTAACTTGGAGAACTTGGCCCAGTTTTTGATTATGGGTGCATTAAGACAGGTTTTATGGGCGAAAATAGTTCTGGTGTATACTTTGGTGTCAAAAAAACTAAGGATCCTGATTCAAGGATCTGGTGTTAGATTTTGGCATAGACTGGACATGGACATGGATTAGAAAAATCTTTGGACAGAAAAAAAAAATGGAAAATTTTCAAAAAAGCCCGACTGTAAAAACTACTAATAAGTTCCAAACAAGTCACTTTTCAAGCAGTCCGATGCAGTTGGTGGCATGAAATCAATAATTGAACTAAAATAACTGCCACCAACTGCTTCAGACTGCTTAAAAAGTGACTTGTTTGGAACTTTTTGGTTGTTTTTACAGTCGGGTTTATATAAATTAGAGTTATAAATCGCCTCCTTGAACCCTTTATTTTGATACCCCAGTTAATATAGTTCGTCGACATTATTTTTTTTCTTTTTCACAATATAGCGTCTGGTTGCTGCCATATTGTATTTTGATTACTGTCATGTCTTTAGTAGCACTCGCAAGATTAAGACGAATCAATTGACGTAAGAATTATCAAAATTGGCCCTCGCGTTTATCATCTGAAGCGCCACAAAGGAACAAACATACATAGGCTGATAAACACACACAAGCAACCTTATGAAGGTTCCGTTTCTCTTTTAAAGACGAATCGAAGAAATATAGAACCTCTGCCTATGGATTTCCTCATGATCTTGATCCGTCTTAAATCAAAAAAATCAAGGATAAGCGATGAACCGCCATGAGCCTGCGTTTCAGGCAGTTGAAGTACCTAGCTCATGCAGCTGGGCTGGGACGTATCTAGTTGATCTAAAAATTATGCTGAACAAAATATGATTGACTCCTGAAAAATACGTAACAAATCTACATATACATTAATTATCTACTAACATTGCAGGTATGTCTGTACTGCCGTCTACTCACGTTTCGAAACACGTCTGATACACCATCTAGACCAAGATAATATATAGTGATAAGTTCTAATTGAGGCCATCGTCTATCACGCGAGAGGTAAACAAAATATAATCACGTTGGGTACACCTGTCTTTATGATAAGCCCTCGTGCCGCCGCCCGAAATATGGCATTTAACCGTACTGGATTATATGTGGGTGTGTCAGGATCGTCATAAATATTGTCATGTTGTCAGCGTATCTGGCCGATACATGACCATATCACTTGAGTATTTTAATAGATAGGGCCTTATTTATAAAAAACTAGCTGACCCGACAGACGTTGTTCTGTCTTAGCTTTTTTTTTTGGGGATGGGAAATCATTCTATGACTTCTTCCGCTCTGGGTGAAACGGGCGAGCGTGTCAGACTCTTACTGAAAACCCACCCTGTTCCTTCTCTGCTCAGAGTGCCCAGGGGCGCGGTAACTTTGTTTCGAATTAATCTACGACCCCTGGGCAGGTCCTGTCTTAGCTATGAACTGTCAAACGCGCGAAGTTTAAATAGTCGTTAAGTTTTCTAAAATTTTTCAATTTTCTGCGCAACTTTCTTAATTTATAACAAAACCATTCACGCGTAATGCCGTGAGAAGGGAAATATGAACTTATTTTTATATATACAGGGTGTAACAGAAAGGTGTGATCATATTTTAAGAACCGGTTCTGGCAATGGAAATGAACAACTTTCTCTGAGCAAAAATTGAAAATCCCATAAAAAAAAAATTGTACTTTCCGTACAAAGTGATCATCAGCTGTTCAATATTTATATGGGACATAAAAAAAAATGAGAATTCCCTCGGGTTTTCTTGAAGAAAGTTGTTCATATCGATGGGCAGATGCAGTTCTTAAAATATGACCACACCTTTCCGTTACACCCTGTATAGATAGATAGATAACCACTTTTTTTTTGTAGGGTGGGAAATCGTCCAATGACTTCTCCCGCTCAGACTTTTACTGACTAAAACTCACCCCTGTTCCTTCCTTGCCTGAGTGCCCAGGGGCGCGGTAACTCATTTCGAATTTAATCGCGACCCCTAAATAGATAACCATGTGATTAGTTTAAAGACTGATTAGCACATTTTTTCCCGGAACGAGGATAGATGTGGGTGGTATAGTGCTGACTTATCATTTGAAAGAGGGTTTGTCCTGTCTGAATCTTGAATTTAGAATCCGTTAATCATTAGGTATTTAAACTAAGTATAATTATGTTATGTTAGTAAGTTTTATAAGTAAGGATGATTTTACACGGCTGTTAAATTGTACAGCTATGGTCAAGACTATGATATACAGAAGTTCAGAGATTCTTTAATCACTGTAAACTTAATAATTGTTGTATTTGATTAACTTTCAATTTTTAGTAAGATTTGTAAAAATATTAACTACATTCTAACACATTAATTGAAGCCAAAAATATATTGAAAAGGTACTTTTCTGTACACAAAATACAACATCAAAATAGTGACTAATCACGACAATTCCTCCATCAATTTTTCGGCAATCCCGTCTTCCTTTTAAACATGATAAATGCCCAAATGCACATAATACAATTGCCGTTACTAAAGCCTATAAAATCCATGCATTACCGAAAAGCTATCGTAATAAATCCATACGTAGTCCATGCACAGAAAGTCAGGGTAGATCCCAGTCCCGATTAGTACGATGGCATGACTATCGGTTATTCCCTGCAGCGTAAGTACTAATGGAAGCAATGTTTACTGCCTTCAATATCAACTCGATAACATCCTTCGTTTAAAAGGAAAACTATAGAGCTTTATGTATGTGGGAAATAGGAAATTGACTTAAATAATAATAATAATAAATAAGTTTATTGATCCAAAGATAAACATAGACACAGGTTATATACTAGTTACATGCTAAGACTTAATCAACTAACAATGGGCACTAGGGGAGAAAAATTATAGTCTATATTAACAAAAAATTAAATCCTGTCTCCTAAACTAGGCATGGCCTGTATCTTAGGAGACAGAAAGACTTTTGTTTATCTTGCTAGAATTGCAGTTCAAACTTTAGTCTAAAAAGCTAATTAATATAAAGAGTTTCTAAAGATAAGGGATCTTTGGGAATAGCAATTTAAATAGGTCAAATTAGTTTACAGTAAACAGACTCGCATCAGTCCGACAATTTCACGGTTTCGTCTCGAATGACCGACACAAGTCGTGAAAAAATGTAAGGTCTGGGTCAAAAGAATTTGCCGGAAAAGGTAATGAAAATATAAGGTAAAGTGCAGTAACTTACCGGCATGTCGATCCTGGCAAGCCCGCGTAGTCCGCCGTCCGCGCCCACCGCCCTACTGCCACGAGGAGCAAGCCTCCACTGTGCCAGCTCGCCACCTGTCCCCATCTGAAGCCTGTTCGCGTGACTGACATCCTCAACTCCTGCATTTGTAATTTCAACTTTACTACCAACATAATTGGAGTTAGTTTCCTTCCTACTATTACTGTCACGATTTACATTCGAATTTGATGTTCCTTCGACATTGTCTCCAGTTATAATAATCGTTGGTATTGCTTCAGCATTATCCCCTTTATTAACATTCGGCACAGAGGGTACATTCCTCTGTTGCAGTGGACCACCGAATTTTTCTTTCAGTGAATTAATAACTGCTTTCCTAGCTTGTTCATACCTTGCTTTTGCTTGGTCTTCCCTCCATTTTTTCAATACTTTACCTTTAGGATCAACATTTTTCACAGTTCTGCCAATAAAGTTTGTGTAGAGTTTTGAAGTTAATGCTCTTTGTGTTTTTAAATTATTGATGTCGGATGATTTGTTGCCATCGTTGGCCTTATTGTTATTGTCTAGCGGTTCTTTAGCTTCGTTTTGCACATAGTACTCCGTTTGTTGGTCTTGTTCTCCGAACACTTCCCACCATCTTGCAGCAGCCTCATTGAGAGGAGCTCTTGAGCGCGCCGAATGTGGACATTTTGCTTCATCGCCCATTTCACATTTTTTTTTAGGAACATTTATAATTATCTGGATTTTATGAACTAAGTTTAAATATACATTCAACGTTCTACCTCCACTAAAGTTTTGCACTGAATAATCAAGATTCATCACCTAAAATCAAAAAATGCAAGTCAGGTAACCACAATTACTCTGTACCACTATATCCTTCCCAAAAAATCTTCAATATTATTTGTCTTTTTCATAGTATATGGCGTGAAAAGAGACAGCACAAAAATATTTCGCTTACATGTCGTGCGTAAAATAGCTTAGTAGAAGTTTGTGAGCCACCAACAATAGCTATTGTTACCCCTATTATTGAAAGTCTATTTTCGTGTATGTAGGTCAGTATGTGAAGCATCGATTGCAAATCACTACTATAGTAGTTTCGTTTTAACAAGGTTATAGCGGTCATAGCCCTTTTCCTAACATCTCTTCGAAGGAAGCCGAACAATAAACTACTTGTACGAGTATGTTTGGGTTTACGTTAGTAAAAAATGTTGAGGATCACGTGCAGACGTCGATTAAGGATGGACTTTATTTAATATATCCGTTTGTAATATGCTTCACCTGTAACTATCTAAAAAAGCTAAAAAGTTTAATTTGACTTACTTCCCGGTTTCCGATTGTCCTGAAATTTGCATACATGTCTAGTTTGGATGACAATGGTGCCGATTCTCTTGTTCAATAACTTAACTAAAATTAGAGAATCGCTATCTTTTACTAGAAGGCAGTGCGAGAAAATGACGCCTATGAACTAATTTAGAGATGCCAAACTAGTTTACACCTTGCGCTTTACCGTGTTTTTAGTCGACATGTTTTTACGTGTACCCTTAATTTGTATGGAAATATTAGTCAACTAAATTTGACAGCTCTGATGTACGTCCGTCTCTTTCTTGTTTTATTAGAGAGAAAAACGTAGCAATAGCCTAAATTAAGTTTAGTTTGTGTAAACCATTGAACATTTCCAAAGAGTACCAGATGAAAGGTGGACGAAAATCACCACGAACTGGTATCCATTGAACAAAAAGCGCAGACAAGGTCGACTACAAATGAGATGGAGCGACGATATTATAAAAATAGTAGGTTAAATTTGGAGTAGAGTAGCTGGAGACAGAATAGCATGGAAACGGATGGAGGAGGCTTTTACTGCTACTGCTAGCGGTCCTTGTACATAATATCGTAAATAACGGTACATATATACATTGATTAAGAAACATAATATCATTTACATTATAAGAAATTAGTAACATTAATTATTAAAATGGAGGAGGTTCTATGTTCGACTGTATGTATATGTGTGTATATATTTTTTCTTTTTCTTTTTTTTTTACGTATGTCCGCGCATTTCTCCGTCAGTTGTGGACCGATTTTCAAAATTCTTTTTCTATCCGAAAGAATATACTCCCGAAGTGGTTCCATATAAATTTAATCGAAATTGCTTTAGCGCTTTTTGAGAAACTGAACAAAAACGAAAAATATGCATATCTTGATGACGTTCTTGTGTTCTCCAAATGTTTAAATTCCACGTTCCATGTTATTGGGGTTTTTAGTTCTGGTGTATAACAACTAAAAAGCGAAAAATAAAAAACTTTTTTACAAAAAAAACAACCGACTTCCAAAAAAAAATATACACTAAAGATTTAAAAATATCTTTAATTTCGGAAGTCGGTGTCAAATATAGAAGAAATAAAATACAAACACCGACTTTAAAGTTATTATTTTATATTATAATATATTATAATAAAAGTTATTTTTAAATTTTTAGTGTATTTTTTTTTTGGAAGTTGGTTGTTTTTTTTGTAAAAAAGTTTTTTTGTGCAAACCAGAATCGGCACCAATGTATGGTTAACTAAGTGACGTCATTCTAAATCCAATATGGCGGACTGGTTATTTTTTATGTAATCCCATAACATGGGTATCATTTACCCTGTTTTTTTTTAAGCCGCTGTGGTCTGCTGAGTAGAATACGAGAAATAACTGACATCATCACTACTTATAATTTATTTAAATTAAAAATATCAAAAAGTATTTAATAAGTGGGTCAATCACGGCTATTTTTAAACTTAAACGTAACAGCTTTAGCAAGAGTTCTTCAACCAAACTATGAGAAAGATTTATAAAATGGAAACATGCGGATGCCAAACTGCGTATCGTTAAAAGAGCCAAAGATGTTATTACGACAAAATTATATCGGCAATAAAAGCTATAATAAAATGGTAAGTATCATGCTTTGTCACACGCAACGTATAAAACTTTTTACCAATCGGGCTTAACGGTAAAACATAAAAGAAGTAGGTACGTTTAAAAAACATCATCACACGTCGCGCATCGGTTGTTACTGTAGTAACTGGAATAGTGAGTAGTTTAAAAAACATCATCACACGTCGCGCATCTGTTGTTACTGTAGTAACTGAAATAGTGAGTAGTTTAAAAAACATCATCACACATCGCGCATCGGTTGTTACTGTAGTAACTGAAATAGTAAGTAGTTTAAAAAACATCATCACACGTCGCGCATCGGTTGTTACTGTAGTAACTGAAATAGTGAGTAGTTTAAAAAACATCATCACACGTCGCGCATCGGTTGTTACTATAGTAACTGAAATAGTGAGTAGTTTAAAAAACATCATCACACGTCGCGCATCGGTTGTTACTGTAGTAACTGAAATAGTGAGTAGTTTAAAAAACATCATCACACGTCGCGCATCGGTTGTTACTGTAGTAACTGAAATAGTGAGTAGTTTAAAAAACATCATCACACGTCGCGCATCGGTTGTTACTGTAGTAACTGAAATAGTGAGTAGTTTAAAAAACATCATCACACGTCGCGCATCGGTTGTTACTGTAGTAACTGAAATAGTGAGTAGTTTAAAAAACATCATCACACGTCGCGCATCGGTTGTTACTATAAATGCAGAAGTAACTGAAATAGTGCGTTGTTTAAAAAACATATCACACATCGCGCATAGGTTGTTACTGTAAATACAGAAGTAACTGAAATAGTGAGTAGTTTAAAAAACATAATCACACATCGCGCATCGGTTGTTACTGTAGTAGTACTGAAGTAACTGAAATAGTGCGTTGTTTAAAAAACATGTCACACATCGCGCATAGGTTGTTACTGTAAATACAGAAGTAACTGAAATAGTGAGTAGTTTAAAAAACATCATCAGAAGTATACGTAAACATCATCAAAAGTATACGTAATAATAAACATTATCACCAAATTTCAAGAGGTCAATGGGAAGTTAAAAAATTCTTCGTAACAAAATTTTATGACAGACGATGGATGGACAGAAAGACAGACGGACACGTGAGTGACAACAATAGGGCTCCGTTTGGAGTCTTTGGACCCTTCGGGTACGGAACCCTAGAAAACTGTTCAAGTGCGTATCGCACATTAAGGGTTCCGTACCAAATATTGGTATTTGTTAGTAAAGCATACGTAATAATAAATATTATCACCAAATTTCAAGTTCATAAGTCAATGGAAATTTAAAAAAATCTTCGTAACAAAATTTTGTAACAGACAACGGACGGACTGACAGATAGACCGACAGACGGACACGTGAGTGACAACAATAGGGCTCCGTTTGGGCCATTCGGGTACGGAACTAAAAACATCGTCACACATTGCGCATCGGTTGTTACTGTAGTAATACTAAAGTAAGTAAAATAGTACGTAGTTTTAAACATGGCTGCATTTATGGCCGAATGCAATGTTTTTATTTGTTGCCGCAATACCTATTGTACTTTTTAGAATCTTAGTCTCGTTAGACGGCATGGTTGGCGCTAGGGTTGCCAACATTTCTTTGGCGAAATATAGTATTTTTCAAAATAAGCAAAAAAAAAAAATAGTACACTTCAAAAAAACTTTAAATATTTTAGAAAAAAAAATTGAATATTATCAAAAAACCCGACTGCAAAAAACAACTAAAAAGTCTCAAACAAGTCACTCTTCAAGCAGTCTGATGTAGTTGGTGGCAGTTATTTTAGTTCAATTAAAATACAAAGATATATTATTTGTCTTATTTTTTTGTAACCGTTGTCGATTTGACAATATGGACAAGTTATGAACACATTATGACATATGAGTTCGGATACATGCTATGGCATAAGTCAAAAGTTAATTATAGGCGCGTTCATTTATTTATTTTTTAAATTAAGGATTTTTTTGTTAAATTTCGGTGTACTATACAGGGTGGAGAAGACAATACGACAATAAATGAAAACACGGACAATACTAGTTTATAAGAATAAGTTTAAGCTATCAAAAATATCCTAACATCGAAAATAAAAAAATAAAAATTTCAAACAAACTAAATGGCATAAAACTAGAAACGAAATAGAACACCACTTATAAATATGAGTTCACTAACCTGTCGTAAGAGCGGCAACAACGCGCGGTCCTGTAGTGACTTGATTTTTTGGCTTTTAATTATGGATTAATGCTCAGTAAAATTACACTAAATCACAGATTATTTAGCACAGAATCACAGCTGCAAACCAATGCCAGCCCAAACATTGGCAGCAAATCTGTACTGGTGCGAAGTCTCCCGTCCTAGACGCGGATTCACGCGGCTCCAGTAACGAATATTCTGTCTGTTCCATAAACCGTTCCTTGTAAATGTACTTTCATCAGTCCACATCACATTGTACAAGAAATCCGGATTCTCGAAATGTTTATTTTCAATCCAGCGACAGAAGTTTTACCTAACTGGTTTGTCTCTAGGTAACAATGCATGCAATTTCTTGTATTTATACGGCTTCCGTTTGTCGCGTTTTAAAATTTAAGAATAGTTGTATGGTCAACACCTGAACTACACGTTGGGTTGCGTTAAAAAAAAACACGAAAACAATAAAAACTAAGCGTCTAATTTCGCACAATTCACTCACTGTTTAACTAAATACCTATTAAAACGTTACGTGTCCTGTCACCAAAATAAAGCGTCCAATTTCGCACTAATACCGTCGTAAATGAATTTACAAAAAACACGAGCGGCGGGGAAGTCCCTCAACAAGGCGGGCGCGCGGCGCGAACGAAAGTTAGCGGCATCTGAGGACGCGTGACTCGTCACAGGATCGCGGCGGCCGGCGACACACTAACATAAATTTGTTGTAGCAAATTTCTTCAAGAAAGCGAAGTAACAAACGAAACTAGATTTATCTCTTTCGCACACACTAAATTTTTTATTAATATTATGAGTGCATTGCAATTTCCGCATTCGTTACTTTCTTATCCAACTCTGATGACACGCTTTATGACTCTTATTACTCAGAGTTAAGGTATAATTTTCACTAAATCAGATGAAAATACTAATTTGGCGAAAGTGTTAAAGTAGCGAGTTGGCAACGTGGCTTTAATGTTTTGATGTTTATACCGATGTGGGTCGTTAACCTGACAGTGTTTCCCTATTATCAGATACATCATGTAGCAAATGTTAAAAATCGAAAATAATTTCCTGTTACTAAACTACTGGATATATTCAAATGATTTTTTGTATGTAGACTGAGAACGTCTTGAGGTATGCGAGGTTTAATTTAATGTCGTATTGTCATCACCACTCTGTATATTTGTTTTACAGTATATAGTACGCAGACCTGAAATATAGTACAATACTATATATGTATATCATAGTACGGTTGGCAACCCTAGTTGGCAGTGATTTAAGCGATTGGCTGCTGCACTACTTGTCGCCGGTTCGATCCTCGCAGGGCACAAATATCTTTATGGTCTATAGATAGTTAATTTGGGTCTGGGTGTCTTGTGTATGTGGGTTAACAGGTTTGTGAACATACCCACGATTCAGAAGTAATTCGTAGTGTGGGGCAACGTTTTTAAAAAACACACAGAAAAATATACATAACACTTCTCCATCCTTAAAACTCATACAGCTCCAGGGTCGCGAGAGTGATTAAAAGAATCACCTTGCACAGGTTACTGAAAGTACACGAGTGAGTTTTAGTCAGTAAGATTCTGACACGCCCACGCTCCACCCAGAGCGGGAAAAGTTATTTGTTGACTACCCGCCCTACCAAAAAAAAATACTCATACAGCTGAAAGTATCTAAACATCTAAGTATATTATGAACTTGTAGTGTCCCACTGAAGGCCATCGTCCCCGGCTTCCTCATACAGGGTGTAAAAAGACATCACATAGTCGTCAACTAACCATACTGTACATCTAACAAAGTAGCTTTGCGCAAAAATTATTGCTGGGAAACGGCTTTTAATTTTTAGGTATGAAAAAAAAAAGTATTTTTTATTGTGCGCAATGTAACGCGAACCCAGGCAAGTGGAGTTAAGCCCCACCCCTTCCCTCTAAGCCGCGTAGGTACTTGTTGGATACGTTTCATATTCATTCCGTTTCTGTTACTGCAAATGGGTAATTTCGAAAATTCGAAAAAAAAATCGTAAATTCAGGTAATGTTTGTTTGGAAAAAGTAAAATAAAAAAAAACTATGACTTTGACCTTCAATATCTCCAGAACCAGTGGGTTTCCAGGTATGGTCTAGTGGAAACAAATGATCCAAATAATGGGTAGGATATACCTGTTTATTGCCGTTCTTACCCCACCCCGCCCAGTCCTCCATCATGATATGACTTATCTAATTACATAAATAGATCCAATAAAATCAAAGTAAACAACAACAATAATTGCGACATAACCCGTGATCCGGCATTTGTATATATCACGGTATCAGCGATCGAAGTTCGCTGCGAGCATCCCGGATACACGAATTGAAATTATCTCTCATCTTAAGGCGCAGTGATACGACTTTTAATGGTTTTTAATTGAACATCGCGTCTAAACGAATAGTCTTATTTCTTTGAAAATAATATTAGTTACTCTAGTCTATTTCCGTCAAAATTTGATCTGAGAATATTTGAAATTCTATTTTTAAAACATTGTGTAATTAATTTGTAAAGTTATGTCTAACGTGGATCAAAAAATTAATACTTGTTGTTTTATGTGTAATAAATTAATAATGCTTTTAATTTCGGACAGCGCTCCTTGATGGGCGAGTCCTATTACTGGGTGGACATACGACGCGTTACGTGAGCTCAGAGCAGAACACGCAAGCGCCTTAAGGCCTTGACAAGACGTAAACGATTGCATGGAAATGCAAGATATGCGACTATGAAATGAAACGACGCAACGCTTTGCCTCGCGCTGCCTGTTCGCGGATCCATCAGGCTCGTCATTGACATATTTATGTATAGCAATAAATTTATGTTAAATATTTGCATGAAGTTTTTTAGTTAAATTTTATATTGTTGGCTTGCTGCGCGCTTTGGTGTTTACTGTAAGTACAGCAAGCAATTTTTATACAAGTAAATAAATAAATCAATTAATAAACGCTTGCAATTTATTATAAAATGGTTGAGTTATTAAGAATCAAGAAAAGCCAAGTTCCGTATTAAGACATGATTTGTTAGTGTCAGTAATTTTAACAACATACGCTTGCATGTAACAAAGATAACATTTTGAAACGGTCAACGTAAGAGGTAAGTTTGCCAAAATATTGTACCGAGATTTTTTTCTAAAACGTGTCTCGGAAACAACCGAGTTCTTAGAAATAAAGAAGAATGCCCATTTTTCACCTGGCTATGTATAGAAATGAAATAAATCTTAAAATTCAATTGAATATTAATTCCGCATATCACAATGTTAAAAGAAGCGCAGGAAATTTTTTTTTATTAATTTTTTTCTACGCTTATTCTACGTCAAGGGTAAACGTATTACCATGTTTTAAACGCATCTCAACTACACTTTTTACGACTTTTCATTTTACACACTGCTACTTGACTTTATTCAACTCTGTTTGTAAGTTTTATTCATTATTTTACGTTTTATTTAATCAGTAAATTTTCTTTATTAGTCTTTTTACAATACAGATTAATTAAAATAACATAATAATTAAATAAATTAATCATGCAGTAAGAAATTGAGTTCGCACGACTGAAACGGATTTTTTTGACATTTGACAGTTCTTCACTCAATTTATAGTGACAATCATCGAGAGTCTAAGCAGTGACGTAAAGTTGGTTTCAAATAATTCACAAAGTAAAAAAGACGTTTTACACCATGACTAGGTTATTCCTATTTTAGACTAAACTTCGAGCGTTAATAATTAGTTCAAGCACATTTATTTCTATATTACCTGTTTGATATCGGCAAATCCTAACCTAAAAAGTAACAAATATTTTTTGGTCTTCATAGCGTTTACATTGTAAAAATTAAATCGTAAAATTTACTATTTGACATTATTTTCTAAACTTACAGGTAGTCCTTCTAATATACCTTATAACTATACATAAACTTTCATTATCAGGTTTTTAAATGTATGGGAAGTGGGCATTGTTCTTTAAGATTAACATAATACTCGTATTATTTCCGCAGCCTCGAACTACTTAGTTAATTTTTTCTCTGAAAGGTTCGCGTTTGACCACTATCTCAACTGGTAAGCGATGATGTGGTCAACGATGTAGCACGCTTATCTATAAAAAATGTTGACTTGGCAAGCAATTTTTGTGTCTGGCGAATGGCATCGCCTTAACTCTTAAGTGTTAGCGCGGTCTGACCTTTCACCTTGCTTACAATAATTAGTGGGTAAAGTTGCGTAATATTTTCGTGTTAATTACTTGAGATTTATGCGTCACATGATGTGGGGATTGGAGAAATATATCGTTTGAGGCTGAGGGCTAGTCTTTCCCAGGGTCGCGGGATTGTTCGTAAAAGTTACCTCGGCACTTTTTTTTTTTTTTTAGAACCCAAAACGCAAATAGAAGAATACGGGTGGGATTTAGTCAGCAAGAGTCTTTATAGTACCCAAAGGGTCCAGCGGAGCCCTATTGTTGTCACTCACTTGTCCGTCTGTTCGTTCGTCTGTCTGTCAGTCCGTTCGTCGTCTGTCACAAAATTTTGTTTCGAAGAATTTTGGGTGATAACGTTTATTATTACTTATAGGTACTTTACTAACAAATACCAATATTTGGTACGAAACCCTTAATGTACGAAATCCGACACGCACTTCGCCAGTTTTTTTTTTTTATTTCGAAGGAGATCATTAACTTCTCCCGTAACAGTCTGACATTCCCAAAACATCTAATGATTTTCCACATTTAAAAAAAATCAATATTTCCAAAAAACCCGACTGTAAAAGAAAACTAAAAAGTTCCAAACAAGTCACTTTTCAAGCTGTCTGATGCAGTTGGTGGCAGTTATTTCAGTTCAATTATTGATTTCATGCCACCAACTTCATCAGACTGCTTGAAAAGGGACTTGTTTGGTACTTTTAGGGTTCCAAACATGCGAATGTAAAAACGGAACCCTTATAGGTCATGCGTCTGTCTGTCTGTTTGTCTGTCTGTCTGTCCGTCCGTCTGTCACAGCCAATTTACAACGAATCTACTCGACCGATTGAGTTGAGATTTGGTACACACATGAATATCTGTGACCCAAACACGAACGTGTAATGTAAATAAATGAATTTAGAATATGAAGGTCACTTTGGGGGTGCAAATCAGAAAATAAAATAAAAAAGTATTTTAAACTGTAATTTGCTACATGTCAAATGAAAGGGATTATTGTAAGGATTTCAAATATTTTTTTTTTATAATACCAAAGTGTATAGTTTTTAAGTTATTTGAGAAAATAGATGAAAAATTAACTGTCAGATAAGGGGGGCTTATCTCCGACACCACTAGGCCCAATACATTTACAATTATCTAACTATTAAATATCTAGTTAGATAAAGAAAAACCAAAGTACAAACGTTTAATAGTAACACTCTTTTGGTTTCCGTATAAACACGTATTTGGTATGTGGAACCTATTCACATACACCGAACCAATCAGATGATTTAAACTCTTGGATCTTATCCTCGTACTTACCTACCTTTTTTAGGGTTCCGTACCCGAAAGGTCCAAACGGAGTCCTATTGCTGTCACTCACGTGTCCACCTATCCGTCTGTCTGTCTGTCCGTCGTCTGTCACACAAGTTCTACTGCCAAACGGTTGGAGCTACAGCCTCCAAATTTTCACAGTATATAGGTAAGCGTCTTGTTAACCCAAAGCCATACAGATTGTCAAAAATACATATGGTACGGAACCCTAAATGTGCGAAGCCCGACACGCACTTGAGCGGTTTTTCTGTCGTGGGCTCAATAGCCGCCTGGACTTTTATTACGATGAGATTTTCACCTCACTACTAGCTGCGCCCCGCGGTTTTACCCGCTTAGACCGGAATAAAAGGTAGCCTATATATTAATCCAGGCTATAAGCTATCTACATACTAAATTTCATCTTAATCGGTCCAGCCGTTTGAGCGTGAAGAAGTAACAAAAATACACACTCACAAACTTTCACATTTATAATATTACTAGCTGCGGCCCGCGGTTTTACCCGCCTAGACCGGAATAAAAGGTAACCTATATGTTGATCCAGGCTATAAACTATCTACATACCAAATTTCATCCAAATCGGTCCAGCCGTTTGAGCGTGAAGAAGTAACAAACATACACACTCACAAACTTTCTCATTATAATATTAGTAGGATTAGCACCCCAGTGATCACCATCTGCACACACTAGGGGTCGCATGACCTCATAAGAGACCACCCCAGAACACCCTGTGTGCAACTCCTGTTAGAGCACATCCCTGGGGAGACTGTAAAGGGGACTTCCCTGAGCCTCGCTGTGCACGGCAGCAAGTAATCACAGAGCCACCGTCTTCCTGAGGTCACTCAGTGGCGGAACAGAGTCCCCCACTCTAAGCACCCGCGACCCCGGATTCCCGCCTGCCTTAAATAGTGCAGGCGGGGTTTCAATTTTTTAGGCGTTGAGTTTGGGTGTTATATTACACCAATCAATCGAGAGTCGATCAATGGTAGAATGGATTAGGCGACGTCGATCGATAGTTTCTACTAGGTACACCAATCGATCGAGAGTCGATCGATGGTAGAATGGATTAGGCGACGTCGATCGATAGTTTCTACTAGGTACACCAATCGATCGAGAGTCGATCGAGAGTCGATCGATGTTAGAATGAATTAGTCGACGTCGATCGATAGTTTCTACTAGGTACACCAATCGATCGAGAGTCGATCGATGTTAGAATGAATTAGTCGACGTCGATCAATAGTTTCTACTAGGTACACCAGTCGATCGACCGTCGATCGATGGAAGAATGGTTTACGCGACGTTGATCGATAGTTTCTACTAGGTTCACCAATCGATCGAGCGTCGTTCGATAGTAGAATGAATTAGTCGACGTCGATCGATAGTTTCTACTAGATACACCAATCGATCTAGAGTCGATCGATGGTAGAATGGCATAGGCGACGTCAGCCGGTCGATTGTATATCGACCGGTATCCGTTGATCACACAAAGCTATTACACAAATCCATCAACGTCGATCGATTGGTGTAATAACACCCTTATCCTCGTACCTAAAATCCAAGAACATTTGAGTAATAACTTCATGCCAAATAATTGTGTTGTCCAAAAAAAAAAACAAAAAAAAGGCCGCCTCGCCTGTCGATGTACTCATGCACACTCCGTGATTTAAACGATCGTCTACATCGTATTTCAAACCACAAGATATAAACCCAATAATTATTGAAATAATTAATGCCAATCGCGACCTTTTCACACGGCGATATTACTATCGAACTGATGCTTAATTAACACAGACATCATTAACTTTAATTTGATAAAAAAATGTTTTATTCCGTCCAAAGGTATACGTAAACACGCAGCGGTAACATGATATGCACAACGTTGCTAATTAAGATTTATTTTTAATTATTATTGGCAACTATTATAATTAATTGGTTATCTAAGTATATTACACTAAGATACATCTCAGGAAATAAGAAGCAATGTCTCTTAGAAAACTTTTAACCTTTTTTTTTGTTGTTATCGGGGATAACCAAGGGGCGCCTGGAGTCCTGGACTTTCGTGAAAAAGACCAGGGGGTGTGGGAATTTTAACACACCAAAACCACTCTGGTGATCACCATCATCATCAGCTCAAGACCACTCCAGAACCCACTGAGGAGCCTCGCCGTGCACGGCAGCACGTGATCACAGTGACACCGTATTCCCTGGGATCCCTCGGTGGGCAATCAGAATCTCTAGTCTAAAGTTATTTTGTTTGATAGGCCTACGAACTATGGGATTATTTATTTTTTAAAAGATGGGTCTACGGTGCTACGAGGCTACGGCGTAGCGCTACGGTGTTTGTTAAAATCACCATACGTAGCATAGTCGTGACAGTTTGTTAGCTAATCTGAAGGAGTAAAGCTTGTGTTTAGTTTACAATTAACAAGTGCATTGTTAAGGACGTGTTTATTTAGTGTAAACTTCGTTGCCGGAAGGGATTTTTTGTGGGTTTAACTTTGTGAAAACTATACAGTGAATGCGTTTTCTGTTTTATAGTTTGTCCATGAGTTTTGTGGGGATTTATGTCGCACCAAAAAATATAATAGGTTATAATAACTTTTTAGATGGTTTGGTCTCAGTAGGAGCACGATTACTGGTGTTCATTACGTATTCAAAAGTGCAGGTGTGTGAGCACTTGGGGCACTCCAGTATGAGACTCACATTTTGGCACATTCATCATCTGCCTAGCCTTTTCCCAAATATCTTGGGGTCGGTTTCCAGTCTAACCGGATGCAGCTGAATACCAGTATTTTACATGGAGCTACTGCCTATCTGACCTCCACAACCCAGTTACTGGGTAATACGATACCCCTTAGTAAGAATAGTTGTCAGACTTTCGGGCTTCTGACGACCCGTAACGACTGTCAAAAATCCACGATTGTCAGCCGGGACAAACGGCTTAACGTGTTTTCCGAGGCACGGAGGAGTCTCGGTATATAAATATGGTCACCCATCCATGGACCAACCCCGGCAAGCGTAGTTTAACCTGATGGATCAACCCGTGCGGCTGTTATTACTTTAGCCACGAACTCAACATTTTGGCACATTAAAACGGAAAAATACTCTCGTCGCAGTGACGAACCAAGTTCATCGGCTGATTATCCCATAATTATAAATACTTGTCAACAAATTGAAGGAGTCATCACGTGAGCCCAGCACTGAGATATCCTTGGGTTTGTTTATAATAGCTTTACTTTATGTTTACGTAACGGCAAGTGGGTCGCGTCGTCTGGACGAGTCGCACTTTGTACGTCTGGGTGTAATGCACTCCACAGGAAAATCACCGGCGACCTGTGACGACCCGTCTGGAGAGCGACGGATACTTTTCTAGATGTTCATAGTAGAAACACATAGATACACGCGTAAACTTTCTCTTGGGTGTGGTCAGAAGCCTCTGAACGCCGCGTCACACTACGCAAATTACAAGTGCCATTTTTTTTATTATTTCACTACACTCCAAATAGCTAAGATTCTTAAATTATCATTATTATTATTTCGTATAATCATAATATTTACATATTTTCTACATTATTAAATATTTCTTAAAAAACAGATTAAAAAAAAACTTTTCAAAATACAAAAAAAAAACGTTTTCACAAAAAATACAATCGACGTCCAAAAAAGAAAATACACAATAAAATGGAAAATAACTTTAAAACCAGAAGTCAGTGTTTGTATTTTGTTTCTTTTTTTTTTGACACCGATTTCCGAAATTAAAGTTATTTTACAATTTTTAGTGTAATCTCTTTTTAACCGAACTTCAAAAAGGGGGAGGTTAACAATTCGTCACAAGGTTTTGTTTTTTATGTATGTTCCCCGATTATTCGAAGACGCCTGGACCGATTTGAAAAATTATTTTTTTCAAATCTTTTGGTGAAGATCTGATGAACAACTTCGGAGATAGTTAATGGAACTCTTCAATAAATGACAGTAAACCTTACTGGTCTGTTTATGATTTACACCACTTCATAACATAAAATCACGCTGATACGCTCTGAAGGGGTACACAGATTTGTACAGTTTACCCTGATACAGCCTAATTTCACCAATTATGTTCAAATTCCATATTTTTGGGGCTATTTCGGCAGTCGGTATCAAATAACGAAGAAACTAAACTAGAAACACTGACTTCCGAAATTAAGGTTATTTTGTATTTTTTTTCTGGAAGTCGGTTGTATTTTTTTATAAAAAAAAATTATTACAAGTCGGTTGCATTTTTTATAAAAAAAAAAATTTTAGAAGACGGTTGCATTTGTTAACTGACTTCTTGTAAAAAGTTTTTTTTATTTTTCATTTTAAATTTGCTGTGCCCAGAACTAAAACTAAATAGTAAAGTTATGCCTGAATTAACCCCTATTACACATGATTGGAGATAACCAAAATGTCGTCTGTGTATACATATCTTTTATTATTGTTGATTTTTTCTTTTTTTTGGGTTCCGTACCCGAAGGTTAACCAACGGGACGATATTACTAAGCCTCCGCTGTCCGTTGGTCTGTCTGTCTGTCAGCGGGCTGTATCTCATGATCCATAATAGGTAGACAGTTGAAATTTTCACAGAATGTGTATTTCTGTTGTCAAATTGAAGTGGGCTGGTGGGTACTAGAAGTAGAAACGTGTTTTATGTGTTTTTTTTGCTCGATCTTAATAATGGGAACAAGTGGACGCGTATAATCTTGTATGATGGTCTGGAACCCTTCATGCGTGAGGCCGACTCGCACTTGGCCGGTTTTTTATAAAATTTATATCGGACTATCTCTCACTTATCAAACAAAAAAAAATATCATCAAAATCAATTCACAAGTGGGGGAGTAATCGCGTTGCAAACATACAAAAACAAAATACACTGTCGAATTGAGAACCTCCTCCTTTTTAAAGTCGGTTAAAAAAATAGTAGCCCACCGGTATCGGGAATAGGGGGCAGGTTTATTATTATTAGCCTGTGCTGTTCCAAGGCAGAGAATAGTCCACATCCCACCACCCTTCCTCCACCATCCTTTCACTTTCCCCAGTCTTCTGCAATTTTGGGCCAGCCCTTTAAGGACTCCAACTCAATCTTACATTGAGTCTGTTTCTGCCTACCGCACTTTATTTTTTATTTATTTTTATTTGGGAAACAAACAGATACAATATCATAAGAAGTTATTACAAAAAAAAAAACAATACGTAATCCAAAACAGTTTCCACACATTATAAATACAATTTTGAAAGTTACGACGGATGCTATCAAAAGAAGAATATAATTACCCAAGTGATTCAACAATGAGAAAAAAAAATACAACAATATTTAAGAGGAAATTCATAATTTTGCTGAAAGAATGTCTTGAACAGAGTTTCTGAACTTTGAAAAGGAAAGGTGAAATACATCCATACAATCACATTCACTTTTAGCCATTAATTTGTCATATGAACGACAAGATCTTTTTATAAATGTGTTAGCACCATATTTAGTCCCAGCAAGGGGAATGCAGAAAAGAGATTTCCTACGCTTTATGCTTCGTAGAAACTACATTTTTTTCCAGCATAATAATTGTACTGCAACTCTGGACCTATTCCTTGTGGGATGAAGAGAGTTTAATCTACCACTATTAGGGACTGAGTGTGGAATAATGTCGAGTTTATTTAAAGCAGTGATGCTAAATTTAAATGAATAAATTGAAGTGTTTTATAAAGGAATTTTTAGCCTAAGAATGGTTGATGAAGATTTGCATAACTGATCGACAAACATCTTGGACGATAAGCCTTCATAAGCTCTCCTCTCTTATGCTATGAATGAATGAGCGTATAGGTATAGTAAAAACATGAGGCGTGATTTTGGAATCTCGAGCGCTCAGCAGGCGCAATTTGATAGGCACTTTGCCGTACATTGCTGCTTTGACGTATAGGCAAACCGTAGTGCCTATTATAATCAATGTCCACCGAGCAATGTACTGCATAGTGCTTATCAAATTAATGTCAACTGAGTTAGAGAATACACCTGCAGATTGCGGACTCTGATTGCCCACCTACTGATTCCAGGGAATACGGCGGCACTGTGATCACGTGCTGCCGTGTACAGCGAGGCTTTTTTTTTGGCGTTGGAAATCATCCAATGACTTCTCCCGCTCTGGGTGGAGCGGGAGGGCGTGTCAAACTCTTACTGACTAAAACCCACCCCTGTTCCTCCCTGCCCTTTCAAATGTGTTTTTTTTTCCTTTAGAGCCAGATTTGCAGTTGCTGCAAAACATGACATCGAAATTATTTTGCAACCCCTTAGAGGGCAAACAAAACCAAACGTCAAGCAAATATTTTCTACACGTACATTAGAGGTAGTTTAAAAGTGGCGCCAGTCACAGAAAAGTTGAAAGGGAACCGCTTATCTTGGTATGGTCATGTGAAGAGGAGGGATGAAACAATGTAACTAAAAGAGTTATGAATATAAATGTAGATAGATGGAGAGGGAGAGGGAGGCCAAAGAAAAGATGGATGGATTGTGTGAGGAGTGATATGAATGAAAAGGGAGTTAGTGATAGCGTGACGGCTGACAGGACTGAATGGAAGAAAAAAACGTGTTGCGCCGAACCCGAGTAACATGGGATAAAGGCAGGAAGATGATGAAGATTCCAGTTGAATGAGAGGACAACGTCTGTCGGTTCAGCTAGGGGCCTGACAGATTAAACATAAACAAACAATTACAAACATATACAATTTAAAAATATACAACAATAGAAATAATTATTATTAGTATAGTATTCCAGTTTGAATTGAATGACAGGACAACGTCTGTCGGATGAGCTAGTAGTATTATATATAATAATAATAATAATAGCTTGGACCCTATCCCGATACCGGTGGGATACTATTTTTTATATTTTGATATTTTAATATTTAAAAATGTAAATTGTATGTATATATTGTAAAATAAATGGAATAATAATAAATCATTTATTTCGGACTCATATTACTCGTACATTCATATTTGTTAGTACAATTGCGAGCATTGCGACTCCTGTAACACAGGTCTCACCTAGCTCAGGAGTCAGGGTTCCAAATGGAAATGTACAGCCTATTTTTATGTCAATAAAAATAGGCTGTAAAATTACCGAGGCCACATATATTTGGCTAAAACACCAGCCTAATGATAATTCCTGTAATTACATACAAATCCTCGATAGTAATAATTAATTAGTCTAGCTATCTTATCGACAATGTTAGGTACAGGACAGGTCAGGTTGATAACCATCGCTATATATCACGTAACACTGGAGTGAACCACTTTACACAAACATGTATAATAAAGCGAGTAGTGGGTAGCTCGCCGTCCGATCAGCACCAGGCCCGTGAGTCGACGGCGCGTAGTGTTCCACGCGCGGCTCAAAGAGATGATTATCAGCCACCACTGACGAGGCCCATCGTGGCCGGTGCCTGCATGCCTAGGGGTAGCGGATAAATTCTGAAAATGAGTTACCGCACCCCTGGGCACTCAGGCAGGGAAGGAACAGGTGTGTGATTTAGTCAGTAAGAGTCTGACATGCCCTTCTGCTCCACCCAGAGCGGGAAAAGTCAATGGATGATTTCCCACCCGCCAAAAAAAAAAACAATCTGCCTAGCCTTTTCCCAACTATCTTGTCTAACCGGATGCAGCTGAATACCAGTAATTTACATGGAGCGACTGCCTATCTGACCTCCACAACCCAGTTACTGGGTAATACGATACCCCTTGGTAAGACAGGTTGTCAGACTTTCGGGCTTCTGATGACCCGTAACAACTGTCAAAGATCCACGATTGACAGCCGGGACCAACGGCTTAACGTGCTTTCCGAGGCACGGAGGAGTCTCTGTATGGAAACGGTCACCCATGGACCAACCGCCGCCGGCAAGCGTAGCATAACCAGCTGTTATTACTTTAGCCGCACGGGTCGATCCATCAGGTTAAGCTACGCTTGACAAACATGTATAACAGCTATGCAAAAATAAATCCTTGGAAAAGGATTAGACGGTCTGGTCGGTATTGTGACGATTGTAGACACAGCCTAATCTCAGTGGGTCTGCACCGGCCTTTAGCTGGCAGGTAAGAAAGTTGGATTATTTTAGAAGAGTAGGTATAGATTTTGTTTTATGTCAGATAGAAGTTTAGCCCTTGCAAGTGGGCACAGATGTTATACTTTTGCCTAATTAATATACTATATAAAACGCCCTCAGCTCTTTACCTTATCCGCCCGTAGCGAGTATCCCTTAGTAAAGTACTCTCGCACTAAGCAAGCGAATCCCCGAGCTTCGAAGAACGTCCCAGGATCCCTGCAGGCCGTACTGGTGCCTTGGGGTCCTACAGTATCTACTGGTTTGTGGATTGATGTTTTGTCACTATATTTAACCCTAGCTTCTGCCAGCGGTTCGCCCGCGTTGTATTAGTACTTCCCTTAATATAAATTACCCCACGTGCTATTCCAGACTATAATCTATCTCTGAGCCAAATTTCATCCAGATTCGGTCAGCTGTTCTGGCGTGATTGAGTAACAAACTCAAAGTATCTTTAACAAATCAACCATTTTCAGACACGTTTGAATGTTGTCAAGGAGTTTGATCATCGGGCTGTCAAAGTTTGAATCCGATTCCAAAGCGTAGCAATTAACTTCAAGAAGCTCCAAATTGGGTACCTTTCCATGGTACGGTTCTCACGTTCGTCTCCGAGAAACGAATAGAATTTACACAAAAAAAAATTACGATAGTCGACTTAGGTACCTACAACCTGTATGTACCTACTAAATGGTAATCTAATAATACTGGGTACAGAGTACAGATAGTTTTAAACTGGGTTTTTCCCTCTTTAAAAACCTGTTACTCTAGATCTAGACTTTACATATACCTTATCAACGTTAATTAATTTATAATAAGCTACCGTTTTACTTTTAATTATAGTTGACCTACTTGTTAGGACCAGTAGGTTTTTCCATTTGGCATTTTTGTGTTGCAGCTCGCAGTTTGAAGTTGGCACCGTCGTGCCTCAGAAAGCAAATAAAGTCGTTTTTAGGATTCCGTACCTATTATTCCTTTTGACTGGCCTGTTGGTCTAGTGGTTAGTGACCCTGACTGCTATGCCGAAGGTCGTGGGTTCGATTCCCACCCACGACAAATGTTTGTGTAATGAGCACGATCATTTGTTCTGTGTCTGGGTGTAATTTATCTATAATATGTATGTATTTAGAAATATATAAGTATGTTTATCAGTTGTCTAGTACCCATAACACAAGCTCTGCTTAGCTTGGGACTGCTGCGGCGTTGTGTGATAGTTGTGGAATATTATTATTATTTAAAGGGCCCAAACGTAGCCCTATTGCTATCACTCACGTGTCCGACTTTTTTAACTTCCCATTGATTTAGGTACTTGAAATTTGGTGATTATGTTTATTATTGCATATACTTTACTAAAAAATACCAATATTTGGTACGGAACCCTAAATGTGCGAAGACCGACACGCACTAGGCCGGTTTTTTTTATCATTGACAAGTTCGAGCTTGACCATTACCTATCTCACCTGATAGTAAGCGATTATGTAGTCGACGATAGAGCACGCTTGCCTAGAAATAACGTATTCACTATTGACTTATGACGCTATTAACTGGCAATGACCTTGAGTCGTTAGCTTACGTGTTCTGTGCTGAGCTCACGTAACGCGTCGTACGTCCACCCAGCAATAGGACTCGCCAATCAAGAAGCGCTGTCCGAAATTAGACGCATTATTAATTTAAGAAACATAAAACAACAGGGATACTAAAACACGTATATATACTAAAATATAAATAATTAAATGATATTTAAAATGATTAACGATAGGCAAATTGGTTGCCATTACATTTCTTCAGTAACTATCTTATCTGAGATCAAAGTCTGACTATTATAATTTTAAGGGCCTACCTCCGCATAAGTGGCGCCCTCATTTAAAAAAAAATCGTATATTATCATAGAAAATAAAGATTAAAGAATCCATGTTGTGTTTGTTACAAAGAGGATAAGGTATTTTTAAGTGGTTAAAACAGGACTCAAAATGTTTCGTATCCAAAGTAGTAGGCAAAAGTACCAAAAGCGGCCGTTTTTGACGCTTTTGATTACTACTTTGGATACGAAACATTTTGAGTCCTGTTTTAACAACATAAAAATAACTTAGCCTCTCTGTAACAAACGCAACATAGGATTGTTTAATCTTTATTTTCTACGCTTTGCTACGATTTTTTATTCAATGAGGGCCCCACTTGGCGGAAATAAGCGAAATGACTAGCTTCTGCCAACCCGGGCCTGCGGACGGCGAGTAGTGGGTAACTCGCCGTCCGATCAGCACCAGGCCCGAGAGTCGACGGCGCGTAGTGTTCCACGCGCGCCTCAAAGAGTTGTCAGCAATAGGGACGGGGCCTGCCACGGCCGATGCCTGCCCGGGGGTTGAGGATAAATTCGAAAGAGTTACCTCGCCCCTGGGCACTCAGGGCAGGGAGGAACAGGGGTGGGTTTTAGTCAGTAAGAGTCTGACACACCCTTCCGCTCCACCCTAGAGCGGAAGAAGTCATAGGATGATTTCCCACCCCTCCAAAAAAAAAAAAAAAACTAGCTTCTGCCAGCGTCTTCGCCCGCATGGAATTAAAATAGTACTTCCGCCAGTATAAAATATATTCCAGACAATAATCAATTTTACCCAGATCGGGTCAGTCGTTCTGGCGTGAATGAGAAACTAACATCCATTCAACTGTCACATTTATAATATTAGTAGGATTATACTGGTATGGCCGCCTCTGTAGGTATCTCATTAAGATAATAAAATCTATTCTATTCTATTCACCAAGTGCAAAACGTGCTTTGAGTAATGTGGGCGTGCAAGCAAAAAATCGGCTGGGGTATTGAATTAAGACTAGATTCGGTATCTAGAATAGTCAATTGATAAGAAGGAATAAAAAAAAAACAAAAAATAATTTACAAAAAAAAAACCGACTTTTAAAAAAGAAAATTCACTAAAAAATTAAATAAAAAACTTTTTTACAAAAAAATAGAACCGACTTCCAAAAAAAGTGCAAAATAACTTTAATTCCGGCAGTCGGTGTTCCTGTTTTGTGTCTTCGTTTTTTGACACCGACTTCCGAAATTAAAGTTATTTTGCACTTTTTTTGGAAGTCGGTTCTATTTTTTTGTAAAAAAGTTTTTTATTTTTCACTTTTTAGTTGTGGCTCCCCATTAAACTCTGTTAACAATTCATAGACATACGATAGCAGCAATCGCAGTGGATTTGCTGTCAATTTTTGAAGAGTTCCGTTGTCTGTCTCCGAAACCCATCATCAGATCTTTGGTTCCGGAATAAACCCCTTTCGAAAAAAAAAGAATTTTGTAAATCCGTCAATATATGACGGAGTTATGCCCGAACATACATTAAAAAAAAAAAATACAAACATCCGAATTGATAACCTCCTCCTTTTTCGAAGTCGGTTAAAAATTACTTTAATTTCGAAAGTCGGTGTTTATACTTTATTTCTTCGTTATTTGACACCGACTTCCGAAATTAAAGTTATTTTTTAATTTTCAGTGTATTTTCTTTTTTGGGAGTCGGTTGTTTTTTTTTTTTTTTGTAAAAAAGTTTTTTTTTTTTAGTTGTTGTACCCCAGAACTAAAAACCCCAATAACACGGAATGTGGAATGTAAACATATTCGTAATTGGAGAAAACCAAAACGTCATCTATGTATACGTATTTTTGGTTTTTGTTCAGTTTTTCAAAAAGCGCTGAAGCACATTTTTTCACCCAACTTTACAAAACTGCGTATAACTCGGAAACTAAATGGCGAGAACTGGACCCGTTTTACTTGGAGTGCTTGAAACTCGGTATTTTGCTAAGCGTCTGCTTGCTTGCTGGAGCATACACTCCTAGATTAGAATAAGACTGCCTTGTTGGTCTAGTACTCGCATGCGCTACTGTTCAGCATGAGATCTAGGGTTGGATGCTCAGGGACTTCTTAAAATCATCATAATTCCGGAGTGAAAGAGAGACGCAGCTACACAGGAGAAATAGAACTATCTCGTTCTCACATGGGCATTATGATGATTCTAAGACGTTGTACAAGATAAAGATAAAAAGATAAGACATTTTATTTGTAAAACATGCGTGTGCAGTATGTACAAATTGGAGTTTGTACTGCAATGTTGCGTTTAGAATAATGGCCTACGTTCGGTATGGTTTATGGTAGGGAGACAGGTCGGGCAAAGAGCTATTAGGTTTTTCCATCAGGAATTACTCAATACTATAATATCCTAGGACGAGGTACATGAAATTATAGGCTTATTTGCGACTAGA
The DNA here is from genome assembly GCA_951329385.1 of Polia nebulosa. Taxonomy (NCBI): domain Eukaryota; kingdom Metazoa; phylum Arthropoda; class Insecta; order Lepidoptera; family Noctuidae; genus Polia; species Polia nebulosa. Next base: position 5,463,577 of record OX589603.1, read on the forward strand.
TCTAGAATGTATTCCTATCAAAATTACGTTTACATTCTTACTCCGAAGTTCAGTATGACAGTCTCGTAAAATTCACTCGCGCCTATCGGCCTGGTAGCCGTCCTAAATCTATCCGAAAACTCGAATTAGTGTTTATTTATTTTGATTTACTTTACTTCTTAAACCCTCTAAAGAGTTCTGATGGAAGTGTCGCCACAATACCAACATTTGTCTGGACCTGTTTAGTGGTTGATGGCAATATGCTCGCTCCCAGTCTGTACTTACCCTTCGGGAATACCTACAGGCATGATGTTAAATCTCGTTAAATCTTCATAATCTATCTCTTTCACGCTCAGGGCCTGTAGACAAAGTAACATCGCTTCGTAGCGAAACGATATCTAAATTCGTCATCGTCTCTGAGATATCGATAAACATTTCCTAGCGTTAGCGTTCCTTCGTTATCGTTTTTGGCGATCACGATCGAGGCGAAGGCGAACTCTGAAAGCGCTGCTTGTCTACGCATTTGTATGGGATAAACACGATAGCAATTCGTTTCTTTATGGTTTCGTTACGAATTATAACATTGTCTACCAACTTGCGATAAAGATGTCGACTGACCACGTGACTTGCGCGGTTTATGTCAATCTCATACATTTTAGTCTTTTCTAACTTCGTTATCGTTTTTAAATTGTTACTTTGTCTAAGCCCCCAGATTACTCTCTACCAGCATATAGTCTTACATCCTCTTTAAATCTCTTTTCCTCAAGTTTTTCTATTCTCTTCATTCCTCAGCAGTGCCAAAGCAATCAGCCCCCTTAGACAAAATACTTTTCTGTTAGGTGACTTGTGATTTTTGTCACCGTGACTTTTTGTTACCCAGTCGAGTGCTATGAAGATACATGGGAGTGCGCTGATCATGGTGGCGTGACAATACGGTGACAAATAGTTCCTAGGTGACTGAATTTTGAAGGATACTGACGTAGTTTAGAATATAAAGTGCACAATTTTCTTTGAAACAATGTTTCAGTGTATATGGGATGCACCCAGTAGCGTTTTTTTCGTTTCATTTTTCTTCTTCTTATTTCAAGAGCACTTATTACAGCAATCTGTACGAAATCCATTTCAAGAATGAGCGCGTTTTGTTGCCCAGTGACTTTTCAAGTGGGCGCGTCGTGGGTGACATGAGGTGACAGTGACAAAAAGTCACAAGTCAACGGTTAGTCTTAGCGTTCACGCTAACGATTAACAAAATGTACGGCAATGACATTACCTGCGGAGAGAATTGTCACGTGACTCACGTCCAGTAATGTCATTGCCATACATTTTGTACTAAGCGTTAGCGTGAACGGTAACAGAAAAGTATTTAGTTTCAGGCTGCAGATAGCATTCGTAACACACTTATAAGTAGTGATAACGTCTAATCAACGTCTGCGATGCGTCTGTGTTGCAACCTTGGACCATGGACGCTACGCGTTTTTTATTTTATCACAATCTGCTTATAACGTTACTAATATTATAACGAGAAACATAAAAGAGAAGGTCGTTTACTGTAGTGATGTTTTATTTAATCACTTGCTTTGAAGAACAATTTATACCTAGAACAATAAATAAATATTGCACATTCACGCACACAATTGATTATAAATTATCTATATTGTCGTGGGCTCGTGGCTGCTACTAAGATAGGCGGCCACACAAGCAGTAATACCTGAAAGGTATTTTTAACCGACTTTCGAAAAAGGAGGAGGTTCTATGTTCGACTGTATGTATGTTTTTTATTTTTATTTTTTATGTATGTCCGCCGATTTCTCCGTCAGTTGTGGACCGATTTTAAAAATTCTTTTTTTATTCGAAAGAATATACTCCCGAGGTGGTCCCATATAATTTTTTTCGAAATTGCTTAAGCGCTTTTAGAGAAACTGAACAAAAACGAAAAATACGTATACCTCGATAACGTTTTGGTGTTCTCCAAATGTTTAAATTCCACGTTCCATGTTATTAGATTTTTAGTTCTGGGGTACCTATAACAACTCAAAAGTGAAAAATAAAAAACTACCGACTTCAAAAAAAAATACACTAAAAATTAAAAAATAACTTTAATTTCGGAAGTCGGTGTCAAATAATGAAGAAGTAAAATAAGAAACACCGACTTCCGAAATTTTATTTCCGAAAGTTATTTTTTTAATTTTTAGTGTATTTTTTTATATGTAAAGGTGATGTACCCCTAACAATCCAGAAAGTTAAGACAGCCTTTTTTTCTTACAGGCTGGGAAATCTTCAAATAAAATCGCCCGCTCTGGGTGGATCGGGTAGCTGACTAAACCTACCCGTGTTCCCTCAGTTGCTTGGACGTTCATCGTCATCCTATAGACAGCATATACCTACACATAACTTCACTACTACAGCCGCAAATGCACCAGGTCTTTGCACAGTTTGTGCAAAATTGGCCATGTGGCGGACTGGATGATTCACTGTACCTATTCATTGAATGTCCACACTGAAAGCGGTCATTGAACTGTGTTAGTCTACGTTTTAAAAATAAGTATTTCATTGTAAACTAATAAACAGATACCAAGACTTTTTTAAACAAATTGGTAGAGACGAATGAAGGATTATAAAAGCTTTTCTTTAATAACAAGTTTTCAGTTCATGGCTGAGTATGATTTATTGAGAGTGGATTATAAATTCGTTATTTTTCTATCGATTTACATATTTTAAAAATACAAACTATCAATAGTAACGAACATTGAAGGTCTAACAATGGCGACAGATAGCGACGACCCCGGTGGAAAATTTTAACTTTAACGATAGTCTGACATTACAACATGACATTTTATCTTCAAGCCCTTTGTCCCTTTCGAGGTGAACTCTACATGAACATACGTCGCAAATTGCTATATGTACTCGTATATAATTTGCAAGGTTAGGTACCTACTTGGTAACTATTACCTACCTTAACAATGTTAGGTGGGTTGGGTACTTTGCGACCTTTAGTTACTAGTTGAGTGATCAGAGAAGTACATTTTTGCCTATATTTACAGGATGAAAAATAACGCTAAAAGCTCGAGTAGTTGACTGGTGTGAATGTCAGAAAGCAAATTGCGCCGACTCTAAGTTACTATAACGTTAACGTAAGTCTATAACGTTGGACACCTTCCTCACCGTCCTGCCACTTGCTTGCCACACAGTTCATCACTGATGACGATAAAGCTGGAGAAGTATCAGGGGCTGGACCTACATAAGAGAGCATTCAACTACTTTATAAACTGGTAATCATAGCCGTGCACCTGGTTGCATGAATGTGGACGGAGCAAAAAGGACAGATCTTCCAGAGATCAGATAGTATAGCGGGCAGGTCTTTAGTGATTTTTATATAGATAGGACCCTATTAGAAAAACCCGTCAATACCACTAAAACTCAAAAGTAGTATCTACAGCTCGTGCGTCCTGCCAACGTGTGAATGCCAAACATGGGGCACACCAACGAAGACATCAACAAATTAAAGACATGCCAACATTACATGGAGAAGAGCTTACTAAATATCAAGAGAAGAGACAGATTAGAAAAAAAAAATATCACAGACGTGTCACATACCGTTAGAAAACTCAAATAGCAGTGGGCTGGCCATACGATACGAAGCAAACAAGAAAAATGGGCAATAATAGTAACAGAGTGGTATCCTAGGGAAGGAAAAAGACGAAGAGAGAGGCCATATAAAAAAGGTGTACTCCGGACGGTCGCGGATAAAATCATACGGGCTCCCGCAGTAGATGTGACAAGACCGTAATCACTGGAAGAGCCTGTCGGAGGCTTTTTTGTTTTGTGGGTTTGGGTAATCATCCAAAGACTTCTCCCGCTCTGGGTGGAGCGGGAGGGCGTATCAGACTTTTACTGACTAAAACCCATCCCTGTTCCTTCAGTTGCCTGAGTCCCAGTTGTCTGGGTGGCCTTATCGCTTTTAGCGATAAGGCCGCCCATTGTGTCACCCTATGTAATGTTTTCCTCATATTTTTTATGTAATTTATATGGTGTACATAATAAAGAGTATTCTATTCTATTCTATTCTATTCTATTCTATTCTGAGTGCCCAGGGGCGCGGTAAGTCTGTTTTGAATTTCTCAATACTCAATATACTCAATATCTTTATTGCTTTTCCATAAAATATAGGTATGCTTAGGTGGTATGTGTTTATAATAGGGATTGTTATGGACCCTGTCGGGCACAGCAAAAAGGTAGAAGAGAGGAAGCTCTATTTTAGGTAGTTATTAGATTTATATGAACTATATCGTAACTTAAAAAATAATCAATTAATTATTAAATTTAATTTTATAACCGTAGCTGGTATAAGTTTTATTTTTAGTAATGTAGATTACGTATTAATATATGTAGATTAATTTCTTCAATTTAATTCTATTATTTCTGTTATTTTTCTTTTATTTATATTACTATTATTTACAAAATATTCATTTATGGAATAAAAACATTTGTTAAAGATACTGATATTTAAATGTCATTCAATTTAATTCTGTTATTTATATGTCAATTATGTAATGCTAATATTTAAATGTCATTCAATGTACTTAATTCTATTATTTATTATTACTATTTTTTTTTTTTTTTTTTCGCCACAACCCCTTGGCACTGGACAGACATCGGTTATGACGGGCCCCGTCATGTATTGCTGACAGCTCTTTGAGGCACGCGTGGAACACTACGCGCCGTCGACTCACGGGCCTGGTGCTGATCGGACGGCGAGCTACCCATCTATGCCAAAAGCAAAACAATCAGTGCTAGTCTTATTTTTTTTTTTTTTATAAATTGCAAATGTTTGTTTAAAGGCTATTATTATTATTAAATGAGTATAATGTAGATCACAGTATTTCGGACGCACTCTTCATTCCTTCCTCGACGAACATACAAAACAGGACATAAAATACGGCAAATCCGTGACACAACCCAACACAGCCAAATCCGTGTCATTGCTGGGTCAACAAAGACATATCACGCACCGGAGTTACCAGAACTGATACCGCGATACTCAAATATTGTTGGAATAAATTCGATTCAACGATATCCGTATGAATACTATGAATAATCAATTCGTTATAAATCGACACGGAAGTTTCCTTGAGGGATATTCAAAGTAAATAAGTGCATTTGTTCTTGTTCGAAGCGGATTTCTCTTGAGGACATACGATAACGGATCTAGAGGAAATTCTCTCGAAACACTAATAAGTAACCACTTAATTTATTTGTAATGGCATAGATGGTAGTGGTTTTCAAAGTTAAATGGTAATCATTGGCCAAGTTCTTTCTTATTTTTAACCGACTTCAAAAAAGGAGGTTCTGTATTCGACCCATATGTATATATGTTCGCGATTTTCTCGAAAACTACTGTTCTGATTTGGATGGGGTATTCGTTATTCAAATGCATATTTTCCAAGGAAGGTTTTAGTGTATAATAGTGGAACTCTTCAATAACTAACAGCAAATGCAACAATTTAATGGGGAACCACAACTAAAACGTGAAAAATAAAAAACTTTTTTACATAAAATAGAACCGACTTTCAAAAAAAAAACAAAAAAAAAGTTCAAAATAACTTTAATTTCGGAAGTCGTGTCAAAAAACGAAGAAACAAAACCAGAAACACCGACTTCCGAAATTAAAATTATTTTGAACTTTTTTTTGTTTTTGTTTGGAGGTCAGTTCTATTTTTTTTTTTAAGTTTTATTTTTCCACAAAATATACAGGGTGTAACAGAAATGGGTGAAGGGTCATATTTAAGATGCCTACAGCTTCTGCTCGTGGAAATCATCAACTTTCTTCAAGGAAGTCACAGTAAATTCTCAGTCACATAAAAATGAATTGAACTTCCTTTACTTTATCATCAGCTGACCAAAATTACTATGGGAGGTCCAATTTTTATTTTTCGTAATTGATGTTGTATATTCCTATGGGCAAAGAGCAGTGGTGGCCCAGTGGTAACTGGTAACGGCCGCGATTTACAAGGTATAGGTCGTAAGACCCAGGCAGGCGCTTGACTTTGTGTAAATTGTTTCATCACCACTGCTCTCAAAACGGTGAAGGCATCGTGAGGCATGTCCCAGTCCCAGAACTAAAAATTCCAAGAAATGGTTGATGTCACATCAACCAATCCACATTGAGCTCGCGTGGTGGATTACGGTCCACACCCTCTCACAGAGAGGAGGCCTGTGCCCCAGCAGTGGGGACATTAAAAGGCTGACAATGATGATGATGAGCAGAAGCAGTATCTAAAATCTGACCACCCGTTACACCTGTAAAGATTTGGAATTTCTCACTAGTAGTCTTTTTTTTTTGTCGGGGTGGGAAATCATCTAGTGACTTCTCCCGCTCTGGGTGGAGCGGGAGGGCGTGTGAGACTTTTACTGACTAAAACCCACCCCTGTTCTTTCAGTTGCCTGAGTGCCCAGGGGCGCGGTTGCTCTGTTTCGAATTTATCCACGACCTAGATTTAAGATTTGTCCCAAGTTGTGGGCCATAGGCTCGACCTCTAATAGGTACATGAGACTTAAACTTAACTAGCGAAATATGGATGAACTGTAGGTTAACCTCTGCCTAACCCTTCAAGGAATACAAGCATGATTTTATAATAAATACTATCTGCCACTCGTGACTCCAACCTCATGAAGTAAGTACTTCTCGCCTTTATAATTTATAGCCTATGTGCTAATCCAGGTTATAAACTGTTCTGGTACCAAATTTAATCCAAATCCGTGCATCTGTTTGAGCGTGAAGGAATAATAATAATAATAATAATCTGTGGCTCGACTGTCAACTGCACTGACAGAAAAAATTTTCTCTGCAAATTTTATTAATTTCATCAACAAATTATCATATTTTAAACATCCAAAAATGCATGCAAGACCGTACAAAAACTACTATAGTACCTACAACATATAAATAATAAAAAACAATAGTGAAAATGAGAAGTAAAAGTTAATAATGACGACGAATAGACCAGTGAGAAAAGAAAAATGTTGACAAGAGCCGCAGCACAAAAAGCACGCCCACCACCTCCGGCCTCGTCGCTCAGCTCCGCCTCGCTGCCGCCGGAATCCAGCCTCTCCGTGAGCGCTGTGACACCGGCCGCGGCAGTTGCGTCGAGCTCCAGCGACGAGTTCTTCTCGCCGCCGACGACACCACCACCAGCGCGTCGACGGGGAGGACGCCGGCCGCCGAGCAGCTTCGGACCTCGAGGCCCACCGGCCTCTGATAGGGTCCCAGCTCCCGGCGGAAGTGTGAAGCGCATGCGATGGACACAAGCCATCAACGAGAATGTCATGCGCTCATACTATGGGGCTACAGAGGGAGGTAACAACCTGACCGCGTACCGTGTTCGGATGCTCTCTTTGTTTCAGGTGCTTGAGCCAGCCGTCAACGTTTCGGCCCAACGACTGTCGGATCAGGTGCGGGTCATCCAGCGTAATCATATGTTGGATGATACTGTACTTGATCGCCTCCGAACTGAAATGGGTAGCCATGTCATTGCCCCTCCGTCGCAGACTGTGGTACCAGTGTTGGTACCACCGTCTAACCATGCTCCTAACCACGCTGACGAGGAGTGTTGTGACATGGTTACAAACGTAAGTACCCATTGCAATGACGAATTGAGGAGTGCTTTGGAGTGTGCTATTCGGGAATATCGCAACATGCCACCCGAACTTAGGCCACGCTTGCCTCGTTTGCCCATGCATAATAGGAATAAGGCGCTGGTGGCTGCTCTGGATTCGCAGTTATTAAATTATTTTGATAACTGCGAAGACCTCACCGACACACACTCGATAATGTACTGCGCGGCTGTAGCGGCATGTCGTGTAGCTCACGTCAAATTCCCTAATGACAGAGCTACACGACCAAAACCAGCCGTGCCGGCTTGGCAGCGCAGGATCGAGTGTCGTATTGGTGGGGCCAGAGCACTCATCGGCAAACTAATCTGCTTCAGGGAGGGCAACACTCGCCCAAGAGTGATGCGCTTTGTGAGACTGGCTTTTTCGGGGACTGAAGTCAGCGCCCGAGACTATATGTCCCGTGTCACAGAGCGCATCGACTTCCTGAAGCAGAAGGTGTATGCATGGGCAAACCGCATCCGTAGGTATAAGCGGCGGGTGGAGCGATACACCCAGAATCGCACATTCCGGAGTAATGAAAGGTGGGTATATAGGACTTGGGAGCGACCGGAACAAGGTGTGACTGACACGTGTCTGCCGGATGATGACGCCATGAGTTCATTCTGGCGCAACATCTGGTCGGTGCCTGTCAGTCACACCGAAGGCGACTGGACTCGGGAGATCGAGCGAGCGTGCGATCCAATAACAGAAATGGGGGCAATCACTATCAGCCCCCAAGATGTAGCCCGTGCAGTCCGTCCGTTGCCTAATTGGAAATCTCCAGGGCCGGACGGGCTGCACAATTTTTGGATAAAGTGGCTACAAAGGTCGCACGCTCGCTTGGCATCTCAATACCAGGTAGCCTTGGAGTCTGGTTCGCTACCCGAGTTCCTTACAACTGGAATAACCCACCTGCTCCATAAAACAGGTAGTACTGCGGAACCTAAAAATTATAGACCGATCACGTGCTTACCGACGGTCTATAAGGTTCTTACATCCATTTTGAGAGCTAAGATTAACACACATATTGATAGTAACTGTATCATGTCTGCCTCTCAAAATGGATGTAGGAATGGATCCCGCGGTACTAAGGAGCTTCTCCTCATAGATATGACCATTAGCCAGCAGGTTCGGCGTTCCCGAAAGGATCTGTCGACATGTTGGATAGACTATAAGAAGGCCTATGACTCAGTTCCTCATACATGGCTCATGAGGGTGCTAGAATTGTATAAAGTTGATGCAATGCTACGCACCTTCTTGATGTCGTGTATGAGGCAATGGAGGACGGTCCTTCGCTATCCAGGATGTCGAAATATCCAGAGGAATAGCGAACCGGTAAGGATCGAGCGGGGTATATTCCAGGGGGACAGTTTGAGTCCGCTTTGGTTTTGCCTAGCCTTGAACCCTCTCAGCACACTGCTGGAGGCTTCAGGGCTAGGCTATCGGTTGAAGAGAGGTGGTCAGGTAATATCTCACCTTCTTTACATGGATGACCTGAAACTTTTTGCCCCCAACAATCTGCAACTGATGGAGCTACTGAAGGTAACTGAAACCTTCAGTAGTGCCATCAGGATGGAGTTTGGTGTGGACAAATGTGCAGTCATGCATGTAAAGCGAGGGGAGATTGTGGAATCCGTGGGAACACAACTCTCGGATTCCATAAACCTGAGATCCCTCTCTCCAACCGAAACCTATAAGTATTTGGGTATGTCGGAAGCGTTAGGTATCAATGTTGCTGACATGAAACAATCGTTGAGGGAGCGCTTCTTTGGCCGCCTGAAGAAGGTATTTAATAGCCTTCTATCGGGCGGAAACAAGGTGCGCGCCTTCAACGGTTGGGTCATGCCAGTATTGATGTACTCTTTCGGCGTACTCAAATGGACTCAAACAGAACTTGACACCCTGGATAGGCGGGTCCGTACACTACTAACTGCATACCGAATGCATCACCCACGTTCGTCAGTGATGAGACTGTATATTCCGCGGAAGTGTGGAGGCCGAGGCTTTTTAAATGCTAAGACCCTACACAACCGCGAGGTATGCAGTCTGAGGGAATATTTCCTAGCTGCTGACGTGGGTATGCATCGAGATGTAGTGGCGGTGGACAAGGGCCTTACCCCACTCTCCTTGGCTAACGAGAACTGGCGCAAACCTCTAGTGCTTGACACTAACGGTCGCAGGGAAGTATGGCAGAGTAAGGAACTTCACGGACGCTTTTTCCGGGCCCTACATGGGTCCGATGTAGACCAACTAGCGTCCGTAACCTGGTTGCGTGTCGGTGACCTCTTTGGGGAAACCGAAGGTTTTGTCTGTGCAATTATGGACGAAGTTATCATGACGAAAAACTACCGGAGATTTATTGTGAAGGACGGCACGGTTGACATATGTCGGGCATGTCATCGTCCGGGAGAATCAATCCGCCACATAATCTCTGGTTGTTCTCGTCTAGCTAACGGTGAGTACTTGCACAGGCACAACCTTGTAGCCAGGATTATCCATCAGCAACTTGCTCTGAAGTACTCTCTTGTGGAATCGGAAGTGCCGTACTACAGATATGCGCCCGACCCAGTTCTCGATAATGGTCATATCTCATTGTACTGGGATCGGTCCATCATCACTGACAGGACTATTGTAGCCAATAAGCCTGATATAGTGGTGGTGGACCGAATCGAGAGGCGTGCAATGATTGTTGATATTACCGTCCCACATGACGAGAACCTCGTGAAAGCCGAGAAAGATAAACAAATCAAGTATATTGACTTGGCTCGCGAGGTTGTCGACATGTGGGATGTGGACTCAGCGATCATTGTACCGATAGTCGTGTCAGCCAATGGCCTAATAGCCACGAGCCTCGACCAACACCTCAGGAGGCTCTCGTTAGGCGGCTGGATCAAGGGCTTGATTCAGAAAGCAGTACTTCTGGACACGGCTCGCATTGTCAGGCGGTTCCTCTCTCTGGAGCCCTGACCGCCGGTAGCTTGGACTCTATTCCCGATACCGGTGGGATACTGTTTTTTATATTTTTAAATGTTTTTTTTTATCCTTTATATTTAAATATTTAAAAATGTAATTAATATGTTTAAAAAATGAATAAACGGAATAATAATAATAATTCTTTTTTATATGATTTGTAAGAAATATTTAAAATTATAATTTATATATGTATAGAAAATTAATAAACGACATAATAATAATAGTTTATTTGGAACAAACATCAGGATACATATTTACAAAAGGAAACGAAGATAGCTACAAAAGTTAAAACTGTGGCGCAGCTATCAACGCCCAGGACAAAAGTATGGTTCATTTATTCCAGACTAGTTATTAGAGAGAAAGAAATTTATATAAAAAAAGAAAAAAAAGAATAAAGGTACTAACTATTGTGTGTGTGTGTGTTAGTGTGTGCGTGTGTGTGTGTGTGTGAGTGAGTGAGGGTGTGTGAGCGAGGGTGTGTGTTTGTGTATTGTGGGGAATGCTAGTATTTAGCGTGAGCGGGGGCAGGTGGTGTTTACGTAATAATATTGATGTTACAGGAATGTAAGCGTTATGTTAACACAAGTTTTTCTGTAGCTTCGTAGGATAATAACAAGCATGCACACACACACACACACCTAAGTACCTACATACAAACAATCTCCTTTATAAAATTAGTATGATATGCTCTTCTATTATGAAGTTGCACAAGTAGTGTGGTTTAAAAAAAAAACAATTAATTCCGGATTAAACTTGTAGGTAGCGCTATAATCGATTCACCTAACAGAGATAATGATGAATGCAAAACACTTTGTACAAAGCTGTTATCAAATTATTCCCACATTTATAATTTATAGCATGTGCTAATCCAGGATATAAGCTTTTCTGGTACTAAATTTCATCAAAATCTATTCTGTCGTTTGAGCGTGAAGGAGTAACAAACATGCACACACACATACACACATAAATACATACAAACAATTGTCTTTATAAAATTAGTGTTATGATGTTCTTCCATTATCAAGTTGCACGCGTAGGTAGTGTGGTTTAAAAAAACAATTAATTCCGGATTAAACTGGTAGCGCCATAATCGATTTACCTAACAGAGATAATGAATGCAAAACACTTTCTACAAAGCTGTTATCAAATTAGCACATACCGTAATGCAAGGCGTCTACTCTGTATCTGATAAAGCTATCATATACCGGTCACATAGCCATTTATTAGATAGGTACACACAACCAGGATGCGTTGAAAAACAAACTTGGAATGGCCCTAGCTCTATTTAAAAGATCATGATTTTCCTCCACACTTCAACTTACAACAAAATATTGTAGTTTCATAAATGTGTGTGTGTTCTGCCTAGCCTTTTCCCAACTACCTTGGGGTCGGCTTCCAGTCTAACCGGATGCAGCTGAATACCAACATTTTACATGGAGCGACTGCCTATCTGACCCCCACAACCCAGTAACTGGGTAATACGATACCCCTTGGTAAGACTGGTTGTCAGACTTTCAGGCTTCTGACGACCCGTAACGACTGTCAAAGATCCACGATTGACAGCCGGAGGAGTCTCGGTATGTAAATATGGTCACCCATCCATGGACCAACCCCGGCAAGCGTAGCTTATTCCGATGGATCGATCCGTGCGGCTGTTATTACTTGCCGGCTGTTTTATTTGCTTTTTAGTTTCATAAATAAAATGAATAAATAATACTAAAAAATGCAAAATAACTTTAATTTCGGAAGTCGGTGTTTCTAGTTTGGTTTCTTCGTTATTTGACACCGACTTCCGAAATTAAAGTTATTTTGCATTTTTTAGTATTATTTATGGAAGTCGGTTGTATTTTTTTTGTAAAAAGTTTTTTATTTTTCACTTTTTAGTTGTTTTACCCCATTCTAAAACTAAATTAATAGTAAAGTTATGCCCGAATTGATAGCCCCAAAAATAGGGGATTTGAACGAAGTTGGTGAAATTAGGGTGTATCAGGGTGAACTGTACAAATCTGTATACCCCTTCAGAGCGCATCAGCGTGATGTAATGTTGTGGAGTGGTGAAAACAATATACAGACATGCGATTGCAGCAATTCTGGAAGGTTTGCTATCATTTATTGAAGAGTTCCGCTGTGTATCTCCGAAGTCCTTCATCAGATCTTCACCAAATTAAAATGGGACCAAATGTAAAGCAACAGCTTTCAAATAAAAAAAAAATCTTCAAAATCGGTTCACGTAGTTAGAAGTTATGAGGTAACACACATAAAAAAAAAAAAAAAAAAAAAAAAAAAATACAGTCGAATTGAGAACCTCCTCCTTTTTTTGAAGTCGGTTAAAAATATGTTTTTCCTCGTCTTAGCTTTTGTGACCTTCCGCATCCCTGCATTTTAACACGCTTTTGTTATTATTTATTAGCTCCACCTGTAGCTATACAAGTATGTAAAAATATCTTAGAAGTTTTTGACCCACTGCCCGGTTTCTGATTAAGCTGAAAATCATCATGCGTGTAAGGCACATAAACGCACACAGACGTGTACCAGTGATTCAGTACATGATTCTGGACCGCCTAGCGTTGGAATTTTTCGTCGGCGCTTTTCTATTTTTTTTTTTCTGCAGTTTTTTTTACTTTAGACTGTTCATAATCGTTATTTGTGTTCAACCCAGAGTGTTTTTATTAAAGAGTAATTAAATCGCTAATTACACTAAAAACACCAATGTAAATAAAATACGAAAGTTCTACGCACAGCTGTTTCGCTAGAGTTCATTAGTAAGGTCACGTCGCCGGCGTAATACCTACATACCTACGGCGTGCGGTGCGCTCGGCGGCGCGTGTATAGGTAGTACGGAGCGTTGAGATCGCATTGTTTACAATACATTGCGCGCTCAAAAATGACAATTTCTGTAACCGATCATTACCGTCAATCATTATCAGACACAAATAAAAACCTATTGTCGGTAGGGGCCTGACGAATTAATGACTATCATAATTTTTTTAGTGGCATTACGTGTAACCTTTTCGCGAAGTTTGTGGTGTATTTTCCCTTACAGCCTGTATATGTTTAGTTTGGATGACAATGCATGGTTAGCTAAGTTACGTCATTCTAAATCCAATATAGCGGTTTTCCAAAGATGGTGGACTCGTTATTTATTCTGCATTCCCATGATATGGATATCAAATGAAAGGGTTTGCTGTAAATAACACAAAATATAAAATAACGCCACTTTAAGGGAGTTTTAGTTTTTTAAACTTATACTTACAAACTTACACTTTTAAACTTACTTATTATTTCCCATGGATACTTTTTATCGTTAGTGTATTATTATTTCCGTGCTCTAAAATTACGAAAATAATAATAGGTATACTCAGAAAAAGTGGTCTCTAACAAAGAATTGAATTTGGATGTGGAGTTTTTGGGACTACCAAATTTACGTGAGAGAGAAAATAGACAAAAAAGAATCAGCTTAATACAATTTTGGTTTACAGTGAAGTATATTCTATTTATAATAATCTATCTTACAAGCATAAAAAGCATAATCAGCATAAAATTCACACTGCTGGGACACAGGTCTCCTCCACAGGTAATCCACCACGCGGGCCCAAAGCGGATTGGTGGATGTCACATCTCTTCAAAGTTTTCCTTCACCGTTTTGAGAGCAGTGGTGATGAAATAATTTACGCAAAGTAAAGCACCTGGCTGGGCTTGAACTCACGACCAATAACTTATAAGTCGCGGCCGCTACCACTAGGACACCACTGCTAATCTCTAGTATAATATCTATTTTATAAACTTTCCAATTTTTTTGTTAAGTACCTAATATTAGTAGAGTACCAAATGTCCACAATCTCAGCTCCTACACTACGAGTATCTGTCTAGACTGGATAAACTTTCCTCAAACAAAATGAACTATCGTCAATTGGACTCTGACCTCCGTGTCACGGCGTCGCCTCCTGGTCTGCCCGTGAACATCCGGCGAACTGGGCCGCGCTGATAGGCTACGTGACCATGGGGGAGTAGCCTCGATGAGGGAAGTACGAAGTGCGAAACTTGGTAAGGACATTGCTTCCTTGTTTAACTACCATACTCGTAGTTTGCTATTTTGCACGCAAGAATTACTTTTTGTTAGGATCATGAACTCTCGTATATCTGAGATAGAGCGGCAATTACTATCTACTATTACTACTACTACTACTAAAATCCAATGGGTGAAATTGTTGGTTTTTGTTTGTAAAAGCTTATCTCTGACATAGGCTACATTCATTCTGAAAGAAATACACGTTTCTTGTGTGATAAGCCACGGGAGTGAAGCCACGCGAATCCGACTATATCCTACTTCCTCCTATTACTATAAACTATCTGCGAACCGCGTTTTCACCCGCGTAGACCAGGATAAAAACACATAGGATAGCCTATATGTTAATCCAGGATATGAGCTATCTACATACCAAACTTCATCCAAATTGGTCCAGCCGTTTGAGCGTGAAGAAATAATACAAACACACACAATTACCAACTATCGCCTTTATAATATTGTAATACGAGTATTAGTGTGATTCGAAAGTTTGGATGGATGCTCTTTTATCTGTTATTTGAGAATAGCACATTATCATTCTCCTGCCGTTATCCCAATTTATTTGGAGTCGGGGCAACATATCTTTAGTCATCATCTCTGTAGTCACCCCCTTTTTACCGATATCCTCTTTCACACAGTCCAACCATCGTCTCTTTGGCCTTCCTCTACTCTTATAGCCATCACATCCATACACAAGACTTTCCTCACGACATTTTCTTCATTCCTCCGCATCACATGCCCATACCACGACAACCCATTTCCACACAACTTTTCAGTCAGCGGTGCCACTTTCTGACTTCCTCTTTCCTCTTTCTCGACTATTTAATGGGTGAAGTACGTAGTAATTCTACGCGGTAGAAGTCGCTGGCAGAAGCTTGTATACAATATTTGTTCTGACGAAAATCAAACCCGTGAAAATGGAGCGCAGCAAACAATCTCGCAAACTCGCAACCACTGAGCCCACGTGTCAAGCGCGCTATACTTATAAAAATAAAGTGCAGCTAGGAAAGGATCGATAACGTCATTAATGAGCATCAAGTTAATAATGATTTTTATAGAGGAGACCTTTGTAAGGCGGTAAGACGCTGATCATTTGCATACTAAAATATATTTCTGATCATAATTCTTTTTCATTTTGGACATCCCACCCATACTTACAAACCGTTTTGAGAATACTTTCATTGTACGAATTGCTCTAAGGAGTGGAATTCCCTGACGGAGTCTGTATTTGAGGCATTTTTAAATCTAGAGTGAATTTTAACTCTTGGCAAGTGTGCTCCACCATCAATCTCATCATCGCTTCCAGATATAGTAGTTCTATCTCACTTCTTTTTCTGAATGCGCAAGCTCGGAGCGGTCGGTGTCCTACTAGAAAATAGCACACAGCTTACTCAGGCAAGGAAGGAACAGGGGTGGATTTTAGTCAATAAAAGTCTGACACCCGCTCCCGCTCTACCCAGAGTGGGAGAAATCATTGGGTGATTCCCCAAACCACAAAAACAAAGGCCTTGTGTAATAGAATATCTATACCATAAGGTGAAATAGTTGTCCTGTCTGTTAGTTTTCTGTTAGTCTGTCCTGTGTATGGATGTGGATGGCTATAGGAGTAGGGGAAGGCCAAAGAATCGATGGATGAACTGTGTGAAAGAGGATATGGGTATAAAGGAGTCTTTACTTACCTATCTTGTGTAATACACCCACACATCCACACACACACACACACACACACACACACACACACCACACACACACACACACACACCACTCACACACACAACACACATATACATACAATTTTACTCTTTGAATACCATACAGTAGAATGACACACAGTCCACTTGAGATAAGTTTTTTTTTTTTTTTGTTGACCATTGTAAACCTTGACCGTAAACTGCCTCTTAAAATACAGGTTTAACCTAGCTTAAGAGGCAGAGTTATTTCTTGTACAGAACCTGCAACATAAAATAAAAATCTAATTTCTAAAGGGAGTGACTACAGGGATGACGGCTAATAGAGAAGTATGGAAAATAAGACATATTGCGCCGACCCCAAATTGGGATAAGGGCAGGAGAATCATGAAGGTGAAATATTTGGTCAAAATCGACCCTATCGACAAAAAACTGGCCAAGTGTGTGTCGGACTTCGCACATTTAGGGTTCCGTACCAAATGAGGGAATAATCAAAGAAAAAATCTGATTTATGAATATATTGGATTTTTTTTAGTAAACTTTACGTAATAATAAACATTATCACTAAATTTCAAGTTCATAGGTCCAATGGGAAGTTAAAATATTCTTCGGATCAAAATTTTGTGACACGACGACGGACAGACAGACAGACGGACACAAGAGTGACAGCAATAGGGCTCCGTTTTGACCCCTAAAAACGAACACACTTTATGCCGAATTACCGATTATAGTTATGCACAAAATTAAATACCTTTTTTTTGTGGGGTGGGAAATCTTCCAATGACTTCTCCCGCTCTGGGTGGAGCGGGAGAGCGTGTCAGACTCGTACTGACTAAAACCCACCCCTGTTCCTCCCTGCCCTGAATGCCCAGGGGCGAGGTAACTCTTTCGAATTTATCCTCAACCCCCGGAAAACACAAAATCAATCAGCCTTTTCCCAACTATCTTGGGGTCGGTTTCCAGTCTAACCGGATACAGCTGAATACCAGTATTTTACATGGAGCGACTGCCTATCTGACCTTCACAATCCAGTTACTGCGTATTACGATACCCCTTGATAACACTGGTTGTCAGACTTTCGAGCTTCTGACGACCCGTAACTACTATCAAAGATCCACGATTGACAGCCGGGACCAACGGATTAACGTGCTTTCCGAGGCACGGAGGAGTCTCGGTATGTAAAGATGGTTACCCATCCATGACCCAACCCCGGCAAGCGTTGCTCCATAAAACATAAACATACAATAACATCAAATGAAAGAAACTATTGATAACGAGAAAGGCGTGGGACGGCTGTAGCCCATAAGATAAGCATTCGTCGATATGTGATACGGAACTCATGAACTTTGAAAATTATGTTCTGCATATGTAGTTCACGTGATCGGAGCAGTCACGCGACAAACATAGTATAGTATTTGTTATTAATATCGTTATGCAAACTAGCCGTCAGGCATTACTTCTTTTCTGATTAACAAAATTTGTGACATTGAGTAGTGTTGATATTTAAGGCGCTATTAACTGCCAATGACCTTGAGTGGTTATTTTTGGAACGAAGTTCCTTATCGCGCGTTGTGAAAGGGGGCTAGACGGAAAAAATTATTACGAAAAGTTGTCACGACACTTTTTGCTATAGTAAGCTATTGTAAGCTGTGCGGCGTCGCATGTTTCTCTGTCTGTCTCTCTCTCTCTTATAGAAAGCAAGCCAGATATTATTTTTATTATTTTTTTTTATTATTATTTTTATTATCATTATTTTTTTTTTTTTATTATTTTTCCGTCTAGCCCGGAAAAAATTCTTACGAAAAGTTGTCACGACACTTTTTGCTATAGTAAGCTAAGTAAGCTTTTTGCTATAGTAAGCTAAGTAGATTATTACTTCACTAATTAATCGAAAGGAACTTCGTTCCATCCGGGTGTCCCTTGACACCTCTCAAGTTTTTTTGTATTAAATTTTCAATTGTTTTTTTTTTTCTAACTTTTCATAAGTTATAATAATCAGTTTAAAGCATATTTTTTTATTTTGTAAATATGAGTAGGTACCATGGGGCATACAATGTAACTGCTTTTTATTTTATTTTATTTTTTTGACATGAACGAGCACTTGAAAGTTTGTCATGCTCACAAAAATGTCTCGCTGATGGTGGCGCGTGTGTTGGGTCATTCGGTTCCCTTCAATATGGTTGAGCTGAGTGGTGCTGACCCATGCGTCATGTTCGTGTTCGGGCGCCGTCAGTTGAGACTGGTCATCTCTCAACTGCCACTGGCTTTTAATCTTTTTTATTGTTTTTGTTTATGAATTGTTTATTTAACATTGTTCTCAAATATAGAAGCAACAAGACATATGTAACCAGGATTTTTATACATAACATGGTTTTAAAGAGTGTCCATGGAGTTTCTTGCACGTTCTTCTCCATAGAGATCTACGCCTTGGAATGTACAATTAGCTTCATCTTTCTGACTGACCGACTTATTGACAATTCAAAAGTGCCTGTAAATGATTTAATTGAAATAAATTATTTGAATTGAACTTGAATTGAATTTGAATTGAATTTGAATTGAATTTGAATTGAATTTGAATTGAATTTGAATTGAATTTGAATTGAATTTGAATTGAATTTGAATTGAATTTGAATTGAATTTGAATTGAATTTGAATTGAATTTGAATTGAATTTGAATTGAATTTGAATTGAATTTGAATTGAATTTGAATTGAATTTGAATTGAATTTGAATTGAATTTGAATTGAATTTGAATTGAATTTGAATTGAATTTGAATTGAATTTGAATTGAATTTGAATTTAATTAGAATTGAATTTGAATTGAATTTGAATTTAATTAGAATTGAATTAGAATTGAATTTGAATTGAATTTGAATCGAATTTGAATCAAATTAGAATCGAATTTGAATCGAATATCGAATATTATTCAAATTCAATTCAAAATCGACTGAAACAGAAATACCTTAATTCACTCACTACATAACATATTTCTGACCTGACATCTCAATAAAAACTTTTTTACAAAAAAATAGAACTGAATCCGTCAATATATGACAGAGTTATGCCCGATCATAATTTAAAAAAAACACAAACATCAGAATTGATAACCTCCTCCTTTTGGAAGTCGGTTAAAAAAGTGCAAAATAACTTTAATTTCGGAAGTCGGTGTCAAAAAACGAAGACACAAAACCAAGAACACCGACTTCCGAAATTGAAGTTAGTTTGCACTTTTTTTGGAAGTCGGTTCTATTTTTTTGAAAAAAAGTTTTTTGTGATTAGTACTTGGCAAAGACACAAATATTAATGTAACTATGAATTTAAAACTTAAATAAAACAAATTACAAATGGAAAGTAATAATACTTTATTGATGCACATTTAGTGCTACAACTCTGCTCACATTATGACTTACAACAAGTTCTCAAATTCAATACATTTAAAATCACACCTCTTTTACTGCTTACAAGGTATACTCATCTTTCATTGTTAAAAGTACCCTCCTTCTAGGGCAAAAACTGGTTTCGATTCAAACAGATCCTTAATTTCGCGCCTTCCATTCATGTCGTGGAGGCCTGTTCTTTATCTGATCTGCAACTTACGCCCCAGGGTGCGAGTTCAAACCCCAGCGAGCACCAATGTGACTTTTCTAAGTTACATGTGCTTTTCTACGCGGCTATGCGCTAGAAACCACTGACTAACGGTGAAGGGAAACATCGTGAGGAAACCTGGACTTCGGTCTGAAATCACCAACCCGCACTGAGCAAGCGTGGTGATAAAGCTCATTCTGTGTGAGAAGTGGCCTTGCCCATAATATGGCGCGTCAGAGGCAACAAAACCCCTTTTTACTCGACTCCCAGAAGGAGGGTAATGTTTTTATTAGACTTCAAAAAAAGGAAGAGGTTCTATGTTCGACGATATGTATTTTTTAATGTATGTTCACCGATTTCACTGTCAATAAAATTGTGGACCGATTTTCAAAATTCATTTTTTATTCGTAAGAGTACTCTTGAGGTGGATTTGAGTTATATATACATTTTCTCGAAACAGATTTAGCGCTTTTTAAAAAAAAACAACATAAACAAAAAAATGTATAAATTGATGTCGTTTTGGTTTCCTCCAATTTTTATCAAAACTCATGTTGTTAGGGTTATCAATGCGAACATAACTTAAATATTTAATTATAGTTCTAGGGTACAACAACTAAAAAGTGAAAAATAAAATACTTTTTGATAAAAAATACAACCGAATTCCAAAAAAGAAAATACACTAAAAATTTAAAAATAACTTTAATTTCGGAAGTCGTTGTCAAATAACAGAAAAATAATAAAAACACCTTTTTTGGAAGTCGGTTGTTCGAGACTATGTGTGCATGTTTGGAGCCAACGTGCAAAAAATCTTTTTACAAAAAGTCGGTTCTAGACTTCTAAAAAAAACAAAAAAAAATTGCACAATAACTTACTTTCGGAAGTCGGTGTTTCTGGTCTTATTTCTTTGTTTATTGAAACCGACTTCCGAAATTAAAGTTATTTAGCATTTTTTTTTTTTGTGGGGTTGGAAATCATCCAATGACATCTCCTTCTTCGGAGCGGGCATGTCAGACTCTTACTGACTAAAACCCACCCCTGTTCCTTCCTTGCCTCAGTGCTCAGGCGAGCGGTAACTCTGTTACGAATTTATCCGCTACCCCTAGGCATATATAGATATAATTGAATTAGGATTTATCAAAATGATTTTAGGACAAAATGGACAAAGTTGTAGCGCCACCGCAACCACACGTTCTGGGAATACATTCATAGTGCGTACAGCTAAGGAGTGAAATTCCCTGCCAGAGTCTATTTTTCCTGATAGCTACAACCTGGGAGTCTTTAAGTCAAGAGTGAATAGGTTACTTCTAGGCAAGCGTGCTCCGTCGTCAATCACATCATCGCTTACCATCAGGTGAGATAGTGGTCAAACGCGAGCATAGCAATGGTTAAATATTGTTACGAGCTGGGTATGGGATAAATTATTTTACACCAATTAATTAACTAATATCCTTTATTAACTCAACAACTTATAAACACAAACACTAATTCGCTAATAATCACTATTCTCTTCGTAATCGCTTGTATTCGCATCCGTTCGCATCCATAGTCGAAATCAGACTGACTCATTCGCCCGCCGTCCGGCCTATTTATACAGTCATGGAAGTTTCCAGAACATTGTCGAACTATCTTATAGTGGAATATTCTAGAAACATCTATGAACTTCTACACAGTACCACAATGGAATGTTCTCGAACCTAGTGGAAACTTCTGGAAACTTCGACCACATTCTCGAACGTTCCAGTGTAATACGGTTGACGTAACAATATGTTAACAGTTAAAAAAAATATTAAACCAGCTTTTATACCGGCTATCACAATTAAATGTATACACAAAATTTCGCGTCCATGCTGTTGAACATTGAAGTCAGTCACCAGTCTTACCAAGGGGTATCGTATTACCCAGTAACTAAGTTGTGGAGATCAGATAAGCAGTCATCATCATCATCTTTTCAGCCAAAAGACGTCCACTGCTGGACATAGGCCTCGGCATCGGTCCTGTGCGTCTCGCATCCATCGGCTACCAGCGACCCTCACCAGGTCTCGGTCCACCTTGTGGGAGGCCTTCCAACGCTGCTTCTTCTAGTACGCGGTCGCCATTCCAGAACTTTTCGGCCCCATCGACCATCTGTTCTGTGAGCAATGTGCCCTGCTCACTGCCACTTCAGTTTGGCGATTTTTCGGGCTATGTCGGTAACCTTAGTTCTCTTGTGGATATCATCATTTCTGATTCTATTACGCAAAGAAACTCCAAGCATTGCCCTCTCCATTACCCTTTGGGTAACTGTAAGCCTTCTGATGAGGCCCATTTAGTAGATAAGCAGTCACGCCATGTAAAATACTGGTATGCAGCTGCATCCGGTTAGACTGAAAGCCGACTCTAAGATAGTTGGGAAAAGGCTAGGCAG
This sequence comes from Polia nebulosa, assembly GCA_951329385.1. NCBI lineage: Eukaryota > Metazoa > Arthropoda > Insecta > Lepidoptera > Noctuidae > Polia > Polia nebulosa. The sequence goes on from OX589603.1 coordinate 5,485,921, forward strand.
GCTGTTAAGCATTGAAGAGTTCCTTTATCTGGAGCTAATCCTGGATGTCAATTCTGATCATGCTTACCATAAAAATGCATTGTAATCAGAACTGAACCACCACGTAAAAATTCAACTCCGTAAGATATTGGAAGTGGTTCCTATTCAGCTTGCAGGATTTTTTTATTTTATGTTTTATAGGCTCGCGTTTGACCACTATCTCACCTGATGGTAAGCGAAGAAGTAACTTATTTGACCCGAACATACATCATCATCATCAGCCTTTCAATGTCCCCACTGCTGAGGAACAGGCTTCCTCTCTGTGAGAGGGTGTGGGCCGTAATCCGTAATCAGTACCCGAACATACATACATTTTTTTTTTTTGCGTGTTTGTGCTGAGTAACGCATCGTACGTCCACCCAGTAATAGAACTCGCACATTAAGGAGTGGTGTCCAAAATTAGACGCATTATTAATTTATAACACCTATATAAACAAGTAACTAAAATACTAAATTATAAATAATTAAATGATCTTTAAAATGGTGAAGGTTTCATAAAAATACGCTTAATAGTTTGTGCGTGATTCTCAATTTTTTATCCGCGTTGGAAATCAAAATCAAAAGTCATTTATTCAAACTAGGCTGAGAGCCAGCACTTTTTGAACGAAAAAGTTCTACATAAAGACAGTCCCCCAAAAACGCCCGCCCGTCACCATTTCCTAGTGTTTTAGCTGTGAAGAAGTGGAAAACAAACTCCCCAGCAACATCTCTGTCTGTTAAGTTTGAAGAACTTAAATCTATATCATTGTACGCAAAAATCTTAACATATTTTTATGTAACGTATGTAAAACAGAAAAATAAAGATATATCGTCTAAAATATAATCATAAAATTAAATAATCCGCTACTTGTTAGCTAGCACACTCAATTATACCAATAAAAACGAACTCAAGCATAAACACTAAGCCAAAAATAAATAAGCCTCTATACATAACTGGTGTGCCTGCTTGCACGTGCAAAGATAGAATCTATCAAAGGGCTGTGATTCGAAGTCACAATGAACTAGGGCCATCACACTAGAATTAGTAAACAATTATTATATGAACTCATATAATCTGTCATAACCATAAGTTATATATGGAGAAAGAACATCAAGTGTAACATTGTCTTGCGTTCAACACAGAGACCAACTACTTTTATCTTCTAAATAGTCGTTGATGAAATAGTATGCCTTCGAACAGAGACTAGATTTAACTTTAGTTTTAAATGCATGAACAGGCAGGTCAAGAAAAGAACGGGGTAGCTTATTGTAAAATTCAATACCGAGACCCTCAAACGAACCATGAACCTTACGAACACGATGGGAAGGAACATGAAGTTTATGCTAATTTCTGGTGTTAAAATTGTGGATATCACTGGTCTTTTTGTATAAATGTATATTTTGTCTAATGTATACTACGTTTGCAAAAATGAATTGAGATGCCACCGTGAGAATTCCAATCTCTTTGAAAACGTAGACATAACTATATAAATTTATTACACTGTGCTATAAAAATATAATTTTAAATATTCTGAGATCAAATTACAACGTAAATTGTCTAGAGTAACATTTACTTTTTTCCAAGAAATAAGATTAGTCATTTAGACGTGATGTTTAATTATACGACTTTTAATGGTTATTAAAAGTCGTAAAACTGCGCCTTAAGGAGGAGCTCGTGGCTAAAGTAATAACAGCCGCACGGGTCAATCCATCAGGTTAAGCTACGCTTGCCGGGGTTGGTCCATGGATGACTGGCCATCTTTACATACAGAGACTCCTCCGTGCCTTGAAAAGCACGTTAAGCCGTTGGTCCCGGCTGTCAATCGTGGATCTTTAACAGTCGTTACGGTGTCGTCAGAAGCCCGAAAGTCTGGCAAGCAGTCTTACCAACGTATTACCCAGTAACTGGGTTGTGCAGGTCAGATAGGCAGTCGCTCCATGTAAAATACTGGTATTCAGCTGCATCCGGTTAGACTGGAAGCCGACCCAAGATAGTTGAGAAAAGGCGCGGGCAGATGAGTAGTGTTCAGTATTTATTTTAAACGTAGGTACTGTAATACAGGATGTAATGGAAAGGTGTGGTCATATTTTAAGAACTGCATCTACCCATCGGTCTGAACAACTTTCTTCAAGAAAACCTGAGGAAATTCTTAGATTTTTTTTTACCTCCCATACAAATATTAATGAGCTGATGATAACTTTGTATGGAAAGACTAATTTTTTTTGGGAATTTTCTATTATTTTCTTAGAAAATGTTTATTTCCATGGGCAGAACTGGTTCTTGAAATATGACCACACCTTTCCGTTACACCCTGTATACTCTGCTGTGTTAGTAAAGTAAAAATCATACTAATATTATAAATATGAATGTAAGTTGTTTGTTGCGCTTTCACACGAAAACTACTTAACCGATCATCATGAAACTTTGTACACATATTCTTGGAGGTATTAGAAGTAACATAGGATACCTACTTTTTATGAAAAAAAAAATATTTTTACGAAAGATACATAAACGCGAGTAAAACCGTGGGCACAGCTAGTAAAATATAAATAACACGAGAAGTGCAGATCTGACACTTTCAAATATTTCTCATAGTTCTCAAGTGTCACAATAATACTTATACATATACTTATAGTTTGAAAAACCTAAAACACGCTTAGAGTGACGTCATTTTATTTTCAGATACTTCTCAACATCATTGGAATGCATAGATAATAACTAGTGCACCATATTTGGGACTCCGCCACATTGTATTTAAAATGACGTCACTAACCATCCATTGTCATCCAAACTAAACATGACTGCAAAATTTCAGCTCAATCGGAAACCGGGAAGTGGGTCAAATTTAACTTCTAAGATTTTTTTTACTATGTAAAAAAGTCTTAGTTAGTTACAGATGAGGAAAAGGGTCAGCCGACCGACCCAAAGGTACTCAAGGGTGTAGCCCTTCATCAGTTCTATTTTTTCCTCCTATTGAACTACACATATCCTAAATCCAAGTTTTATTGTTATACAATTCTAAACTCAATTAAATAATTTCCAGCTCATTAAAACCTCTTACTTAAAAAATACTCCACGAATGCACGGTCTAACACCGGTGGCAGCTTAAGGAATTTAAATCAATAAATCCTACAGTTCGACCCGTCCCACAAAAATCAGTCCCAAACTTGGAAAACCTTTGCAAAAATACTTTACACCTACAGCCTTATGGTCGAAGAGAGATTTGTGTCCTTGTCGATAACATAAAAATATATCGAAAATATTTTCTTATAAACTTAGACTTAAGTTGGGTCGGAACGTTCGAGAATGTAGTCGAAGTTTCCAGAAGTTTCCACTACGTTCGAGAACATTCCATTGTGGTACTGTGTAGAAGTTCATAGATGTTTCTAGAATATTCCAGTATAGTATAGTTCGACAATATTCTAGAAACTTCCATGACTGTATAAATAGACCGGACGACGGGCGAGTGAGTCAGTCTGTTTTCGACTACGGATGCGAACGGAAGCGAATACAAGCGATTACGAAGAGAATAGTGATTATAAGCGATTTAATGTTTGTGTAAATAAGTTGTTGAGTTAATAAAGGATATTTAGTTAATTAATTGGTGTAAAATAATTTATCCCATACCCAGCTCGTAACAAATTGGTGTCAGAAGTGAGGGATAAATTATGCCAATTTTACCAAAGGACGACACGGACGGTATACGTACAAGGAGTCAACGGTAGCAAGACATGGATCAGAGGCGGTTTGGAGATTCCCCGATACAGATGTTGTGGTGCTCAGCCTGCGACAGAGCCAGTCGCTGGCACATGTGGAGATTCTTCAGCACCAGCGTTGCCAGACTTGTCTGCGCTAATGGTGCTGTTGCAGGAACAGGCTCGTCGTCAAGAGGAGCAGGCCCGCCGTGAAGAGGAGCAGGCCCGCCGCCAAGAAGAACAGGCCCGTCGGATGGAAGAGAAGCTTCAACAAGATAAAGAGGAGCGGGCTCGCCGCCAAGAAGAGCAGATGCTCCTCATAAAAGACCTTCACTAAACACTTAGCAAGGAGCTCCAGTTGATGAAGGAGCAGGTTCACCAGCATAAGAATCGTATCTCAGAAGCTGAAGTTTAGATTGCTGGGGTGAAGAAGGCTTAAGGTGAACTTAGGGCTGGAGACGGGGTTGTGCCTTCAGTGGTGGCTGCACCTTAGGCACGTGGATTTACGGTGCCGCCATTCGACGGAACATCTTCATGGTCGGCCTACAAAATCAATTTGAAGCCGTTATGAAGGCGAATGGGTGGACCAAAGAGCAAGCTATGACCGCACTCACCTTAGGACTCCGAAACCAGGCCCTAACCATACTTGAGGCTCTTGGCAAGGATGTGACCTACGAACAGCTGCTGGAAGCGTTGGAGTCCAGATATGGCGACGCTCACTTGGAGCACGTATTTCGCGCTAAGTTAAGGGATCGCGTTCAACGTAGTGCCGAGAACCTACAGCAGTGGGCCTAGGAAGTTGAAAAGTTGGTTCGGAAAGCATACCAGTCCACCCCTGCACTCATCAATGGCATTCTGGTACAGGCGTTCATCGACAGAATACGTGACTTGGAAGTTAGAGCCGCTCTAAGACTTGGGCATCATGAGACACTGAAGGACGCCTTGGCTCATGCCTTGGAAGTAGAGGCAGTGAGGCAAGACCATCGAACACACCGTATCAGGGAGGTTGTGGCATCACCTGTACGCGATCGTCCGCAAGGGTATAGGTGTGCCCTAGATGTTACACTTGTGGAAAAAGGGGTCATCTTCGGTCAAGCTGTCCAAAGCGAAGCACACTGAGAGAAGATCAATCCCAGCAAGAAAGGGCAACTAATACGACTGCCCAGCAACAGCAGAAAAACGAGTAAACGCCAGGACTGGGGGGCGGGTACTGGCTGGTATTGAAAGAGCCCCGAGGATCTCGATCTCACAGGCCCATGACGGAAACAGCCTGATCATCAAAGGCGAAGTCAACGGAAAACCATGAAAATTGACGTTGGATACTGGAGCATCTCACACGGTCGTCAATTCTCATCTAGCAAGTCGGTTCTTTGGGGACTTCTTCAATAACCACGACCGTATACAATTACTGACAGCTACCGGTCAGCACATATTCGTCCGAGGCAGGAAGGAAGTGGAGTTAAAATTAGGCAACAAATTCTATCGGCATAATGTCATCGTGGCCGACATAGTGGACGATTGCATCCTGGGATTAGACTTCATGCAGAAACATCGTTGTGAGATCGACGTTGATCAAGGAGTATTGAAGTTTGGTACAGAGGAAATCTTCATGGAAGGTGTACCATCAGGAAAAGTGTTCCGCCTGAAATTTGACGTGTCAACAATTTTATAAAACTGCGATTTAACGGAAGTAGAAATGGATAAGGCTAAGAAGATGTTACTTCAGTACGCCGACTCTTTCTCTACAAATGATGCTGACATAGGAAGAACAGGACTGGTTCAGCACAAAATTAATACTGGCAACGAGTTATCAATCCGTGAACGACCAAGAAGACTGCCGGTTGCACGTGAAAAGGAAGTGGAAATGATGATTGAGGGCATGGTAAAGGATGGTGTTACAGAGCCTTCATCGAGTCCATGGTGTTCTCCTGTGGTCTTGGTGAAGAAAAAGGACGGCAATACACGCTTTTGTGTGGACTATCGACGATTGAACGACGTCACGAAAAAGGACAGTTACCCACTGCCTATGATCGACGACACATTGGATTCACTGACTGGAATGACATGGTTCACCACGCTAGACCTGAAAAATGGCTACTGGCAAGTGGAAATAGACCCTAAGGATAGGGAGAAAACTGCATTCTCAACAGAAAAGGGGCTATGGCAGTTTAAAGTTATGCCATTCGGATTGTGCAATGCTCCTGCGACGTTTGAAAGGCTAATGGAACAAGTACTTGCCGGATTGATCGGAGACGCATGTTTTGTCTATTTAGACGACATCATTATCGTGGGCCGTACATTTGAAGATCATCTTCAAAACCTCAATCGAGTGCTGTCAAAAATGCGGACGGCAAATCTTAAGTTACACAAATCCGGAGAAAATCGTCTCCGTCAAGGATTGGCCAGTTCCGAAAGACAAGACGCAGGTCAGAGCATTTCTGGGTTTGTGCTCCTACTATCGACGGTTTGTCAAAAATTTTGCCGACATTGCAAAACCTCTACACAAACTCACTGAGGAGAAGCAGCAATTCTGTTGGGACGAGAACTGTACTGTGTGTACATCGCATTTCAGTAATTAAAGAAACGTCTGTGTAATACACCTATTCTGGGATATCCTGACACTAAATATGACTATGCAGTTGACACAGACGCAAGTAATACTGGAATTGGAGGCGTGTTGTCTCAACGGAAAGGAAACCAAGAAGTTGTTATAGCTTACTACAGCAAATCTTTATCCAAACCGGAAAGAAATTACTGCGTTACGAGACGGGAGCTACTTGCCGTAGTAAGGACATTGCAGCACTTCAGTAAATATTTGCTGGGATGGAAATTCCAATTGCGAACTGACCATGCTGCATTAAAGTGGCTATTGCAATTCAAGAATCCAGAAAGACAAGTGGCAAGATGGATCGAACTACTACAAGAGTTTGACTTCGTTACTGAACATCGTAGTGGGAGAACTCGTGGTAACGCAGATGCACTGTCTAGAAGACCTTGCCCAGAAGATTGTAAATACTGTACCAAGCAAGAGAGTAAGAAAGTAGTGCCCGTGAGGATGCTAAGAGTGGATCTTAGTAATGAATGGAAGGAAACCCTATAGCTTGCTCAGCAAAATGACACGGACCTCATACCGATCTTCGAGTGGACTAAAGCTGGTGCTCCTAAACCCAAGTGGAGTGATGTTGCGGCGTTGAGTTCAATCACGAAAAGTTATTGGGCACCATGGAACAGCTTGGTTAACCAGGATGAAGTCTTGTGCCGTAAATGGGAAAACGCTCGAGGAGACAACTGTCATCTACAAATTGTTGTCCCCAAAGCCAAAGTACCGGATGTTTTACGGCTCTACCATGATGGATGTTCAGAAGGACATATGGGGGTAAAAAGAACTCTACTGAAGATACGAGAGCGATTTTACTGGATCCATTGTCAAGAGGATGTTGAGGACTGGTGTCGCAAATGTACCAGTTGTGCGGCTGTGAAAGGACCTCAGACACGCAGCAGAGGTGCTTTAAAAGTATACAACGTGGGAGCCCCCTGGGAACGGATAGCACTAGACGTTGCAGGAACATTTCTGGAAAGTGAAAACGGAGACAAGTACTTTATGTTTGTCATGGATTACTTCACAAAGTGGCCAGAAGTCTTCGCCATTCCCAACCAAGAAGCAACAACAGTCGCAGATAAATTGGTTCAGGAAGTCTTCTGTCGTTTTGGAGTAGGTACCCTTGGAAATTCACAGCGACCAAGGGAGAAATTTTGAATCACAAGTTTTCCAGGAGACTTGTCTACTGATGGGTACTCACAAGACCAGAACCACTTCTTACCATCCGCAATCTGATGGAATGGTAGAACGTTTCAACCAAACGTTGGAGAGATGTCTGGCAAAAGTTGTGGAAAGCAGGAAAAGGGATTGGGACAAACACATACAGCCATTTCTTCTGTCCTACTGTAGTGCATGTGCAGTTCACGAAAGTACGACTGTGACACCAGCCTTCGCGAACTTTGGAAGGGAATTACGGTTGCCTGCAGATTTAATCACCGATTTCGACAATGTTCTAGAAACTTCCATGACTGTGTAAATAGGCCGGACGGCGGGCGAGTGAGTCAATCTGTTTTCGACTACGGATGCGAACGGAAGCGAATACCAGCGATTACGAAGAGAATAGTGATTATAAGCGATTTAGTGTTTGTGTAAATAAGTTGTTGAGTTAATAAAGGATATTTAGTTAATTAATTGGTGTAAATAATTTATCCCATACCCAGCTCGTAACAATATCAAATTGGCGTTTTTTCTCACAAATAGAGAACCTCGTCACTTCTATGAATTAAAATATTAATCAATCGCTTGCTATTCTATCGAATAATGACCGTCATAGACAACTGCCAATAGTAAAAAAACCTTATAGTTTTATAAACAAAAAAAATACCTTTAAAATGACTCCTCTTTTTAACCGACTTCAAAAAAAGGAGGTGGTTCTCAATTCGACTGTATTTTTTATTTTTATGTATGCTACCTCATAACTTTTTACTACGTGAACCGATTTTGAAGATTTTTTTTTTTTTTGAAAGCTGTTGCTTCACATGTAGTCCCATTTTAATTTGGTGAAGATCCGATGAAGAACTTCGGAGATACACATTCAATAAATGATAGCAAACCTTCCAGAATTGCTGCAATCGCATGTCTGTATATTGTTTTCACCACTTCACAACATTAAATCACGCTGATGCGCTCGGAAGGGGTATAGTTCACCCTGATACACCCTAATTTCACCAACTATGTTCAAATTCCCTATTTTTGGGGCTATCAATTCAGGCATAACTTTACTATTAATTTAGTTTTAGAATGGGGTACAACAACTAAAAAGTGAAAAATAAAAAACTTTTTACAAAAATAATACAACCGACTTCCATAAATAATACTAAAAAATTCAAAATAACTTTAATTTCGGAAGTCGGTGTCAAATAACGAAGAAACCAAACTAGAAACACCGACTGCCGAAATTAAAGTTATTTTGCATTTTTTATTTAGTATTATTTATGGAAGTCGGTTGTATTTTTTTTTTGTTAGCAGAAATGACCACTATATTTGTTTAGCCAAAACCTATTATCCTTCAGCCCCAGCGGACAAACCCGGGTTGTCAAATTGAATCCCGACGGCAACCCGGGTTGACAGGGTGAGTTTCAGTGCCTAAGAGGTTAAGTTAAACAAACGAGAGGAAGAAACAAAATTATTTAGATAACAAACAAAAATAAAAAAATAGTCTTTCTAATTCCGTGGCAAAACGATTACAAAATGATATTTAATGTTGTTTTGTAAAAGCCCATTATCTCTAGATGCTATTTTAAACGAATAGATATTTCATTTTTAATTGCGTTTCCCTGTCAATCCTAAAATTCAGATGGTAGTGTGTTTCTACAAAAACCTCGACCATGTGCGCAAGGCGTTGGTTTTGAAATATATATTTTTTATGAAATTAATTGAATAGGATTAAAGGTGGACGGTCACAACGTGTAACCAGGCCTTAGCAGGCACACCAGTTATGTATGGAGGCTTATTTAATTCGTTTTTTTTTCGTTTTTGATGGCATAATGGAGTGTGCTAGCTAACAAGTGGAGGATAATTTAATTATATGATTATATTTTGGTTAAATGTTAAGATTGTCGCATATAATTATATAAAGTCAAGTTCTTCAAACTTAACAGACAGATGTGATTCCTGGGGTTTGTTGCGCCACTTCTTCCTCTCTCTCTTCACAGCTAAAACACCAGGAAGTGGTGACAGGCGGGCGTTTTTGGGGGACTGTATTTATGTAGAACTTTGACGTTCAAAAAGGTTGTGGTTCTCAGCCTAGTTTGAATAAATGACTTTTAATTTTTGATTTTGACCTATAAAAACTAATCATCTATTTCTCGATTCTTCGATATTAAAATTCCTACCTACTTCACTCATTAAATTTCTTTCTATTTAATACAGATAAAGAAAGTCGTATATGCGCGAAGAAATTCTTATCAGCGACTCAAGGTTCTTAAAAGATTAGGCCTATACTTACTTGACAAACAACTTACGGTATTTTTCTGCTTCTTTTTGATAAGGAGTATCTGTACTGTATAAGCCGCATACTTCACGTAGACACCTAAACCTTTTGTTCCTTCTTAATTGCCCGTTGGTCGCGCGTTCGCAAGCGGGACTGCTGAACATGGGGTCAAGGGTGCGATTCCCAGGTCAAGCAAAGTGTTATTGGGTTTTTCCGATAGGGATTTCTCAGCGACATCGACAACCAGAAGTTTAGAAGTTTTTAAGGCGCTATTAGCTGCCAATGACCTTGAGTGGTTAGCTTGCGCGTTCTGCGCTAAGCTCACGTAACGCTTCGTATGTCCACCCAGTAATAGGACTCGCCCATCAAGGAGCGCTGTCCGAAATTAGACGCAATATTAATTTATTACACATAAAACAACAGGTATTAAACTAAAACACTGAGACTAAATTATAAATAATTAAATGATCTTTAAAATGGCGAAGGCTTCATAAAAATACGCTTTATAGTTTTTGCGTGATTCTCAATTTTTTATCCGCGTTAGACATAACTTTACAAATTAATTACACTATGTTATAAAAATATAATTTCAAATATTCTGAGATCAAATTACGACGGAAATTGTCTAGAGTAACATATATTTTTTCAAAGAAATAAGACTAGTCGTTTAGACGTGATGTTCAATTAAAAACCATTAAAAGTCGTATAATTGCGTGTTAAGGGTTCCGTACCCAAAGGATCCAAACGGAGCCCTATTGCTGTCACTCACGTGTCTGTCTGTCTGTCCGTCCGTCGTCTGTCACACAGGTTTTACAGCCAAACGGTTGGAGCTACAGTCTCCAAATGTTCACGGTATAAGCATCTTGTTGACCCAAAGCCATACAAATTGTCAATTTTTTTTTTAATGTTTTTAGGGGACGGAGAGAGAAATTGACCTACCCCATCAAATGGGGTTATCGTTGTTTAGAGCTCGTTGAGGAGACAAATACTATATTTTTGGTTTTAAATAATATTGGAAGACAAAGGAATTAGAAGCTACCAAAATCAGCTTTTTTAACAAAATTTTGTTACGAAGTATTTTTTAACTTCCCACTGACCTATGAACTTGAAATTTTGGTGATAATGTTTATTATTACGTATATTTTACTAAGAAATACCAATAGTTTTAACCGACTTCGAAAAAGGAGGAGGTTATCAATTCGGATGTATGTTCGGGCATAACTCCGTCATATATTGACAGATTTGCAAAATTCTTTTTTTGTTCGAAAGGGGTTTATTCCGAAATGGTCCCATTTAAATTTCAAAAAGATCTGGTGATGGGTTTCGGAGACAGACAACGGAACTCTTCAAAAATTGACAGCAAATCAACCGCGATTGCTGCTTTTGTATGTATAAGAATTGTTAACACAGTTTAATGTGGAACCACAACTAAAAAGTGAAAAATAAAAAACTTTTTTACAAAAAAATAGAACCGACTTCCAAAAAAAGTGCAAAATAACTTTAATTTCGGAAGTCGGTGTCAAAAAACGAAGACACAAAACAGAAACACCGACTTCCGGAATTAAAGTTATTTTGCACTTTTTTTGGAAGTCGGTTCTATTTTTTTGTAAAAAAGTTTTTTTGATAAATCAGATTTTTTCTTGGAAATGCCTTCATTAAGTACGGAAACCTAAATGTGTGAAGTCCGACACGCACTTGGCCAGTTTTTTAGGGTGGGAAAACGTCAAATAACTTCTCCCGCTCTGGGTGAAGCGAGAAAGCGTATCAGACTCTTACTGATTAAAACCCACCTGTGTTCTTTCAGTTGCCTGTGCCAGGACCGCCTTGTCTCTTTGAAACACTCCCAAGACCCTGGCCTTTAGTCCTGGCTTGGTCTTTAGTCCTGGCTTGGTCTTTAGTCCTGGCTTGGTCTTTAGTCCTGGCTTGGTCTTTAGTCCTGGCTTGGCCTTTAGTCCTGGCTCTGTCTTTAGTCCTGGCTTGGTCTTTAGTCCTGGCTTGGTCTTTAGTCCTGGCTTGGTCTTTAGTCCTGGCTTGGTCTTTAGTCCTGGCTTGGTCTTTAGTCCTGGCTTGGTCTTTAGTCCTGGCTTGGCCTTTAGTCCTGGCTCTGTCTTTAGTCCTGGCTTGGCCTTTAGTCCTGGCTTGGTCTTTAGTCCTGGCTTGGCCTTTAGTCCTGGCTTGGCCTTTAGTCCTGGCTTGGTCTTTAGTCCTGGCTTGGCCTTTAGTCCTGGCTTGGTCTTTAGTCCTGGCTTGGTCTTTAGTCCTGGCTTGGTCTTTAGTCCTGGCTTGGTCTTTAGTCCTGGTTTGGTCTTTAGTCCTGGCTTGGTCTTTAGTCCTGGCTTGGTCTTTAGTCCTGGCTTGGCCTTTAGTCCTGGCTTGGTCTTTAGTCCTGGCTTGGTCTTTAGTCCTGGCTTGGTCTTTAGTCCTGGCTTGGTCTATAGTCCTGGCTTGGCCTTTAGTCCTGGCTTGGTCTTTAGTCCTGGCTTGGTCTTTAGTCCTGGCTTGGTCTATAGTCCTGGCTTGGCCTTTAGTCCTGGCTTGGTCTTTAGTCCTGGCTTGGTCTTTAGCCCTGTCTTGGTCTTTAGTCCTGGCTTGGCCTTTAGTCCTGGCTTGGTCTTTAGTCCTGGCTTGGTCTTTAGTCCTGGCTTGGTCTTTAGTCCTGGCTTGGTCTTTAGTCCTGGCTTTGTCTTTAGTCCTGGCTTGGCCTTTAGAGGACAGGAGGAAGCCAGGAGGCTTGGTCTTTAGTCCTGGCTTGGCCTTTAGAGGACAGGAGGAAGCCAGGAGGCTTGGCCTTTAGTCCTGGCTTGGTCTTTAGTCCTGGCTTGGCCTCTAGAGGACAGGAGGAAGCCAGGAGGCTTGGCCTTTAGTCCTGGCTTGGTCTTTAGTCCTGGCTTGCTCTTTAGAGGACAGGAGGAAGCCAGGAGGTTTGGCCTTTAGTCCTGGCTTGGCCTCTAGAGGACAGGAGGAAGCCAGGAGGCTTGGCCTTTAGTCCTGGCTTGGCCTCTAGAGGACAGGAGGAAGCCAGGAGGCTTGGCCTTTAGTCCTGGCTTGGTCTTTAGTCCTGGCTTGGTCTTTAGAGGACAGGAGGAAGCCAGGAGGCTTGGCCTTTAGTCCTGGCTTGGCCTCTAGAGGACAGGAGGAAGCCAGGAGGCTTGGCCTTTAGTCCTGGCTTGGCCTCTAGAGGACAGGAGGAAGCCAGGAGGCTTGGCCTTTAGTCCTGGCTTGGTCTTTAGAGGACAGGAGGAAGCCAGGAGGCTTGGCCTTTAGTCCTGGCTTGGCCTCTAGAGGACAGGAGGAAGCCAGGAGGCTTGGCCTTTAGTCCTGGCTTGGCCTCTAGAGGACAGGAGGAAGCCAGGAGGCTTGGCCTCTAGTCCTGGCTTGGCCTTATCGTATTATTATGCCGTCTGGTCGGAATATGTGAGTGAAGCAAAGAGAGTGGACGCCAGCGTATCCACTATAATAGTGTACTACCTACAATGTTTCCTGTGTCAATGGCTAGTCTCTCTCTTGAGATTGACCGCCATGAATAATAACGGGTGATTTTTTTGCTGGTATCTTTTTGGCAACACTGCCGCGTGAATCGTGTCTTGTGTCATTGTCAAACTTGTTCAGTTTGGTCTATAATTTAACCATGAATCGACTTACGAACGAACAACGCTTGCAAATTATTGAATTTTTGATTTTTTGAATTCAAAGACGACAATGGCCGAAACGTTACTGTGAATGGCGAGCGCTACCGTGTGATGATTGGCGATTTTTTTTTGCCCAAAATGGAAGAATTGGACATGCCTGACATGTGGTTTCAACAAGACGGTGCCACATGCCACACGGCACGCGAAACAATGGCCCAATTGAGAGCCGCCTTCGGTGAACAGTTTATCTCACGTTTTGGGCCCGTCAATTGGCCGCCTAGATCGTGTGATCTAACGCCTTTGGACTATTTCTTGTGGGGCCATGTTAAGGCTCATGTCTACAGGGATAAACCAGCAACGATTGACGCACTGGGAGCCAATATTGAAGCATTTATTCGTGATATACCGGCTGATATGTTGGAGAGAGTGTGCCGAAATTGGGCCTTGCGAATGGGCCATCTAAACCGGAGCCGCGGCCAGCATTTGCATGAAATCATCTTCAAACATTAAATTATATTGATCGTTCTATCGATTCCGATAAAGATTTCATCAAATTTTTCAATTTTTTTGTGTTTTTTTTTGAAAATCAAATCCTATACCTCTTAAAAAATCACCCGTTATAAGTCAAGAGGACAATTATTATTATCAATCTGCCCGCGCCTTTTCCCAACTATCTTGGGGTCGGCTTCCAGTATTTTACATGGAGCGACTGCCTATCTGACCTCCACAACCCAGTTACTGGGTAATACGATACCCCTTGGTAAGACTGGATGTCAGACTTTCGGGCTTCTGACGACCCGTAACGACTGTCAAATATCCACGATTGACAGCCGTTGGTCCCGCCAATGGCTTAATGTGCTTTCCGAGGCACGAGGAGTCTCGGTATGTAAAGATGGTCACCCATCCGTGGACCAACCCCGGCAAGCATAGCTTAACCTGATATATCGACCCGTGCGGCCGTGCAAAATTATTATTAACTAACGGTAAATAACCTTCTGAGAATCCAAACATTACAGTGCAAGTCGACACAATAATTCGGATGCTGAATTTAAAAATAAAAAGCGTCGATCGTTAGCTGCTGCACGCTATTTTTACTTTAAGATGTCTTTAAAATGAGTAATTTGTCTGATGAAAACTTCAGGCAGCGAAAATATTTGCCTCAGGGGCGCTTGGTTAAAATAAACCCTAATGTTGTAGTCGTAAACTCTTTGCATTTTTTATGTACGTTTATGTTGAGCAGTGGTGGCCTAGTGGAGCGGCTCTGACTTACGTTCCGTAGGTAGGTCGTGAGTTTGAACCTAAGCAGGCACATTACTTTTTGTAAATTATTTAGTTACTAGCTGACCCGACAGACGTTGTCCTGTGTTAGCTATGAACTAACAAATGCACGAAGATTTAATAGTCGTTAAGTTTTCTGAAATTTTCTAATTTACCGCGCAATTTTCTTAATTTTTTCTTTCATAAGATTGTTTTTCATACAATAACTAACACAAAAAAAAAGAATTAGCGAAATCAGTCCAGCCGTTCACGCTTGATGCCGTGACCAAGGAAATAGGGAATCATTTTTAACCGACTTCGAAAAATGAGGAGGTTCTATGTTCGACTGTATGTATGTTTTTTTTTTATTTATGTCCGCCGATTTCTCCGTCGTTGTGGACTGATTTTCAAAATTCTTTTTTTATCCGAAAGAATATACTCTCGATGTGGTCTCATATAAATCGCTTTTTGAAAAACTGAACAAAAACAAAAAAAACCTATACTTCTAAGACGTTTTTGTTTTCTCCAATTACGAGTATGTTTAATTTCCACGGTCCATGGTATTTGGGTTTTTAGTTCTGGGATATAACAACTAAAAAGTGAAAAATGAAAAACTTTTTTACAAAATAAACAACCGACTTCCAAAAAAGAAAATACACTAAAAATTAAAAAATAACTTTCAAGTCGGTGTAAAATAACGAAGAAATAAAATACAAACACCGACTTCCGAAATTAAAGTGATTTTTTTAACCGACTCCAAAAAAAGGAGGAGGTTCTCAATTAGCCTTTATTTTTTTTTGTGTGCTACCTCATAACTTTTTACTAGGTCAACCGATTTTGATGATTTTTTATTTGAAAGCTTGCGGCGCACATGTGGTCCCATTTAAATTTGGTGAAGATCTGATGAAGAACTTCGGAGATACACAATGGAACACTTCAATAAATGATAGCAAACTTTCTAAAATTGCTGCAATCTTATGTCTGTATATTGTTTACACCACTTCGCAACATTACCTACATCACGTTGATACGCTCTGAAGGGGTACACAGATTTGTACAGTTCACCCTGTTATACCCTAATTTCACCAACTATGTTCAAATTCCCTATTTTTTGGGCTTTCAATTCGGGCATAACTTAACTATCAATTTAGTTTTAGAATGGGGTACAACAAGTAAAAAGTGAAAAATAAAAAACATGTTTTTTACAAAATAAACAACCGACTTCCATAAAAGAAAATATACTAAAAATTAAAAAATAACTTTAATTTCGGAAGTAGGTGTCAAATAACGAAGAAATAAAATACAAACACCGACTTCCGAAATTAAAGTTATTTTTTAATTTATAGATTACTGCTCTCAAAACGGTGAAGGAAAACATCGTGAGGAAACCGGCATGTCCTAACAATTCGAAGACGTGACATCCAGCAACCCGCACTGGGCCCGCGCTCTCTCTCACAGAAAGGAGGCCTATGTCCCAGCAGTAAGAACGTTAAAAGGCTGATTATGCTATTATACCTATGCGTATTGTATAGGTAAAAGTAAAGAGTTATATGTACATAGGTATGTATCTAGTCAAAAGGTGGCAACGATTACCGAGTCGTAGGTAATGCAGTTCTCGGACGGCGAGTAGTGGGTAGCTCGCCGTCCGATCAGGACCAGGCCCGAGAGTCGTTTTAGCATCCATCCCACAACGATAATCTCTAGTTAAGTACTCAGCGTCGCTAGTAGGTAGGTACAAAGTTCTTAATTATTCAGATCACAAATCTTTCGGTAAACTGGAAAGTCACGAGCTTATAAGACTGGTTTAGATTAGTAAACCATTAAAAGTTACGATTATGTTTGTTAAATTAATACAAAGGTCGACAGTTCAACATAATAAGTCTAGTTCCGCATGGACAAACAACTGCTTTAACGACTGAAACATAGTAAATATGTAGGTAGATCTATACGCGTATTAGAAGACGGAGAGAAAACCAGGAAAATGTAAAATTAAGTTAAGGCTCTACTTACCACCTAATGGCGCCCTCATTGAATAAAAAATCGTAGCATATCATACATATTAAAGAATCCTACGTTGCGTTTGTTACAAAGAGAATAAAGTATTTTTACGTTGTTAAAACAGGACTCAAAATGTTTCTTATCCAAAGTAGTAAGCAATAGTGTCAAAAACGGCCGTTGTAGTAGACCCTTTAAAAAAAAACACCCAAGACCGTGTCGGGCCACGCGCATGGTATGATTACGTAACCGCCCGTTATAACATGCGGACTTATGGGCCTGCTACACGGTTGCTAACCACGTCCCGACAGAGGTGTCATTGGTGGTTTACTAGTGTGTAGACGGTGGTTTATGACCAAATTTCATTCAACTCTGACGGTCGCCAACCGCGTCCCCGACTGAGGTCGCATTGGTGGGTTACAACCGTGTTGGTGGTGGTTTATGACCAAATTTAATTTAGCTCTGCCCGTCGCCAGCCAAGGTCACCTTTATCGGTGATGCGGTTGGCGACCGTGTAGCAGGCGCTTTAGAAGGGGGTTTTATGTTTAATACTATGCACACATTTAGTTCGTGGTTTTGCGATTAAAAACGAAATAAAAGATATGCGTTTCCAAAATTTTATATGCTTCGGTACTACACGTTTTAAATAATAAATAAGTACTTAACAACTTCATCCTAGTAACTATTTTCTAAGAATTTAGTATTTTGTACGAAATTTAACAAGTAGAAACATTTTATACGTTGGGCGATATTACTCTAAATTAACAGACCTAACAAAGCCGTGATAATTTTCTTTTAAAGTTCATTATAATATTGGGTGTAAAAAGACAGTTTCCGAAGCCGAAAGCCACATATTATTCTACCCATTATTTGGATTTTTTTTTTCCACTAGACTAAAAAAGATACCTGGGAAATCACTGGTTCTGGAGATATTGAAGATCTTTCAAACAAACATTACCTGAATTTTCAATTTTTTTTTTCGAATTTTCGAAATTACGCTTTTGTAGTTACAAAAAATAATAAATATCAAACGTATCCGACAAGTACTTACGTGGCTTAGAGCGAAGCCTTGCGTGCAATAAAAAATAGTTATCTTTTTCATACCTAAAAATAAAAGTCCTTTCCCAGCAATAATTTTGCGCAAAGCTATTTCGTTAGATGTACAGAATGCGCTGTATACTACCATCACGAATTTAGTTATAAAACTAATAGTTTAGCTTTTATGCTCGACCGAAGAAAAAAAAGTTAAATTAAACTAAAGTTAGTCCAGACATTGCTTAGAACTGAACTGCCCCTTATACAGACACATACCTACATATACCTACCCACCTCATCATCGTCATAATTTCAGCCGAAAGATGTCCACTGCTAGATATACTTAGGCCACCACATGTCGCTACAACGACCGGTCCTGTCCTGTGCGCCTCGCATCCATCGGATTCTCACGACCCTCACTAGGTAATCGGTCTACCTTGTGGGAGGGCTTCCAACGCTGAGTCTACGGTATGCGGTCGCCACTCAAGAACTTTTCGGCCCCATCGATCATCTATGTCCTACTAGCAATGTGCGGGCTCCACTGCCACTTCATACACCTACCTAGTGTGACCGTATAAGACATATACCTACCTACCTAGTAATAAAGGTATCATATAAAAACTCTAAAAGGTCCTGCCGGATCTTCAGGATCCCTACTTCTGGGTTGATGACTAAAAATCCAATTAGTCCGTCAGTTAGATTACCAAAAAATATTAATAGGTACATGTTTTTTCTTTTGCCACGTAAATAAAAAAAAATGAAGACGACCTGGCGCATGACGTCACACTTAAAGCGCAATAATACGACTTTTAATGGTTTTTAGTTGAACATCACGTCTAAACGACTAGTCTTATTTCTTTGAAAAAAATATATGTTACTCTAGACAATTTCCGTCGTAATTTGATCTCAGAATATTTGAAATTAATTATTTATAACATAGTGTAATTAATTTGTAAAGTTATGTCTAACGCGGATAAAAAATTTAGAATCACGCAAAAACTATTAAGCGTATTTTTATGAAACAATTCACCATTTTAAAGATCATTTAATTATTTATAATTTACTTTCAGTGTTTTAGTTTAATACCTGTTGTTTTATGTGTAACAAATAAATAATGCGTCTAATTTCGGACAGCGCTCCTTGATGGGCGAGTCCTATTACTGGGTGCACATACGACGCGTTACGTGAGCTCAGCGCAGAACACGCAAGCTAACCTCAAGGTCATTGGCAGTTAATGGTGCCTTAAGTTAAAATTGAACCACTTTTTACTCAAAAGTGACGTAACAAGCCCCCACATCTGAACTTTGATGCGTTTTATCGTTGTCATTTTTCATTGATTTGATAAAGCAAAAAATACGTGTTAAATATTTTTTGCTAATCTAACTTACGGACGAAATAGATTTTTTTTTTAATTTCTTGGAATCATCCATAAACCAAGTTCCTTGCTAATTAGATAACGACAGTCAATTAAAAAAAGTTTAGACAGTAGACTAATAAAGTATTAGGAACAAGTGTATAACAGGCAAAATCTTATTTTAGCCAAGATAAGACAGTGTTTATCCGACAAAAAGGGCGTCCACCGAATGTCTGTTAATGCCCTAGTCTACACTAGGGCAATACAGACATTCGGTGGACGCCCATTCTTAGCATAATTTAATTAAAAAATGTAGCCATGTAGCCAGGAATAGGATTGTGATTGGATTTTTTTTGGATTGGGTTCGATTTGATTATTTTTAATTAGGACAATTTAATCCAAATTTATTGTTTAATTAATTAAATTTATAGTTTGTTGACAATTTTTATTATAATAATTTTAACTTTGAGAATGACCTTTCTATAATTTTTTATGCCACAAAGGCCGAACATCGGATCTTTTTTTGTTTATGAACAAATTTTCTTTTTTTATGCATTCCTTATATGTAGGTATTATAGTCATGTTTCTACAAATTAATGTCTTGTCTTGTCAAGCAGATATATCCTACAGTATAGGTAGGTAGTACCTACCTAAAAAATATTCTGTGGTAGTACCTACCAGCCTAGATTGGTGTTTTGGAATTTATTTTTGTCTCTACTAGTACCCATGTGGGTATTTATTATTCGGTGTGGGTACTAAAGGCCAAAAATAGCCCAAGAAAGTGCCTGGGTTCGATTCTTGGCGTGACTTTTTTTAAAGTTGATGCAATAACTAGCTCGATTCAATTAATATTGTTGGAATACTGACCCATCTCAATGAAACCTGTATTGTAGATTTTCTTCAAAACAGTCGCCTTATGAACCTGCCACCATCTTAGGGATGGTGTTTGTCCATATAACCCGATAAGTGGCAAGTATATTATTATAAATTGTAGTGCACTTGAGGAGATAGCGCTTATCTCGTCCGGGTCACCGGGGGCGCCCGGCCATAGATCACACTTTTCCTCGCAGTTCTTGTGGAAAAATAACTTCTATCAACGTGCTTGCTTGATGATAAAAAAGTTTATTAACGACCGTAGTTAACGGTTGTTTGACTGTTTTATAAACAATACACTTTCTTGGATACAGATTTTTGTTTGAGCAATCAAGAAGGTTGGTTTAATGACAAATTCCCAGATAAAACTCCTCTTTGTGATGAATAATGAGATGTGTTTGCGTCATTGTACCTTTTTAAACTTTTTTATGATTTGAAGCTATTTATGGAACGCCCGCATGAATAAAGAATATAAAGAAAAGTACTTTTTGTAAAAATATCGATCTCTTTTTATTTCTTAATAAACCTAACAATAATGTAGGCATAACATTACATTTTGTAGGTACACATTTACTTAAAATATATCTACTTAGTAGTTACAACATATTGTATCGTCTCTCGATCACACACTTGTTCACAAGCGAGACGAGCAAACGACACACAGAGAGCGCGACTTAACTATGGCACACGCCGAGAGAGCTTCCACTCACGCACTCTTCAGGTACTTGAGTGTCTTTAATAAATAATTCCTACGACGTCACTACATTACACTCAGAGAGGAACATTGGGCGGCGTCTTGCAAGGCTCCGGGGGCGGCGGCCTCCGATCGTCTGGCGTACGCGACTGGTAGTACGCGCAGTATGGAAGCGGGTCCCAGAATGTGAACAAAGCCTCGCGAGTGTCCAGTACAGTGTCCAGCAGCTTGCCCACAGTGGCAGCATGCCCGCAACGTGCCGCTCCCTGGCACAAATACGGCAGAGACACTCCAACTCGGGCTCCAATGGCCACCAGCTTGTTAGTATGTCCATTCGTTGTTTGCTCTTCGCGAACAAGTCTGAATGACACGTGTCCGGTCATAGGCCTCGCTGGTGCGAGAAATGATACAAATCGCTGTACCCAAGCGTCAGCTTCTTCATCCCTTTGAGGTACCAGTCCCTTTCTCGCTGAGTCCACCCGGCAAGAAACATTGTTGACAGCACGCGACTCTTTTAAAGTAGTACACGTCACAATCCTCTCTCCCTTTGGCTCCCGAACAATAACCCACGGTTTCTCCGCACTGATTTCTCGTGGGAATCTAAATTGGGCTTTGTCTTCAGGCATAACAAAACGCAAACGGTCTCTAGCTCCACGTGCGCCAGCACTAGCAATGAAATGTTTTCCCTCTTTAGAAGCTCCACTATCGTACCATGCACGAACATCTTCGTCGTTGGCTACCACCCAAAAATGGGGTGTCGCAAGGCCAGCAGCGCGACTTACCCTCATCAACTCTAAAGGGTCATCTAATGTAACAACGTCGCGAGCGCAAGGCACAAAGCATTGACATCCAAGTACTTCTAAATGTGACTTCGCAAGCGCATCGTAATACGCCGGGGTAGTGGAACTCACCGGCACATAAAACACCACAGACTCTCTTTCCACTATTTCTCTTATTGCCCGCGCGTAGGCCAGAGGATCAGCCGGATTCGGCCGCGGCACTGTATAAAACTTATGCACAGCAGCAGAGTACTTCAACAATGCAAATTGTCCTTCTATTTCAAACGCTACAACTCTTGCGCCAGCCGAATGGAAATTTCTAGCCAAGTGTAACGCTTGCACTGAGCTTCCTCCACTAATAAGCACGGTACGAGGTTTCTTTTGGTTTTTTGAACTAATGGCACGTCCAATCATCTTGAGAACTCCAATAGGGCACTGAACACTTTTCCAGAATAGGAATAACAAGGCAGCGATCCATAACGTAGGCAGAACGACCAGAATTTGCTTCCAGGCCGGGTGGGCGATGAGACTTAGTATGGCGAACAGCGGTCGTAGCATGAGCCGCGGGCCCCATGTGATGATTCTGATGAAGCGTGGCAGCGGCGGTGGGCGCTCAGGAGATATGGCCCGCTCCTCGGGGATCAAGGAGAACGTGGAGGAGAAGGATCGCCGCAGGGCCGTGAAGGGCGGCGGCTGATGGGAGCATCGTTTGACTCGCGGAGAGAACACTAGCTCTGTGTTGGAGCGCGCGAGGCGATTGAACTCGGGCGCGCAAGCCGGCATGGTGTGTGCGTCAGTTGCGGCGTGCGGCAAGACTGATGCGCGCGCGCCCTCACGCAGCATATAAACAGGCAGCCTCGTTATCGACGCGGCGGTGGCGCCCCGCGCTGCACGATCCATCATCTTTGTACCCAATTAACGCTTACCTAGTTAAAAAGTAAACAAACTGGAAAATACATAATTTTATGACAAATAACTGAGGGATTTGATTGATTTACTTTAGCTAGTCTTTCAATGTTATTATGTGTGAAAGGATAGATTCAAATAATACATAACTATAAAATTAAATAATATTTTAATGATCTCTTCAACAATTCACGACATAAATAAATAACAATGTTGAATAGCTAATAAGACTTGAAGTCCAAAAGAAGAATATTTAAATTATTGTAATAAATGACCAAAGACTAGCAATATTGAGACATTATGATACAAGCAGATACAATGTCTTTTATAGGAACTACAAAAATAAATCTTTACTGAGCTGAGGCAACCTCTCTGTGCAATATCATGTCAATTGACTTTACTTCAAATTAGTTCAAATGCAAGTTATAAATGCATGAATAAAATGTATGCTAAGTGCATTAAATTAAATGTTACTTTGGCAGTAGTTGTAGTAGGTAATACTACTTTACATCTAATTAAAGAAAGATACAGTAATACATTACAATGATCACTAATGTTCAACAAGAGTGAAAAATTAATTATGCATCCTAATTAGTCATTCTGGGATGGTCATGGAAGACACAACAGTGATGATATTAGACTAAAAATTGCACATAGTTATTATATAAATACACTCCATTATTATTAGCATACTACTATGTGATAATACTACATCAAATTAAATTACTAGACGTTTGTTTTAAAAATTGATGAAAGAAAATCAAAATTTATAACTAAATGATTGCTACTTAAATAATTTATCACCAAAATTATCAACACATCACAATGTTAAAATACATTTAATTATAATGAATGTCTGGTTCGTAAAAAAAAAAAACAAGCGCTTTCATGAAGATACACAATATAAACTCCAATATAATAACCTAATGTACATGTTTCCTATCAAACAGATCGGTTCACTACAGAAAAAATGGTATGTCTGTTTCCTTTAACTCAATTGAGCCATTCTTACAAACTACATGTAATTCATGACGTGGCTCCTTCTCAAAGCGAAACCTCTTGGGGTGGGAGTCGTCCATAAACCGGCCTAGCTTCAATATCTTGTTGTCAACCATTATCTTTTCTGCTATTAAATTAGTAGCAGGTAAATTTGTTAGTATGTCGGGCATTATAAGCTCAACTTTGCCCTTCTCATGTATGAAAATACTGCTCTTCTCTGTAAACTGTGTAGCTTGCATGAAGACATCTCCGCTTTTTAAAGAAGCCTGCAGGTTCCCTGAGAAACCTGTGATGTGAAGATTGCCATGCTGAATAACATCAATTGTCACTGATCTGTGCAGGCTGTATAGTTTCAAGTTACCCATTAATGTAGTAAAATGAGATTTGTCACTATAACAAGACCTTACAACTATTTCACCAGCATGGGTTGAAGCATTAAAGCCATTCGCCATTACGTTGTTGCAGGTAATTCCAGAATTCAGTCCTGTTTTTAAATCTATGTGACTTGCTTGTAATCTTCCCTCAGACTTCACTTCCCCTTCACTACTCTCGACCACAATATTCTGCGCTTTCAGGTCAGATACATTCACTGTTCCTTTCTGCGTTTTGACAACAAACTCCGCCCCTTCTAGTCTAGCTAAATGTACTGAAGCATAATCAGTTGTTGTGACCTGCACATTCAAATGATATGGTACTTGGATCACGCAGACGTCGTTTCTGTCCGACGTAGTATTCTTGTTGAGCAGTTCCAAGCGTTTAGATGTCTGTTTTACTTGAAAGTCACTAGTATCTTTGCCTTGGCTGTACAATGTCATAGTAAGTTTGTCGTGAGCTTTTATGTCGTTCACATCGATAGGCTGAACCTTGACGTGTATAGGACTTTCAATAAAGATGCTTGTGCTTGGATCTATTGTCTTTTCAACTGTCCTAACCGCATTCAATTTCTTGATATCAGGCAAGTTGCTGAAATCTGCAACAGATAACCTCAAAATCTTGAGGCACTTATGTAAGACTCGCTGTCCAACCAAAGTAAACATTTTGGAATATTTCTCACACTTTACAAAATCATAAAAACATGATGAAATATAATGTAATATAATTAAATTCGCATTCTCGTTTCCATTCAATTCATTTTGACACTTTGACACAGAGGAATTAACACCTGACTTTGACAATTCCTCTTTTGAAATTTTAATACGTTTCGTTCGTACCCACTGACTTTATAATTTATATATCAATGTTCGTACCCCGCAGAGAGAACCGTGATTTTATCTGGGTTTGGCGAATGAGTAGCTTTCTAAAATACTTCTGCCAGTGGATTCGCCCGCATGGTAAAGTAGCTTAAGTTTTAAAATACAGGATAATCTATCTGTATGCAAAATTTCATTCAAATCCCTTCAGCCGTTTTGCGTGATTGAAACACAAGCAAACAAACTTTCACATCTAAAATATTAGTATGAAATAAAATATTGACGGGTAAAAGTATTATTTCTATTCAATTTACAAAATAAATATCAAAAATTAAAAAAATAGAAAGAATTTTCGTAATAAAATCATTACGCGTGTTAGATTTAATGAATTATGTGATATCATTTCAATAGATATTTTGATTTTCCAAGAATATTGTACGTTGCATTTTAAACATTGGTCACATTTATGAACCTTGGAACAAAATGTAGAAGTACCTACCTAAGTAAATCTTATTGTTTGTACAAATATAAAACGCTTTACTTCTAAAATGCTGAATTGATGATACTCCTTTAAATTATTACGCATTTTATAATGATCGTTCAGATGTATTTTTGATTTTATATTGCTACTTTAACGTATTGTTTGAAACGATTGGGGCAATACTATCAGATAGTGTTGATATTCTTCGAATATCAACGAAGAATTAAAGATCCAGTGTTATTAAATTTTTTATTATAATCTTATTATGTTTTAAAACAGTTGTACTACACAATAATTGATTATTATCACATCTTTTATTAGTTTATTCATGACAATCTGTGATTGGTATTTTATTATTATTCCATTTATTTAATCTTATATACATACACTTTACATTTTCAAATATTTAGGTACTTACTTACATATAAAAACATAAATAAATACAAAAACATTTAAAAATATAAAAAGTAGTAGCCCACCGGTATCGGGAATAGGGTCCAAGCTACCGGTGGTCAGGGCTCCTGAGAAAGGAATCTCCTAACAATACGAGCCGTGTCCAGGAGTACTGCTTTCTGGATCAAGCCCTTGATCCAACTGCCTAACGAGAGCCTCCTGAGATGTTGGTCGAGGCTCTTGGCAATTAAGCCATTGGCCGTCACGACTATCGGCACAATGACTGCTGTATCCACCTCCCACATGTCGACAACCTCGCGAGCCAGATCAAGATACTTTGTTTTTTTATCTCTCTCAGCCTTCACGAGGTTCTCGTCATGAGGGACAGCTATATCAACAATCATTGTGCGACGCGCTAATCGATCTATCACCACTATGTCAGGTTTACTGGCAACAATAGTCCTGTCAGTGATGATAGATCGATCCCAGTATAACGTGATATTGCCATTTTCGAGAACTGGGTCGGGCACATATCTATAGTACGGTACTTCTGATTCCACAAGATTGTATTTAAGAGCAAGTTGCTGGTGGATAATCCTGGCTACAAGGTTGTGTCTATGCAAATAGTCTCCGTTAGCTAGACGAGAACAACCAGAAATAATGTGTCGTATTGATTCTCCGGGCCGGTGGCATGCCCGACAGATGTCAACCGTACCGTCCTTCACAATATATTTCCGGTAGTTATTCGTCATCATAACTTCGTCCATAATCGCACAGACAAAACCTTCGGTTTCCCCGAAGAGGTCACCAAAGCGCAGCCAGGATACGGACGCTAAGAGATCTACATCAGGTCCATGTAGGACCCGGTAAAAGCGCCCGTGAAGCTCCTTGCTCTGCCATACTTCCCTGCGGTCATTAGTATCCAGTACTGTAGGTTTGCGCCAGTTCTCTTTTGCCAAGGAGAGCGGGGTGAGGCCCTTGTCCACAGCGACCACATCTCGATGCATACCCACGTCAGCTTTGAGGAAGTACTCCCTAAGGCTGCATACCTCGCGGTTGTGTAGGGTCTTAGCATTTAAGAACCCACGACCCCCACACTTCCGCGGGATATACAGCCTCATCACCGATGATCGTGGGTGATGCATCCGATTTGCGGTCAGCAGTGTGCGGACCCTCCTATCCAGGGCGTCAAGTTCCGTCTGAGTCCATTTGAGTATGCCGAAAGAGTACATCAATACCGGCATGACCCAACCGTTGAAGGCGCGCACCTTGTTCCCGCCTGATAAAAGACTATTCAGTACTTTATTCAGGCGGCCAAAGAAGCGCTCCCTCAACGACTGTTTCACGTCAGCAGTATTGATGCCTAACGCTTCCGACATACCCAAATACTTGTAGGTTTCGGTTGAGCAGAGGGATCTAAGGTGTACGGAATCCGAGAGTTTAGTTCCCACGGATTCCATAATCTCCCCTCGCTTTACATGCATGACTGCACATTTGTCCACACCAAATTCCATCCTGATGGCGCTACTGTAGGTTTCTGTTACCTTCAGTAGCTTCATCAGTTGTAAATTGTTGGGGGCAAAGAGTTTCAGATCATCCATGTAAAGGAGGTTTGATATGACCTGACCACCTCTTCTCAACCGGTAGCCTTGGCCCGAACCCTCAAGTAGAGTACTGAGAGGGTTTAGGGCCAGACAAAACCACAGTGGACTCAGACTGTCGCCCTGAAATATGCCACGCTCGATCCTTATCGGTTCGCTGTTCTCCCGGATTTGTCGACATCCTGGATAGTGAAGAACCGTCCTCCACTGCCCCATACATGACATCAGGAAGGTGCGCAAAGTTGCATCCACTTTGTACAGCTCCAGCACCCTCATGAGCCATGTATGTGGCACCGAGTCATAGGCCTTCTTATAATCTATCCAACATGTCGACAGATCTTTTCGAGAATGACGAACCTGTTGGCTAATGGCAACATCAATAAGGAGCAGCTCCTTAGTACCACGGGACCCGTTCCTACATCCATTCTGAGAGGCAGACATGATAAAATTTGTGTCAATATGATTGTTAATTTTGGCTCTCAGGATGGATGTAAAAACTTTATAGACCGTCGGTAAACACGTGATCGGCCTATAATTTTTGGGTTCCGCAGTACTACCTGATTTATGGAGCAGGTGGGTTACTCCTGTCGTAAGGAACTGTGGCAGCGACCCTGACTCTAGGGCAGACTGGAACTGAGCTGCCAAGTGAGCGTGCGATCTTTGAAACCATTTTATCCAAAAATTGTGCAGACCGTCCGGCCCTGGAGATTTCCAGTTAGGCAACGGACGGACTGCACGAGCTACATCTTGGGGGCTGATGGTAATAGCCCCCATTTCTGGTATAAGATCGCACGCGCGCTCGACCTCTCGAGTCCAATCACCCTCGGTGTGCCTGACTGGCACCGACCAGATGCCGCGCCAGAATGAGCTCATGGCGTCGTCATCAGGTAGGTGCGTATCGGACACACCTTGGTCCGGTCGCTCCCAAGCCCTATAAACCCACCTTTCGTTGCTTTCGAATGTGCGATTCTAGGTGTACCGCTCCACTCGCCGCTTGTACCGACGAATACGGTTTGCCCATGCATAAATCTTCTGCTTCAGGAAGTCGACACGCTCTGTGACGTGGGTCAGATAATCTCGGGAACTTATATCAGTCCCCGAGAATGCCCGCCTCACAAAGCGCATCACCCTAGGGCGAGTGTTGCCCTCCCTGAAGCAGATAAGCTTGCCAATGAGTGCTCTAGCCTCACCGATACGACGCTCGATCCTGCACTGCCAAGCTGGTACAGCTGGTCGTGCAGCTCTGTCACTGTTGGGGAACTTGACGTGAGCTACACGACATGCCGCTGCAGCCGCGCAGTACAAGATTGAGTGGGTATCAGCAAGGTCTTTGCTGCTATCAAAAAAATTTGATAGCTGCGAATCTAGAGCACACACCTGCGCCTTATTTTTCTTATGCATGGGCAAACGAGGTAGACGAGGTCTAAGCCCAGGCGGTGTGGAGCGGTGCTCTCGGAATGCATCCTGCAAAGCGCTCCTCAATCGTTCGTTACACTGGGTACTCACGGATATAGCCACGTCATCATCATCTTCACCAACGTGGTCAGGTCGCGGTGGTGCATTAGGTTGCAGTTGCACCGCGGCCGGTGGCGAAGCAGGTGAGACACGGCTACTCCGTGATTCGAGGCGTAGTCTATCAAGTGTGGCATCATCCAGCATACGGTTACGCTGGATGACCCGCACCTGATCCGACAGTCGTTGGGCCGATACGTTGACAGCTGGCTCAAGCACCTGAAACAGAGAGAGCATCCGACCACGGTACGCAGTCAGGTTAATTCCCCCCTCTGTAGCCCCATAGTATGAGCGCATGACGTTTTCGTTAATGGATTGTGTCCATCGCATGCGCTGCACACTTCCACCGGCAGCGGGAACCCTATCAGAGGCCGGTGGGCCTCGAGGTTCCAAGCTGGCTGGTGGTCGGCCTCTTCCCCGTCGACGCGCAGGTGGTGGTGTCGTCGGCGGAGTGGTGTATTCGTCGCTCGAGCTCGACGCAACTGCAGCGACCGGAATCGTTGGACTCACGGTTGGCGTAGGTCCCGGCGGCTGCGAGGCGGAGCTGAGCGACGAACCCGAAGATGTTGTTGGTGCATTTTGGTAAAGTGCCCAGCTTCTTGTCAGCATTTCTTCATTTGGTCCATTATGTTATTGCCATGTTGTTGTTTGCAATTTGTTTTTTCGGTATTGGTTATTGCTTGGATGGTTTCTTATTTTTTTCTGGTTCGTTTTTATTGTTGTGTGGACATTATTATTTGTTTATTTTTAGGAAAATTTGATAAAAATATCGGTGAGAAAAAATTTTCAGTCAGTCAAGTTGACAGCCGGGCCACAGATTTTTTATTATTACTATAAAAGATGTGCTATTAGTTACTCTTATTCATTATTAAGTTGCCGAAAGTGTAATATATACAACCTCATGGAGAAGAAGCTCTGTTCTAATAACTGATGATCTACTTGATGTGAAAGATTGATTACAAAGGCTCACGTAAGTTATTTGATGTTATATCTTGATTGTTGCTAATGATTGTGTTGATTCTGTGTATGTGCTACGTTAAGGCCCTTGTTTCTAATTATATTAAATGGTATTAAGGAATACCTATTTATGTTCTTTGCCTTGTCACTGTTATTGTTTCTAAAATGGCAAGATATTTCACGTTGTAAATTGGCACAAGCGATAGATCATAGAATTGGATTTATGTGTGGGTATAACACCACAAGAGAGCTACCGTGGAGTTTCTTGGTTCGTTCTTCTCCACGAAGACCTAGTTTTGCGAACGGGCCATTACATTTTCGATTCATGACATACCTTGTCTTGTCTTTCTGTATTTTAATTAATAAACCTTTTCCCGACACACCACATTAATAGGAACTTACGTACCTATAAGTACAGTAAATAACTAGTACATCAAAGCTTGATAGGTAGGTAGATATAAATATCTACTCTTAGTTACCTCCATCCTGCTGACACGCGCGTAACCAATTTCCAATCAATTTTGTTCCGTTATATTAAAAATGTTGATTAATTTACTTTGTTTTGTTTTATTTACCCAAATAGACAAAACACAGCATTTCTATAAAATAATGTTAGCAAGCTCCCCCACTCAGCAAGTGTCCCTACTCTTGAGTCTGGGCCGAGCAGTGCTGCGTAAAAGGCGCGGAGCACTCAGTGTCAGTACGAGCTC
Organism: Polia nebulosa; assembly: GCA_951329385.1. NCBI lineage: Eukaryota > Metazoa > Arthropoda > Insecta > Lepidoptera > Noctuidae > Polia > Polia nebulosa. The sequence continues at coordinate 5,516,032 of OX589603.1, forward strand.
CCTTCTTCGTATGGCTCCGGACGCGACTGACGTATTTTAGAGTCGTTATAATGATATTCAACGATCGTGTTTGTAATGTTCTTAAGTAGGAACGTACTTGTTATTGTAAAACGTTTTTAAGGAATAAAACTTTCTTGGTTGATGAGTCATTTATTTTTATTTAAATAATAACCGCTTCTGGTCCTAAGAATAAATAAATAATCACAAAGTAGGTACACATGTTTTCTTGCTCTGATAATTCGTGGGGTATGTGAAACCCCACATAAGACACAAAAATACAACACAATCATACTGACATTGAAACCTATTAGAGGTTTAGTTCGATTATTTTCATTTGATTTTCCATTGAATTGAATCTAAAATTGGAGACATGTACCGTACTTTTTCTCTATTTAAATCTATAAAACTTGACGTGACCACAGTCACGTCAAGTTTTTTGGCGGAATGTTTTCGGGTGATGTTCAGTGGCTGTTTTAATTATTCACTTATTGAGTCTTAGCGCATATTGTGATGTAAAATTGTTGTAATTTTGTGTTAGTATCTAATCTGTGTTTTGTGTCTCAACAAGTGTCCACGCAACTGGACAATATGTGTAATCATCGAAACAGGCTCGATCTCGGTAAAATGGAGCTGAGAATTTTATTGTAGTGTTGAATACTTCAGTGAAGCTTGCAGAGAATGCTCACTCGACATATTTATTGCCAAATACAGCAAAAAACATTAGAACGTGTTATATCGGCATTCTAATGGAAAAAAATATATACTGATGACTAGGCAGCATGGTCTCTGATCTTAGCCTGTTCCACTATGAAAAAGGAAAAAAAAGTGTGGTCACCCACGTCAATCAAACCCAAAATGTCAATTGTCAATTGGAAAGAAGGGAGAAAGAATTTTGACTGTTATTTTCTGCGTGAAAATTTTGATATTTTAAATGAAATAATTGAAGTTTACCCGATTTTTTCTAAATATCAAACTTAACACTTTTTGTGGAACCTTTCTATTCTTTCGTCAACCATGGTAAATAGCATTTACCTGCAGTGATAGGCGTATAATGCAAACAAAGATGAATGGCGAAGTAAAAGAAACATTTTCGCGCATTAAACCAGTGTGCGATGTTCTCATGGTGTGTCCTACGAGGGATAGCATTGATGTGTTTCATGATTGCGTATCAGATTTAAAAGGCGAAGTGGTCCAGGAGTTGCAGCAGTACTTACTATTCCCACTCATCACACACTTGAAGTCAAGTGAAACTGAGTAAGCAAAACCTGAATTCTAAATTAATACATCTTTTACCATTTTACAGCCAAAAGCAAAAAAAAAAAAAACTCCAGTTCCAAGACCAACTATAACTGAAAAACCAGTCCTCAGTAAGTCCCTCTTAATATCAGGCGATCGTTTTAGCCAAGAGCAATATTCTCACATAAAAGAAGTGTGCGATGCTCTCATGGTGCGTCCTACGAAGCCATGCATTACTGCTTATAATGATTGCATATCAGGATTAAATGATGAGAAGGTCATGGAGTCACAGCAGTACTTATTGTTGCCTCTCATCACGCACTTGAAGTCAAATGAAACTGAGTAAGCAAAAACTAAATGAATCGGCCATTTGAGAAACAACATAAGTGAGGTTTTTGGTAGACAATTTTGTCTACCAAAAACAATTTTATTTAAAATTTGGTTCCTTTTGCTTGAAACACCATAGTTTCTTTTAGGAATAACATAAGTTCTCATTATTATAGTGTGGTCATCATAGAATATTTAAAAAGATTATTGTTTTTTTTTTTCTTAATAAATTATTATACTTTTTTAATCAGATTGTTGTACTAACATAGTCTATAAGCTGTTATTATGGATAACAACACTACACACACACTTATTAACAATGCTATCAATAGCAATGTTAGCAATTTAATGTTGTCAGTAATTTTGTAAATTTCTTTCACTTCTGCTGTTATTTAACTAAATAAGTAAGAAGTTAAAATATAAAACTAGAGAATCTAAAAATAATTGCTAAAAACATTTAATGTTCAATATTCTAAATGTATTCCATAAACTGACTGACGCAATTGATCAAAATGAGTAATTTTTGGGCTGTTATTATTATGAAATGCTTATGAAAATAATGATTTCCTTCACTAATATTCATTTGAGAAACAAGTCATCATCTTCCTGCCCTTATCCCATGTTCCTTGGGGTCGGCACAACACATTTTTTTTCTTCCATTCTGTCCTGTCAGCTGTCACATTATCACTAACTCCCTTTTTTTTTCATATTACTCCTCACACAATCCATCCATACTTTCTTTGGCCTCCCTCTCCCTCTCCATCCATCCAGATTTATGTTCATAACTCCTTTAGTTACATGTGTTTCATCCCTCCTCTTCACATGACCATACCAAGATAAGCGGTTCCCTTTCAACTTTTCGGTGACTGGCGCCACTTTTAAACTGCCTCTAATGTACTCATTTCTCACTTTATCCATTCTTGTTACTCCACACATCCATCTCAACATTCTCATCTCCGCCACATGCAATCATTTTTCATCCGTCTTTTTCACAGCCCAACATTCTGACCCATACAGTACGACAGGTCTAGGGGCATCCGTCGGTCGCAAGTTGTTCCAGTGACCTGTCGCCATTTCATCCATCCTGAGTTGAACCTGTGCATTACGTCTCTGTCTACACCCGACCCGAGGTACCGAAAGTCGGAGCAGATAGCGGGATAGGCGTTCCGTTGAGAGCTACAGGCATAGGACTGGAGAGACCACCGAAATCGCAAAACAGATATTCTGTTTTGGTTCTGCTCAATTTCAGGTCCACACTCTCCAGTCTTTGCCACCACGTCTCCAATCTGCTCTGGACCTCTAAGCCGCTTTCGGCAACCAGCACAATGTCATCAGCAAACAGCATACACCAGGGAGCCTCTTCCTGGATGTCCGACGTCAGAGCGTCCATTATCATCAGGAAGAGGTAAGGACAGAGGGCCGACCCCTGGTGCAAACCGACTGCTACACTGAAACTGTCAGTGGTGCCCACTGCAGACTGGACTTGGATACTGCATCGACTGTACATCACTTGGATCAACTGCACATACTTCCCACACCTTTCTCCTTAAGGGCCCACCACAAAACTTCTCGAGGCACCCGGTCATATGCCTTTTCGAGGTCAATGAACACCATGTGCAAGTTTTTATGCACAGCTCTGTATTTTTCGCACAGCTGGCGGATAGCGAAAATGGCATCCATTGTACTCCAACCAGGCATAAAACCGAACAGGTTTTGTGAGATTTCACTCTTCTCTCAGCCACTTTTCAATAACTTTTTTCCATGCTTTCGTACTATGTGACATTAGCTTTATTCCTCTATAGTTGTTGCACTCCAGCACATCACCTTTGTTCTTGAAGATGGGCACCAACGAACTGTTGCGCCATTCCTCAGGTATGGCTTCTTCCAGCAACAACTTATTGAAGAACAAAGCTAACCTTGTCCACCCATCTACCCGTAATGACTTCCATACTTCAATTGGTATTCCGTTGGGACCAATTGCCTTACCATTCTTCATTCTATTCACTGCTATTCTCACTTCATCTACACTGACCATTCTCACTTACCCCTCATTCATTGGTTTATTCTCTACAACACCTCTCCAGATATTTTCCTCATTCATCAGTCTTTCAAAATAGCCCTTCCATCTATCCTTAATCATTTCATCCTCTGGTAGAAGCATTCCAGCTTCATCCCTTACACATCTTATCCGACTAACATCCTTCGCCTGCCTCTCTCTGGCTCTAGCAAGCTGGTACAGATCTTTTTGGCCAGCTGGACTGTCCAGTGTATCATACAGTTTATCCTGAGCTTTTGCTCTCGCTATTGCCATGGCTTTCTTAGCTTTTTTCTTTAACGCATCATACTCGCTCTGTTTTTTAGCTTTCAAACTAACGCTTCCCAGTTCTATACTCTACCATTCCTTGAATTTCTTCTTTTTTTCCTTCAACACTTCCTGTATTTCTGTAGACCACCACCATGTATCCCTCTCCATTGTGCCCCTTCCTTTTGTCTCTCCCAAAATATCGTTCACTGCATCCCTTAAAAGGCTATGAGTGTAAATCAAAGCTTTGATTTACACTTCGATCATTCATGTCTCCCATTTCTGTCATTTTGTCTACTACTCACTCTCTAAATTCCTTCACACAATCATTCTTCTCTAGCATATGCCATTTTATTTTAGGAGGAGGACGCTCTTTGCTTTTTGTACACTGTGTTTTTATCGTTATACCATAACCAGGAGCCTGTGCTGTGAGACCAAGTCTTCTCCTGGCAGCACTTTGCAATCTTTGACGTGCCTGATATGGTTGCGCCTAACTAGAAAATAGTTAATTTGGGTCTTGTGGTTACCACTTTTGTATGTGACTAGGTGTTCATATCTCTTCTGAAACCAAGTGTTGACTACTGCCAGATCAAATGCGTTAACAGATTGCAACAGTGTCTCCCCCTCATTATTGGGACTTCCAAAACCCCTCCTCCATGTAGTCTTTCATAACAATTTCTCGTTCTTCCTACATGCCCATTAAAATCACCTCCAACTATCAATTCCTCATGCACGGGGATGGTCATTACCGTTGTATCAAAATCCTCCCAAAACGAAAGAGAATTTCACCGTCGGGCATACACACTAACTATATTTAGCATCACATTGTCCATCATAACTTTCACAACTATCAATCTATCATTAATCCTTTTAAACTCCATCACGTTTTCTTTCAATTTACTATCTAATACTATTGATTAAAATAAATGGCGTGGGGCCATTTATTTTACCGTCACTTCCACAATAGAAAAACTTGAGAAACAACTTAAGTCAAAAGTTAATTAATCAACAGATTAATCTAATTAGCTTTTTTTTCATTTTTATTATATATTATGTTTTGATACAAGTGAAATGAATAAATAATATTAAAAGTTTTATCACAAATGGCTACTTTAAAAAAAGTTTCGAATGACTTCCTTAAGGTGTTTCTTAAATGACCGATTTAAGTATTGATATTAATACATGTTTTACCATTTTACAGCTCAATTCAAACTGAAACGTAGACACCGGTCCTGACTACTGATTAACAGCAAATTATTTTTAAGTCCCATGTAATAAGGGGCTAGTCTTTAGCCATGAACTGGACACAACCGGACTCTAGCTACTACTGAAAACCTTGACTTGGAAAAACCCAATAACATTTAAGCATGAAGCCCCATGCTTTGGAACCCATGACCAATGAATCAGTTTTGAATTTCCCCTCATATCGTCTCTTGAACTCATGAATCTAATGATCAGTTTTAATGTGAAGCTTTTGTCAATTTCAATTAATTTTACTTGATTTAAAAAGCATGAATGACTTTCAGGAACAAACATGACATACAGCAGAAACTGGTGGACTGCATGCGTGCACTGCTGAACAGGGTGGTTGTGAACAGCTTCGAGATGTGCATGAAGATAGAAATAGGACTACTGCAGATTGTGTTTGATCACAAGAGGCCTGGAATGAGTAAGTAACTGTGAACTAAAATTACTGTGTTTGAAATAGGTCTTGCATCTGCATCACTTAGAAATACATAATGTGGTGTTAGTAAAAAAGAAGGATATCAGTAAAAAAAAATGTTGTATAAGCTAAGACAGTATTCAGAGTAATACGCTGTTACAAAGATGTAAATGGCATTAGAAAATAGAAATTAAATTGACTTGAACATAGCGACACGGTTGGCTAATTAGAAGTGCACCTCGGGTAGCGCGCGCGTGTCACGAATAAGCGGACGGCGAATGAACTAATGTTGAACATCTGTTCAACATTAGGCGTGGGCAAAGTGTATCATTTTTGCGATTGGAACATTTGCATCTGGATCACTGAAATGATCCGAATCACTGATATGTTTCATTTGGATCATCGGCTCAAATGATATAAAATACAGAATGTTACGTAGGTATACATTTACGTTGCGTCGCGAGCGTTTACTACTGAGTCAGAATTATAAGTAAACAATACCGAATGTTATATTGTATTTTTTTCAAAATATATTATATTATGAATTAAGATTATAAATAAAATCGATCTTCCTTCATACTTTATCCAGGCTTAGGACTGGCGGGTATTCGATAATTTATGGCCAGCTGGCTTAAACGCTTGTTAAGGCAAATATTAAAATTATGCAGATAACAATCTTATAGTATTTGATATGTAAGCGCCATATTGGTCATTTTTAAGTGCATGGATAACGACAACGAAAAACTGTGAGAGTATGAGTGATACACGTCATTTGGTATCTCTTTCTGACTTTTATAGATTGTATTATGTCACCCGCTTACTCGCGAGTCGCGGTCGAGTAGTAAAGTAACTCAGTGTGTCTCAGTCGGGATCTCTCGCTCATTTTCAGCGCCGCGCCGCGCCGTAAAGAGTTACACACCTCTATTCAACATTAGTTCATTCGCTGTCAGACACTTGCCGTGATATGTCGTCTCTGAAATACGTCAAATATTAGGAATTATGTGTTGGTGTGCAGTTTTGACATGCAAAAATAATAGCATAAAAAATGTATCTTGTGGAGGTGTGTCATAACACCGGTAAATATTAAACATGATTAATTTTCAATATACTTGAATTGAATGAAAATACCACATTTTATTACTTCAATGCAAACTAAAAACAACCTTATAATTATTATTGCAAAGTCTAAATCTGTTTGGTTACCAGCTGGAAAATAATAATATAAATTCTAGTAACTTCAACGCTACTCAATTAAAGACGGGACACATCCATATAAAGTAGATTGGTATTAATACTTTACAATAATGTACAGAACGACACTTATGCATGGAAGATAATGAAGACTTACACGAAATTATTGATCTGCATCTATCCGATTTTAGCAAGGAAATAATAGCTCATAGCTCGCGTAACAAGACAAGTTATTTTAAACAATAAGTGTGATATTTGTGTTGGTGGTTTAGCAACAGAAAAAAAAACAATAATTACATAGATTTAATACATAGCTAAGGATTAAGGGGCTGTGCACGAAATTTACTGATTTTTATCAATTTTGTTCCTTGTTTGTGAGAAAGGGAAAAATATTTTAAACAAAATTATTTGTGATTTGAAAAGTCCAGTTCTTTGTTTTGCATGTGGTTGAAAGGGATTTTTTAAATAAGTTAAGTATTCATGGAAAGTCACAAATATTCGCAACAAGTTTCTCGAAAAATGACGCGAGACTGACGTTTGATCATCTTTTTTCAAGAAACCACTTATGATTTGGCACATTAAAAATATTACAAACGTCACTAAATGGTTAACTTTTGTAAGAAATGTAGCAAAAAAAATGTTGAAAAAGCGTAATTTTTGGAAAACTTCTAAACAAATAAGTATTTTTTTCTATACTTACCTTAGAAACACTTTTAAGAAATTTTAAAAATTACGTAATAATCTTTATTTAATCATTTAATAGAATCTGAATTTTATTTCATAAATAAAAAATAACTTCATTTCGTAAATAAAAGACAAAGTGTCCTATATTATCGACCGCGCAAAATCGATCCCGTCAGTAACGAGCGGGCCTTCCCAGCGTGAGGACGTATCACTTGGCATCGCAGGCGCGTGCGTGTTCTACGTAAACATATTACAAAAATTGTACGCCGACTACCACATTTTGATCTGGCAAGTATTCATTTTATTTTAAGTACTTTGCTTGTTTATGAAGAACATTAAAATTTTGCATGCCTCTTTATATTTATATGTATAAAATACCGGTGTGCGTGTGTTCGTAATTATTCTCATCCTAAACGGCTTGGCCGATTTATATATCTTTTTGGGTCACCTGGATCGTTCTTAGCTATAGTTGAACCCGAGTGGCGCTGTTGTTGCAGGACATATGTTTCATAGTTTCATTAAGGGTTTTCAAAATTTCTAGTCTGAATAATTGATTAGTCAAACTTGAATTGAAAAATTTAGTGATTGAGCCGAACACTGCCTATAAGTTTCTGGTATTAAGGTATTAATTTGTTGTAGATAATGGGTCGAAAGAAAGGAACGCATTAGAAAGAAAGAAAGAAACATTTCCAGTGCATCACCAAAAAAAGTAGACGAAACTTGGGATTGGCACGTATTAGACAAATTATTGCAGAACGTAATTCTAATCAAATCGTTTTTACTTTCGATCAGCGCTAGAAGTGCATAAAGAAGTATTTACGAGTACATTCTTATTTTTAAATGTTTTAATTTTAAGAAATCAATGATAATGAAAGTTCTGAAAAGATAGTAATTACTGGTGATGTTGACGACTCATGTCAACTTGATCTAGGCATGGTAATTATCACCTTTGTTTTAAATAAATAATTTATGAATTTATTGTAGCTGTTGGTGGTGTGGAGACTCCTTCGAATACCATGGACCACCATGAGAACGAACAAGTCCATACTGAAGGAGCTCAAAATCACCAAGCGGCTGTCAACAATATGCCAAGAGTGTGCCCTCAGCGTTTTCGGACATATTATGCGCTCACCTAGGCATAGTCTGGAAAGGCTCATAATACTAGGCAAGGTGGAAGGAACACGCGCTCAAGGCCGAGCACCGGAAAGATGGTCTGACAGGATAAAGAGGGCTGTTGGAGGCAGCATGTACCGAGCGGTCCACATTGCAGAAGACCACAAAACTTGGAGCCGTGTCGTATGTGGTCGCGATCCTTAGCAGTGAGGGAACGACGAAGAAGAGACCCAAAATAGTCGATCCCAGAAAAACTCGCTCAATGCCACTGAGAGATAAACATTTAATTTTTTTTTTAATTGGCTGTCATAAGTAGGTAGCTGATCTTTTATTGTAATCATTATATTATAAATACATCACAAATCCTAATTATTTTTATTTACTAGGTTGTTATCTATGAAATTGTAGTTTTATTAAACTGCCACTTCGAACTGTAAATTGTAATAGCTACAGTTTGATTTAAAATTCTATATCATTGTTTCGCGGCCAGTAAAATAAAATGGCAATTACAAACGTAAAGACATAACATTAAAATTTATTTCCAAAACTTTATTTTTATCCCAATCCAATTCTCCTATTTTATTGTTTTTTTTCATATTACAGGTTTTCTATACGGGCCCAGTCCCAATAAGGTTTCTTCAATTTGTTTGTACTTCCTAAGTTTATGCATAGCTACTACTCGTATTTATGTAAAACGCTTACCTCAATGTTATTGAATGTGTAAATACATATAATACCAAATTGTACTATTATTATGTTGATTGTGATAAGTATACCTAACAAATATACACAAACATTCCAGACTCTTTTTTTATTAACCGTACCGATAACTTAAACACATAAGTTTATCATCTATTTAAAGGATCAAAACTGTTAGAGCGATCACTACGCTCGATCTATTAGGCGTGTGTGCGTGAACGGTGCACACAAACAGCATCGCATTGAATTAACCTAAACTGTAGCGAGTGAATTTTATGCACGGACCCTTTTTTTTTTTGGGATTGGGAAATCATCCAATGACTTCTCCTGCTCTGGTCAGACTCTTACTGACTAAAACCCACCCCTGTTCCTTCCCTGCCTGAGCACCCAGGGGTGCGGTGACTCATGGAATTTATCCGCTACCCCTAAGCAATGCACGGACCCTTAACGGAGGATTATTATACCCATCAGAAGATGTCATTAAGATATGCCAGACGTCCGAAGTATTTTTAAAAGACTGTCACATATTTAATAAAGATAGTGTCATAACTAAAATGATGCGCTAATTGGGTTGTCGATGTTCCAAAATATCAGTAGAATTTTTTACATCAAATCATATTACCGACTTAATGAGAGCCATCAAGCAAAATGTATTAATATACGCTTTCATCACTTTGTTATAAAACATGAAACTATCAAAACAGCAATTATTACAAAAGAAAATATATTTATTTATTTATGCACACACAAAAACAATTACAAGAGAAAAATGAAGAAATACAGATAGAAGAGCACAAAGGTGCTGCTTATTTCAAAAGAAATTTCTTCCAGCAGACCTGCGACTGGAAAGTTGGTTGAGAAATGTAGACACAGTGTGTATAAATAGATATAGAAATATAAAATACACTAGAATACATAAATAATTCATACATAAAATATACCTAACTTTACAATAAACCAAAGTACATAATTAAATATAACATAAATATCAATAATAAATATAATCACGGAATGGTGGAGAGGTAATGCTCTTTGACTAGTTTCTTGAATTGGTAGACAGTTTTAGAATCACGGATATTAGGCGGAAGTGAGTTCCACAATCGTACCGCATGAACAGAAAAGGAGTGGGAATAGAAATGGGTTTTATGGGATGGGAAATTGAGATGATGCTTAAGGCGGGATCTACAAGGGGCGTCGGCAGGGCGAGTGAACGAAAAACGATCACGCAGGTAGCCAGGATATTTAGGATTACAAAGGATGTTATACAGGAGACATAATATCCGAGTGTTCCTGCGAAGACGGATAGGGAGCCACTTGAGATCCTTGCGAAACTGAGAAACATGGTCGAATTTGTATATAGTAATATATTTCAAGGTCAAGAAAAATCTTCTCTACTATCATTCTATTTAACATATAGGCCTTTTATAGACAGTTAACTTTTTCATTACTTAAAAGATTTGTATGATGTTAATAATTATTACATTGCACACCAAAATAAAATATACATCAATATTGAAATATCGATATCTGTCTACATCTGTCGCTGAGTGGCAAAAGATACATAAATATAATAATTTGGTTCAGCGCCCTCTAGCGTTGAGTAGCTGAACTCGTTGTAAATTACTCAAACTTAGTTTGTTAGGTGATAAACGTCTTTATTGATTGTGTTTCATGTAAGCTACAACCTGGGAGTCTTTAAGTCAAGAGTGAATAGGTTACTTCTAGGCAAGCGTGCTCATCGTCGTGTTTCATCGCTTACCATCAGGTGAGATAGTGGTCAAACGCGAGCCTATCAAACATAAAAAAAAAATTGATGTAAAATAATAACTTTCATTAGTTGTAATAGTACTTATTTTTCGATAGCAATAAATAGATGATTTTTCAAAGTTGCATTTGTAATTTGTAGCCAAATAAATCACGGTTTTTTATGTGTAATGTGCAATTTAATTTGCAAATGTGTGGGTTTGTCGACACTGGTTCCCGTGCTAAGACAGTGAAGGGGCACTTCCACTGTTTTTTCTATTCCGTGGTTGGCGCATTGGTTGAGCGAATGGCTGTTGCGCTGCGTGTCGCGGGTTCGATTCCCGCACGGAACAAATATTTATATGACCTACAGATAGTTGTTCCGGGTCTGGGTGTCTTGTGTATGCGAATTTACATGTTTGTGAATGCAAACACAATACAGGAGTTAAAATAAGAAAAAAAATAAGCGCTTTATACTCCTTTCAAAGGGTTGTTTTCCATATCATAGGTTTATCAGTGTCTTACCTATTCTATTTGTAATGTTATTTTTAAAAACTGTGCTTTAATTTTTGCCTACCCTGCTGCATAATAAAAAGATAACTACTTGAAATTAGATCGGCTTTAACCCCTCCCGCGTCTAACGCTTTTACGGCCAGCGCGATTTTTAATGTGTTCAGAGAAAACACTGCCGTGTTTTTTTAGAACTATTATTATTACCTTTTCCATGGCTATGAATGGGTTACTTCAATTTTTTATACACAAAATGGCCAAAAGCCCATATTTTGCTACCATTCTTTGTTATAATGGTAAGAGATTTAGAGTGTAGTCTCAATGACCTGAGGTTGAATGAAAAATAAACAAAATATTCCTATATCTGTATGTTTATCTTCCTTGGCAATCTTTGAAGTCGATTGAGGTCAACGGATCAATATACTGTAACATTTTGTTTAGTTATTGATTGTCTAACTGTCAATATTGTGAGCTATTGCATTAATAATTTCTTGGCTGTTGCAGTTCTAGGGACACATAATAGTTTGGCAATTGTTTTACACGAGGTTAAATCTATGGGTACAACGGCGGTCTTATCGCTGAACAGCGATATCTACCAGACAACCTTAGGATGGACTGAAAGAACTTAAAATCTAAAAGGGGTAGTCTGTGGTGTACTGCAAATAAAAACGAATGTCAAAATTTTACATTTAAAAATACATACATTTATACTCGTACATACATATCAAATGTTACACGATTTCGTAGGAGGTGAGAAAAAAAGGAGAACAAAGAATAAAAGGAGGACTAATTATGAAAGAGATGAGAATATATATAAACAGAAAGGCATTAGAGAGAAAGGAAATGGTCTTTTACTAGATTTTTAAAAGAAGCGAGTGACTGGGCTTGTCTAACTGGCATCGGCAACGCATTCTACAATCGCACAGCTTGAACTGCAAATGATTTGTCATAAAATTTGGTGGAATGCGAGGGCATCAAAAGTATCAAGTTCTCCGATGATCTCAAGTGTCTAGAAAGTTCCTTCATAACTTAAAACGTTCTTTGAGATAAGAGGGGGTTGTAGGAATAAACGGAACACTGTAGAGTAATGATAAAACATGGGCATTCCGGCGAAGGCGGATTGGCAGCCACTCGAGCTTAATACGAAATTCAGAAACGCGGTCATCAACAGAGTCGCTCAAGCTTATCAAGCTGCACTTCGGATAAGATATAAAGTTCTAGTGTTAATGTTTTATGACAAATTCCTTAAACATTCTTCTTTTTTTAGTTGCAGAGATTCCTGAAGAGCTGCAGTATAGTGTGATGACATGCCTCACAACGTTACTACTGAATGTCAATGCCAAGTTCAGGGAGACGATGATGAAGTCTCACGTACCTCTGATGGGGAAGGCTGTCTATGTGTGCGTCCATATCGCCAAGATGGAGAGGCTTAGGGCATTAAGGTTAGTTTTTCTGAACCAGGGGCCATACTACGACTGTTATAAGGGATAAAGCTATTTGTTCCGTCTCTCTCACACTGGAACAACGGAAGCTTTAACACTTCATAGTGCGGCCTCTGGAGCAAAAAGCCATATTCTCATCCATTTTTTTTTTTGGGGTTTGGGAATTCATCCAATGACTTCTCCCGCTCTGGGTGGAGCGGGAGGGCGTGTCAGGCTTACTGACTAAAACCCACCCCTGTTCCTTCCCTACCTGAGTGCGCAGGGGTGCGGTAACTCATTTTTAGAATTTATCCGCTACCCCTAGGCATGCAGGCACCGGCCACGATGGGCCCCGTCAGTGGTGGCTGACAATCATCTCTTTACGGCGCGCGTGGAACACTACGCGCCGTCGACTCTCGGGCCTGGTGCTGATCGGACGGCGAGCTACCTACTGCTTGCCGTCTGCAGGCCCGGGTCTAGGGTCGCAGTACCTCTTCTGCGGTGGTAGCGGCCGGGGGTTCTCATCTTGTATAAATATCAACTGTTTTTTTTTGACATTTGAAATATTTGTAATCTAACCGGTTTATCGATGAATATACTAACATAGAGTACAACCAGTGAAAGCAGAATGTAAATTGATCGAAAATTAAACGAGATATAACAATTTTAAACAAATATATCTGTCCCTCTCTCGAAAACGCTGTTTTCTATGGCAGTTGTATCCGGGCGTCATGTCCTTTGACGTCTAAGAACACGTCGGACTTCTCTTTCTAACTATCAACTTTAAAGCTTTATAACTTCGTCGCTGATGATGATATTTTGAAAATTCCTTCACATTTGTTCAATAAAGTAATGCGAAATAGATCGGACTGTTAAGCACAGAATTAACACTGGATGGATGAAATGGCGGCTGGTCACTGGGACTATCTGCGACTCCCGCATTTCCTTTAAACTTAAGTGGAAGATTTATAAAACAATGGTCAGACCTGCTGTCTTGTATGGTTCAGAATGTTGGGCCACAAAAGGGATGAGTGAAAAGAATACTAAGAGCGATGTGTGGTGTTACGCGCATGGATAGAATTAGGAATGAGTATTAGAGAAAATCTGAAAGTGGCACCGCTGACTGAAAAGTTGTGTGGAAATCTGTTGTCGTGGTATGGGCATGTGATGCGGAGGAATGAAGAAAATGTCGTGAGGAAAGTCTTGTGTATGGATGTGAATGGCTATTAGAGTAGGGGAAGGCCAAAGAAACGATGGTTGGACTGTGTGAAAGAGGATATGGGTAAAAAGGGGGTGACTACAGAGATGACGACTAATAGAGGAGTATGGAAGAAAAAGAAATGTTGCGCCGACCCCAAATAAATTGGGATAAGGGCAGGAGAATGATTTGTTCAATAAAGTTAATAAGTCTGCTATTGAACAAATAAAAAATATCATGCATATTCCTTATATATATACTAGTTTTTACTTTTATTGGCATGCGGAGCTAACCTATAAGAAATTGTAATATGAACCTCAGATCATAGAAGAACACTATTTTAACATTTATCAATAAGTAAATCAATCTGCCTAGCATTTTCCCAACTATATTGGGGTCGGCTTCCAGTCTTAACCAGATGCAGCTGAATACCAGTATTTTACGTGGAGCGACTGCCTATCTGACCTCTACAACCCAGTTACTGAGTAATAGTATACCCCTTGGTAAGACTGATTGTCAGACTTTCGGGCTCTGACGACCCATAACGACTGTCAAAGATCCACGATTGGCAGCCGGGACCAACGGCTTAACGTGCTTTCCAAGGCGCGGAGGAGTCTCGGTATGTAAAGATGGTCACTCATCCATGGACTAACCCCGGCAAGCGTAGCTTAACCTGATAGATCGACCCGTGCGGCTGTTATTACTTTAGCCACGAGCTCCTCTTTAATTTTGACATTTATCAATAAATTAAATAAGTTAAAGATCAGAGGAGAGACATCGCATATTTTCTACATAGAATTGAAGAAGGAGAGGGCTACGGATTGAGCCTTGAGGCACGCCCATCTTAGCTGACCCTGAAGACCCGTTATAACGACTAACTATGACGACGGTTGGTTGGTGGCTGTTACTTTAGTTCAGTTATTGATTTAATGCCACCAACTGCATCAGCTTGAAAAGTGACTTGTTTGGAACTTAGTAGTTATTTTTTACAGTCGAGTTTTTTGAAAATATTCAATTTATTTATTTTCTACATTTTAATGAGTTATATTTTTGGAATCACCTCCTCAAATCCTTTATTTTGATACCCCACTTAATATAGTTCGTTGACTTTTTTTTTTTCACAATATGGCGTCTGGTTGTCGCCATATTGTATTTTGGTTACTGTCATGTTTTTAGTAGCACTCGCAAGGTTAAGACGAATCAATTGACGTAAGAATGATCAAAATCGGCTCACGCGTTTAGATTCTATGGTGCCACAAAGGAACAAACATACATACATAGGCTGTTAAACACATTACCCGTCTCTGCGTCGCGCAGTCGGGTAAAAAAAAAAACAAAATCAGCTGGTCCATGGACCCCGAAGCCGTGTAATTTATAGATCGGTGTGGTCAACATAATCAAAGAGAGGTCACAGAATATGTCAATTGCATCTTAAAACTGCTCCCAGGATTCGAAAATATGACTGGTCTAGCTGACCCGACACACTCCCTGTCTTAAAACTATGAACTGTCAAACGTGCGCAGTTTAAATAGTCGTTAAGTTTTCTGAAATTTTCTAATTTTCCGCGCAACTTTCTTTATTTTTTTTCTTTCTTATGAACCTTCTCTTAACAATAACAAACACAACAAAAAAAAATTAGCGAAATCGGTCCAACCGTTCACGCGTGATGCCGTGACCAAGGAAAGTAGGGATTTATTTTTATATATTATATGTATATATTTATATATATATATATATAGATAGATCCAACTCACCAGGGAGGTATACTTGTACCTTTTGCGAAACCAAACAATAAACACACCACGTACGTTTTTAATACTTTATTTTGAAATTAAAAGAATCATAAAACATATCAGATCAAACATTAATTACATTTTCGAAAGAGTTTAACAAATATTTGAATTGAATACAAAAAGGTTTTCAAAGTATTTCATTCTTAAGATATGAAGAAGTGAAAAAAAAAGTTCTTTTATAAATAATTTGAAAAGGCAGACATACATACAAAACAGGGTATATTGCAGAGATAAATCGTCGGTGATACTTCATCAGGTCAATTAGTTTCTAAAGTGCCACCGTAATCTCCGGCAGGGTTACCAAGCTGCTATAACCCATCTGAAGCGTTCATACTCATTGTACACACTTCCATTATGGCCCCAAACTAGTCTGTCTCCATAGCTATCCGTATTTACATCCAGTTTGAGTCCTTGACCATACTGATAATTCATTATGAAGAACACCAGAGTACCATTTTTAACAAAAGGTTCCAAATAATATCTATGCCTGTCTTCGTTGGAATTGGACGAGCCCCAAACTTTTCGGTCTCCGATATTGTCCACATTTACGTCCAATTTCAAGTACATATTGCGATGAATATTGTACAGTTTGAATGTGAGGCCGTTACTGTTCCAAACGGGGAGGACCTTCCAGCTCACTCTCTCACTAGTTATTTCACATTGGTTATGGTCACCCCAAGCCAGTCTGTCGTGGTAATAGTCAGTGTTCACATCTAGTTTCAAAGGCTGTTGGTATTGTTTATTGACTATCGTAACAGCGTCTTCGTTGAAGATGTGTTGGAAAGACTTGGGGAACTGATTGCGAACAATATCTTTAGCGCCACCGTGCCACAGTTTATACGCGAAGGACATGACATTTCGTGGAGCAGCGCTGATTAGTCTTGTTACAATTCCGTTGATACCTTCACCATTACTCGCCACTCCAAAGCTTTGGGCCATATTCACAGCAGTGTCATAGTTACCATTAACGACATTATTGTACAATTCATCCCCAAGGTTGCGTGTATTAAGAAAAGCCACGTGACTATCATAGTAGGACAATCCTTTAAGCTCGCGAGGCAGGGTAGCATTAGGACTAGAGTTCAGACCTTTTTTCCTCAATTCGTCAGCGAGCTCTAAGATCTCCTGAGAGTCACCATGCACTCCGAACACGACCACCTTGCCGTGATCGTTGCTGACGATGCGCGCGATGTCCTTAGCGCAGCTGCTGGTGATGCGTGATGCTGCCGCGACGGTCACGGTGAGAACGGAGTTGTCTTTGATATAGCCACTGGTGTCGCAGTCGTTATCATTGCGTACAGGGATTCTGTTCGGTATCTTCCTGTCCAAATCCGGGCCGCTACTGACCAGTTGGTACTGATGGTTGACATTGTAGCAGTTTGAAAAGCCGCGAATGCCTTCTTCGGATACAACCTTACCCTCACCCCAGTAGTCAACATGTGGAATCAGATCGTTGATGGAGACAGGTATTTTCTCCAAGTCATACTCTCCTAGGTAAGGAACCTCGGAGTAAGGAAACCGCTTGTTAATATTGGTGTTGAAGTTTGGTCGATCGGCAGACTTCCAAACAGTAATGGACCGCATGTTGAAGTTCAGTGTGTTGATTAATCTGTATAAACAATATTTATAAAAAAATGAATAGAGGAAAATTTTGCTACCTACTTTGAGCCCAGCCACTTAGAAACGAATCTAAGAAGGAACCCAGACTAATATACTTCTTTCGCCTGACGCAGGTCCTCACCGGACACGGTTGTTTCGGGAGTGTTCTGTGTCGGACAAGGCGGGAGGTAACGCCCGGGTGTCACCTTTGTGCGGGTCGCCCAGAGGACACTGTGGAGCATACGGTGGAGATCTGCCCCGCTTGGGCGGTGCAGATCTCCACCAGGTGGCAGCGAGCTCTCGCGCCCGGCGCTGGTCCAGACCATGGTACGGAGCGAGAGGGAACGGGAAGCAGTCTCCTCCTTCAGTGAAGCAGTGATGCTCGCAAAGGAGGAGGCGGAAAGGGTGAGGGAGACTCAACGGAGTGGCCCTCACGGCCGCAGCCACCGCAGGAGACACCCTGGGCGTCGGAGGTCGCAGGATGATCTCCGGCCACCGTAGACGCGGGCCTGCGGACGGCGAGTAAAGGGTAGCTCGCCGTCCGATTAGCACCAGGCCCGAGAGTCGACGGCGCGTAGTGTTCCACGCGCGCTTCAAAGAGAATATGTCCGCCTCCACTGACGGGCCCCATCATGGCCGGTGCCTGCATGCCAAGAGGTAGCGGATAAATTCGTAACAGATACCGTTACCGCTCCTCTGGGCACTCCAGCAAGGAAGGAACAGGGGTGGGTTTTAGACAGTAAGAGTCTGACACGCCCTCCCGCTCCACCCAGAGCGGGTGAAGTCATAGTATGATATCCCAGTTCCAAAAAAAATAAAGGACTAATATACCGATGGCAGCAAAGTGGAAGAAGACATCTACAAAATCGCAATTTTACAGGAGAGGATATTTAGTAAAAAGTTTTGACTATTGTGAGAGTTGTGGACTGCTTAACATGAAATTTTCTATGATGCATTAAAATAACATTCTTTATTGATTTTATAAAAGAATTAATCACTATATTTTTGTTTTACTGAAATAATGTAAGTGTACTTTTTTACTTGGAAAAGTCTTCTGCGTAGAAGAATACATGTGCCTGATATCCGTTTCTACGTTATCTAAAAAATCGAATAACTAAGATAACAATCTCCAGTAATACATATCTGGATATTTAAAGAAAATCTAAGCAACATGCAATCAATATTTCGCTTTTGTAGATGTCTTTATTTACTTTAAATTTATCAATTTACACATTTTACTAAATGAGTTATCTTCCACCAAACTTCATCTATTTATGTCAGTTAAATCATTTATTTAGTTCTCAAACCACGCGAAATATATAGTTTAAATAAAAATAAAAGGTTTATTATTATGAGAAAATAAAAATTCACGATTGACAGGTGACAGATAACTTTTATTATGTTTCAATCATCTGTCAATATTCCGATGTAAAGACGACCAAATTCAAAAATACTTTTCTACTGCGATATTTTTTCGAAACCGAGTGTAGATGTCTTTATTTACGTGCCAGATTTTTGTAATTATTTTGAAATAATTTTAATACATACTTGTAGAAAGAATGTAAGCTATTTAAAAAAAAAACATTTTGTCAAAAAGGTAGATGTCCGTCTTTACTTTGCTGCCATCGATACTTACTAAGCGGTAAAAAGCTACTTACCAACGCAGTATACACCTTTGTTTGTTTAAGTTTTCAACATGTAGCGTGTTTTTATATACGAAATTGTTGTTTTGATAGGTAGGTTACCAGTGGAAGTGGTAGTTATCACTAGTAACCGCAAGTTGTATAGAAAAAATATTTATTTTGGAACATCAGCCGCAAAACGATAATATACCTATACCTAGACATGCCTTTAAATAACATAACCTAATTAACATGATGTCTGTTAACAGTAGGTAGTCAGAAGTACACACAAAGAGGTTTGATTTTTTTTCTGTAGGTAGGAGGGTAATTTTTTTCGAGAGTATTATGTAAGTGTTATACTCGTATGTGTGTATGTCTATTTCTTTGGCATGCACTGTAGCCTTAACGGCTAGATGGATTTTAACAAATGAGATACCTATCATTAGATTGGTCTTGAGTTCTTGACCACCGAAGTGACATAAGGCTACATGAATTTAAAAAAAAAAAAGTTGGCGACCGCTATAAAGTAAACGTAGTCGTATTTTTTTGTGTTTGGTCATGTTGGGTATCAAAATCAAGAGCTCAAGGAGACCATTCATCATCATCATCATCATTTCAGCCGAAAGACGTCCACTGCTGGACATAGGCCTCCCCCAAGTGTCGCCACAATGATCGGTCCTGTGCGTCTCGCATCCATCGGCTACCCGCGAATCTCACAGGTCCACCTTGTGGGAGGCCGCGTCTTTAGACGATTACAAAAATATAACTCACTAAAAATTTTAAAAAAGAAAACCCGACTGGTAAAAAAAAACAAAAAGTTCCAAACAAGTAACAACGAGCAGACGGTGGCATCAAATCTGTGATTGAACTGAAATAAATTGCATCAACACTTTTCAAGCTTTTTTTTTTAATTTACCACTAATGGCTCAATTACACCTTCCGATTTCAAGGGACCCAATTTAGGAAACAGGAAGGTGTAATAGCAGTTAGCGCAGTTAGTGTCCGATTTAGTGAGATTGAAAGGTCCCGATTTGACTTCCTAAATTGTGTACGATTTAGGATAGTGTAATCGCATCACCCCGATTTAGAGCTAAGTGTTGCCAACTTAGAGACTTTGTCGCTAAAAATGGGCTAGTAGTATTTTTGTTTGTGTTTAAAATTAAATTAAATTTCACAAAGTCCCTTTCCCAGAAAAAAATCTGTGTCCGCTCTTTTTATTTTTAAGTCCGCTCCTGGTAGAATCAGTTTATAAGAGACTTTAGAGCGACTTTTGATATTTTGTTTAGGGACTCGAATTTGTAAGAGTTTGCAAAACTGCCGACTTAGGAGTTCAATTTAGGA
Organism: Polia nebulosa; assembly: GCA_951329385.1. Classification (NCBI taxonomy): domain Eukaryota; kingdom Metazoa; phylum Arthropoda; class Insecta; order Lepidoptera; family Noctuidae; genus Polia; species Polia nebulosa. The sequence continues at coordinate 5,536,474 of OX589603.1, forward strand.
TAGTGTAATCGCTCGCTTCCTGCTTCCTAGTTAGTTTGTTCCTAAATTGGGTTCCTTGAAATCGGAAGGTGTAATTGAGCCTTTAGTTGCAGCGTAAAACCGGCCAATTGCGATTCAGACTCGCGCGCAAAGGATCTATGTTTTTAACATGTTATTTTAAAACTACCATTTTTCTGTAATTTATAAGCAAAGAAGTATTTTCTGACTCTATGTTAGGGTCAGTAGTTTATTAGATAACGGGCTGGGGAGGATCGGTTAGAGCGATGGCTCGTAAGTAAGATCGCAGTGGTCACTTTTGTTGAGAATGGGTTCGGTTCACTCGCCTTAATCTTAGTTAAATAAGCTAAATCTCGCACCCAACCAAAGCAAAATTAAATAACATCGTAAAGGAAACATTATTATTTTACACCGCTTTCAGGAAATTGCGGCGCGGGCTTGAACTAAACCTTCTTTACTTTTTTGTTAACTGTGTGTGATGTCTGATGCTAATGGTGTCGATTCTCTTGTTCAATAACTAAACTTAAATTAGAGAATCGCTATCTTTTACTAAAAGGCAGTGAGTGCGAGAAAAGGACGGCTATAGCTATGAACTAAGTTAGAGATGTCAAACTAGTTCGCGCTTTACCACAGAACAGAAAAAACAGTAGAAGACGCAAGTAGGTGGGGCCCGCGTACCGTAGTTTTGCGGAGTTCCGCATATGTCTGCTTCGCGCACACGCCACGCGCATCAGTCTTGTTACAACCTTCATGGTGACGAAAACTTGAAACAAAATTACAATATTGCCTTATTGTGCTGTTTTAGAATGTAAACACGATAGCAGAACCAAAAACATATCAAATGGTGGAATATGATACCGTCGATTAGTCCTAATTTATTTTATTTCGATTAAAATTTGAAAAACAATATTTTATTAAACAAGACAAGTAAAAGTTGACTTTATGTCTTACAAATTAAGGTCTACTTTCTTTTAAACTCAAACATATTATTCGCGAAGATTCCTACTATGCACATGTCAAGGTCAGCTACTCTACTACAGTACTAATGACCTCGTTACGGAAATATCAATCTTATCATTAGCACAATACAGCTTTAAATTGAATGTATTTAATATATATAGTGACATCTAGCGGCGGGCAGCGTAACTTGCTCATTAAACTATTTCGTGTGCTCATTAAACAGAAAAGGTAATAAATACTTAAAAAGAGTAGATAATAAACGACTCTATGCTCATATAACTGCGGTTTATTTTCAAATAAGTGACGACTGACATATTTCCTACTTTCTTTCAATAATAAATTACTAATCACACAAAGGATTTCTTGAGTGTTACGAAATACAATTAACCTGTATATGTGTAAGTTTGGGTACGCTGGTTCCGATACTCATGAAGCGATTTCTACTGTTTTTTCTATTCTGTGCGCTTTACCGTGTTTTTAGTTGGCATGTTTTTACATGTACCCTTAATTTGTATGGAAATATTAATACAACAGGCAGGCACGTTACTTTGTGTAAATTATATCATCACCACTGCTCTCAAAACGGTGAAGGAAAACATCGTGAGGAAACCGGCATGTCCTAGAAACAAAAATTAAAGACATGTGACATCCACCAATCCGCATTGGGCCCGCGTGGTGGATTACGGCCCACACCCTCTCACAGAGAGGAAGCCTGTGGCCCAGCAGTGGGGACATTCAAAGGCTGATGATGATGATGATGATTAATACAACTAAATGTGACAGCTCTAATTTAGGTCAGTCTCTTTCTTGTTTTATTACAGAGAAAAAGATAGCAATAGCCTAAATTAAGTTTGTGCAGAACAGAATCGGCACCAATGTGCGTCTACCTTACATATTAGATCAGAGATAATCAATCTTTAGAATAACAAAGAAATATGACTTCATATCAACAGTCTTATTTATTAAACTCCCTAACCATATGCTTAGTTTAAACACTGATTAACGGATTCTAAATTTTAATTCTCCATAGACAATTTTGAATTAAGAACTTCCTAATCGGTGTTAATTTTAATTCTCCATAGACAATTTAGAATTAAGAACTTGCTAATCGGTATCTATAGCCCCAAATGTAATAGGGTATTCTCCTGTGATTATTTTTGTACAATATTTTATATGAAACAGCAAATAACACTAAATAGAAATCTTTTTCTAAAAACAGCATCAAAATTGGTTATTTAAATGAAGCAGCAATTAGCATTTCAAATATTGGTATAAGGAAGAGTGGGGGCGTGGTGGGGACATCTCTTTTGTACGCACGTAACCTAATGGCGGTGACGTCATACTTATGTGTGTGCATACTTTTTCTGTTACTTGACAGTTTCCCCTTCCACAAGATTTGAAAGGTTTCTATCTTACTTAATTTTGAACGGATTTGAAAAATTCTTGCGATTTTCGATGTTGGATAAAGTAACTTTTTGCTACAAATAATAAAAACAATCAAGTCAAATACCCTATTTTAATAAATACTTGGCGAGAGAAACACGACACTTCTAGAAAAAAATTGGGTTGAAGACCATTTTCATGTGTAAATCTCTTTCTAAAACTAGACTTATTATTAACGCCCAGACAATGTCAATCAATCAATCTGCCCGCGCCTTTTCCCAACTATCTTGGGGTCGGGCTTCCAGTCTAACCGGATGCAGCTGAATACCAGTATTTTACATGGAGCGACTGCCTATCTGACCTCCACAACCCAGATACTGAGTAATACGATACTCCTTGGTAAGACTGGTTGTCCGACTTTCGGGCTTCTGACGACCCGTAACGACTGTCAAAGATCCACGATTGACAGCCGGGGCCAACGCTCGGTATGTAAAGATGGTCACCCATCCATGGACCAACCCGGGCAAGCGTAGCTTAACCTGATGGATCGACCCTTGCGGCTGTTATTACTTTAGCCACGATTTCCGCCCAGACAATGTAATGTTCTATATTGTGATTTTGTGATCCTCGAAACACTTTCCAGGTTAGCAGCTTTACAATGCGTGACTGCACACACGGCGACCCACCCCATGCTGACCACAGATTACCGCATAAAAAACGAGGTCCTAGAGCAGCTGGCGGTAGACATGCTGTCTCTGATCCTCCCCGGCGTGATGTCGGCTCTGCAAGACGTCGCCAACTGCACGGAGAACCCTGGACATGCTGTGGTTGTGGTAAGATTGGCTGAAGTTCTGGGTTCTTTTATCTTTTTAGGTCGTCGAGGGCACGTATTAGGATCAAAATCAATAGACTGTCACCAAAAATGCCCGCCAATCACCACTTCCTTGTGTTTTAGCTGGGAAGAAGAAGTGATGCACAAACTCCCAGCAAAACAACTGTCTGTTCAGGTCAAAACTCAGACTACATTATACAGACTATAGTAAGCGTTTCATACGAATGTGAACCTTACTCTTATTTTCATAATGTTCGTATAATCGAGTGCGAGCAAGCATTTTAAAAGAATCTGTACATTAATTTTACACAAATAATATCTTCGTATTTGAAGAATGCAACAATACGCTGCTTCAAGAACTGTCCCTCTTGCTATATCCAGCGTTTTATTCCTTACTAATAAACCGCGGTTACCAGTAAGTTGGATAATATCATCAGAAATCTACGTTGAAGAAAACAAGTGTGCATCACAACACTACGTACATGACAGGCGTGACAGCAAAAGGTCATCGAGCAATAAAGTATGGGTACCTTGCTCATGATTCTATTACCATAACGGGTTCTTAGGGCTTTATCTTCTAATATACAGCTTGTAACGGAAAGGTGTGGTCATATTTTAAGAACTGCATCTGCCAACCGACATGAAAAACTTTCTTAAAGAAAACCCGAAAAAAATCTCAATTTTTTTTTTACCTCATACAAATAATGATCAGCTATTTTTGTATGGAGTTTTTTTTTTTTTTTGGGAATTTTCTATTTTTTCTGAGAGAAAGTTGTTCATTTCCATTTGCAGAACTGGTTCTTAAAATATGACCATACCTTTCCGTTACACCCTGTATAAAAATCTCGTGTCACGGTGTTTGTGGTTGTACTCCTCCAAAACGACTCGACCGATTTTAGTGGTTTTTTTTTATATTTGGTAGGTATGACAATAGGTCGTAAAGTATTTTTACCCTCCTACCCTCCATTTTTAATCGCGATTTTTATACTGCAGAACAAAGTTTGCCGGGTCATATAGTTTTACTTATATATTTGATCCACACAGTTTTACTATTTTGGACCAAACTGTAATTTGTATGATTGACAATATTGTCACAATACAGTTTTCTTGGTATAATAACTAAACGAATAGTAATATTTTTTATTCTAGATAGCAATAGACGCAATGCATCGAATATTATGTCTGGCCATGAACAATAAGTACATGTGCCAGGCCGAACTCACCGTGGAAGACTTTGCCAATATGTTCAAAGAGAAGGAAATCATAGAAGTAAGCAGTAAGGGTAATTAGTAATTTTAGAGAATATAATAATTAGTAAAATCAACTACAACTTGAATTGGATTTTTACACAAATTTTCTGTTCATTTTAATTTGAATACCTTTTTTGTTTAATCAGTTGAGAAGTGGTAACGCGGTTTTTTGCTCTGAAATTTTATGGAAACCACTTGCTCAACTCATAAATTATTTTCTGTTTCAAAATTTTTCTTCTCGCTTTTAAAACGAAGCGTTTTTTTTATCAAATTACCGTCGCATTCTGTTAATATTTTGCCGCTCTTTCAGCTGTGGATCCCAAAAACTTGCCAGTCAGAAGTCCAGAGTGGTTTAGTGTGGCCAGTAAGAAAATATTAGTGGTCACTCAGCATTTGGTCGCTTTGAGAACACATGAACATTTCCGAGTGAGAAAGGAACTTGCCATTTATTGTTCCAGACTGATGTTTGAATGTGATATGTGAGTATTGGAAACTGTTATGCTTAAAGGCGAGTGGGTGAGTTTTGAGCCAAAACAAGACAAAAGCTAAAATCCGACACACTGATTTTCCGGAAGGTGAACGTTTAATATGCACCAGTGGCGGACTTATAGACATAAAATAACAAAATAAACCTAAAAATATATGTGATCAGATTTTGTTTCTATGTTTAAAGGGATTATTTATTCAATCTATATATACAAACGCACTGCTTTTGCGGAGCGCCAGTTTGGAACTCAGTCTGCCTATATTTATAACAAAATTAATGCCAGATTGGGATTTCATCCTGAGGTTCTGCATAATTGCAAAAAAGTCATAACCGAGTGGCTGCAAACCTTAACATATGAGGAAACAGAGGTCATACTGGTTAGAATAGGCTAAGTGAGCGGATTGTGCTTTTACTGGTGTTATAATAAAAACGGTGGTAGTAGTAGTTAACAGTGGGTTATGATACTGACTAAATTAAAGTGAGGGAAAATATACACAAATGTTTGTTTATCTCATGCGGTCGCTGCCACAGACAAGTAATGACTGGAATGAATACTTGGTGATATTAAAATTTTGGATTCGCCTAGTATCGTATTGATTTTATCATAACATGAGTTAAAACACAGTAATTCTATTTTTGTATTTCGGTATCTCGTTTGTAAGGTATAGTAATATAAACATGTTTTTGAAATTTAAAATTCGATTTTTTTTTTGTTAAGAGAGTCACTCTGATAATATAATTGCATACTTACGCGGTAACATGTGAGAAATACAATATTCGTTTGCTAGGTTGTAAGTATTTAAATTTATTTAGTGTCTGTTTATGTTGTTCTGTTTGCTTTTGGATTTCCTTAAGTTTGGTTTCTTTTACTTATTTTCCAAATATCCTGTTTTTAGCTCAAAATTGTAATAATTAATAAAACAAGGGAAGAGTGGGACAACCCCAACACAAGTGTTGTTAACTACTTACTGGGGCTGCCTCGATATTATATGTAATGCAATATTTGAGACAATAAAAACAATTTATTATTATTATTATTATAAACTTATAAAATATTTAACTAACTGTAATTAAAACAAAAACTCCTAACTAAATAAAACTTAAAATCTGCCGTCAAAAAATTCCTCCGCATCGCTGTCTACTGGAAGTGTGCCTAAAAGACTGGCGGCATTGCCACGTTCTATGGCAATGCTTAACCTATGGCTGAGGAAAAAGCCAGCTTTTGGGTCACGCGAAGTGTTAACAAGGCGTTTCGATAGATCTTTAAATACTAAATGAGCACTTGGATCCCACGGCCCAAAGGTTATGATGTTTAATCATTTAATAAAACAGTAAGTTATACGTTTCTACGGTACGTTTCTTTTCTAAATGTAATGTTTGTATAAGTATATTTGATTCCGCCAGGCCCGTTCCATCAGCGGACCACAAGACGTAGGGCGATGTGCCACCGGTACATGGTGAACATCCCATCCACACGCACTTAACGTTTTGAGAACATATTCATTGTGCGTACAGCTAGGGACTGGAATTCCCTGCCGGAGTCTGTTGCCCGATAACTACAACCTGGGAGTCTTTAAGTCAAGAGTGAATAGGTTACTTCTAGGCAAGCGTGCTCCATCTTCGACCACATCATCGCTTACCATCAGGTGAGATAGTGATCAAACGCGTGCCTATCAACAATAAAAAAATAAATAAAAAAAGTATTGATTTTTCAGAACATTGATTATTCGGGTAAAAAACGGTTTATATGGCCACAACACTACGGCAATAAACCCAAAGACATGACATTGTAATAACGTCCTGTCGGAATATTAATTAACGATTAATTCTCGTTTTTTTATCTTATTTTTCTAATATACAGTAAAACTTGGTGCTTACGAATGATACTCATTGTTGTAGTGTACTAATTAATTAGGATTATGAATTTGACATTTATACAAAGTTTTCGCGGCATGTAACATTCATTGTGCGTACAGCTAGGGAGTGGAAGTCAAGAGTGAATAGGTTACTTCTAGGCTAGCGTGCTCCATCTTCGACCACATCATCGCTTACCATCAGGTGAGATAGTGGTCAAACGCGTCCCTATCAACAATAAAAAAAATAAAAAATCAAATGGCACTTCTAAGGCTATCAGGAATATAAACTGATGTCTGCTTGTAGTCTAACCAAATGTAGTTGAATAACAGTACTTAGCATGGAGCGACTGCCATCAGACCTCCACAACCCAGTAACCGCGTATGCGTGGCAAGACTGGTTGTTGGATTATCAATTTATCAGGCTTCTGATTAAAATCTGTCGACAAAATTTATGCGGTTGTGAAGTGCGCTACTCACTTCGCTGTACCCTACCACACCCGCGCTGTTTGCTACAGCGATGTGGTATTGTTTGCCTCGTGTCCTGTACTCGCAAAGATTTATATTGGCACATCACATTCGCATCACGAGCAACATTTATTAAATTCCAATAAAAATGTGATTTATTTCCAGTGTCCTAGCGACCACAGTGCCCATAGCGCTGGACACGCTCATCTCTCTCGCCAAGGACTCGTACCCCGAGGTGGCCGAGTACGCCAGCAACGCCATCAGCACTTACTTCTCCAACTCCAACGATGACGCGCGCACCAGGACGCTGGACTCTCTCTGCGAGAACTTCTTCTCGACTGTCAATAGTCTGCCTAGGGTTATGAATAATATTGGTAAGTTGTACTTGAATGTTATAACTTTCTATAGTAAAAAAACTAAAACTCACTTATTTTTTAACCGACTCCAAAAAAGGAGGAGGTTATAAATTCGGATGTTTGTATTATTTTTTTTGTATGTTCGGGCATAACTTCGTCATTTATTTTATTTTTATTTATTTATTTGGGAAAAACAACAACATTTATGGACGGATTTCCAAAATTCTTTTTTTGTTCGAAAGGGCTTTATGCCGAAATGGTCCCATTTAAATTTCATACAGATCTGATGATGAGTTTGAGTGTTTCTGGTTTTGTTTCTTCGTTTTTGGACACCGACTTCCGAAATTAAAGTTATTTTGCACTTTTTTTTTGGAAGTCGGTTCTATTTTTTCGTGTTCTTCTTAAAACACGTTTCATTTGTCAGTCCGCCATATTGGATTTAGAATGATGTCATTTAGCTGACCATGCATTGTTATCTAAACTAAACAAGTATGCAAAATTTCAGCTTAATCGGAAACCGGGTCAAATTTAACTTAAAAGATTTTTTTTACATAGTTACGAGTAGTTGGTTAGTTCGTTACAGGTGAAACTAATAAAAGTGTATTAATAAAAGGTGATGTTTTCTTTGTGTGTTTTTTGTTCCGCTAACTTGAGAAACAGTTATCTGATTAACGTGTTTTTAGGATTTATTGCTGTCACCACGGGGTCTCACCTCGAACAAAGAAAATTTAGTTCAAATAAATCTCAGTAGATGGCGTAATATGCATCGATTTCTTATTGAAGTTTAAGTAATATTAATATTTTGAAAATAAATATGATAAAGACTGTATTTTCTTATTTAATAAACTGCCCTAAGCATATAATTGTGGAATAATGGGCTTGTTATTTAAATTTAGACGATTATTGGAACGAATCCTTAGACATCTGTATTTCTTGTACCAATAGATGGCGCTGTTTGAAGTTTTAGAGTTTATCTATTCGCCTCTTTAAAATTTGAATATTGACACATTTTGATACAGTAAAACTGCTATAAAGTGCCAAAAATAATATAAAATAATTCCTCAATGTGTGAGAAAATATTGGTAAGACTTTAAGTAAATTCATTCAGCTTGCAAGCCGTCGCTGCTAACACCATCTAGCGAGGTGTATAGGACGGGCCCCAACGAAGAACAAAAGTTACTTGTGCCAGACGAAAACCCGTAGTTACGGCGGTACCGTTTCTTTGTATGTGTTGAGGCATCTGTACGCTAGTATTATATTATCTGTGCTGTCACTCAAGTGTCCGTCTGTCAATCTGTCCGTTGTCTGTCACACAGGTTTTACAGCAAAACGGTTGGAGCTACGGTCTTCAAATTTTGACAGTATAAGCATCTTGTTGACCCAAAGCCATACAAATAGTCAAATATACATTTGGTACGGAACCCTAAATGTGCGAAGTCTGACGCACTTGGCCGGTTTTTTAGTGTAGGCGAGCGTAGCCATTGACATCATAGTTGTCTACATAACTTTCTTTATTAGTAGTATACTTTATAGCTTTTTCGCACTCGGTATTAAATGTAGTAAAAAAACACTCATTTAATTACATTTAGTTTGTACTAGGTTCCAGGTTTACTACCTTTGTTAAGAGGCCGTACACGAAATTTTGGCCGATTTCACTAATTTACGTGATTTTACAGTTAAAATAATGCATTTCTATAAGTTTTAATGCACAACATGAAATATCATTTCAATTATGATCTAATGAATGAGCTAGATTCGAAGCTTGCGTTGCGTTTTATAAGTCGAGATTTGGGTTGTTTTAAAAGATTTTTTTAGTAACAAATTTTTGTAATTTTCACATTTTTTTGTCAAGAAATGGATTGATGGTGAACTGAAGTTAATTTTTTGCTGTTTTAATTTTATGAACGAGAGTTCTAAATAGCCAAATCAAAAGCAATTATTTGCCCATTTTCTCTAAAATTTTACTAAGTTCAATATTTTTTTACTCAAAAACTTTATATAAAAGTGGTAAAAAATGATTCATACATTATATAGACGACTTTTGCAACAATATGTTCTAATTTTTTCATACCGTTTAGACGTCAAAACGATTCGAAATTATGTAATATTCTAAACCCCTTACAGCAAAAATTCACAAAACCGTCGTCGGTTTGTGGTCGATTTGTGGAGGTATGCGGAACAGAGTGTAAAGTCCCGCAAACCTCCGTTGAAAAGGGAGGATCCTCCGACCAGACGGGTGTTGTGTCTGGTCCGGGCAACTGCCCGATAGTTGATTTCGGGCTGTTGTATATGATCAAATCGTGCGGAGAACTCTGCTTGCGATCTGTGGTGTCATCGGGGCGATTTCGTACGGGTGTACAAAATCGCCCCGTTGACACCACAGATCCGTGTCCGCTATCTCCGCTAATCTTTCCACCTGTAAATCAGCAATTTGAGAAGCGATTACCGTTTGTATATTTTGGGCTAGCCGGTTAGTCCATATGCTTTTGACGAACTCAGCTGCACCTGATGGCCCTGCTAAATTTTGCAAGTGTCTCAAAAATTGTGACGGTTTGCGATCACCTAATTCCTCGTAGAGTAATAGCTGTTGTATTCGTTTTTCTTGTGACGCAGACAACCGACTTATGAGTTCTGTTTATTAGCCTCTGGAGGGTTTTTTTTTTTTTTTGGGGGTGGGAAATCATCCTATGACTTCTTCCGCTCTAGGGTGGAGCGGAAGGGCGTGTCAGACTCTTACTGACTAAAACCCACCCCTGTTCCTCCCTGCCTCGAGTGTCCAGGGGCGAGGAAACTCTTTCGAATTTATCCTCCACCCCCGGGCAGACCTCTGGAGGGTTGGTAATGATATCCCTGACTTGCAAGGCGTATTTAGTCTCGAGTTGAGTCGATGCAAAATAAAATTTAGTTGAGTCGCTGGTAATTCTGGACAGAATAAATTGGCCTTCTAGCTGGGCGAACCACAATGCCGGCTCTTCTGGACAAAATGGCGGACAGCGCAATGGCATTCCAACCGCCGTTACCTCTCCTGAGGCAGCGGGAACATCCTTACAGTCGACGTAGCTGTCCGACTCAGTCATTGTAAAAAGAGTTTAAAATCGCTCACCACTAATTCCTTGTACCAACCACTTTCTGCTCTTGAGTCAGCCACCAATGCAAACACAAAGCACACTCTTCCTTTGCAGGTCCACCGGTATCTTGAAGTCTTGTAACGCGGTAGTCGAGGGTCACCAATGATGTAGCGACATCTATGACGCTACAGATTAATCGTAATTGTAGTTAAAAAAAAGCCAGCTCATACATTAGATCATAATTGAAATGATCTTTCATGTTGTGCATTAAACTTTTAGGAATATATTATTTTAACTGTAAAACCACGTAAATCAGCGAAATCGGCAAAATTTCGTGTACGGCCTCTTAAGTTCTCATTTAAATTACTTGTTAGATCATTTAATGCAAGTTCTGCTCCATTTTTTAATTCATTCGGTGAGTAGTGACTACCCTGCGGACGGCGAGTATTGGGTAGCTCGCCGTCCGATCAGTGTCTGTTCCACGCGCGCCTCAAAGAGATGTTAGCAACACCTGACGGGGCCCGTCATGGCCGATGCCTGCCCAGGGTCGCGAATAAATTCGAAATATACTTACCGCGCCCCTGGCAACTGAAGGAACAGGGGTAGGTTTTAATCAGTAAAAGTCTGACACGTCCTCCCGTTCCACCCAGAGCGGGAGAAGTCATTGGATGATTTCGCACACCCACAAAAAAAAAAGAGTTACCGCGGCCATTGGCACAAGCAATTGAAGGAACAAGGGTGGGTTTTAGTCAGTAAAAGTCTGACACACCCAGAAAAAAAAGGGTTCCAACGAAATCAGTTTCGGTTTAACTCGAAAGGTCAATGATATAACCAAAATCGCGACAAACAATGTGATGACGGAACCAAAGAAAAGCGACCTATACGTCATTCCAGAGTGATATGAGGATGATGAGTGGCAGAGAAATGTAGTTTCATACAATTTTGGACGATCTAGCTAGATCTGTAATAACTTTCTTCACTTACAGACTCCACCCGCAAGCTGTCAACCTTAGACCTGCTGCACGGCTACGTGTCGGTGCTGAGCTGCGACAGGCAGGCGCAGCGGCTGACGTCATCGCTCAGCGTGCTGGACAACGTGCAGGCGGTGTGTGCCGCGCTGGTGCAGTGCGTGGCTATACATGCCGACCTCACAATGCTGACGCAGCATGCTGTCAGAGGTAAGGAGAAGCAAGATAACACGAACCCAGACTCTCACTGTAAGCTATCAAGCTTAGACCTAGACGCGCTGCAGTCTCAACATTGATAGCGAAACTTACGTTAGCTATCGATCGCTAAATTACTAGCCTTTAAAAAACTAGTGAATAGGTTACTTCTAGGCAAGCGTGCTCTATCTTCGACCACATTATCGCTTACCATCAGGTGAGATAGTGGTCAAACGCGTGCCAATCAACAAAATTAAAATTATAATCTCCCTCATTAGTGAGGAAAAGTTTTAGATGATAACCTGAAAAAATATTGATTTTCATGAAATATACAGTACAGAGACGGTGTAAATTTTAACTTGGAAGCACTATTTTTCATGAAAACTTATAATCTATTTAAATTTTAATTAATAACTTTTACCGCTTGTAACAATTAAATTAACTTGTCAAAATGTTAAAGGACATAAAAGTTTGCCCCCTTGCAACATACTGTTACGTCGACCGTATTACACTGGAATGTCCGAGAATGTAGTCGAAGTTTCCAGAAGTTTCCACTAGTTCGAGAAAATTCCATTGTGGTACTGTGTAGAAGTTCATAGATGTTTCTAGAATGTTCCACTATAGGATAGTTCGACAATGTTCTGGTAACTTCCATGACTGTATAAATAGGCCGGACGGCCTGCGATTGGGTCAGTCTGTTTTCGACTACGGATGCGAACGGAAGCGAATACAAGCGATTACGAAGAGAATAGTGATTATTAGCGAATTAGTGTTTGTGTAAAAAAGTTGTTGAGTTAACGCGTCAAGCCCCTCATTAGCAGACACAATTAAAAACCTATTGTTATGGCGACGCGAGGGGACTGACGCGTAAAGGATATTTGGTTAATTAATCGGTGTAAAATAATTTATCCCATACCTAACTCGTAACAATACATTTCTTAGCGAACGAAATCGGTCGTTACGCGATCGTTAACAATGTCGAGACTGTAGGCTCAGGACGCGAAATATTAAACATAAGGAACTACCGCATCCATACTGAAGTCACTGACCCGGCGGCTTAGCGCGTCGCGGTCGTGACGAAGCTCACGGAGCGACTGCAGAAACATTTTTGTACCGTGATGCAACATGTCTGGACTCAACTGCTCGTACAACAACTGACCATGTCACCACAAGGCACACTCCTCAAGGCGCGTTGGCGCAACTGCCTGCTCGCAACGTACAATTGTCACGATGTGGACTGGTGGAGGACAGTTGGATGAGATAAATAGGAACACACACGTTTGAGTCGTATATTTGTAATATTTACAGTAGGCACAAATATGGATCCAAAGGTATAATTTTAAAACGTGACGATGATGAAAACTGAACTGGACTAAATTATAAAACCGCACTTCACTTTTCCAGACACTCTTAAAGTTAAAAACTGGTTACTGTCTATTACTGAAGAGTGTTGGAAATTGGAACATAACAATAATATAGAGGAACTTCCAGTGCGGCAGCTGAATCCGGACTGATTTTTAATGAAAAACAAGAGGCTAGACAGAAAAGGCAAAGGAATATACGAATTTTGAAATTGCAAACTAGGTAATTAAAAACGTAATTTAGAATGTAGGTCCGAAAACAAACAAGGTTGTAACACCGCCTTGTTACACAGTAATTACGGATGTGCCAGATACACTTGCCAATTAGAATTAGAACTAAAATATTAATTTTACCTTTCTTCCAGATGTAACCTCACCACCACCGACCGGCTCACCCTGGTGTAAATTCCGGCACCTAGACAACGAAGCTTGTTCTGAAAGAGTACAACAGATCCTGTGCCTCCTTGGTGCGGCGGAGTGCTCCTCTCTCCTGCTGGACCGACTGCTGGAGCTGTTCCAGCAGGAGCGAGGCTGCGAGCTCGTGTACATCTGTAACTGTATGGCGTCAGGTGAGGGTTACAACTTACTGCACGTGATCCTATATCTCCTGAGCTAGTGAGAGTTTATATTTGAGATTGCATACGCCTTTGCATTTTGCGTTTGTAGCGTAGTCCTCAACCGCAACGCGAACGCAGTATCTTCACAGCACATTTTCAATACAATTTGATCTACGCAATCCAAGTGAATCATATAAATACGCAGGCACTATGAATGGCGGCCTACATTAGACATACGGATCGAATTCAGAACCTTGTTTTTTTAAGTCTGTAAAAGTTTAAAACCTATGAAATCTTTATTTTTTTCACAGCAACAAATTCTTCAGAAGACTTCGTGAAGCGAATCCTAAACACATACCTAGAAGAAGATGTGTGGTACTTGCCTCTGGAAGTGGCCTCTGACGACCCCGCGTTGACTGACCAGGAGACACTGGACGTCTCGGTGTACAACCCCAGGGCTTGGGACAAGGATAGTGTGCCCGGTGAGTAGTATTATAGTTAAAGGCTCAATTACACCTTCCGATTTGAAGGGACTCAATTTAGGAACAAACTAACTAGGAAGTAGGAAGCGAGCGATTACATTGTCCCAAATCGGACTCCTAAATCGGGCTCCTAAGTCGGCAGTGTTGCCAATTCTTACAAATTCTATTATTGAGATAGCTTAGGCAAAAAGCAGTCGGAAAATGTTAGTTTTAGTTCATAAAATAACAAAATAAATTTTAATATTCAATTCAAAGTTTTCAGTTTTTTAATCTGTTAGTTCTTTGTAACCGCCATGTTATACGGCATACGACTGTGTAAACTATAAAGTGACAACTGATCAGCGTATCTATGCTTTGTACTTTTATTTACACAGCTAACTGACGTCATGACCACTGAGCATTATTGCCACCTGTATATCATGTGCTCTCTTTGCTAATGATATGACATTGTCTTATGTCCTCTCTTCTCCCAGACCTATATGAAGGAGCCGTGGAAACCCGCTATACGGACATAAGCTACCGAGCCCCGCGCCTGAAGCTGCAGTCCGACCCGAACAGATGCGCCACGCTGGGGGACGCACAGCGCAACATGCTGCTGTCCTGCTTACTCACTGAAGGTGTCGGCGTGATAGCTAAGAGGCTCATGGACAAGTACCAGCCGTTTTTGTTGAAGACTCTGTGTTTAGTGTTGGAGAGAGTTGGTAAGTAATGCTCTCAATTAATGAAAATTTTAATTTAACCGAATATATCGGGACTTCGAGACAACGCAGTCGTTTCAAACAGAAACCGAATATTTGACTACGATCGAAAATTTTACAAATCGCCTGGTAAGTTAACACTTAGCAAACTACTACCACAGATAATATAATACTGGCGTACAGATGCCTCATCTCATACAAAGAAACGTGACCGCCCTAATTACGGTTTCCTGCAGGCAGCAGGCTATTCTTTCCGCATTCGGTCCCGTCCGGCACTCCTCGCCAGATGGTGTTAGCAGCGACGGCTTGCAAGTTGAATTTATTTACTTACAGTCCCACTTATATTAACCGAATTCAAAAAAGGGAGGTTCTGTATTCGACCTGTATGTATGCTTGTTTGTCCGCATTTTCTCGAAAACTTCTGATCCGATTTGGATCAAAATATGATGAGTGAACGTAAGTGAACCTTCACACTGGTTCGCTGACACACTGAAGTGTATACTTGGCTGCAGTCGTCATCAGCCGCGTTTTGCTTGTAAAAAGTGTATTTATTTTAATAGAATTAGAAAATTAGAATTTTCACTTCGATCGTGTAGTCATAAGCACACGCCCGTTTTTTAAAAGTAAATCATCAATATATCAATCAGTATACTTACTTGCAGGAAGTAAATACGAGATGCTGCACCTAGCGGGTCTGAAGGCTATCCACGACATAGCGTACGCGTGCGGCCACGCCACCGTCGCTGATCTTATCAAGCACAACGCTGATTACTTCACCAACCAAGTCACTGTGAGGCTCAAGAAGGTACCACCTCAAACATGATAATTAGCTTATCAGGGTCACAATTTTGTTAACTATAAGAGGGAACGTGTCGTAATTCACTACGCAGACCAAATTGAGAAATGCGAATCTGTTTGATTGAGGTTCTGTGGTGAGAGTTAGCCGAGAAAAACTGTAACGGAACGCTTTAGTTTATCGCCATCAGACGCCTGTACAAATGCACGTACAAGGCACTGCAGTACTCCGGCACATCCATTAGTCCGGCACCCGGATTTGAATACTGCCAGATTAGTGAGACTCCTAACTGTACTTATATCTTGTCCCCTATTCTGCGGACGCATAGAAGGAGAGAGAGAGAGAGAGTGAGAAATGGCGGCGGGGTGGTGATAGTGGTGGTTAATTTTATTTGGATGTTAATTTTGATTTTGGTTTTATAATTTTAAATTTTAATGTTTAATTTTATTGAAATTATTTAATTAATAATTTTAAAATAGTTATGACATTTATTATTATTATAATTTTAATTTTATTTGAAATGGAATGATCTAAAAAAAATAGATTGAAATAAATGATTTTTGAATTTGAATTAGAGTGGGATGCCGTAGCCCCTTTGCTCTTGTCGGGTGACCCACGACACCTCGAGTCTTCTGTTTTCTGGAGTCTGACGTATTTTCTCACTATTGTAGATGTAAATCTTCTCTGATAATCTCAAATCCTGAGGCCCTTCTCTTGGCCGTATACCTCCAGTAAAGTTAGGCTGGCGTATCGGATAGTCCTCAAAACGGTCACGCATGTGCTCCTTGAGTACACGGGTGTCGCCGATATACGCATACGAAACCTAGGATCACCGAATTCCCCCATAGACGCCCTGAATAATTTTTCCTAATCTGCTTCTGGAAAAAGATGGGCGGGTTGGAGTAATGGGCGCTACGGCACGCACAATGGTGCACCATGGATTGAGTACGCAAGTTCGGTAGTGTATGGAGTACTTCTCTCATCTTTGGGACGGATCTATCAGATACCAAGTTGATGCACTTGAGGCAACTGAGAGGCGCGTCGAGAGGATCATCGGCAATGATAAGCTAGTCGAGTCAAAGCTCCAAAGTCTTGGGCATCGACGCCGAGTTGCTAGCCTGTCGGTTTTCTATCGGTTGCATTTTGGGGAGTGTGCGTCGGAATTGCATAATTTAATTCCGCCAAGCCCTTTCCATCATCGGACCACAAGACTTACGGCGATGCGCCACCGGTACATGGTGAACACCCCATTCACACGCACAAAACGTTTTGAGAACACATTCATTGTGCGTACAGCTAGGGAGTGAAATTCCCTGCCGGAGTCTGTGTTTCCTGATAGCTACAACCTGGGAGTCTTTAAGTCGAGAGTGAATAGGCAACTAGGCAAGCGCATCGTCGACCACATCATCGCTTACCATCAGGTGAGATAGTGGTCAAACGCGTGCCTATCAATGATAAAAAACAAACAGTTTTTTTCTTAACTAATATATTGATATGAGTACTAGATAGAAGGTGGGCTTGCTAGCGACTTCACTTCCTCCCACTCCCTGCTGTGCCAGAATCTACAAAGGTTTTTTAAAACGTCTGACCAACGGCAGTAACCTATTGCTTCGCATAACATTTCAGGCTTGGAACTGTCAGTCAGCATTGCAGATACTGTCGGTGGTGATGGAGTACAGCGACTCCAGTATATTGAACTATCTCTACGGAATCGTTCAAGATGTGAGTATCAAAACCTACTTAACTTCTACACTTTAAATGGGGTATTTTACAAAAAAAAAAAACAAACTAGTTCGTCAGTTAAATAACCAAAAAATATTGGACACGTATTTTGTGCTTTACCAAACCAATAAAAAATGACAAAGATAAAACGCATCAAAGTTCAGAAGTGTGGGCTCGTTACGTCACTTTGGTGGTAAAAAGTGTCGCACCGCGTGATGTCACGCGACATTTCAACGCACTGTATCGCCCTCATTTCTTGTTTACGTAACAAAATAAAAAATACTTGTCCAATATTTTTTGGTTATTTAACTGACGATAATTAGATTTTTTTAGAAAAAAACCCCATTGAAAGAGTGCTATTTAAAAATGAAAATACAGTTGGCGCAGTAGTTGAGCATTGGCTGCTGCGCTGCGTGTCACGGGATCGATTACCGCGTGGAACAAATATTTGTTTGGCCTACAGATACTAGTAGTTGTTTCAGGTCTGGGTGTCTTGCGTATGAGTATTTAAATGTTTGTGAACGTACCCACAATACATGAGTAATCTATAGTGTGAGGCAAGTTTTTGAAAAAAAAAAAAGATTGGTTAGTCATCGTAAATTAATTACTTATTTCTTGCTACAATCGCTCACGCAAGAAAGCCAAATATTGGATTAAGGCGCTATTTATTAGCTGCCAACGACCTTGAGTGGTTAGCTTGCGTGTTCTGCGCTGAGCTCACGTAACGCGTCGTACGTCCACCCAGTAATAGGACTCGCCCATCAAGGAGCGCTGTCCGAAATTAGACGCATTATTAATTTATTACACATAAAACAACACTACTAACTTATAAATAATTAAATGATCTTTAAAATGGTGAAGGTATAAAAATACGCTTAATATTTTTTGCGTGATTCTCAATTTTTTAACCGCGTTGGACATAACTACAAATCAATTACACGATGTTACAAAAATATTATTTCAAATATTCTTAGATCAAATTACGACGGTAATAGTCTAAAGTAACATATATTTTTCGCAAAGAAATAAGACTAGTCGTTTAGACGTGATGTTCAATTAAAAACCTTTAAAAGTCGTATAACTGCGCCTTAATATCACAAATATTATTTGCCTAAATATTTAAATAAGCACCTTAATTTCCTTCTCTTTTTACAGGTTCTAGTCCAAAGTTGTGATAAATATTATGAAAAAGATCTGTACGCGTACTTACAAGTGTTCCTAACATTCGTGGAATGTATCCGCAAGTGGTATCCCATAGCCGACACCGCACCAAAGACAACTGAACAGCAGCAGACCATAGATGTGATGAGAGATCTGACAGTGTTCGTAGAGAGTAAGGCGGAAGCTGAGAGGCTGATGAATGAACAGGATTTTGAGAAAGATAGTGGGCAGAGTGTGGAGGAGATGTATAGAGAAGATATGAAGAAGAAGGAAGATGATGTTTTAGATTATGATGATACAGTCACAGGTAAGAATCGTGAGCTGACAGATATATATTTTGTTTTATATTTTGTCTAAAACGGTGTTCTAGTTAGATTTAAACTTTGTAAGAATCTATAAATTAAAGGAAATAAATCTTTTCCCTCACTAGCTAAGCGTTTAGGTACGTTATGCGTTGCTGGTGCTTTCAAGCCCGAATTTTGGTGTACCCAATTTCATGATATTTAAACTTTTTCTTTGTATTAGAATGCTCATCTGATTTATGCCTTATTCTTTTATTTTTTTGTTAGTTAGCATGAACTGTCCCACTCCTGGGCAAAAACCTAACCCCGTTGCTATCACATCTCTTTGTTGTGCTTCTTCACGCCAGTTCGCCAGGAAGCTATTAAATATAGCGTGCAGGAACTATAGATGGCGCCACGTCAATGTCAAGTATTTTTACAGTACATGTTGCGGATCTCACTCAATAGATGGCAGTCTACGTTACGCGTGCTGCATGTGTACATGATGCGTGTATGAATACATATATGACACGGAAATGTCAACTACAAGTATTTAAAGGATAAAAGTTTCGAATTTACTCCACTAGATGGCACAGACTACGCCGTGCACGTTCCCTATAGTCCTTGTAATATGGGATTCTAATACTTTCGATTATCTATCTCCACAGAAGAAAAACCCCCACCACCCCAATACGTAGCAGTAATAGTAACTATCCTCAAACGTTGCCTGAACTACGTCACATCATCACAACGGGACAACTCAATACTGGCCCTACAAGTACTCACCCGAGGCCTGCCGATACTGCGCCAGTATGAGGATGAATTGTTACCGCTAGTTCATCGGTCCTGGGGCCCGCTGGTGACCAGGTTCTATCAGGAGCCTGCCGTAATGAAGAGGGCTTTTGAGTTACTGGTGACAATGGCTGAGTTATCACGGGATTTTATTAGAAGTCGGGCTGTCAAGTAAGTTATTTTTTAGGGGTCCGTACCCGAAGGGTCCAAACGGAGTCCTATTGTTTTCAATCACGTGTCCGTCTGTCTGTCCGTCCGTCGTCTGTCACAAAATTTTGTTACGAAGAATTTATTAACTCCCCATTGACCTATGTACTTGAAATTTGGTGATAATGTTTATTATATGTTTACTAATAAATACTGTAAGCTACAACCTGGGAGTCTTTAAGTCAAGAGTGAATAGGTTACTTCTAGGTAAGCGTGCTCCATCTTCGACCACATCATCGCTTACCATCAGGTGAGATAGTGGTCAAACGCGAGCTTATCAAACTTAAAAAAATACCAATATTTGGTACGGAACCCTTAATGTGCATGTGCCAATTTTTGGTTTTACTAACTTTTGTCGTGGTTTCACCCGTTTTCTAGAGGAAATGTTTCAGTAACTCTTCTCCTTCTAACTACAGAGACGTGCTCCCACACATATACACATACCTACACAAGTCGTCGAAGGACAGCTATTTGAAGGACACCGGGTCTTCCTACCGCAACACTCAGGCGTACAGCCTGCAGCTGACCGCACTAGGTGCTCTGCCGCACCTCGCGACTGATCTCATGCTTGAAGATGAAGCGCTGGTGGATGCCATGAACTGTGTGCAGCCGTACTTGTCCAAGAAACAGCCTAAAGCTTTGCAGGTGAGCAATACATGAATATACAGTATATTTTTTATATTTCATTGAGGTTAACAACATTTTCGACTAAATATAATAACAACATCACAGGATGACATTTAGTAAACAAATCTTATGTTGTACTCGTATCATCGACTCGAAAAGTTAGGGCGAAGTGCGATTATTTTGAATGGTTTTTTCTGTAGGTACTGATTAAGGGCAGATTTCACCAATGAAACTAATCGCGATTAGTTTAAACTAAACTCAGATTAGAGCTTCATTTTGCGTTTCACCGAAAACTGGGCGTTTAGAATTTAAACTAAGTTAATCTTAAAGTAGTTTAGTTTGTAGTGGTGAAACGCAAAATGAAGCTCTAATCTCGATTAAACGCATAAACTGAGTTTAGTTTAACTAATCACGATTAGTTTCATTGGTGAAATCGGCCCTAAGGGTTGTAGCGCATAGTACGTGTCAACTTTGGAACGGATCATCACCACCTCAACTGGAGCCGCTCGGACCATACAGCGTTGAATTTTTGCGTGACGTCACACCTCGATACGTTGTTCCGTTTAGTGACGTAACAAGCCCCACTCCTGAACTTTGATGCGTTTTATCTTTTGTCATTTTTTTTTTGGTTTGGTAAAGCAAAAAAACGTGTCCAATATTTTTTTATAATCTAACTTACGGACTAAATTGTTTTTATACCCAGTAAATATCCATGTTACGCCTAACCATAAGCGCGGCTTTGCCTAGTCAATGTGCTGGAGGTGCTGACCAGCTCCAGTCACGTGCTTGCGATAGTTTGACGACGAGGTAATAGGCGATACTGTGACGATCCGTTGCCGTGTTGGCAAGTATGCTTCAACCTTAATTCATCGGTTGGGTTACTTACCAATGTCAACAAGGTCAAAAATAGAAAACGAGGCGCACCATACGCGCTTAGCCAACAGCGCATTTTGGAACCTTATTTGCATTCAAACAGGATTGTATTTGGTACAATTAGTTACATAAGTTCAGACATTTACTATCTGCAGTAAGTATACAGCATGTAACAAAAACCCTGTGAAATCCAAAAAAGGCGTATTCCTGGTTTAACATACGTACTAGAAAAATTGTAATTCATGAAAACCTTAGTGCAAAATATGGCAAAAGTTATAGATTTTTTATAATATATTCGCATATTTTATAAAAAATAAAAAATCTATAACTTTTGCCATATTTTGCACTAAATATGGCAAATTTTCATAAGTTGACAACACTCCACCGGCCGGCGAAATCTTTTCATTTTTACCTATTTTTATTCTAAACGATACCGCCCTGCACTAGCCGCGCTGTAGGCACTCCCGTCTCGCTCAGGCGGCTTCTTTGACACAAAACTTTAGGTGAACTTTGTCGAGCGCTTAGTGTTGCCTTTGATAAGTTTTTCTTTTGTTTAAATTAATTATTTTCATTGGGAAAAAATAATAATCTCGTATCCATTAAATGATACGTACATGTGTACGAAGTGCGATACCAAATAATACCTTTCAGGTTCGGACAGGGTTTTTGTTACATGCTGTATAGTATTTATTTTTGTTTCCAGACATCAGCAGTGGAGTTCTTCACAACCATCCTAGAGTACGACTACGGCGCCGCCTGGTACCACCTCCGGGAACTATGCAACAACGATGAAGTGCTCGACCCCCCCTCAGTCAACCACGTGCATTTAGAACCAATAGTAGGCACCCCGTTCGAACCTAACGATAAGGACTATCAAAATAATATTAAGCTAATATTCAACTGTATGGTATCGTAATAAATTTCTTTTTAAAATTATGGTTTGTTTTTATTGCAAAGAAACATTAAACAGAATGATGAGAATGTAATAATACGTCCCTTCTAGCTGTATTATGATGTGACTCAGGATGGCTGGACAAATCTTCAAAATAGCTCGCATTTAAGTAGGTCAATAGGGCACTTAATGTGACGGCTAAACACTCTTATTTCAGAATTTGTGACGCTACAGAATCTTAGATAATCGATCGAAAACGTGTTTCGCTGGTCTCTCAATCTCAGTAACGGAAGTGATTTTGACGACTTTTTGCATATCAACGGGCGTCACATAAATTTGTGACAGGCATCGAACCAAAAGTTTTGTGATACGTACAGTGGTTTAGTAGAAAAATGCAAAAATCTGTGTCCAGCCATCTTGAATTTACGTATAAAACTTCTGGCTGGCACTTCCGAATCTCAATAACGGGAGCGTTTTCGAATATGGTTACTTTATTATTATTTAGTGACGCAATTTGTGACAGTAATAACGTTTGATTTATGGCTTCACATGTAAGGGTTTTTGAAAAATCAATAAAAACTTAATGTCCAGCCAACCTGAGTTCAAGATGGCTGGACACATATATCTCCGCTGCCTGATGATATACGGCCTTCGAAATGTTTGTCAAAGTTTTGTGACGGGGACGATAATGATAACCTGAATTTGTGACGGAGAAACTTTGAGTAGTTTCAAAGATATTGATCATTTAAATTTTCCCATACAAACATCCATTAATATTGTGAGGTGACCATAATTTTTACATAAAAAAGGATTTCTTTTTAATCGACTAATTGGCCGGTAGCAGCCACACCGGCTTTGTATTTGATTTTCCCGTGGGAATAAAAGGTTTTCCCGCAGTAAAAAGAGTAAGTATGTGTTAATTCAAAGTTAATTGACACGTTTTCGATCGATTATCTAAGATTCTGTAGCGTCACAAATTCTGAAATACGGGTGTTTAGCCGTCACATAAAGTGCCCTATTGACCTACTTAAATGTGAGCTATTTTTAAGATTTGTCAGGCATCCTGAGTCACATGTATTATGGCTAAAAAAGTGGTGTCTAATAACTAACTATAACGACTGACAGAGACAGTGGAACGACATGTTGCGGCCGACCTCAAATAAATTGGTATTGAGGACAAGAGAATGATTTTGTTTTATTGCATCATCAACATTGGGGTCAGTCAAGGGACACTGCGCCGACGCAGACAAATTCTCTAAGATGTGCGCACATTCGCTCGTCTTCGCGCGTGTTTTAATACCTAGTAGAGGGATTTACAGCTGTTGACTTTTTATCGGGGAATACAGGCGTGGTGGTAATGAATGTTTGTATTTTTTATTAAATCAAAGTTTTATTTTAAATGAAACACTAAAGTGGCAGTAATTACTTCAACTTTATTTTTTACTAAAGTCATTGGTCACAGAAAGCAAATACCCATTCTTTATTACAGTATAATTATATAATATTATGTTTATGTGTTGCAACCTCTCTCACATCTTTTAAGATAACTCAGTCTAATCGAAGTCACTGCGTTTGGGACAAATCGCTCAAGCGATCGTCCTGCGCCGGCGCACGTCAGCTTGCTAACTAAAGGCCTACGCACACCAGGACGGAATGCCAGAGGATTTTGCCACCGGTCAGCGCACACTAGCCGCTTAGATACTGTAGCATTCCGACGGCCTACCAAAACATCCCGCGACGGCTACGTGCCGCGTCAGGCCGAAGTATGACTTAAAATAAATGCGTGTGAAGGTAGGTAGGTAAGGTAGCGGCACGCGCGCAAATGTGGTGTGTAGGTATGTAGTCTCGCATGCACTGCCTCATCCCGCGGCATGTCACGGTGTCCTTCGGCGTACCGTTGCATACCGCAGTGCGCTGCGGCATTCCTTAGCGTGCTCTCCAATGCCGTGTCAAGAAATTCCTTTCGATGCCACGGAATCAATTTCAAACATTGGAATTATGTCGTATTCCTACTAGATAAGTTTGAATGTCCTTTGGGAAAAATTTAAATCATCTGCCATTCCGTCCCGGTGTGCGTAGGCCTTAACGCTGACTGATCAACATGCATTCATAATTAGTGTTTCGGCAATCCGGAGAGTCAAAATTAACCCTTTGTAATAATAAAAAAAAAATACAAAAAAAACAACCGACTTCCAAAAAAGAAAATACACTAAAAATTAAAAAAAAAACTTTAATTTCGGAAGTCTGTGTTTGTATTTTATTTCTTAACTAGCTGTGCCCGCGACTTCGTTCGCGTGGTTGTCGAGAACAAAACAACGTCGTTTAGATAAGAGTATATCACCTTTTTGATGATTTAGATAAGAGTCCTGACTTTGGTATAGTTGATTACGTTAATGCTTCTCTATATACTATGTTAGCGGTGGAATTACCCGGAGCATATACAAAAAGGTTGTTTGGGTTGCTAACACGTGATAGAGAAACATAGAGTTGGCCGTGTGAAAAACAATCAAAAGTAAGGTCTACACCCGCAACGGATAACGTCTGGCCTTGGGCTTTATTAATAGTCATAGCGTAACAGAGGCTTACAGGAAATTGCACACGTTTGAAAGTAAACGGAAAATTATTGGGGATAATGGGTATCCTGGGAATGAAAACAACATCACCGGAGCCGCAACCTGTTAAGATTTCGGCTTCGATGACATTTCGTTGGAGATTTGTTACTCTCAACCGAGTTCCATTGCATAGTTTTGGTGGGCTTAAATTTCTGAGTAGAATGATTGGTACTCCGACTTTTAAATAAATTTTGTGTGCTGGAAGACCTGGTGTATTTAGAGAGTCTAAAAACTCTACTGGATAGTGGGTGGCATCTCCTTCTTCTAAAACCGTGTTAATAGATAAATATTCCCTACTTTCTCCAGAAACATGTACCAATATTTGAGAATTTATTGCTGCTGCTTGGTCGTTGCGAGGTGCCAAAATAGCTCGTTGGCATAGCCAAGCAGCGTCATGGTTCGAGATCTCTGATGGATCTCCGTATACAGAGGAAATGAGTTCCTGCTGTGAGGCAACAGAAGAACACAGGCTTTCGACTAAAGTTACTTTACCTCCTTCTTGAGTCGGGTATGTGCCGTTACCAATTTGAAGTAGTAAATTTGAGAAAACCTGCGCGTTTGCGTCACCTCCCAAATATGCTCGCATATTAAAGCTCAAATTAGTTAATATGACACTACGCCATAAAATAGAGCTCTTTAAACAGGCACCTATTTCATCGGCCCTCGTTCCTCTGGGTATTATAGGGAGTGTCTGCCTGAAGTCTCCACAGAATAGCACCGTTAAGCCTCCCATCGGTCGGTCATTTTGTCTTATATCTCGCAACGTTCTATCTACAGCTTCCACAGCTTTACGATTTGCCATCGTACACTCGTCCCAAACGATAAGGGCGCAATCGCGTAAAACCCTTGCTTTATCACTATTGCGAGACACGTTGCAAACAGGGTTTTCTGTGCGGTCCAAGTCGATTGGTATTTTAAATGTTGTATGTGCAGTTTTTCCTCCTGGTAATAAAGTGGCAGCTATTCCTGAGGAAGCGACGGCAAGGGCAATTTTGTTTTGGCTCCTTATTTGAGCCAAGATAACTTTAGTGAGGAAAGTTTTACCTGTTCCACCAGGTGCATCTAAAAACAGCATTTCTCCTAATGAATGTTCTACACTACAGCATACTCTATCAAAGATTTGACGTTGTTCTGTCGTCAAATTTGAACAGCCATTTCGCAATATTTCTGCTAACTCTTCGGGGTTGTAATTTACTTCAGATGTATACTCCCTATTAATTCGTTCCCCACCAACTGTCGGTGTCGGCAAGCCGTATTGACTGAGGGGGTTCCCTCCTATACTTGTAACTATATCTTGTATAGCCAGCAAAGCCCTATTATGGCAGCTTTCACGTACTTGGTCAGAAGTTTCACTATTTATATTTTGCTGTCTCAAAAAATCTTCGGCAAACGCGTCTTTATATTTTTGCCACAACTGCCCAGCGTCCGATAGGCCACAAAATGTCAACAAAATGGCAAATAAATGGCGCAAACGATGTGGACTATCACTGACGCATGCTTCGGCTAAAGCATCATCCCAATGCTGATCGCCATCTAATAAATGCCGTGCGCGGCAAGCAGCTTGAAATGTGGGATATTCTATATCGTCCACTTTGCGGAGCTCAGCAAAAGAAGTAGGTCCTCGCACTGTGTGAAGAAGAAGGCGTAAATAATAACACTCTGCATTATTTGGGTGCACCGTGTATACTCTTCCAATCACGTGTTCTTTAAAAATGCCGGACTCGCCTTCTACAGCAGTTCCACGTCTCCTGCGATTAAAAACACCTTGCTGCTTGTTATAAGTATAATAATGTGGCACTTCATTGTACAACAGAGACTTAGCGAAATTGTCTCTTTCGCAAAGGCGAAAGAATGCGAGCAAGGTGGTTTGTCTTGGGTTGTTCATTCTTTCTGCCACATTTTCTGGCTGAAAGTAAACTCGCTGCCCGCCTTCCAGGTGCACGTCAAGATGGATGACTGGCGGATACCTTTCATGAATAGGGAAACTCAAAATGCGCCAAACTGCCTCCGAAGAGCTTATGTATCGGCCAGATTGATACCTTGTCACTTCATCAAATTGGTTGTTATTTCTTAGTGCTATCATGGCTTGATCACTACCTTTATTAACATATTTACATATATATTTTATAGATTCGACGCTATTACAAATTTCAACATTAATGTGTGCTTGAAAAGCGTTTGACAAAACTGGAGAATACGGTACCACCCAACTATTATTTAGAATTATTTCTTGTCCACGGAATCTGACAGTAGCTGTGAAACCACCTTGTGACGGTGATCTTCGCCGGTATTGCGGATACCCATTTTCCCCAGCCATAGTTAGTTCTTTCAGTGCTCTGGGGTATTTTTTTGAGCATTGACCATCTTTCATGCACGGTGATTCCCTGTTTAAGAGGCCACATGGCCCGTGAACCATATGTGTTTTTACTATGTCATGCAAAATCGGATCTGCATTATAGTCCGGAAATTCTGCACTTATGACACTGTCTATAGCATCGGGACGAATTTTTTCTTCCAGCCACAGAAGAATGTGCGCGTGGGGTAAACCACGCTTTTGCCACTCGACGCTATACATAAAACAAAGAGTTGAACCGAAAACTTTCTCCTTTGTAAGTAGATTAATCAAGACTTTGAGTTTTAAATGAAAAATCCTAGCAATAATGTCATGTCTGTCGTATGACGCCTGTCCTGTGAGAAGTGCCTGGCAAATCTCCGTCCACTTTGGATTTGTTGTAAATGTTATAAAAAGGTCCGGCCGGCCGTATTTACGGACGTAACAAAAAGCATCTTGCGTTCGTTCGTGCATATACCGCGGACCGCCTGTGAAACTGGATGGCAAAATAACCAATCGACCCAAGTTTTCGACGTTATTATCTGATTGCATGGCGTCCCGCAAGTGCACGTATTCTTCAGCGCGTAACCGTCGCTGGTTAGTGCGAATATACACTAAACGTTCAGTTTCTATTTTTGCGTACATGTCCACAATAAATTGGCTGAACAAACCACGAAATCGTTGCAAATATACGAAACTGTTTTGCCTTATTTGTAAAAGGTAGGAATAGTATTGTTGAGCAGATATTTTTTTTTGATAATTAGTGACTCTCGTAGTAGGGTTCACTTGGTACAGCCCAAAATTGTACCCATCTTCACCATGACAATAAATTAGTGGATATTGCAGGGCGTCGTAAGCTCGGTGGGTTTCCAAAATGCGTTGAAGGCGATCGTCGCGTGTACGCAACACGATATCACGTCTCTCACACTCCTGGTCGACTAAAACAACTGCAACTTCATCTGCGACGGGTGCATTGTGTCTTCCACGGTGTTCACCCACAGGACGTCTATCGGCACTTATAACAATTTTGAAATCATTGCTGCCTTGAGGAATTGACTCCAATGCAGCTTTGAATTCACGAACGTACTGGTTAACGTGATGCAGCAATTCTTGAAGTTGACCCAAAAGCTCAGCATTGAGCTGGGGAAAATTGTGATTTCTAACATTGAGCTGTTGCGTGTAATCGGATACAAAATAAATTTGGAGAAATTTGGGTTCATTTTCTGGCAGCAAAGATCCAATAAGGTGATAAACTTGACCTTGTACTTTGAAGGTTGGCATGAACGGTCCTTCCGTTATTTGTTTTGCCCCAAAGGAAGTCATTTGGAAAGCACTGTTATATAAACGAATATTATCCAAAAAACGGTTCGACTGGGGATGATCGCCATTCAGGAGACTTTTAAGTAAGTGTGGTGGATCTTGGAAATTTGGAAGAACAATTTTTCCATTTGAGCAGCACATTCCATCTGTCTCTTTCCTCCATTTCAAAGCATGACAAAAATTACAAATTTCTCTCATGTCACCCACGAAAGTAAAGCCAGCATAATTAATTCTAGACGAATATGTGAACCCTGATTTTTCCCTATTGTCCCAAGGTAATAAAATATTTGCATCGTCATTTTCCGTGGACTCATCAGCTCCGCTATTTGTTTCTCTATTCATATGGTATCGAGCTCGTTCTATTTCTAGGCGAGATTGACGTTGTTCTGCTGTTTCTGCTCGTCTTAGTTCATCTATTCTTTCCCTTTCAGATGCAAGATAACTTTCATTGTTTCTTTGTACACCTACATAGTTATGTCTAGCTATTTGTAATCGTTCTTCTCTTTGGGAGAGAGATTCAGACTCGCGCGAGAGAGCGTGTCGCTCTCGGTCAGATGACAGACGTGCTTGGCGTTCCTCGATACTCTCTTGAGAACGCAAAGTCGCGGTGTGGCGCTCCCGATCAGCAGACAGCCGGTCTTCGCGTTCCTGGATACTCTCTTGAGACCGCAAAGTCGCGGTCCGTGTTCTTTGTGAACTTAAACGTGACTCCCTTTCGGTGAACGTTTCCGATTCACGTGAAAGAGCGATGTGCTCTCGGTTAGCAGATAACCGTGCTTCACGATCTTCTTCCGATTCCTGAGACCTACAAAGTCTCATCCTTTTCGCATTTCGGCTACGCAGCGAAAGGTTAGTTTTTTTTCTTTGAGGCATTTTCAAGGAAAATTAAAGCAATAAACAAAACTAACAACACTTATGACTGAATAGCCTACAAACTTAAAAGATCGGTGCGTCGAACAGTCTAGTGTGACAACGTATCGTCTGTTCGTGGTCGTGACTCAACGAATTGGCAACACTAACTTACTGTATAACGATTGGCACTATTGGATTCAAACTACGAAGTAAATCAAATACAATCTTTACTTCGTACTTCAAACCAATGACCAAAGTTGACCAAACGAAACCAATAAGATAAGCAAATACTTTTTTTTCGACCAATTTAGAAAATCGATAAACCAAGCAACCAAAGAACTTTTACGACACACGCAAGAACTTTTAAGACACCTAACGAAACCCAATTTGCCTAGTAAACACGGTGGACGTCATCCTCGCGCGGAAAATCTTAACACCGCGATTCAGAAAATGACGTCATTTGCACAACGCCATCTATCGGATTTAGATTTCAACTATCAACATTAGTTCTATTTTTAGTCTTAAGATGTCGTTGCAAGTACTATACTTAATTGCGTAACGTAATATTTTACTTCTTGAACTCACTAAATTAATCATATCTTTTGATAGAGTGAACCGATTTCGATGAAACAAAAACTAAGTTAATCCTCAAGTTGCGTATAATTTTTGTATATAAACATTGTCAGCATTGAATTCGTAGATTTTACGTGATGTGCGCACAAACAAACAGACAAACAGACAAACAGACAAAAATTTCAAAAATGATGGAAATGGGTTCTGTTACTTATCTTTTCACACGCTGGCTATTTTTTGTTTCAATTTCTTCAATGTACAAAAATGACTTTTCTACAGATTTATTATATGTATAGATTATTTGACACAGACTGCCGAAATTAAAGTTATTTTTAAATTTTTAGTGTATTTTCGTTTTTGGAAGTCCGTTTTTATTTTTTTGTAAAAAAGTTTTTTATTTTTCACTTTTTAGTTGTTATACGCCAGAACTCAAAACCCCAATAACATGGAACG
Organism: Polia nebulosa; assembly: GCA_951329385.1. NCBI lineage: Eukaryota > Metazoa > Arthropoda > Insecta > Lepidoptera > Noctuidae > Polia > Polia nebulosa. Next base: position 5,566,882 of record OX589603.1, read on the forward strand.
TGGAATTGAAACATACTCGTAATCGGAGGAAACCAAAACGTCATCTATGTATACATATTTTTCGTTTTTGTTCAGTTTTTCAAAAAGTGCTGAAGCAATTTCGATAAAATTTATATGGGACCACCTCGGGAGTATATTCTTTCGGATAAAAAAAAATAATTTCGAAAATCGGTCCACAACTGTCAGAGAAATTGGTGGACATACATCAGTCGAACATAGAACCTCCTCCTTTTTCGAAGTCGGTTAAAAAAAACTGACTGGCATTCTTTTGCGGACTACCTAGAAGAAGAAGTTGATCTAAAGATAAAACTAAAATCTGAAGAAGACATAGATATGGGATTAGCTCAATTGTATTCCAATAAAATGGCCGATTGCTTCTTAATTATTATATTTATTTCCTGACAAAAAAAATACACGTCTTTTCTTCTTAAAACTTCAAGTTATCCTTCCTTTTACCTTCCTTATTCTACATCTTTTACATTCATTCGCTATCTCTTTCACTCCTTGACTGTTTCATACATTCATCTTTGTCACTTGTTTATGCTTCACATCTGTCATTCATCTTCACATCCCGTTTCACTGTCCGGTAATAACGTTCCATTTTACATAACCAACCTTATCCAAACAGCAGCATGCGTTCTACCCCAATGCTAAACACTTTAGTGAGTAAAAATAATGCACCACTAGAAATAAGGCATAAACTCGAGACCTTCATTCGAGTAGGTCGGAACAGGACAGAAAACAGTTTGAAGCCCCGAAACTCACCGGTGAGTCGGACCAAAAAAAAAAAAAAATTAAAGAGAATAAAAAAAATAAAAAAATCGGCTGTCAACCCGGGTTGTCCTCGGGGTTTAATTTGACAACCCGGATTTTGCCATGGGGCTTCACAGGTTAATAAAGCCGCAAGAGAACTGAAGGAACTTACTTACATACAGACCTAGCTAAGTCTTCTTCCAATCATCATGGAAGGTTTTTCAGAAAATATTTTTCGTAGATTAACCAGTTCTTGACGAAAACTTATAATACCAAACCATCAATTTGAATTCCGTGAAAAACACGCAACTGTAGAACAAGTAAATAGAATGTACACAAAATTGTACAATGAATCTGCCTAGCCTTTTCCCAACTATCTTGGGGTCGATCGGCTTCCAGTCTAACTGGATGCATCTGAATACCAGTATTTTACATGGAGCAACTGCCTATCTGACCTCCACAACCCAGTAACTGGGTAATACGATACCCCTTGGTAAGACTGACACGATTGACAGCCGGGACCAACGGCTTAACGTGGTTTCCGAGGCGCGGAAGAGTCTCGGTACGTAAAGATGGCCACCCATCCATGGACCAACTCCGGCAAGCGTTGCTTAACCTGATGGATTGCCCCATGCGGCTGTTATGACAGTCGCTAGAAAATAAACAATTCTGTTCTGCGGTGTTCCTGGACATCCCACAGGCGTTTGTCAGAGTCTGGCATAAGGGTCTTTTGTATAAAATCAAATCTCTTCTACCTAACTCCTTTTATATGATATTGACATCTTACTTAGACCAGAGAAAATTCTAAGTTAAATATGAAGAAGAACAGTCTAATCTTTACGTAATGAAAGCCTCAGTCCCACAAGGCTCGGTGCTCGGACCCGTGCTCTAGTCAATCTATACTGCAAATTTGCCCAACACTGATGACGAGATAACAGTGACCTACGCAGATGACACGGCACGTCTTGCGAGTGACCAAGATCCAACCCAGGCATCGCAAAAATTTAGTTTTTGTTGCCTGTCTGAAAAACAAATCAGCAGCTTGTCCATGAATCCCGTAGTGATGTAATTTATAGGTCAGTGTATTGTGGTCAACAAAGTGAAAGTCACAAAAAATGCCAATAGACTAGTTTCCTAAAAACTAATTAGTCAGTCATTTAGATTACCAAAGTATTGGTCACGATTTTTTCTTTTGTCACGTAACCTGCCGACCACGCACGCATGCAGCGTTTTGGTGCATGCAGTGCGTTGAATTTTCGCGTGACGAGACACACCTCGTTACATTTTGTATCTACCGCTTAGTCACGTAACAAGCCCCCGCTCCTGAACTTTGATGCTTTTTATTTTTGTCATTTTTTATTGGTTTGGTAAAGCTAAAAAAAACTTTTTTCAAAAAGTATAACCGACTTCTAAAAATTGAAAAATAACTTTAATTTCGGAAGTCGGTGTACATATTTTTTTATTTCTTCGTTATTTGACACCGACTTCCGAAATTAAAGTTATTTTTAAATTTTTAGAAGTCGGTTGTACTTTTTGAAAAAAGTTTTTATTTTTCACTTTTTAGTTTTTTTAAATTTATTTTTTTATTGTTGCTGTACACTAGAAGTAAAACTAAATAATAAAGTTATGCCTGAATAGATAACACCAATAACATGGAATTTGAACATTTGAAGACAACCAAAACGTCATCTGTGTCTACATATTTTTTGTTTATGTTGATTTTTTCAAAAAGTGCTGAATCAATTTCGATAAAATTTATATGGGACCACCTCTGAAGTATGAACTATCATAAAAAAAAGAATTATTAAAATTTATTCACAAATGGCGGAGATATCGCGTAACAAACATACAACAAAAAAAAAACATACGGACGAATTGAGAACCTCCTTTTTGAAGTCGGTTAAAAATTTGTGTCCAATATTTTATGATAATCTAACTTATGGACTCAATAGAATTATATTTTATACCCAGGAAACATCCCTATGAATGCTCCCAGGATAGCAAAATATGACTGATGAGTAGAGAGAATACAACTCACCATGGTAGGTCCACCTCTACCTTTCGCGAAACCATACAATAAACACACCGCATACATCTTTAATACTTTATTTTGAAATTACAGAAATCATAAAAATATAGGTACGATCAAAAATTAATTAGATTTTCAAAAGAGTGTAACAATAAAATTAATTTAAAAAAATTCAAAAATATTTAATTTATTTAAAACTAGTGGCCCGCCCCAGCTTCGCACGGGTGCAAATTATACACCTAAACCTTCCTCATGAATCAGTCTGTCTATTGGTAAAAACCGCATGCAAATCCGTCCAGTAGTTTTAGTGTTTATCGCGAACAGACGTGGCGGGGAACTTTGTTTTATAATATATAGTGATGAAGTGAAAAGAAATAATTATGTTATTTCACAAGTAATTTAAAAAGGTAGACAGATATACAAAACAGGTTATATTGCAGAGACAAATCGTCGGTTATGCTTCATCTGATCATTTTGTTTCTAAAGTTCCACCGTAATCTCCAGCATGCAGGTTACCAAGCTGCTATAACCCATCTGAAGCGTTCATTCTCATTGTAAACACTTCCATGGTGGCCCCAAACTAGTCTGTCTCCATAGCTATCCGTATTTACATCCAGTTTGAGTCCTTGACCATACTGATAATTCATTATGAAGAACACCAGATTACCATTTTTAACAAAAGGTTCCAAATAATATCTATGCCTGTCTTCGTTGGAATTGGACGAGCCCCAAACTTTTCGGTCTCCGATATTGTCCACATTTACGTCCAATTTCAAGTACATATTGCGATGAATATTGTACAGTTTGAATGTGAGGCCGTTACTGTCCCAAACGGGGAGGAACTTCCAGCTCACTCTCTCACTAGTTATTTCACTTTGGTTATTGGCACCTAAAACGAGGCTGTCATTGTAATAGTCAATGCTCACATCTAGTTTCAAAGGCTGTTGGTATTTTTTATTGACTATAGTCACAGCGTCTTCGTTGAAGATATGTTGGAAAGACTTGGGGAAATGATTGCGAACAATATCTTTAGCGCCATCGCACCACAGTTTATACGCGAAGGACATGATATTTCGTGGAGCAGAGCCGATTAGTCTTGTTACAATTCCGTTGACGACTTCACCATCACTAGTCCCTTCGAAGTTTAGGGCTATATTCACTGCAGTATCATAGTTACCCTTAATGATATTATTGTACAATTCATCCCCAAGGTTGCGTGTATTAAGAAAAACCACGTTACTATCATAGTAGGTCAATCCTTCAAGTTCGCGGGACAGGGTAGCATTTGGACAACAGATCAGACCTCTTTTCCTCAATTCGACAGTGAGCTTTGAGATCTCCTGAGATTCGTCATGCACTCCGTACACCACCACCTTGCCGCGATCGTTGCTGACGATGCGCGCAATGTCCTTAGCGCAGCTGCTGGTGATGCGTGATGCTGCCGCGACGGTCACGGTGAGGACGGAGTTGTCTTTGATATAACCACTGGTGTTGCAGTCTTTATCATTGCGGACAGGGATTCTGTTCGGTATCTTCCTGTCCAAATCCGGGCCGCTACTGACGAGCTGGTACTGGTGATTGATATTGTAGCAGTTTGAAAAGCCGCGAATGCCTTCTTCGGATACAACCTTACCCTCACCCCAGTAGTCAACATGTTGAATCAGATCGTTGAGGGAGACAGGTATTTTCTCCAAGTTGTACTCTCCTAGGTAAGGAACCTCGGAGTAAGGAAACTGCTTGTCAATATTGGTGTTGAAGTTTGGTCGATCGGCAGACATCCAGACAGCAATGGACCGCATGTTCAGTGTGTTAATTAATCTTTAGAAACAATGAAAAAAAATATTTATTAGAATAGAGAAAAAATGTTGTGACCTACTTTGAGCCCAGCCACTCACAAATATAAATAAATAAAAAGTTTAATGACCCCAAGTTTAGGTTACAGTACACCGGTTATACATATCTATTTATCATAGCGGCAATACAGTTTAAGGCACATTCACTTACGCTCCAAACCACACTAAGGTGGAACTTGTCTATTACAATTAGTAATGGGAGCAAAAGAAAAGTTAATCACAGTAACGTTATCGTTAAACAATGGCACATACTAAATTTAATGAATGCCCAATAGCGGTATACAAAGAAAAGTTCTTTACCTCCCGTGCTGGTCAAAGACTGTGTTACGGCAGGGTAAGATTCTCGCTCTTGGAATACCAGTCATAATATAAACAATCTTAAGACACTTTTTTACCAATTACCTACATTTGTTTTGCAGTGAAACATAATTGACGGTAACGAGTTTCAAGTTTAGCGTAAACTAGTAGTATATGCAAAGATATCAGACAACACCACTACGAATGTTATTTGAATATTTCGCCACACTTACTTAAACAAAATGCTTTCTCGATAACAATATGAGCTCATTGTAAGTAATAAGAAAAGCGTGTTACATATAAAATTAAAATTAAAAAGTTGTTTGTAAAACACAAATAATAAAACTAAAAAGTAAGAGTATAACAAAAGTTGTAGTAATTTTCCTAACTTGAAAACCCAAGATCCAGGGCAGTCACCCGCCGCATCAGTCCCATTCGCTTAAATATCCATCAAATTGACTGGCCTGTTGGTCTAGTGGTTAGTGACCCTGACTGCTATGCCGGAGGTCGTGGGTTCGATTCCCACCCAGGACAAATGTTTGTGTAATGAGCACGATCATTTGTTCTGTGTCTGGGTGTAATTTATCTATAATATGTATGTATTTAGAAATATTTAAGTATGTTTATCAGTTGTCTAGTACCCACAACACAAGCTCTGCTTAGCTTGGGACTAGATGGCGTTGTGTGATAGTTGTGGAATATTGTTATTTGTTTATTTATCTTTTTAACATATTAAATACATTTTTAAATATTTCTTAAAAAAGAATATATAAAAAACATTTAAAAATATAAAAAATAGTATCCCACCGGTATCGGGAACAGGGTCCAAGTTACCGGCGGTCAGGGCTCCAGAGAGAGAAACCGCCTGACAATGCGAGCCGTGTCCAGAAGTACTGCTTTCTGAATCAAGCCCTTGATCCAGCCGCCTAACGAGAGCCTCCTGAGGTGTTGGTCGAGGCTCGTGGCTATTAAGCCATTGGCTGACACGACTATCGGTACAATGATCGCTGAGTCCACATTATTATTATTATTATTATTAAATTATATACACAAATGAGACCAAAACAGCTGGCAACAACTCACGAAGTCCGAGATATACAAAACAATATTCAGTTATTAAACGATCTTCATCCTTATTACTAGCAATATTACTGTTACGAGCTGGGTATGGGATAAATTATTTTACACCAATTAATTAACCAAATATCCTTTATTAACTCAACAACTTATAAACACAAACACTAATTCGCTAATAATCACTATTCTCTTCGCAATCGCTTGTATTCGCATCCGTTCGCATCCGTAGTCGAAATCAGACTGACTCGCTCGCCCGCCGTCCGGCCTATTTATACGGTCATGGAAGTTTCCAGAACATTGTCGAACTATCTTATAGTGGAATATTCTAGAAACATCAATGAACTTCTATACAGTACCACAATGGAATGTTCTCGAACCTAGTGGAAACTTCTGGAAACTTCGACCACATTCTCGAACGTTCCAGTGTAATACGGTCGACGTAACACTGCCCCCTCCTTAGACATGCTCGTCCCGAGCATCATTAGTCCCGTAGTATCGCGCCAACCGGTCTACATGGACTATCTTAGGCGCACCTCGTGGACCCTTCTGTATTCGGTAGGTAACATCGTTGATCCTGGTCACGATTCGGTATGGTCCATCCCATTTTGCTTGCAATTTGGGAGACTTTCCTTTGCTGCGCACTGGGTTATGCAACCACACCAGTGAACCCTCGTCAAAACCTCTATGGTTTGCCTTCCGGTCGTATCGGGTCTTCATCTTATCAGACATTTGTTGGCCGGATTGTCTGATATGCTCATATACATCGTTCAACTTGTTACGCAAGTCATTCGCATAATCGGTTACACTGCGTGGGGCATCAGGGGGGGTTCCGGTGATTAAATCTGCAGGCAACCGTAATTCCCTTCCAAAGTTCGCGAAGGCTGGTGTCACAGTCGTACTTTCGTGAACTGCACTACGGTAGGACAGAAGAAATGGCTGTATGTGCTTGTCCCAATCCCTTTGCCTGCTTTCCACAACTTTTGCCAGATATCTCTCCAACGTTTGGTTGAAACGTTCTACCATTCCATCAGATTGCGGATGGTAAGAAGTGGTTCTGGTCTTGTGAGTACCCATCAGTCGACAAGTCTCCTGGAAAACTTGTGATTCAAAATTCCTCCCTTGGTCGCTGTGAATTTCCAAGGGTACTCCAAAACGACAGAAGACTTCCTGAACCAATTTATCTGCGACTGTTGTTGCTTCTTGGTTGGGAATGGCGAAGACTTCTGGCCACTTTGTGAAGTAATCCATGACAACCATGAAGTACTTGTTTCCGTTTTCACTTTCCGGAAATGGTCCTGCAACGTCTAGTGCTATCCGTTCCCAGGGGGCTCCCACGTTGTATAATTGTAAAGCACCTCTGCTGCGTGTCTGGGGTCCTTTCACAGCCGCACAACTGGTACATTTGCGGCACCAGTCCTCAACATCTTCTCGACAGTGAATCCAGTAAAACCGCTCTCGTATCTTCAGTAGAGTTCTTTTTACCCCCATATGTCCTCCTGAACATCCATCATGGTAGAGCCGTAAAACATCAGGTACTTTGGCTTTGGGGACAACAATTTGTAGATGACAGTTGTCTCCTCGAGCGTTTTCCCATTTACGGCACAAGACTTCATTCTGGATATGGGATAAATTATTTTACACCAATTAATTAACCAAATATCCTTTATTAACTCAACAACTTATAAACACAAACACTAATTCGCTAATAATCACTATTCTCTTCGCAATCGCTTGTATTCGCATCCGTTCGCATCCGTAGTCGAAATCAGACTGACTCGCTCGCCCGCCGTCCGGCCTATTTATACGGTCATGGAAGTTTCCAGAACATTGTCGAACTATCTTATAGTGGAATATTCTAGAAACATCAATGAACTTCTATACAGTACCACAATGGAATGTTCTCGAACCTAGTGGAAACTTCTGGAAACTTCGACCACATTCTCGAACGTTCCAGTGTAATACGGTCGACGTAACATTACTAACTAATAATAATGTATGATAAATAATGCATTTGGTATTCATATTTTTATAGTATTTTCATCATATAAATACTTAAATAGCGGAAGAGTTCTAGTGTAATGTATTCACTGTACGTATGTATTAATATTCTATATACATAATGTATTACTTTTCTGTATATATAATTATATAGGTACACCAGTTATATTCATATAATGGTTTTATTATGGTTTTTATATACTTATTTTGTATTTATTGGTATTAAATAATACATATATATATATAATTATGTATAATTACATATTTTACTGACATATTTCTATGTTTTTCAGTCCGTTCATAATCCAAGTTACTCAGAAACTCATCCAGAGCCTTTCTACACACAAATCTCGTCACATCTTTAAGAGGTTTAATTTTACTTATACGATTGTACACTAAGGGAGCTAAGAAATAAGAGAAACACTGTGCAAAAGTAGTTTTGCATGCTGGGACGTCATATACCTCATGCGCTCTTCTGAGAGATTTTGTAATAGTTTTCTCGAAGCGATGTTGTCTCAGGACTATTTTTTGAATAAAGAGTTGCCGAATATTTAGGACTCCAAACTCTTTGTGCAACGCAGTTGTTGGATATTTAAATTTTTTAAAATTAATAACTTTGAGAATACATCTATGAGCCCTTTCTATTTTTATAAGAGTACTTTTTCGAGCAGAGATACCCCAAGCAGAGATACCATATGTTATTATCGACTGGCACAGAGCAAAATAAACAGTTTTGTTAGTAGCTTTGTCTTTTAAGTTTCTGATGTTTTTATAAATTGGTATTAGCTTACGAATGCGAGATTTTAGATTACTAATATGTTGTTTCCAATTTAGATTTTGATCGATATCAACTCCAAGGTATTTAATACTTTTACTTGGAGATAAGACAGGGCATCCGCAATTAGTTGCAACAGAACAATTAGATGAATGAGCTTTTAAGTTAAAGTCGGTAGGCGGCTGTAAATTATTCCTGTAAATTATTTAATTATTTCCTTATACTAAATGTTATAAACTTTGTTTTTTTAAGATTTAAGGTAAGGAGATTGTAATCAAGCCATTCAATTATATTTTTAAGACCAATCTCAGCTGACGATTTGACATCACTCCATGTTTTTTCTTGAAATAAGATAACAGTATCGTCAGCAAAAGTGATCACCTTTGAACAGGGGAATTCAATGTTGCAAAGATCATTAACATATATCAAGAACAATGTAGGGCCAAGTACTGATCCTTGCGGAACACCGAAACTAACACCATGTTTAGAACTAAGAATATTTCCAATTTTTACAGCCTGTGTCCTATTACTAAGATAGCTCTTAAAAAGATTAAGTGGTACACCTCGAATACCTATAGCCTCCAGATTACAAATTAGCAGGGGGATTGAAACAGTATCGAAGGCTTTGGCTAAATCTAGAAAAACACCAACACATTTTTTCTTATGGTCGAGATTACTAGCTACATTGGTAACTAGATGCTCAACCGCATCTATAGTTGACTTGTTCTTTCTAAAACCATATTGATTATTAGAAAAAACATTATTTTTCTCTATATAATTTACTAGCCTATTGTTTATTAGTTTCTCCAGGATTTTAGCCATAGTAGGTAAAAGCGATATTGGACGATAATTAGTGATACTGTCTCTTTCCCCGACTTGAACACTGGTATAACAATCGAGTCCTTTAATACATTTGGAAATCTTCCACACGAAAAACATAGGTTAAATATGTGTGTTAAAGGTTTAATGAGAATGTTTAAACTTTTTTTAATGAACACAGATGATATTCCATCCCAACCAGTAGAATTAGTATTTTTTAATGACATTACAATTTTATTAACTTCTGTTTCATCAGTTCCCAATAACACAAAAGAGTTCACCGTGCTGTGTCTACATTTAAATTTTTGCACAAGATCGTTTTCCGTTAGCTTTAATTTTTGTAAGATGTCAGTTGATAATTTAGATGCCATATTGACAAAAAAATCATTGACAAAATCTACTGATTCTTGAGTTGTTATTTTATTTTTAATAATTCACAAGGCCCTTGTGATTTTTCAAAAATATAAATAAATAAATAAAAATGAATGATTTAGATTACATACACGCTTAATGACATTCCATGTTTTTTTAATGTCACCCCTGACAGCATTTAAATCTGCTTTATCGTGTTCATTTTTTAGATTGTGGAGGATAGTATTGCAATGATTTCTGTATCGTCTGTAGGTAATTTCTAGATCTTAATCATTAGGTGATTTATGATGTCTTCTGTGTAATGCATCTCTAAATCTCATGCAACGCAGCAGACCAGGGGTTATCCATGGTTGAAAAGTCTGTCGCCTGTTGGGCACGGTAACCTGGTCACTGCTTTTTCGTCTGATTTCAGTTAGAGTTTCGATGAGCAATTCAGTCGCTTTATTTGGATCTTGCAATGATGTTATATCAGTCCAATCAAAGTCCTTCATAAGGTTATAAGCTTTTTCATAATTTTGTTTTAACAGTGTCTTTTCCGTTTTGTTATATTTACTTTTTGTGTTAAAGGTATAATGCAGTATATACTACTGTGGTCAGTAACTGATGATTAACAGACTACTGTCATCATTTTTGAATTAGGCTTTGCGAAACAGTGATCAATGCATTTATTGAGACGCGTAGGAAACTGATGGCTAGGTAGTAGACCGTACGTGGCAAGAAGATTCAAATACTCATCGGATTTTAGGTCAGTAGTATTGCTACTAACGTCAACATTTATGTCCCCGGTTAGGTAAATATTAGGTACGTGTTTAATATCTATTAGAAGTTCTTCCAAGGACCCGACAAAATTGACGAGGGAGGCAAATGATGGATACCTATACATACAAATAAAAGCATGGTTTTTACCTATTCTTATCACTAAGCAGTCCGCATCAGCAACATTTGGTTCATATACTGTGACATATGGTAAATGGTTCCTTATATAGACAACTACACCACTGTTCTGGTTAATATGGTTTCTAGTATGATATTGTTACGAGCTGGGTATGGGATAAATTATTTTACACCAATTAATTTACTAAATATCATTTATTAACTCAACAACCTATAAACACAAACACTAAATCGCTAATAATCACTATTCTCTTCGTAATCGCTTGTATTCGCATCCGTTCGCATCCGTAGTCGAAATCAGACTGACTCACTCGCCCGCCGTCCGGCCTATTTATACAGTCATGGAAGTTTCTCGAACATTGTCGAACTATCCTATACTGGAATATTCTAGAAACATCTATGAACTTCTACACAGTACCACAATGGAATGTTCTCGAACGTAGTGGAAACTTCTGGAAACTTCGACTACATTCTCGAACGTTCCAGTGAAATAAGTTCGACGTAACACTGCCCCCTCCTTAGACATGCTCGTCCCGAGCATCATTAGTCCCGTAGTATCGCGCCAAACGGTCTACATGGACAATCTTAGGCGCACCTCGTGGACCCTTCTGTATTCGGTAGGTGACATCGTTAATCCTGGTCACGATTCGGTATGGTCCATCTCATTTTGCTTGCAATTTAGGAGACTTCCCTTTGCTGCGCGCTGGGTTATGCAACCACACCAGTGAACCCTCGTCAAAACCTCTATTGTTTGCCTTCCGGTCGTATCGGGTCTTCATCTTATCAGACATTTGTTGGCCGGATTGTCTGATATGCTCATATACATCATTCAACTTGTTACGCAAGTCATTCGCATAATCGGTTACACTGCGTGGGGCATCAGGGGGGGTTCCGGTGATTAAATCTGCAGGCAACCGTAATTCCCTTCCAAAGTTCGCGAAGGCTGGTGTCACAGTCGTACTTTCGTGAACTGCACTACGGTAGGACAGAAGAAATGGCTGTATGTGCTTGTCCCAATCCCTTTGCCTGCTTTCCACAACTTTTGCCAGATATCTCTCCAACGTTTGGTTGAAACGTTCTACCATTCCATCAGATTGCGGATGGTAAGAAGTGGTTCTGGTCTTGTGAGTACCCATCAGTCGACAAGTCTCCTGGAAAACTTGTGATTCAAAATTCCTCCCTTGGTCGCTGTGAATTTCCAAGGGTACTCCAAAACGACAGAAGACTTCCTGAACCAATTTATCTGCGACTGTTGTTGCTTCTTGGTTGGGAATGGCGAAGACTTCTGGCCACTTTGTGAAGTAATCCATGACAACCATAAAGTACTTGTTTCCGTTTTCACTTTCCGGAAATGGTCCTGCAACGTCTAGTGCCATCCGTTCCCAGGGGGCTCCCACGTTGTATACTTTTAAAGCACCTCTGCTGCGTGTCTGAGGTCCTTTCACAGCCGCACAACTGGTACATTTGCGACACCAGTCCTCAACATCCTCTCGACAATGGATCCAGTAAAATCGCTCTCGTATTTTCAGTAGAGTTCTTTTTATCCCCATATGTCCTCCTGAACATCCATCATGGTATAGCCGTAAAACATCCGGTACTTTGGCTTTGGGGACAACAATTTGTAGATGACAGTTGTCTCCTCGAGCGTTTTCCCATTTACGGCACAAGACTTCATCCTGGATAACCAAGCTGTTCCATTGTGCCCAATAACTTTTCGTGGTTGAACTCAACGCCGCAACATCACTCCACTTGGGTTTAGGAGCACCAGCTTTAATCCAGTCGAAGATCGGTTTGAGGTCCGTGTCATTTTGCTGAGCAAGCTGTAGGGTTTCCTTCCATTCGTTACTAAGATCCACTCTTAGCGTCCTCACGGGCACTAGCTCCTTAGTCTCTTGCCTGGTACAGTGCTTACAATCTTCTAGGCAAGGTCTTCTAGACAGTGCGTCAGCGTTACCGTGAGTTCTCCCACTACGATGTTCAGTAACGAAGTGAAACTCTTGTAGTAGTTCGATCCATCTTGCCACTTGTCCTTCTGGATTCTTGAATTGTAATAACCACTTTAATGCAGCATGGTCAGTTCGCAATTGGAATTTCCGTCCAAGCAAATATTTACTGAAGTGCTGCAATGTCCTTACTACGGCGAGTAGCTCCCGTCTCGTAACGCAGTAATTTCTTTCCGGTTTGGATAAAGATTTGCTGTAGTAAGCTATAACAACTTCTTGGTTTCCTTTCCGTTGAGACAACACGCCTCCAATTCCAGTATTACTTGCGTCTGTGTCAACTATGAAGTCATTTTCAGTGTCAGGATATCCCAGAATAGGTGTATTGCACAGACGTTTCTTTAATTCCTGAAATGCGATGTTACAGTTCTCGTCCCAACAGAATTGCTGCTTCTCCTCAGTGAATTTGTGTAGAGGTTTTGCAATGTCGGCAAAATTTTTGACAAACCGTCGATAGTAGGAGAACAAACCCAGAAATGCTCTGACCTGCGTCTTGTCTTTTGGAACTGGCCAATCCTTGACGGCAACGATTTTCTCCGGATCTGTCTCAACACCTTCCTCCGAAACTATGTGTCCTAAAAAGTTTACTTGTCGTCTAAAAAATGAGCACTTTTTCGGACTTAACTTAAGATTTGCCGTCCGGATTTTTGACAATACTCGATTGAGGTTTTGAAGATGATCTTCAAATGTACGGCCCACGATAATGATGTCGTCTAAATAGACAAGACATGCGTCTCCGATCAATCCAGCAAGTACTTGCTCCATTAGCCTTTCAAATGTCGCAGGAGCATTGCACAATCCGAATGGCATAACTTTAAACTGCCATAGCCCCTTTCCTGTTGAAAATGCAGTTTTCTCCTTATCCTTAGGGTCTATTTCCACTTGCCAGTAGCCACTTTTCAGGTCTAGCGTGGTAAACCACCTCATTCCAGTCAGTGTATCCAATGTGTCGTCGATCCTAGGCAGTGGGTAACTGTCCTTTTTCGTGACGTCGCTCAATCGTCGATAGTCTACACAAAAGCGTGTGTTGCCGTCCTTTTTCTTCACCAGGACCACAGGAGAACACCATGGACTCGATGAAGGCTCTATAACACAATCCTTCACCATACCCTCAATCATTATTTCCACTTCCTTTTCACGTGCAACCGGCAATCTTCTTGGTCGTTGACGGATTGGTAACTCGATGCCAGTATTAACTTTGTGCTGAACCAGTCCTGTTCTTCCTATGTCAGCATCATTTGTAGAGAAAGAGTCGGCGTACTGAAGTAACATCTTCTTAGCCTTATCCATTTCTACTTCCGTTACATCGCAGTTTTCCAAAAGTGTAGACACGTCAAATGTCAAGCGGAACACTTTTTCTGATGGTACACCTTCCATGAAGATTTCCTCTGTACCACACTTCAATACTCCTTGGTCAACGTCGATCTCACAACGATGTTTCCGCATGAAGTCTAATCCCAGGATACAATCGTCCACTATGTCGGCCACGATGACATTATGCCGATAGATTTTGTTACCTAATTTTAACTCCACCTCCTTCCTGCCTCGGACGATTATGTGCTAACCGGTAGCTGTCAGTAATTGTATACGGTCGTGGTTATTGAAGAAGTCCCCAAGGAACCGACTTGCTAGGTGAGAATTGACAACCGTGTGAGAAGCTCCAGTATCCAACGTCAGTTTGCATGGTTTTCCGTTGACTTCGCCTTTGATGATCAGGCTGTTTCCGTCATGGGCCTGTGAGATCGAGATCCTCGTGGCTCTTTCAATACCAGCCAGCACCCGCCCCCCAGTCCTGGCATTTACTCGTTTCCCTGCTGTTGCTGGGCAGTCGTATCAGTTGCCCTTTCTTGCTGGGATTGATCTTCTCTCAGTGAGCTGCGCTTTGGACATCTTGACCGAAGATGACCCCTTTCTCCACAAGTGTAACATCTAGGGTTATATCCTTGCGGACGATCGCGTACAGGTGATGCCACAACCTCCCTGATACGGTGTGTCCGATGGTCTTGCCTCACTGCCTCTACTTCCAAGGCATGGGCCAAGGCGTCCTTCAGTGTCTCATGATGCCCAAGTCTTACAGCGGCTCTAACTTCCAAGTCACGTATTCCGTCGATGAACGCTTGTACCAGATTGCCATTGATGAGTGCAGGGGCGGACTGGTATGCTTTCCGAACCAACTTTTCAACTTCCAGGGCCCACTGCTGTAGGTTCTCGGCACTACGTTGAACGCGATCCCTTAACTTAGCGCGAAATACGTGCTCCAAGTGAGCGTCGCCGTATCTGGACTCTAACACTTCCAGCAGTTGTTCGTAGGTCACATCCTTGCCAAGAGCCTCAAGACGTATGGTTAGGGCCTGGTCTCGGAGTCCTAAGGTGAGCGCGGTCATAGCTTGCTCTTTGGTCCACCCATTCGCCTTCATAACGGCTTCAAATTGAATTTTGTAGGCCGACCATGAAGATGTTCCGTCGAATGGCGGCACCTTAAATCCACGTGCCGAAGGTGCAGCAACCACTGAAGGCACAACCCCGTCTCCAGCCCTAAGTTCACCTAAAGCCTTCTTCAACCCAGCAATCTGAACTTCAGCTTCTGAGATACGATTCTCATGCTGGTGAACCTGCTCCTTCATCACCTGGAGCTCCTTGCCAAGTGTTGAATGAAGGTCTTTTATGAGGAGCATCTGCTCTTCTTGGCGGCGAGCCTGGTCCTCTTTATCTTGTTGAAGCTTCTCTTCCAACCGACGGGCCTGCTCTTCTTGGCGGCGGGCCTGCTCTTCTTGACGACGAGCCTGTTCCTGCAACAGCACCATTAGCGCAGACAAGTCTGGCACCACTGGTGCCGAAGAAACTCCACATGGGCCAGCGACTGGCTCTGTCGCAGGCTGAGCACCACCCGGCGTCTGTATCGGGGAATCTCCAAACCGCCTCTGATCCATGTCTTGCTGCCGTTGACTCCTAGTACGAATACCCTCCGTGTCGTCCTTTGGTAAAATTGGCATAATTTATCCCTCACTTCTGACACCAATTTGTTACGAGCTGGGTATGGGATAAATTATTTTACACCAATTAATTTACTAAATATCCTTTATTAACTCAACAACCTATAAACACAAACACTAAATCGCTAATAATCACTATTCTCTTCGTAATCGCTTGTATTCGCATCCGTTCGCATCCGTAGTCGAAATCAGACTGACTCACTCGCCCGCCGTCCGGCCTATTTATACAGTCATGGAAGTTTCTCGAACATTGTCGAACTATCCTATACTGGAATATTCTAGAAACATCTATGAACTTCTACACAGTACCACAATGGAATGTTCTCGAACGTAGTGGAAACTTCTGGAAACTTCGACTACATTCTCGAACGTTCCAGTGAAATACGTTCGACGTAACAATATGAATCAAATTGCTCTAGTTTCGGTATCAAGTCTGAGTTTTGTAGCCAACATTCCGTGAGAATAATAATATCATAGTCTATTTTACTCTTAGCAATAAAGACTTTAAAATCTTCAAAATTTTTGTGTATGCTTCGTATATTTTGAACAATAACTCTAAGAGAAGATACCGTACCAAGTTTGTATTGCGGAAACGCTTCCGGATCCTCGACCAAAAAAGAATCACCAACGCTGATAGTATTATCAACCTCGGTGACTACCTCGTCTATGTTATTCCCATAACAACCATATTCACTACATAATGTAGTAAAATTATATTTCTGGTCGATGATTATAGTTTCTGAAGTTTGTAACTTATACTTCTTATTTTCGGACATGGAGTTTGTATAGTGGACTGGTAATAATGCAATATAGCCTTCTAAATATGATATAAAAAATGAAACATAGTAGTACAAAAATATAACTAGATAATATATAATAATTTTTATGCTTATCATCACTACATAGTATAAAACAAAGTCGCTTTCTCTGTCCCTATATCCCTATGTATGCTTAAATCTTTAAAACTACGCAACGGATCCTGATGCGGTTTTTTTTAATAGATAGAGTGATTGAAGAGGAAGGTTTATATGTATAATTTGTACCCGAGCGAAGCTGGGGCGGGTCGCTAGTTATGTATAATTATAATACTACTGTACGAGTATAAAAGTGTATAAAAAATAACAAATAAAGAGAAAAAATACCATATCTTCACACAATCTTCAACAACAGCTAGTCATTCAGAGGTCAAATCTTTAAGTTGACTTAGAGAATTGATGACTATGGCAGGCTGTCCGTCTTCCTTACGTAAGAGTATGTTTCCTCTTGAGGTCCAGCAGTACTTATACGAACCATTTTTGATCAGTTCTCGAGCGGTAGCCAAGATCTTTTTAGACATAAAAGTTAGAGACTCCGATATATATACTCGTGAGAAAGCTCCTGTAAATCCTAAGCTGTCAGTACTAAGTGGTTTATCTTTATTGTTGGCATTGTATTTTTTCACAGCTTTTAACAGCACTTCTTTATTTTTAGTGTTCTGATATTCAATAACAATGGGTCCATTTTTCCTGCCTTTTCTAAAAATAGCTGTGTGCTCATCAATGGGTGGTATTTTTAGGGTTTTATAAACGTTATTTACAATATTCTGCACATCTTCGTTATCATGCTTTGGAATATTTCTTATTTTTTTTTTTTTTTTTTGTATTACATTTATCTGTGTTTCTAATAGATTAATACGTTCTACAGCTGCTTCATTCTTTGTTTCAAGAGTTAACACCCTGTCGCGGATCTCCTTATAATAGGCAGCATTTTCTTCAAGTTGATTTTTTATTTCAAGATTGGACTGGAGTATCTCGCTATTTTGTAGTTTAATTACAGCTATCTCAGTAGTCATCATTTCTTTGAAGGACTTTAGAAGGTCATTTTTTAGGTCCTCAAATTGATGTTCGTCAGGATTTCTCCGTTTCCTTATATTTATATTTCTTATAATTTCTTGGTCTTGTGATACCTTTTCAAGGGTAAGATCCGGATGTGACGAAGACTTAATCGGTGATCGTTGCTTTCTATCTTGATTCCTTGCGTATACTACATTACTGACACAAATAACTTTAAGTTTAAATGACTTATGTGGATGATCGGCTCAGGACAGTATTATACTTTAACGCTTCAGTAATAGAACTTAAAATCGATTTTTCACTTTTTTAATATTTCTAAAACACGTCTTATTATAACGAATCTAATAGTTCGAGAAACCACGACCAAAACCATGTCCCATCGTTTCACGTCCAAAATCGTATAAAATCGTTAGATTAGATGAATCTTAACCCGAGTAGGTGGACATAGTACGGGTCAAAAACGTCGCAGTTTTATGGTCGATTTCTGCTATGTCAAAAAAATAAGCAGACGGTTTTATAAATGTCTGATATTAAAATTGTACATAGGTTTCGTCATTTTATTAGGAAAAAGTTTGTATTCCGATATTTTGCGCATCACATGTGGCCTGAGCGCATTTTTAAAAATGTCAAAAAATTTAACCGACCTGTCTCGTAGCAGCCTGGTTCAATTTTTTTTTTAAACTTGTAGTTACACCCACATTTTTATTTTTTTGGGTTTCGACATCATCTAATGACTGCTCCCGCTCTGGGTGGAGCGGGAGGGCGTCAGACTTACTTACTAAAACCCGTGGTGGGTTTTAGTTGCTTGTGCTAAGGCCGCGGTAACCGGTTTTCAACAATGACGGACGGACGGACGGACGGATCTTCATGTTAAGATTGGTAAGAAAGTACAACGCTGGGCCCAATTTGTCCATTGTTCTAGTTTATGTAAATAAGCTCAATACTCAAGACTTAAAAGCTTTATTTATTTTTTGCTTATAAAGTATTTATATTATCAAAGCAACGAATTCCATAGATAATATTATGATTTACCTGCATTTAGGTTGGCCCTCAGCATTGAAACTAACCTCGGCGTTGTCAAGCCGATTATCGTCGCCCACGCCGATGTCTGAAACATGCAAACATATTTTTAACCGACTTTCGAAAAAGGAGGAGGTTCTATGTTCGACTGTATGTATGTTTTTTTTTTTATGTCCGCCTGTTTCTCCGTCAGTTGTGGACAGATTTTCAAAATTCTTTTTTTATCCGAAAGAATATACTCCCGAGGTAGTCCCATATAATTTTATCGAAATTGCTTCAGCGCTTTTTGAGAAACTGAACAAAAACGAAACATACATATACCTTGATGACGTTTTGGTGTTCTCCTAATGTTTAAATTGCACGTTCCATGTTATTGGTGTTTTTAGTTTTGAAGTATAACAACAAAAAAGTGAAAAATAGAAAACTTTTTTACAAAAAAACAACCGACTTCCAAAAAAAAATACACTAAAAATTAAAAAATAACTTTAATTTCGGCAGTCGGTGTCAAATAACGAAGAAGTAAAATGCAAACACCGAAATGTCGGTGGCAATTGTTTCACGGGCACGGCCCGGTGGCGACACGGTGTAACATGAACGTGTGCACCGGGCCCGGACGTGCCCCGGCCGGGAAACAATTGCCGGTCAAACAATTGCACGGTCAAACATCTACAGTATACTTTTTGTATGAAATGATTTCATGCTTGGCCGTGCCCGGTGGCGACACGGTGTAGCATGAATGACTAGTCCGGTGGCGCCACGGTGTAACGTGTATCATCCTTTACACGGGCATGTAAAGTGAAAAAAATAAAAAATAAAGTTTTTGTAGCTGTTTCTGTCTCAATCTTTAAAGTCATTTATGAAAATAAATGAAAATTGACCATTTCGGAGATGGATTTAGTAGTTACTTGGAAAATTTCGTACAGAATACAAAATATGTAGTAAACAATTAAATTACATAAATGAAGCGGCTGCGTGTTCCAAACAATGAAAGCTTCAATGTACCTAATGAAGTTTTCAAATTCCAAATTCAAATAATTTATTTCTAATAAACCATTTACAGTAGTGCTATTCTGTAACATACTCACCGTGAAAACTTAGGTGAAATGAACGTGAAGTGGGCTGTCAATACATACAATCAAGGTGGAATGACAGTTCACTTCACGCTCACTCCACCTAAGTTTTCACGGTGAGCAGTTAACAGAATCGACCGGCAGGCACTTTTGAATTGTCAATAAGTCGGTCACTCAGAAAGATGAAGCTAATTGCACATTCCAAGGCTTAGATCTCTATGGAGAAGAACGTGCAAGAAACTCCATGGACACTCTTTTAAACCATGTTATGTATTACAAAAATCTTGGTTGCATAGTATTAATGTTGCTTCTATTTTAAGAGAACAATGGTAAATAAACAATTCGAAAACAAACAAAAAAAAAGCCGCTCAAGAGCGAGTGAAAAATATTTTAGGCCCAGTGGTTTCGGAGATAAGGGGGGATTGGTCATTTTCCTAAATAACTTCAAAAGTATATAAATTTTAAAATTATAAAAAAAATTATATTCGAGACCCTCACAATGTGCCCTTTCATTTGATATGTCACACGACACAGTTTTAAAAAAAAAACCGATTTTCACCCCAAAAGTGACTCCCTTATTCCAAATTAATTTATTTAGTTAGGGTACACGTCCGTGTTTGAGTCACAGATATTCATGTGTGTAACCAATTTCAACTCTATTGGTCCAGCAGATTCGGAGTAAATTGGCTGTGACAGACAGACAGACACACGAGTGATACTATGAGGGTTCCGTTTTTTCATTCGGATTTACGGAACCCAAAAAAGAATAATATAAGCCAGTGGCAGTTAAGAGATGACCAGTCTCAGCTGACGGCACCCGTTCACGAACATGACGCGTGGATCAGCATTCAGCACCACTCAGCTCAACCATATTGAAGGGAACTGAACGACCACACACGCGCCCACCATCAGCGAGACACAATTAACTCTCAACTGTCGTGCTCGTTCATGTCAAAAAAGCAGTTACATTATATGCCCATTGTACTCATATTTACAAAATTAGAAAATGCTTCGAAATTATACAATACTACAGGGTGTAACGGAAAGGTGTGGTCATATTTTAGGATCCGGTTCTGCCCATGGAAATGAACAACTTTCTCTAAGAAAAAATAGAAAATTCCCAAAAAAAGAATTGGACTTTCTATACAAAGTTATCATCAGCTGATCAATATTTATATGGGAGGTAAAAAGTTTTTTTTAGAATTTCCTCGGATTTTCTTGAAGAAAGTTGTTCATATCGATGGGCAGACGCAGTTC
The DNA here is from genome assembly GCA_951329385.1 of Polia nebulosa. NCBI lineage: Eukaryota > Metazoa > Arthropoda > Insecta > Lepidoptera > Noctuidae > Polia > Polia nebulosa. The sequence goes on from OX589603.1 coordinate 5,587,921, forward strand.
TTAAAATATGACCACACCTTTCCGTTACACTCTGTATATAACTTATCAAAAGTTAAACAAAAAATATACATTATCTCCAAAACAAAACAAAAGTGATGTTAAAGAAACCGGCCAAGTGCGAGTCGGACTTGCACGCAAAGGGTTCCGAACGAATCATATATTTTTTAGTTTTTAGTTACACTAGAAGGTGATCAGGGCAGGGTCTGATGATAGAATTAGGAGCAACCACCATACAACATGACAACGTCGTGTTTAGACTCGTTGCATATGTACTTTCTGACAAGTGTCATTAAACTAGGTGGTGACTAGGGTCTGATGATAGAGCCAGAAGGGTACCATATATACCAAACAAGAAAATGCCGTACTGTTTGGTCTCGACGATTTTGTCTTGACTAAAATTATAGTTCCAGGTATGGTCCAGGGTCTGATGTTGGATCTGGAAGTCATTATAAGAAACCCTCAACTTAACAATGTAGACCGATGTGTTAAGGCTAGTTAGATTTGTCTTGACAAGTTATAACAAGAAAGTTACATGGCAGCTAGAAGAATATTATTAAGTCAGACTCTTGGCTATGAACTGTCAAACGCGCGAAATTTAAATAGTCGTTAAGTTTTCTGAATTTTTCTAATATTCCGCGCAACTTTCTTAATTACGGTTCCGTATCAAAAGGGTAAAACGAGACCCTATTACTAAGACTCCGCTGTCCGTCCGTCTGTCTGTCCGTCTGTCACTAGGCTGTATCTCATGAACCGTGATAGTTAGACACTTGAAATTTCCACAGATGATGTATTTCTGTTCCCGCTATAACAACAAATACTAAAAAACAGAATAAAAAAATATTTAAGTGGGTCTCCCATACAACAGACATGATTTTTTTTGCCGTTTTTATAGATAATGGTACGGAACCCATCGTGCGCGAGTCCGACTTGCACTTGGCTGGTTTTTTTTATATATAGATTGCGTCTGCCCCAGGTTTTGACTCTTTCGGCATTTCTCTTTAAGTATTTCAGTAAATTCTAATGCTAAAAAGTATAAAATAAGGTACAAATAAATTAAAATCTTTATAATGCAAGCTTCAATCAAATAAAAACGTAAACAAGAAAGTGTTATAGTCGTAACTATAACATTTTCTATAGAGCTTGAACGTCTCTTACACATAAAATATTATAGTTGTGTTGTGTTGTAGCTTACGTTTTTTGAATTCATGTAAAAGTTTGTAAATCTTTTTTTACTATAGCCATTTAAAAACAATGTGATTCGTTCGGAACCCTGTACGCGCCAGTCCGACTCGCACTTATCTGGTATTTGTATATCATTGTATTACGTATATTTTACTAACACCCACTAGTATATTGATAATTCAGATCTTTTCTTTGAAATTCCCTCTTTTGGTACGGAACCCTAAATGTGAGAAGTCCGACACGCACTTGGCTGGTTTTTTTTTTGCCTACTTATTGGTCAAATCTCCGTTGAAATTGGCTACCGTGGCCGAAACTCGGGCAGGACGATTATATTAGTATAGGTACGCTAGTATTATATTATCTGTGGTATAGGCTAGCAAATTGGGGGGGGGGGGGGGGAATCATCCGCTCTGGCTAAAACCCACCCCTGTTCCTTCTCTGCCTGAGTGCCCAGGGGCGAGGTAACTCTTTCGAATTTATCCTCAACCCCTAGGCAGGCATCGGCCATGACGGACCCCGTCATGAATGCTGACAACTCTTTGAGGCGCGCGTGGAACACTACGCGCCGTCGACTCTCGGGCCTGGTCCTGATCGGACGGCGAGTTACCCACTACTCGCCATCCGCAGGCCCGGGTCTACGTTGGTAGGAGATCGTCTCGCGGCGCCTGGAGCCCCTGGCGTCTCCTGCGGCGGCTGCTGCTGAGGGTGGAAGGGCGAGTCTGCTGTTGTTGCCTCTCCCTCACCCGTGCCGCCTCCTCCTTCACGAGCATTACTGCTTCGCAGAAGGAGGAGACTGCTTCCCATTCCCTCTTGCTCCGTAGGTACCATTGCCTGGACCAGGGCCGGGCGCGAGAGGTCGCTGCCGCCGATCGCCTGCACGAGGACACAGCGGGGCTCCGCCTAAGCGGGGCAGATATCCACCGTGTGCAACCCCGTGTCCTCTGGGCGATTCTCACAGTGGGGACATCCGGGCGTTTCCCTTCGCCTTATCCTACACAGGAACCTCCCGAAACTTCCGTGTCCGGTGAGGACCTGCGTCAGGCGGATAGGCTAGCTACTTGCGACTTGGGTGAATAACAAAGGTGTAGTTAAGTAATAATCTGCCCAGCCTTTGCCCAATTATCTTAAGGTCGGCTACCAGACTAACCGGATGCAGCTGAATACCAGTATTTTACATGAAGCGACTGCCTATCTGACCTCCACAACCCAGTAACTGAGTAACACGATACCCCTTTGTAAGACTGGTTGTCAGACTTTTCTGGCTTCTAACGACCCGTAACGACTCTCAAAGATCCACGATTGACAGCCGGTACCAACGACTTAACGTGCTTTTCCGAGGCACGGAGGAGTCTCAGTATATGTATAAAGATGTTCACCCATCCATGGACCAACCCCGGCAAGCATAGCTTAACCTGATGGATCGACACGTGCGGCAGTTATTACTTTAGCCATGAGTAAGTAACATTGAATTTAAAGATAAAATTTATACTTTAGTTTTCATTGGACCAATCTGCTGCGCCTGTTCCTAACTATGAGGTGACCAGTCTCCAGTATAACTGCAGGCAGCTGCATACCAGTATTTCACATGGAGCCACTGCTGGTTTAATGCCATGTTTGATTTAAAAAACGAAGGGATGTTTGTTCAGAGAAGTTAAGGTTTTGAATGACCAAAACCTCGCGTCTAGACACATAATATGTGGTCTAGCTAGATGAAATGCTTTCCCGATTTTGTAGAAAAAGCTCTTGAAGTAAATACAAACAATTATCTTGAACAGCATAAAAACACTATTTAATACAAAAATATTCAAGTACCTAGTCGAATTTCAAAGTCTAAAATGGTTTAAATAATTAATTTTATATTTTTATAATTTTGCATTTGGAATAGTTCACACGATTTAATTTCTAACTCTTCATGTTTATGATGGATATTAAAAAAAAATGTAAATATTTAACTACCAACGACCTTGAGTGGTTAGATTGCGTGTTCTGTGCTAAGCTCACGTAACGCGTCGTTCGTCCACCCAGTAATAAGACTCGCCTATCAAGGAGCACTGTCCGAAATTAGACGCATTATTAATTTATTATACATAAAACAACAGGTATTATACTAAAACACTTAGACTAAAATATAATTAATTAAATGATCTTTAAAATGGCAAAGGTTTCATAAAAATACGCTTTAAAGTTTTTGCGAGTTTTTTTTTTCAATTTTTTATCCGCGTTAGACATAACTTTACAAATTAATTACAATATGTTATAGAAAATATAATTTCAAATATTCACATATCAAATTACGAAGGAAATTGTCTAGAGTAACATATTTGTTTTTCAAAGAAATAAAACGAGTCGTTTAGACGTGATGTTCAATTAAAAATCATTAGAAGTCGTATTAAATACATGTCTAGCTTTCCTATCTATACGGCAAACGCACGCCGAGATGCGGAATGAATAATATAAGTGCGAGCAATAACAAGAGACTTGAACCTATTCCTCGCGCACTCAATTTTTAGATGATGAGTCTGTGGGCTTTTAAAATAATAATTATCAACCACGTGAAAAGTACTTAAACTAGCAATGGAAGATGAAGACAAGGATTTTTTTGCCACCAACACATACTGTTGTCGTCCGCCTCGAAGCTAAACAAACTCCGTGGCTACCTTGTTGTCAGACTTAGGTAACGAAATGCTTTATGAAAGCATCGAGGATAGGACGATAATAAGAGGATTTATTTCATAGTATAGCCGGCTTCGGAAGGTACAATATTATGTAATATGAAGAGCTGTGCACTGCTGAGCTGTGCTATACAGACTTCAGCAGGCAGGCAGGTAATGAAAACTTTGTGAAACAACAATTTCACGAAGTTTTTTCAGGAGAAGTGATACAAAATGGTAATTTTTGTGGTAGAAAACGTTAAAGTGGTAAATAAATTGTAATTTGTAGCCAAAACAAAATTAAAAACATTAAAACTAAAGTATTTTCGCTTACGATTCTTCTACTCACCCCCGGAATGTGCCAATCGCACAAACAGCCATATGAACACCAGTGCACGCGTTCTAAACATCATGTTGTGATGCGTTCACTTCTAGTGAAATACAAAATTAATTCGTTTTACAGATGAATTTATATACAGCTTTTTAGGTATCATATATATTGATAACCTGAGAGGTCCTCTGATACGGGCTCTTAAGGCCGTACTACCGGCCAAGTGGCGCCCTCATTGAATATAAAATCGTAGCATAGCATAGAAATGAAATATTAAAGAATCCAACGTCACGTTTGTTATAAAGAGGATAAAGTATTTTTACGTTGTTAAAACAGGTCTCAGAATGTTTCGTATCCAAAGTAGTAGGCAAAAGTGTCAGAAACGGCCGTTTTTGGTACTTTTGCCTACTACTTTGGATACGAAACACTTTGAGTCCTGTTTTAACAACGTAAAGATACCTATTCCTATTTGTGACAAACGCAACATAGGATTCTTTTGCCTGGGGGTAGCGGATAAATTCTGAAAATGAGTTACCGCAGCCCTGGGCACTCAAGCAGGGAAGGAACAGGGGTGGGTTTTAGTCAGTAAGAGTCTGACATGCCGTCCCGCTCCACCCAGAGCGGGAGAAGTCATTGGATGATTTCCCACCCTACCAAAAAAAAAAAACAGGATCCTTTAATCTTTATTTTTTATGCTAAGATACGATTTTTTATTCAATGAGGGCGCCACTTATGGGGAGGTAGGCCCTTAAGGCGCAGTTATACGACTTCTTATTATTTTTATATATATTATGAAACTTTCACCATTTTAAAGATAATTTAATTATTTATGATTGAGTAGGTATACGATTTTTAGTATAATAATTGTTGTTTTATGCATAATAAATTATTAATGCGTGTAAGCTCGGACAGCGATCCTTGTGGGCGAGTTCTGTTACTGGGTGGACGTACGACGCGTTACGTGAGCTCGGCACAGAACACGCAAGCTAACCACTCAAGGTCGTTGACACCTAATACCATAATTATACAGGATGAATTTTCCAAGTGTCTAAAGCCAAATCAGAGAATAAGTTTAAGAAATAGAAAAAACATTTATGTCATGGTCACCTTTAACTTGAAGCAGCTGAATAACAGACACCTGTATTTATTAATAGATATGTTGTGTTAATTTTTACACAAACACCAGATGATATCGTTGCAGAGTCAAAAGGTGACAACAAAACGTAATTCGTATAAACATCCCATACAGCAGCAACACAACAACAACAACAGCAGGGCAGAAGCTATCTGCCCGCGACTTTATACGCGTGGAAGTTAACTATACCTACCTTAATTTCCCGTGTAGCTAAAGTTGTACTACACAACAATAACAAAAACAAATAAAATGTACAATAATAAAATTGAACATTTAAATAAAACCCGCCTGTCAAAAACAACTAAAAAGTTCCAGACAATTCACTTTTCAAGCAGTCTGATGCAGTTGGTGGCTGTTATTTTAGTTCAATTATTGATTTCATGCCACCAACTGCATCAGACTGCTTGAAAAGTGACTTGTCTGGAACTTTTTGGTTGTTTTTGACAGTCGGGTTTTATTTAAATGTTCAATTTTATTATTGTCTACATTTTAGTGAGTTATAAATCGGATCGAGAATCCTTTATTTTAATACCCCACTTAATATAGTTCCTCGACTTTCATTTCTTTCTTTTTCACAATATGGCGTCTGGTTGTCGCTATATTATATTTAGATTATCAAAATCGGCCCACGCGTTTGGTCTCAATAGTGCCACAAAGGAACAAACATACATACACACATATATACATACATACATACATAGGCTGATAAACACATTACCCTCCCTTGAGTCGCGCAATCGGGTAAAAAGGGACCTCGCAAGGCTCGTGCCCTCTTTTATTTATACCCTCTTCACGGGTAACGATCGGTGATTCAAAAATGTTGCCACGCTGCCATCCGTCGGAGTGCTGCCAACACAAGTATCAATAAATTTTAAAATATAATAAATCAGTCACGCTAGTCATCTAATAAAGTGTCCAGGAAAATATTCTGTTACACAAGTGTGTGCGCAAAAAGCTGCTCTTCCTGTTCCTTTACTCTTATAGTTCGGCAATCCAACGACGCGAGATCAGGCGCAAGATACTAACTTACAATTTCCGAGCTGTTACTGAGAAATAGTGAATGAAAAACCCAAAAACAATTTACCCGACCTGGGAATTTAACCCCGAATCCAAACACTCAGTAGTCGAGCTTGCGTCCGCGACACCAGCGGGGCAACTTATCTAGGTAACCTATCTGCATAATAACAAAATAAATTTCTTTAGCAGAAATATTCAAAGAAAGATTATTTTTTGTACAAGATGATGTCGCTGATTTGGTCGATGTCCTTGACCGCCAGCTGTGCCACAACTGCGAATTTGCCTTCATCGCCGAGCTTCTGGTTGTAGCACGTCCTCGTCGTCAACGAGCACCCACGGTACCTCCACCATCGCGGTTGATTTGCTGTCAATTTTTGAAGAGTGCCGTTGTCTGTCTCCGAAACCCATTATCAGATTTATATGAAATTTAAATGGGACCATTTCGAAACAAACCCCTTCGAACAAAAAAAAAACTTCCGAATTGATAACCTCCTTCTTTTTGAAGTCGGTTAAAAACAGTATTCATTAAAAAATTAACCAATGTATAGTTATATGGTTAACTCATGTATAATAAATTTGGCGTAAAATGGATTAGAAATACCAAAAAAGTGAACAAAAAATAATTAAACTGAGTGCTATAGGTACCCAGTTTAATTATTTTTTGTTCAGTTTTTTTCATTATTATTTAGATTAATTTTTATAAATGTTATTTCTTGAATTCAATAATTATAATTCAATAATTATTATTATAATTTTGCATAAATTAATAATATATGAAAACCGCATTCATTAAAATGAAAAAATTGAACCAATACATATATGTATAGTTAACTTATGGAGCTCGTAGCTCAAGTAATATCAGCCGCACGGATCGATCCATCAGGTTTGGCTACGCTTGCCGGGGTTAGTCTATGGATGGGTGACCATCTTTACATACCGAGACTCCACCGTGCCTCGGAAAGCACGTTAAGGCCCTACTAACGGTCCAGTGGCGCCCTCATTGAATAAAAAATCGTAGCATAGCACAGAAAATAAATATTATAAAATCCAACTTCACGTTTGTTACAAAGAGGATAAAGCATTTTTACGTTGTTAAAACAGGTCTCAAAATGTAAGAAACATTTTGAGACCTGTTTTAACAACGTCCAAAGTAGTAGGCAAAAGTGTGAGAAACGGCCGTTTTTGGTAACTTTGAAATAGTATAGTTTGTTGCCAACAGCGACACTAAATTATAATTCAGTGAAAATATTCAAGTCCTTGTTGGCAATAAACTAAATTATTTGAGCGTTAAAATCCCTTGTTAAAATTTCGTCCCAATTCACCCCTGCATCACTATTCACCGCGTTTTACAGTACCTACCTTCCCCCAGTATAAATTATAGCATAGACGTTATTCTGATGTATGAGCTATATAATAATAATAATAAATAATAAAGCTTTATTTGATTCCACAATAATTAGATTACATTAATACATTAATTTAATTTTGATATTTAATAATTAATAATTGTATTACTACTCATGCAGTTTCATCTCCTTTTAATGTGGACCCCCTCAGGGTAAAAGCCTCCCCCAAAGAATTCCATTTATCCCTATCTTTAGCTGTGTTCATCCAGTCTCTTCCTGCAACGGATACAATCTCGTCCTGCCACCGGGCGCCCGGGCGACCTCTACTCCTGAGCTATATACCTAACTGAAAAGTTTCTTATTGTCGATAGGTACGCGTTTGACCACTATCTCACCTGATGGTGAGCGATGATGTGGTCGAAGATGGAGCACGGTTGCCTAGAACTAACCTATTCTCTCTTGACTTAAAGACGGCAGGTTTTAACTATCAGGAAACACAGACTCCGGCAGGGAATTCCACTTCCACTATTTGGTGTTTTGCGCAACACGTCTTCTTCCACATTTATCTGTTAGTCGTCATCTCAGTAGAAAATAATAGAGTATCTAGAATGAGCGACAGAAAACTACCAGTTTATTTTAGTGGAGTTGATTGCCCATAATTAGCAATTTTTGGTCGTGTGGCAGAATTTTCCAAAATAAAAAAGCCGATTACTTACTCGAAAACAACTTAATTTTGCCCCCAAATTATCGGTGTCGTATTCTTTGCAAATAAGTCTAACTCTAGAACATTTCAATTGAAGGAACGCACTCAATAACAGATCACCCTGTATATACATCTCCCCAATCCTTTTTGGGGAACACAGGCATGGTTTAACGTTTTGAGTTTTGTTTAAATCAAGGTTTTCTGGTATCTATGTTTTAATTAGTATTTTTAAATGAAACACAAAGGTGGCAGTAATTACTTCAACTTTATTTTTTACAAAAGACATTGGTCACAGAAAACAAATACCCATTTTTAGTTACAATATATATTATACTCATGTGTTGCAACCACTCTCACATCTTAAACTCAGTCTAATCGGAGTCACTGCGTTTGGGACTAATCGCACAAGCGATCGTCCTGCGCCGGCGCACGTCAGCTTGCTAACTAACGCTGACTGATAAACATTCATTTATAAACGTACGCACCACTGGCACAATAAGAAAGAATACAGTTCGATATGGAATTAACATTACATTATGTTATCTAATGACTGACATGACTTAAAAATGTTAAATGCAAATATGTTTGTTAAATTAGTGTCTCATTCCACAGAAACCCGATTTAAGTTACGTTAACACGACTGTATCGAGTAATACACCGACATTTGTCTTCACTGCTATGTTGCATAGACAAAATTCTACAGGCTGTAACGGAAAGGTGTGGTCATATTTAAAGAACCGGTTCTGCCTATGGATATGAACAACTAACTCTTAAGAAAAAATAGTAAACACCCAAAAAAAAGTTGGACTTTTCATACAAAGTTATCATCAGCTGATCAATATTTGTATGGGAGGTAAAATTTTGTTTTGAGAATTTCCTTAGGTTTTCTTGAAGAAAGTTGTTCATATCGATGGAGAGATGCAGGTCTTAAAATATGACCACACCTTTCCGTTACACCCTGTATAGAAATCTACGTAATTCTGTATCGTATAGACGTACCTTTATTCTTGGCACACTCGTACATTCAACCAATGCATCTAATCGAACTGTACACTAATCCTATGGTCGTCGAATTTATTTAAAGACTTGAGTACAAGAGATAGCATAATATTCACGATATAATAATATTTTCATCCACACCACTAAAATTAAATAATGAAATGGTAACATTACGACATACAAAGGAAATAATGGTTTGAAGTGACACTAGCCAAATAAATAATAAGTAACATCATTTATTTTATGAATAATATTAAGTAAAAACAAAATTTTATTCAGGTTTTCGGGCCTTTTATTCTCTAATCTGGATGTAAATGATGAACATTGGTCTTAAGCTAATCGATGCTTACGTTAATGTTTGCGAGTGCCTCCGCTGCCGGTGGCGGCACCCAATACTAACGCCGTTGGGAACCGGCAGTACAAGTTATTTCTTTAGTATTTAGTCCAAGAGCGAGCGAAGCGAGCTCGGGAACTTCAAGTAATAATAAAGATTTATTTTCTCCCACAAGGTACAATTACAATATAGAGGTGTTACAAATATAAATGTACAAAGGTTTGTGGGAGTCAGGAATCCAAACTAGGATACCCTGTGCCCCCCTCGCCGAGATTGGAATTATCACAATTATTGTAGAACAAGGAGCCCGACGGTTCCTTTAAACCCTGTAGACAGGACCGTCGGAAGCCCGTTTTCCGATTATTTTTTCAAAGTCAGCGCCGGCTGCACTTTCGGTACACGGCGCCTGCTGCGGAGGCACTCCCTAAATATTTTGTAGTGGAGTTACACTAACTCTTTTACTTATAATATTTAGTTTATTTTCTTATACTTTTTTAGATTTTAACAAATTAAGAATTATATATCTTCGCAAATTTTTTACATTGTATTTTATCATTATAAATAAAAACACATGCCTTTCAGTTGAGGGTTAGTACTGTAGCCAAAGAGTGACTCGAGCTACAAGTATTTCGCTATGAGTATGATTGCAATGTTAACCTTGTCACTGAATAATAAGCCACCATTGCAACGCATTGAAATAACAAAGAAACAAATAAGAAACGGTAAAACTTTAACCTTATCTGCTAATTAACAACTCGTGTGAGCAAATACTTTTAAACAAAAATCCTCGCTTATATTAACGTATTTATCCTTCTCTTTATTTAAATTCCCGTCAGGCCCCGCGCGTCCCCGATCAGAGACGCGACAATAGGTTTTATTCCGATGTCGTGACTCGTTTCGGACACAGTAGGTCTCGATTCTATTGGTTATCAGATTATGTATTTTAATTATAGAGCAAACTAAAAACTGCTCTTAAAATTACGCCTTGATAAAGTACATAATTAAATCGTCGCACTCTTAAAGAGTTATTTAAAGAAAATAACATGTTTACTGAGTTTAAACAAGTTGGAGACGAGAATGCAACAATAAACTAAAACATTGGCAATACTCATCATTATGAACAGGTAATATGGGATCAGTTCATCATCATCATCATCATCACCAGCCTTTTAATGTCCCCATTGCTGGAACACAGGCCTCCTCTCTGTGAGAGGGTGTGGGCCCACACGCGGGCCCAATGCGGGTTGGTGGATGTCACATGTCTTCGAAGTTTTGGTTCTAGGACATGCCGTTTCCTCACGATGTTTTCCTTCACCGTTTTTGAGAGCAGTGGTGATGAAATAATTTACACAAAGTAAAGCGCCTGTCTGGGTTTGAACTCACGATCTACAACTTGTAAGTCGCGGCCAATACCGCTGGGCCACCACTACTCCTGGAATCAGTTGCTTGAGACAAATTACTTTAACAGTACAGTACGACGTAATCTGCGGAGTCACGTGACAGTTCTCTCGCAGGTAATGTCATTGCCATACATTTTTTACTAAGCGCTAGCGTGAACGCTAACAGAAAAGTAATTTTTCTCACCCACCAGACCTGAAATCGCGACAAAAAAAAATCTGCTGTTCAGTACTCCGAGTGTGAGTTTTTTAACGTAATACTCGATCATGTAAAAGTAAACGTCAATTTGCACTAAAACTGTATAAGCGCCGCCTGGTGACAATAACGGGTAACCTTATTTTTTTTTATATAATTAGACATACGCATTAAAAAAGTCACACTAGGCCCTCAGTAAATTTTTTGAGTTATGCAAATCTGAGTATGGGACATTTGATTTCATTTTCGTGATTTCAGGGTTGGTCCCACAGTAAAAGTTGTTCATTTTTTTTTTAAATTCTTATTCATGACCATAGATTCAAGTCTTTCAGTCGGATACATAGTAATTAGATACAGAATATATTTATTTTTCCACTAGAATGCAGATGTAACACATTCTAATGTATTTTGCAGTATTTGGCAACAAATGTGTCGAGTCAGCCTTCTCGGCTAACTTCGCCGAGGTAGTCAATACTGAATGATGTGTTGCCAGTCAATCTTCCTAGCCTTTTCCTAACTATCTTGGGGTCGGCTTCCAGCCTAACCGGATGCAGCTGAATACCAGTATTTTACATGGAGCGACTACCTATCTGACCTCCACAACCCAGTTACTGGGTAATACTTTCGGGCTTCTGACGACCCGTAACGATTGTCAAAGATCCACGATTGACAGCCGGGACCAACGGCTTAACGTGCTTTTCGAGGCACGGAGGAGTCTCGGTATGTAAAGATGGTAACCAATCCACGGACCAACCCCGGCAAGCGTAGCTTGACGGCTGTTATTAATTTGGCCACGAGCTCCGCGAGTGTTTCCAATGTTTTCATTTATTGTTGCAATGTCATCTCCACCTTGTCTAATACTTTCAAAAGTCCATAAATAACAAAGCAACTTAAAATTAACTGAGATTATACAGTGCGTACATCTTTCGAGGGATTTGCATAAAAAATAAGTAAAAATGTGTGTGTACTTATGTACGCTCGTAAGAAGTTATACTTCTTTGGCGTAACAAGATAAAAAACCAAACTGTCACAAAGTTTACAAAAGGAAAACAATCATTCTTCATGAACCACAGAACATAGCTAACTTCAGGGTGTCGGTTCTAGCTAACTTCAGGCTGTAGGTTTCGCGCGCATCGTAAAAATTTACTCTCATCATTTTTCCCTAACGCGCCAAAAGAAGTATAACTTCAACAAAAGTTTCAGTGATAAATAACAAATAACTGAAGATTTTAGGAACAAATGCATGGACATTTTGTGTTGTTTATACATATTTAGTTTCATACATAATTATTATATTAAATGCTATGTTTTATAAGATAAAGACATGCTTCAGTCACCTTACAAAGACTTTAGAGTTTTCAATAGGAGAAAAATAAGTAGAAATTCTTTAATTTACAATAGAGCAAATGTTAAAATTGATAAAAAAATGTAAGGTGACAAATTGTGGAATGGTTTAATTATAAATATTTTAATAAATGAATCGTATAATACAAACCACCCTTAAATAAATAATACATCTAAATTTCACTAGCTAAATTTTACAATAATAAAATGTCTAAACAGTTTAACATGATCCTTGGTCAAAATTACGTAATTTCGTTATAGAAGATAACATGTAGGTAAGGACCGATTAAACTATATAGACCAGGTATCTATTTGAACGAATTTGATCACTGAATTGATTCAGATACACCTGTTTTACTAGATATGACATGACGTGCTTACGCTCCGCTGTACAAGTCGTGCATACCTCAAAACCTTCAGAGTTTATACATTACTTTCATATTTATAATGTCATTCAAAGATCGCTTGGTTTAGGCCTAAGCACATGGCGATTGTTTTGATCGCTGTCGACCAGCGTATACGCGCGTGACAATGCAACTGTATTAAGGTGGAAGCTCCAGGGTAGCCCGCGAAATTCAAATTTTCTAACGTTTTTTGCAATTTGCAGGTCAGTGTCAAAATCATCAATACATCTCTCTCAGTTAGAATTGATACCAAATGTCATGATTTCATGAAATACATACATTTGGCATCAATTCTAAGTGAAAGAGTTGTATTGATGATTTTAATGATTATAATTCTATAAATACATACTTGCTACGACCGCGAATCAAATTTTGACCAAGATACTACCTAAAACTGACCTGCAAATTGCAAAAAACGTAAGAAAATTTGAATTTCGTGGGCTACCCTGGAGCATTCACCTTAAGGGTTTCAGGCAAGGCTAGTCAGGCGAGGGGTTGCATGAAAATGCCATGGGCATAGGCTCTTATTGACGAAGGATGATCCATACTGCTTTTTATCCTTTAAAACGCATTTCCAATACAATCAATTTATACAACGGAGCGAATGCTTAAAATATATATTAATGTGTTTTATTCATTTACTTAATGTGAACACTCACTATGCACGATCACGAAACTATTATATTTAATTTATTTATTTAATTAAAAGTCCATTAAAATAAAGGAATTTGGACTGCGTCGGCAGTAAATATGGCAGTAGAATATTGTTTCCGATTCGAACAAGTAGATTAGATTAATGTTTTCTTCATTACTTTACAAGAAGTTAATCAAAACTTTAAATGAAAAAAGTTATTTCATAATTTCTATATTTTCCATTACTGATTCTTACTTAATGCTTGACATACATTTATAAAATGAATTAATAAATGAACATCATGTTGTGCTAAGATTGAATTAGAAAATTAGATCGTTAAAGAATGAATTTGGTGGAACAAGAGGGAAGATTCAATCTCTTCTTTCGATGTACATAGACTCGTGATTGATGGCACATATGTATACAGTATGTAACAAAAACCCTGTCCGATCCTGAAGGCTATTACTCTTGGTTTCGTACTGTGTACACATATACGTAATCATTTAATGGATATGAGATAATTATTTTTCCTCAATGAAAATAATTAATTTATAAAAAAAAAGAAAAACTTATCTAAGGCAACACTGAGCGCTCGACAAAGTTCACCTACTGTTTCGTTTAAAAGACGCCGCCTGAGCGAGACAGAGTGCCTATACTCCTACAGCGCGGCAAATCCAGGGCGGTATCGTTTGAAATAAAAATAGGTACAAATGAAAAGATTTCGCCTATATGAAAATTTGCCACATTGAGTGTTAAATTTCGCATATTTTATAAAAATAAAAAATCTGTAACTTTTGGTTTTTATGAGTTACATTTTCTTTTACAACTTTTTCTAGTACGTATGTTAAACCAGGAATACGTCTTTATTGGATCGGACAGGGTTGACGGAGATAAGGAGTATTCAAGTTTGATATGAAATTGGGATTACAGCTTAAATACATTGAATTTAGGCAAGTAACATTATGTAGAATTTGACGATAAATATTTTATATGAATAATTTCAACAGCTTATTACTTAAAATACATGTATCAATCTTTGATATTCAGCTTTATTTCATTCTAATTATCTGCTAAATTATTTGCGAAATCAGTATTGTTATTCTAAATTGCCCTATTAGGCGGCAGGCGACCTTCACATAGCGAGCGCGCTAAACGAGAATGAACTTTATTTCCATTAGAGAACACAGTCCAAATTCCCTTGTATAGTACCCTAGAAGACGTACTTGCATCACTTCCATGCTTGTTTGAGCATCTTCCGGGAAGCAAAGTACTTGGTGCTGTAGGTGGCGACGATGAGCCCGGCCAGCACTACGGTGATCAGGTAGTAGTCGAAGTCTTCCTTCAGAAGATCGAAGGTTTTTGATGGCGCTACTCGAGTGTAGAATAGGTCTGTGGACAAAAGATTTTAGATTCTTATTTGACATGAGTTTGATGTAGTCTTGAATGTGAATGTGGATAGGAGTAAGTATATAGTAGAAGGAGAGGACCAAAGAAGAGATGGATTGTGTGAAGGATGATATTATCTAGAAAGTCGTTCATTCTATATACTCTATTGTTTTCTACTGAGATGACGACTAACAGAGAAATATGGAAGAAGACATGTTGCGCAAAACTCCAAATAAATAGTAATAAGGGCAAGAAAATGATTATGAGTTAGTAGAGTAAAGGAAGAGGAAGGCCAAAGATGGATAGATTACGGGAGGTGATTGATAAGTGTTAGACAAGAAAAACAATTGAGTCTATTTTATTTTTCGGATTAGTCTCCTTTTACACACAGAGGAACTCGTGGCTAAAGTAATAACAGCCGCACGGCCATCAGGTTAAGGTGAATAATGCTCCAGGGTAGCCTGCGAAATTCGAATTTTCTTACGTTTTTTGCAATTTGCAGTTCTAACTGAAAGAGTTATATTGATGATTTTAATGATTATAATTCTATAAATACATACTTGCTACGGCCGCGAATCAAATTTTGACCAAGATACAACCTGACACTGACCTGCAAATTGCAAAAAACGTAAGAAAATTTGAATTTACCCTGGTGCATCCACCTTAATAAGTCTTTAATAAAAAAATATCATGCATATTCCCTATTGGCGAAGACGATGTGTCCTTACCTAATCCAGTGGTGAGCACAAGACTGGTGGACTCGAGCCCCGCGGCCGCGGTGTGTATGTGTGCAGGGCGCGCGAGTGTGCGGTTGTAGTTGAGCCTGGCGTCCGTAGACGATGTATCCTTACCTAATCCAGTGGTGAGCACAAGACTGGTGGACTCGAGCCCCGCGGCCGCGGTGTGTATGTGTGCAGGGCGCGCGAGTGTGCGGTTGTAGTTGAGCCTGGCGTCCGTAGACGATGTATCCTTACCTAATCCAGTGGTGAGCACAAGACTGGTGGACTCGAGCCCCGCGGCCGCGGTGTGTATGTGTGCAGGGCGCGCGAGTGTGCGGTTGTAGTTGAGCCTGGCGTCCGTAGACGATGTATCCTTACCTAATCCAGTGGTGAGCACAAGACTGGTGGACTCGAGCCCCGCGGCCGCGGTGTGTATGTGTGCAGGGCGCGCGAGTGTGCGGTTGTAGTTGAGCCTGGCGTCCGTAGACGATGTATCCTTACCTAATCCAGTGGTGAGCACAAGACTGGTGGACTCGAGCCCCGCGGCCGCGGTGTGTATGTGTGCAGGGCGCGCGAGTGTGCGGTTGTAGTTGAGCCTGGCGTCCGTAGACGATGTATCCTTACCTAATCCAGTGGTGAGCACAAGACTGGTGGACTCGAGCCCCGCGGCCGCGGTGTGTATGTGTGCAGGGCGCGCGAGTGTGCGGTTGTAGTTGAGCCTGGCGTCCGTAGACGATGTATCCTTACCTAATCCAGTGGTGAGCACAAGACTGGTGGACTCGAGCCCCGCGGCCGCGGTGTGTATGTGTGCAGGGCGCGCGAGTGTGCGGTTGTAGTTGAGCCTGGCGTCCGTAGACGATGTATCCTTACCTAATCCAGTGGTGAGCACAAGACTGGTGGACTCGAGCCCCGCGGCCGCGGTGTGTATGTGTGCAGGGCGCGCGAGTGTGCGGTTGTAGTTGAGCCTGGCGTCCGTAGACGATGTATCCTTACCTAATCCAGTGGGCGCTATGGGCGCTCCGTCCTCCGTCAGGCCGCCGCCCCGAGCCTCCAGGTACGCCCACGGGATCTCCACGACTGCGCCTGATGTTAACGCCACTGAAAAATCCAAAATTTTTATGAATGGCGTATTTTACTAAAAAAATCAAATTAGTCCATTAGTTAAATATAAAAAATACGTTTCCAAAAAATATTGGAAACGTATTTTTTGCTTTAACAAACCAATAAAAAATTGCTTGTCTGTAAAGTTGGTTTACGAACGATAGTTTAACGTAACAACGTCATAACAAAACGTTGATGAAATATAGATGCGACGCATGCGTACAATGAGCGTAACGGGACACTTTTTCGTGCATGCAGCCTGCGTTCATCGATTTATTAGACATTATCACGTCAAAAATGACAAAGATAAAACGCATCAAAGTTCAGGAGTGTGGCCTCGTTAATTCACTTTGGTGGTAAAAAGTGTCGCTCCGCGTGACGTTGTAACGTAGTAGCATTACAATCTCAATTAAAAATAAAACACAAGGAAAAAACCACAAACACCAAAAGCCACTATAACAGTGTTGGAAAGCAATAAACAATATAAGTTTGCTGACAACACTATTATCTTCGGATTCGTTGACATCTGTCAATGACGGCGTAGATATAAATAGCCTCCAAGACAACGTGGATAGCTTTTTCATTTATAATCCAACTGCTGGCGGTGGACTCACACTCACTTGTTCTGTCGAACACCCTTGAGCCGTGAACCGATCGCCAAATCCTAGCAGTTGCAGTTTGCATTGGCAAATATTTGCCAACTTAATTAAGTGTTATCAACCCCTGTAATTTGGGGTCCCAGATCCAGATTCCCAGATCCGGATTCCCAAATTCGCAATATGGAGGGGGAGGCCTGGAGCCCTACGCTCTGAGCACGCACCTACATCGTCTTCCATCGCGGCCATCCTGCCGCAGAGCCTCGTGGCGTGGCCATTAGGCCACTTACCACGGCGGCCCGTTCCACGCCGGGTGCTTATTTGCCCGCGTGGTTTCTGCAAGCCGTCTCCGAGCCGGCTCGACCACCTGCCGGCCGATCATCCTGGCTCCTGTCGACCCTGCGAGCCGGCGCTACCACCTGCCGGCCAACACCTCCGAGGCAAACGCAACGTGGCTTCCCCAAGTCACCTGCCACAAGGCTGAGCCAGGGCAGTAGCCTGCTATCTCCCAGGGAATACGAATTTTGTGACTATAAACCTTCCCACGCCCTTTCTCTATACAATATATTTTTAATGTTGACCGAGGTACGTGTTCTCATTTTTTTTTACTTCCCACGTAGGCTCCTTACGTCACAACGTCACGCGACATTTCAATGCACTGTATTGCCCTCATTTTTTGTTTACGTGTCAAAAGAAAAAATACGAGTCCAATATTTTTTGGTTATTTAATTGACGGACGCTTGTGGGGAAACCTGCTTGTAACAGTAGATGTCTTTCGGCTAAATAGTTAGGATTATAATAAGTCGACGTCGAATCTGAAGTTCCAAAGTCTTGAACATCGACGCTAAGTTGCTAACCGTCGAAATGTACTCATCGCGTCACTCGTCTCGTCTGTGATTGGACGATTCCTGCACGTCTCCGCTCCGCTCCGCCCAGCTCCGCTTCAGTGGAAACGCACCCTTAATGTCCCCAATGCCGCACAGGCCTCCTCTCTGTGAGAGGGAATGGGCCGTAATCCACAACGCGGGTCCAATGCGGGGTGGTGGATGTCACACGTCTTCCAATACTTGGTTCTAGGACATGCCGGTTTCCTCACGATGTTTTTCTTCACTGTTTTGAGAGTAATGGTAATAAAATAATTTACACAAAGTAAAGCGCCTGCCTGGGTTTCAACTCACGACCTACAACTTGTAAGTCGCGGCCCTTACCACTGGGCCACCACTGCGTCACAGTTGCACAATTTAATTTAGTTGCGTCACCGGTACATGGTCACACCTCACGCGTGTCGAGGTGAGCGATGGTGGTGTCTGTTCGTATACTCACGCAGCACATGCTTGTCGGTGAGGGAGCGCTCGGTGAGGGTGGTGGCGGCGGCGCTGGGTGCTGCGGACAGGATGAAGGCCTGGCGCTCCACGCCCGGCGCTCGCTCCGACGACAGCGAGCTGAAGGCGGCGCCCGCGCCCAGCCAGCGCGTCTTGCCTTCGTATAGCTCTAGGGTGGCTGTTCAGACAAATTTTAGCTTTAAAATAAAAATCAGTCAAAACATTAAAAAACTTTTTTACAAAAAAATAGAACCGACTTCACAAAAAAAGATAAAATAACTTTAATTTCAGAAGTCGGTGTTTCTGGTTTTGTGTCTTCGTTTTTTGACACCAACTTCCGAAATTAAAGTTATTTTCCTCTTTTTTTGGAAGTCGGTTCTACTTTTTTGTAAAAAGTTTTTTTTTTATTTTTCACTTTTTATTTGTGGTTCCCCCCCCCCATTAAACTGTTTTAACAATTCATAGACAAACGATAGCAGCAATCGCGGTTGATTTGCTGTCAATTTTTGAAGAGTTCCGTTGTTTGTCTCAGAATCCCATCATCACATCTCTAAGAAATTTAAATGGGACCATTTCGGAACAAACCCCTTTCGAACAAAAAAAGAATTTTGCAAATCCGTCTGTGAATGACGGAGCCCGAACATTTATATAAAAAAAAAACATCGGAATTGATAACCTCCTTCTTTTTGAAGTCGGTTAAAAATGGGATTTTGCAAGTAGTAAAATAGAATACAAATAATTTTCAAGTTTTATGACGTTTTCTGGGGACGAAAATCAACACAAAAATTTGCTAATATTTCGTCAAGCACACAAGTCAACAAGATCGGATCATCATCATCATCATTTCAGCTGAAAGACTGCTGGCCACTGCTGGACATAAGCCTCCCCCAAGTGTCGCCAGAACAACCGATCGGATCATTTCGAGTTTAATTTTGACAAGACCCGGTGAACGCTTTGATCACTAAATATGCCGTTTTTATATCGGTATAGCGACTGTTCGACGTAAGATTAGAATGCAGAAATAATGGATAGACATTTAGAAGATCGGTCATGTCGTAGCGAAAATATTTAAACTCTGTAAGATTGTAAACATGTCCTCAGAGATTATAAACTCTCCATTAATTGTGAACTGAAAATTTCTTCTACAGTAAAATTCGAGTCTATAATTTTTCTGTGTCGTTTCTGGTTGTTTTGTATCACATTAAGGTGAAAGCTCAAGGGTAGCCCGCGAAATTCAAATTTTCTTACGTTTTTTGCAATTTGCAGGTCAGTATCAGGTTGTATGTTGGTCAAAATACGATTTTCGGCCGTAGCAAGTACGTATTTACAGAACTGTAATCATTAAAATTATCAATACAACTGTCTCACTTAGAATTGATGCCAAATGTCATGATTTCATGAAATATTTACATCTCCCATCAATTCTAACAGAAAGAGTTGTATTGATGATTTTAATTATTATAATTCTATAAATACAGACTTGCTACGGCCGCGAATCAAATTTTGACCAAGATACAAACTGACACTGACCGGCGAATTGCAAAAAATGTAAGAAAATTTGAATTTCGCGGGCTACCCTGGCGCATCCACCTTAAGCAGCTCTTGCTGAAGTCAATTTTTTGATGGGATTGAATTTGTAAGATAGATAGCTATATTTACCAATTTCAGTCCTGCGATGCTTGTCGTTGTAGTACAAGTACGCCATATAGTGCTCCGTGTGTACCGCGATAGGTAACGCCCTCGCTCGCCGGTGCGCCTGCGCCGCCACTATGGCGCCTGAAGCTGCGTCTACGCATGTTGCTATTACTATGTCTGGAACATTAAATAAAAATTACGCTTGCATTTATCCCAAAGTTGGGCAAAAGGTGTACTGAGACGTTCTTTTAATTTTTTTTTCAATTTATTTATTCAGTAACAATTTACTTTGCGTTCGAATATAATCAGCATGAAACATAGTATTGGATGTACAAATAATAAGAATACACGAAATTCATTTTAAATTAGAAACCAACAGATATGTTTAGATTGAAAATAATAATAAAAAATTAAATTAAGTTGAGAAGTCGGTTCTATTTCTTGTAAAAAAGTTTAATATTTTTCTTTTTTAGTTGTGGTTCCCCATTAAATTGTGTAAACAATTAGACAAACGATCGCAGTAATCGTGAGTCATTTGCTGTTAGTTATTGAAGAGTTCCACTGTCTATCTCCGAAGTTCTTCATCAAATCCTAATGTATTATATACTAACCTTCCTTAAAAATATGCATTTGAATAACGAAAACCCCATTCAAATCGGATTAGTAGTTTTCGAGAAAATCGCGGACAAACATACATACAGGTCGAATACAGAACCTACTTCTTTTTTGAAGCCGGAAAAAAAATTACATGTCATTTCTAAGCACATTACAATTCATTAAGTGAGTAGAGACATATTTCCAACAGAAATACCTTGAGCCTTGCGTTGAATGAGCCTGTGTACAGTAGGCTTTTTAACTCTAGCGGTAATGTATTAAATATTTTAACAGCCTGATACTGTGGACTGTGTTTGACTATTCCAAGGTGATTATGTTTGCAAAGTCTATTATTTTACACCCACATGTTGCCAGTCATGTTTTACTTTGATATTAGAGGAGACAAGTCTTTTGCCGCCAACCAGCCTAATAACATTTTTAACAGCCTGATACTGCGGACTGGGTTTGACTATTCCAAGAGCCGGGGTGGTTATGTTTGCAAAGTCTATTATTTTACACCCACATGTTGCCAGTCATGTTATACTTTGATATTAGAGGAGACGAGTCTTTTGCCGCCAACCAGCCTAGGACAGCGCAAGGCGTAAACTAGTTTGACATCTCTAATTTAGTGCATAGCTATACCCGTTCTTTTCTCGCACTGCTTATAAGTAAAAGATAGCGATTCTCTAATTTTAGTTTATTTATTGAACAAGAGAATCGGCACCAATGCATGGTTATCTAAGTGACGTCATTCTAAATCCAATATGGCGGACTAGTTATTTTGTATGTATTCTCATGATATGGGTATCTAATGAAAGGGTCTGCCGAGAAAAACACGAACAATAAAAAGTAAAGTGTTTTTTAGTTATTTTCAAGTACAGAAAATTATTAATGTAATTTTTTGTATCTTATAAAATACACGAATAATAAAAAATAAAGTGTGTTTTTTAGTTTTTTTTTCAACTACAGAAAATATTAATGTCATTTTTTGTATCTTATATAATACTAGCTGTGCCCGCGGTGCGTGATGTTATAAAGTCTATAACCTTCATCAATAAATAGGTTATACAGTGCAAAAAAGTACCTCGCAGAGCTACTGGTGGCGGCCGGCCAGCGCAACCCCGTCATCCCTCATGATCGCCCGCCTTGCACATCATGAATGAGCGCGTAGTACTTGATTAAAACTACGATATCTCTTAAGATATTCGTTGAAATCAAATGATGTCAAGGGCAATTTTATTCAAAATTAAATACTTATGATAAATAACGTATTTATTTGGATAAGGATTAATATCATATTTATGTTTACACCTTCGCAAATAATGCATTATTTTAGAACAAATTTGATTACCATAAAAAAAGATTATAGCGAGTTAACCTTAAAAGATAGACATATGCTGTCCCGGACTCTTTTTTAGAACTTTTAAAGGGAAACAATTCTGTTTAACATATTTTTTGCGTAACTTTAACCGTTTACGCAGCGCACGCAACGGAAGCTCTCAAAAGGAATATTTTTTCCCGTTTTAGCCACATTTTTCATTGATGCTCCGCTCCTATTGGTTGTAGCGTGATGTTAAATAGCCTATAGCCTTTCTCGATAAATGAACTATTCAACACAAAAAGAATTTTTCAATTCGATCCAATAGTTCCTGAGATTAGCGCGTTCAAACAAACAAACTCTTTAGCTTTATAATATTAGTATAGATTCTACAAAAATAAACACAGTAAAGAAAAAACCCTATTGCCGCGATTCTCTAGGCCGAGTAGATAGGCTTCTATGTTACATTTAAGTTTGTAGTTTTTGATGGCTCGTTGTTTCTCGGTCTATTAAAATAGCGTACCTTTATGCACCGGGTCGGGTCCCTCGGTGACGAACAGCACGAGGTTGGGGTTGACGTACTTGTACAGCACAGATCTGTCGGGCAGCACTCGGCCGGGCGAGTGCACCCGCTCGCCCAGCGGCTTGCCCAGTGCGCGCACGATGCGGTGCCCGGCGTCGGCCGAGCCGCCCAGCTGGACCAGCCACGTGCGGACTGCTTGCACTTCCTGGGGGGAAATAGTAAGTGTTGCAACATCAAGCTAGATCTTCAAAGTTTGTCCTATGAAGATACAGAGAAGTTGTTAGTTGTATTGAATTAAAGATTGTTTGGTGTACTATTTATTTTTAATTAGTTTGCTAAGTTAGTGGAGTTGCCCAAGCGTGTAAATAGCCGTGGGACTCTGCGGATGTTAAGGACGGTGTTACTGCCAGACACTTGGATTGAATGCTGGCCCAAAATTGCCTATATTTGTCTGTATAACTTCAAGTTAGGAGTGGTTGGCAGTAGACGGCGCATGCGGCCCTACTCATAATTTGCAAAAACAAGTGGTACCTGACTTTCTCAGCTGCCACGCTGGACGACGACGAGTGCACTCGTTTCTTCCCACCAACACTCTTGATTATTCTTGTTCGCTAGTTAACGGACGCGGTAAATATGGGTTATTTATTACATATATAGATGTGCGCTGCCTCGCGGCGTTAGGCACACACTGACGTGACGTCGATTGTTGCATTTTAAATTGTCTATAGCTCGCGTAAAGCCGGTTGCACACTTGACTCACAAGTCAGAGCAAGGCACACACGTCGCGATACCAACCCCACCCAACTTGCAGAGTGGCGGCAACTCGCCACACCATGCTCCCCGCCTTGAAAGGTCCAGGAGCTTTCAAAAGCTGTTAATCTATGCGGAGCGAGTGAGGTTCAAGAAGCGGTGATGATATGTAAGCATTAACTTGTTGAAGAGCTTTGAGGGAAATCCAAACAGCAGTCCGAAACACCATCGCATTGATATAATGCTCGGGAAAAATAATTATCAGTGTCCTAAGAATGAATTGCGGTTCGACTTGACTATGGTAAGTCGAATAAACTAAATTACAACTATGTAATGGCGTACCATTGGAACGTATACTATGAACCCTAAACTAAATTAAACTAAATTACGTAGTAATAATAATCTATTGAGTTGGCAAAGGATACAACTTAGTGACAGGACGTTTATACGTGCCTGACGCGGTTTTTATCGAATTACACCATCCGATCCCGGAAAAACTTCCTCTATGATACCCAATGGCCAAGTCAATGGAGGTACGTTATCTTGACCCAAGAGAACGACAGTACCTATCTCTATAGGGCGATCGGGAGTGCACCACTTCTGGCGAACTTGCAGCGTGTGCAAGTACTCAATTCGCCATTTATTCCAGTAGGATAACACAAGTTGATCCAAGAGCCTTTTGCGGTTGTTTAGGTTTATGTTTTCTTCTGTCAATTCAGAATAAGGCAAATACGTGAGTGGACTGGACATTAAAAAATGCGCGGGCGTGAGTACCTCCGGATGTGGGTCTGACGAAATGACACTAAGTGGTCGAGAGTTCAAAAGGCACTCAATTTGCACCAATACGGTCGAGAGTTCCTCGTAAGTGAGAAGTTGTTTACCTACGACTCTAAACAAGTGAGTTTTAACACTCTTAATATTCGACTCCCAAATACCTCCGAAGTGTGGAGCTCGCGGCGGTGTTCTTGTCCACTCGATGCGTGATTTAAGAAGCTCATTTTTAATATCCGTTTGAACAGTTGAATTTAATAAAAAAGAATAAATATCATCCAATTGCGCCTTAGCGCCAACAAAATTGGTACCATTGTCTGAGTACATAACAGACACTGGACCGCGACGAGAAATGAATCTCTTAAATGCGGATAGGAAAGCCTCAGATGTGAGATCCGAAACAAGCTCGATATGTATGGCTTTAGTCACCATGCATACGAACAAACATATGTAAAGTTTCTGCGAACGTTGACCTCTACGTCGAATAGGTATGTAAGCAAGCGGCCCGGCGAAATCTACACCGGTGTGTACAAAGGCTTTAGCATCACGGACGCGGTATCCAGGAAGTTCAGCCATTTTGGGTACTGGATGCTTAGGATTTAGACGGAAACAAGTATTACATTTCCGACAACGAGAACGTATAACCGTTCGGCCATCCAATATCCAAAACCGCTGCCTTATAATGGACATCAATAACCCTGGGCCCGTATGGCAGTACGTATTGTGATAGTGATCGATAATTAGATCGACTACGCGGTCGCGTTTAGGTAAAAGCGCGGGATGCTTGGCTTCATACGGTAAGTCAGATTTAGACAATCTGCCCCCAATACGTAAGATTCCGAAGCTATCAATGAAGACAGATAAACAGCGCAACTTCTTAGCTGGAAGTTCACCTGCTTTAATTAAATTTAAATCGCTCGCAAAATGTAAACTTTGAACTATTCGAACAATGAAATTTTTGGCGGTTTGAATGTTTTCAACAGGACTATGTAGTCTGTTTGTAAATTTAAGAATGTACATAAATACACGTAACAATTTATTCCATGAGCAAACACGGACAGCTATAGTATCTAAAATACGCGGTTCAGTATTCGAAGTTTCTACAAGAAAAACCTTTGATTTAAACTCCGGCAATGTTTCACATTGAGCAGGAGAGAACTTTAAAGGCCACTCGCTCATGGGCTGATGGAGCCATGTGGGGCCGTTCCACCACAACGAGCGTCTTATTAAATCCGACGGCAGCATGCCGCGAGACAGACAATCGCTAGGATTCCCTTTCCCGGACACGTGACGGAAACAAGCGGCAGGTAAGTTTTCCTGTATTTGAGCAATGCGGTTGCTGACAAAAATAGACCATCTATGGGGAGATGAGTGGATCCACGAGAGAGCTATGGTGGAGTCCGAGAAAGCGTGGACACCTGCAATAGGTACACGAGCGGAAAGTTTTTCCTTGACTACGCGAACAAGTTTAGACAGAAGTAAAGCGGCGACAAGTTCTAATCGAGCTAGCGTTGTTATTTTTGCGGGGGAGACTTTGGACTTTGCACATAAGAGTCGGACAGTGATATCACCAGTAGGGTTGGTAATGTGTAAATAAATACAACAGCCATAACCAGTAAAGCTGGCGTCGCAAAAGGCTACGATGTTCACTACAGCTTCTCTAAAGACGCCAATGTGGCGAGGAACCTTTAGAGAAGAGAGCGAAGGAAAATCGCGCGTAAAAGCGGCAAACCGATTTGTGATAGATTCCGGTGGAACCTCATCCCATCCTACTTTAGCTAACCAAAGTTCCTTGATTAATACCTTCGCGTACAGCACAACGGGTCCTACAAGGCCCAGTACGTCGAACAAGCGGGCAGCTAGCGATAGAATCGCGCGCTTCGTGCATTTATCATCCACGGCGATTGTTGTCAAAGAAAAATAATCATCAGCGGGTTCCCAGGTCAATCCAAGGATTTTGAAATTATGGACATCATTATCCATGCCAGAAAAATTAACTGGTAAGCGGTGAGACTCTGGGAGAATCTCTAGTAAAGCGGGTGAATTGGTAGCCCATTTGACTAAGTCAAAGGAACCTACCTTCATTAAATCAATTAAATCGCGGGATAGACGCATAGCTGTCTGTTCGTCCGAAACAGAGTAGACGTAGTCGTCCATGTAAAACTGAGTTTCTACCAATTTAGAAGCCTCAGGAAAGCGTTCGCTTTGCTCACACGCCAAGTTACGAAGTGTGCGCATCGCTAAATAAGGACTAGGTTTTAGTCCGAAGGGAACGCGGTTAAAATGAAAGGTGCGAATAGGCTCACCTTTGCTAAAACGATACAAGATTCGTAAATATTTGCGGTGGTGCTCTCTTACACCGATACGTAAGAACATTTGTTTTATATCCGCTGTCATCGCGACAGGGAATGTACGAAAATCAAGTAATAACAAAAACAGGTCTGCTTGCAAATTAGATCCGACATGCAAAATGTCATTGAGCGACAACCTCGAGTGAGTTATATAATCCGCGATAGTTTTATTATAATTCTCGCGTAGGGTCATTAACGTAAACTTACGCTCGGGCGCAAGCAAGCGCCTAGGGGCGTAGCCGTGCGAGCTACCTAGCCCGCCGGGTGAGCGCGCAAAAGGCAGATCGACAAAGTATCTGCCGTCTTCAAATAAGACTGAAGAATTAAAATTATTTTCACACTCTAATTCGTGCGGACCAATAACGGAACGCGGCGCGGCGCGGCGGTGGCGACGGGTGGAATTTCCTCTAGCTCAAAAAACCCATGTAAATTTGACTCGACTTCAATGTCGGCCTGCGCGGTAAACGAAGATGCAATGTGTGTCACATCACTACTACAACAATCAATATCACCCATAAGTACATAACCGAAGCTAGTCAGTACAGCAGGGGGTGCGCGGGTATCTGAATCGACCCTGTCTCCCAGGTAAATAAAGGGGAACAATTGTGCTCCAAGCACGACGTCTACCGTGCCCGGCACGTTCCAAAGCGGATCAGCGAGCTGCAAGTTACTTAAGTATGACATGTTATCATTGTTATGTAATCTAATTAATTTCGCGGGAAGTCTATCTGTAATACAATCAACAACTAACGCTTGTATCGAAAACTTCGTATGAGGATCAAACCGAGATTCTATGTTGAGATGAATAAAACCGTGTATCGGTTTCGATGACATTCCAACACCTTGTAAAAATGAATTGCGTAATTTAATTATGGGTAAATTCAAACGTTTACAACAGTCCACAGTAATTAAATTATTTTGCGATCCGTTATCTAGTAGGCACCGAACCACCTCCTCATCTCTGATGTCGCTATAGTATGCATATAACTGCGCGGTCGCTAGCAAAATGGTTGACCCAGTTTTAACAGCTGTAGTGAGCGAAACAGATGTATCTTTAGTAGGCGCTTGTGGCTCGGGCGATGATGACTCATGTTTTTCTCGGAAATTTAAGAGAGAATGGTGGGTCTTTCTACAAATTTTACAAACGTTACGTGACTTACATTTAACCAAAGAATGGGATAGACTTAAACAGTTTATACAGCCACGTTTAGCTTTAATAAATTCAAAACGTGCAAGCGGTGTAACTAATATTTTTAAACTGCGGGCAATCGAACAGCTGATGTTGTACGTCATCCTTATCGCAAAGCGTACATTTGCCATTCGAAACCGGTTTATTACGCGACACGAATGACTTAGCGGTGTTATTTTTTGTTTGATGATTAACTGAACTAGACTTAGCGCGCGGTTCCATCTGTAAATTATTACCGTATGAGCGCTGCAGCACTTTAACATATGCTTGCATGAATGTTATAAACTCCGCATAGGAAGGTAATTCTTTTTCACTCACACGTGATTCAAACTGTAAGACAGTTTGCGCGTCAACCTTTCTTAAACCACAGTGTAATAAAACAAAATCCAGTAAGTCTGGAATGTCTAACTGCTTCAAGGCTGCGACGGACGCTGAATATCGTTCCACAAAAGTATTGAGGCTCGCGGCATTTCCGGCGCATTGTTTAATGTCCAGTATATTATTGAGATAATGAATCCCTAAACTACGCTTATCTTGATACCTTTTTACGAGACTGTTCCACATAACGTTGTATGTATCACCTGTAGGAACAATGCCTGCGGTCAGTTTTAAGGCATCATGAGTCAATTTACTGATCAAGTACTGGACACGCTGCGAGTCAACCAGATCGGTATTTAAATGAACATTGCTTCGAAACATTTCATAAAAGATAGGCCAGTTTTCCGCTTTACCATCAAACGATGGCAAATCTATGGGCGGTAATTTTATCCGAGTACCCACTTTGTGTTCTGATGTTTCGTTTTTCGAAAGTATGAGATTACGTTTATATTTAATATTAGAATATAAGTCTTCAATAGAATATAGACTCGAATAGTCTGGTGCGGTTTGGTCAATTTCGAATTGCAATTCATTCATTTGTTCTACTATTTCCTCAAATTTGTTACATTGCTCAGTAATTGTTTCTGACTGCGCCAAGAATGTCTCATTTGATCGTGAATCAAAGTTCGAGATGTTTCTGGAATCATTATATATGCGATTAACTCGCTCGAAAATCATTTGTTTTTTAGCGGTAAGCTGAGCCAATTTAGCTTCTTGCTTGCGGGACGCCATTTTGGGGCACTAATAAAGTTATGTGCCTACCTACTGTAATGACTTGTACTTAATTTGTACTGAATTTTACTGATGCCTATCCAGGCTCGTAAGGACCATCAAATGGAGTTGCCCAAGCGTGTAAATAGCCGTGGGACTCTGCGGATGTTAAGGACGGTGTTACTGCCAGACACTTGGATTGAATGCTGGCCCAAAATTGCCTATATTTGTCTGTATAACTTCAAGTTAGGAGTGGTTGGCAGTAGACGGCGCATGCGGCCCTACTCATAATTTGCAAAAACAAGTGGTACCTGACTTTCTCAGCTGCCACGCTGGACGACGACGAGTGCACTCGTTTC
This sequence comes from Polia nebulosa, assembly GCA_951329385.1. Taxonomy (NCBI): domain Eukaryota; kingdom Metazoa; phylum Arthropoda; class Insecta; order Lepidoptera; family Noctuidae; genus Polia; species Polia nebulosa. The sequence goes on from OX589603.1 coordinate 5,617,297, forward strand.
TTCCCACCAACACTCTTGATTATTCTTGTTCGCTAGTTAACGGACGCGGTAAATATGGGTTATTTATTATTCCCGGAGGATCCCCAACGTTTACGGGATATTACTCGGGATTTTAGTGTATTTGCGGGGACGATATTAATAAGACATTAATTTAGTCTGCGGTGAGATGTGCGCTGCCTCGCGGCGTTAGGCACACACTGACGTGACGTCGATTGTTGCATTTTAAATTGTCTATAGCTCGCGTAAAGCCGGTTGCACACTTGACTCACAAGTCAGGGCAAGGCACACACGTCGCGATACCAACCCCACCCAACTTGCAGAGTGGCGGCAACTCGCCACACCAGTTAGTATACTAAGATTTTAGGTTACTAATTACACCTTATTTGCATACCTATTAGATGACGGTTTTATTTTATATAATTACAGTGATTAGCACATAATGTTTTACCTCCTCTCGCCTGAAATACAGGATGTCTTAGTTCAGGCAAATGACACTAGTTAACTTGACATAGATTTTTGCAAAAATGTATTTACTGTTTTACCATATAACTTGAATAAAATTTTATTATTATTATCAGAGATGGACCGATCCTGCCAGGGTCGCGGGAGTGATCGAGAGACACCACCCCCCTTGGCACAGGCAACTGAAGGAACACGGGTGGGGTTTAGTCAGTAAGCGTCTGACACGCCCTCCCGCTCTACCTAGAGAGGGAGAAATTATTTGATGATTTCCCACCCTATAAAAAAAAGAGAAGGACCGATCCCAGTACAATGTGATCATTCATCATTCTCCTGCCCTTATCCCAATTTATTTGGGGTCGGCGCAACATGTCTTTTTCTTCCATACTCCTCTATTAGTCGTCATCTCTGTAGTCACCCCCTTTTTGCCCATATCCTCTTTCACACAGTCCAACCATCGTTTCTTTGGCCTTCCTTATAGCCATCCACATCCATACACAAGACTTTCCTCACGACATTTTCTTCATTCCTCCGCATCACATGCCCATACCACGACAACCGATTTCCACACAACTTTTCAGTCAGCGGTGCCACTTTCAGACTTCCTCTTATATACTCATTCCTAATTCTATCCATGCGCGTAACACCACACATCGCTCTTAGCATTCTCATCTCAGCTACATGCAATTGCTTTTCATTCATCCCTTTTGTGGCCCAACATTCTGAACCATACAAGACTGCAGGTCTGACCATTGTTTTATAAATCTTTCCCTTAAGTTTTAGAGGAATGCGGGAGTCACAGATAGTCCCGGTGACCTGCCGCCATTTCATCCATCCAGTGTTAATTCTGTGCTTAACAGTCCGATCTATTTCGCCATCGCTTTGCACGAGTGAACCGAGATACCGAAAATCGGAGCAGACTGGGAGAAGCGCGCCATCTAGCACTACAGCTTCAGAACTGGAGAGACCGCCGAAATCGCAGAACATGTATTCAGTTTTGGTCCTGCTGATTTTCAAGCCAACTTTCTCCAGCTTCTGTTGCCATTTCTTCAATCTGCTCTGAATCTCAGGTCCATCTTCACCGACCAGAACAATCCCAGTACAATGTGATATGAGACCATTATTGAGATCTGGGTCGGGCACATACCTCTAGTACGCCACTTCCGATTCCACGAGAGAGTATTTCAAGTACTTCCCCCTGCGATTGTTAGTATCAAGCACTACAGGATTCGCGCCAGTTCTCAGCAGCCAAAGAGAGTGGGGTGAGGCCCTTGTCCATGTCCAATTCCGTTGAGTCCATTTGATTACGCCGAAAGAGTATATCAATACATGACCCAACTGTTTAATCTGTCATTAACATTAATTCCTAACGCTTCCGACAGATTTATTATTATTAGTAAGTCAATAATAGGATTCGTAGGTTACATAATTTGGTCGAACGGCGTTAGTAATATAAAAAAACACTACTGCTGCAACATAACAGTGGTGTGAATGCATTTTATTTAGTAGCCTAAATTTATCCTCTTTTGGGGAATTAGTAGGAATGAGGAGTGCTTCTTCACGCCAATTCTCAAAGAAGTCAACTAAGCCATCCCGCCATCTTCTTGTCGGTCTGCTGCAACGCCGTCTAGCTGTGTCAGGGCTCTAGTCTTCCGATAACGGGTTTTTAGCTGATGGCCAGTACCAAGTAAAAGATGAATTCATTCATAAGCCGACCAATTTTCGTGTGTAAATAAATGCTAATTTTTACCTGTCCAGTGAAAACGAGTGCGTATCCCTGCACGCGTGCTGTATTTCTTTCCGCTACATACATGAACATGTTCTCGACAAGCGGCGCCGCTGATCGAGGCAGTACCTGTGTGAGAGACTTCTATTATTGTAGTGGTCGTGATATGTCTATAGGGAGCGTGCAGGAACTATAGATGGCGGCACATATGTCAATGGTGTTGATTCTGCTATGCACAAACTAAACTTAATTTAGACTATTGCTATCTTTTTCTCTCTAATAAAACAACAAAGAGACGGACGTAAATTAGAGCTGTCAAATTTAGTTTGAACTAATATTTCCGTACAAATTAAGGGTACACGTAAAAACATGTCGTCTAAAAACACGGCGAAGTGCAAGGCGTAAACTAGTTTGACATCTCTAACTTAGTGCATAGCTATAGCCGTCCTTTTCTCGCACTGTCTTTTAGTAAAAGATAGCAATTCTCTAATTTTAGTTTAGATATTGAACAAGAGAATCCGTGCCAATATCAAGTATTTATATAGTAAAAGTTGCGGATTGCACTCACTAGATATGGCAGTCTACATTATGCGTGCTGCATGTGTACAGTGTATACATATATGACACGGAAATGTCAATGACAAGTTTTAAAGGGTAAAAGTTTCGAATTTACTCCACTAGATGGCACAACTACGCCGTGCACGTTCCTTATAGATGTAACTGTGCACTGGCACAGTGCCAAGTCAATCAAATGGTCCATGATCCCAGAGCTGATATACTCATGCTCACCAGTAGCTGTACTTTAGATTACTGCCTCATTGATATAGAGGAATCGTAAGTCTTGGTTGCAATACTATTTACCATGATAAATTACTGAATATCATTTATTAACGGTCTTTATTAAGCCGTTGGTCCCGGCTGTCAATCGTGGATCTTTGACAGCCGTTCCGGGTCGTCAGAAGCCCGAAAGTCTGACATCCAGTCTTACCAAAGGGTATCGTATTACCCAGTAACTGGGTTGTGGAGGTCAGATAGGCAGTCGCTCCATGTAAAATACTGGTATTCAGCTGCATCTCGTTAGACTGGAAGCCGACCCCAAGACAGTTGGGAAAAGGCGCGGGCAGATTGATTGAACAGTCTTTATTAATTTTCATTAAATTTTTGTATTTCTGCAAAATTATTTTTTTATCTTAATTTATTAATTAACGTCAAATTGTATAAGTTGTGTTCACCTGTAAGTGACATATTTTCACAGATCTATAAAAGCAAAGTATTGCAATTAAATGAAAAAAATTTTGTAAATATGTTGTTGGTGTTTCCAACAATATATAAATGATGAAAGAGACTCTTTCTAAATATAAATGACCAATTCATAACCAAAGCTTTACCTGAACATTCTCCTCCTTATCTAGCAATATAAGGGCATGTAGTTTCTCATTATCAACACGATATAATAGGGTGCACTGCAGCAGCTGCACGTCCAACTTGAGGAGGCGCTCCCCAATCAACGTGCCGGTTATGGGGTTCAGGCTGATGATTAGGCCGTTACCTGTTCCCTGGTAAGGAAATTGGGATGGTCAGTAATATTCAATGTAGTTTCCTAAATCGGTTTGTCAATATTTAAAGGGTTGTTTTGTTTACCACTTTACCAGGTACCATAGAAAAAAGTTGTTGAGGTGGATGCGCCAGGGTAGACCGCGAAATTCAAATTTTCTTACGTTTTTTGCAATTTGCTGGTTAGTGTCAGGTTGTATCTTGGTCAAAATTTGATTCGCGGCCGTAGCAAGTATGTATTTACAGAACTAATCATTAAAATCATCAACACAACTCTTTCAGTTAGAATTGATACCAAATGTCATGATTTCATGAAATTCTTACATTTGACATCAATTCTAACTGATAAAGTTATATTCATGATTTTAACGATTATCTAATATATAAAATTCTCGTGTCACAGTTTTCGTTGCCATACTCCTCCGAAACGGCTTGACCGATTTTGATGAAATTTTTTGTGCTTATCCGGTATCTATGAGAATCGGCCAACATCTATTTTTCATCCCCCTAAATGTTAAGGGTAGTCCACCCCTAAATTTTTTTTTTTATTTTTTAGGCAAAATTTTTTGTTTTTATTTTTTTATGACACAACATACAAAAATACATACAACCCTAAATTTTCACCCCTCTACGATCAACCCTTATATTTTATTTGTTAATTAAAAACTTTAATTTTTTTTGGTAAAATTTTTTTGTTATTTTTTGATGACTTACAATAAAAAATCTCATATTACTCTCAATTTTTCACCCCTCTACGATCAACCCCTATTTTTTATTTGTTAATTCCTATCCAGATATTATAATTTCAAGTTCCTTTAATTATGTTTTTTTTTTAAATTCAATTTGATCTCCCGCCCTCACCGTTCGACTACTGATCAACTATCAATCGATCAGTTATCCCCGCCAGGTGTCACCACTTATCCAGCAAACATTACGTAGTAGGGATGAGGACGAAGCCGGTCTCCTGTCTTACTCACTATACATTTTTCAGCCATGTTTTATAAGTTTTATTTGTGTATCAATCGTAGCAGTGACTGTTATACCTATTATTTTAATTTTCCTTTGCAACTCCCATATTAATTTTACTGTCATCGTAAAATTATCATTACGGTTTGACCGATTTTTATGAAATTTTATATGCATATTCAGTAGGTCTGAGAATCGGCTACTATCTATTTTTCATACCCCCAAATAATAAGGGTGACCCCTAAATTTTTTATTTTTATTTTTTTGACATATTTTTTATTTTTATTTTATTATAATTTAGCATTGTAAAATACAGATAACCCTTAATTTTCATTCTTCTACAACCAACCCTCATTTTTTAATAGCGATATTAGTACAGTAATAATCTTCAACTCTCAGACTTTTATGAATTTTTTGGTGTATATTCGGTAGGTCTGAGAATAGGTCGTTAACTATTTTTATACCAAGAGATAAGGGTGGCCCACCCCAAAATTTTATTTTTTTGGACAAAACTTTTTTTTTTTATGACAGCTTTAAAAAATACATAATTATATTCTCATAGTAAATTTATCATGAATTTAAAATGCTATAATTATTTATTCCCATTTTATTAATAACTAGCGACCCGCCCCAGCTTCGCTCGGGTACAAATTATACATATAAACCTTCCTCTTCAATCACTCTATCTATTAAAAAAAACCGCATCAAAATCCGTTGCGTAGTTTTAAAGATTTAAGCATACATAGGGATATAGGGACAGAGAAAGCGACTTTGTTTTATACTATGTAGTGATTGCTCACTCCATTGCACTTAGAGATTGATATTGTTTTTTTTTAATTGTTATATTAGTGATAGCAAATATGCATAACATTTTTTAATGTATAGATAACTTTTAAGATATACTATAATTTTAAATATATTAGTTAAGTTATTAACCACAGCGCTCCATTCCTCCATCAGTCATAGACAAAACTTACAATAAGTTAGTTATTTTTTATTTAACTACCAAAATATTCACTATAAATAATTTATACGGCAAAACAACGTTTGCTGGGTCAGCTAGTAATTCTATAAATACATACTTGCTACGGCCGTGAATCAAATTTTGACCAAGATACAACCTGACACTAACCAGCAAATTGCAAAAAACGTAAGCACTTTCTGTAGGTACAACTTTGATAATTGTAGGATTTTTAGTTTTTGAGAAAATCGAATTAGAGTGCCTAGGTAGTTGGCCTGCCTGGGAGGCTCGGTTTACTTGCTGTCCAGTGTAGATATGAAAAACATTCTTGCATAGTTTTTTACTACAGTTAATAAATATTATATTTAGTAAATAAAAAATGGCATGCATATTCCCTATTATAACCCTCAGTCCTTGGCTGGGTTAGTTGGTTGGTTTTTGGTTGGTTGGGTGGTTAGGTGGTTGGTTGTTGTCGTTGGGTATAGAAAAGTAAAATACGTTATATTAGTACCAAAAATAAAATCATCTAAGTCATGATTCGTCAGCTGACAACCTTTCATAGAGTTTTGTGTGAGTGATTTATTTTGTAAAGTCAGGTCAGAAAAGCAGTCGCTCCATGTCAAAGACGGGTAGTTCAGACTTTTTCGCCCGAAAATTTAAATCCTCACTCGTTGGCTGGGTTGGTTGGTTGGTGGGAGGTTGGAGGGTTGAGTATAGAAGAGTAAAACACGTCATATTAGTACCAAAAGTAAAATCATGTAAGTCATGATTTGCCAGCCAACAACCCGTCTTACCTAAGAGTTTCGTATAACTAAGTTATTTTGTAAAGTCAGGTCAGAAAAGCAGATGTCAAATATTGGTATTTAGTAACATCCAGTTAAATTGGAAGCAGACTCCAAGATAAATAAGAAATGCGATGCTCCGCCAGCCGACCAAGTTTTCCATTAAACCGTCGCACACCCAATTAGGAGACACAATACATTTTAATTGATATCTGCACACCTGGTGTGCACTCGACGAGTGAAGAGTTAAATAAAACATAATAGTTAAAAAAACTGGCCAAGTGCGTGTTGGATTTTGCACATTAAGTTCCGTATCAAATATTGGTATTTGTTAGTAAAGTAATAATATAATATAATAATAATAATAAGTATTATAAGTATGTACCACAATCGGTTCTAGAAAATAACACCCACAAACTTTTTTACGACCGCGCCATACTAACCGACAGGACCGTTCACTACAATAGACCCGATATCACTCTTCAAGATAAAGTCAATAAAGTCACTTACCTGATAGATATAGCAGTTCCTAACACACATAACTTACAAAAAACAATAAGTGAGAAAATCAGTAAATACGCTGAACTTAAAGAAGAGGTAACTAGAATTTGGAGACAAGAAAAAGTGTTCGTAGTACCTATTGTTGTCTCCACTACAGGTGTTATACCCAATCATCTCCACAGTAGCCTCAAACAAATAGACCTTAAAGACTCAATTTACGTTACACTTCAGAAAGCAGCAATTCTAAACACCTGCAGAATAGTGAGGAAGTTCATGCAGATAGAAGAAAATGAAATTTTTCCTCATAACATCAATCCTACACCTTAGATTGTACTCAACTCACGCTACATTGACTTGGCTTGGCCCGTTAATGTAGCTTAAAACTAGCCTAGAGCTAAGAAAAACTACACGTTTTCCCACAATAATAATAATATTCCACAACTAACACACAACGCCATCTAGTCCCAAGCTAAGCAGAGCTTGTGTTATGGGTACTAGACAACTGATAAACATACTTATATATTTCTAAATACATACATATTATAGATAAATTACACCCAGACACAGAACAAATGATCGTGCTCATTACACAAACATTTGTCCTGGGTGGGAATCGAACCCACGACCTCCGGCATAGCAGTCAGGGTCACTAACCACTAGACCAACAGGCCAGTATACATAATAATAAATATTATCACCAAAGAACATCGGCTAAATACGACCTGACCGAAATATGAAACGGACACCAATAAGTGATACGTCAAAAAATAGTGACTTATTTTATTGGAGCCGGTAAAATAATTTAGCTTTGTCATAAAAAATCTCATTTCCTTACTACTTTTTATAGGTTTTGAGCGCATCGAAACCCGTCCCGTTATTATCTGTGGTACACGTTTCGTCTTGGCACTATACTTTACATTTACTTTTTTTAAATACTAGATTTTATTGAAGAATTTTTATTAATTTTAATAGTGTATATCAATAACATCATTTTTAGATATGGATTAAGTATTTCGAAATGAGTTGCAAATGATAGGTTTACAGTAATATAGAATGCATAAAACGGAACGTATTATGGCATTACCGGCTACCGCGCAGTCCTTCGTTAGTTGCTCTTGCCTTGTTGCGTATACTGTGCTATTTCTTAGGTATTTATTTTGTGGATTGGAAATAAGCATAAAGTAATGGCTGTAGACTTCGGTATTACATCATAACATCAAAAGTTACGAAATAACTTATGTTAAGATTTAAGATCCTCGGCTTTTAAAAAATATATTTTCAATTTAGGATTAATGATTGTGCTCAAAGGAACGAATTAATCCATACACTATTCATGTCCGCGATATTTCATAGTCAGGTCGCACGATGTATGGGCAGTGACCGACCTTCTTTCAAGTTAATGGGAAGTTAAAAATTTCTTCGTAACAAAATTTTGTGACAGACGACGGACGGACAGACAAGACGGACACGTGAGTGACAACAATAGGGCTCCGTTTGGACCCTTCGGGTACGGATCCCTAAAAACTAAAGATCACGCTTTTTCGTGTTCTTGTCAGCAAACCCTTCCATTATATACCCATATCATGGGAATGCATAAAAAATATCTAGTCCGCCATATTGGATTCAAAATGACGTCATTTAGCTAACCATGTATTGACATCCAAACTGATTCTGCGTACAGCTAGGGAGTGGAAGTCCCTGCCGGAGTCTGTGTTTCCTGATAGCTACAACCTGGGAGTCTTTAAGTCAAGAGTGAATAGGTTACTTCTAGGTAAGCGTGATCCATCTTCGACCACATCATCGCTTACCATCAGGTGAGATAGTGGTCAAACGTGTGCCTATAAATAGTAACAGTGAAAAATAAAACTAAAAATGTATGCAAAATTTCAGCTCAATCGAAAACCGGGAAGTGGGTCAAACTTAACTTCTAAGATTATTTTACATAGTTACATGTGAAGCTTATGAAAGCTTGTTAAAAAACTTTAAGACACAACATACCTCATGTTTACCGACTACCGTGAGGTACGCGTCATTGGGCGGATGCCTGGCGGTCCTCCTCGTGAACACTACCACTCCTTCAGTGTCTAAGTCAGCTTCGTAGTACTGCCACAGAATAGCGCCTGATAAGTTGTCCATGCCGAAGATCTAGAAGAAATTAGCACACTGATAATAATGTGTTACAAGTGTTTTTCAGGCATATTATTATGTTTATTATGGAATTTAAACATACAAGGAAAAATTACTAATTAAAAAAAAAAAATAGTCCGTAAGTTATTTTTTTCAGGCATATTATTATGTTTATTATGGAATTTAAACATACAAGGAAAAATTACTAATTAAAAAAAAAAATAGTCCGTAAGTTAGATTATCAAAAGATATTACACTTATTTTATAGTAGCATTACACAGATAATATAATACTAGCGTACAGATGCCTCATCCCATACAAAGAAACGGTACCGCCGTAACTACGGGTTTTCGACTGGCACAAGCAACTTTTGTTCTTCGTTCGGGCCCGTCCTCTACACCTCCCTAGATAGTGTTAGCAGCGACGGCTTTTTTTTTTTCTTGCAACTTGAATTAATTTTCATAAAGTCTTATAAATATTTTCTCACACATTGAGGAATTACTATACAGGATGTAACGGAAAGGTGTGGTCATACTTTAGGAACCGGTTCTGCCCATGGATATGAACAACTTTCTCTAAGAAAAAATAGAATCTTCCCAAAAAAAAAAATTGGACTTTCCATAAAAAGTTATCATCAGCTGATCAATTTTTGTATGGGATGTAAATTTTTTTTTTAAGTTATTCCAGAGGTTTTCTTAAAGAAAGTAGTTCATATCGATGGGAAGATGCAGTTCTTAAAATATGACCACACCTTTCCGTTACACCCTGTATAGTATTTTTGGCACATCATAACAGTTTTACTGTTTCAATAAACAAATTTTAAAGAGGAGAGACGGATGGCTTATTGTGAAAGAGAGACAGGTAGCTGAAACAAAGGATTAATATTTGCTGTCTAGAAAAAGAGAAGATTCCTAAAAAATATTTGATCCGACCAAATTTTTTTCTTTTGTGGCGTTAACAAAAAATTAAAACAATCCAATGCGTTAAAATTTTGCGTGACGTCACGCCTCGTACACTATTTACCACGAAGTGACGTAACAAGCCCCCACTTCTGAACTTTGATGCGCTTGATCTTTGTAATTTTTTATTGGTACTAATGGTCACGGGGTCTCATCTTGAACAAAGAAAATTTAGTTCAAACAAACAATAGATAGCGTAATATGCATCGATTTCGTATTCAAGTTTAAGTAATATTTATATATTTTTTTTTTTAAATATGGTAAAAACTGTATTTTCTTATTTAATAAACTACCCTAAGCATAAAATTGGGGAATAATGAGCTCCTAATTCAAATTTAGATGATTATTGGAACGAATCCTAAGACATCTATATTTCTTGTACCAATAGATGGCGCTGTTTGTAGTTTTAGAGTTTATCCATTCGCCTCTTTAAAATTTGTATAGTGACACATTTTGATACAGTAAAACTGTTATGAAGTGCCAAAAATACTATAAAATAATTCCTCAATGTGTGAGAAAATATTGGTAAGACTAAGTAAATTCATTCAACCTGCAAGCCGTCGCTGCTAGCATCATCTAGCTAGGTGTAGAGCACGGGCGCGAACGAAGAACAAGTTGCTTGTGCCAGTCTAAAGCCCGTAGTTACGGCGGTACCGTTTCTTTGTATAGGCAGTACGCTAGTATTATATTATCTGTGCTATAGTTACGTCAAATTGGTACAGTACCTTTCCAACGTCAGTAATCAGTACAATAATCTTGTGAAGCCCGAAGTAGTCGCGCACGAGGGCGGAGGGCGCATCTTCCTCTAGGCCTTCGCCCCTCTGGATGCTCTGTATCAACGTTTGCAGCTGTGTGAACTGTGTCTGAAGGCGGCGGGAGAATGCTGCCCAGATCGAACCTGTGAGGAAAATTCGAATCTATAGTAGTAGGTAGGTATAAATAAAAATCAATTGCCGAATGTATGTAAGCGCATCACTTCAAAACGGCTGCACCTATTAGGATAATTATTTTTTTTGTTGTGTTCAGAATTGAGGAAAAAGTTTGTGTGAAAAGAAAATTTTGCAAAATTGAAAAAAAGAAATTTTACCCTTGCGAAGCCAGGAAAATGTCCAAGTGGAAAATAAAAACATGGAATTGGTGTTGGGTGGTGGTTGTTGGTGGTGGTGGTTGGTTGGTGTGTGTGTGTCCCAAACCCCATAAGGCCTGTTCTCCCACACGCTTTTGTGCCGTAAAAATCTACGGTTTATTGACTGTGAGTAGTTGTTCTTTGGTAACTCCGCCATGCCTTATGCACCTTTTTTGTGAGAAGGCTTCCATAGTAACCCATACAATACCACGGGGTCTCATCTCGAACAAAGAAAATTTAGTTCAAATAAATTGCAATAGATGGCGTAAAGTTTATGTAATATTTAAATTTTGAAAAAAATTATGGTAAAAACTATACTTTATTATTTAATAAACTGCCCTAAGCATAAAATTGTGAAATAATTGGCTCCTTAATCAAATTTAGATGATTATTAGAACGAATCCTTAGACATCTATATTTCTTGTACCAATAGATGGCACTGTTTGAAGTTTTAGAGTTTATCCATTCGCCTCTTTAAAATTTGTAGTGACACATTTTGATACAGTAAAATTACTATGAAGTGCCAAAAATACTATAAAATAATTCTCTTCAATGTGTGAGAAAATATTGGTAAGACTAAGTAAATTCATTCAAGTTGCAAGCCGTCGCTGCTAACACCATCTAGCGAGGTGTAGAGGACGGGCGCGAACGAAGAACAAAAGTTGCTTGTGCCAGTCGAAAACCCGTGGTTACGGCGGTACCGTTTCTTTGTATGGGATGAGGCATCTGTACGCTAGTATTATATTATCTGTGACAATACTGCCGTGCGTTTAAAAAAAAAAACTAAAAAACATTTTATTTTTCTTGTTTTTTACAGCCAACCCTTTCATTTTGATACTTATATCATGGGAATGCATACAAAATAACCAGTCCGCTGTCTTTGGCAGTCCGCCATATTGGATTTAGAATGACGTCACTTAGCTAACCATGCATTGTCATCCAAACTAAACATGTACGCAAAATTTCAGCTAAATCGGAAACCGGGAAGTGGGTCAACTTTAACTTCTAAGATTTGTTTACATACAAGTGAAGCTAATATAAGTGTGTTAGAATAGCATGCAATGCGACAGCCCTCGATGAAGATGGAATGATGATCTAGCTGGACTATTTCCGATAAGACGGAACCCAACAGCAACAGTATGATGTTTTTTTTTTTTAAACCGGTATAGTATGAGACTGCTTTAACCTTTCCCGTGTCTAGCGGACACATGGTGGGCGAGACACAATTCAAATCTATTGTGTCTGCTAATTGGACGCGGGAAAGGTTAAGATTTTTACCACATTTTTATTTTATTAATTTTGACATAATACATTTTTTTGGACACATGCGAGTTGTCCACAGTAATGAGTAAAATTAATTTTGTTCGTATCTTTTTATGGCTTCGGAATTCTCCATACTGTCCCAGTTATACAATCTCCCAGTGTTAGAAAAGTTAAAATAAGGAAAGGAGATAATGCAGATAGACACTAAACAATAATGTGTGGATTTAAAACTATTTTGATGAGCATTCATGATCTTGGCAGTAATTTGGTTTTCTGTCAGCTAATACACACAACATCTGCTAAATCGCCTTATCGGTTACAATCAGAAAAAAAGCATTAAAAATAACAATAGTTATATTTCAAGCTTATATGAGAAAAATCTGATTGTACTCCAAGGCAACACACATTTTTTCACACTAGCACACTTTCAAAAAACTATTTATTTTAACGATGCATACGCTTTAAATATTTATTGCCTTAGGCCGCGTTTCCACCAACAAGCAATTTGCATGCTAGTTCCATTACATTGCGAGCTACCGAGGTATAATGTGATCGACAGGTCGTTCCTACCACGCAACTTCAACTTGCATGCAATTTCCTTGCAGGTCCGCGGCCTTATAATAGAAGTATTCTTGACAACCGAAGGAATAAACTCTAAACATCACACAACCACACTTCTACTGTACTTACTATACATCTTGGCAGCTAGAAAACAAGAAGATAAATAAATAAAATACATAATATACAAAACAATAAGTGGTTAGAATTTAAATCAGAAGTAAAATGTTAATTTATTACCATAGATTCAGGAAATACAAATGATAATGTTATAGCTACACTTATAATGTAGCAATTGGAATGTTTTTCCCACGCACAACGGTCCACCATTAACTGAATGCAGAAACGAGATCACCAAATAGATAGCTATACAATACAAGATTAATTGACAGCTTAAAAGTGGGTAGAAATTGATGGCAACTCAGGGTTTGCATATGTTCAGTCATTTTTAGGGTTCCGTACCCGAAGGGTCCAAACGGAGCCCTATTGCTGTCACTTACGTGTCCGTCTGTCTGTCTGTCGTCTGACACTAATTTTGTTACGAAGAATTTTTAACTTCCCTTTGACATATGAACTTGAAATTTGGTTATAATGTTAATTATTACGTGTATTTTACTAACAAATACCAATATGTTCAATATACAGGGTGTAACGGAAAGGTGTGGTCATATTTTAGGAACCGGTTCTGCCCATGGATGTGAACAACTTTCTTGCTAAATCAGATTTTTTCTTTGATAATTCCCTCACTTGGTACGGAGCCCTAAATGTGGAAAGTCCGACACACACATTGGCCGGTTTTTTTATTCACTAACTGATTACTAAGCCTGCATATTGGATTACGGTTCACTCTCTCCCGTGAAGAAGGAGAACTGTGTCCCAGCAGCGGAGACTATATGGGCTGATTTTGCTTTCATTTCATTCTGATTAATTGTTACCTAAGGCAGTTACAGAAATATCATTACAGTAGTCTCACTAATCCGACACTTCAGTACTTCAGCACATGCAGTAGTCCGACCCTCTGCCTGCGCATACCCATCGCTCCCTTTTTTGGGGTTGGGAAATCATCCAATGACATCTCCCGCTCTGGGTGGAGCGGGAAGTGTGTGCGTGTTAGACTCTTACTGACTAAAACCCACCCCTGTTCCTTCCCTGCCTGAGTGCCCAGAGGAGCGGTACCTCTGTTACGAATTTATCCGCTACCCTTAGGTTTATACCCATCGCTCCCTATAACCTCATTAAATACAATATAAAATGATTTAATTAATTATTGTTTATTTTTTCTTTACAATCCAGTTATCCAAACATTCCAATAATCGGCTTTAAATAGTGGCGGATAAGTGAGACTCGACAGTTTTTAATCTCTTTTTATTTCAACTTAATAACAGCCAAGTCTATGTGTATGAAACATTGAACCAACCGAATCCGCATGGTCTTTCGTATAATGACAACAGAACTAACCTTCTTTCTGGTCGAACTCGGACTCGATGGCGGCGTCCAGGTCCGAGACCGGCAGCTCCACAAATTCAACAGCCACGACGTTTGCTAGCGCTTCTTCACGAGACCATAAGACGCGACCTGATAAAGAAACACGAAATAACTATTGTAATGGGTCGGCACAAAATACCGAACCGATTTTACGGTTCAAATATCATTTATTTCTAAAGATTTATAATAATCACATACTGAGAAACAAAGTTTTAAATAATACATGCAGGTCCACTACCAGTCCAGAGTGCTCGTCATGCAGATATGTAGAAATAAACAGTAGGTGAGTGGGTACATCGTAAAAATACTCGAAACGCGCGCATCGTTTTTCAAATCATCATCATCATTTCGGCCGAAAGACGTCCACTGCTGGGCATAGGCCTCCCACGACCGGTCCTGTGCGTCTCGCATCCATCGGCTACCCCCGACCCTCACCACTTCATCGGTCTACCTTATGCAAAGCCTGTCAACACTGCGTCTTCGGGTACGCGGTCGCGACTCTAGCAATTTTCGGCCCCATCGACCATCCGTTCAGCGAGCAATGTGGCCCTGCCCACTGTCACTTGAGTTAGGCAATTCTTCGGGTTATGTAGGTAAACTTGGTTCTCTTGCCGATATCATCATTCCTGATTCGATCACGCAAGGAAACTCCGAGCATAGACCTCGTCTCCATTGAACTTTGGGTAACTGACGAAGCCCATTGTGAGCGCCCGTAAGTGATATTTTCAAATTGACTTTACTTTTCAACATACCTCCTTGCTGCATTAGATGCACAGAGTCATCACCGCCGCTGAACAATACTCTGCAGACGAGCTGTTCCCGGTTGGACTTGGTGCAGACGGCTGAAGACACCTCAGGGTCGGGTAGCTTCAGATTGCGGTCCGATACCCGAAGCTCTGGCAGTTCCACTCCTGTTGCTACGCTGTGCGCTATCATTGAGAAGCCCTGAGGATGTGCAGGAAAGATGAAGAAATAAAGTATCAACATTACTATTATATATTGGTTGGATAAGGTCGTTTTGTTGCAGCAACAGTAAAAACTATGAAGTGGTTGGAACTATTTTTAACCGACTTCAAAAATAAGGAGGTTTGGTTCAGTTGATTCGGTTGTTTGTATTTTTTTTTCTTTTTATGTATGTTCGGGCATAACTCCGTCATCTATTGACGGATTTGCAAAATTCTTTTTTTGTTTGAAAGGTTCCGAAATGGTTTCATTTTAATTTCATATAGATCTGATGATGGGCTTCGGAGACAAGACAACGGAACTCTTCAAAAATTTACAGCAAATCAACCGCGATTGCTGCTATCGTATGTGTATGAATTGTTAACATAGTTTAATGGGGAACCACAATTTAAAAGTGAAAAATAAAAAACTTTTTTACAAAAAAATAGAACAGACTTCCAAAAAAAGTGCAAAATAACTTTAATTTCGGAAGTCGGTGTCAAAAAACGAAGACACAAAACCAGGAACACCGACTTCCGAAATTAAAGTTATTTTGCACTTTTTTTGGAAGTTGGTTCTATGTTTTTGTAAAAAAGTTTTTTTTTTGTAGATACTTGTGAGACCTGTAGGCGTTTTGAAATGTGCTTTCCGAGGCACGGAGGAGTCTCGGTATGTAAAGATGGTCACCCATCCATGGACCAACCCCGGCAAGCGTAGGTTAACCTGATGGATCGACCCATGAGACTGTTATTACTTTAGCCACGAGCTATTTTTCATTCTATTTTTTTAAATCTTGCAAAATAATATTGTAAACCTACGGAATGCTGACGATTCTCCTTTTTTTTTGGGTAAAATAAGCGACCCACTTTTTTCAAAAACGTATTTGAGAAATAAATAACAAAACTACATGACGTACCTGTTTATCATCCATCCATGCCTGCAACACTACCGGACCATTCGGAATATCGATCAGCGCGACACTCGCCGACGCATCCCCAACATTCGTCTTCAACATCTCAAACTTGTTATTTTTTATCATAATAATCTTCTTATCACCGACGGTGAAGGCTGGTATAACACTGCTGCCGTCAACAGGTCGGATATTGCCGTCGTATGTGTCCAGGTTAACGTATTCGGAAAGTGGCCGGGTTATAAGTTGAACAGCTTGGGAAGTAACGTCCAGGGAGATCAATTGTTGACTGCGTCTCTCGCCGGAAATGCAAGTGTAGTATGGTGGAGTAACTACGCATGTTCTGGAATGGTCAGACAAAGTTTCAGCCATGAATTTTATTAGTGTACTTATACCAAGGGGTCTCATCTCGAACAAAGAAAATTTAGTTCAAATAAATCTCAATAGATGGCGTAATATGCATCTATTTCGTATTGAAGTTCAAGTAATATTAATATTTTGAAAATAAATATGGTAAAAACTGTATTTTCTTATTTAATAAACTGCCCTAAGCATAAAATTGTTGAATAATTGGCTTGTAATTCAAATTAAGACGATTATTGGAACGAATCCTTAGACATCTATATTTCTTTTACCAATAGATGGCGCTGTTTGAAGATTTAGAGTTTATCCATTCACCTCTTTAAAATTTGAATAGTGACACATTTTGATACAGTAAAACTGCTATGAAGTGCCAAAAATACTGTAAAATAATTCCTCAATGTGTGAGAAAATATTGGCGAGACTTTAAGTAAATTCATTCAGCTTGCAAGCCGTCGCTGCTAACACCATCTAGCGAGGTGTAGAGGACGGGCCCAAACGAAGAACAAAAGTTACTTGTGCCTGACGAAAGCCCGTAGTTACGACGGTACCGTTTCTTTGTATGGGATGAGGCATCTGTATGCTAGTATTACATTATCTGTGTTATTACTAAGGTAATCGTTAAATCTTTGCCGTCGTGCTAATAGAATGCGATCATCGCGCGAATACGCCATCGTCACAGTCATTTATACGGAAAAACCAGAAAGCGCCCTCTGTCGACGCGACAACGCGATCAGGTTTGCCATACAAATAAACACGATGATCGCGTATTCGCGCGATGGTCGTTTTTTATTAGGACGACGGCGTTAAATCGTTTCTCTGGGACTCGTCCAGCTTCATAGCGTCGGCGTTTTTTCTGGTGGTCGCCACTGTTGATTCTGGCTTACAGGAGTTACAGTGGTTCGGTGATAGTGTGACGGGCTTATTACTATGGTAGAAAGATACGTAATCATACTTGTGTACACAGTTTCAACCTCGATCTACCAAGAGAAAGATACTAACAAGTAACAGAGAATGGGGCCAATGCCATTTTGTGTAAAGACAAATACAAAAGATCTGCATTCAAGAGCGTTCATTGCGCGCGGGCTGGCAACATCGCATTTGTAGAGGTTTTTTTGTGATTATTTTATTAAATCTTCGCCCGCGACTTCGTGCGCGTGGATTTAAAAAACTTATAGCCTATGACACTCACAAATAACTTGGCTTTCTATTGGTAAAAGAATTTTCAAAATGGTTCAGTAGATCCGGAGATTACATCCTACCACCTCACAAACATTCACCTTAAAGTATATAATAACGGGTGTAAAAAGACAGTTTCCGAAGCCGTAAGCCACATATTCTACCCATTATTTGGATCATTATTTTCCACTAGACCATACCTGGGAAGCCACTGGTTCTGGAGATATTGAAGGTCAAAGTCGCATTTTTTTTGTTTTAATTTTTTACGAATATGAATTCCAAGTGTATACTAAACTTTTTTCCCAACAAACATTACCTGAATTTTCGATTTTTTTTTAAATTTCGAAATTACGCATTTGCAGTTACAAAAACGCAATGAATATCAAACGTATCCGACAAGTACCTACGTGGCTTAGAGCGAAGGGGCGGAATTTAACTCCACTTACATTTTTTTTTTGTGGGGTGGGTCCCAATCCAATGACATCTCCCGCTCTAGGGTGGAGCGGAAGGGCGTGTCAGACTCTTACTGACTAAAACCCACCCCTGTTCCTCCCTGCCCTGAGTTACCTCACCCCTGGGGGGCGAGGTAACTCAGGGCAGGGCCATGACAGGCCCCGTCGTGTTTGCTGACAACTCTTTGAGGCGCACGTGGAACACTACGCGCCTTCGACTCTCGGGTCTGATGCTGATCGGACGGCGAGTTACCCACTACTCGCCGTCCGCAGGCTACCACCTCACAAACTTTACCTCTTTATAATATTATAGTATATATATAGTATAGATAAATGAAAGTACAATTTTTCTCACCCAATACTAGATCGTTATATTTTATCATTATTTTTAACATTTACTCTAAAATATTTAATCGTAATACGTGGTAATACTGCAAAAAGTACCACCGAAACTAAAAGAAGAAGAAGACTGCAAAAAGAAAATAATTGACAGTAATTTTGTATGCTTATAAATACCAACGATCTAGTTAGTTGGGTGAGAAAAATTGTACTTTCATTTATATTTAATAAAATAATCACAAAAAATCTCTAGAAATGCGACGTTGTCAGCCCGCGCGCGATGAACGCTCATCATTTCTCTAGCAAAGAAGTTAACATATTGACAACTACTAGTAATCTAAACTTCCGAGTTAACAAACTATTGTCAAATAGCTTAAGGTGGAAGCGCCAGGGTAGTCCGCGAAATTCAAATTTTCTTACGTTTTTTGCAATTTGCAGGTCAATGTCAGGTTGTATCTTGGTCAAAATTTGACTCGCGGCCGAATGTCATGATTTCATGAAATACTTACCCTACCCTGGCTACTCAGCCACTGGCTTTGGCTGGCCTGGGAGAGGCCTATGTGCAGCAGTGAACTGCGATATGCTGTGTTGATTGACCCTGGCTACCATGGCGCTTCCACATTAACCAACTCAACCTAATCTCATTTCCAAGAACACCAGTAAATTATTTAAACTCTTACCCATCTCTGGCCCACGACGCTGGTAACTTGGCCGTGTATCCCCTGTTCTGTCCCGTAGCGAGGTGGTACATGCTGACCTCGATGTGCGAGCCGAACACCGGCAGCATGTGGATCAGCAAGTCATTCTGCACCCACCACTCTGAGAAGTCCGCTTGATCGTCGTTTTCGAGTGACAGTGACCATTCCCATTGGAGGACCCCTGTAACAATAATAATATAGGAGTTTTAACTTCTTGCTATGGATGCTGGGTAAAGTCAACCTATTTAGATTTAGTTTTTTTTCTCTACAGAAATGGGTAGTCATATTTTATAAATAGCCCATGGAAATGAACAACATTCTGCAAGGAACCCATAGACAATTTTAATTTTTTTATTTTATTATCATCATCTGGTCTCCTCTCATCAAAATTAGTATGCGAGATTAAATTTTTTTTTTAGATCCCTGGGTCCTTAATATTCATATAGCCACGCCACTGGGGGTCCATAACAGTGTTCCAAGCCAAGAGCTTGGGAATTTCCCTGGCAGTTTCAGTCATCCTAGCTAGGAATGTTAAGGACCATTCGGTACGTATATACTCTCGGACAGCATGGTAGTCCTGCAAGCGCTGAACAGCCACACAGTTAACTCTGGGCTGATATACGAGTGTCACCAACGCCTAAATCAGGTGGGGCTTCCCTCCATTAAAGACCGCTACACTAACCAAGCCTTACGACTGACCAAACTACAGCTGCGGAAAGTCACAGCCGTTACAACTGGCCACGGGTCTTTTAATAAGCACCTCTCTGTCATAGAAGTTACAGAGAGTCCACTCTGCAGAGCCTGCATGGAGGAGGACGAAACAGCAGCTCATCTGCTACTAAGCTGACCAGTAGTCTCTATATGCAGGGTAAAATACTTCAGACTTGCAGCTAACCAAAGCGAGATAGTCAGTAACACCAGGGCGCTGCTGACCTTCCTTACCCTTAAGAGCCTATACCATCTCAGCTCAAATTCTAATTTCGCCCCCACTTCCCCGCGTGCCACTGCACTCTTTATCTCGCTCGCACACTTTTGCTCGCAGAGACGCGACACGCGCGGCCTTGAGGTCGAAGCGATTTCGTTAGAGTAAACTACACTATTATCGGACGAGTACTAAGAAATAAAATTATCAATCTAATTTAATTTTAACTTGTCATTTTATGAATATAAAATTATATATTATATCGCAAATACAATTTCAATGTATCTATAAACGATCAGTTTCCAGTATAAGCTGACCTCTCAGTGTGCGGAAAGCCTATAAAATGCGAGATCAGCTTGTACTGGACGGTATAGGTGATGTCTAGCCGTGCACACTATTTTATTTTACCTACCTACTTCTATAAAATACTAGTCAAATGCGAGCCAACTTTGCGCTGTGGGTTCCGCCAATTATTTTTGTAGTAAGTTTGCGTTTTATAGTTTTAGCCGTGTATGTATGTTATGTGACAGCCGTTTGCGCATGTAGGTAATTATGTAGGTTGTAGGTATATGCAAGTACCTAGGTATACATACATATGGTATACATAGGTTAGAAAAATCGATTCTAAACCACTACATAAATTGTAGAATTTATGCAGTGGTTTAGAGTCGGTTTAGTAGCAGTAGAGCTACAAAAAACTAGTCAAGTGCGAGTCACCATTGCACTGAGGGTTCTGTAGGTACATTGGCTTGGTAGTAAGTTTACGCTGTGCCATTTTAAAATCTTATAATAGGTAGCTTTCTCCTTGTATTACCACTTTCTTAGTTATTATGCATCTATATAAGAATGAATCGCCGAAATGTAGGTATGCGTATATCTTTCGAAGGACTTCACCAAATTGCATAATTCTTTTTTTGTTGTGTTCGTGATTCTCAGGACAAGGTTTGTATAAATATAAGATAGGTAGGTATAGGTAGGATAAGTAGGTAAGTATGCAGGTAGGTATGTAGGTAGGTATGATAAATACCATAAGTTTTTTTCAAAGTAATTAAAAATAGTCAAAATTAAATAACATTTATTTTTAATCGCTTAAATTTCTAATTTACATAGTGAGAACATGTCTGGAATTGCATAGCTCAGGTAACATGCATGTTTTATAAAAATGTTCTAATTTTAGTTCCATTTCAGAAATATTGGTCATCTTTCTATAATTTCGACTTTGATGTTTTTGTCGCATCCAGACCTTATTCCGAAAATAAATTTTTTTTTGTACCGATGATATGTAATTGTCCTTGCACTTGTATATACCAAGGATGTTTTTTATTTACGACAAGTCCGTTTTGAGTTTTTCTCCAAGAATTTACTTCTATCTTATCTATATCTCTTAGCTTCGTCCAAAGATGTTTAGAATGCTGCAATGGGACGCTTGATTTCAATGATTGTGTATATTCAGTGAACAGCTCATGTTCTCAAGTGATCTGCAAGAAAACACAACATTCATTATAAAACACTTTTTTTGGGGTATGTTATGTTATCATTCAATGACTGGCGTGATGGGCGTTGGTGGCTGCGCCAAAGTTTTAAACTTTTGCAGCTAAAATCGTTGTACATTGTTTTTTTATCTGCCTGTATTTGTTGTTCTGTTCCTAATAAACGATTATAATAAAAAAAAATATAAAAAATGACCTCCCGCTCTGGGCGGAGCGGGAGGGCATCTCAGACTTTTACTAACTAAAACCCACCCCTGTTCCTTCAGTTGCCTGTGCCAAGAGCCGCGGTAACTCTCTTTCAAATATACTCGCGACCCCGGCAGCATAATTTTGTCAACATGAATAAATAATACGGAACCCTAAAAAGTCCAACATTATGAAAATTTTATTATGAATTCGCCAATTTCGTGATAGTACCGTTACGCGTTAGTACCAAGCGGTAGTGCCATGGGGGAACAGCAAATTTCGTGATTATCACACACGTATGATAGATAGGTACTTAGGTACAATTATATATTTTGTAACACATGAAGATTTGTTTCGTCCGAATTTATTTCTACAGTTTTCGGAGGTCATACCTCCGTCCGTCCGGTCCTGTAACAATCGCACGGGACAAATAAATACCTACCAAGACCTCACATATTTTTATTTATGATTTGGCTATGGAACCCTAAAAATATACAAAAGAAGACTAAATCGTCCATAGAAGCAGACTTGCCCTATGAATAACAAATAACAATTATCCACAATACATTTTTTATTGAAATACAAATTTGGTGAATTGGTATTTGATAGTGGAGGGATAATTTTCCAGTACAAGCTGACCTCTCATTGTACGGAATTCCTATACAATGTGAGATCAGCTTATACTGGAAATTTATAGCTTGATAATTTTTTTTTTGATTTTTGTTTGTCTTTTAAAAAAATTTTGCCCCACACTAGGAATATTCCTATATCGTGGGTGCGTTCACAAACATGTAAATTCACATACACAAGACACCCAGACCCGGAACAACTATCTGCAGGTCATACAAATATTTGTTCCGTGCGGGGATCGAACCCGCGACACGCAGCGTAGCAGCCGAACGCTCAACCACTGCGCCAACCGTGCCGTTAAAATTATATAGCCATGTGTAGTAATAATAATAACAGATCAGTGTTTTATGGCCTACAGATAGTTGTGTCGGATCTGCGCGTTTGTGAATGTGAAGATTTGTGTTTGTAATCGCACCATCTCCGATTCAGTTGAAATCCTGGAGTCGGCAACATTATAAAAAAAAAAACAATTAGGTACTACATAGATACCTATTTGTTGTATATTGTCAAAACAACAACAAACCTATTTAGGGAACTTTTTAACTTTTTACAAAATTGGACACCCATTTTTCACATTTTTTATCAAAAAAAAAAAGTGGACACCTGGATTTCGCCTAAATCGTGAAAGGTGCATTTACAAACACAAATCTTCACATGCAGAAACACCTGCAACTCCTAACGCAGCAGCCAATCACCTGCCACTGCACCAACCGTGACATGTTTGTAATCACTAATACTGTAAGTAGATAGGTAGCTATATACTTACTTCATTACGTTTATCATGTTTTCCAGTTTCTTTGCGCCATTCGTTTCTTATTTTTATTACGGTTATTTCCCATTGCATCAACACTATAAGTATAAGTACTACAAGATTTGTATTTTACGTAGTCTTGTTGCGTAATGTGTGCTCTGAGCGCAAGCGACACAGCCCTCCCGTTCGAAAGCCGAAGCGAGACTAAACGGGGGCGTCGGGCGCCAGGGAACAAGCTTCAAGACGGCATAGTTTAGGTGATAGTTTAGGTATTTTATTTTTACTGTGAAAATAATGGTAATTTAAAAATAAAAAAACTTGTAGGACCTGCTTTATAGTAAGTTCAGTTAGTATGCAAAGTTTCATGATCTAATTTTAAGCATTTTTTGAATGCTAGCGGTTTATTGTTTTCGGTTTAGAGGTAACTTTGGATTTTTTTTCTATCGAGAAAATTTTATGGAATCGTGTTTTTGAGGTTTATAATACTTAACATTGATCCTCAACCTTGCCATATATTTATTTCAAAATTAATGCTGCAGTATTATCGACATAACGGAGGATCATGCTAAGCCATTTGAGGTAACATAGACTCTTAAAGAGCTGGGGTGGATCGAATGACAAACCTGTCCCACCTGCACGCAAAATACGCGCCTTGAGCGTGGAGTTGCGGAAACCAGCCCAACAACAGACAAACATACATACATACCATACATACGAGGGCGGGTCCCTTGAGCTCTATACACTTTGTCCAACGCTTATCAATTTGTTTATCCCTTCCAAAAAATATGATTTGTCGAGGTCCTCAAAATAGGCCTTTGTTTGCGAGATGACTTCATCATTGGAGTCCAATCTTTTTCCACCAAGCCATTTCTTCAGGTTTGGGAACAAGAAGTAGTCACTCGGAGCCAAATCTGGAGAATAGGGCGGATGAGGGAGCAATTCATAGCCCAATTCATGGATTTTTGCCATGGCAACTGCACATGTGTGCACCCTTGCATTGTCTTGGTGGAAAAGAACTTTTTTCTTGGCCAAATGAGGTCGGTTTTTTTTCAAATCGTCATTGAATCGGTCCAATAAGTTGGCATAATATTCCCCATTGATTGTTCTTCCCTTTTGAAGGTAGTCAATGTGGATTATCCCGCGTGCATCCCAAAAAACAGTCGCCATAACTTTATTGGCTGACAAACCCACCTTGGCCTTCTTTGGCGCCGATTCACCCTTAGAAACCCACTGTTTTGACTGTTGTTTGGTCTCTGGTGTGTTGTGATGGATCCATGTTTCGTCCACGGTTACAAAACGGCGCAAAACCTCCTCCATATTGCGATTAAACAACGCCAAACCTTCCTGGGAAGTTGTTACACGATTGCGTTTGTGGTCGACTGTGAGCAAACGCGGCACCCATCTTGCGGAAAGCTTTCTCATGCCCAAGTGATCATTCAAAATTGAAACCACTGAGCCATGCGAGATCCCTACGGCTTCCACAATCTCTTGCACTTTCAATCTTCGGTCGGCCAACACCATATCGTGAATTTTTTCGATTGTTTCGGGTGAAGAGACCTCAACTGGGCGTCCAGGACGTTCGGCATCTTCAGTGCTTGTACGGCCACAACGAAATTCAGTAAACCACTTTTTTACCATTGAAATCGATGGTGCAGAGTCCCCATAGTATTTATCAAGCTTAGCCTTGGTCTCGGTAATGGTTTTTTTTTCGCAAAAAATAATGAGGTCAAAAATTCAAAAAGTCACGGACTTATTGACCCGCCCTCGTACATGGGCAGAAACAGTATTTAAAATATCACCACGTATTTCCATATATATCACCAATGAGACACTAAGACAAAGGAGTAATGTTCCAGAACTATAAACATTCTCCATTTTTAAACAGGAGCAGCATCAAGTGTATTGGCAATCATTAAAAAAGTTAAGAATTTTCTCCTGACCAACTAAATCCCATCTGCTTATAGACCACATGACTGATTGCATAACAAATGGAAAAAAAAAGTTTTTTTTCTTCTTATTTTCTGCAAGCAGTTTTTGGACTATGAGAAGAATGGAAGTTCATGCTTGAAAGTAGAAATAGTAGAAGTAGGATTTGTGTTAATCACAAAAAAATACCTGTAGTGGAGTCCCATCCTCGTACCAAGTAAGGGTTGGACCCAGACACTGTGACCACCTTGTCCGTTATGGCCAGCAGCTGAATGTTGCCCGTAGAGGCACTTTCGAACACGTGACGCCATACCACTTGACCTGGAGACATTAAATAAAGGTTTATTTGACAAATGTTAGCAAAACAAGGGGCCATAATGGATTGCTTCCTTGTAAATTGACATGGTATTTAAAGGAAACTTTTTAATTCTGGATCATTTGATTTTGTGAAAATTACGGCATATATTTTTTTTTTTAATGTTGCCCAGCACTACGAATTACTCCTGTACTGTGAGTGCGTTCACAAACATTCAAACTCACTTACACAACACACCCAGACCCGGTACAGCTATCTGTAGGCCATAATAATCTTTGTTCCGTACGGGAATTGAACCCCCGACACGCAGCGCAGCAGCCGATTGCACAACCACTGAACCAAGTGTGTCAGCAAATATCTTTAAAATTTGTTACAGGTAATCAGACGCCCGAGTGTCAGAAAACCAGTCCTACCCAAGGGGTATTGTGGTACCCATGAACTGGTTTCATCTGGTTAAACTGGAAGCTAGCTCTAACGCAGTTCAGAAAAGGCTGAGATAATTTTGACTCATCATCTACTTGAGATGATGAAAGTCAAAATTACTGTCTCATTTCTAACAGTCCATCAGAGCTCATAGAAGGTCACTGAAATTTGCATTTATAGGGTTCCATACCCGAAGGGTCCAAACGGAGCCCTATTGTTGTCACTCACGCGTCCGTCTGTCTGTCCGTCCGTCGTCTGTCACAAAGTTTTGTTATGAAGATAGCTTCCAATTGACCAAACTTAAAATTACAAATTAAAATTTGGTGATAATGTTTTTTGTAATACTTTACTATCATACAAATATTGGGTATGGAACTCTTAATGTGTGAAGTACGACATGCACTTGGCCAGTTTTTATTAAAGTAAAGCTCAGTGACCTTTATTACAAGCCTAACACCTAAGCAATAAGGAAAATAATAAAAATGAAATAAGTAACCAATCAGTATTTTCTTTCCCGTGCATTTAAAAGCAATAATTAAGATTGAGGAAATTCTTATCTGCAGAATGTTTTTACATACTTACTAGATTTTTTCCTTTGGCTTGGATAAAAATAGCCTATGGCAATCAGCATGGTGTAGCTCTTTATTAAGAAGGAAGTTTCGTAATTATGACAGTACTTCCAGATAATACTTTACACAAATATGCAAATTTACCTCATTACAATATTAATTTAAATTATCCATCATGAAGAAGGAGCTCGTGGCCAAAGTAATAACAGCCCCACAGGTCGATCCATCAGGTTAAGCTACGCTCGCCGGGGTAGTGTATGGATGGGTGACCATCTTTACATACCGAGACTCCTCTGTGCCTCAGAAAGCATGTTAAGTCTTTGTTCCCAGCTGTTGTTGTTTGTGTGCTGGGGATCTTGACAGTCGTTACGGGTCGTCAGAAGCCCGAAAGTGACACAACCAGTCTTACCAAGGGGTATTGTATTACCCAGTAACTGGGTTGTGGAGGTCAGATAGGCAGTTGCTCCATGTAAAATACTGGTATAGCTGCTTCCAGTTAGACTGGAAGCCGTCCCCAAGATAGTTGTGAAAAGGCTAGGCAGATTGATTTATCCGTCATGAAGAAATTCACTACCATTTATTCTGAGTAACTATCATCTGATGTGTGTTACAGTTTTCTTAGAAGAATAACAGTACAGTACAGACATACATCTGTAATGCTGCTATTGTTTGTCTTTGTTTATGAAACCTGAACAAATGAGCAACAACTTTATGTTTTGGCATATTTTATGAATGATTACAACAAGCTTACATTTGATACATAGTTAATGTAAGGTTATGAATTAAAATAATGGTTTGCTATACACATAAATGACTATGCAATTTATGAAGATACTGTTTTCCTATGAAGATAATTTCATTGCTCAACAACCAAGTTTTGATTAATTAGATAATTAAGTTAATTCCCAAATGTACGCAAATGAGAAGAGTTTAAGCAGATTATCATAGTTACGCCGGCTTCCTACATTTAAAACGGATATACTCAATAAAATCAATTTACCAGTCTTCAAATTCAGTGCAGCTAAAACATTTTCCTCGGTGGCGACAATTATCTTCTTAGCAGTAGATACAGTATCAAATTGGGAGAATTTGATCCTTCCCACGTATGTTTGACGCCTGAAAATCATAATTTCATTAAAAATTCAGTCAACTACGAGCCTACAATGACATAGAAACACTATAACCTAAAATATGCACTTACCAGTCGAATTTTCCTATCTGGTCCTCGTAAATGCATACCGATAAGTTGATTAAACTAAAGAACACAATAAACCAATTCAATTTGTTTAAACATTTCAATAAACCCAAAAAATTGGGTTTGAAATAAATTGACAGCAGCCCCATTTCTGAGTGACTGAAAAACTCAGTGTTACTAGTTTACACTTTGACGACGATATTGCATTTGCAAAGATTAGGCCAACTGAGAATAAAAAAATAATCTAACCCTGGTTTTCAAAACAATAGTTTTTTTTTATTTCCTATTCAGTATCTTTTGTTTATCGTAAAACAAACAATACAAAAATACAGTCATCTAACCATATAAAATAATAAATTACATTATAGTTGCTTGTTAAAAAAATCTACAGAGTTAATTATTTTCTTTAGTAACACTGAATAATACGTTCCTTCTTACGCAGCAATTGCTAAAACTAAAACGATGTTGATGATTTAAGATTCCGCGATAGCCTTGATTGAGCACGGCCATGCTTCGATGTTATCTTTTCAATCAAGATCTTTATCTATTTAATTATATGAACCCGGTTGTTGGGGATATCTTCGCGCAAAATCATTGAACATAAATTTGCGTTCAAAGTAAATTCTCACTACCTACCCCAATAACAAGTTATTTGGGAATCTAAATAACTTGTTAAAACAAGAAAAACAAGTGCACTGTGTGCTTATTACCTACTGCTAATATTTAGTAACTACTGCTGGATAATTACTTTCAAAATAATAACATTTATACAATAATAAAATAATAACATTTTCAAAATAAGAACATGATCTTAATGTTAGCTATAAGCGAGTACCTACTTTCTATATATTATAATGTACTCTGTGGTACCTACCTAGCTAAATAGTATAGTTGCATAGCTATACAAAGTCGTTTAATGAGGTAGGTAAATCATAATCAAAGCGTCAAGGGCTGCTACGGCCTCCGCTAGACTGGGCAGCTTTCACCATTGCTCACTTACATAAGTACCTATTCCAGATACATTTGCGACAGGCTGCTTCCAAAGAAACATGTGCTCGGCACTTAAGATGAAAGCGCCAGGGTAGCCCGCGAAATTCAAATAGTCTTACGTTTTTTGCTGTAATCATTCAAATCATCAATACAACTCTGTTAGAATTGATGCCAAATGTCATGATTTCATGAAACTACATTTGGCAAATTGCAAAAATCCTAAGAAAATTTGAATTTCGGGGACTACCCTGGCGCTTCCACCTTAAATGAAAAGCTTAACTTAACAGAAAAGTGCTTCAAAGTTTGTAGGCTATACGCAGTGGCGTAATCAAAGATTTGGCGCCCCGGGCCAAATATTTATGCTGCCCCATAGTTAACAAAAGGGAATATTCTTTTTTGCTCTTACTTATTTAGAATTCGAGCTACACGATTCGGATAGGTAAGATTTTCTTTGTGATAGACAAGTAGTTACCGGGATGGCAAGAAAAGTAGAAATAGTAGTGCTTATCCAACTTTAAAAAAAGGCAGCGGGTAGCATTCGTCGCCCCTGGCAGTCTGCTGCCCCGGGCCATGGCCCTCTTGGCGTAAGGCTAAATACGCCACTGGCTATTTGTAGGTACATTACCTTCATCTAACGTTTTATTTTTAATCGCACTCTATGTTCAGTAGGTACCCTTTCTTTTTTTTTTTTTTTTTGTGGGGTGGGCAATCATCCAATGATTTCTCCCGCTCTGGGTGGAGCGGGAGGGCGTGTCAGACTCTTACTGACTAAAACCCACCCCTGTTCCTTCCTGCACTTAGTGCCCGGGGGCGAGGTAACTCTGTTTTGAATTTATCCTCAACCCCATTTTCACGGTTTCCATCATCAGCTCAGTTTCATGATGTGATGATTCCTAAATGCAAATACCTGATTAAGTTAATTAGTTAGTTTTCCTTAATGTGTGTATTTTTTTTTTTTTTTTTGGTGTACAATAAAGTATATAATAAATAATAAATAATAATAAGTTATGAAAAGTAAACAGAAACAATATTCGTGCCCAATTTTCGAGGTTTTCTCTCAATTTTATCAGGATTCCATGATCAGATCCTGATGTCCTTGACATGAGACCACCCTTGAGGTATACCCTATCTAACAAAAAAAGAATCATTAAGATCGGTTCATAAATGACGGAGTGAGGGCTGAACATACACAAAAAAAAAAAAATATATGTATACGGTCGAATTGAGAACCTCCTCCTATTTTTTCTTCGGTTAAAAATGGGCAGCAAATCAACCGCGATTGCTGCGATCGTATGTCTATGAATTGTTAACACAGTCTAATGGGGAACCGCAACTTAAAAGAGAAAAATAAAAACTTTTTTTTTACATAAAAATAGAACCGACTTCCAAAAAAAGTCGGTGTCAAAAAACGAAGACACCAAACCAGAAACACCGACTTCCGAAATTAAAGTTATTTTGCACTTTTTTTGGAAGTCAGTTCTATTTTTTTGTAAAAAAGTTTTTTTTTTAATCCTGTAGAGATTTTCAGATACTTAATTATTTCATCTGATTATAGTGAAAATAACGTCAAACATACAAAACACGTGGACACCAACGTGGTTGGTAATACGTTGAGTAAATAAATCTTATAAAGGAATAAGATCCTATAGGTATCACTAGGCAACATGCCCGTGGGTTGGTATTGATACAGAAACCGGTCAACTGCGCGTGCAATTCACAGAGGGTTCCATCGGACAGACGGTGTCTAAAGTTACAAATAATGCACTACTTGTCTGTAAGTAATCTTCATTTCATGTTATAAAGGAACTTTTTTTATTCGGACTTTTACCCTAAGGGCTAAGTGTTTTCTTCCCATGGTTTCTTTTAACAGGATATACTTATTAAACGTAGGTAGACAGACAAAAAAATACGAGAGCGTTTGTATTGACTAGTCAGAGTAAAGTATATTTTCCCATAGCTGAACAAATCGTTGGTATCTGAAAGCGATAACGGTACGCCAGTGAAACGTCAACAACTTCTTTTCAGCAAAATTTGTGCTGTAGCCTCACAGGACTTCCTAAAAAAAAACTCAAAATGCGCCCTAATTAGAAAAGGACACACTTGAGAACATACTTTAGAACGGTACAGACGGGCCCCAAATAATGAACCTTGAGGGACACCATGAAATCATTAAAACCTTTAGGTATTAAAACAACGCAAGAGCTAGGTAAATATCCCGGAAGAGAACCCTTCACCCTACCCACAGGCCCGAGAGTCGACGGCGCGTAGTGTTCCACGCGCGCCTCAAAGAGTTGTCAGCAAAGGACGGGGCCTGCCACGGCCAGTGCCTGCCCGGGGGTGGAGGATAAATTCGAAAGAGTTACCTCGCCCCCGGGCACTCGAGGCAGGGAGGAACAGGGGTGGGTTTTAGTCAGTAAGAGTCTGACACACCCTTCCGCTCCACCCTAGAGCGGAAGAAGTCATAGGATGATTTCCCACCCCCCCAAAAAAAAAAACCCATGCAAGCT
This sequence comes from Polia nebulosa, assembly GCA_951329385.1. Taxonomy (NCBI): domain Eukaryota; kingdom Metazoa; phylum Arthropoda; class Insecta; order Lepidoptera; family Noctuidae; genus Polia; species Polia nebulosa. The sequence goes on from OX589603.1 coordinate 5,648,549, forward strand.
GCAGTAGCAGCCGTGACTCCGTGAGCCTAAATAAAAAATATAATTTCATCGTTACGGAGAAAGGGCTCTACGCCTACTGCATCTTCAGAGAATATTTTAATCCACACGAAGATAATTCAAATAAAAACTTCCAGGTTTGGTTTCATTTTTAAATAATTATGAAAAAGCATGGTACGGCCAGCAACGAAAGCCGATAAACACTTTTCAATACACACTAGGTACTCGAAAACTGGCTCCTGGCAACCTACCCCACCGCTATTTTACTCGCAATGTAATGTATTTCACACTAGTGCGGGCAAATGCGGCGGCCAGTGCTCATCTATTTCGCCGCAGGAGACGCCCTGGGCGTCAGGACTTCAGGAGTTGCAAGCCGATTCCCGGCCACCGAAGGCGCGGGCCTGGGGATGGTAATGGATATCGCATTCCGATAAGGACCAGACCCGAGTCGACGGCGCCTAGTTTTCCACGCGCGCCTCAAAGAGCTGTCAGCGGCAACTGACGGGGTCCGCTAGGGCCGATGCCGGCCTGGAGTCGCGGATGAATTCGAAAGAGAGTTACCGCGGCCCTTGTTACAGGCAACTGAAAGAACAAGGGTGGCTTTTAGTCAGTAAGAGTCTGACACGTCCTCCCGCTCTACCCAGATCGGGCAAATGATTTCTTTGATGATTCCCACCTTCCAAAAAGAAAAAGTGCCCACCTATTCCATTTATTGTATTCTATAAATTCTATAATAAAAGGGCTAGTTGCCCCCATGAAAGTTGAGCAAGACGCGCGAAAAAAATCTGCGGCACATTTTGAGTACGTCTGTTGAAAAACGTCGTTTGGTTACGGCTTCAAAACTGCCTCTCCTTCGGCTCAGAGGGGGGTGTCACCTAAATTGACACTAACTTACTTTTCAGCACTTCGTGGCGTGGTGGTAATGATCGTGCAAGACGTTAGGTACGAGTGTCTACGTAAAATCACGCTCTGAACCTATGAACTGCAAAAGTCCTTCAGAGACTGGAACTCTCTGCCAGTGTTTGTGCCCCAAACAAGAGCCACCAAAACAAGAGTAGGTAAACAGAAAATTATACTAACCTATAGGGGAAATCCTAAAACAATAAAGGAGGATGTTTTAGCCGTGTTGAATTGTCCCACGTGATAGGAGGTAATGGCATTGGGTGGATCACATTAACTGCATGCATGATGACTGCTGCACGCGTAGCATGACCACCGTAGAAACGGGTTTTGTCGACGGAAGAATAGACAAAATTACAGATTGTAGAAAGATTTCTACCGTTCTAAGCATGGCGATGTTAAAACTGACGAGAAGAAATGTTTCTATTCTTCAGTCGACAAAAGTCTACAATGCAAAGCATGACCACCAATTTTTCTCTACTTTTAACACTTTTTTTTTTTAAGTGTTAGAATCATTTCTTCTCAACAAGTGTCAAATAGTCTACATCACATTGGACCTAGATAAGATATATAATGATATTAAAAACTCAATTCTGTGACTTATTCAATATATCAAAATTGTGGTGAATCTTCCACAAAAGCCTAATATTAATCAAGACTTGAAGTCACATAGCATCATAGGTTGAACATTTCTAAAAAAAATGTTATTTTTTATGCAAGGCTGCAAAGTTGTTTTTTGGTGCGACTACTTGTATTGAAGCCTGAGCAAGTAAAGGATTCTAGGATTGAACCGATGACCGAAGCGAGTGGTTCAAATGTAGAATCTTGAGTATAGCGAGGGTTTCAAAGGTACGAGACGCAGACTTTTAACTTTGACGGACAGACGGACAGATGGCCAGACGGACAGACGGACAGATGGACAGACAGACAGATGGACAGACGGACAGACGGACAGACTTACAGACGGACATACCGACAGACGGACAGACGGACAGATGGACAGACGGACAGACGGACAGACGTACAGATATACAGACGGACATACTGACAGACGGATAGACAGACAGACAGATCGACAGACGGACAGACGGACGACCGACATACAGACAGACGGGCAGACGGACAGACGCACAGACAAACAGAAAGACAGACAGACAGACGGGCAGATGGACAGACGCACAGACAAACAGAAAGACAGACAGACAGACGGACAAATGGACGACGGACAGATGCACAAACGGACAGACAGATACGTAAGTGACAGCAATTGGGCTCCGATTAGTCGTACAAAATTTTGTGACAAACGATGGACGGGCGAAATTGAAAGAATGAATATGTCTTTGTCTTCATAGAAACGCGAGTCTACGGGTCGCCCCGTGCTCGGGCAGAAGAAAACTCGAACTCGACATAGTTGGATAGAAAGAACTTGTATCCAACTATCTAGTCTATCCTTACTCACGGCGTAGCATGACCATTTCTATCTCTATTCTACATAGAGATAGAAATGGTCATGCTACGCCGTGTTGGGGGTAGAAACATTTCTTCTCAACAGGGACAAATAGTCTACATCACATTAGACGTAGACAAGTTCTCTACTGATTTAAATCAGTAGAGAACTTGAAAAAACTCAATTTTGTGACTCATTACATACTTGAAAATTGTGGTGAATCTTCCACAAAAGCCATTAAATTAAGAGTTGAAGTCACCATCTTCATCATTTTTTTTTTTCTTTTTTTTTTTGAACTTCGTTTTTAAACATGTTAGGTTTTTTAGAAAAGTTTTAATGTGGCCAACATTATAGCTTTTCAAAAAATTGTAATTTGTCATGCAAGGTTGCAAAGTTGTTTGTTGGCGCGAGTACTTATGAGTATATTGAAGCCTGAGCTAGCGAAGAATTCTAGGATTGAACCATGAGTGAACCGAGTGGTTCTAATGTAGAAACCTGAGCGTAGCGTCTCGAGGGTTTCAAAGGTACGAGACGCAGAATAACTTTGACGGACAGACGGACAGATGGAAAGACGGACAGACTAACAGACGCACAGACGGGCAGACGGACAGCGGATGACGGACAGATGGATAGGATATGGACAGACAGACAGACGGACACACGGACGACGGACAGACGGACGAAGGACAAACAGACAGACGGACAGCTGGACAGATAACAGACGGACAGACGGACAGATGGACGACGGACAGACGGATAGTCTCACAGACTGACAGACGGACAGTCTCACAGACTGACAGACGGACAGACGGAGGATGGACAGATGGACAGACAGACAGACGGACACACGGACGACGGACAGACGGACAGATGGACGGCGGTCAGACAGACAGACTGACAGACGGACAGACGGAAGATGGACAGATCAGACTGACAGACGGACAGTCTCACTGACTGACAGACGGACAGTCTCACAGACTGATAGATGGACAGTCTCACAGACTGACAGACGGACAGTCACACAGACTGACAGACGGACAGTCTCACAGACAGACAGACGGACAGACGGACGATGGACAGATGGACAACAACAGACGGACACACGGACGACGGACAGACGGACGCCGGACAAACAAACAGACGGACAGATGGACCGACGGACAGACGGACAGATGGACGGCGGACAGACAGACAGACTGACAGACGGACAGACGGAAGACGGACAGATCAGACTGACAGACGGACGACGGACAGAAGGACAGAGAGACAGACGGACAGCCGAAAAGATGTACAGATGGACAGACGGACGACAGACAAACGGCCAGACGTACAGACAGGCTCCGATTAGACGCAATAATTTTTTTTTCAGACGACGGACAGACAGACAGATGGACAGACGAATATTTTATTAGTAATATATTTTAATAATTATTGAAAGAATGAATACATGTCTTTGTCTTCATAGAAACACCAGTCTACGGACCGCCCGGCGCCCCATGCTCGGGCAGAAGACAAATCGAACTCGACAAAATTGGATAGAAAGAACTTTGTCTTTTCTTGGTAGAATAGAGATAGAAATGGTCATGCTACGGGGGCTGGGCAAAAGTCTCCACGCAATTGGTGCCAGAAAATGGACGGCTTTTTGGGTCGAAGCCCAGAAAGTTATAGCGAGATGGCAAGACAAAGAGTGTCTGGAAAGTTGTGGGGGGTAGGCCTTTGCTCAGCAGTGGGTATAGGTATCTAGGAAATAAAAAAATAATTAGCAGCCAACCAATTGCATTGAACTTGAAATAAAAAATAAATGGCAGCAAATCCAATTGCATTGAACTTGAATTTAAAAATAAATAGCAGCCAACCCAATTGCATTGAACTTGAAATAAAAAATAAATAGCAGCCAACCCAATTGCATTGAACTTGAAATAAAAAATAAATAACAGCCAACCAATTGCATTGAACTTGAATTAAAAAATAAATAGCAGCCAACCCAATTGCATTGTACTTGAAATAAAAAATAAATAGCAGCCAACCCAATTGCATTGAACTTGAAATAAAAAATAAATAGCAGCCAACCCAATTGGATTAAACTTGAAATAAAAAATAAATAGCAGCCAACCCAATTGCATTAAACTTGAAATAAAAAATAAATAGTAGCCAACCTAATTGTGTTTCTGGCGGTGTGTCTTCGTTTTTTGACACCGACTTCCGAAATTTAAGTTATTTTGCACTTTTTCTGGCAGTCGGTTCTATTTTTTTATAAAAAAGTTTTTATTTTTCACTTTTTAGTTGTGGTTCTAGTTGTGGTTCCAAATTAAACTATGTTAACAATTCATACACATACGATCGCTGCAATCGCAGTTGATTTGCTGTCAATTTTTGAAGAGTTCCGTAGTCTGTCTCCGAAACCGATCATCAGATCTATATGAAATTTAAATGGGACCATTTCGAAACAAACCCCTTTCAAACAAAAAAAAAGAATTTTGCAAATCCGTCAATATATGACAGAGTTATGCCCGAACATACAAAAAAAAAATACAAACATCCAAATTGATAACCTCCTCCTTTTGGCAGTCGGTTAGAAATAAATGGCAGCCAACCCAATTGCATTGATCTTGAAATAAAAAAATTAATAGCAGCCAACCCAATCGCACTGAACTTGAAATAAATCCAGTGCTAATAATCTCTTGTAACCACAAGTCCGAGACAGGAAACACTATAGGTACATATTTTTAAACTGAATCATAATTATCAAGATAAAGCACTAGCAAGGTAAGGGTGCGTTTCTATCAAAGCTGTAACTACGGGGAAGCGGAGTACCTAGGTGCCTACTTATACATACAAGACAAGTTACTATGAGATAGGCCGCACACAGCCCTCGCACGCATTCCTAGCGCACATTCCTCACACGCGTCTCTCGCACACATTTCTCAAGTTACTTGTTTTAGATCTTTTTCCACCAGAGCTCCGCTGTGCGAGGCTGCAAAATTTACGTAATTGACGCCGAGTTGCTAGCCTGTCGGTTTTCTATCGGTTACATTTTGGGGAGTGTGCGACGAAATTGCATAATTTGATTCCGCCAAGCCCGTTTCATCAACGGACCACAAGACGTACGGCGAAGTGCCACCGATTCATGGTGGACATCCCATCCATACGCACAAAGCGTTTTGAGAAAACATTCATTGTGCGTACAGCTAGGGAGTGGAATTCTCTACCGGCGTCTGTGTTTCCTGATAGCTACAACCTGGGAGTCTTTAAGTCAAGAGTGAATAGGTTACTTCTAGGCAAGCGTGCTCCATCTTCGACCACATCATCGCTTACCATCAGGTGAGATAGTGGTCAAACGTTTGCCTATCAACAATATTAAAAAAAAAAAAAAAAATTGGACCGTATTGCCACAGTATAACTAATAGTACTAACGGTATCGCACACATCCTGCGCTAGATCGATATGCAACGCTTGTCCTTATTGGAAAAACACCCTTAAAATCTAAAATTTATCGTCTATTTAAAGCTGGGATCAATATCTATGTTGACTAAAGTTAATTTTTTCATAGAAACATTTTGGTAAATACATATAAATTCATAAGCAGTGGTGCTGGCCCAGTGGTATTGGTCGCGATTTACAAGTTGTAGGTCATGAGTTCAAACCCAGGCAGGCGCTTTACTTTGTGTAAATTATTTCATCACCACTGCTCTCAAAACGGTGAAGGAAAACATCGTGAGGAAACCGGCATGTCCTAGAATAAAAAAAATAATAATTCGAAGACATGTGACGAAGAGATGCGTAAAATTTTGACATCCATTTTTTATTAGCAGTACACCACAGACTACCCCTTTTAGATTTTAAGTTCTTTCAGTCCATCCCAAGGTTGTCTGGTAGATATCGCTGTTCAGCGATAAGACCGCCGTTGTACCCATAGATTTAAACTCGTGTAAAACAATTGTGTGACTGTTTTGGTGTACAATAAAGTTTTATTCTATTCTATTCTATTCTATGTGACATCCACCAATCCGCATTGGGCCCGCGTGGTGGATTATGGCCCACACCCTCTCACAGAGAGGAGGCCTGTGCCCCAGCAGTGGGGACATTAAAAGGCTGATGATGATATCAATTCATAACAGTAATTGCTTTTGTAGTCTGGTCAAAATAGACATTTAAAAAAATAAAAAAGGTTTACAATAATTCGCATAGATCTAAAAAATTGTACGAATGTACAGAACACCATTATAGGTGGGGAGCCCATGATGCTAAACGTGGATTTACTCGAGCATCGTGGGGACCTATAGGATTTTGTAGATTAGATGATAGGAAGAATAGAAGGTTATATCAAGTATCCTCTTTCAGTGGTGGGGAAAGCGTCTACAGAATTTTCAAAAATGTAAAAAAAAACCAGTTACATGGAAATACTCAAGCGTGTCAGATACTTATACATAGTTTTGATGCCCTAACGTATCTCTGATATCAAAGGTATATTATGTTCATCTGCCGACTTGCGAGGTGGATCCGGAAGGGCAGAAAATAGAAAAAACAATTTTTTTTTCGAGGACGTCAGATATTCAGAAGGGATGATAGGTGAACCCTAAAAATGCTCCCTATTCAAAAGACTGATGATTCAGAAGTGACACAAGGTCGTTGCAAATGTTTGAAAATGCAAAAATGAATCGCCTTATTGCCTTACGCTTTTAATCGTCAGATTTTCTATATGTACACTTTTTCTGATTCTGATACACTTTTTAGCTAGTAATTAACCCACCTTACCTTAATCTGACGCGCTTGAGTATTTCTGATGATCTTTTTCTTTTACTAATTTGATGGGCTGCCCTAGACGCATGGTCCTATACAGGATGTAACGGAACGGTGTGGTTATATTTTGAGAACCGGTTCTGCCCATGAAAATGAACAACTTTCTCTGAGAAAAATAGAAAATTCCCAAAAAAATAATTGCATTTTCCTTACAAAGTTATCATCAGCTGATCAATATTTGTATGTGAGGTAAAAAAAATTGATATATACACGCATGAGATATGGTCCAAAGAAGAGCTCTGCCGAGTATGGATGCCGTACATACCCCACAACAACTTTTTCGACTTGTTATAAAAAACGGTAGCCATTCCTCAAAGTTATTTTGATGAACTGATTTTAAGTATGCCAAAACTCATTGTGTGATTCGTGTCAATGGTGGAAACGCAGTTTTTTTTTAATTAATTTGATAGTTAAAATTAAAATAAAAAAAACATTTTATTTCCTAATGTTTTCCAATTGAATTGAATGATTACTGTTTAGTTAGGAACCCCCATTCAGGTGAAGGCCAAAGATTACCATTTCTCTCGATCTTGGGCTATCTGTTTCCATTGTGGTTCAGCTATTTTCTTAATCTCATCCTTCCAGCGCGCGTAAGGTCTACCTATGACGTATGCCAAGTGATCCATACCATGATGTTACCGTTCCTGTCCATCTGTTGTCTTTGAGTCGTGCTACATGTCCGGCCCATTTCCATTTTAATTTTTGTGCTTGATTAAGAGCATCAATTGTTTGTGGTTTTGATCTTATATCTGTGTGCCTAATTTTTTGTACTCTTCCTGTGAAGGGCGACTCACTGGTGAGTCGGACAAAAAAAAAATATATTAAAGAGAAAAAAAAATAAAAAAAAATCGGCTGTCAACCCGGGTTGTCGTCGGGGTTCAATTTGACAACCCGGATTTGGCCGCGGGGGTTGAAGGGCGTTCATCATACTACGTTCCATACCCCTTTGACATGTGACTACTTTGTTTTTTGTTCTATTTGTAAACTTCCAGGTTTAACACGCATATGTTAAACATGGGATAAGACACGAGTCCATAACTTTCTTTTGTAACCGACTTCTCAAAAAGGAGGAGGTTCTATGTTCGACTGTATGTATGCTTTTTTTTAAATATATTTCTACCGATTTCTCTGTCAGTTATGTACCGATTTTCAAAATTATTTATTTATCCGAAAGAGTATACTCCAGAGGTGGTCCCATATAAATTTTATCGAAATTTCTTTAGCGCCTTTTGAAAAAATTAACAAAAACAAAAAATGTGTATACGCAGATGACGTTTTAGTCTCTTCCAATTACGAGTATGTTCAAATTTCATGTTCCATGTTATTAATTCGGATGTAACTTTAATATTTAGTTTTAGTTCTGGGGCATAACAACTAAAAAGTGAAAAGTAAAAAGTAAAAAACTTTTTTACAAAAAATACAACCGACTTCCAAAAACGAAAATACACTTAAAATTGAAAAATAACTTTAATTTCGGAAGTCGGTGTCAATTAACGAAAAAATAAAATACAAACACCGACTTCCGAACTTGCGAGCTCATTGCTGTGTCTGTTGAAAATTATCTGTTTTCCTAAATATACTCTAACGTTTCATGTTTGTTTTAATGTAGTTTGACATAGTTTTTGTTTTAGTCACGTTGATTTCAAGGCCCATTTTTCTGCTAAAGAGCTTCAATCATGTGTTGCAGTTGAGAGCTCGTTTCAGAAAACAAAACCAGGTCGTCTGCAAATCTGATGAGGATGACTTAGGTCTTTTCCTTTGATATATAATCCTTGATTTCTCCAGTCTAGTATATGTATTATGGATTCAAGTATCGCAATACCCCTTGTCTTACACCTCTTTCGCCTGGAAAGTTTGACCCGGTAGCTTCTAGTTTAACTCTACTACATCCACTATAGATATTTCTTAGGATCTTGATGTATTCTTCTTCTACATTTCAGAGTTTTCCCATATGATTTCATGTGAAACCGTCTTTCTGATAATCAATGAAAGCGATATACTCGTATATGATGGCCTTTGATATTCCTGATACTTTTCGATGATCAACTCCAAGGTACGAGTATGATGTGATCTACTTCCTAAATCCAGCCTGTTCGATGGGTTCTTTTTGTTCTAATTCTAATATTGTACTTATTCTTTAGTTTATAATTGTAGCGAAAAGTTTATACATAATTGATGGGCCTGTGGATATGGATAGTTATAAGGATAATTTAATTTAAAAATAAATTATGGTCATTTTTTTAAAGTGAAAAATGTACTTGATCCTTATACACTTTTTATGTGTGTACTTATATCTATATCTTACTTCCTAACAATTACCACTTTCAGAATACAGCGATTCAAAAACTTCAAAAACTCGTTTTCTCCATAATAAGCACGTTTCCACGCTACTTGTGAGGTAAACTTTTTTTTTACTTTTGATAGGCACGTGTTTGACCACTATCTCACCTGATGGTAAGCGATGATGTGGTCGAAGAAAGAGCACGTTTTTTTATGTTTTTTTGGGGGGTGAGAAATCATCCAATGACATCTCCCGCTCTGGGTGCAGCGGGAGGGCGTGTCAGACTCTTACTGACTAAAACCCACCCCTGTTCCTTCCCTGTCTAAGTGCCCAGGGGAGCGGTAACTCTGTTACGAATTTATTCGCTATCCCTAGGCCTGCAGGCACCGCTCATGATGGGCCCCGTCAGTGGTGGCTGACAATTCTCATTGAGGCGCGCGTGGAACACTACGCACCGTCGACTCACGGGCCTGGTGCTGATCGGACGGCGAGCTACCCATTACTCGCCGTCCGCAGGCCCGGGTTTACGGTGGCCGGAGATCGTCATGCAGCGCCGGAAACCCCAGGTGTCTCCTGCGGCGGCTGCTGCTGCGAGCGTGAGGGTGATTCTGTTGTTGAGCCTCCCTCACCCGTTTCGCCTCCTCCTTCGCGAGTAATACTGTTTCGTAGAAGGAGGAGACTGCTTCCAATTCCCTCTCGCTCCGTACCATAGCCTGGACCAGGGCCGGGCGCGAGAGGTGGCTGCCGCCGATCAAGAGCACGCTTGCCTAGAAGTAACTTATTCATTCTTGACTTAAATACTCCCAGGTTGTAGCTATCAGGAAACACTTAGCGCGTTTTTTAACCGACTTCAAAAAATGGTGGCCGTTCTCTATTTGACTGTATTCTTTTTTTATGGTTTTCTAAGTATTTCACGGTCTATTGAGGAGGTTCTGTTTTTAAATAATACTGTATTAAGTCTTGTATTTAATGGGTCATTTTGAACTGAACTTCGGACTGACTTGGAATTTCAAATAAACAAGCAAAAAGTGTCCAGTTCTCCGGCGTTTAGTTTCCGAGATATACGCAGTTTTGTAAAGTTGGGTGAAAAAACGCATTTCGTGATTTTAATTAATTAATGCTCAATCATCTACAAGTTCAATAGTAGGTAAATGACTTTATAGGATGTTTATAAGTACCAGAAATTTCTTTTTCGCTTAATTTATTTATCATTTTTCTCAAATCAAGCATTTTCAGAGATTCAGCTTCAAATGTCTGATAAAAAAAAATGAGCCAAGTTTTGAATAATTTTTTAATCCTTATTATCAATTGACTATTCATACCGAATCTAGTCTTAACTCAATCCCCACTACTGGACCCTTTTTACTGGGAAATGGTTGTAAATACAGCGATATTACAGAAAATATGGGTACGGGGTGGAAACTTTCAGCGGGGCAGTGAAGGGACCTTCACCTTTAAACGAGTTTTTACTTGCTTGCTTGTTTTTGTTGGTTTAACTTGTTCTCTCCATATACATGGTAAACCGTTCAGTGGGGCAGTAAAGGGAACTACCTTAAGCTACACGAAAAGCCTTAGGAGACTATCTATTTAGGGTCGTGGATATATTCGAAAGAGAGTCGCCACAACCCTTGGCACAGCCAAGTGAAGGAACCGGGGTGGGTTTTAGTCAATAATATCTGAAACGCCCTCCCGCTCCACCCAGAGCGGTAGAAGTCATTGGATGATTTCCAAACCTAAAAAAAACATTTTTACAAAAAAAAACCAGCCGACTTCCTAAAAAGAAAATACACTAAAAATTAAAAAAAAACTTAATTTCGTTGTTTGCATTTTATTTCTTCGATTTTTGACACCGACTTCGAAATTAAAGTTATTTTTTTTTTAATTTTTAGTGCATTTTCTTTTTAGGAAGTCGGCTGGTTTTTTTTTGTAAAAATGTTTTTTTTTACTTTTTTGTTGATATACCCCAAAACTAAAAACCCCAATAAAATGGAACGTGGAATTTAAACATACTCGTAATTGGAGAAAACCAAAACGTCATCGAGGTATACGTATTTTTCGTTTTTGTTCAGTTTTTCAAAAAGCGCTCACGCAATTTCGATAAAATTTATATGGGACCACCTCGAGAGTATATTCTTTCGGATAAAAAAAGAATTTTGAAAATCGGTCCACAACTGACGGTGAAATCGGTGGACCTACAAAAAAAAAAAATACAGTCGAACATAAAACCTCCTCCTTTTTCCTGTTTCTAATATCTAATGATCAAAAACTTCTATGACTTTTTAGACTCCAACGCTGGTTGGTCCAAAAGAAGCTATTTTTATTATCTGCTTAATTTACTAAAATTTTAATAAAAAATCAATAGAAATACTTAATTTTTGTTTTCGTTCTTTCTGCTCTAAGATATTTTGTCTAGTTTGCCAAATGTCATTATAATAATAATAATAATTCTTTATTATTCAGACACAGGTCCATTAGACAAAACAATTTTAAAATTAAATACAAAAACACATACAAAAAAAAAAAAAAAGGAAAATATTAGTAGGTTGTTAGTAACAAAAACACACACTAAACTCAAGACATAGTAAAATGGTGTTAGTATTTGTTAGGATTTAAAAGTAACACTAACATCTATCTATTTACACAGCCCTTATTCAGATGCAGATGTACACCCGCCCAGTATTTAATGAAGGGGCTGTCGATCTTGGTAGCCAACACCCTGAGGATAGCGTTGGGGTTTGAACGGAGCCTGCTCATCACAGACGCCGTCCTCTTCCTAATAAGGGCAAAGAAATCATCTGTGCGCGCCTCGGCAAACATTGCCGAGGCGCTACAATACCGAGGTTTTCTCAACACTATTCTCAGCGCGTCGTTGTACTGAACACGAAGGGCGTTGAAAGCCCGCCGCGTAAAGCTGATCCACAGACTGCACGTGTAAAATGACTGACAGAAGGCTCTGAATAGTGTCAACTTTACCTCTGTAGTACAACGTGCAAATCTGCGGGCCAGCATATTGCAGCGAACTGCCAAAGCCCTTCTTTCCCTCTCCATGTCTTCGTCATCGACTAACCTGTCAGTAAGTATATGACCCAAGTACTTAAATGTGTGAACCTCCACAAGCGAGACTCCAGAGATTTTAACGGGCGGCACATTATAAGGGATCTTGTTCCCCGCTTTGAAAACCATGAGGACACTCTTCTCTGCATTGTACTTGAGTCCATGACTGTCCGCATAATTCTCACATATCCTCACCAGTCGCCTGAGAGCGCTAACCGACGGACTCAGCAGAACCATGTCATCAGCGTAGCTAATGTTATTTATCATAGTTCCATCTATTGAACAGCCGACCATGGCTCCGCTGAGCCCATCGATCAGCTGGTTCACAAAGAGATTGAACAGGCTAGGGGAAGTCAACCCCCCCTGCCGTACCCCACATTTCAACCTGTAATCGTCACTATAGGCGTTCACCCATCTAACAGCATTATTTTGGTTTACGTACCAATACTTAAGGAGTGACACAAGCTCACTCGGCAAGCTTGTTTCGGTCAGTAACTTATGCCAGAGAATATCATAGGAAACAAGGTCGAAGGCCCTGGATAGGTCTAGAAAGCACGCATAAACTGGTGTTTTACGATCAGTATAATATCTGACCGTTTGTTTAAGACTCAGAATAGCCGTCTCCGTAGACAAATTGGCTCTAAAACCGAATTGTGAGTCGTTTATATGAAGGTGTTTACTCAGTTGCGCGCTCAAAAGACCATCAAGGACCCTCGCCATAGTAGTGGCCAATGATATCGGCCTATAGTTCCTTTTGTCAGATTGGTCACCTGATTTGTTTTTAATAATAGGGACTACGACTGTTCTGATTAGAGCCTCAGGAAGGTATGAGTGTCCTATACAAAAATTAAAAAACATGCTCAGAACTCTGGGCAGGTGTACACCAGCATATCTCAAGTGCTCAATAGTCAGGCCATCGTGACCTGGTGATTTTCCACGTTTCATTCTCCGTATCATGTCTTTCACATCAGTTACCGAAACTTTCATGTACAATTCACCAGGTACGATATCTGGTACACTTAAATGACTAGTATTATAAGTCATAGGCTCAACAGTAAAGTGATTTTTAAACATATTCGCAATTTGTATGTCTCCTGAAAGATTATCAACACGAATGGGAAGGCTTGGCTTAAGCTGCTTCGTTTTTTTCCAAAAACTACTAAAATCCTTCTTTTCGTGTTTCAATGCTAATATATCCATCTTAATCTGTTCCGCGTGATCCTGACACCATTTTAACTTAGATTTGAAATGTTTCCTGGTTTCACACATATTTAGATAAAATGAACCACTAGTTGGCTTGCCATAAAGAACCCAGGTATTAAAACTCAGCCGCGCCCTCCCATGCGCCTCCTTTACATATTTATTCCAGCCAACAACACATTTTTTTTTGGCTCTGTAAACTTTTTGACTAGCTCTCGAAGCCTTACATAATATACCCCGTATCCTAGCATACATATTATCTATAATGCGTTTATGCTCTAAATTATTACAGAAATAATCACAACAGCTACGCAATTCAGCTGGAAAATCTATATCACGCAGCTCATTATGGCATATTTCAGTGTACATACTAATTTGTTTATCATCTCTATCGCCCCACAAAGTCCTATTATCTATTAATCTGCTAATAATAGGAACCCTATTTGCTAAAATGTCAAGGTTACAAGTAACTTCCACTGGAAAGTGGTCAGACCAAGTTACGTCATACAATACATTAACCTTTACAATTGACTGAAACGCCATGGATGTAACTAAACAATGATCAAGCCATCTTACAACTCCGTGCGCCTCACTAAGGTAGGTATAGGTATTTAAGCAACTAGGTAACAACTCAAAATCAGCACAAGACCAATCCTGCTCTGAACAGAATTTCAACATTTCGTCACAAAACAATTCCCCAGGATGCGCATTAAAATCACCAAGTATGTATACAGAATCAACGTTAGTGTCTGCAATTACTGCATTAATTTCCGATAAGCACGCCGTGAATTCCGGTAAGTTCTCATGGGAGTCCGTAGGCATATATACAGAGAAAACTAACATAGATTGACACTGCGCCGAGCACTTGATAGCAGCCAAACGCACACTGCTGCATTTAATAATCTCAACAGAACTAAATACACACTTACGCCACAGTATCGCCACACCTCCGTACGGCCTCCCACGCAACACACCTGTCGTCGTGTCGACCGCCGAGACGCCCGTCGCCGCGAAGTCCACATGAATCTCACTAAGATAAGGCAGGTCGTGGGGTAGTAGCCACGTCTCTTGCAGCGCCACGATATCAGCTGCGTCACAAAGCTTATTTACACAGTCAGCTGATCTCTTCACAGATTTACAGTTAAAACTCACTAGTTTAAGCTGTTTTTTGAGCACATCCATTTTGGTAGTTTATTTTTTGGTCAACTCCAGTGCCTGTTAGCATTGTCTTGTTTTTAAAATAAATGTATCTTCGAAACCAAATTCCGTCCGGCCAAAAATCATCCTTTTCAAATAATTGAAGCTTACTCCTTGGAACAGTTATTTTGTAAGAATCATAGTCCTTATTGATCTTTGTTGATACTTTCTGAGGTAACACAAATACACTTGTTTTCTCAAGGATGTAATCAGAAATATCTTTTTCAGATGTATCTCTGGAGACATTGTAGATAAAAAGGGGCATTTTTACATCTGCAGCTTTGAACTTTGCCGTAGAATCCACTGGTGCCCGTCCTTGTTTTCCTCGAAATCGCAATGAACGACGTCTTTTAACCTCAATCCATTCGCCTTCGTTAGACTCAATAGCGTTATCAATATTTTGCAACTCATTGACTAATTGTTTTGATACTGGGCTCTGTATGTTTACGTTATGCGTCACAGCCGGAGACATCGACGATAGCCCGTCGTTCGTATTAGTCATTACTGGTTCTTCACTGTTCGAAACCGCAGTCGTTACAACGGGGGCCTCAACGGGCGCGGGCGCGCAGGTTGGTTGTGTCACATGCGACGGTTGAGCGAGCGAGACACCACTCACCCTACCCGCATATGTGGGAGATGAAGCAGCGGCCTTATGCGGGTCATCCGTTGCATTTTTAGGCGAAAGCGATATTGCTGACTCATTAGCGAAGATTGATCTCTCCGAGCAGTGCATAAAACCCATAGGTCCACTATTGCAATCAAAACTATCTTGCACGCAATATCCACCCCTCTTCATATTCACATTCGGGTCACTTTTGCTTGAAATTAAATTAGATCTTTTCAACTTTTCAATTTCGGATTTCAATTGCACTAATTCATCTACCGTAGCATATTGAACACTACTCAGACACTTATCTTGAATAATACGCAGCTCCTTCTGAATTAAAACTATATCCCTGAGTAATCTTGTCACGTCAATATGATCAAACGTAACCGGGGGTAGTTTGTGAAGCTCCCGTGCTACAAATATTGGAGTTTCCTCTGGATCTACGTTCTTCAAGAGATCTATGATGTCATGAAGATTCCTGTTCGTCTTACTATCACCCTTTCGCACGACATTTCGTTGCGAAACAGATTCAAATAGCAACATCTTCGCCTCCTTAATATCTTCCTCCGTGAAAGCAGTTCTCGATACCGCAACAAGACTTTCGTCATCCATCACCATTATTTTATTCTGGATGAAGGAAAGTACTTCATTTATCACTATATTACAGTTGTTGCACTTTAACACTGACGAAGCCATTGTTTACCGAAAACGACACATTGACTTTAGAAATTCGCACGAACCCACCCAAACGCGATGGCGGTCAGCTGTCAACTGTTGTGTGTCATTATAGTTTTAAAAGATATTTTTAGGTAAAAGTGCGTGTCCTAACCCTCGTTAGGACTGCGTGACCCTAAAAAAACACGCCCCCACCCTTACACTTTCGAGTGAACCGCATCTGCCAATCGATATAACGACGGTGAAGTGCCAATACCTCCTAACTGACATTTTTCTAGATATTCACTTTTTTATCGTTTTGAATTTAGAGGCGTTATACGCATGTTTTAGTGAAATCTCCTTAGTGTATTTTAATTGCAACAGCATTCTATTAAAATGTGGAAATACCTCCTAACTATACCAACGAGTTTTTTATATGGCATTACCTCCTAACTGTTACAGGCCACGTCTATACGTGTTCGTTGGTTGTTTGCGACTGACAATAGGTAGTGGCGCCGACGGCGCTATGATGTGCACGGGTGATGACGGGTGCAGGGAGAGTATTTTATAATCGAGTAGTCAGTTTGAGGCAATTCGTGTTTGCCCGTGTTTGCTCATTTAGTTTACTCGTAGGTGTAGTAAAATAATTGAAGAATAATTGTGTTTTTGGTGTTATTCACGGGTTGACGAGTTCCAAAGGATAGCAGGTAAGAAATACCTACAGGTCATATTTCATGATAGTGGTAATATCCTGTTCATTTAATGAGGACAATTAAACGTTCCGAGTTTTATTTTGTAGATAGGATATATTTCTTCTACGTTTTTGTTTGATGTAGGTATTTAAGAGATATTGTCTTTTTATTGTTTTAGCAAAATTTCTCGAATGGCAAGGCGTTATCAGGGAGTACGAGCTGCACAGATGATTAATATACTGAAAGGTCGCGAGAAGAATACACAGCCTGAAGCTACTATTTCTTCTAACCCAGGTAAGCTCAAGTGAGTTGTGATTTCTGTGTTAGCAAATTCGAGTATTAATGCTAGATTCTGATATGTTTTCAGGTACGCTTGATCAAGTGACACCTGAAACCAAAACTTTAAGCTGCGATAATGATGACCATAAAACAAAGCAGCGATGTAAGATTACTAAGTCGTATTCTCTTTCAAACCTTACAAAGCGTAACCGTTTCCTAACTCAACGACGACGTTGTTCTTTGCTGCCACCTACAATTACAGTACCCTATGGAAAACGAAACAATTTGGATATTTTCAGTGATGTTCGTTTTGTTGATATAGGGCGTAGTTTGTCAATGTTCGCTCTCACTTACGATGATAACAAAGACTTCAGTAAAAAACGGTGTTCCTCAGTTCCACCTTCATTTTTCTGTAATTACGAGTATAATCATATGCTTGCATCTGAACCTGATAACCTAATAGGAGAAACGTGTTCATATGATGGTGACTATTCTGGCAATGATAGTGACATAACTTACTGCTCTAGTCCTGATCATGATCAAGAGTCTAGCAGTTCTAGTCCAGGGTTAATTTTAGATGAACCGTCCACGTCATCGGGCATTTACCACGGTAATCCAAACGAAAGAAGAAAACGCCAAGCTAAACGTGACCCGGATAAAGAAAGGAAAGTAAGACCTGCTAGACAATTAGGTGATAGATGCAATTCGCAGTTTTGTAAGAAGAGTAAGGTACGAAATTCGAAAAACGTCAAGAAATACACAACAGTTTTTGGAG
The DNA here is from genome assembly GCA_951329385.1 of Polia nebulosa. NCBI lineage: Eukaryota > Metazoa > Arthropoda > Insecta > Lepidoptera > Noctuidae > Polia > Polia nebulosa. The sequence goes on from OX589603.1 coordinate 5,666,432, forward strand.
AAATATGAACTGGGACCAGCGCAAAGTGTATGTAGTCGGACTTATAAACCGTAAGGGTACACGCAAAACAAGTGATCAGGGAACGAGACGTGAAGGTACGTTCGATTACTTTTTGCCAATTAACCAAGGCCAAAATTTACTGGTTTGCAGAACAACATTTTTAAATACTTTGTGTCTGGGGTCATACACAGTTCAATCTTGAGTCAAAAAATCGAGTGATAGAGTAATTCCTTGTCAAGAACTTCAGAATACAATCAGCGTGAGAACGCCACAATCTGGAACATAACGAAATTTCTAACCACACGCAACTTTTTGGATAATATTCCTAAGTTACCTTCTCACTATGCCAGGAAGGAAACGTCAAAGTTTTATTTAGAACCTGTTTACCGTGCTCTGAGTGATTTACATAAACAGTACAAAGAATTTTACTGAAAACAAAGAGCCTGGGCTTTCTCGCTTTACTTTCGAGAAACTGTTTCACGAGAAAAATTTATCACTATACACCTTAAAAATGGACATGTGCTGTGGCCATGCAGTATGGAATATTATTCCGATTATAGACCAGATGGCACTATATATTATAAGATTAACTTTGACGATGATTGGAGAGAGTTACCTGTTAAACCGAGAAAACTGAATTCTGTCACTTACTCAGCTTTGCATGTTAGGCCAATTCCCATAGCTTCTACCAAATTTAATCACCTTCAACAATTATTAAAAAAAGTCTTGCCAAGAGATTGTCACTCATTTTATGACAATTTACCTCACGAGTAATCTGTTCATGTGTTTAATTTAATTGATTTTTGATGACTACTTGTTTCTTTTTTAATTACTAAACTAAGCAGCTACATTTGTTCGATTGTTTTTTGTAAGCAAAAAAATTGCTTTGTTATATTGTTTTGTTTATTTTCTTTTTATTCACAAATTAAAGGTTCTGATTAAAAAATATCGGTGTTTTGTTAATTCCATTACCTTCTATATGTCATCTCATTATCACATACAAAGAATAAATACTAAGATAATACCTCCTATCTAACCAAATACCTACTACACTATCATAAAATATATGAATTCAGCATAATTTAAACGGCATACATTATTATTATTCTGAATGAAAAATAATATTAATTGATTTTAAATTTATTAAGAAATTAAACGTTTTTTTCAGTTTGTGTAAATTTTTGACTTTGTCAGTTAGGTGGTATTGGCACTTCGCCGTCGATAAACAACTTTATTCAAGAGATTCTAAAAAAAAATTTGTACCTTCCATACAAATATTGACCAGCAGATGATAACTTTGTATGGTAAGTCCAATTTTTTTTTGGGAAGTTTCTATTTTTTCTTAGAGAAAGTTGTCCATTTCAGTGGGCAGAACCGGTTCTTAAAATATGACCACACCTTTCCGTTACACCCTGTATAAACTGTGAGTACTAGAAATCAGCAAGTTTGCATGGGTATATATATTTATCACACCAATAAAACGAAACTATCTGCCCAGGGGTCGCGGATAAATTATAAAAAGAGTTACCGCTCCCCTGGGCACTCAGGCAACTGGAGGAACAGGGGTGGGTTTTAGTCAGTAAAAGTCTGACACGCCCTCTCGTTCCACCCAGAGCGGGAGAACTCATTGGATGATTACGCAGTCCCACAAAAAAAAAAAAAACGAGTTTTTTTTTATTGTAAGTACCTCCGGTAGGTAGGTAAGGTACATGTTAAGAAAGGTGATTTATTTTTTGCTTGCCTATCCTATACAATCATAGAGTGTGGGGTATTGTTGGGTTGTGAAGACTGCTTTTCGATTCAGTGATTCGTTTTCGAGTCGTGCGACCTCCCCACCCCGCGCTCTAATTGATGTTGATTCTGTTGTGCACAAACTAAACTTTATTTAGGCTATTGCTATCTTTTTCTCTCTAATAAAACCAGAAAGAGACGGACGTAAATTAGAGCTGTCAAATTTAGTTTGAACTAATATTTCCATACAAATTAAGGGTACACGTAAAAACATGTCGTCTAAAAACACGGAGAAGCGCAAGGCGTAAACTATTTTGACATCTCTAACTTAGTTCATAGCTATAGCCGTCCTTTTCTCGCACTGCCTTTTAGTAAAAGATAGCAATTCTCTAATTTTAGTTTAGTTATTGAACAAGAGAATCCGCACCATTGGCTAGAAAAATCTGAAAAAATGTGTGATTGATAGTAGTAGTATATAATAATAATAATACAGCCTTTTATTCCGAAAACCAGACAATTACACTTACACTAATGGTTAAAACAAAAATCACAGTTTTATTCTATTCTATTCACAAGATGTCTCGAATTACGGTGTGCCTCGTGGCACTATAGGCCTCCTCTAACAATTTCCATTGACGTCTGACGTGAGGTACTCTCCTCCAGTTTGGACCTGCTGTCAGCTTTATTTCTTCCTCCCATCAGCGCGTAGGCTGCCATCCCCGATTTCTTTTGCCGTCCCTTGGATACCATTCTGTCACTACCTTGCTCCACTTGCCTTTTGCGTCTCGCATCATGTGGCCTGTCCACCTCCACTTTTTTGGTCTACTCTTGTTAGAACATCGGTCAGTTTTGTTTTGGACCGGAGATCTGTGTTCCTAATTCTGTCCTGTCTCTTTGAGCCTACCATGCTTCTCTCCATTGCTCTTTGACACTTTGCAAGCTTTTCTCTGAACGATTTGGTGAGTGCCCATGTCTCACACCCGTAAGTTAGACATTTGAGTATACATGAGTTGAAGGTCTTTGTTTTCAAAGTTATGCATAAGTCTTTTGACTTCATGATCTCCTTGAGGGACCAGTATTTTTTCCAATCAATTGCAATCCTCATATTAATTTCCTGGCTAGTGGTCTTTGGTGGAGATGACTTGACCAAGGTATATGTAGTCCTCTACGTAGTCCAAAGCTTCCTCTTTTATTTTTATATCTAACTTTTCAGAATTACTCATTAGTTTTGTCTTGCTGTAATTTATTTTCAGACCAATTTTTTTGCTTTCTTCGCTTAGACTTTGTATCATGATTTGCAAGTTTTCAGGGATTTCTTCAAATAACACTAAGTCGTCGGCAAATCTGAGGTGGTTCATTTTCAATCCATTTATATTCAGACCAAACTTTTCCCAGTTCAAGTTGCGAAAGATGTTTTCTAACACGGCAGAGAATAATTTTGGTGACATTGGGTCCCCTTGTCTCACCCCTCTTTCTACGTGGAATTCGTTTCTCAGAGATTCCAATTGGATTCTAGCCTTACTGTTGGAGTAAATAGTTTGGATAATGTTGATGTATGCTGCTGGTATTCCTTGTTGCTTTAGAGTTTCCCATATGTATTAGTAGTAGTGTTATGAATTAGCTGGCTGGCAGTGTGCTGATCTGGGAGCAAAAGAAAAACATAGAATTTATCACATAGATCTCCGGCCACCGTAGACGCGGGCCTGCGGACGGCGAGTAATGAATAGCTCGCCGTCCGATCAGCACCAGGCCCGAGAGTCGAGGGCGCGTAGTGTTCCACGCGCGCCTCAAAGAGATGTCAGCAACAAAGGACGGGCCCCGTCATGGCCGATGCGTGCATGCCAAGGGGTAGCGGATAAATTCGAAACAGAGTTAACGCGCCCCTGGGCACTCAGGTAGGGAAGGAACAGGGGTCGGTTTTAGTCAGTAAAAGTCTGACACGGCCTCCCGCTACACCCAGAGTGGGAGAAGTCATTGGATGATTTCCCACCACAAAAAAGGGCATATGAACTGCTACAATGTGACCTCTTGGACAATGGGTGTAAGAACTGCACGTCAATTTAGGATCGTGACGGTGAATATTAATTTTTAACCGACTTTCGAAAAAGGAGGAGGATCTATGTTCGGCTGTATGTATGTCCGCCGATTTCTCCGTCAGTTGTGGACCGATTTTCAAAAATCTTTTTTTGTCCGAAAGCATATACTTCCGAGGGAACCCTCCCGAAATTTATATGGGACCACCCATATAAATTTTATCGAAATTGCTTCAGCGCTTTTTGAGAAACTAACAAATACGTATACCTAGATGCCGTTTTTGTTTTCTCCAATTACGAGTATGTTTAAATTCCACGTTCCATGTTATTGGAGATTTTAGTTTTGGGGTATAACAACTAAAAATTGAAAAATAAAAAACTTTTTTACAAAAACAACAACCGACTTCCAAAAAAGAAAATACACTAAAAATTAAAAAATAACTTTAATTTCGTAAGTCGGTGTCAAATAACGATGAAATAAAATACAAACACCGACTTCCGAAATTAAAGTTATTTTTAATTTATAGTGTATTTTAATGCATAGAACCGAGTGAGCAGGTTCACTGTTCACCCATCAACCCAGATCAGGCAAGCGTTGTGGGTTAAACGTCTAATCCCCTCCATAAATATGAGCCGTGATAGTTTGATGAAGAAGTACAATATGGCTCCAGTGGTAACACTGCTGATGACGGTGGGCAGGCTCGCCCTGGGGCTAGGAGTGCTAAAAATCTCCGGGTGAGATCAATCTCTCGTTATACGAGTCAGACAAAGCACAAACCGAATAACGATCAAACGCATAATGTTTTAAACTACAACACTCGGACTTTGAAAACAGAGGATAGGCTAATTGAACTTGCAAATGCATTAAATGAGATAAAATGGGGTAGTTATAGTAGATTAGTAGGGCTGTCTGAAGTGAGAAGAAGCGGAGAAGAAACATTAGATTGGGAAAATAGTATTCTTTATTACCATGGTCAGACCGAAGGACGGAGTAGGCTTCTTAGTAGCGAAAATGTTGAAAAATAACATTTTAGAATTTGTTTCATATTCAGACATAAATTTAAAATTTCAAGCTCTGAAACATTAACCGTTTTTCACTTATCATTTACTTGATAAAGCGGTGCCCCCTGGGATATTGTTCTAGGTGACTACAACGCTAAAATAGGACAAAGGCAAGCCATGGACGATGAGGCAATCGTTGGCCCCATGGTTCTGGAGAAGGAAACGAACGTGGTTCCAGACTAATTCAGTTTGCTTTTGGACAAAGCTTATGCATAGGTAACAGCTTCTTCTACAAGAAACAAAAAATACGGCGGACATGGGTTTCTCCTAATAATATAACATAAACCGCTCAAGTGCTTGTCGGACTTCCCACATTTAGGGTTCCGTACCAAATGTTTTTTGACTATCGGACAGACGTGAGTGACAGCAATAGGGCTCCGTTTGGACCCTTCGGGTACGGAACCCAAAAAAAGGAAATCGATTATATTCACTCATCAAAAATAATAATAATAATTAACCATTGTCAAGTTATTAACCAATTCAAATTTAGTTCTGATCATAGCCGTGTGCGCGCAGTTGTAAAACTTAACATTAAAATTCATCGCAAAAATACAGGATGTAATGGAAAAGTGTGGCCATATTTTAAAAACCGGTTCTGCCCATGGAAACTTTCTCTAAGAAAAAATAAAAAATTCCAAAAAAAAAAAATTGGACTTTCCATACAAAATTACCTATCTATATTTGTATTTTTTTTTTTTTTTTTTGGGGGGTGGGAAATCATCCAATGACTTCTTCCGCTCTAGGGTGGAGCGGAAGGGTGTGTCAGACTCTTACTGACTAAAACCCACCCCTGTTCCTCCCTGCCTCGAGTGCCCGGGGGCGAGGTAACTCTTTCGAATTTATCCTCCACCCCCGGGCAGGCACCGGCCGTGGCAGGCCCCTTCTCTTGGCTGACAACTCTTTGAGGCGCGCGTGGAACACTACGCGCCGTCGACTCTCGGGCCTGGTGCTGATCGGACGGCGAGTTACCCACTACTCGCCGTCCGCAGGCCCGGGTATCTATATTTGTATAGGAGGTAAAAAAAAATTGAGAATTTAGATGCAGTTCTTAAAATATGACAACACCTTTTACAACTTGTATCTTCAAAAATAAAATTAGAAAGTTAATTACAGAAACCCTTATAGCATGTAAAAAACCCCAGCCAAGTGCGAGTCGGATTCGCACACGAAGGGTTCCGTACCAAAAACTGAAAAAAAAAAAAAAAAAAAAAAACACGTTTCTACAAAAGTGTTTTGTTTGGGGTTGATCCATAATAGGTAGACAATTGAAATTTTCACACAGTGTGTATTTCTATAGCCGCTATAACAACAAAATTCAATTAATCAATTAAAGGGGAGTCTCGTTAATTTTTAATTTATTTTTATTATTTGTTGAGCGGCAACAAAAATACACATTCTGTGAAAATTTCAATCTGTGTAGCTATTATGGATCGTGAAATACAGCCCGCCGACAGAGAGACGGACAGCGGAGTCTTAGTAATACCCCCGTTGGTTACCCTTTGGGTAAGGGAACCTAAAAAGAATTTAATTTATAAAGTATATGTATTATCTCTTTATATATATATTTATAATGTATAAAGAGATAATACATAGTACGAGTATATCAAAGCGTGCAAAGTAGTAAAACAAAATTGAAAAACTAGCAGACGTACTCGTAACTAAGAAATTAATAGAGGAGAGACAGGCTTTAAGAAAAATAAATACAGATTTATAATACAGGTTCAAAAATAAAGAAATTAAGCGCAGCATCAAAAAAGATCTATGAGATTATAATAAAAAAAACTAATACAGAATGCATTAGAAAGGAACCGATCACTAATAAAAATAGCAAAGCAAGGAATTAGCAATAATAAATCGTGGATCACATGTCTAAAAGACAACAAAGTCGTAAAACAAATTAACAGGCACAAAGTTCTAGAAATTTGCACCACTTTTTAAACGACTTCAAAAAAGGAGGAGGTTCTATGTTCGACTGTTTTTTGTTTTTATGTATGTCCACCGATTTATCTGTCAATTGCGGACCGATTTACAAAATTCTTCAATTTTTTATCCGATATAATATACTCATACTCTCGAGGTGGTCCCATATAAATTTTATCGAAATTGCTTCAGCGCTTTTTGAAAAACTGAACAAAAACGAAAAATACGTATACCTAGATGACGTTTTGGTGTTCTCCAATTACGACTATGTTTAAATTCCACGTTCCATGTTATTGGGGTTTTTAGTTCTGGGGTATAACAACTAAAAAGTGAAAAATAAAAAACTTTTTTACAAAAAAAAAACAACCGACTCCCAAAAAAAAAAAATACCTACACTAAAAATTAAAAAATAACTTTAATTTCGGAAGCCGGTGTCAAATAACGAAGAAATAAAATACAAACACTGACTTCCGAAATTAAAGTTATTTTTATTTTTTAGTGTAGGATTTTTTTTTGGAAGTCGATTGTTTTTTTTTTTGTAAAAAAGTTTTTACACACCCTCAATACACAATCAACATTTAAGTATTTATGTTCCGAAAATATATGTCCCCTATTTCTGAACTAGTACTTAGTGATGCACTCAGCAAATTCAAATTTAACCGATCCTGTGGCGAAGATGGTGTGAGTACCAAAGCCCTAAAATTGGGTGATCATTACTCTTTTATATATCAAGGTTGTTCAACGAATTTTTTCGTACTGCCAACAATTTTTTCTTATGCTAATATAATACTTCTCCCCAAGAAAGGTGATAAGTCTGTAATAATTATAGACCAATCAGCCTAATTTTCCATATTTACAAAACCTTTAGAAGTTATTGAAAAACGCTTAGCGGCACAATTTGACGAAAAACAACTCCCAGAACAAACGTGCTTCCGTAGAGGGCGATCCAATCCACCACTGACCATTTACACACCATCATCATTCATCATCATTCTCCTGCCCTTATACCAATTTATTTGGGGTCGGCGCAACATGTCTTTTTCTTCCATACTCCTCTATTAGTCGTCATCTCTGTAGTCACCCCCTTTTTACCCATATCCTCTTTCATACAGTCCAACCATCGTTTCTTTGGCCTTCCCCTACTCTTATAGCCATCCACATCCATACACAAGACTTTCCTCACACCATCAACCAAATATTCGAAAAATATCAAGAATATAAAGTTCTTCTGTATGTTGCATTTGTTGATTGTTCTAAAGCCTTTGACAGCATCAATACATTCTGCAATATTCAATTCCTTTACAAAACAACAAATAGAACCGACCTATAGTATACAACTACTACGAAATATACAGGGTGTAAGGTACATGAATGCACATACGTGTACTAGTGATTCAGTACATGATTCTGGACCCCTAGCGTTGGAATTTTTCGTCGGCTCTTTCCTAATTTTTGAAAAAAAAAAACAGACTTGGTCTTTGACAAACATCCTATAAAGTCCAAACTCAAGGTTTCCCAACGTGCTATGGAGCTCAGTATACTATGTAGGTGTTAAATTAACAGATCACGTTCGAAAGACTATACTGCACTCCAACCAAGTCAAAAGGCTTCCAAACTTAAATAGGACTGGGCAGGACATGTCTTGCGCATGTTTTTTTTAAAATTTAAACGTTATTGTCCGTTAAACTGGGAACATAGTAATAAACATAAAGCCCTCATGTAAGTCCGCATGTTATAACGGGCGAATATGTGGCACGACACGCGCTTGACCGGTTTTATTATTGTAGATAGGCCCGCGTTTGACTGCCTACTATCTCAACTAATGGTAAATGATCGATAAGTTGTCGACATTGGAGCTTGCCTAGAAGTAACCTATTTACTCTTGACTTAAAAACACCCAGATTGCAGCTATCAGGAAAGACACACTCTTTTTTTTTTTCAGGGAATTCCCCAACTTAGTTGAACGCACAATAAGGGATGTCCACCATGTACTGCCTTGTAGTCCGATGATGGATCCGAAAATAAATTATTATAGCGGTAGGTATAGGATAGAAACTCATCCATCCTTGCACCTCTGTGAAGCTGCTAGGAAACTATTAGTTACACACAGCTTGTTACGCCAATAATAGAGAAAGATATTGAGTACGGGAAAACTATCTATATGTGCTTTATCGACTACCAAAACTTTTTTTTGACCCCTTCCATTATGATGTGATCTGGACAGCACTTTCACAGCAAGGAATGGACTTTAAGGCGCTATTAGCTGCCAACGACCTTGAGTGGTTAGCTTGCGTGTTCTGCGCTGAGCTCACGTAACGCGTCGTATGTCCACCCAGTAATAGGACTCGCCCATCAAGGAGCGCTGTCCGAAATTAGACGCATTATTCATTTATTAAACATGAAACAACAAGTATTAAACTAAAACACTGAGACTAAATTATAAATAGTTAAATGATCTTTAAAATAGTGAAGGTTTCATAAAAATACGCTTATTAGTTTTTGCGTGATTCTCAATTTTTGGTCCGCGTTAGACATAACTTTATAAATTAATAACACTACGTTATAAAAATAAAATTTCAAATATTCTCAGACCAAATTACGACGGATATAGTTTAAAGAAACATATATTTTCTTCAAAGAAATAAGACTAGTCGTTTAGACGTGATGTTCAATTAAAAACCTTTAAAAGTCGTATAACTGCGCCATAAGTATATAATTTCGACGGCACGGTTGGCGCAGTGGTTGAGCGTTAGGCTGCTGCGCTGCGTGCCGCGGGTTCGATCCCTGCACGGAACAAGTATTTGTAAGACCTGCAGATAGTTGTTCCGGGTCTGGGTGTCTTGTGTTTGTGAATTTACATGTTTGTGAACGCACCCACGATACAGGAATATTCTTAGTGTGGGCAACGGTTAAAAAAAAAAAAAAAATTAAACAAGAGAGTTTACTCTAAATGTTGGGCTAAAGTAGGACTAGAAAGAGAAGGAGTAGTTTCCTGTACTAAGGTGTTCGACAAGGGGACCCTTTGTCACCAAAATTTCGGCGGTAGTCGACTCAGTTTTTAGACACCTTGAGTGGGTCAACATATGTCTGCCTAGGGCAATTGGTGTCTTTTGAAAACTGAAATGAAAAACAAGTACAAAGACGAAGCGTTAACTGGGAGAAAGTACTGGGGGCTAAAAGAAATTAGCCTACTCATTAAAAAGAAAGTGCATGAAACAGCTATATTACCTTAACTCACATATGGATGTCCAACATGGTCGTTGAGGAAGGAAGACGAAGAGAAAATTGACATATTTACGCCAGAGAAAAATGGAAAGAAGTATGCAATGCATAAAAAAATCACAAAAAGTAAAAATTGAATTAATTCGATAAAAAACTAAACTAACAAATTAGAATAAGATTACTGAAATAAATCTGGGCAGGGCATCTGTGTATATTGGAATGTAGGTACTAGATGGACAAAGAGGGTAACAGAATGGATCCCATTAGACGGTAAAAGGAAGCAGGGTAAATAAAGAAAGAGATGGAGAGACATATTTACCCAACGTTGTGGATCAAACTGGATGCAAAAAGCGCTTGATAGACACGTGTGGAGCGATTTAGGGCAGAAAAACTAGTACCTAAAAGAAAGGAAACGAAGGAAGTCTTGTTTTGAGGAAATGAGCTAAAGATTTCTTTTTGAAGTATTTATATACTAAGTGTTGTTATAACTAATTAAGTATTTCAAAATATGTAAGGAGTGGAATAAAGATCATTTTTATTTTATTTATTTGTTTGTGTACATCTTTTGTTGGAGGTTCTTACTTTTAAATAAAAAAATGAGTTTTAGATGGATTTGGCCTTAGTTGATTATTTTCGTAATATTCACCGAGATCCACCAAAGTTTGTCATTTTTGTGGCTAGCGCTAGGTCATCCGCGTAGAGAAAGGTTGCGTGTTTGTCGTTTTGGGCTGATCGATCAGATCATTGGTATAAATATTAAACAAAATGGGAACCAGAACACTGCCTTGGGATAAACCATTCTTTAAGATACGCCATTTACTCTTGTCTGAATTAAGGTGAACTATAGACCACCGATTGCGTAACATTTCACCTAGAAAGCGTATGGAAGCTTGATCGTCTGTTAAAGCTATTAGTTTGAACAGCAACCTTTTAACATTGACCGTGTCATAAGCAGCTAAAGGGTCGACAAGGACGTCTCCGGTTATTTGGTTGGAATCTTATCCCCCAACACAAATAAATAAAATTGAAGTGTCTATTTGTAATATCAAAATAATAGTTCTTTTTTAAGCTTATACAATTATTTGCACGATAAATAATAATTAATAATATGCCTAAGCATAAGTTTTTGAAATTTTTGTCTGTCTGTCTGTTTATTCCGGCTAATCTTCGAAACAGCTGAACTGATTCTGATAAGATTTTACTGGCAGGTAGCCAACTATACATATAAGGAGTAACTTAGGCAAATTTTCTAGCCGAAAATATTTAGGGGTTCGAGCAAAATATCTATTTACATATAGGTAATAAAGCAGTTAAAATCTGGAGCGATGTTTCCACTTGGCGCAAAAACTACTAAGCCGATTACGACCAAATTTTGCATAAATAATCCATAAAGGTCTGGTCATGTCAGGTTATAAAATATTATCACGTTCTTTGATAAGGGGGTGAGCAATATTGCATTATGTCTGTTTTGAACGACGATTTACCGTGAGTTCGATCCCCAGCTATAACAAATTATTTTTTTATTATTTTACTTTTTTTTGGATGAATTAATATACGATGATTTAAAAAAATAATAATAATATAAAATGACTTTTTAACATAACATTTTACTCGATATTTTTCGAAATGTTTTTGTAAAAACTAACCAAAATATAAAATTAAAAACTTTTTAACAAAAAAAAAAACAACCGACTTCCAAAAAAGAAAATACACTAAAAATTTAAAAATAACTTTAATTTCGGAAGTCGGTGTCAATTAACGAAAAAATAAAATACAAACAACGACTTCCGAACTTCCGAGCTCATTGCTGTGTCTGTTGAAAATTATCTGTTTTCCTAAATATACTCTAACGTTTCATGTTTGTTTTAATGTAGTTTGACATAGTTTTTGTTTTAGTCACGTTGATTTCAAGGCCCATTTTTCTGCTAAAGAGCTTCAATCATTTGACACCGACTTTCGAAATTAATTAGTTTTTTTTTGTAAAAAGCTTTTTATTTTTCACTTTTTAGTTGTTATACCCCAAAACTAAAAACCCCAATAACATGGAACGTGGAATTTAAACATACTTAGTCGTAATTGGAGAACACTAACACGTCATCTAGGTATACGTATTTTTCGATTTTGTTCAGTTTTTCAAAAAGCGCTGTTTGCGCGTTTTAAAATCGGTCCTAAATTGACAGAGTAATCGGTGGACATACATAAAAAAACATACATACAGCCGAACATAGAACCTCCTCCTTTTACGAAGTCGGTTAAAAAGTAAGATTTAATGAGTCAATATGCCTCAGACACGTTAAGCCCCTAGCTGCATATCTGAACTTAGGTACGTAGCACTAATCCGCGAGAAATTTCCTGTAAGTATGAATTATTCTTGCATGCGATTTAAATTGCCGTAAACATCAATAAACAGTAAAGTTAGCTACCTACTAGTATCGTGTGGCTGTTATGTCAGAATAACTCAATGAGTTTCAAACACGCTCAATTGTAGCCCATTGCTCCGTAGGCGTCTACTGAGCGAGGTAGGTAAAAGGCTTTCGCGCCATTACATGAAATGGCGGGAGTTTCATTCTAACGCCTTCGTATTCGTATGTTAGTTTGTTGTGATATTATCATTTAATTTTATGGCTTTTACAAACAGCTATCTGGAATGGTAAACTATCATACTACTCGTAATATTATAAATGTGATTGTAAGTTTGTTTGTTACGCTATCACGCGAAAACTACTTAACCGATCATCATGAAACTTTGTACACATATTCTTGGAGGTATTAGAAGTAACTTAGGATACTTTCTACGAAAAAAAAAAAAATTACGAAAGATACTACATAAACGCGGGTGAAACCGCGGGCACAGCTAGTGGTAATATAATTTTAGAATATAAGTAGGTAAGTAGGTACTTACTTAATAAATTTATACTTACTTATTTTGTCGCAGACATTGTAAATTATGCAGCTATGCGTCTACCTGTCTCTAATAATCCATCTGGTTTTGCTACGTCATAATTAAAAAACAAAGTCCCCTGCCGCGTCTGTCTGTGTTTGCGAAACTGAAAAACTACTGAATGGATTTTCATGCGGTTTTCATCAATAGATAGAATGATTTATGAGGAAGGTTTAGGTGTATAATTTGCACCAGAGCGAAGCTGGGGCGGATCACTGTTATAATAATATAATTAATTTTAGTTTGATTATACAATTGGTACGTAAACCTTGCACTTACTGACGGTGCCCATCGTGGCCGGTGCCTGCATGCCTAGGGGTAGCGGAGTTACCGCTCCCCTGGGCACTCAGGCAGGGAAGGAACAGTCTGACACACCCTCTCGCTCCACCCAGAGCGGGAGATGTCATTGGATGATTTCCCACCCCATAAAAAAAAAACAAACCATGGACTTAGGTACCTAAATAATATCCTAGTTTAAAGTTCCAGCCAGACATTAACAGCTCAACTTTAAAATATAGAAGTTCTTAATAAAATTATGGATTTTTCACGTCATTTTTGAAGTTTGAATACAGGCATGGTGCGTGCACAGCGACAGACAGATGGCGGCGTCCCACATGCATTAGTGGCAGCGCATGTGTTGCGACGCGACGGACGGTACTAACTACTTTTAAGGCTTCTATTTTGTAGACAACTACCCGACCCGTCTGCAGGAAGTATTTATTGATCTAATCAACTTGTCCCACTGTTCGAGGTGGAGTTAGAAACTAACTGTGAATTGTTATAAATGACTGTAGGTACCACTGTACTATGGCGGTGTTTTCAGCACTTGGGTTTTTACTACTGTATATTTTTTTTTCAGTTTTCTTCTTTTTCTAACGTTATCTACGAACTTATGTTAGGTAGGTACCTACACTAAATAATGATTTTGATAATTGTATCAAATAAGGTCGTCAAATGAGAACATACGATAACACTAATTTAGTTATGCTCGTGTAAGCGATTTAGACACCTACTCACTACTAACAGATTGATTCTCTATCTACATTTTTTTTACCTAAATAATGTTTAGGTATTTTTACGATAGGATATATTTTTTCCTAATCAAACAAACGTCTGCAAGTGATGGAAAGGTAAGAAACGAATTTGACTCATTCTTAGTTCCTTAGGCAATTATGAATGGATCATCAATACTAATAAAACTTTTTATAAAAAAAAACAACCGACTTCCAAAAAAGAAATTATACACTAAAAATTAAAAAAATAACTTTAATTTCGGAAGCCGGTGTTTGTATTTTATTTCTTCTCTATTTGACACCGACTTCCGAAATTAAAGTTATTTTTAATTTTTAGTGTAGGTAATTACCTACCTATTTAGGTATAATTTCTTTTTTGGAAGTCGATTGTTTTTTTTTGTAAAAAAGTTTATTAATTTTCACTTTTTTGTTGCTAAACCCTAGAACTAAAAACCCCAATAACATGGAACGTGGTATTTAAACATACTTACTATTAATTGGAGAAAACCAAAACGTCATCTATGTTTACGTATTTTTCGTTTTTGTTCAGTTTTTCAAAAAGCGCTGAAGCAATTTCGATAAAAATTTTATGGGATCACCTCGGGAGAGTCTTTCGGATAAAAAATAATGTTGAAAATCGGTTCACAACTGACAGACAAATCGGTGGACATACATAAACAAAAATACATACACTCGAACATAGAACCTCCCCCTTTTTCGAAGTCGGGTAAAAACAAAGTTAAATGATAGCGAAGTACATCTTGTAATATAATTATATGTAATAAAGTATTCATAAATCAATCATAAGCTCGGGCCTTTGATTGCTATCACAACCTGGCATTGCTACCATCTCATTACCGAGTAATCACCCCAACGTCTTTTATACCTCAATCATCAAATCACTAAACGACCACAGCTGGACAAAGTAATGAATGGTCTTTAGAGCAGAATTGACGCATCACCGCATTATTTTTGTTCGTGTATTACTAATGTTTCTTATCAAAATTACATGTGTAAGGACAAATTAAGGGTCAAATGACTGGACAGCTGGCTCGTTAAAGTTCCAGCTAATTCCGCGGATACATAAACATGCTACTGTACTTACTTGGCTGCAGTCAATTCGCAATCCAAACTAGGTCGAAAATCGATCGCGCATGCTATGATGCATTCCTTCGTAATGTCCGCAACTATACAATACTTACTAGTTTGTACAATATCATTATTTACATGTTTGTATGATGCATGCGTATATTAGCTAGGCTTAGAGGTCCAGAGCACACTGGAGACGTGGTGGCAAAGACTGGAGAGTGTTGGCCTGAAATTGAGCAGTACCAAAACAGAATATCTGTTCTGTGATTTCGGCGGTCTCTCCAGTCCTATGCCTGTAGCTCTCAACGGAACGCCAATACCGATCTGCTCTGACTTTCGGTACCTCGGGTCGCTTGTTCAGGGGGATGGCGATATAGACCGAGACGTAACGTAACGCACAGGATCAACTCAGGATGGATGAAATGGCGACAGGTCACTGGGAAAAGGAAAGGAAAAATCTATAAGTCCGTGATTAGACCTGTCGTACTGTATGGATCAGAATGTTGGGCTGTGAAAAAAGATTGCATGTGGCGGAGATGAGAATGTTGAGATGGATATGTGGAGTAACGACTCGAGAATGGATAAAGTGAGAAATGAGTACCTACATTAGAGGTAGGTACCTAGTTTAAAAGTGGCGCCAGTCACAGAAAAGTTGAAAGGGATCCGCTTATCTTGGTATGGTCATGTGAAGAGGAGGGATGAAACACATGTAACTAAAAGAGTTATGAATATAAATGTTGATAGATCGAGAGGGAGAGGGAGGCCAACGAAAAGATGGATGGATTGTGTGAGGAGTGATATGTAAGAAAAGGGAGTTAGTGATAGCGTGACGGCTGACAGGACGGAATGGAAGAAAAAACGTTTTGCGCCGACACAACATGGGATAAAGGCAGGAAGATGATGATATGTAGCATGCGTATGCATTTAAGTGCAGACATGTACTTAGATCCTTCTGGTACTTATTACATTACTTTCAAACTTCTCAGATCAAAAGATGCTTGACTCACTAACTGTGGTGGATAGCATGGTTCGAAAAATTACCGCTTTTATTTTTACACCAAGGGCTTGGTTTTGAAGACTGGGTACTTACATAATCTTTGTTTCGTTTTTTTTTTCATTACCATTCATGAAGTTTAGCCATGAAAAGGCTCCAGCTCCAGTCAGTGGTAAGATTGCAGATGTTTCGCTAATTGGTGGACGCTAGTCATCATGCCTCGTCATGTCATAGTGCCTCGGGCATGTTTGCTGACGCGAGAGTGGACGACTTTTACGCGTTAATGCGCAAGAAGTCGGCCTCACTGATACGTCGAATTAGAGGTGGTGGCAACGGAATCTTAAGGGCGTTCGCAGAAAGACCAGAGTCGGCAGTGTGGGATAGATTTGTTAGGCTGCATATTTTATGAGAGATTTGCAGCTTAATATAAATGATTTTAAATGATGACATGATTGTGAATTGATTTATTATTATTATTTTTTGTGACTAACATAGATTTAAGTTTATTGCTACTAATATAATATGGACATAAAATGTATTACTGGTCTGAATTAAATGATTTGTATTTGAATTTGAATCATACAGTAAGTAGGTACAGGTTGTACTGGTGATGTTCCACCCTACACAAAGTAGGTCTATAGGCACTTATAATTTTAAGTCATTTATGTAATTGCAGCATGTAATAACTACCAAGAACCGTACCAACATGGAGTTTAGTTCACCCGGTATGGGTAAATAGCGTAACGATTCATACATGCCGAGCCTTTTAATTACTTGCACATCATATAGATCTCAACGGTAGAAAGATGAACACTAGATGACATGCCATACGTACGCTATTCTTGCCATCTAACGGCTGTAAGAGCTTCCAGTAACCTACAACTGCAGTATTTTTAAGAAATATTGTGCATTTTATTATATTACCTTTTTAGGGTTCCGAAAGGTCCAAACGGAGCACTATTGTCTGTCTAATTTGTTAGTTCCCATTAAAATGAAAGATGATAATTTTTATTATTAGGTAAGTACTACCTATATTTTACTAAGAAATACCAACATATTGATAAATCAAATTTTTTCTTTGGTACGGAACCTTAAATGTGCGAAGTCCAACACGCACTAGGCCGGTTTTTATATAAGCGTAGTGTCCAAAACCGTGTTTCAGTCAATGGGGCCTTTTACACGTGATGCCGTGATTACAGGTCTTCGAAAGCAATTGATTGGCGTGCTAAAATTGATTATATTTGCTCACTGTTTCGATTTTCATGAAAGATTTTTTTATTGTAGGTATTTTAATTTTAAATTGTTATTTTCTTTTTATGGACATCAAAAAACAAGACCGTATTTTAAATGGAATTTGATTGCATTTATTGAGTCTACTGCAGCGTAAAGCTTACATAGCAACAGAAGCCGGCGGAGACCGTATAGGCACAGATTGGTCCAGCCAGGTAGGTAATGCCATGACAAAAAAAGAAGGATCCGTATAAAAGAGTTCCTGAACTACATAGGTACCTTACGTCTAGGTAGGTACGTCTTGTGAATAAAACCTACCCACAGAAAAAACACTAAAATAAAAGACCTATAAATACCTTATCATATCACATCATGTTTTTTAATAATAACAAAATACAAATAAATAAATTCTCATATCAGAAGTTACGTAGCCACTGTAGGTTAACTAGATTCTGACAAAACGAGTGAGCTCAATCATGCGTCGCCGCCTGTTATTTATTCTCACAGTTCTAGGCAATGAGCAGACCTAGGCTGCGTATTGCGACACTATTAGAGTCTAGACTAGACTGGTGTGAAATTCGCACCGGCCATAGCTTTCGCGATTTCAATGGCTGAGATTGATCGAGAGAACCGGTCGCGTCGAGGTGTGTTACACATTCGACCATATTCTATTTGGGAATGATTATGTTTCTACAACTTTACATAACACCCAAGTGTGATCTTGAAATATATTAACGATATTATAAAATCAACTTATTTTACGCTGCCTTATCGGTCTTTACTCTTCTCGTATCTCAGTAGCCTAGATTTATAATTTTATATTTAGGTATACCGACTTGGCATCTTTAATGTACTAAAAGTCGTTTGCTGTTGACCAAGCGCTGAAAATTTGAGTAGAAAACATTTTCTACAAACATTACCCAACCGGCGATCCCCGTTCATTATTTCGCAATAAGCATGTCTCGAATTTTTTTATTTATTCTTTTACTGCCATATAAAAATAATACAACATTGTCGATTTTAATTTACAATAGTTACTTTTTAATAAAAAATAGTCGTGCACATCGCAAGATGATGTATCGAATGGAGCATGAGCCGAGACGGCCGACACCGTCAGCCGGCCGCAAGGCGGCGAGGGGGCGCTCAGACCGGATCTCAGACCCTAAAATAAAAACATCTATCGAAATAATAATACGCACTGCTTACCCAGGACAAGTACGCGAAACGAATGGCGTTGACCCCCTGAACATTCCCATGCTAAGTTGCGGGCCAACTGGATTTTTCTTAATGGTAGGGTGGTACTACGCTTATAGAACTGAATAGGCCTTTCAAACGTGTGTTTGGACTTATTAGCTTTTATTTCTAAGACTAGCTTTCATGGGAGCTTCGCTGCGGTCGGTATCGAGCATCGCAGAAATTGATGAATGGCTTTCTAACACAAGTGGTGACACTTGAAATTTTATAATGAGATTAAGTTTGCGCATTGTTTACGTGTTGAAACATTAAATGAAGGGTAGTCGTGTGTGCTGTTAATAGCTGCATGCTATGAGGAAACGTTTATCATTTTTATCAAATATCTACTATCTATACATAAATAAAAAACTTTAGAAGCAAGTACCTAATGTAATTAATGAGTTGAATGTGATTGAACCTGTATCTAAGGGCTATAGCACGATTTTTTTAAGTCTTTCAACAGGTTTGCACCCTAAAATGTAAGATATAAGTAACAGGAATCACTCAAAAGAATCCCTTTCATCTTGTGAGAAAGTTTCTCATCATTTTCATTTTGCAGAAAAGGATTTTAAGGGCTTGCGAATATAATCAAAAGATAGATCCCTTATCCACATAATAACCTAGATACATAATAGACGGATAGGAGAGGTCAGATGTCACAATGAATTTAGACCTTTCACCCTTCTGTCTGGATAGGATCCTTTCGAACTTTCCATGCATCCGTCCGGACCCGTCTTATGAATTGTATAATTTAACCGTGCCGTCTTTTCATCCATTCTGCTTTTGTTCAAAGAGCAGACAAACCCGTTGCCATGGCATAAAGAAATAAAAAAATTAATGGATGTCCGAACAATGGGGAGAAATTGTGATAGGTGAGAGTAATCTTTTGCGACCAGTGACGATTCTTGTTCTTTTATTTTCCGCTAAGAAACCCCAATTGTTGAGGTTAAATAGGGTCAGTCCAACCTATGGGACGATCCAATTCGAATTTTGAATTGTAAATTTTGGTTGGTGCAATAACTTTCTTATTCACAATTTAATTTTAAAGCAGTTTGCCAAAAGAAATTGACCAAGAAAGGTGGATCCAAGTTAAAATTAAGTTTTTAAGTGTTAATCAAAATAAGTTTACAGCAGTCTATTACTTTGTTATTTTGTAAAATTATGTGTTGTTAATAAATTAATAAAAGCTTGTAAAAACAAGTAAAACAGCAGTGCAATTATCAGTGAAGGACTGTCGACATCTTTTACAATTGTTAAGGTATGCATTTTTCGTTATCCCTCCGAAATCTTATTTTTGATCGTCCACCTTTAGTTTCATCTTATTTTCCATGTGTAAGATTCACAGACGACGAAGTTTTCCTGTGAGAGTGGCGCCTCTGTTGTGTTTTGTAAATAAACCTCTGTCTATGTCTGGATAAGCTTCTTGTGAACGAACTTTGGTGGTAGTCTGCTCAATTTTCACTGTGAACCAAGTTGTTGGAAAATGTCTTGGTTGTTAGGTTAGGTGGTTCCACGTCTGCTTTCCCCCCCATTTGCTTTTATAACGGATGGCAAATATCTCATAGTCAACAGGTCAGCTATGTGTTGACAAATCCTTTAGAATTCAATATTCAGGGGTTTTGGGATATAGTTATGTAATATAATTGGTTCAGAATTAACTTGTGCGAAGTGTGTTTGTAGTTATGACAACTTGCCAATGCATCGCGAAATCGAATCGAATGTAACATTCATGTTATTTTTCTATTTGCGATAAAACTAAGCAAGTAGCCGATACATTCATTTATTTTTAATTTATCGCCAGAAAAGCATGGCCGCGCAAAAAGTGCAGTCTTGCGCGGGAACTCACATTTACTCCCAGATCTATGTAGATGGAAATAAGAGATACGTCCATACATTCATAAATCTTTACATGCCACATGAGAATGCTCGAGTATTTTTATTTAAGGTGGAAGCGCCAGGGTAGCCCACGAAATTCAAAGTTTCTTACGTTTTTTTGCAATTTGCAGGTCAGTGTCATGTTGTATCTTGGTCGAAATTTGATTCTCGGCCGTAGCAAGTATGTATTGTATGTAAGTATGTATTTATAGAATCATAATAAAAAAATCAGTCAAATGTAAGTATTTCATGAAATTACTACATTTGGCATTAACTTTTAACTGAGAGAGCTGTATTGTTGATTTTAATGATTACAGTTCTGTAAATACGTACTTGCTACGGCCGCGAATCATATTTTGACCAATATACAACCTGATACTAACCTGCAAATTGCAAAAAACGTAAGATAATTTGAATTTCGCGGGCTACATCGGAGCTTTCACCTTAATTCACAAATTGCGCCGACAATTCTGCACCTGTTGATAAATAGGTACGTAGTTTCCTTCATTTCTCCGACGGTATGTCAATGAATCTCATTTCGGGTTTATAAAATTTGTCACGGGCAAGTAAAAAGTTGAGGACCATTGAGTCCTGTTCAACTGTTTTGAAATTCAGGAGTGACTTTGTTTATAATATAAAAGTTGCGCTTTGCACATCTCTCAAAATTCAAAGTTCTTTTTAGAAGCAAAAAACATTAATAATGCCATGATTGCTAAGGATTCTGCAGCAAATCATAGGCTCCTCGAGGGTTGAGGGATGATGTGGTCGACAATGGAGCACGCTTGCCTAGAAGTAACTTGTTCACTCTTGACTAAAAGACTCCCAGATTACAGCTATCAGGAAACAGACTCTGGCAGGGAACTGACTCTTGCCGTGATTCCGTCATCACCCGACGCCTTGTTGTTTTTAGCTGCTTCAGAGCCATCCTAATATCGTACAGGCTGACGTCTGGGATTTTTTTTTATTGTTGATAGGCACGCGTTTGACCACTATCTCACCTAATGGTAAGCGATGATGTGGTCGAAGATGGAGCACGCTTGCTTAGAAGTAACCTATTCATTCTAGACTTAAATACTCCCAGGTTGTAGCTATCAGGAAACATAGACTCCGGCAGGAAATTCCACTCTTTAGCTGTAACGCACAATGAACGTTTTTCCAAAACGCTTTATGCGCGGTGGTTAGTCGTATAAAGCGCAAGCAAAATACAGAAAAATATTCAGTCCAAACTGACCTGAAATTAAACAAATCTGACATAGTGTAGAAATTATTTGAGAAAGGTAGTAAGTTCAAACTCTAAAAACTTTTTTACAAAAAAAACAACCGACTTCCAAAAAAAAAAATACACTAAAAATTTTAAAATAATTTTAATTTCGGACGTCCGCGTCGGTGTTTGTATTTTATTTCTTCGATATTTGACACCAACTTCCGGAAGTCGGTTGTTTTTTTTGTAAAAAAGTTTTTTATTTTTCGCTTTTTAGTTGCTATACCCCAGAACTAAAAACCCTAATAACATGGAACGTGGAATTTAAACATTAATTGGAGAACACAAAAACGTCATCAAGATATGCGTATTTTTCGTTTTTATTCAGTTTCTCAAAAAGCGCTAAAGCAATTTCGATAAAATTTATATGGGACCACCTCGGGAGTATATTCTTTCAGATAAAAAAAGAATTTTGAAAATCGGTCCACAACTGACGGAGAAATGCGCGGACATACATAAAAAAAAAACATACATACAGTCGAACATAGAACCTCCTCCTTTTTCGAAAGTCGGTTAAAAATAAGGTAATAACCACATTCTGGGACCTTAGAATTTTTTTCGATTAACACTTGAGCCATAGGTATGCATGTTATTAAGTATTCAATGTAAAAGTCACCTGCATCTTTTTGTATATTGATTTATTACTACTGACGAATAAACTACCAGAAATAGAGACATAGCGCGTTCATTTTAATTAGATTGGTAGTTATTACAATTCCTTAGAAATATATATGAATAATTAAAACATTGTGGTACCTGGAAGGAATCGATGAAGGATTAAGCAAAAACAGGATGTTGATAACTTCCTGCTGTAAGAAGTTATTCTGGCATCTCACGCAAATTCAATTTTCATTCAACTCTTAGTTTGTAAACATGTTAGGTAGGTAGTACTTTTCTTATACTACAGATACGCTTAACTCTTTCTGTATCTTTGTTGCGTATTACGTTCAGCATACATTCAAATCAATTAGTCGAATAAAAACAAACTAATAGTTTACTATAGCAGACATGATAGGACTCTAGTCTCCGGTTTTGGATTTAACTCTAGCAATTTTTTTAAATTAAGAACTTTAACCAGTAAAAATGTAAATACAACTCTACCGTTTCTAACAAATACCTACAAGGAAATACGCACGCTAGTTTAGCAGCATGGGCTTGTTAACACGTCATCATTACGTTTAATTGGCAACGCGCTAAAACGAACGCCTCCAGTTAATGATCTACATTTTCAAGAGGCCGGTCTTCAACGCACTATGTAAACGGTAGAAAATTAGAAATGAGGAACTCAATATTGATTCACTGGTAGTGCATGTGTGCGTGACTGTGTTATTCGAATTACGTAACTATCATGAAATCCATGGCAGCAACGTGAACTTGGCTGCGTGCGATTGCTGCAGTGATGCTGCACTGAAGTAAAATCAAGAATATAGGACACCAAGCGTGTGTCTGTTAAACTAATGAATTGAAATAGGTACGTTTATTTAATACAATAATGTTATGGAAACTAGGCACTAACTATAGACTGGGTAGGTACGTCATTAACATAATAAAAAAACAACACATAACACGCGTTGCGAATTTCAAATAGCGCGCTACTCGCAACAGCATTTTATAATAGGCACATCTGTGACACCAGGGCCAGACGTGTCTATAGTAAGAAAAAAAAAAACAATTTGTGGTCTATTGAATGTGCGACGCACCGCGCGCACTTTGCAAAGGTCGAAAACCTCCGCGACACTATGCAAGAATCTTCCACGATTTAATTGCACTTCGCAACTAATGAATGACCAATCAAATGTTTCGGTATTAGAATCACAGATATGAAGAATTTCGTACAAGGTACCTACAAACAAGATGCAACATTACAAAAACATAATAAAAATATTTGCGACGCGACGCGTCGATGATTACTCGTGCTGGCCGCGAAGACGCCCTTGAATTAACAAAAAAATAAACAAATAGCAATGACCTCGGCACACGTGATAGACACGATTACTTACACTATTATTCAAACGGAGTCAGGTCAGATTAGGGCGGCTATTATAATTCATAGTACTCGTTTTGTGAACACGTTATATAAAAAATAGAACTAGAATCACCGGCTAGTTTAATTTGATAAGGTGACGTCATCGTCGTCTGGGCCCCCAATTTGACGTCAGCTAGTACAGTGACCCACAAATCTACAGACACAATAAATTCAGCAAGCAACGTACGATGCGAAACCGCGCGGGGTTCAATGAACTGTTGACGTATTTAAAATACGCACAACACAAGTAGGTACCTTATCGCGAAATGTAGTACGCGGCGCGGCAAGCGGAGTGAGCTTGCTGTGCTATGTGTTTGCAAAATGGTTATTTATAGATGTGAGTGTCCGTGACGGATGGTTCGAGCTATTTCTAAGGTCCCGAGAATGGTGAGTAATATTAATAAAATGACGTAAGTATTCATTAAATTCCCATCAATGAAAATCAAGTCAAACACTACTTACAATAAGTTACAATCCTCCCAGGTGAGTCCAAAAAGTTTTATTTGTGATGACTGAATGATGTAGAAAGAACTGGTTGACTTTATTTGAACTAAAAAAAAAACAAGAAAAAGATAAATGACACCAAATTCCTATTAAAATTAATCAATTGCCAAAAATAGTGATGTGCTCGTCGCATTAAACGGTTTATTCAGTAAAAAATAAAATAAAATATCGGTTTTTTTCAATTACCGGCTGACTGACTGCCATAATTATTTTTCCATGGGAGATTAATTTAAGAGCGAAATCTTTTCAAGACTTTAGCCAACGCCGGAAATTCGGTGAGAGTTCGTTTTGCTGCTATACTTTTAACGCTATTGTTATTATGAAAATGTGAGAAAGGAAGTGTGTCTGTCGTGGTGCTACAAGACACATTACACCAGAGTTCTTTCTTTGTAAAGAAAGGAAGAGTCTGCATCGAATGTATGACCTATTTTCGACTTCATACTGCCTGCCTTTAAGATTCATATTAGCAGTCAAAGGACCGCATTGGAACCTTGTCCGTTCAAAACGAGGCACCCGCAGTAGCTGCCCTACCTACCTACCCACATAGTGCGACGGATACAGATCCGAGTTTCTTACTTACACATACACGTGAAGTACGAAGGCCAGTTTTAAATATGTGTATGTGTCGCGAATACATACGGCTTCGATGATCAGCAGGTGTAAGCGAACTAAAGGCGAGGGGTTATTGCGATTAACTCTTTTATCCCTTCGTTTCCATATCAAAGAGTAATGAACCTTGTTCTACTATTGGACAACGTCGATTAGTAACCGTGTGATTTTTTATTTTGGATGAAAAGCGGTCTTGCAATAAGTATTTTTATTCAAGCTTTAGTGTTTTATCACTTCGAAATCTGAAATCTTAAATAGAATTATCGATCTAACAAGAATGGATAGAATTTATGTTAGCATTCCACTAAGTATCGACAGGTTCTTTTGTTTATTCTAATAATAACCGATTGTCTAGAGATGAAATTAAAATAATCGTAAGATTCTAGTTAGAGGACCAAAAGGACCACTTTTGCATAATTTTATTTATGTTAGCATTCCATTTTAGTGTTTTTGTTTATTATGATGGTAGCCGATTGTCGTAGTTGATAGAATTGTTGTAAGATTCTAATTAGAAGACCATTTGAAAATAAGAGATACCGTACAAATGTAATTTTTTCAGATACTCGTAGTTATTTTATTTATTTTATTTATTTTACAAATGGACAACGCATTGAGACAAAATCAAAGTGTACTTAAGTAATTGTAACAACAAAGACGAAACTGGCAGTGAATCGATTGCGAGTAACGAAGGTCAAAAGGTTTGAAAGTGTGCGTATGTATGCAAGTATGCAGGCGAGCTCGGTGCGGCGTCGCTGCTGCACGCCTGCACCGGCGGTTGCAACACCCTCCCCCCTTCATTCTCGGCTTCTCGCTCGTCGCCGTCTTGCCGCTAGCCTGTCTCACCTCGCGGCCGGCAGCCTTGCGCGACGCGCCGCGCTCTTTCACATTCAAAATTATTCGCAATCGCAACCATTGCAAAAACTCTCTGTGCAATAAAATACTTAATATTTCGATGCGTTCACTATTCGTTTTAAAACAGAGAGGTTGTTAAAAGTTAACAAAGAAATTAAGTGCCTTTTAAACTTTGAATGCACTCCTCGTTGCATGTCCCGCGCGTCGTTATGAGAACCCCGTACTGGCGGTCACGTTGACGTCGCGCCGCCATATCTGTCTCGGCCACCAACTAGCAAAATTAATAGGTAATTATTTTCGTGTACAGTGTTTTTGATTGATTTTGTCGTTCAGTGATTGTGTGTTGAAGTGTTTTCTATCTTCTGGCATCCTTTGTGGTGATTCCAATTGGATTCTTTTTGGAAATTGAGGCGCGCGCCGGCCGGTTCTTATCGGGTGCAATGCAGTTGCACTCTCAACTTATTGCAGTTTTGCATTCACCAAAGTTTCATGCGTGGAAAGTTTCTAGTGTTTATACTCTGCTCAAAGAGGATCGTAAATGTGTTCTAAAGTGATTATTCGTTAAAAGTGCTATGTGAAGCGGTTTAAAGAGCTGTCACAGTTTGCTGTGTTATTTCGGTCATTGACCGCCGGAATTCGCATCTCCTATGAAATAGTGGTGTTGTTCGATTTTTTCACATAATTCCGATTTTCGTTTTTTAGGCTCAAAATTGTGTTACTTCACTAGAGGAATGCAATGACACGCGCATTCGCTTTTTGAAATTTCACCTTTACCCGGATGGAATGAGGAGTGCACAATCCCATTGTTTCACAGTTTCATATGTTTGAACATCATTTGTTTTTTTGTTTTTCGGACGATTAGAGAGTTATCATTTCCTTCCAAAATTACAAAAATTACGAAATAAAGGTAAATATTATTCTTTTCCACATGTAAATATAAAAATATAATGATATCCAAAAATTTTTTGTTGGCGCTCACACGCGTGGCTTCCTTGAATCGCTGCTGGATGACATCATCTGTACTGTAGGCAAGCCATAAGACATCCCAATTTCTAGTGCACAAAGTGTAGTAAAGTTTACTCTGAACTTACATCTAATACCCCAAAACTGCAACAGTTGTGTAGTGTGTGTAAAATGTTGATGAATGTACAGAATGGCGGAGGGCAATGGAGAAATACCCATTGAAGAGGTACCTGGGAAGGACTCCGATGTTGGCCGGACACCAGATTATCGCAAACTCATTGACTACGGCTTGGATCCTAAGGTAAGCATTTGATTTCAACAGTAGCCAATACTCATTAATTAGTGCATGGCCTGCTCATTTTAGGCCTAAGGAAATATAATTATTACCTATTGCAAGATTTTTTTTTTTTTCAAAAATATTTTTTATGAATTTTTAATTTACCATACTGTGTAGTTGCAATAGTGTTAATTTTTCTATTCCTATAAAGTAGTGTAGGTAAGTAGTCTGGATGTCTACAATGATGTCTAGTACTAGGTACTAGTAGAAATAGTTGGCTTTTGTAGCATTACCCGTCTCGATGAAGTTCCATAGTTGTTCAAATTTTACAATGAAAATGGATTCAGCTTCATGGAAAAGCAGTTTATTATACTGGTGGGATAGTCATATTTCTGACATTTTCAAAATATTTTGTTAATTAAATTAAAATAATCTTATTGGAATCTAGCTAGACCACTACCAATATACATGAGGGCATGTCCTCTTTCTTGTTGGAATCATACAAGAACACACTGTTGGAGATTTATTTTAATTTAAAACTAATAAGAATTTGTTTTGTTATGACTCAAAATAAAATTTATAGAAATGAGTACTAATGTAAAAAAAAATATAAAAATGAGAGAACTAGATAATTATTTACTAGAACTATGTTAGGTCAGGGTATCTGTAGCCAAGTTCACTATAGAAAGTAGTTACACTATATGTAGAAGTTATATTCAGACTAAGTGGCCCCTAGCCAAGCTTTGTGTATTTTTTTCAAGGTATATACATCTATATCTATATATATCAATCTTTAAAAAAATAGACCATGGAACTTTATCTAGAAAATTCAGTATAATTTTCCTCAGATGTCTGATGTACTTAGTAGCTGTAATAAAAAGTGAGTAAACACCAATGTATAGGTAATAAAACAGGTTTAGTGCTCAGTAGGTACTGATTCATAAATCTTATCTATTATATTCATAGTCTAGCATTATTTCTAAGAAACCCATGTGGGGATTCCAGTCTTTATGTTGCCACACCTGAAAAGTTAAATGCTTGGAAGAAAACTTATTATGTTGGTAGCACTTATTTGCACTTTCTCTCTCTCTCTGATAATGTTAACCTTTGCCATTTATTATCTGGGCACCTGCAATGCATGCATATAGGCTAGCATGTTTTTAAAAATTGTTGCCAACCAGAATGCTATTAAATATACATAACTGTGTGACTTTATTCTAGTGCCTATGCTCATTTTTTTTGTTGAAATTTATGTTAACCCAGCAGCAGTCTCTTATCATGAAACATTGTATAGTGCAATCCAAGCCTCTCTGTACTTATTAGAAAAATATAGCTTTATCACTTAATGCTGTTTCATAATAATGCTTAGATACAATCATTTAAAGATTCATTCTATGCATGCATAATTTGGTATCAATGTAATTTTCGCAAATGCTTCATTGCGACTTTATATTCCGATAGGCAGTATTCATACTGGATTCCAATACGGTTTGCCAACTACCTACCTACGGTCATGTACGTAGGTACCTACATTTTGACAAATTTATCATTCGGAAATCCTTATACGCATGAGGCCAGTGCACACTGGTATGCGCCGAGCGGGCCGACGGCGGCGGGGGGCGGCACTGAGTAATTTTCCTCGTCACTGTCCTTTGCAACTTATATCCTTTTATTTCGAAGAAACCACTCCGATGCATGCATATAGATAGCCTTGTATACTTACCAACATAGTAACGCTTTGGCACCCCTTATCTTCACACAAAATAATTATTGACTTGCGTGAATTGCGATGGTCAGTGAATATATACATCGTCGTGAGGGATACTCAAGTGATATGATATCTATTACGATATAACTTACTGCAGTTATCTCTAATAATAACTAATCAAATATTGCATTCTCTAGCTATAAATTCCATAAGAAAACGAACATGTACGTAAATTCGTACGTAACGTTCTCCCGCCTCTTGTCGCCGCACTTAAAACAGAGTAGAGACTGCTTAGGGCTACCACAGTTAAACGCTCATAGATAAGTATTATTTTATTGAGATCTTTAAACCCAAAAAGATCCAGTGGAGGTGCCGGGACTTTCCTTTACTGGTACCACCTAAACAAGCGTAACTAAAAATGAAATAGACAATGATGTACCTGCTTACTCACACTCCAATAGCCTCCGTGCGAAACTCGTACACTGTGATTTCTATATAGGTAGAAATTGTATTTAATGGTGAATATAATGTCGTTTCCAGGTAGCAGCCAAGCTCGACGACATTTATAAGACTGGAAAGCTAGCGCACGCCGAACTGGATGAACGTGCGTTAGATGCCTTAAAAGAATTTCCATCCGACGGTGCTTTAAGTGTTCTTGGACAATTTTTAGATTCAAATCTCGAGCATGTATCTAATAAAAGTGCTTATTTATGTGGAGTCATGAAGACCTATAGGTGAGTACCCACGTTGTATTATTTCGCTTGGCAACACGATCAAAATATTGGATGATTGCCAAACTGCCCGGTATATCTGGGTCACAATCTTGAAAAATTGATTTGACATATTATAGGCAGCGTTGCGGACAACCGTTGGATTTAAATCGCGCGGCCCTCTGCCTCAGTAACTAGGAAATGATGCTGTTTTATGTACTGCACGACCTTGTCTCGGAATGGCAATGTGAAAATCGACGCACAATTTAAAAATACCTTTTTTTGCACAGCATATCAAGCCTTGACAAAACCAATCACCGGTTAGGGAGCTTCGAGCCAATCAAAATCATTGTTCCTACACAGTCTGCCACATTAAATATCACGTGTCGAACTGTCGACCTTTTGGAAAAGAGGTCACTTCGATACGGACCATTAAAATGCAATAAAAATGATTGCCGCCTCTGAAATGCCCTCATAATGACCCTAGGCAGAGATGTGGCATGTTCCGCAAAGTTTAGCACTCGTATCTAAGTAGTATAATCGTGCCTCCGAGGCTGCCAACGCTAAGCCGGCCAGCATTAACGTGTTAGTTCTGATTGGTAGGTAGTAGTGGTTCTAAAATGGCTTTCAACCTGTTCTGTAAGGCCCGCCATAGACGGACTGTTAAGGGCAGTCGACACCAACTGCATGAGAGCAGTCGTGTTGCGGTCGGGGCCTCCATAGACGGACTGCTTGGAACAGCAGTCGGTACATTTCTAGCTACGAAAACAAATGACCTGCTTTAGCGGTCCGTGTATGGCGATCGTCAATTCTGTATTGAAACTGCAGATCGCCCAACAGCCACCGCTTAAAGCAGTCGACGCTGGCTTCACCAAGCAGTCGACGCTGGCTTCACCAAGCAGTCCGTCTATGGCGGGTCTTAATAGGTATAATTGTTTGCTATACCGCCCGTACACTGTGCATGTGGCACATGGGGTATTGTGAGTAGAAAGATGCGTTGAGAATCTGTTGGTAAGCGCTTTCAAATCGCGAGATTTAATTCGATCACATGACGGTCGTTTGTTTTTAATTCTCTTGTAATAAAGGCAGCGCGAATAAGTTCATTGTTACCCGCTGCGACGGTTCCCTTGGAGTTTAAGATCAAACGGTTGATGAAGCGAGAAAGTGAGTCGTTAATTGATACGTGACACAGTGCTTGTAGCTGGAATGCTCGCTCCGTGACGGACTGACGGATCATTTTGCCTGTGTCCTCGTGTTTATTTGCGCCGTCCGTCGCAAGATTAGATTACGGATGGTCATTACCCCTGTGCAGTCCTGATGCAGAACCAGTTTGCGAGATTTAATAAAATGCTAATTGGAATTGCCCTTAGTGGCCTTTATACTGTGCATTTTTTTTGATTTACAATTGTTAATAGTTATAATAAGACTTTAAATTTGAGTTTGTTTCAAAAATATTCATGACTCTTCGCGGTAGCCTAGTAACAGGGCTGCTGAAGTTGGATGATTTGGGTTCGATTCCGGTTTGTCTATTAAAGTATTTTACGGTCCCTGCACAATGTTAAACTTGTTACTTTTAATTGGACCGCAAGTCCTGAGAAAGTTTTATAGCCGAGTAGAATTCTATCGAGGAAACTCGTATCTGTACATCAAAGATTTCCCGCCTTTTTCTCAGATTCGTGTCGGTCTAAGTGTGAACTCCCGACGGACTTTGTTCTCCAAGACTTTTGTTTTCGCGCGATATTCAGATATAGCAAGGAACTTTGAGAAACTTTGTCTATAACCTTTTTCTTTGTACGGTGAGCAATGAAAGTTGCTTATTTTTTTCAGTTGTTATTTAAAAACCTGTAATGATAAACAGACATTCTTTGCCGACTGCTTGTAAAGTCGACCTCGAGGTAGCTTTACCCCTTTGGACAAAAACTCCGAGAAACCAAACAAAGGGTCGATTTTTTTAATCTTGGGGTAACTTTTTATCTGAGAAATAAAAATTGCGGTTTCAGTTTTTGTTTAGAACATATTTATTCCTTAGATAACTTAACTGACGACCGAAAAAATTGTCCGAAGCAAAACAAAAATAGACCACGAAACCACAGATATTATAATACTAGCGTACAGATGCCTCATCCCATACAAAGAAACGGTACCGCCGTAACTACGGGCTTTCAACTTGCACAAGCAACTTTTGTTCTTCGTTCGGGCCCGTCCTCTACACCTCGCTAGATGGTGTTAGCAGCGACGGCTTGCAAGTTGAATGAATTTACATATAGTCTTACCAATATTTTCTCACACATTGAGGAATTACTTAATAGTATTTTTGACACTCCATAACAGTTTGACTGTTTCAAAATGTGTCACCATACAAATTTTAAAAAGGCGAAAGGATAAACTCTAAAACTTCAAACTAAGGATTCGTTCCAATAAACATCTAAATTTGAATTAGGAGCCAATTTTTTCACTATTTTATGCTTAGGGTATTTTTTTAAATAAGAAAATACAGTTTTTTTTTTCATAATATTAATGTTACATAAACTTCAATAAGAAATCGATGCACATTACGCCATCTATTGAAATTTATTTGAACTAAATTTTCTTTGTTCGAGATGAGACCCCGTGACGAAACTATTATATTTATATTTGTCTTGCTCTCGTGCTTAATGATTTGCAAGTGACATTTGAACTAAGGCCACGTTTCCACCTGCAAGCAAATTGCATGCAAGTTGCATTACATTGCGGGCTACCGAGGTGTAATGTGATTAAATGGTCGTTCGTACACCGCAATGCTATTCAACTTGCATGCACACTTTGCTTGTATGGCGGAAACGCGGCCTAAGGTTAAAGCATATGCAATTATATTGCATGCTATAACATTTGTATTTCTTTTTTTTTTTCTTTTCTTTTGTTAATTATGTTTTTGTCTTTCATGATTTTACTGTATTTGTGTCCCTGTATACTGAGAGGTCTGGCTCTTGTGATACAGGATGACCTAGTACAAGAGCCAGAGCAACATTGTTTTTGTATATCTTTGAAGTGTTTTAATAAATTATTATTATTATTATTATAATAACGAAGTCGACCATACTTCAATCACCCAGGATGATCCTGCAAAGGAATTGATCAGTGATGTGTTGTATTTCAGACAGAAAAGCAGGGCGGGCGTCCAAGGTGCGCCTGCGCTAGCGGCTACTGTCCAGGTCAAGGGGCCCGACGAAGACAAGATCAAACAAATACTGGCCCGGACCGGGTACACGTTAGATGTTACCACAGGTCAGTGTAGTGAAGCAGTGTCGGGGTCCGTTAGGGGGCGATGCCTGCCAGTGTCGTGGGCGCAAGCAACTGAAGGAAATCGGGTGGGTTTTAGACAGTAAGAGTACAGTAAGAGTCTTGACACCTGGTCCTGGTCCTGCAGAAGTTCTTTGATGATATCCCACCCAAAAAAAAAGGTCAGTGTAGTTGC
The DNA here is from genome assembly GCA_951329385.1 of Polia nebulosa. Taxonomy (NCBI): domain Eukaryota; kingdom Metazoa; phylum Arthropoda; class Insecta; order Lepidoptera; family Noctuidae; genus Polia; species Polia nebulosa. Next base: position 5,699,139 of record OX589603.1, read on the forward strand.
TAGGAAGGGACGAGAGACCTTTGGCCGTTGATAACTTGGTTCAAAAAGTAGCAGAATAGTTTAGTTAGAGCATCTTTTTTTATTTTTGACGTGACAACGTCTAATAAATCGATGAACGCCGGCTGCATGCACGAAAAAGGATGACTCATTGTCCCGTTACGCTCATTGTACGCTTGCGCCGCATCTATCTCTCTTCCACTCGACATGTTTTGTTATGACGTTGTCACGTTAAAATAACGTCCGTAAACCAACTTTACAGACAACCAATTTTTTATTAGAAATGGGTTTGCTCTTTGACTTTAGTCTAGACCAGAGGTGACAGAGACGAGTCGACGATGGAGCGAGCCAGAAGAGGCAGTCTTGAATATGATAATATTGATAATAGACGCACAAAGTTTAATTAGTCAAATATCTACGCATTCCAATAATTTCGTAGTAAGTTTGTGTGATACCGTTTGTTTTGTGGTCCCTCTTTTGCGATCTACTGGAGCTTGTGTGGGTAGGATCTTTCAGATTTCAGCTACAAAGTTCATTGATAGTTCGGAAAAAATCTTGTGATAAACGTGGAGAAACAACATTGTTGATCTCGTTATTCTACTTTACACGTTAGGTCGAGTGTGGTCGCTAGGATGGGTCTCAAGACCTTTGACCGTAGATAACTTAGTAAGTAGCAGAATATTAGTTTAGTGTAATAGTAAATAGACGCATTAAGTTTAATTAGTCAAATGTTGACGCATTCTAATGGTTTCGTAATAGTTTTGTGTGATACCGCGTTACATAAGAGCGTCTTTAGTGGTCCTTCGTTTTTGTCATCCACTAACTGGGTCTCGCTTTAGGCACTTGTCCCACCGCCGGCGATTAGCGAGTAGCGAGTAGTCTTTCAACCTAAAAACGAGTTGGCGAGCAGCGAGTTGTAGCGAGTGGTAGTTCCGATAGTTTTCTCGCTGGGCTTTAAGCAGGTGTTCGAGTGCGACGGGCGATTACTCGCACCACTCGCTCGGGTTAGTCTTTCGGCGTGAATTCTGACTGCCGAGCGAGAATCGCTGAGCGAGTAAGCTTCGATAGCTCTTGTCGCTCAGGGACAAACTTGTGGAGCGAGTCCTCGCAGATAGTGTGAACAGTCAGCGATCAACTATTAATATATGCATCTCTTTTGTTTACACGGAATGTATATGTATTGTACGTTGAGCGTCAATATAGCCGAGAGTTATAAGTTGCTTCGTCGCCGGAGACAACTGCCTTAAGATTCGGCTACAAATTGCTCATTGATAGTTCGGAAAGTTTCTTGCGATAAATGTGGAGAAACAAGATAGGTGATCTTGTTTTTCGACATTTATCTTCTTAACCTTATACATACATTGCGTTCTTAAAATAAAACAATAACATAAATTGTGAATGCAATACGCACACACATTGTATATGAGAATAATCAAGTTCTCAAGTTTTGTGTTCATTGCAGCGCGAAGGACATCGCGTACTTTATTAGTTTGTCCTTTCATTGATTTGTGGATAAATATATTTGTTGGTTACATTGTTTTTTACTATCATTCCTTGTATGTTCCTTAACAAGGATCAAATTAAACCATGTGCAGTTGGTTTATTGGTGATTCTATTCATGTAGCCTGAAGTCTGATAGCTACAACCTGGGGGTCTTAAAGGTTGCCATCAGGTGAGATAGTGGTAAGTCGGAAGCCGACAAAAGATTAAAAAAAAAATTGAGATGATGATGAGAAAAATGTAAGACCCTTCAGATGTAAAATAGCTGTTCCGTTTTAATAATAAAAAAAATACCTAAGCTAAGAACCATCTTGATCACGTCAGCTTTCAAACAAAAAAAAACGCACCATAATCGGTCTATTCGTTTAGAAGCTACGACCGCGATGCCACAGACAGACAGACAGACACGTCAAACTTATAACAGCCCTCTTCTTACGTCGGTGGTTAATAACACACAATAACGTAGTATCACATAAAAATATTGTGAGACTTTTCCTCGGAAGTCGTGGGTTTGTACAAGTATCTCATTGACGTCCCAAATTATAAATATCTCATCTTTTTAACTTAGACAAAGAACATATTGATTTTCTTACTTCAATATCAGTATTATTTTTAGATAGAATACTGAGAATATTTCCTCATTAGATTTATTAGACTGCTATCGAAATCTGATCAGTTGGAATCTGATTCGACCAACTAGAATCCGACACCCGGACTATTGGAATCTGATTTGATACATTTGAATGTGTTCTGACACAATTGGTACGGTACTCCTATCAGATTCATATTGGAATACATAATTCAATTATTTGAATCAGATTGGTGTTGGAATTCATAAAATATTATCGATGTCACTTATGACTTAATGGTCTTCTAAGAATCTGATTATACTAATCGTTTCGCAAGAACACTTTTTAGATTGTTATAAAGCCGCTAGCTGTTAGCTAAGGGTAAGAGATACGTACAGTGAAAGTTAGCGAATGCGAATATGAACCTTACGGCAAACGAATTATGGTTCATATATTCGTGAGAAATGCTTGCTCATATTTGCTAAAACACAAATACGAATATTAAACGCTTCATAGAAAGTTCATATTCCTATGAAACTCTAACTTAGTAAAGTCACTAAGTACGATCTGTACCTGATCGAATGTTGGCCCAACCACGGCCACGTGTACCTACTTAACTTTGCTTAGGATTCAAATGTAACATCTGATCTGGTGCAAACTGTATGATTACTCTGAACACGAGGCGAAATGGTGTGTAGCAAAAAAATCATTTGACAGCGGGGGTGAGGGGTGGGGTACTGCGCAGCAAGTAGCTCACTTCACAGTCACAATAGTTTGGCGCTTAAGCCTGCGGGCACGATACCAGTGGCCAGGCGGGGAGACCGCGACCGAACTATTTTGGTCCCCAACGCCCCGCCCGACCATCGCTTCATGCCGCTCGTTTTGTAGCCACAGGCTTAATGTAACATGTAATGTAACGCATTCATATGAGACGTTACTCACTTGCGACACGTGGGTATTCTAGGCATGAATTCAAATAAGTTGGCTGTCCCATTGGACGTGTTGCCATACTTGAGTAGAAGCTACAGGTCCAGTACAGGCGCTTGCAGTTACACTTTACTATTTCATTCATTTACGTAGTTTTTAGTCTGGCAAATATTGTGGGCGATCTCTGTAAACTTTGTTTGAAAAAAGCGTACTATCCTTGAGGCTTTTGAATCGTGTCTGAACCATTAAAATTGTTTATTGTAGAAGACTTCCATTTCACAGGTGTTTTTCTTAGGGCTTACACTATGATCTGATACTAATACAAACGGCGAATTTAACTAGTACAACTGAATGCTGCATTATAGAATATTGGCTTCTACGTGTAATCGGCTTACGATTCCATCGTATTTTTCACCTTGGTAACTGGTGTGGTCCAGGTCAAAGAAAGTACGGCGGGCCGCCGCCCGGGTGGGAAGGCGGCACGCCGGGAGCCGGCTGCGAGGTGTTCTGTGGCAAGATCCCCAAGGACATGTACGAGGACGAGCTCATCCCGCTGTTCGAGCGCTGCGGCACCATATGGGACCTGCGCCTCATGATGGACCCCATGACCGGCACCAACCGCGGCTACGCCTTCGTCACGTTCACGACGCGCGACGCCACGCAGCGCGCCGTGCAGGAGGTGAGCGTCAGCCTACAGCCTAGTGTCCTTGCGGCCAGTGTGGCGGAGACTTGATGTCGTCCGGGGGACTGGTCATTCGCTAAATGTTAGAGTAGCTACTGCATGTTACGTGATGTTCTATGTCTTTTTTTCGTTTCTATAATTTCAAAAAGCCATTTTATTTTCGATGTTGCTCTTGTCTCTATAGCTGGAACAAATGTTTCACTCGATCAATGTTTGTTTAAGCAATGATGGATGAAAATTACCACTCCCTCGAACTATAGTATATAATAAGCCGTAGAGTTGTTGAACAAACATTTGCTACAAAGATTGGTGCCATCTGTGGCCACAGCGGTGTCCCCGCAGCCGACGATCTGCAAATATTTTGTTACCAGTGGCCGGCGCCGATAGTGCGGCAGGCGGCACCTATCTTTTTGCGATACAAGGATGTTATCGAGCACATCTGTACCAATAGCCAACATTACAGCACACTGTGTTATCACAAAACTAAAACAATGGTGCAATTGTTCATTATCAGCTATCACGATTGGTAACACAAAATTGTGTCAAAACTCTAAAGCTTTAAAAATGATTTTTTATATTGATTAAAATTGGTGTTATTAATTTGAAACAAAATTTATTCTAATTTGACGTCTACTTTCCAGGTGACTCGCCGAAATGTTTAAGTATATTTCCCTTGAAAGATTAACAGTATCACAGCACTTAGCTGCCGCGCGTTTGGGCACTTCCGCCTGCGCGGCCCCTCCTGGCGGAACCATCACGTCCCTTCTGCGTCACACTCGCCGTACTTGCCTTGTTACTAGTCACATAGTTGTCACCGCAGCATCCTGATGGTTTCTCCGTGCGCAGAGGAAGTGACCAAACCGCGGCGTCACTTGCAAGACTACTAGTACTCATCAGCCAGTATTTTTGCAAGGTCCCAATCATTTGCCTGTCGACTACATTCAGTCACACTTGGGAGATTTAGATTTAAGCTTCTTGTATCATTTAAAAAGCATGTCATTAATATCCCGCTCACGGCGGCCATTTGCACCCATTCGCACTAAATTGTTCCCTTTTGTAAGCTACTTTAACTATACAGTAACAATATAATGTTGATGAACTTGTTGAACGCTTCGTGGCAAGCAGCCGCCGTCCAATTAATATGTATAATCACTGAATTTGTGAAATGTGCAAACATAACACCTATAAACTGATCTAGCCTCGCTTGTCCTGAGATATCATCCCGTTCTTTACTGTTGCACCTCGTTCAATTTTAAGTTGCTTTAATTTTATTTTATTTTTGTTACCATCACACGTACTCGCTTCTTTTATTTTCACTTCATCAAACGGTCCACTTACAGGGTTAACTTTGAATTGGCTTCAAAAAGTTCTCCAACTGAGAATTTAATATATCTCAGGCTCTCCTCTTTGCTCCGTACAACACTGTCGGCTTATCATCCAAATTCAGTTAACTCATCACGATTGGCTCTAACCGTCATCAACTCGCGCGTCGCGTGTCGACGAGGCCAGCCTCGCCGGCCAAGGCCCTCAGGGTCTCAAACGACGCCCTTTTTCAAAATTGTTCCCTTGTTATTTTTCCCACAGCTCGATAATCACGAAATAAAACCAGGGAAGACTCTGAGAATTAAGATTAGCGTACCGAATCTTCGACTTTTCGTCGGCAACATTCCCAAGTCGAAAGGCAAAGAGGAGATACTGGAAGAGTTTGGTAAATTAACAGGTAAAGTGTCACTCGAATGAATTAAAGAGTTTATAGAGTTGTCGGGTTGAGTGCGTGGGGCTTGGTGTGGACCGGCTCGGGCTCCCGCTTGCGTCCCGCTTGTCCCCTCCCGCGTCCCTCCCGCGCGTCCCTCCCGCGTCTCTCCAGTCATACGGCCGCCAGCCGGACGGGCGCACCAGCGACCCGCCCCGGCCCAGGCTATTCTCCCTCGAATTGTTCTTGCAGCTGAATGATTATGAAATTCGAAAGGGGAAAAAGATTGGCGTAACAGTTTCCTTTAACAATCACCGGTTATTCGTGGGGAATATCCCTAAGAATCGAGATCGGGACGATTTGTTTGAGGAGTTTACTAGGCACGCACGTAAGTCCTTGTCGAATTCATAATAAGTGCTACTCGGTTAACTAGAGCGCGCCGCGGGGCACCGTGACTCGCGCGGCCCGCCTGGCCCAGCCAGCCGGGCCTGGGGGCCTGCCCGCCCGGGGCCAGGGCCCCGACTCGCGCGTCACCGTGGCCCGCGGCCCCACCGACCGTAAACCTTTTGATTGGCCTTGCCTCGAGAATGCTCACTGGTCATGACTGGAGAACCTTGCTGTTGTTCTCTAGAATAGATTTCTTCAGTACCGTATATGTTCTCCTGGAATATCGTTTGATTTGCTTCATATTCTGTAGCGTTGAATGACTGACTTTTGCGCGTCGGGCTCGAGGGAAGCTTTGTTCATACCGTTAGCGTGCCTGCGCCCCGCTTTTAGATCCTTATCCATATTTTATGATTGCAGCTGGGCTCGTGGAAGTTATAATATATAGTTCGCCCGATGACAAGAAGAAAAATAGAGGATTTTGTTTTTTGGAATACGAGTCTCACAAAGCGGCGTCTCTAGCTAAACGTAGATTGGGCACAGGTAGAATAAAGGTAAATGTTTATGCTGACATGTCACTTTGTGTTATAAACCGTGTTGTTTTGGACCGAACAGAGTAATAGTGTAATGTTCATTTATAATTCGAGCAGGTATGGGGCTGTGATATAATAGTGGACTGGGCGGACCCACAAGAGGAACCGGACGAGCAAACAATGAGTAAAGTAAGTAGTTCAATGATTTTTTATTTCATCTGTGTCGCGGATTTTGATCATGAAGATACCATACTCTTGCTGGATTTACTGTTCATAGTGCTGACTAACTTCTGCCAGCGGTTTCGCCCGCGTGGTATTATCTTATTAGTTTAAGTTAATCCTTATATAGTCTGCTACCTGCCAGTAAAATAGTATCAGAATCTGTCCAGCTGTTTCGTAGATTAGCCGGAGCGAACAGACACAGACCAAAACTTTATTTTATGCGTAGGTATCGTTATCGTGCATGCCAAGGGGTAGCGCATAAACTCGTAACAGAGTTACCGCTCCCCTTGGCACTCAGGAAAGGAATGAACTGGGGTGGGTTTTAGTCAATATGAGTCTGACACGGCATCCCGCTGCACCCAGGGCGGGAGATGTCATTGGATGATATCCCACCCCCCCAAAAAAAAGGCATAGATAGTTATCGTGCAAATAACTGCTTGAGCTTAAAAAAAACTATTCACAATTCAATTTATTTGTATTGATAATCCATATCAGAAGTACCTATTTATTTATAATATTCTTTATTGTACACCATGATACATAAAATAAAGAGAAAATACTAAACAAATACAATTGGCAGCCTTATCGCATTCCGCGATCTCTTCCAGGCAACCTAGAATGGTCGGTAATTGCCTGGACATGAATATGGAGCTGTCATTGGTGTGACAGTACCTATCGATTAAAAAAGACGAAATTTTTAATATATTTTTTGGTTTGATAAAATTTCCAAGCATTAAAACGCCTGCAGTCTTCCTCTTGCACAATACTGATAAAAATCCTTGTTGTTTAGGTGAAGGTGTTGTACGCGCGCAACTTGACGCAAGAAATAACTGAAGATGCGCTGAAAGAAGAATTCGAGCGCTTCGGAACTGTGGAACGAGTCAAGAAGATTAAGGACTACGCCTTCGTGCATTTTGAGGATCGGGATTGTGCAGTAAAGGTAAGAAACAGATGGACCAAGTTCTGCTAGAAAACCACATAGAAGTAAATGTGGCTTTCAAAAAGAACTTGGCATGTGACTATGTTTGCCACGTTTTTTTGCAATATATGTCGCGACTCTTTCTTCTGCTTTAAGGTCGTTATGAATAGCATAGTTTCAATTTAACATTAGGATTCCATCTATACTATTTCGCAATCTAGACTCCTGGGTTCTTTTAAACTCGAGCCTTTTGGGCTCTCCTGGAGTTTTGAGCAAATCGGCTTTTTGGGCTCTTAGTCTGTTTGGACTCCTGATCTTTCGAATACCCGGTTTTTATATTCTGCTCTTTTAGAATCTTAGTCACCTGCCCCAGGGGTCGTGGATAAATTCGAAACAGAGTTGCCCCTGGGCACTCAGGGCGGGGAAGGAACAGGGGTGGGTTTTAGTCAGTAAAAGTCTGACACGCCCTCCCGCTCAACCCAGAGCGGGAGAAGTCATAGGATGATTTCCCACAGCATACAAAAAAAAAGTCTTTGGCCACGGGTTTGACAGCCTAGTAGAGGCCAAACGCCCTCTCTCTCTCTCTCTTCTCTGTCGTGTCGGTCTTAGCAGAGCGGTCGTGGTCACGTAGAGGTGTCCACTTTGGTGGTAGAGGCGGACACAGCTCTCTGCACGATCTCCCGCCATCTCTCCCTGTTGGCGGACTGTTTGGCGCAGTCAGATACGTGGCCTCCTATAGCAGATTTCACTTGGTCAGTCCAGCGCATAGGTGACCTGCCACGCGACCTGGTTCCCTCTACTTTTCCCTGCACAACCAGCCGCTCTATGGATTTCCTATCCCGCTTAGAGACGTGTCCAAAATATTGCAGTATGCGCGACTGTACTACGGCCGACAAACGCTCTAGTAGGCTCTAACTCAGAAATATACCAATTAAGCTCATCCAGATCAACCCCAAAGTTGTATTTTCACTTGTAAACATTCCTACATCACCATTCCAGGCGATGCAAGAACTAGACGGCAAAGAAATGGGTGGGGCGCGACTCGAAGTGTCGCTGGCCAAGCCGCCGTCCGACAAGAAGAAGAAGGAAGAAATACTGCGTGCGCGCGAACGACGCATGATGCAGATGATCCATGGCCGTGGCGGGTAAGTGTGATGCCGTTATGGACCTTCTATCTTCTGAAGAGCTGGCTGACAAAATTATCATGTAGATCCATTTTGGTTCTGATATAAAACGTGCTTATTTATTTATTTAACACTTCATGCACAGAAGTATTAAATTTTTATAGGTCAACATCAGATATTCGTTTAAATTATGCAATGGAAGGAGTATTGGGCATAGCCACTTTGAGACCACTGGGACATAGGCCTCCTCTTTGTAAGGGGGAGGTGCTTCTGTATTGAAAATTTTCATGAATGTTACCAATACCTCACCTCTAGCAAATTTGGAATTGACATAGTCGTCTGCGTCACTAGTTTCCTAGAAAGCCGAAATATCACGTTATTATAATGTCCTGAAAAGAGTTTGTCTTGAAAAATATCCGTTAATGAAATATTTATTTTATAATAAGTAAAATTTAGCGAAATGGATTTACCAGATTTTGTTCGACAGCTCCTCATTTTATACAAATTGAAATATTGTTGTACTATCCCCGACGTGCATTTTTACTCAGAATACCCCATTTTGAGAATAAAACGATACCGAATTGTTTACGTGAACCTACTTAATAAATATTGATTGCTGAATTTGCGAAGTTAAAGTTAGTTTCTCTTACTCTTATGCCTCTGTAAACCATCAAACGAGATAGACGGAACTTGTATTCGTACGAGTGATAGTCAAAAAGAAGAAAATGCATGATGAAAAGCCCTACCATCAATTTTTAAGTTCATTCAACTATAAAACCACTTTCATGTTTAAGCAACTTTAGCAGCGCGACAGACGCGCGATTGTCGCACCCAGTCAGAATTTCATATTATGAACAGAAGATGTGCTTCTGCCTCGCTATTTTCGCGCTGCTGACGTCCTAATGTGAAAGCGGCCTAAGTTTCGTTAAATCTAACCAAGAATAAAATGTTTTCTTCACCTACTCCAAATGTGATTGGTGACAACATTGTAAACGAAGAACGACGAAATAGCAGCTCACAAAAAATCTACAAAAATTACGTAAATTATATTGTTAGTTCTCTTTTGAATGGCAATAAAAGTTGAAGGTAACATGCGCTTGTACACAGTCGGCTCAATTTGGTAGTGATAGTTACTGCAATTTACCACCAATCTCTCATTCCACATGACCGTGTTATCAAGCCAAGTCCTTACCAGCGAACTGAAACTTGAAACGAACCTAAAATGGACGTTGAAGCTACGCTTACATTAAGACCACTTTGTTTGTAACATGTTCGGTTACAGTTACAGTTCGCTAGCGAGTAGCCGGCTATAAACACGTTCATATGAAATAAGTTACCGATATATCTGGTCTCTACAGGCAGGCTGTACCGGAAATGCGTGGTCATATGTTATTCCTTACATTCAAGGAAGTAATAGCACATTCTCAAAAAATCAATTGGACTTTCCATACAAAGTTAACATGAGCTGATAAAAATGTATTTCTTGAAGAAAGTTGTTTATTTGTGTAGGCAGAAGTAGCATTTAAGGTGGACGCGCCAGGGTAGCCCGTGAAATTACCGTAACAAGTACGTACTTTTTTAATGAATTCTAATGATTACAGTTCTGTAAGTACGTACTTGTTACGGTAGCGAATCATATTTTGACCAACATACAACCTGATACTGACCTGCAAATTGCAAATAAACGTAAAAAAATTGAATTTCGCGTTTCACCTTAAAATATGACCACCAATTTCGTTACAACCTGTAGACCGAAAAAGACGACGCACAAACGAAGACAAATGGTTAAACTGGATGCAAAGTATTCAGAGCTGCATCCGGTTAGACTGGAAGGCGAATCCAAAATATTTGGAAAAGGCTTGCCAGTTCATAAGCTTCAATATCCAGCCCCCTTAGCCAAATAACTTTTATAATAGCGCTAACGCTTCGTGCAAAATGTATGGCAAGGACATTACCTGCGGAGAGAACTGTCACGTGACTCACGCCCAGTAACGTCGTTGCCATACATTTTGCACGAAGCGTTAGCGTTAACGTTAACAGAAAAGTATTTTGTCTAAAGGCTCTGATGGCTTCCAAAAGGAAAGTGCAGTCTTCGTCCGTGCGCTCTTGTAGCGTGTACAAGCGTTGGGCTGTTTGAGCGTTTACCGAGGCTGGTTAGGCACGTTCACGATGTATGTAACGTCGGGTGTTAAATGTCAGATTCGATTGGTGCAGCTGCTCGCCGGTGCTGCGCGGCCGCACGCCGCAGCCGCAGCCGCGTCCGCCGCAGGCGCGCGGGGACTACGGTCAGTATGCACGCCACACACACGCACACACCGCACACACCGCGTACCACACACGGCCACACGGAGGACCACGGGGACGCTCGGCCATGTGATTGAGGAAACGAAGGCAGTTACACTGCTACCTGTTTTAACTCGAAAAATATTGTGTTAACTTATATTTTACATTTTGTTTGTTCCAAAAAAGCCATAAATAAGGCTTTTGGTTTAAGTTTGTTACTAAAGTTAAGATTTAGAATAATTTTAATGTAATTGAGATCTAAGGACACCTACCGAGCCTCCAGCGTACCACTAAACAGTACAACGTGACAGCACACAGAGATAGGTGAAGGGAACTAGATACATTGACCGTACAAGTGCAAACATACCGCCTCATTGAATATTATTATAAGATATGAAGTACAAACAATAGCCCGTTTCCCTCCGCCTAGCTCCACCTCCCTCACACGAACAGAGATGTGAACACGGTGTGGTCTCCACGCGCACACTCGCACAATCCGCTACTGTCCCTTACTAACAAGATGGCCGCTACTATACACTCACACCGGGACTTCCCGCTAGTGTTGCCACCCTTCAGTTATACTACCATATTGGGAGTTTTCTATCTATAGTGTATCGTAAAGGCCTCAATACATGTTTCATTAACGCTACTACCTAGGCTAGTTATTAATGACAGCTAGGAATAGGATCGATGCATGGTTTCGGAAAAGTTTTGATCTATCGAAGAATCGTGTAGCCCACACATGGTCCATCTAAAGTGTAATAACAATATTAACAGACAGTGCATGCTACAATCTGAATCATTGTGAGTGCTCGGGCTCCGGCCCGTCCGCGCCCGAGCACCTTAACGACGCTTAGGCAGGTCCGGTGATGGGTCGTTACGATCAGCATACAGTCATTATCTAAATCTAAATTGCCATTTACAATTTTATTCATCAGACAGTGGACATGAACAGTTAGACATATCACGATGCATGTTGTTTGTGTCGGTAACGTGAAGAGCTTCGGTCGGTCCAGGACCGCTGGAGGAGCAGAGGTGTTGGATTTAACCCGTGTGCTGTACCATACCATACCATACCTGTACTGTACCCCGTGTAAAGTGACAACAGCATGTTATAATCTTTTCCCGGTACGAGTGTCGTGAAGGCTCGCTATCCGCAGCCGACATCGGTAGCTTGTAAGTTAGAGTTAGTTTAGCTTAGCCTCTAAAAGGCCTGTGTTGTGTGTTTATAGATTATGATTACGACTATTACGGGTACGGTGATTACCGAGGTGGCTACAATGAGCCATTTTACCGGTACGATGAGTTCTATTTTGATTACGCGGGGCCACCGCAACCGTCCGCCGTCCGCCAGCCTCCCAACAGACCGCAACCGGTGGGTCCCACACACACTCACTAATGTATCACTCTTATTTACTAGTCACTAGTCGCTGTACTCATTGTTCTATCGATTTTGATTTGCCAAATTTTTATCATCTACTGTTTTATTTTTATTTTTTGTTTAATCCCATCCTCGAACGGAGTTAGTGACTCGGTAAAGACGGTAGTGTGTAGGCCTGACGGTGGTGATTGCACTGGGCGGGCGGGGCCTCCGACTTGTCACTGATTGCCGGGAAAAGTGTTAGTGGGCGCGGGGTGGCCGTCGCCGATCTCACCATCAGGTCTATATGGCTGCGGCCGCTCCGACTAACATGCCCGTCTCTCATCTGTACCTGTTGTTTTCAGTTGCCATTTCACATTTGCACCGCTTAACGTCATTCCACCGCGCTTATCACCCCCATGTAGAGCTTTGCTTCGCTTGCCACTAACCGATAACTCGCTCGAGCTTGGCCATCCGCACCCATCCCGTAGGCGAGGAACGTAGCGTGCTCCCGAAGCTTTGGAACGCCCGAGTAATGTTGTAATATTTCTCGTTGTTGTAACGAGGTAGAGAATATGTTGAGAAGACTAACTGACCCGCTTGGTAAATGCCTCACTCAGGACGACGAGCTCGGTCTCGGGCCCAACTCGCTTTACTACGATCTAACCGGAGGCATTCAGGTACCGCCCAAGGGCACTCACACTATTCCAAATTATTATATTGATGTTTAGTGATTGATTAGACATGTCTCGACTTAGTTTATATCGTAGAACTTATAGATTTTCTTAAATATTCATATTATAAAAGTATTAAATGTCTAGTAGGTAAAGCAAAAGTAGTAGCGACATTTGTTACCCAATCCTAGAATGTATTTATTAAATTCATGTTGAACGAACGTTGACTTAGAAAGCTTCAGTAGGTACCTGATTGTTTCATTATTTTATAACGACATTATATTGGTCGACCTGGTATTGTGTGGCGTTCCATGGTAAAAGTGTTATTTTTCGTAACAATGCTTGTGACGTTGGCACTAACCATGATTGATGTGAGCTCACCACAGGTACTTTTATCTCGAAACCCACAATATATGTTGATATGCCATGGACGAGCGGACGTAGTTTAAAAGTTTACAGAGTAAAGGCTTTTCTCTATAACAATAAAAAACATTTAAACAGCGTCTGTGAGTTGTGTATTTACATATATTTTAGTGTAATGATATTTATTTGGTAATTTGACATAGTTACATTGTATTGCAATAGCGAAATACATTGCAGCATGATAGTAATTTATTTCTACTATTATTTCAACCATAAACGTACCTTACTAGTGGAACATTCTTAAAAAAAATATTTGAAGTAATTCAGCTTTCATGAAATGTTTTATAGTTGGAATGATTAGAGTACCTGTTTATTTTTTATATTTTTGACCGAGTTCTGTATTAAGTGAACATGATTTCAATTAAATCCTAAGCACATTGTAGAGGCAAATTATGTAATCAAATTAGAAAATCAGTAAACTTCAAAATGTATGCATGTATTAGATCTGCTTATGTTATTATGTAAAAGAGAATTTGTCTGTTATGTGCTTAGGTTTTTATTTTAGCTTACATTTAACAAAACTTAAGCATTAAGTACATGAGACAGAAATCGGTCGTTGTTTTTTTTTTTATTTTCGCCACGACAGCACCCTCTTCCGCGTCATACTCTGGAAGGTTCCCTAAGAAGTTTATTTAAAAAGCCTCTCGGTGGAAGAGGTTCTCTGTAGTAGTGGGTCTTGGGGGACCGGTTCCCGGGTATGGCGGGCTGTGGGTGGTGTGGGCCCCTGTGTGACCGTGCGCCCTCAGCAGGCTGGGTCATGTGGGACGGGCGGGCGATGGGCGCGGCGCGCGGCGGCGGCGCCGGGCCCCGCGGCTGGGGCCCGTGGTGGTGCGCGCCGCGTCGCGCGTGGCCGCCGCACGCCCAGCGCCATGCGTGGCAATCCCCGCGCCAAGCCAAGTTTACCAGGTCAGTGCATGCACACCTACACACTCACACACCTATACTGTACATGTCCACCACCCTAACTGTAGGCTAGTTTCTTCAACAACCGTGTTAGGCCAGGAATAATCGTTAATCTTGATTTTGTTCAAATAAATAAAAAGACTAGCGGTATGCCGTCGGTGCTCTATAGACAGATTGAAATTTGTCCAATTGGTCTATGGGGAAAATTAGTTTCCATCGTCCAATTACCAACTGTGCTATGGAGAATTGAGAATTCTTCCGCCGTCGGTGTTCCATGGACCAATTGAAATTTGACCAATTATACATGTTTCATGTAAAGTAAAGCCTTGTTTGTCCATAACTTAATAACAAAAAAACCGTTATCATACATATATATATATTCTGAATTTAATACAAGAATTACATAGAAGAAAATAACATTCAGAAGACTTTCCTTTGGGATAGTTTTATATATCCATAGCCCAGTTGGTATTTGAACGACGGAAACATGTATAATTGGTCAAATTTCAATTGGTCCATGGATCACCGACGGCGGAACGATTCTCAATTCTCCATAGCCCACTTGGTAATTGGATGATGGAAACGTAATTTTCCCCATAGACCAATTAGTCAAATTTCATGGAGCAGGTCTATAGAGCACCAACGCGGTACGCGTACACAACATCCGAAACATCCGATGTCGTTCAATTTATACCCCCGATATCTGCATTAAGAATTTGATGTTGAGCATTTGTCAAAATTTACTTTAGCCTGAAAACCTGTCAAACTTTATATATTTATAACTTCTATATTAAGGCAAGGTTTGACACGTTTTTAACACGTCAAATCCCTCATTAGCAGACACAATTAAAAACCTATTGTTATGTCGACGCGAGGGGTTTGACGCGTTAAATCCAAAATACTCAATTCAGAAACCGGCCTATAGTCTCGCGTTGGAATGTATTTACTTGATAAACTTTCTATTCTGATGTTCGATTATTTGGTTCGGCTTATTCCTGGCCTGAGAAAGTAGACCCTGGACTATGCGTCACTACAAGATGGTGCTTTCGCTTAGACTGTGGTGCATCTCATGTTGTGTCGGTTGTGCGCCACAGACCGTAGAACAGTTATCACTCTTGGACGGAGATTGAATTCCGTCGTAGAACTATTCAATCAAGTGAAACTGCTTCTCATCACATCTCTCTGTCTCTCCATTTACTACTCTACATTAACACACATCTTACATCACTTATTGTTTTTCTGAATCTCTCCATTATTCCCTACTCTATCCATACCTTTCCTATTGCAAAATTCAAAATTACGAATGAATGGCATTGGACTCTCTCTCGGTCGACCTCGTTGCCCATTGAATAATGTCCTGAAACCTTTTCCTTTTATTTCAGCATGTTTGATGGTTTGCGTGTAATCTGGATTTCGATACATTCTATATCGGTAACTATCCACCTCCTATATCAGTCCTTAGTCCTAGGGCTACCACAAACTTGGCCAAAATTGTAGAGCTCGATCGAGTGACGAGTCCATTGTGTCCTTTCGAAGTTTGTGGAAGACCTTTAGGTTCCTACCAGTGACAATCATACTGGAAGTTGTTATGGTCGTCATCAGGCTGCGGATGCGGCAGCTCAAGTCCTTATTCCAAATTCATAATGAATTTCCTATTCCATATCATCCTTCCTATATTGTTCCTGCCCCGGATTAGGATGTTTGTATTGGAGCTCTAACTCCGTGACAGTCTCTTGACGGAGAAAAGAGCTCTTGTTGCGTATGGTAGTGTATTGAGGGTGTGTTGTATGTCGCAGGTAAACGTAAACACGACGGGGGCCACCAGAACGTCGGGGGGGAGTGCAAGCGGCGGGTGGGCGCGGGCGGGTGCGGCGCGGGCGCGGGCTGGGGCGGCGGCGCGCTGGCGCAGCAGCCGCTGGCCAGCTAGCGCGGGGGCGCGGGGGCGCAGGGAGCAGGGCGCGGGGGCGCGGGCGGGGTAGGCGCGGGCGCGGGCGCCGCGGGCGGCCGGCCCCCGCTTGGGAGGCACTACAAGCTGCGCGGGGGGCACACTGGCCGCTGCGCGTGCGCGCTCGCGGCCCGCGGATACGTTCACGTCCGGTCCTCGCTGCGTGCCGAGAGGATCGCTCTACTTTTTTCTATATATGTGTTTTTTTATTTGATTTTCGAGTTTTCGATTTTGTATCGCATCGATCCGAAAAAATCTTAAAGTAGGACGTTATGAAATGTTTCGATTGTAAGTTTCCCGTTATGCTTATGTTTTTCACTGTCGTATTAGCCGTATATATATTTAATATATACTTTATTTGAGGGAGCGCGCGGCCGCGGTTGCCTGTTTGCGACCGCGCGCTCGGGTCGCGGACCCGTCGACTGTCTGTTTTTTTTTAATACATGTTATTCGATATATTTTATTCCTGTGAACGCATTTTGCGATGTGATGTGTATTTTAGCAGTAATTATTATATTGTAAGGAGTTTGACTGTTGTTTTTTGACATACTTACAACTTAGGATACTTGAATGAATTTAATCGGATTCTTGAATGAATTGACTTCCGACGACTAGCGATTACGGCTAAAATAAAACCACCCCTGTAGTCGAACATTTCCCGACTGTGTTCCTGCTTTAGTTTTTTTTGCTTTATTTTTATTACATATTTCCCTTAAAATACATTAGTGTGAGGCAGTAGTATTGTAAAGTTCAGGATTTCTGTAATGTTTATTGCTGTACTAAACTTTTTTTTTGTATTCTACCACATAGCATGTCCATACTGTTAGAACTCGACTTGTATCAATCTTGTATCAGTTTAATATGTGGAATAAATTTGCAAAACTGTGTTTGCCTTATTATCTGCTCGTTTCCTTTTTCTCCTCATTTCTGATAACCTAGTTTAATTAATATACTGCTCTTGGGATTCTGTAGTCACGCGCAGGCTCCTTAATTTCAAATGATACGAAACTATAATAATTATATTCTAATTAATAGTGGCTAGACAAATTTGAAATTCTAGAAATTGTTAAAATGACTAGTTTCGAAATGATAGTCTTGGACTGTCAGAATTTAAAATAGAAATTCGTCGTCGAAGCCCGTAGCGAACGCGGAACGCCTACGCAAGCCCTTTAGTGCCACGGAGCTACGGAAGGGTGCTACGCGCTACGCAAATTGAACGCTACGCGCTAGGAAAGAGCGATACGTGCTACGGTATCCCTTGAGCGTCTAGCGCTACTTGCTACGCGCTATGTCTACGCCAGCCCTTGAACGCTACTTGGTACGAGCTTCGTTTGCCCTCGAGCGCTGCATCCTACGTGCTACGCGAGGTCTTGAACGCTGCATGCTACGCGCTGCGGGGGCCTTTGAGTGCTGTATGCTACGCGCTGCGGGGGCCTTTGAGTGCTGTATGCTACGCGCTGCGGGGGCCTTTGAGTGCTGTATGCTACGCCTTATGCAAGCGCTTGAGCGCTGTATACTAAGCGCTTCGCATCGCCTTGAACGCAGGGCAAACGCCTACGCTACGTAAGCGCTTCGCAGCTCATGCAGACGCTACGCAGTGAATATCTACGCTAAACATTCAACCACCACACATCAGTGATAACACTTACTTATAAAATCACCTTTACCGCTTCGAAGTCTTTGTTAGATTGTTACCACTGATTTGTGGTTGTACTACCTTGAATGAAACATTATCCGATCGTCCGGCTAGAGCCCAGCTTACTGATTAAATTATTTTATTCCTGTGATTTATAATAGCTTGTCTTATTTGTAATCTTAATTCATGGTTTATGTTAAAGTTTGAAATAGTATCGATACTAACCTACCCGAATATAATAAAAACAGGACATACAATACCTGGTCGAGGATAAATTTGAAATAGTCACCGCGGCCCTGGCACAAGCAACTAAAGGAACACGAGTGGGTTTTAGTCAGTAAGAGCTTGACACGCCCTCCTGCTCCACCCAGAGCGGGAGAAGTTATTTGATGATTTCCCACACACAAAAAAAGGACATACAATACCTAACTAAAATACGTTTAAGGCGTATATATCCGCCAAGTGGCGCCCTCATTGAATAAAAAATCGTAGCAAAGCGTAGAAAATAAAGATTTTAGAATTCTATGTTGCGTTTGTTACAAAGAGGATAAGGTACGAGTATTTTTAAGTGGTTAAAACAATACTCAAAATGTTTCGTATCCAAAGTAGTAGGCAAAAGTGCCAAAAACGGCCGTTTTTGACACTTTTGCTTACTACTTTGAATACGAAACACTGAGTCCTGTTTTAACAATTTCAAAATACCTTATTCTATGTGTGACAAACGCAACATAGGATTCGTTAATTTTTATTCTTTAAGATACGAATTTTTATTAAATGAGGGCGCCACTTATGGTGAGGTAGGCCCTTAATTAAACTTCAGAGGATATCATAAAGTTGTGTGTCGGTCTCCCTTAGTAAGAAAGCCAGTTTTGACTGGCTAACATACTGTGGTGACATCTATGGCGCGTCCGCTGCATGCTGATGGTCAGGATACCCGTAGAAGCCGTTGGTACTGGCTGGCTGTATGACTCGTTGCTCAAGAGCTTGAAGAAAGCGATGATGATGACATCACGCTGAAGTAGCTGCACGAAGGCTGCGCTGACGTTTATGCTCGAGGGTCACCAGTATGGAGGTATGCGGAACAGGATATAAAGTCCCACAAACCTCCATTGAAAAGGGAGGATCCTCCGACCAGACGGGTGTTGTCTCTGGTCCGGGCAACTGCCCAATGGTTGATTTCGGGATGTTGTGTCAGCGGTGCTTTCAGACTTCCTCCTACATACCTACTCATTCCTAATACTATCCATTCGCGTAACACCACAAATCGCTCTTAGCGTTCCCATCTCAGCTAAATGCAATTGCTTTTCATTCATTCCGTTTGTGGCCCAACATTCTAAACAATACAAGACAGCAGGTCTGACCATTATTTTATAAATCTTCCCCTTAAGGTGAATGCGGAAGTCACAGATAGTCCCGGTGACCTGCCGCCATTTTATCCATCCAGTGTTAATTCTGTGCTTAACAGTCCGATCTATTTCGCCATCGCTTTGCACGAGTGAACCGAGATACCGAAAATTGGAGCAGACTGGGAGAAGCGCGCTATCTAGCGCTATAGCTTCAGAACTGGAGAGACCGCCGAAATCGCAGAACATGTATTCAGTTTTGGTTCTGTTGATTTTCAAGCCAACTTTCTCCAGCTTCTGTTGCCATTTCTCCAGTCTGCTCTGGATCTCAGGTCCATCTTCACCGACAAGAATAATGTCGTTGGCAAACAGCATGCAACAGGATGCCTCCTTCTGTATTTCCAACGTAAGAGCGTCCATAATCAACAGGAAGAGGTAAGGTTTTAAAGACGACCCTTGATGCAAGGCTACAGCCACACTGAACTCATCGGTGTTGCCAGCAGCCGACCGGACGTAGGTACTAAATTGACTGTCAAGCAAACCTTTCTCTTTCAAGAACACACCCCGAGGTACCCTATCATACGCTTTCTCAAGATCAATTAACACCATGTGCAAGTTCTTGTGCATACGTCTGTACTTCTCGCACAATTGACGGAGAACAAAGGTGGCGTCCATTGGCCCTCGACCTGGCATAAACCCAAACTGGTTTGGTGTAATCTCACTCACCTCTCGCTTTCCTGCTCTTTCTTTTTTAATAATAAACTAATGATAATAGCAGCACATTAAGGGCCTTCTCGCGGTCCAGTGGCGCCCTCATTGAATAAAAAATCGTAGCTTATCACAGAAAATAAATATTAAAAAATCCAACTTGACGTTTGTTACAAAGAGGATAAAGAATTTTTACGTTGTTAAAACAGGTCTCAAAATGTTTCGTATCCAAAGTAGTAGGCAAAAGTGCCAAAAACGGCCGTTTCTGGCACTTTTGCCTACTACTTTGGATACGAAACATTTTGAGTATTGTTTTAACCACGTAAAAATACCTTATCCTCTTTGTAACAAACGCAACATAGAATTCTAAAATCTTTATTTTCTACGCTTTGCTACGATTTTTTATTCAATGAGGGCGCCACTTGGTGGATATATACGCCTTAAACGTATTTTAGCTAGGTATTGTATGTCCTTTTTTTGAAATCATCAAATAACTTCTCCCGCTCTGGGTGGAGCAGGAGGGCGTGTCAGACTCTTACTGACTAAAACCCACCAGTGTTCCTTTAGTTGCTTGTGCCAGGGCCGCGGTGACTATTTCAAATTTATCCTCGACCAGGTATTGTAGGTATTATTTATTTTCTGTGATGAGCTACGATTTTTTATTCAATGAGGGCGCCACTGGACCGCGAGAGGGGCCTTAAGTCGCTCCACGTTCCTCCATTTTCTCAGACTATACATAAAATCTTGGGCAAACATATTGGACAAGTGGGATGGGCATTCATCAAAGAAATTTTATTAAATATTGGACAAAGATAGATATTTTGATAAGTGGAATAGGTACCACTTTATAAGTGTTTGATGGCCTTAAAAAGAAATATTACGCGTAGATAATCTCAGATTATTATTAGAGAAGTGTTTTAAATTGATGATTTTGTAATGCTTTTATTTAACAGTTGATTAATGTGCACATAAATTGGACCAAACATCAATGGGCTTTCGTATTGTTAACTAATGTGTACATGACATATTTTTCATCTATAGTGATCGCAGAAGACTATCGCCGATGTTGAAATCATAGAAAAACAAGTCTTTTTTTTACAAACTATTAATGTAGGTATACTACGAGTATTTACATACTTATAAAATACTTAACTAACTTTAAGTAATTAAAACAAAAACTCCTGACTAAATAAAACTTAAAATATGGCGGCAAAAAATTCCTCCGCATCGCTATCGACTGGAAGATAATGTACTCTGTGACTGGAAGTGTGCCCAAAAGACTGGCGGCATCGCCACGTTGTATGGCAATGTTTAGGGTTGGACCTCATCTGGCAGCACGGAATCGCATTTGTTCCGCCTGTGCTACCACGTGCTGCACTCTGCAGTATGCTGCCGCATGCGAACGCGCGCTGTCGCATTCCGCAGACAAAAAAGGCGATCGCACGCGTCAGCATGCTGCAGCATGGGTGGCATACTGCCGCGTTCTTTCATGATCAGTTTAGTTTCAAGCGCGAGATGGATAGGACCACGGAAGAGAGAGCAGTGATTCTAGCGTGTATTTTGCAAGAAATGCAAAATCAAAATAATGTTACGTCGACCGGATTACTCTGGAACGTTCGAGAATGTGGTCGAAGTTTCCAGAAGTTTCCACTAGGTTCGAGAGCATTCCATTGTGGTACTGTATAGAAGTTCATAGATGTTTCTAGAATATTCCAGTATAGGATAGTTCGACAATGTTCTGGAAACTTCCATGACCGTATAAATAGGCCGGACGGCGGGCGAGTGAGTCAGTCTGATTTCGACTACGGATGCGAATACAAGCGATTACGAAGAGAATAGTGATTATTAGCGAATTAGTGTTTGTGTTTATAAGTTGTTGAGTTAATAAAGGATATTTAGTAAATTAATTGGTGTAAAATAATTTATCCCATACCCAGCTCGTAACAAATTGGTGTCAGAAGTGAGGGATAAATTATGCCAATTTTACCAAAGGACGACACGGACGGTATTCGTACAAGGAGTCAACGGCAGCAAGACATGGATCAGAGGCGGTTTGGAGATTCTCCGATACAGACGCCGGGTGGTGTTCAGCCTACGACAGAGCCAGTCGCTAGCCCATGTGGAGTTTCTTCAGCACCAGCGGTGCCAGACTTGTCTGCGCTAATGGCGCTGTTGCAGGAACAGGCTTGCCGTCAAGAAGAACAGGTCCGTCGGTTGGAGGAGAAGCTTCATCAAGATAAAGAAGAGCAGGCCCGCCGCCAAGAAGAACAGGCCCGCCGCCAAGAAGAGCAGGCCCGCCGCCAAGAAGAGTTACAGGCCCGACGCCAAGAAGAGCAGATGCTCCTCATTAAAGACCTTCACTCAACACTTGGCAAAGAGTTCAAGGTGATGAAGGAGCAGGTTCACCAGCATGAGAACCGCATCTCAGAAGCTGAAGTTCAGATTGCCGGGGTGAAGAAGGCTTTAGGTGAACTTAGGGCTGGAGACGGGGTTGTGCCTTCAGTGGTTGCTGCACCTTCGGCACGTGGATTTAAGGTGCCACCATTCGACGGAACATCTTCATGGTCGGCCTACAAAATTCAATTTGAGGCCGTTATGAAAGCGAATGGGTGGACCAAAGACCAAGCTATGACCGCGCTCACCTTAGGCCTCCGAGACCAGGCCCTAACCATACTTGAGGCTCTTGGCAAGGATGTGACCTACGAGCAGCTGCTGGAAGCGTTAGAGTCCAGATATGGCGACGCGCACTTGGAGCACGTATTTCGCGCTAAGTTAAGAGATCGCGTTCAACGTAGTGCCGAGAACCTACAGCAGTGGGCCTTGGAAGTTGAAAAGTTGGTTCGGAAAGCATACCAGTCCGCCCCTGCACTCATCAATGGCAATCTGGTACAGGCGTTCATCGACGGAATACGTGACTTGGAAGTTAGAGCCGCTGTAAGACTTGGGCATCATGAGAAACTGAAGGACGCCTTGGCCCATGCCTTGGAAGTAGAGGCAGTGAGGCAAGACCATCGAACACACCGTATCAGGGAGGTTGTGGCATCACCTGTACGCGATCGTCCGCAAGGGTATAGCCCTAGGTGTTACACTTGTGGAGAAAGGGGTCATCTTCGGTCAAGCTGTCCAAAGCGAAGCACACTGAGAGAAAATCAATCCCAGCAAGATAGGGCGACTGATACAACTGCCCAGCAACAGCAGGGAAACGAGTAAACGCCAGGACTGAGGGGCGGGTGCTGGCTGGTATTGAAAGAGCCCCGAGGATCTCGATCTCACAGGCCCATGACGGAAACAGCCTGATCATCAAAGGCGAAGTCAACGGAAAACCATGCAAATTTACGTTGGATACTGGAGCTTCTCACACGGTCGTCAATTCTCATCTAGCAAGTCGGTTCCTTGGGGACTTCTTCAATAACCACGACCGTATACAATTACTGACAGCTACCGGTCAGCACATAATCGTCCGAGGCAGAAAGGAGGTGGAGTTAAAATTAGGTAACAAATTCTATCGGCATAATGTCATCGTGGCCGACATAGTGGACGATTGCATCCTGGGATTAGACTTCATGCGGAAACATCGTTGTGAGATCGACGTTGATCAAGGAGTATTGAAGTGTGGTACAGAGGAAATCTTCATGGAAGGTGTACCATCAGGAAAAGTTTTCC
Organism: Polia nebulosa; assembly: GCA_951329385.1. Lineage (NCBI taxonomy): Eukaryota > Metazoa > Arthropoda > Insecta > Lepidoptera > Noctuidae > Polia > Polia nebulosa. Next base: position 5,722,627 of record OX589603.1, read on the forward strand.
GCCTGAAATTTGACGTGTCAACACTTTTAGAAAACTGCGATTTAACGGAAGTAGAAATGGATAAAGCTAAGAAGATGTTACTTCAGTACGCCGACTCTTTCTCTACAAATGATGCTGACATAGGAAGAACAGGACTGGTTCAGCACAAAATTAATACTGGCAACGAGTTACCAATCCGTCAACGACCAAGAAGACTGCCGGTTGCACGTGAAAAGGAAGTGGAAATGATGATTGAGGGTATGGTCAAGGATGGTGTTATAGAGCCTTCATCGAGTCCATGGTGTTCTCCTGTGGTCCTGGTGAAGAAAAAGGACGGCAACACGCGCTTTTGTGTGGACTATCGACGATTGAACGACGTCACGAAAAAGGACAGTTACCCACTGCCTAGGATCGACGACACATTGGATACACTGACTGGAATGAGGTGGTTTACCACGCTAGACTTGAAAAGTGGCTACTGGCAAGTGGAAATAGACCCTAAGGATAAGGAGAAAACTGCATTTTCAACAGGAAAGGGGCTATGGCAGTTTAAAGTTATGCCATTCGGATTGTGCAATGCTCCTGCGACGTTTGAAAGGCTAATGGAGCAAATACTTGCCGGGTTGATCGGAGACGCATGTCTTGTCTATTTAGACGACATTATTATCGTGGGCCGTACATTTGAAGATCACCTTCAAAATCTCAATCGAGTGCTGTCAAAAATCCGGACGGCAAATCTTAAATTAAGTCCGAAAAAGTGCTCATTTTTCAGACGACAAGTGAACTTTTTAGGACACATAGTTTCGGAGGAAGGTGTTCAGACAGATCCGGAGAAAATCGTCGCCGTCAAGGATTGGCCAGTTCCGAAAGACAAGACGCAGGTCAGAGCATTTCTGGGTTTGTGCTCCTACTATCGGCGGTTTGTCAAGAATTTTGCCGACATTGCAAAACCTTTACACAAACTCACTGAGGAGAAGCAACAGTTCTGTTGGGACGAGAATTGTGACATCGCATTCCGGGAATTAAAGAAACGTCTGTGCAATACACCTATTCTGGGATATCCTGACACTGAAAATGACTTCATAGTTGACACAGACGCAAGTAATACTGGAATTGGAGGCGTGTTGTCTCAACGGAAAGGAAACCAAGAAGTTGTTATAGCTTACTACAGCAAATCTTTATCCAAACCAGAAAGAAATTACTTCGTCACGAGACGGGAGCTACTCGCAGTAGTAAGGACATTGCAACACTTGAGTAAATATTTGCTGGGACGGAAATTCCAATTGCGAACTGACCACGCTGCATTAAAGTGGCTATTGCAGTTCAAGAATCCAGAGGGACAAGTGGCAAGATGGATCGAACTACTACAAGAATTTGACTTCGTAACGGAACATCGTAGTGGGAGAACTCACGGTAACGCAGATGCACTGTCTAGAAGACCTTGCCCTGAAGACTGTAAGCATTGTACCAAGCAAGAGACTAAGGAAGTAGTTCCCGTGAGGATGCTAAGAATGGATCTCAGCAATGAATGGAAGGAAACCCTACAGCTTGCTCAGCAAAATGACACGGACCTCAAACCGATCTTTGAGTGGATTAAAGCTGGTGCTCCGAAGCCCAAGTGGAGTGATGTTGCGGCGTTAAGTTCCATCACAAAGAGCTATTGGGCACAATGGAACAGCTTGGTTATCCAGGATGAAGTCTTGTGCCGTAAATGGGAAAACGCCCGAGGAGACAACTGTCATCTACAAATTGTTGTCCCCAAAGCCAAAGTACCGGATGTTTTACGGCTCTACCATGATGGATGTTCAGGAGGACATATGGGGGTAAAAAGAACTCTACTGAAGATACGAGAGCGGTTTTACTGGATTCACTGTCGAGAGGATGTTGAGGACTGGTGCCGCAAATGTACCAGTTGTGCGGCTGTGAAAGGACCCCAGACACGCAGCAGAGGTGCTTTACAATTATACAACGTGGGAGCCCCCTGGGAACGGATAGCACTAGACGTTGCAGGACCATTTCCGGAAAGTGAAAACGGAAACAAGTACTTCATGGTTGTCATGGATTACTTCACAAAGTGGCCAGAAGTCTTCGCCATTCCCAACCAAGAAGCAACAACAGTCGCAGATAAATTGGTTCAGGAAGTGTTTTGTCGTTTTGGAGTACCCTTGGAAATTCACAGCGACCAAGGGAGGAATTTTGAATCACAAGTTTTCCAGGAGACTTGTCGACTGATGGGTACTCACAAGACCAGAACCACTTCTTACCATCCGCAATCTGATGGAATGGTAGAACGTTTCAACCAAACGTTGGAGAGATATCTGGCAAAAGTTGTGGAAAGCAGGCAAAGGGATTGGGACAAGCACATACAGCCATTTCTTCTGTCCTACCGTAGTGCAGTTCACGAAAGTACGACTGTGACACCAGCCTTCGCGAACCTTGGAAGGGAATTACGGTTGCCTGCAGATTTAATCACCGGAACCCCCCCTGATGCCCCACGCAGTGTAACCGATTATGCGAATGACTTGCGTAACAAGTTGAATGATGTATATGAGCATATCAGACAATCCGGCCAACAAATGTCTGATAAGATGAAGACCCGATACGACCGGAAGGCAAACCATAGAGGTTTTGACGAAGGTTCACTGGTGTGGTTGCATAACCCAGTGCGCAGCAAAGGGAAGTCTCCCAAATTGCAAGCAAAATGGGATGGACCATACCGAATCGTGACCAGGATCAACGATGTCACCTACCGAATACAGAAGGGTCCACGAGGTGCGCCTAAGATTGTCCATGTAGACCGTTTGGCGCGATACTATGGGACTAATGATGCTCGGGACGAGCATGTCTAAGGAGGGGGCAGTGTTACGTCGACCGGATTACTCTGGAACGTTCGAGAATGTGGTCGAAGTTTCCAGAAGTTTCCACTAGGTTCGAGAGCATTCCATTGTGGTACTGTATAGAAGTTCATAGATGTTTCTAGAATATTCCAGTATAGGATAGTTCGACAATGTTCTGGAAACTTCCATGACCGTATAAATAGGCCGGACGGCGGGCGAGTGAGTCAGTCTGATTTCGACTACGGATGCGAATACAAGCGATTACGAAGAGAATAGTGATTATTAGCGAATTAGTGTTTGTGTTTATAAGTTGTTGAGTTAATAAAGGATATTTAGTAAATTAATTGGTGTAAAATAATTTATCCCATACCCAGCTCGTAACAATAATAAAAAGATTCGTCAGTCATTGTTATTTCCATCCGTACGGCATGAATGAACAGGCTGTACTGAGCTGACGAGCGGCCGCGTGCGCCATTGTACGATAGAGTCAGACAGCATGCGATAGCAAGTGATCGGCGGTGAAAGGATGCGTTAGCATGCTATCGCGCGCTTCAGCGTTCCGGAGTCTCCCTGCCGACCATTGCATTTTGTCCGTGATGCCGATCGCCTCGAGGATTCCGCCGCGTGCTATCGCATTATGCTTTCTGTCTCGGTCTAGCAAATGGCAGTTCTAAGCGACAGAAAGAGAAAGGGCGACGGAAAAAGGCGATTCCGTGCTGCCAGATGAGGTTCAACCCTTAACCTCTGGCCGAGGTAAAAGCTAGCACTTGGGTCACGCTAAGTGCCAACAAGGCGTTTAGATAAATCTTTGTATAATATTAGTATTTATTATTGTATTAAAAAAAACCGGCCAAGTGCGAGTCGGACTCGCGCACGAAGGGTTCCGTACCTTTAAAAACGGCAAAAAAATCACGTTGGTTGCATGGGAGCCCCCTTAAATATTTATTTTATTCTGTTTTTTAGTATTTGTTGTTATAGCGGCAACAGAAATACATCATCTGTACTGTGAAAATTTCAACTGTTTAACTATCACGGTTCATGAGATACAGCCTGGTGTCAGACGGACAGACAGCGGAGTCTTAGTAATAGGGTCCCGTTTTACCCTTTGGGTACGGAACCCTAAAAACAAATATTTTTTCAAAAATATTTTTGTGTGAAAGTTACCCTGTACTATGATGTAGTTTCTGTGTCCGTCAGTGTATTATTTTCATGCTGCCTATAAGGGTCAGCTAACACCGAGACGCGATAAGATGCGACGAAGTTTAAAAAAGCCAGCTTAATGGGCTCTTGCACGCCGCGCCTGCCGGAAAAGTATGCGTCGAAGTGCAGTGCGACGCCGCGGATGTATTCGAATTCTCTCACTGAAATCAATGTGTATCAATGTGTGAAAAAAAAAAAAAAAGGGGTAGCGGATAAATTCTGAAAATGGGTTATTGCACCCCTGGACACTCAGGCAGGGAAGGAACAGGGTTTTAGTCAGTAAGAGTCTGACACGCCCTCCCGCTCCACCCAGAGCGGGAGAAGTCATTGGATGATTTCCCACCACCCCAAAAAAAAAAAGCTTTTTGTGTAATAAATAAAGTTCTATATTGCTATCTTCTGCGCACAGAGTCGCATCGCGTCTTGGTTTTTGCTGATTCTAAGCATAGTATTCGTAAGACAGGAGGGCTTTGCAGTGCTATAGGGATCTTTTGACGTCTGAATATCACTGTAAGAACCGAGCTGTTAGTAAAAAATGTCTAATTGTCTGGGAAACTATACAAGATGGCAGCACGCGATCCGATTCTGGCCACACGCCTAAAGATCCTTATACAGCTAGGAATACCATGAATTGGTTCACGACTCCGCCACCACCACGTAATCCACACCATAGTAGGTAGTCGAATACACAAACCCTCATTTGGTATAGTTTTAGGTTTCCAATTTAAAGTGTTACTTTGTCTCAACGATTTCATACGTATAGATAAAGCCACGGGCACGAACTCAGCGGCCGGAGGGGCGGCGGCGGCCCGGACACGAAGCCAGCGGGTAGATCGCGCGGCGCTAGAGCGGCGCGAGCGTAGTGTTGTGTTGAGAAATTAGTGTCTTTGTTCGCAAACAAGAATTATTTAAGTAATTTGATCCACCACGTCGGCGGGTATTTTGAAACATCGGTCGTTAAAAAGCCAAAAAATAAAATACATGACACTACGTCAATGCAGACGCGCGAGCACCGCTAGATTGGCGCGCATCGCTCGTAAGCCGCTGTCTTCGTGACCAGTTCCATATAAATCTATATATTGGAACGCGCCGCTTCCGCGCCGCCACAGTCGCTCCGGCGGCCGCTGAGTTCGTGCCCGGGACCTAAGATCGAATCCGCACTGGGCTCGCGTGGTCGGTTATGTCATGGCAGAGGAGGTCTGTATTCCAGCTGTGGGGACGTTATAGGCTGATTACGATTAAGCATGTAATAGGCAGTTGTCTGCCCTAAATGGGTAAAACTTCAGATCGCCAGCTTAAAGTATTACTGTCACCGGTGCTTAATGGGCTATGGCCCACTATCTCTCACGCAGAGAAGGCCTGTGTCCTAGCTGTAGGAACGTTATAGACTGATTATTAGTTATGTGTTATAAATCTAAGATGGTAAGGTTTGAAAAGTAGGGGTCTAAAGTGAACGTACCAAGGCAAGTTCTCTTCTCTTAATAAAACAAGAAGTACGTTAAAGTCGTGTAATCAACTATTTAGTGGTGCTTGTGTCGCCGTTGCGGCGCGGGCTCGTCGTCATACGGTGTCGGGGAGCACGGGGGGCGCGGCCAGGCGCGCGGCGGGGGCGCGGCGAGCGAGGGGCGGCGGCCGGGGCGGCGGGGGCGGCCGGCGCACGCGCGCCCCCCGCGCCCTGCGCACGCGCCGTACCCACCACGCGCCCAGCGCCACCGCGCCGCCGCCGCCGCCGCACACGGCCCACCACCACGCCAGGCCGCCGGACGCGCCGCTCACTGCGCTCTCGCCGCCTAAGAATATGTTACGCCTACAACCTCGCTCGGACGCGGTGGGTCGACTCTACCAACCTCCCGAGGAACTGGCGCTGGATCTTCCTGGCCCGATGGTGTACAATGGGCTCTAGACAATGCGACATTCTATTGACGAAAATGTTTGTCGACATGGAAAAATGGTTAGAATTAACCGCGTGACATTTCGACAGCGCATGTTCACCCCAAACAATTAATCGTTTTCGCCGATATAATGTCACTTTTTCTAGAGGCTAAGGAAAAGGCAGATCATATAATTGATGATCAAAGAAAGCAATCTCATAACGTTCCAATACAACTTGCTGTCTAGTAACAGGGACATTGGAAGGCTGGAGACCATTCGCGGTGGATACCTGCTCCTCCATCCTGTAGTGGTCCTCAGTCCCAACTAGGAGTCTTACTATACCATTTACTCAATTTGAGATGCCTATCTGTAGACTGAAGTTAATGTTTAGTCTGTTTCAATCAGGAAATTAGCAATAACAACGCGGAGTATGGTCTATAAAGACCCGGACCCTGAGCTGACAAAAGGCTCGCTTCCCATTACATGAGTCCTATGACATAGTTACCTAGTTAACTACCTTACTGGCGAAATAGGATTGTATCATAACACCTGTGCTTAAATAGATAGGTACATAAGGTCAATTATATGATCTGCCTTGAACACAGAGACTGGGTGGAGTCGACCTCTCGGTCCTTTTTAGATAAATACGAAGTTTTTCAGGAAGCTTTACATTATTCAATGTTTTGAATTTTATTTGTCTTGTTTATAATGTATTATTCTTGTTTATAAGGTATTTATTTGACTGAGTACGTGATTGTTATCCTGAAGTAAGAATTTTCAGTTTTTCATTGGTATGTTGCTAAATGTGTGTTATTTGCCCAAGTGGATTCTGGTTTAGATAGGTAGTAGGTATCTGAATTTTTATTTCTATGAACCGCCATACAAAAATGTAGTACCCTTATCATATTCATCAATGAATATTGTAAAGCTCGTTTTTAATTTGGGTTTTTAATTATTTTTTTACTTGTTAGTTTAGGTAGACAGTTTTACAACATGCAGACTTGTACGATTTATAGAAAACATTATAGAGTAGTAAGTTAGATAGGGAAGCAGAGAGTGATGTGTGGTGAAGCGATCTTGGATGTAATTAATTGCTTTTAAGTAATTTTTACTTGACTTGTTTTGTCTTTACAAAACCCAAACTAATGATCAGTTGTGTCAAAACGTGGTCTTTAACGCTACACCTGCATAAGCCTCGAAGGACCAAAAAAATCCTTGAATAGGCAGCTGCCTATTGCTGCCTACAGCTGTGTCTGTTTCTGTTAAGTTTAACAAATAGAGTTTTATAATGGAATCTTTCATTAACGATATGTTATTAAACGAAAACGTGGCAAAGAAGGCAACTAATTAATCCAAGACCAAAATAGCACATGACAAAGCTTAGCGCAGCGGAAAAGACACTCGACTTTCTACAAAACAATCGCCTAAATTACCAAATCAGTGTTTATAAAGGCTGCAACAAAAATACAATAGGACACAAAAATATTAATAAGCTGGTTACCTGTCTACAAAATAAATATTTCGTTATCCGTTTCTGCACCTAGGTAGCGAACAGCATTTTCCTTTTGTTATAAAAAATAGCGTAGTAGCAGAATAAAAAACAGACAGTAAGTAAGCGTGTTTTATCGAGGCATATCAATCATCATCATTCAGTTTCTATTATGAGCATCATTTAGTCATTAGATTTGAATACAACAGCCCCTTGATAGAGTGTAAATTCATGGGATTTGAATTCAAGATCTTTTTAGATTTTTTATTTTATTTTAGGTACCTTAAACAAAGGGATAGGGCCCTATACTTAATAGGCGTCTTAAATTACTTTACTTAAGCTGCAGACGAGTTTAACTCACTGAGTAGGTTATACTAAGCCAACGAGATGGCAGCCAAAATGACTTGTTTTCAACAACAACTGTCTGTTTTCTCTCTACTGAAGCGGCAATGACGATGGATAGAGGAGGAGTCAGGAGGTTGGAGCGGCTCAGCGTGGGGGGCTCGTGTAGTATAGACTCACTCAGTGCGGGGCGGCGAGCACTAGCGACAGCGCGACCAGAGCGGCGCGCGCCGCCAGCCGGCCCGGCGCCGCGCCGCCTGCGCAGGCCGCGCGTCAGACCCAGGGGCCCGGACCTACACTCTCTGGTGGACTACTTGTGACCACACAAACCGTGACACTCATTCGCAACGCAAACTTAAACAGATCCCAAAAAGATTAAATTGTATATAAATTATTATAATAAGCTTCTAAAACGAATTGACGTCAGTAGTCCACCAGAAAGTGCCCTGTTAGAAACAGCTGTCGAGGTACCCCAGGCCCCATAGTGCGATGACTCAATGCAAGCTTTGTCCCATTGGAGTGACTACTTTATCAATTTCAACAAATTTACCAATACGCAAACGATCAAAAACATATAACAAAAATTTAGACTTAGGACAGATCAGAGATGCAACTCTCCTGAGTCATCACAGTATTTGAAGAAAGTAAAATAAAAATTAGAGTATTTAAATGGAGTAGAAGTTATGGATGCAAGAATGAGTTAACGTGAAGAACATTTAAGTAGTTAGATTTAAATTAAACTAGGGGGAGCCTTGGTATGTAAATGAAAAAATCTGTAATCTTTGCAACATATTCAATATATTCTGCTAATTCACCAACAATTATATGATTTATCGTTTGAAAGTGTCTAAACACCTAGAGCCCTAGAGTACAGTAACAACATCCTTAGAGACAAAGATTGCATTGAACCATCAGTATACTGAGAAAGTACAGTGAACATAACATTATTGGTATTTGTTTAGAGTTATTAGTTAACAGTGCTACAGTGTTTAGAATACAATATTTTACAACGATTTAGAAGATAAAAGCAGGAGTAAGCAGCGAATGTACGACAAGCTTCGTGTAGCCACAAACGAGTAGCTAGCGTTGATTTTTACATTATTTCCAGCATAACGGGTGCTAAGGGCGTGATTAAAGTTACGAGTAGAACACCTCGGTGGATCATGTCTTATAAAGATTACCTATTTTTTAAAGATATATGTATATGAGCTTTTTGGTTGTCACGGTACTTTATCCGCATAATATCAAGCCACGTCCGCCTTAAAGGACCAAAAGATTCAGAGAGAATTTGGGCATGTGTATGTTTTTTTGCAACGTAGTGTCCGAGTTTTTCTTTGTAGATATTTTATCTTATTAATTTAAGAGTTTTTTAAACTCTTCTGAAATCTAAGAATATTGTCAGTTTAGACGTTCTACTCGACAACTTTCGCCATTTTATAGGTACCCAGTGGGTGAGTGTGTTAAGCAAACAGAAGCACATAAATTAATGGTCAGTAGTTCATATACTGCTTACTCCGTAAGTATTCTCAACAAGCTACATTATCATAGTTTTATTTTATATAGACTTGATTAATTTGTAACCCCTAAATGCAACGACAAAATGCAACGGTGTAGATACATTTATCAAGTGGAAATGCAAAGTGCGGTAAAGTGCCAATCGTAATATACAGTGTCTTCAAAATCAATTAAAAATTTGGAAAAAGTTTAGCTTATTCAGTTTAGACTTAGTCGTAATCTAAGTTAAATATAACGAAGACGAGGAGTTTCGTCAGACACCTAGAGGAGAAAGTCATTAGATATATACGAGATAAAGAGAATAACGTCTACTGTTAACATTTGAATACATTTTATGCGTATTCGTCGACGTCCGATTTGTATCTCGAGGGAGCGGTCTGTGGGGGGACCGTCCGCGTCAGATCGTCCGCGTCGGATGGCAGCGGACACGATTCTGTAGAAGCGGTGCATACTAACAGTGTGAGGGCTTGGTGTCGGGCATGAGCGCGCAGTGCTGCAGGCCCGAGCACGCGGCGCCGGGCGGCAGGCACGCGCCGCCACAGTCGGGCGCGCCCGCCGGACACGCGCCGCCGCCCTCCGGCACCGTCACCTCCGTCCACACGGCGCGCCAGCCCATCGCGCCCACCGCCTTATCAGCTATTATAAACCTGATCAAGCGAAAACAGTGTTCTAATTCCACTAGGGCTTGGAGTATGTGGAATTGTGCAGGTCTTCCAAGCAACATTTTAAAGATATAGACGCGCCTACCAATTGTTAAGAAAATCGTAGGTACTATTCTGAATTGGACTATTTTGTGAAAAGCAAAGGTAAAAAGTTTTGTCTGACCATCTCAGTAGGAACAACATAAAGTCTTTAATCAGTTGAACAGTGACGAGCTTGTGGGGCGCACTTAAACTTAGTCTACAGAAGTGCAAAGAACTAGAACTCACGACAGTCGTATCGAGTTGGAGGAGGAGAGGTACTGCCAGCGGTCCGTCGGTGCCTTCTCCCCGCAGAGCTCGAGCGGCGGGCCCGGGCTCTCGTACCACAGCCTCAGCACTGCCGCTGGACATCCGCGCTCTGGAACACAAAGTCACGCTCACATTGAAATAACAAAACACACAAAAAATCACACCTGTAGACGTTAAATCCATAACTACACTAGTATTATATTATCTGTGTCTTAACTTTACTATAGGTATATAAAACACCGACTTTTTCAGCAAGATAATCAGTATATTTCAGTCTCACTACAATATTTCATCGAAAGGGTGTCGAGATTTAAGATACGGATCTTTCTTATTGTCACTACCCAGGCTCAAAATATTCAAATTTCAGGTTTTTTCTGAGAAATTCTTTATAAGTACAAAACTCTATATTAGTTTACGTGACTTGGGAATTGAACTCACGACAAACGTGTACAACTCTGTCTCGGACATACGTAGTTAAAAAAAAAAAAAACTTTCGTCTCACAATTTGATTTGAAAACTTTATTACAATTGAGATGTCATAAGCCCCTTTTTTTTGTAGGGTAGGAAATCATCCAATGACATCGCTCTGGGGTGGAGCGGGAGGGCGTGTCAGACTCTTACTGACTAAACCCCCTGTTCCTTCCCTGCCCTGAATGCCCTGGGGCGAGGTAACTCTGTTTCGAATTTATCCTCAACCCCTGGGCAAATTTATGCTCAACCCCAGGCCAATGCCCCTTGCGTGATGTCATTTGGGCTATAAGATTCTGTCACCATTAGAGTCCCTCAGCATCTCAATACAGCACTCACCAGTAAGATGTCCCTCGACAGCGAAGTATTCAAAATTGAGCAAGAGTCTCTTCCCGGGGCGCGCCGTGACGAACCAGTTGCAGACCCTGGAGGCAGGCCCGTTCTTGGGCTGCTCGTAGTTCTGCGGGAAGTTCGGCGACGTGATCACGCCCCACTCCGCGCCCGACATGTTGCCACCGCAGTCGCCGAATATCGACTTCGCCGGCTGAAGATAGATAAGACAAATAAACGTTAATCATCTAGACCTTTTTTTACTATCCTACACTGCCCACTGCTGGGGAAAACATCATCGGGGCCAAGTCCTTCCAGGAACTCTTCTCCCGTGCTTCCTCAAACCAGCCCACGCAGAACGTGTTCAGGCCGTCTCACCGCCTTTTTCGTGACCGGCCTCAGCGGCGCCATTTATTTTCGGGCACCCATTGCGTGGAGAATTTTGCCCACCGGTCGATGTGCATGCAGTTAAAGCTTAAATTTGAGAAAATAAATTCTAGAATACATTTTTTATTAGGTTGTATTGTCCTACAACTCAGTAAAGGCGGGACGCCTTTACTGAGTATATCTTTCCTAACACTCTTCTTCTAGAATAGAATACAATAGATTACAAGAATAGAACAGAATACTTTTTATTATGTACACCATATAAATTACAGAAAATATAGATGAAAACATTACATAGGGTGACACAATGGGCGGCCTTATCGCTAAAAGCGATCTTTTCAAGACAACCTTTGGATGGATTTTAAAGAGAAAAGGAAATACAGTACTGTAGGTAGTCTTAGGAGTACTATTTATATATACAATAAATACATAATAGATAAATACATACTATTATATTATATTAATAATTATGAAAAAAAAAGTATAGAACCCTAGTAAAAACGATTAAAGAGAGAGGTAGTGATTTTTGACCATTGTTTTAAAAGTGGACAAAGATTGAGCACGCCTTACAGACAAGGGCAAGGCATTCCATAACCGCACCGCTTGAACCGCAAAAGATTTGTCGTAAAAGCTGGTGGAATGCATCCGGCATCTCTAGTCTCAAGTTTTCCGACAAGCAATAATACCAACCTATTACTGGCCCACTGCAGGGTAAAGACCTCTTCTCATAAAGAAAAAGCATGACTATTGATCATCACCCTTGCTCAAGGTGGATTTTAATGATGACAATGAGATTTCGTTTCGATATCGAAATCTGCTTTTATGGTTTTCTTACTCCTGTGTGGCTTTCTTGCGCGTGCTTGTCCCTCAATCTATTCACTTCAGAATGGCTGCAACTATTTGACTAATTAAGTTGTTGTTATGTTAGTAATTGTCAGGACAAGGTTTGTATGAAAGAACATTTTGGGAAATTAAAACAAAAATATTGCACCCGTGCGAAGACATCATTCGGATGGACGATCAATCGACTTAAATAGTGAGGCACACTTTTTCATCCATCCAAATTCATCCGAAAGACATGGAAATAACGCATAACCTTAATATAAATCAAGTTCATTAATTACCTCAAAAATATATCGAGCTTTGAAGCCGGAGGCGACGGCCTCAGCATCAGTGTGCAGCGCGATGACCAGCCCGGTGGCGCCGCGCGGCGAGTGCATGGGGCCCGGCGTCGCCAGCCCGCACCAGCGCCCCAGGGGTACTCGTGCCCCCTCGCGACCCACCCACCACGCTTCCACCCAGTCTTCGCTGCATGTTGCACCACTGAAAATGTGCGTATAAGTCTTCATGAGACTAGTTTAATATAAATTTACAGTAAAATCATATCAGATTTTTTTTAAATAATTTTATGAGCCTGTTTTGTTCCATTGCAGGACGTAGGCTTCCTTCTTAAAAATTTTGGGGCTGTTGCAATTTCTGGCCAATTCTTTAGGTAAAGCCACCTATAATATCTTTGTGAAACCAAAGAGTGTAGAGTCCAAATCAACGCAGCAAAATTCCACCAGCAACATTTTTTATTCCTGGTGTTCCAGCTGTTGACTTCGTTCTCGCCTGGATAAGGTCCAAGATGGAAAGAGCGAGCCCAGAAGATGCCTGTTTACTCTTGCTTTGAAGGCACTTAGGAGTACTCCAGCACCATTTCTGTAAACTTGAATCACACAGCAAGAACTTCCCATTCGACTCCTAGGACCAAACTTAGGTACATCTGTCAATGTTTGATCCAGAAATTCAGGTTCAGACTCACCTATACACGCCTGCAGTAGCATTCCAGGCATCAGCCCTGACTTTGAAGTGGTCGAACACCACGGTGACCTGTTCACTGGGGGTAGCGGCCAGCGTGTAGGTGCAGTTGGTGTGCGAGGGGTAGTTGGAGGGGTAGCGGGGGCTGTTGAACTCGCCGCGCTTCTTTGCCTCGCTGCGGTAGGTGAAGGCGCACTCGCCGCCCGGCGCCGCCGTGCCTGGCACTCGATATTCTGAAATGTGGTGGAAGGAAGATTGGAGTTACTTTGAAAAAGCTCAACTGTCAACGCTATAAGCCATAATAATTGTTCCGTTGCTAAAAAGGGAGATTTTGCGGGTTCGGGCTCTGATGAGCTGTGAATGTTTTATGCTGATGCAATTCTACTAATATTCTAAATTCGAACGTTTAGATGGATGGATGTTTATTGCTCACGCCAGAACAGCTGAACAGATCTAGATGAAATTCGGCACAGAGATAGATTATAGTCTGGAATAGCACACATGCTATAATTTATAGTGAAGGAAGTACTAAAGCGAAGATTTTACAGTTTCTAAGTTCTGACTGAGCCTGTGGCTAAACCAAAGTGGATATTTTACCCTTGTATGAAAATTTCATACAAAATCCCCTTCAAAAAGCACTCACCAGTCTCGAAAGTATACTTGGCTTTGAACCCCCTGCCCTGCAGTTCTCCTGAGCTGAAGACCATGACAAGGCGGGGTCCGTCGGAGAGGAGCGGCGGCGGGAAGGCCGGCTGCTCGGGGGTGGCTGGAGCGCCCTCCCCGCACAGCTCCGCGTCGTGCTTGTCGTACGAGTCCGTCGCCTCCTGCCCGCGCAGGTATACCTTCAGGTAGCCGTCAGGACATGCACTGGAAATTATATAAAGAAGAGATTAGGTATGTAAAAAAAATGGTAACTGAGCCTGGTTCTAGAAAGCTGAAATAGTGCACAGCGGTTTGCTGTACGATGTTTTAAGGTAGGATATTTCGAAATTAAACTCGTAATTAGGAGGGTGAAAAGGGGTTTCATGCGCAAACGAAGTGGCGGGCAAAAGCTTGCTACTTTATTTTAAAAGAAAATTTTCTGAAAAAGTTTCATTTTAATATTCTATGAATAAAGAACTTTAGGAATTGGAAAGATAGAGAAAACAAATCAATAACAGTAACAAAACTAAAATAATTTGAGAACTTACTCCGGTTTCGGATTATCGCCCTTCGGTATAGAAAAGTTCTGAAACTCTAATCGAACTCTTTCCAAATTCTGTGAATCTTGCATACCATATATAAAATATCTGGAAAAGAAACAACACATTGTTTTGTTAATTAAATTTTCTCCCAAAATGTTTTTCATGTTTAATGCAGAAAATGAAGTACAGCAGGATACTCACCTACAAACAACTTTTTGTATATAGGGGAAAGGATAATTTGGATGGTACACGAAACCCGTTGATTCCTTTTTACTAAGAATCTTCTGGTCGCACTCGGAGCCCCTAATGTGCTCGGCGTCGTGTTTACTTATAAAATCTGAAAGGCAATAGACCAAAGTAATAAAAAACTTTCTTTTCCAACTTCCTTGGGTTAGGGAAAAAACTCTTTGTAAGAAGGATGTAATAAATTACGAAGTTTTGAATGTGGGCCTATGGATTGTTGTAATAACTTAAGTTGGGACAGTAATTTAGTCAAAATGGGGACCTGCAGGTGTATTTGCAAACTAACCGAGCAAAGCACCAATGTACTTACTGCATAGTGCCTATCAAATTGATAAATGATGTTTATTCAGTAAATAGGTTACAAGGAACACTTTTACACGTCAATGTTTTTTGTCAGTTTAAGCTAGATGAGGCCGGTGTTTCCTAGCTGACTACTCTGAGAAGAAACACCGAAACAAACACAAAGATCAAAGGCTCTTTTAAAGTCTTCTAACGCATACAGTATGCACTAGTCAAATCATATAAAAACCATGTACGTTAATGTCTGAGACGAGCTTTTGAAGAAAGCACCACGCAGGCTTGAGTGGACCTGTCCAGACAGTGTCAGTTATCGTGTAGCTCAACTTAGAACTTTAAGGAGCTCAACGAACCGACGAACAATACCAAAGTAAGGATATTTGGGTAGGCTGCAAAAGTGCTCAGACTGCCAGACAATGAGAGAGATGTCAACTGAGTTAGCGAATAGGTACACCTGCAGGTTCCATGTTGTAGAGCTTTATTTGTAAAATTAATGACCACGAACAAACACGTGTTTGATTTCACAGATAGTAACCTATTATTCGCCTTCAATATGTGCTTCTATTTGGATCTCATTTTCACGAAAGTTTGTTCGTTTTCTTAGCACAAATTCCTAACAAAGCATTCACGCTCGGCAGTCTTCACTGTATGTTAGATCTACCAGCTATCAAAAGTAACTTAGTTTAGTAAAATGAATTAAAGTAATAAACACGGTGCCACTCACCTAACTTAACAAAACTCTCTGAAAACTCGAAGATACCCTTAAAGCCGCGGTTCTGCGTGCTGGCGGCGCGCGGCAGCGTGGAGAAGGTGACCAGCAGGCGCTCGTCACTGGAGTACAGCACCAGGTTGCGCTGCTGGCCGCAGTATGTGCCGATCACAGCTGAAGTGTTGTCGGGCCCGTCGTACACGCGCACCCAGTCGAACGGGCAGCTGTTAAAACGTAACAGTCATTAAAACCACTACTAATGTCTTTTCTGGTCATGGTAGAAAAAAGTCAAAAAGGCTGATTTTAAGGTATCAAGGGTTAAGACTCCGGGGTCAAATTTAAATTTCTGGTCTATGTAGACGGTTATAGTGATATGAAGTTTTTTACGCTCAGTATTGCTTTCTTAGGTACAGTCAATGAGGCTGTTGTGTTGTGTTTGTTTCGAATAAATGGTCTTCTTCTATTCAAGTCCTATCATTGGTAATTTGAAATTAACTGACTGACTATTCGCCGTTGCAATAGAGGTTGTTTTCGGAGTTAAAATGCTTTTAGGCACTATGTTTCTTTTAATTTTTTTTATTCAATGTAAAAGGGCTTTGTCACACATGCGATTATGCCGCCCTGGTTAGCTTTACAAATATAGCTTAGTTAACTAATCAAATATACTAGATCCATATTTTAACATAATCTTAGCATAGCTAATTTGTAAAGATCCATTACTGCGTCAGAAAGTGGTACAGTTACAACACTATTACAGTAACCTACCTCTCTCTAGCTGCGTCAGAACAGAAAGTGGTATAGCTACAACATTATTACAGTAACCTCTCTAATTCTACAATCTATGCTATTTCTAAATTCGTCGTTGCGGACACACTCGGTTAATATGTGATAAACATCATCAACGGAATTAATACAAAAATCACATTTAGATGTTATTGATTTTGCAATTTTTTTTTTTTTAATTTGTTCCGTGCGGGACTCGAACCCGCGACACACAGCGCAGCAGCCGAACGCTCAAATACTGCGCCAGCCGTGTCGTCAATAGGAACTTGCATGGAATGTGTCCAGAACGAAGTCTTAGCGCGATAACAGTATCACATCAGTTCAACAGCTGATTGGTACTATGTGCAGTTGACTATTCAACTAATAATCGAAAATTTAATAAAATTTAATTTTATTATTGATGAATTTAATTATTAATCTAATTCTATTTTTAATTGAATTTAAGTGGGCCTGTAGTAATATTTGTTAGTTAGTTAAACAATAACATTAACAAATAATCGACGTTTTCTCATAACGCTTGTGAACAACATATACAAAACAGAAAAAAATTACAGAAGCAAAAAACAGTATAATTACTCACTGAGGCCCGCCGAAAAACAGATCGAAGTCTCTGAACTCGAGCCGTATCCTCTGGCCGGGCTGGCCCTGGAACAGGTAGTTGCACACCATGTCCTTGGGGTAGATGCCAGGGTAGGTCGGCGACAGCAGGAAGCCTGTCCTGCGCTTGCTGGCCTCTATCACGAACGAACACAATGTGTTTGGAACTGGGGTGCCCACTTCGAATTCCGCTGTAAAGATTTTTTATTTTATTTTAAGATGAGGATAACATGTCACACGTTGTTGACGTGCGGATACACATCAACCTGTTAAAGTCGCATGGGATTGTTTGAAAGAGTCTCCGTGGCTCTGCAACGCAAAGAGCAACTGAAGGAACACGAGTGGATTTTAGTCAGTAAGAGTCTGACACTCCCGCTCCACCCAGAGCGGTAGAAGTCATCTGACGATATAATTCCTAAAAAAAGAATACAGTTCAACAAAAATATTTATACAACCTAAAGCCTGTAATTCAGGAAACAAAAGCCTATACCTACGTGAAAAGTGAAAAGTAGCGTCCAATTGTCGTCGTCTTCAGGGTCTAATAACCCAATGAGTATATTGGAATACAATGTCTATGGTAACCTAGTGGGGCTTACGTGGTTACCATTGACTGAAGATAGTCTTAAAATTTTCTTTATTAAAACCATAGCTTTTCTCATAAGGTCTCAAATAAAATAAAAACTGGATAAGTGCGAGTCAGACTGGCGCATGAAAGGTTCCGTTACCGTAGGGTATTGCCAAAAATAAACACGTTTCTAGTAGGGTAGCCCCTTTAAATAAGTTTTTTTAATTTTATTATTTGTTGTTATAGCGGTAACGGAAATACACATTCTGTGAAAATTTTAACTGTCTACCTACGAATATTACGGATCATGAGATACAGAACGCTGACAGACAGATGGACGGACGAATGGACGGACGGACGAACGGATAGCGGAGGCTTAGTAATAGGGTCCCGTTGGTTACGCTTCGGGTATTGAACCCTAAAAACACAGTTTTTTTTAAATAATAAAATAAATAATTTTTAATTTCTCGTCAACTACAGACATGAGAATTAATATCATAGAAATGATTGACACTTCCAACATTGCATAAATATTTGACTCATAACTTGAGGGGTATGGCCAGTTAAGTTCCTTGTAAGTTGGGAGATATTTTTAAATGTATATATGAAATGGC
The DNA here is from genome assembly GCA_951329385.1 of Polia nebulosa. Taxonomy (NCBI): domain Eukaryota; kingdom Metazoa; phylum Arthropoda; class Insecta; order Lepidoptera; family Noctuidae; genus Polia; species Polia nebulosa. The sequence goes on from OX589603.1 coordinate 5,740,788, forward strand.
GGACTGAACAACTTCTGGCAGTTCTAGCAGCTGGACATTAGTTATGCGGGCGCGGGACGGCCAACTTTGACGGGCGCTTCAATGTTGTTCTCATAACTAAATTTGTTTCATAGATTGGTAGTTTATTGGAGAGGACGTTCTATTTCATTTATAACGTACCACAATATCGGCTTGTTTTTGCCTACATAAGAAGTAATAAATTACATCCAAGAAAAATCTCTAATTACTGAAAAAGGTCGGCCCATTTCGATCAAGATGTTAATTAATACACTACAACCTAGCATATCACTCACAATTTTACGTTCCCACTGCTGGGATATAAGCCTCCTCTCTGTGAGAGAGAAAAGGCATTTTTTTTTGCGTCGCGCGCCGCAGGTACTGCATGCAACTGCATTTGCACTGTGCAAGCCTTGCGTGAGTTGTGCTAAGGAGGCGCACCAAACAATTGCAGTAACTGCACGCGTGCAGCTCGCGAGCGGCGCATTCACCAGTTCCGGACACGCCCTAATAGTGCTGGTCCGATTACGAAAATATAAAACCTTTACTACAGCTGAGTACCAACAAGCTTTCCATCCTAAAAAATAAACAGTAAAAAATAAACAACAAGAAAAAGCGCAAACTCAAGCTCAAACTCATTTTGGTCAACTAAACCATTTATAGGCACTTTTGTTTGGTTAAGGAGTCAGAGAGATGAAGCATCATTTTGCTGTAGTATTTTACTTATATGTGTAAGTTTAGATCCTCCCACTCACTTGCATTGATGAACTGGTAGGTTCCTGTGAAGAGCGTGGGCGGCGTGTACATCTTGTCGGTGTAGAAGGAGAGCGCCACGGCGCGGTGTAGCGACACGCGGCGCCGCGGCCGGATGGGTCCGCAGTAGCGCCCGCCGAACGCCGAGTTGACCAGCTCGCCCGCCTCCAGGGACGCCATCTCCGAGTAGATGTCCATTGACTCGTGGTTGCATCTGGATGAAGCATTATTATTATTAAAATTATAAGCCTTATAATGTTCCCGCCACTGGGACACAGGCTTCCTCTCTATGACAGGGTGTGAGCGTAGTGTCTGGTTGAAGAGTTTATGATAAAACTAATCTTACGCCCGGATCCATTAGCACAAGGCGACAAATAATACCCAAAAATATTTTTGCACCGTTGTGCAAGGTAAAAACAATGCGCTTTGATTTAGACATTACATTTAGGAGTCACCGAGTGTTCCAGAAAACGAACATAACTGTGTGATGAAAATGAAAATTCTCTATAAAGAATAAGTAAAGCAGTGAACTTGCCGAAGCTTTTGAAGGACATTATCTTGAGAAAAAATCGGTACTTTTAGGGTTCCGTACCCAAAGGGTCCAAACGAAGCCCTATTGATGTCACTCACGTGCCCTACTGTCTGTCATCTGTCACACAGGTTTTACAGCCAAACGGTTGGAGCTACAGTTTTCAATTTTCACAGTACAAGCATCTTGTGATGACCCAAAGCCATACACATAGTAAAAAATCATTTGGTACGGAACCCTAAATTTGCGAAGTCCGACACGCACTTGGCCGGTTTTTTACAAGGTAGGTACTTGTTATGTATTAAATTAAGAAGTTAATAAATCAGTCATCAGTGCAGTTTTATATTATAAATTACTTCTTTGCTACAATAATGACTCCAAATGATCGATGAGCTAAATTATACTTGCCAAGAATCAAGTCCAACACAGAAAGTTGAAAACATTTCTTCTTGATTGCAGTTAATATTAGATCAGTAACATTAATACTTAACTTTATATTAGATCACAAAGTCATCAACAAAACGAATATTTCGAGTTTAGCGGAATACATCACGCGAACTTCATCCAGTCAAGGTTCCCCTTCGCGGAAAAGTTTGACCTAATTTCTAAGTCTATACTTATGCACATAAATAATAGTATTGGTAGAAAACATGTTTGTGTCTCAAGTAATGAGGGAAGGGTGAAAGGGATAGGTATACTCACGCTGGTAGCTCTCCCACTGCGGCTCCACTGGAAAACAACAAATAAGTGAGCGATAAAGTCAAATAATAGTATGTTATGATCCGAAGGTGCTATGTTCGTACAGGCAACAAAAGAGTTTGGTACTCATAATTGATTGCACGTTCTTCTCCATTGACATCTATATTTTGTATCAGGTAGTTACTTTCAATTTTCTGATTAACTGTCCAATTCCTTGACAGTTCAAAGGTAATTTGGCTTAATTGAAATAAATACAGTAGACTCTCACTAATCCGACACTTCAGTACTCCGGCACATCCGGCACCCTCCATCTGAGCCTACTCCACCGCTCCCTACATATTCTCTTATTCAATTAGGACATTCTAATTTTTTTTTAATTGTCTTGATTTAATCTAAATATTCCAATACGCCGGTACCCCCGGGTTTTTAATATTGCCGGATTAGTGAGACTACTACTTTGAGTTTACACAGAGAAGAAATGAATATCTTGGCACAATTAATAAACCGACAAAAGAACGATGCCAAAATTACACACGTCATGGTCATAAAGGACGGAAGGTTATAGTTATATGCCTGGATACTAATCTGTTTTGTTGACTGTATTTCTGCACATATGTGAGACGCGGTTTATTTGATTTACTTTGTAGGAGTTGCTGATTGGAAATACTCGAAGTTCAGAACTTCTGTTTCCAAAGCAAAGTTATAAATTGATTCGAGGAGCTAGTAGTTTAGTGATTTTACTGGAAATGTTGAACAAAGTCGTTTCTTGTTACCACACAATGTTTTGACTTTAATTTGTTGTTCGGTTTTTATGAAAGAGATACTCGTAAATTCATAGAGTAAATACCTACACTTCTCGCCTTAGAATTATCAGTAATTTAGGTATAGTGTTAGAAATGAATTATGTTTATGTTATTTTTAATCTACTAATTTATTTATTTCATTTGTATTAAAATGTTAAAGTGTTTGAGGATAATATTTAAAATTTGTATTGACATCCGATGTTCGCGTGCGCAATGTTTTTTTGGTACTTGTTTTGATTACGTATCACTACGTAATCAAAGCAAGTAGTTCTCCCCGCTTTAGTGGGGAGACCAAGCAGATATAAGCTGGCGCGCGCGATCACTCGAGTCAGTTGAAGACTGGTAAGCGAAAGCAATACTCAAAAGTACATTATTTACAGTGAATGTATATGTATAAGAATATTTACAGTGAACATTTATGTGTAAAGAATATTTATTACGTGTCATAGGAAATAGAGAAGCAATATACAGATTTAAAAATAAACTGAAGTGTTTGATTGTCTACAACCCCTGGTATACTTTATATCAGAAGTGGTGTAAGCCGCGCAAAAATGGAAAGTGACCATGAAACTGAACGTAGTTCTAGACGTAGACATAATGCGCGTTCTCAACGTGACAGTTCATCTGAATCGGTATCAGAATCCCGACGCAGAAAAAAATCGCGTGCTCAACGTGAAAGTTCTGCCGAGTTAGAACGGAGATCCCGTCGCAGAAAAAGATCTCATTCTCGCCGAGACACAAGCGTAATATTGAGAACCAGGTCTATGCGGAAAAGAAAACGCAATAAGACGCCAAGTGATCAAGCAGTCGGTGCAAACCATAGACATGTAACTTCACACAGTCAACCGATAAATGGAGCCATGACACAACAGGCGAGTACCTAGTGTTTATTTATTTATTTATTTTAATTATTTTTTTTGTCTTCTACCCTTTATGAGTTTTCTTTTTACATACTTACTAAATGGTGCCGATTCTCTAGTTCAATAACTAAACTAAAATTGGGGAATCACTATCTTTTACTAAAAGGCGGTGTGAGAAAAGGAGGGCTATAGCTATGAACTGAGTCAGAGATGTCAAACTAGTTTGCGCCTTGCGCTTCACCGTGTTTTTAATCGTCATGTTTTTACGTGTACCTTTAATTTGTATGGAAATATCAGTTCAACTAAATTTGACACCTCTAATTTACGTCCGCCTCTTTCTTGTTTTATTGAAGGGAAAAAGATAGGGATGGCCTAAAATAGGTTTAGTTTGTGCACAACAGAATCCGCACCAATACCTTTTGTTTGGGAGTTATATTCAGATGCACAACATGGTTTAAACTCTTAAATTAAAAAATAGATCCTCTGCTTGAATGCATATTTGAATTAATACCGTTAAAACTTAAACAGCTGTTGCAAACATTTAAAGTATTTCTTTTTTTTCTGATTATCTATTTTAATCACTTTCCCTTATCTTATAAATGATTCTTATATTTTAAAAACTGTACGTGTCAAAAATGTTTTTTTTCAGTTAATACCAGAAAAAGAAATTCGCAATGCTACTACAATTGAATCAGTTCCTGAGCCAGTTGCCGATACATCGGGAAAAAGGGTGTATGAGCTGCCTCCCAACGTAGATGTTCGTGAATCAACTCCAGCAGCATCGCAGTTGCAGAGTGTTCATGAACCAGTTGCGGGAACTTCGGGGACAAGGATATTTGAGCCGCCTCCCAATGTATATGTTCGTGAAACAACTCCAGCAGCATTGCAGTTGCAGAGTGGTCAGAATGCAAGTATTAATATTAGTAATAATGATTTTGCCTTACTGTTACAAAGACTTTTAAAACCTGCTGCATATGGTATCTCATATGATAAAAACATTATACCAAATTTTGATCCTATTCAGAAAAATCAGAGAATTGATCACTGGATTACAAAGGTTAACGAATGTGCTAAAATTTACAATTGGACTGACGAACAAACTGTTCACTTTGCCCTACCAAAATTGACAGGCCACGCTAAGAAATGGTACGAGGATCTTCAAACAATTCTTTTAACTTGGACTGAATGGCAAGAGCGGTTAATTAGAGCTTTTCCTTCTGAAAGTAACTATGGTGTTTTATTAACAGAAATGTTAGATAGACGAATGAAATTAGGTGAACCCATAGAGGATTATTATTTTGATAAAATAACCCTTTTAAATGCTTGCGATATTCACGGAAAGAAGGCAGTTGATTGTTTAATATTTGGAATAGATGATAGGATGGTAAGGTCGAGTGCTTCATCGGCTAGACTAACTGATCCAGAAGAATTTCTCAAATTCTTAAAAGACTTCGGTAAAGAATCTAATTCACGTGTCACTAATAATAAAACTGATTTGATCTGTAGTAAATGTAACAAACCGGGACATCGTAGTACACAATGTCGTAGTATAACTGACATTGTATGTTATAATTGTAAAGAGAAGGGTCACAAAACCTTTACTTGTACAAAGCCAAAAATTAAATGTGATAAGTGTAATCGGTTTGGACACAAATTTACCGATTGTTACTTTAACAAATCGAGTAACAACACTAAATCTCAGCCCCAAGACAAGAAAACTATGTTAACTCGTTCTGATAAAATTGATGACAAATTTCGTAAACAAGTAATTATTAATGATACCATTCCTTGTGAATGTTTTATAGATTTTGGTAGTGACTGCACACTTATTAGCCAAGAAGTAGTTGATAAAAATGGGTTACCCAAGTCTGAGAATGATTTACCGGCTATCCGTGGATTCGGAAACAACATATATACACCTTTAGGCCAGACTCGTATTAAATTATCTCTAGGAGAAATAACTGCTGAAATAGATGCATTTGTGGTACCTTCAGTATTGATCGAGCCGTTACTTGTAGGTCAGAACTTTACAGAACTACCTGAAGTATTAGTAATTAAAACAAATGATAGATTAAATATTTTGAAACACACAGATTTATCTGAATTAACCAATTTACCAGCCGAAACAAGTAATCAAGAAAGAGTAGTGTTACGTATCTCTGCTAGCACGTCTATAAAAGATTTTGACTTTATAGACTGCACAAATGATAACAACGTGAATTGTGATTTTCTTATTGAACATAGCATTAGAAATATAGGCCCTATAAATTATTGGGTGTTAGGAGGAGTATACAATTTGCATGACGGGAAATGTAGGGTTGGTATTAAAAACTTATCGAAAGAATTCGTTAAATTTCAAAAAGGTTCTGTTTTGACTAGAGCTAATGTAATAACTCAAAGTAAGGCAAATACCGCTATTAATTGTAAACGAATCATGGACACCACTAATTTAGAACCGATAAATCGGGAGGATGTCAATATTAATTCTGATCTTTCCGATGACCAAATTAATTCAGTTATAGAGCTCATAAATAAATATAGAGTATGTTTTGCTCAAAATATGTCTGAATTAGGTTGTACTAGTTTATCAGAAATGAATATTGAATTAGATGATAAAACTCCTGTTGTACACAGACCTTATCGGCTTAGTTATGTAGAAAGAAACGTTGTTCGTGACATGGTTAGCGAACTTTTAGACAATGATATTGTTGAAGACTCAAAGTCATCCTATGCAAGTCCCATCATATTAGTTACTAAAAAGACTGGAGGATATAGACTATGTGTGGATTTCAGAGCCCTTAATCGTAAGACAAAGAAAGACCATTTTCCTATGCCTCGTATTGATGATCAATTAGATATGCTCAATGGTAATCAATATTTTTCTAGTTTAGATTTAGCTAGCGGGTACTACCAGATTCCGATAAGAGAAGATTGTAGACACCTCACAGCCTTTATAACTCCCGACGGGTTATATCAATTTAAAAAAATGCCGTTTGGGTTGGTCAATTCTCCAGCAGTTTTTCAGAGGACTATAAATAGAGTCTTAGGAAATGCTAGATTTAACTCTGCTCTCGCTTACATGGATGACATTTTAATACCGGGTAAGAATTTTAATGAAGAATTCGAACATTTAGAAGAAGTATTAAAACTATTAAAGGAAGCCGGTTTAACATTAAATTTACAAAAATGTAATTTCTTTAAGACTGAACTAGAATATCTTGGTTATGAGATAAGCGAAAGCGGAGTTAGACCAGGGCGAGCGAAAATCACTGCGGTTGAACATTTCCCTACGCCGCGGAATATTCATGAAGTTAGGCAATTTATAGGACTAGCAAGTTACTTTAGAAAATTTATCAAAAGTTTTGCAACTATAGCGCGTCCCTTAACTGATTTGACTAGAAAAAACTGTCCATGGTATTGGGGAACAGAGCAGGAACAATCCTTTACTCATCTGAAGGTTGCTCTCATTCAACGTCCCTTATTAGGAATGTATGATCCTAAAAACGAGACTTTCCTACATACCGATGCAAGTAAATACGGTTTAGCCGGAATATTAATTCAGAAAAGTGAAACAGGGGTCACTAAACCTATTGCATATTTTAGTAGAAAAACCAGTTTAGATGAACAGAAATATCACGCTTACGAGTTAGAAACGTTAGCAGTCGTAGCATCGTTACAAAGATTTCGTGTATATCTTCTGGGATTAAAATTTACGTTAATAACGGACTGTAATGCCGTACGCGCAACACTTACAAAAAGAGATTTAGTACCTAGAATAGCACGTTGGTGGATAGCAATTCAAGAGTTTAACTTTGACGTTCAGTATAAACCAGGGCATTCGATGTCTCACGTTGATGCCCTGAGTAGGAATCCTCAACCTCAAGTATCGGAAAATTGTCAAGAATTTATACCATCCATTCTTAGAATAAATCAGGAAGACTGGCTACTGAGTTTACAGTTGAATGATGCTAAAACTCAGCGTATTCGGCAAATGTTAGAAGATGAAGAATATATTGATATTAAAAAGAATTACGTTGTAAAGAAGAATACATTATTCCGAAAAGTAAACAATGAGCTAAAATGGGTAGTACCCAAATGCGCTCGATTTCAATTGTGCAAGTTAAATCACGATGATATTGGTCATTTCAGTATTGAGAAAACCTTAAATAAAATAAGAAAGGATTTCTGGTTTCCAAAAATGAAACGTTTTGTCAGTAAATATGTTAAATTTTGCCTCGAATGTGCATATAGCAAAGAACCGGCAGGTCCTAAAGAAGGGTTTTTACACCCGATACATAAGGTTGACAAACCATTTGATACAGTACACATAGATCATTTGGGACCCTTCATAAAGAGTTCTAAAGGGAATTGTTATCTGCTTCTCTTAGTAGACGGTTTTACAAAATTTTGTCTTTTAAAACCTTTAAGAAACGTGAAGTCTTTACCTACTATACGTGCCCTGGAAGACATATTTTCTATTTTTGGCTACCCTAATAGAGTCATATCAGACAGAGGTTCTTCTTTCACTTCTAAGGATTTCGAGAAATTCTGTAAAGAATCAAACGTTAAACATATTTTAAACGCCGTAGCATCCCCTAGATCGAATGGACAAGTGGAGAGGTATAATAGGACGGTGTTAGATGCTTTGACTGCATATACAGATAAATTAGGTGAAAGGCTTTGGGACACTGTCTTAGGAAAATTACAATGGGGATTAAATAACACTATGAATAAAGGGATAGGAAAAGCACCATCAGAAGCTTTATTTGGGATACAAATGAATAGCAAAGGAGATAATATGTTTTCAGAAATATTAAATGATACACGTCAGCAAGGTTCATTACAAGAAATCAGAGAACAAATAAGTCAATACATTAATAAAGATCAAGATAAACAAAAATCAAGGTTTGACACAAAAAGAATGAAAGCTAGAACTTACACTGTAGGAGATTTAGTAAAAATATTAAAACCAGTCCCTAGCAATGACGGAAAAAGTAAAAAACTACTCCCTAAATATACAGGACCCTTTAAAATATCTAAAGTCCTTGGAAATGACAGATATGAGGTTTCAAGTATAGAAGGTACTAACATTTCTCAGAAAAACTATTGTAATGTCTGGGCCGCTGATCGTATACAACCATGGATCAAAATCACAACACATGAAGATTCAGAAAGTGACCTTAGCAATAACGATTCAAGCAGCGATTAAAATATATAGATGTCACATGCAGCAAACTAAGTTTTTCTGTAAAATGTATAATGTTATTTACTAACAAATGTAAGTGTTGATAGATCCACTTACGAAATGTGATTACTTTGTGAGTGTTGATAGAGCCACTCCAAGGTAATTGATATGATTATGAGTGTTGATAGATCCACTCGCAAGTTTAGACGACTATGAGAAGTGTTGATAGAACCACTATCATAGTCGGATGCACTGATACAAGTGTTGATAGATCCACTTGTGTGTATGTGATTACTTTGTGAGTGTTGATAGATCCACTCCAAGGTATTTGATATGATTATGAGTGTTTATGAGTATTGATAGATCCACTTAAAGGTTTGATACGACTATGAGAAGTGTTGATAGATCCACTATCTTGGTCGGATACACTGGTGCAAGTGTTGATAGATCCACTTGCAACTGTGTGATGATACAGTGTGAGCGTTGATAGAATCACTCCACGATATGTTATACCAAAGCCTAATGAACTTTGTATGACATTAGATTAAATAATTAGATAATGTTGTAAATGATTTTGCATGCTCGTAAGTTTGAGGACAAACTTTGTATCAGGAAAGGCCGAATGTTAGAAATGAATTATGTTTATGTTATTTTTAATCTACTAATTTATTTATTTCATTTGTATTAAAATGTTAAAGTGTTTAAGGATAATATTTAAAATTTGTATTGACATCCGATGTTCGCGTGCGCAATGTTTTTTTGGTACTTGTTTTGATTACGTATCACTACGTAATCAAAGCAAGTAGTTCTCCCCGCTTTAGTGGGGAGACCAAGCAGATATAAGCTGGCGCGCGCGATCACTCGAGTCAGTTGAAGACTGGTAAGCGAAAGCAATACTCAAAAGTACATTATTTACAGTGAATGTATATGTATAAGAATATTTACAGTGAACATTTATGTGTAAAGAATATTTATTACGTGTCATAGGAAATAGAGAAGCAATATACAGATTTAAAAATAAACTGAAGTGTTTGATTGTCTACAACCCCTGGTATACTTTATAATAGGTTTTGCATGATCCGAAGTATCGAAACAAGAGCACTGGTTTTTTGATTCCATTTAAAAGAGCGTCCATTTACTTTAGCACTTTCCGATCTTTACAATTATTCAGCTAGACACGGCTTGTCGGGGTCGCAGGCGTTCAGATTGCAGGGGACTCTGTTCGCCCACCGAGTGATCCCAGGAAAGACGGTGGCACTGCGATCAGGTGCTGCCGTGAACAGCGAGGCCCAGTACCCCTATACAGTTTCCCCAGGGATATGCCCTTACAAGCGTTGTACGGAGAGGGTTCCGGGGTGGTCTTTCAAGAGGTCACGGGAACCCTTCCATGTGCTGTTGCTAATCACCGGAGTGGTTTTAGTGTGGTAAAAATCTCATACTCCTTGGTTTTTTCCTCAAAAGTCCAGATCCCTTTTGATTTCCCAAAAACAAAAAAACAAAAAGATACGGCTTGTCTAAGAAATAAAAACCGGTACATACTCTGGTGGCTTGCCCCGCAGGTCGAAGGTGCGGAACTCGACCTGCACGCGCTGCCCCGGCGCCGCGAGGAAGGTGTACAGGCACTGGCGCGTCTGGTTGTTGGGGTTCAGCAGCTCGGGCGCGTGGAAGCTGCCGTTGCTCGCGCCGCCGCGACTCACGAACGTGCGGTCGCACTCTGTGGGGGAAAGACGAGAATTTAGTAAGATTTTTAGTCAAAAGTGCTCCATCTTCGACCACATGATCGCTTACCATCAGGTGATATCTCACCTGATAAAAATATTAACAAATGTTGGTTTCGTAGAGCTTGCTGTAAATTGTTAAAGATTTTTTTTTTATACTTTGCCCCACACTAGGAATTACTTCGTGTATCGTGGGTGCGTTCACAAACATGTAAGCTCACGTACACAACACACCTAGACCCGGAACAACTAACCGTAGTAGTTAGTAGGCCATACAAATATTTGTTCCGTGCGGGAATCGAACCCGCGACACGCAGCGCAGCAGTCAATCCCTCAACCACTGCGAAACCGAGCCTTCATAAAAGAAAATTGGTCTTTATAATTAAAATAATTTTTATATGTTTAAGCTTACAGACTTTAGTCAAGAATATGTAGGTAAGGAAATTATTCCTAAAAAAAAAGAGTGGCACTCCGGGAGTGCCGACAGAAGTGAAAACTTGAACAACGCGACTAAAGAAGTTTTCACTTCAACCCGCTACGCGATGCGCTACGAGACGCGTCGTAGCACTCGTAGCGGCGGGTCGGTGTCGCGCGAATTCAATAGTTTTTACCCATTTCAAAAATGCCCAACGCGCCTAAAGAAGTTTTCACTTCAAAAATAAATAAAGACAATTGTTCTGCGTGTGTTACGAAAAACGTGTTTCTTCAACACTTTTAATTTTATATTGTGCTGAACGTTATTAAATGTTTGTTCTTAAATAATTCTCAATACTTTGATATTTATATAGATCACAGTTTTATTTAACTTAGTATTGGCTTCGTTTTGTAGTCAAGTTGTAAATAAACCTTTTTGCCTTCATCATACTTAAACTTTTTTAATTTTCTCTTTCCAACACTACTTGGAACTTAGCTCTGTTCTTCTGTAGAATCCCTAGAATCAGTTCGCATATTTTCATTCCTCTCTAAAGTTCCATTGTAGTTCTACGCGAAAGATGCAATCATTCCGGCTTCCCTCGCTGGCTTTACTACTGATTGCATAGGAGGATGAAATCTCAAATCCATTATGTATGTGTCGCCTCATGATTTTCACTTTGTGTGCAAAAAATTGAGTACTGATTCATTGTAGAAATTAACTAACATTGATTTTATTAGGGTACCGTACCCGAAGGGTCCAAACGGAGCCCTATTGTTGTAACTCACGTGTCCGTCTGTCCGTCTGTCTGTCTGTCCGTCCGTCGTCTGTCACATATTTTTATTTTAGATGGGTTTGCTCTTGACTCTAGTCTAGAGGTGACAGAGACAAAGTCGACGATGGAGCGAGCTTACCCAGAAGAAACTTGTTCACTCTAACTTTGAAGAGATTAGAGTTGTGTGCGGAAATACAGACGCAGGTAGAGAGTTCCACTCCTTTGCTGTGAGCATTATGAAAGACGTTCGCAAACGCTTAGTGCGAATTCGTGGAAAAGCAACAAGGTAGGGATGGTAACTTGCAGTACGTCTAGATGTCCGTTGGTAGAAGGGGGTCGGTGAGATGAGGTCGTGGAAAGGATTTTTCTTTTTATAAATTTTTTGTGGAATTTTGTTACGAAGAATTTTTAAACTTCTCATTGGCCTATGAACTTGAAATTTGGTGATAATGTTTAATGTTAATACCAATATTTGGTACGGAACCCTTTTTTTTTAATGTTCGAAATCCGACACGAACTTGGCCAGTTTTTTTTTATTCACAACCTTTTTATTTTACTCAAAAACTCAAAAGGGGTCCTTCATCCGATTTAATTCTTTAATTTAATTGTATAATTTAATTGTTTAATTTAATTGTTTAATTTAATTTAGACTTGAATTAAATTCTACAATTTGATTAGTATTACTGGTACAGTTTGATTTGTTGCAATTTGATGAGTATTACTACAAGTACATATTACTGGTATAGTAAATACATAATATTCATTCATTACAATAATGCCTTGTACTTAGAGTCATAACGATTTCAGGGATTGCATATTGCATGTATATTATTAGAACATTGCGCAGGCCATTCTTGACCATAGCAGGCATTGGTCCATGGATGAGTGACCATCTTCACATACTGAGTCTCCTCCGTGCCTCGGAAAGCACGTTAAGCCGTTGGTCCCGGCAGTCAATCGTGGATCTTTGACAGTCGTTACAGGTCGTCAGAAGCCCGAAAGTCTGACATCCAGTCTTACCAAAGGGTATCGTATTACCCAGTAACTACTGGGTTGTAGAGGTCAGATAGGCAGTCGCTCCATGTAAAATACTGGTATTCAGCTGCATCCGGTTAGACTGGAAGCCGACCCCAAGATAGTTGGGCAAAGGTGCGGCAGTTTGATTGACATTCTGTAGTGATTACCCGATACCATAATGTATAGGTAGTTAAATTAATTTTTAACTAAAGTTCGAACAATGACGACGTAAAATTGTATAAACAAATTTAAAAAAGATCTGGTTTGAGTTTGTACTGGAATACTAAAGGATTAGCGGGGATAAAATTATCATCATCATCATCATCAGCCTTTTATTGTCCCCACTGCTGGGGCACAGGCCTCCTCTCTGTGTGAGGGTGTGGGCTGTAATCCACCACGCGGGCCCAATGCGGGTTGGTGAATGTCACATGTCTTCGATTTTTTGGTTCTAGGACATGCCGGTTTCCTCACGATGTTTTCCTTCACCGTTTTGAGAGCAGTGGTGATGAAATAATTTACACAAAGTAAAGCGCCTGCCTGGGTTTGAACTCACCACCTACAACTTGTAAGTCGCGGCCAATAGCACTGGGCCACCACTGCTCCGATCGAATCAAATTATAATAAAATTATCAGGATCCAATAATAAAAAGCTGGGTGTAAGGCTGTGTTAAAGTTTTACACTGTTCAACAAATATTTTTCATACGCAACTACTTACAATGTCGCTGCTACGCTCTGCTACGGCTACGCTTTCGTAGCACATTTGCTACGTCAAGTATCTACAAGCCTTTTGAAGCTTGATTCTAATTTTCATTTTGAGCTCATTCTAACACTCAAGTTGAATTACAATATTAAATTATGTTATTTTGAAGCGAATGTTTGTCCAACATTTGTATCGCACAAGTAGCCAGCTTGATCCCCGTCTCGTTGTAATAAACACGTCACAGGCAGCCCACATTGCTGAAGGGCCGTGTCCCCAAAATGTCCCCTTTGTAACCACCTACGCCCTTACGTTCCTGAAAAACCGCGATGACGTACGCGGGCTGTAAGCTTTGTTCATTTACAAATGGGCATGAAATAACATTGATAAACCTCGGCAAGAATGAGAGATTGTTTTATCATTCTTTCACATTTATTTTTTTGATAGACGTTTAGATTGTTCCCGAGAGATTCTTATTGCTTTGAAAACAGTTATGTAATAATAGCTTTTAATACATATTAAACCGTAATTATGAACATTCCTAACAAATATACTGGATGTAGCGGAAATGGGTGGTCTTATTAGGGTTCCGTACCTAAACGGTAAAACGGGACCTTATTACTAAGACTCCGCTGTCCGTCTGTCACCAGGCTGTATCTCATGAACCTTAACAGTTAGACAGTTGAGATGTTCACAGATGATGTATTTCTGTTGCCGCTATAACAACAAATACTAAAAAACAGAATAAAATTAATATTTTAGGGGGCTCCCATCTGCCCAGGGGTTGAGGATAAATTCGAAACAGAGTTACCTCGCCCCTGAGCACTCAGGGCAGGGAAAGAACAGGGGTGGGTTTTAGTCAGTAAGAGTCTGACACGCCCTCTCGCTCCACCCAGAGCGGGAGATGTCATTGGATGATTTCCCACCCTACAAAAAAAGGGGCCTCCCATACAACAAACGTGATTTTTTTGCCGTTTTTGTAGATAATGGTACGGAACCCTTCATGCGTAAGTCCGACTCGCACTTGGCAGGTTTTTAAATACTGTTCCGCCCATAGAAATGAACAATGTTCTTCAAGATCATCGTAGTAAGAAAGTTGTTCACTTTCTTTGGCAGAAGCAGTACCTATCTAAAACACGCCCACCCATTTCCGTATAGAATGAAATACACTCTGTATAACAGTCTGTTCTATTCCAGTTTTCTGTATGGCAATTGGTGCCGTTAATATGACAGTCAAATGTAGAAGAAAAGAAAGAAAATACGTTTATTTACGGTAAACATGACGCACAAAACAGAGAAACACAACAAAAAAAAAATGTGAGCCGTCACGGGACGCCTGGCAGATGTGAAACATCGACATTATTTTGTAAAAGTAATATGCAGAAAAGAACATATTGTGATAGGAACTAAATATGTCATAATGATAAATTTTTTCCAGATAACTCTTTATTGAATAAACATTTATTTTCATTAAATACAAAAAATATTATTATTATTATTATTTTGTAGTATGGCGATTACTTTACTATTTGATGGTGTAATAACAAAACAAAAAAACATCGTATAGCGTGGCGACGCGTGCGCCACGGCATGCGTCGCCACGCCAGAAATCGGTTTTACGTGCGGCTGTAGATGTTTCACATCAAAAAGAAAAACTGGGGGGAAACATGCGTCACATCCACGCAAAACGGCCATCGCTCAGCTTAAGTGCTATGACACTATGCAAGACAGAGTCCCAGCGCTGGTTTGGGTGTAGATTATTTTAACACATCAGAATCTTCAATGTTCACTAGACTTCGAGAGTATCCCCAAGTGTATTGTGAATAATAAGCCTCTATAAAAAAAAATACGTACGCCTTACATTTTAAGAGTCAACCTTGCTGCCTTAAAGCATGTTAAAGATTAGCCACACTAGTATCGTGTACCAACAAAAAGCTTTTTACCTTCACGTCTGAAAACCTGTAGAGATTTAGTACCGAAATAGCCGTCTTTAGCGACGCTGCTCGAGGCACTAGGTAAGAACTGCATTCTGGGGAAAATAGCGTGGATTCAAAGGCGTGTTCACGACTCGGTGGGTAAGGCTCCGGATAGGGTGAGGAGCTTGCGCGGGTGCTGATATATAAAACCGCTGTTTGCGCTCATAGTGAAGTCGCTATGGCGGACACGGCCTTTCTAGCGAGCATGAGTCTACTGTTTTTCCTTGAGGAAACACGTGTTGCCTCTACTACATGTGCTATCAAATATTGAAATGTTATCAATATTATTACTGATTTTTAACCGTTTTTTTTTTAAAATAAGGCATGTAAGTATGCCCTTTAGTGTTTTTATTAAAATAAATTATTTGAGTTTGACTGTCTTTTTTTTTGATGGGTGTGAAATCATCCAATGACATCTCCCGCTCTAGGGTGGAGCGGAAGGACGTGTCAGACTCTTACTGACTAAAACCCACCCCTGTTCCTTCCCTGCCCTGAGTACCCAGGGGCAAGGTTACTCTGTTTCGAATTTATCCTCAACCACTGGGGAGGCATCGGCCATGACAGGCCCCGTCATGAATGCTGACAACTCCATGAGGCGTGCGTGGGACACTACGCGACGTCGACTCTCGGGCCTAGTGCTGATCTCGGACCTGGTGCTGGACTTTCACTGTCTACTGCAACTCGCGATGCACAGTGGCCCCATTTTTTTTTAATCCTGTGGAAAGCTTCATGGATGTCCTCCACCGAGGGGTCGTCGGAGGCGTCTGTCAGGCTCTTACTAACTAAAACCACGCGGTGTTCTGCTGCTACCTTTGGCCGGGGTGCTGGAGTGCTTGCGCATTTTATCATGCTCCCACGGCTAGGTGTTGGCACATTAAATTCATGCGGTCCCCGTCAGCCTCTGGCCCCCTACTCGCACCCGCCACCGCGTCCGCGCCCGCGCCCGCACCCGCCCTAGTCACCGCGCGTTCACTCTGGACTAGGCCAGAAACAGCGTCAGACGAGCGACGCGATGCAACAGACAATATTCTTTGTTAAATGTTCGCGTACGAGGCATTGTTGTAACACTTTGAGCAATGTTGACGAGAAGTAGGTTACTTAGCGCAGATTTTGTCCCGGTTCTATTTTTTTATTAATTTGGTCGTCGACTAGTGTCATGAACTATTTTTGCAGAGAATAAGGTAGGTACTAGTAGTTTGTGTGATTGCAGATTAACGTTTGTCGAATAGTTATTTTTAAGTAGATTTTGGTATTTAAAAGCATTAATTTAAATATGATACGAATTATCCAAAATCACTTGAGGTATTTTAAAACATCATACTCGGATAAATTAAATTCATTAATTTAGTTTCTTATTCTAAAATAGTTACGAGAGTTCACCCAAAATAATACCGTAAAAAGCCAGTTTAATTTTAGACCCTTTAAATTATTAAAACCCACTCCTTTATCTCTCAAACAATGAACAAAACCTTTCAATGTTTTACGGACCCATGTTTTAAACACACAGCAAGTCTTTGTTACGAATAGTGGAGCCGAGTGTAGTGTGTAGCGAAGTTCGTACCATTTGGTAAATGTCGCAAACACTCTCAACTTCGGTCAGGTCATGTTTCCAGTCTATTCCTTCTCATTGCTAGCTGTTAGCGGCCCATTAAAACTTTTCCTGCCACAACCCTGGTATAGACTCGATTAAGAACTTCTTTACATCTTTTTTTTGTAAAACATTTTTAGACAAAGGCACTCACGCTTTTTAGGGTTAGATTGTGATTAGATGTTAATCTTTATGAAACTATAATTAACTATTATTGACGTCTTATTTCTTGTTTATTTTTTTTTGTGGTTTTTGGAATCATCCAATGACTTCTCCCGCTCTGGGTGGAGCAGAAGGGCATGTCAGACTCTTACTGACTAAATCACACCCCTGTTCCTTCCCTGCCTGAGTGCCCAGGGGTGAGGTAACTCATTTTCAGAATTTGTCCGCTACCCCTGCAGGCACCGGCCACGATTGGCCCCGTCAGTGGTGGCTGACACTCATCTCTTTGAGGCGCGCGTGGAACACTACGCGCCATCGACACACGGGCCTGGTGCTGATCGGACGGCGAGCTACCCACCGCTCGCCATCCGCAGGCCCGGGATTATTGAGGTCTGAGGTAGATGACAAAGGTTGCTTTTAGATGATAATTGTACAAACTAAACAACCTTATTAAACCTCCGGTGTTTTTGATGTTCGAAAGGCTCAATTTCTCAAAGAGAAAGTGACTGTGCCTTTAAAAAAAATAACTAAAAACCTGCTCTGAAAAATGAAGCTGTTTAGCACTGAAAAAAACACGACAATTTAGATCTACACACCAGTATGATTAAAATAATTATGACTAAAAATCATACAGTACATGCTCGGGTTTCACATTAGAACAAAAAACACATTAACAATGGTAACAATTCCAAATCGCATTCGATGGGAGTTGACAGTAGAATGGAGTTACATAAACGTTAACCGTATTGTATCGAAAATGGGATGTTTGTGATAGGATCTACATTGTGCGAGGGTACTGCGCCTATTGGAAACACACCAGTTATAACGTTTTCCCACGTTCTCCTTCGTATCAATTTTATTCGCTGAAGTAATTTTTTGAGCTGCGATAATGTGACGTACAAAATTGAATTTTATGAGGCCTTTTCGGCTCGCCGGATCAATTTGCGCGGGTGGCACGGTAAAAGGGTTTGGTAGTGACTGGCTGTGCGGGACTGGACGTACATTCGTGCAGTGTTGCGAACGGGTGACACAACTATGGGCCGCTAGAATAAGATCTCTTGACAAAAATTTGGTGTTTGATTACGATAAACATGGCATACATGATGATAAGATTTATGTACGTAACTGTGATTTTTTGTATCAAAATTTTCGTTAATTCTCAATTATTTTTGTGTAGTTTACATTCTTGTAACAATTTCATTAAACGTTTTTTTTATGTAAAATGTATTTATCACTTTTGTATCTGTTAACATCGCATTAATCTGCAGACAATATTTAAATTAGAAAACCGGTATGTAATCAAGACATCCTCTTTTCAAAGAGGATCACTATATTTTTCTGCTTCGAGATCTTATTGTAGCGTTTTTTTGTTAATTTATTATTAGAAGACGTACTTGGAAGTTTAGTAGGCGAAGGCTCAGCGAGCGACGCGCGGCTCGAGAGCTCCGTGGTCTCTCCCGCGAGCACTGCACAAAAATAATACCTAGTTATTTGAGACCAAGACCAAGTCCCACAGCTGGGCAAAGGCCAGCCCGTACTTCCAGTTGCTTCGGTCCAGGTCTAGTGTTAATGTGGACCATTGGTCTATTTTGTCTAGTTCGTCCCGTTAGTGGGCTTATCTTGGTCATGCCCAGTTATGCAGAGTTACGAGCTTTGGGGCAAAATAACCACAGTCAGAAGATGGCGGGACCCACTCACTACTTTATAAAAGCCTTTACATAAGCTGTACTTCTCAAAATTGTTATTTAATGTAGAAACAGCTTACAAAAGTTTAGTTTGAACAGGCTTTTTTACTTGAGAACTATCCCCATTCTCCGCCTGGCACTGTGGACGTGTATAATTAATTCACGCGCGCCGTACTCCCGACCTTCCGCACTCGACGGCACTCCACATAACTTGATGAAGTATCCTCACACGTTGGAGTTGTGAAGAATGTACAAATACGAGAGAGTATATCAAATTGAAGGCGTTTTCTTCGTTCAAGTTTGTGACGAAATTTGAAATAGTTATGAATTTGTGAAGTTATCGAGACCTAATTAGGTATCACTACATAGTTTTTCCGCTAGCTCCTCCAAAAAAGCAGCGGTAAGTCGTTAGTATATTACAAAATAATTGTTACCTTTTTGTTTTATAATCTTGTAAACGTCGTGTCGCATCGAAGCCAACGACAAATGTTTAACTCAATATATCTTGAATAATGATACTTTCAGGTATCTACCCAGCTCACGAGGTATTCTTATCTCCTTACATTCCTAAAGCAATGTGAGTGGAATATAC
This sequence comes from Polia nebulosa, assembly GCA_951329385.1. Taxonomy (NCBI): domain Eukaryota; kingdom Metazoa; phylum Arthropoda; class Insecta; order Lepidoptera; family Noctuidae; genus Polia; species Polia nebulosa. The sequence goes on from OX589603.1 coordinate 5,760,237, forward strand.
ATCTTATTTTGAAACAAAATTGCGAACGAGTCGCAATATGGCTGGCTGGAGACTTAACGTCATTTCTTTGAGTATAATTTTATATGCCGCTTGTACATATATTAATTTTCTTTTAGCCCGTTTATCCCATTACTTATTTATTAGTTTAGTTCGCATCAAATAAATTAGTTAATTTCCAAAAGGGAGTTTTAAGTTTTAAGCAGAGTTGACAATCGAGAATCTTTTTTTTTTGAATGGGACTAGCCCGCCAGACTATTTCCAAACCACTGTAACTTTTGTAAGCTAGAATCAACAGAGGCGACCACCAGAGTTCAAAGCTCGACGAGTCCCAGAGAAACATTAAACTGTCTTGGGTCCCGCAACGAAATTAATCAGAAAAGAAGGCGTAGGAGTAAGAAAAACATAATTTTCACAAGCTGGAGACAGAACAAAGCTAGGCAAAGGGGGGCAAACTGGGATGAGCCCAGTTGCCAAGCACCACTGGTTAAAAACACGAATATTAATGGGTTCTAAAATTGTGAGCTGTTACATTTGATTCCAATAATAGGTCTATGGCAAAAACAAGTTTCCACAAGGTTCAAATGAACAGCTAGGTATAACAATCAGTCATCCTCAGTCCTCATCAAACAGAAGTACTCAAGACGAAGATAAGGTACCGAAGACATGCTTTCAGCAACGCCTAGCTTTTTTAACAGACTTCTAAAACAGGAGGAGGGTCTCAATTCAACTGTTTTTTAAAGCTGGTGCTCCTCATGTGGTTCTAATTAAATTTGATGAAAAACTTCAGAGATACACAATGGAACTCTTCAATAAATGATAGTGAACCTTCCGGAATTGCTGTAATCGTATGTCTGTTTATTGTTTACACCACTTCATAACATAACATCACGCTATATTTTTGGGGCTATCAATTCGTAACATAACTAACCAAAAAGTAAAAATTTAAAAAAACTTTTTAACAAAAATATACAACTGACTGCCTTAAATAAAAAAAAAACAAAAAAAAATGCAAAATAATTCGGAAGTCGGTGTTTGTATTTTGTTTCTTCGTTATGTGACACCGACTTCCGAAAATAAATTTATTTTGCATTTTTTTGTGTTCTTATGTTATAGGGAAATCGGTTGTATTTTTTTAACCAACTTCCAAAAGGAGGAGATTCTCAATTCGTCTGTTTTTTTTTTATGTTATGAGATTTCTCCGCCACTTATGAATACATTTTGATGATTCTTTTTTCAGCACTTTTTGAAAAAATCAACATAAAAAAAATATGACGACGACTACACAGATGACGTTTTGGTTGTCTCCAATTATATTCAAATTCCATGTTATTGGGGTTCTCCATTCGGGCATAACTTTATTGTTTAGTTTTAATTCTGGGGTACAACTACTGAAAAGTGAAAAATGTTTTATTTTTACAATAAATACAACCGAATTCTAAAAATTGCAAAATAACTTTAATTTCGGAAGTCGCTGTCATATGATGAAGAAACAAAATACAAACACCGTCTTCCGAAATTAAAGTTATTTTGCAATTTTTAGAAATTGGTTGTATTTTTTGTAATTGTAAAAAAGTTTTGTTTCAACTATGTTAGAGCCGGCTTCCAGTCTAACAGCTGAATTTTACATGAAAACCAGTATTTTACTTGGAGCTACTGCCTATCGTAACTCCATCACCCAGTAACTGGCTGATACTCCTTGGCAAGTCTGGTGTCGATTTCAAAGATTTTCTGGCTTTTGACATACGTACTTAAGTACAACCACAGATAATATAATGCTAGCGTATTATAGTACAACAGATTGTAGTGGGTGTTCTTAATAGACAGAGCAGACCACAGACTGCTTGTTATATTATACATTTGTATCGTAGATCTGGCAAGCGACAAACTAAGCCCTCTGTGCCCGGCGCCGCTCCACAAACTTCGCTAATTACTGAGCCAGATGTATGGGAGACCGCAAATCCTGAACTTTAGGAAAAATACTGTATAATGAGTACAAATTAAAATGTTTGTTATGAATTTCAAAGCCACTTTGTGATAAATTAAAAGCTACTTTATTGTTAATTTTTTGCATAGTTTAAATATTCTTTAAAACATTCAAATTCAGAGATCTGGCATTTAAAATTGGGATACTAACCTGTGAGACTAAACGATTTGTGGATTACTTTAAATGTGATAAAAATGAGAATATAGATACTGCTTAAAGAAATAACAGATACGGAATAAATACTTTAAATGTTGTTTCTTTCGTTTCACAGGTAAATATTTACTGTCTACGGATAACTTTATTAAATAAATAAATGTAGTAAGTACTTCATAATTAATAAAACTTTCTTTTTTACAGAGACACGCAAAGATTTTATTTCATTGTATTAGTGAAGTGGAAAGATTTTGATGTGAAAAATCTACTGGCGCCGCTTGGCAGTAAAATCGACTCGAATACCGTAAAGTCATGATGCCCCCACCACGCCGCCGATCTCGACTTCCTTCTCCCTAGAAACATCTATGCGAAAAAGTACACACAACTACAACAAGTTGTTGTTGTAGTTGTGTGTTGTAACAACAACAACAACTAACAACAACAACAACTAACAACAATTTTGAATTGTAATATTAAAATAGATGTTTTATATCTGCCGGGCGTCCCGTGACGGCCAAATTTTTTAATTTTTTATTATTGGTAGACTCCCGTTTGACCACTATCTCACCTGAAGGTAAGTGATGATGTGGTAGACGACACGTTTGCATCTATTATTATATGTATTTATTTGATTAAGGGTTACCAACGAGACAAAACAACATCTTCAACAATGTAGAAACTTGATACACCACACATTATCATGTGATCATACACAATTATCGTTAACCATCAGCTGTTATGAGACGCCGGAGTGTTCGAAATTACCCCTTTTTTTTGGAACGCAAAAGGCAATAGAAGGCACTTTCTATAAGAAAAAATAGAAAATTGACAAAAATAAATTGGACTTTCCATACAAAGTTATCAGCAGATCAATATTTGTATAATAATAATAATAATAATAAATTATTTATTGAAGCAGTTTTCATTACATTTTACATGAAATTCCCTGGCTCCCGAACTAGTTTCAAACTGTATTACAGGAGCCAGTGCATTCCCCATAAATTAGTACAATTTCAGAAAATTCAAAATAACGTAAGAGATAAAAAAATAAAAAAAAAACAAAACAAAATAAAATTACCATTAAAACAAAACATTGTGGAAAATTAAAATTAGAATTTAGAATTTAGGTCGGAAAATAAAAAAAAAAAAAAAATAGTCAAAATCGTTAAACAACGTCAAAAATTAAAATCATGTAAAATAAATTAGAATTAAACAAAAAATAATGTCCAATGTTACCATCATTCCCAAATATTAAAAACAATGTCAGAAATTAAAATTAGAATCAGAATTACAACCAATATCAATGTCCAAAATTAAATTTAAAATGTCAAAAATTAGAATCATACTTAAAATTCAAATTAAAAAAAGGCAAAAAGAAATATGATAAAATTTTTAAAATAATCAACATTAAATTAAAAACAAAATAATCTTAAATAAAATAAAACAAAATCAGCATGCACGATAGTTTGTGGAGTGTGGTGTGTTAGTGTATGGGGGGTAAGAATTTTTTTTGAGAATTTCCTCAGGAAATCTTGAATAAAGTTGTCCATATTGATGAGCAGATGCAGTTCTTAAAATATGACCACACCTTTCCGTTACACCCTGTATATGGGTGGGTTTTAGGAAGTAAGAGTCTGACATGCCCTCCCTCACCGTCCAGAGCAGGAGAAGTAATATGACGATTTTTGAACCTCAAAAAAAAAGCTTTCACGTTATGTAAGACACTCAAAACCCTCAAGGACTCTATTACATTCATTAGATTAAAAGTGTTATAAATAACTCCAAGATAAATTATACAATTAATTAAAGAGTTGATAACCGGCTCCTCAGAATTATTCTGAATAAAACAAATTAATGAATATTCAGCCGGCTCTGTGGAAACTGTCGCACAGCATTTGGGCCGGAATTCGAGACATAATTCATAGTTGTTTTATTATTCCAGTGCTTTAGTATTTACATTTTAGTTCATTGATATTCTGTATTCATTTTTAACCGACTTCGAAAAAGGAGGAGGTTATCAATTCGGATGTTTGTATTTTTTTATTTTTTTATGTATGTTCGGGCATAACTCCGTCATATATTGACGGATTTGCAAAATTCTTTTTTTGTTCGATAGAAGTTTATTCAGAAATGGTCCCATTTAAATTTCAAAAAGATCTGATGATGGGTTTTGGAGACAGACAACGGAACTCTTCAAAAATTGACAGCAAATCAACCGCGATTGCTGCTATCGTATGTCTATGAATTGTTAACACAGTTTAATGGGGAACCACAACTAAAAAGTGAAAAATAAAAAACTTTTTACAATAAAATAGAACCGACTTCCAAAATTAAAGTTATTTTGCACTTTTTTTGGAAGTCGGTTCTATTTTTTTGTAAAAAAGTTTTATTTTATTAACCGACGAAAAAAAAGGAGGAGGTTCTCAATTCGACCGTATATATGTTTTTTTTTTTGTGTATGTTCAGCCCTCATTTTGAATAATAGAGGCTTTATTCCCAGATAAACAAACACTGAAGGTCCCACTACACGAACAAAACGTTTTGTGAACACATTAATTGTGCGTACAGATGAGGAGTGGAATTCCCTGTCGGAGTCAGTGTTTCCTGATAGCTGAAAGAGTGAATAAGTTACTTCTAGGCAAGCGTGCTCCATCGTCGACCACATCATCGCTTACCATCAGGTGAGATAGTGGTCAAGCGTGAGCCTATCAATGTTAGAAACAATAAAAAGTTCTCAAACCGAGGTAGATAAAGATAGCCCACTGCGTATTGATGGGATCAAACCATAAAGGTAGATGACATAAATGTTTTATTTTAATTCACTGCTAGTTTTTCAGGAGGTGAAATACTTTCACATTTTATCTTTCACTGATGAACTTAAGCATATTTTACAAATACGGTGGAGGTCTGCCCGCTTGGGCGGAGCACCGCCGTGTCCTCGTGGATGCGATAGGTGACGTGGATGATAGGGCCATGGTACGGAGCGAGAGGGAATAGGAAGCAGTCTCCTCCTTCTGCGAAGTAATAATGCTTTCGAAGGCGGAGGCAGGACGGGTGAGGGAAGCTCAACGGAGTGGTCCTCACGGCCCCGGCCGCTACCACCGCAGGAGAGGCACTGGGCGTAGGACATCGCGAGACGATCTCCGGCCACAGTAGATGGGCCTGCGGACGGCGAGCAGTGGGTAGCTCGCCGTCAGATAAGCACCAGGCCCGTGAGTCGATGGCACGTAGTGTTCCACGCGCGCCTCAAAGAGATAATTGTCAGCCATCGTGCCCATCGTGGCCGGTGCCTGCATGCCTAGGGGTAGCGGATAAATTCTTAACATGAGTTACCGCACCCCGCGGCACTCAGGCAGGGAAGGGACAGGGGTGGGTTTTAGTCAGTAAGAGTCTGACACGCCCTCCCGCTCCACCCAGAGCGGGAGATGTCATTGGATGATTTCCCAGACCACAAAAAAAAAGCATATTATACGATAGTATTTTAATTTTACGACTCTCGACAGTCGAAGTCGCCTGGAAAGGATTTCTTTAGAAATAAGCATCACCTTTGTACCTATTTTTACCTGACTGCGCGACGCAAGGGAGGGTAATGTGTTTATCAGCCTATGTATGCATGTATGTATGTTTGTTCCTTTGTAGCACTATAGAGACCAAACGCGTCCGTCAAAATGCGCCCATTTTGATAATTCTTACGTCAATTGATTAGTCTTAACTTTGCAAGTGCTACTAAAGACCTAACAGTAGTTTAAATACAAAAAAAAAACACAACAATATACAATATGACGACAATCAGACGCCATTTTGTGAAAAAGAAGAAAATAAAAATCGACTAACTATATTAAGTCGGGTATCAAAATAAAGGGTTCGCGGAGGCGATACCAAAAATATAACTTAGTAAAATGTAGAAAAAAAATTTGAATATTTTCTAAAAACCCGACTGTAAAAAACAACATTAGTTCCAAAGACGTCACTTTTCAAGCAGTCTGATGCAGTTGGTGGCATGAAATCAATAATTGAACTAAAATAACAGCCACCACCTGCATCAGACTGCTTGAAAAGTGACATCTTTGGAACTTTTGTTGTTTTTTACAGTCGGGTTTTTTGAAAAATTCAATTTTTTTTCTATTCCTTATTGTCTATTTGTTTTTTGTGTGTACATAATATAAATAAATAAATGTAGCCTTGTTACTGTTGACTTGTAGATAATTAATTATGTTTAAAATGAATTTATTATTTATTGCTTTTCTACACTGAGATGTTATCAATAAAGTTTTGTAACTCTAGATACTCTTCTGGGTTTTATTAGGGAATTAATACATTATTTAAATATAGCATCACACGCTGAGGTGTTGAGTGTGAGTGAATGACACAAGCAGGTCACGCCTGCATTATAAACCACAGATTAATAATTGTTTGGACTGATTTCACCGCAACGCATTTTAGTGAATTCTCTCTCACTCATTAGCCAAAATAATGAGATAATCCGACGTGAAACTATCAAAATAAAATCAATAGTGGATTATAAAATGGTTGCTATTTTACTTGCATGATAATAATCGTGCCAGGGATTTTTACTTTTGCACCGTAAGTATATCGTATTTTTTTTGCAATTTTGGGGTTTTAAGACAAGAGTGAATAGGTTACTCCTAGGCAAACGTGCTAAATCGTCGTCCTTATCATCGCTTACCATCAGGTGAGATAGTGGTCAAGCGTTTGATAAGTTTGAGGTTTTTCGTAAATAATTTCAGCAAAAACCTTGGATAGTAGGTAACAAATGCTGATAAGCTTTGTATCCTTTGGTAATCGATACCGCTATCAGCTAATAGGTATCGATTTTGTCTCATATCGATGGACACAAAAACAACGTTAACGTACCCAGGCAAGATCACTAAAGATTAAAATCGTCAAAAGATAACCAATTACTATCGCTAACATGACCATGTCACACACACACACACACACACACACACACACACACACACACACACACACACACACACAGTAGTGGTCGCCATTTAGTGTTTTTCAAAATAAAATCCATCTAGCCGTTTAGGCATACATCAAAACATACATACTTACTCAAAAAACATTACCCTCCTTCTGAGGAAGTCGGACAAAAGTGTGACATCGTCTTTGTATAAAGGTCATAGCACACATATCAACTCGGAAAGGGATCGTCACCGTATCGCCTTTCATCTCGTCGTCAAACAGGCGTCAAATTAACGTAAGCACGTAACCAAAGCGGATCAGCAGCTCCGGTACGTCGACTCGCGGCTACGGCTAGGCGACGCCGCGCTTACGGCTCACCGACCGCTGGTTGATCTGGCTGGCACATAGTTTGAACCGTTTTCGTTAGTTTGTTTTGAAATCTGTCCAACAAATTAAATAAAACACGCGCGCAATGCGACTGGAAGTTGCCTTGTGGTTGTGAATGACTTGACAGCACGTTTGGCAACAGGAGTGTGCTGCAGGCAAGCCGCGGGAGGGGTGAGACTGAGAGGGCACGGAGTGACGTAAGCCAGGGGCGACAAGCCGTAAGCGTGGGTTGCACCGGTTCGTGAGCTTGTTCCGAGGCGAAGCGATTACGTAACAATTCCGATTAGTGTGCGTTGCAGTATAGGGAGTTTCATACAAAGAATGCTGCACGGCTCGAGTTGATACGGCGACGATCCCTTTCCGAGTTGATATGTGTGCTGTGACCTTAAGGGTCTACTATCGGCCAAGTGGCGCCCTCATTGAATAAAAATCGTAGCATAGCATAGAAAATAAATATTAAAGAATCCAAAGTCACGTTTGTTACAAAGAGGATAGTATTTTTACGTTGTTAAAACAGGTCTCAGAATGTTTCGTATCCAAAGTAGTAGGCAAAAGTACAAAAAACGGCCGTTTCTGACACTTTTGTCTACTACTTTGGATACGATAATAATTCAGGTGATGTTTATTTGGAAAAAAGTTTAGTAATAACACTTGAAATTCATTTTCGTAAAACAGTATTACAAAAAAATTGCCACGCTGACCTTCAATATCTCCAGAAACAGTGGATTCCCAGGTATGGTCTGGAAAAAAAATCCAAATATTGGGTAGAATATGTGGCTTCAGAAACTGTCTTTTTACACCCGATTGATTACAGGAAAACTTTAAACCAGAGAAAAATATGATTAGTTGGCCGGTTTGTTTAAATAGAGATTACCTACTACAATATTATCTACAGCAACCGCAATCTGATATGGAGGGCGTCAGACTATGTAAAGCATTACAATTTGCATAGCTCGTAACGTTTGGTCATTAGAATATTGTGTACAACATGCATAGAATATGATCTTGACACACAGTTCGCGGCAGAACTTACAGAACATGAGTTAGTGACACAAGTAGGAATTGGAACCGTAACGTAACTAGAGAGGTTTGCGACAACACACTTCACTACTTTATCGCTTCTCACAGAAGTATGCCATGTGAGCACACAGTATCTTCCTAATATCCTTTCCTACTAGCTTCATAATAAATGATAAATGATTTTATTTTTGTAAGTAGGTAACAACACTTTTACAAGTCATAATTTTTGTTTTGTCCGTTTTAGCTAGATGAGGCCGATGTTTCCTAGCTTACTACCCTGAGAAGAAACACCGAAACAAACTCAGAGGTCAAAGTTTCTTCTAAAGTGTTCAAATCCATACAGTATGTACTGGGCAAATCATATGAGAACGCTTTCCTCAAAAGCTCATCCTAGACATAAACGTACATGCTATGTCTGGGATAAGCTTTTGAGGAAAGCAACACGCAAATTCGAGTGGACTTGTCCAGACAGTGCAAGCATTTGTCAGTTATCGTGAAGCTCAACTCAGAACTTTGAGGAGCTCAACCAACCGACGAACAATACCAAAGTAAGGACAATTCTCAAACTGCCAGACAATCATAAAAATCTACATGAATATAACGACACACATAGTTCTCGCATTCACATTATGCTATATGAGAACTATGCAGCTTAGTGTCTGTAATTGTCTTTTGAAGAAAGAACCACACATATTTGAGTAATATTATAAAGATACTTGATGTGATGATGAATAATTTGCACAAAGTAAAGTAGGGCTTGCTCTGGGTTCGAAATCACGACACGTACTACATAGGAGCCATTACCACTGGGCCACCACAGCTCAAAACTGGCCTCATTCCACCACGAGGGCCCATCACCGATGGGCCCGCGTGGTGGAATGAGGCCCATTTCCTCTCAAGCGAGGCCTGTGTCCCAGCAGTGGGAACGTTCACAGGCTGATTATGCTTTTTATACTTATTGTGTGTTAATCAATCTGCCTCAACGGATGAACGGTTTGGATGAAATATGGTAGCCTGGAAGAAGGCATAAGATACTTTTATACCGGTAGTAAGTTTAACTCTCGACTTTTACACGAGCAACAGCTCATTTATTTATTGGTAATTAAAATTTTAACACAAATAGAAGTAGGGTAGTATTTTGATAACATTTATATGGGACCACCATATAAATGTTATCAAAACTGATTAAGCGCTTTTTGAGAAACTGAACAAAAACGAAAAATACGTTTACCGCGATGACGTTTTGGTGTACTCCAAATGTTTAAATTCCACGTTCCATGTTATTGGGGTTTTTAGTTGTGGGGTATAAAAACTAAAAAGTGAAAAATAAAAAACTTTTAAAAAAAAAAACAACCGACTTTAAAAAAAAATACACTAAAAATTAAAAAATAACTTTTATTTCGGAAGTCGGTGTCAAATAACGAAGAAGTAAATTACAAACACAGACTTCCGAAATAAAAGTTATTTTTTTTGAAAGTCGGTTGTTTTTTTTGTAACAAAGTTTTTTTGTTGAAGTTATACTTCTTTTGGAGCGTTAGGGAAAAATTTTGAGAATAAATTTTTACGATGCGAGCGCACACCGTCTCAAAAAACCTACAGCCTGAAGTTAGCTAGAACCGACACCCTGAAGTTAGCTATAGTCTGTGGTTCACGAAGAATGATTGTTTCCTTTTTGTAAACTTTGTGACAGTTTGGTTTTTTATCTTGTTACGCCAAAGAAGTACCTATAACTTCTTACGTGCGTACATAAGTACACACAAACTTTTTTTTATTGTTGCTAGGCACGCGTTTGACCACTATCTCACCTGTATTTGTCGGGAACCAATAGCCGACAGAAACGATCGCGGAGTTCGGGACCGTCGATGCGTCCTCTAAGAGTTTTGCAGGATACCGGCTCATACAGCCATGTATCTACAAACTTCTTGCCATCAAACTAAATTATTCCAGTTTCCATGCTCAAGCGTCGTCATTAGTACGCTATGCATAACATTCATCGAATATGTTCTTGACTCGTAGTTCAAACACTTGCAGAACTTAAAGGACATGAGAACTATGTTGTTGGGAACTGTGACGTAAGTACAGGTTTGTAGTGACAACACACTTCACCAATTAGTAGTGATGTAGATAAGTAAGATCCCAGAGCTGCCAGACTTATTTATTTTCTGATAAATACAATTTGTGGGACTAAGTAGTGTTTTTTTTTTTAGGGGGGTGGGAAGTCGTCCAATGACTCCTCCCGCTCTGGGTGGAGCGGGAGGGCGTGTCAGACTCGTAGTGACTAAACCACCCCTGTTCCTTCCCTGCCTGAGTGCCCAGGGGTGCGGTAACTCATTTTCAGAATTTATCCGCTATCCCTAGGCATGCAGGCACCGGCCACGATGGGCCCCGTCAGTGGTGGCCGACACTAATCTCTTTGAGCCGCGCGTGGAACCCTACGCGCCGTGGACTCACGGGCCTGGTGCTGATCGGACGGCGAGCTACCCACTGTTCGCCGTCCGCAGGCCCGGGTACGGTGTCAGGTACTAAAGATACTCCTGCCTAGGGGTTGAGGATAAATTCGAAAGAGTTACCTCGCCCCTGGGCATTCAGGGTAGGGAGGAACAGTAAGAGTCTGACACGCCCTTCAGCTCCACCCTAGAGCTGGAGAAGTCATTGGATGATTTCCCACACCCGCAAAAAAAAGGTGCTAAAATTACTTATTCGAAATATATGTACTTATATTATTCACTTTTTTTAAAGTTTGAGTGCTGATTTTCATGTCTGTTTTGCAGAATATTGTTAAATAATTCAAGTTAAACACCTAAGTAGTTATTGTAATACTTTAAGAGCTGGTCGTTACCTCGAGTGAGGTCCTATTCACAAGGCCGAAATTTGGGCAAACAACGAAAATGAAAGTCAGTGCTGATTTGGGAAGGTGCTAAACGCCTTGTTTGGTTTTTCAAATGTGATATACATGAATTCAGAATGGCAGTTGGCCCAAACTAGCAGGTATTCGTACGTTCTAAGTACATGCTAACACTCTACTCAATCCCTCACATTTGTGTGTTTTAATCAGAAAACCAGTAATGCTTGGCGGCTCTGGGATCTTGGGCCAAACACGCTGTATTTACCACAGTGCATACAGCGCGTGTGTATTGGTCACACTAGTATTATAATAATATTATCTGTGGTGTCACTAACTTGCAACAAACACAGGAATGAGTGGAAAGATCATAGAATTATTTGGAAGGTCACGAAATATGTACTCGTACTTTTTTTTTTGTGGGGTGGGAAATCATTCAATGACATTTTCCGCTCTAGGGTGGAGCGGAAGGGCGTGTCAGACTCTTACTTACTAAACCCACCCCTATTTCTTCCCTGCCCTGAATGCCCAGAGGCGTAACTCTTTTGAATTTATCGTCAACCCCTAGGCAGACTCGTACAGTATACCTACATTAGTTTTTTTTTTACCTGTCTATGTAAATCCTCCTCCTAATATCATAAATGCGAATAGAATCCTATTCCTACTAATATCATAAATGCGAACGGAATCTTATTTCTACTAATATCATAAATGCGAACGTTTGGATGGTCGGATGTTTGTTACTCAATCACGCTAGAAAGGCTGAACAGATCTGGATGAAATTTGGCACAGAGATAGATAATTTAAAGAGAGGGGGAGGGAGTTCATGGCTGAAGTAATAACAGCCACATGGGTCGACCAATCAGGTTAAGCTACGCTTGCCGGAGTTGGTCCGTGGATGGGTGACCTGTAAAGGATAGGATATGTAAATACCGAGACTCCTCCATGCCTCGGAAAACACGTTAAGCCGCTGGTCCCGGCAGTCAATCGTGGATCTTTGACAGTAGTTACGAGTCATCAGAAGCCCAAAAGTCTGACATCCAGTCTTATCAAGGGGTATCGTATTACGCAGTAACTGGGTTGTGGAGGTCAGATAGACAGTCACTCCATGTAAAATACAACAAGGTCAAAACACATTGTACTCCTCCAAATCTCTTAACCAAAGACGGGCCTGTAACCGATGGTAATGAAATCTGTGAAACTTTTAACGTCTTCTTCTCAACGATCGGTTCGACACTCGCTAACTCTATCCTAACGACCCAACAAAAACACAATGTAGACACAAAACAGACAACAGTATGTACTCATCAACTAACTACTTTTACACCATGCCAAACGGAAGAAATCTCAAAAATAATTCTTAGTCTTGATCCAAACTGTAGTGTAGGGATTGACGGGATAACCACAAAAATAATAAAATGTTTAAGAACCCTAATATCAGACAAACTGGCCACTTGCATCAATCAACACCTTGCTGAGGGAACATTTCCAGATGCTCTGAAAATCGCTAAAGTTACCCCTATCCATAAATCTGGCACAAAAAGTGACCCAAACAATTACCGCCCTATCTCCGTCCTTCCTGTCGTGTCGAAAATCTTTGAAAAAGTTGTTTATTCGCGATTAGACAAATACCTCACCTCTATTAACTTCCTTTACAAACGACAATATGGGTTTCGTTCTCTGTCCAATACTCTATCAGCCACAGCAGACCTAATAACAGTAACACAAAACAAATATTGACCAAAAAAAGATAGCACTAGGTCTTTTTATAGACCTAAAGAAAGCTTTCGACACCGTTAGCCATTCAATATTGCTACAAAAGCTCAGCAACATGGGTGTTTCAGGGGTGGCACACAAAATAATTGACTCATACCTAAAGAATAGGTGTCAAATAGTGAAAATCGGGGAATATCAAAGTAAACCACACAGCACAGGCTCATTCGGTGTGCCCCAGGGATCGGTTCTTGGACCACTATTCTTTCTTATTTACATCAATTCCGTGCACGAAATTTCACTACACGGACACGTTTCCCTTTATGCTGATGATACCTGTCTTTTTTACTATGGCACTTCGATTGACGATATGATCAACAAAGCGCAGGAAGATTTAAACACACTATCTATCTGGTTCCAACAAAACCTACTTACGATTAATGCTGCTAAGACAAGTTATGTCATTTTTAAACACAAAAATAAAAAAATACCAGCTCACCCCCCTTTGACCATTGATAATCAAATAATACAGCAAAAACAGTACGAAAAATACCTTGGGCTACGAGTAGACTATCAGTTAAATTGGAAAATACAAATTGATCATATCAGATCCAAGTTATCCTCACTTATGGGCTCACTGCGCAATGTTGTTCATTGCCTTCCCCATCGAGTGCGCCAGACTATTTACAACTCGTTAGTGAAGCCACATCTGATGTACCTAGTTGAAATATGGGGCAACGCGCCAAAAACTAACCTGAAGGACCTACAGATCGTACAAAATAAAATTATTAAACTATTATTCCACTACGATTACCTTACACCCACAGTTAAAATTTACAAGGAAACGAAACTCATGACCATTAAACAACTTCATGCATACTGTACCAGCATACTCATTAGAAAAATTTTGAACAAATCCATTCACACACAAATACACTTCACTAAAATACATCAAATACATAATCGTAGCAGTCGTAGAAAGGATCACATTTTGCTACCGCGAGTGAGAACCGTCAATGGCAAGAGAACAATTATTTTTGCGGGAGTACAACAATATAATAAACTACCTAAAGAGGTAAAGAATGCGAACTCGTTTAATAGTTTCAAAACTAAATTAAAAAAGAACATACTAAATGACCTTACACTAGTGCCATAAATAGACTTGCCCTACTGTTGTGTTGCTTTATTGTGGCACCGGGTTCGCGTTCCTTATCTATTATGAACATTTGCGACCATGCTAATTGTTTCTTTTGCGGGTGAATTGAAAAGTTTTAAGTTCGTACAAAGTGAAATGTTATTGCGTAAGTGAAATGATTTTGATATATAAAAGTGATAGCTGCTTAGTTTGTATGTCAAAGTTCTTATAGTATAAGTTTTAAAAAATGTTCTCAAGTAAGTGAAATCTTTGTAATTTCTTATTGAGAAATAAATTTCTTTAACCATAAAATACTAGTATTCAGCTGCATCCGGTTAGACTGGAAGCCGACCCCAAGATAGTCGGGAAAAGGCTAGGCAGATTGATTGATTGAAGTACGCGGACAAAGCTTTGGCAGAAAAAGTGTTTTATGGTTATACTTCTGTACTTTATGGTAAAGATAAAGATCCAAGTTATCATCAGACATTGCTTTGATTTTGAAGATTATCAGCAAAATAGCCTTAAGATATTTAAATTTGGTGGAGGTTATCATTTATAGCCCAACAGCTGTGCATACATCCGCATGGAAATTGAAAATTTCCCCACGGTAATGAGTTCCAAATTTCATTCAAATCGGTGAAGCTGTTGAAGTGTGATTGATTCATTAACATCCAAACGTGCAGACATTTGTAACATTAATATTAATAATTCAATTCAATTCAAAATTCACATAAGCCTACATGGGCTATATACCTTATAGGATTGAATGTGTCCTGTTTTCTGCTTATGACCAACGAGCTAAGGCTAGAAATATCATCCCAAGGGAACATTCTACCCGGGCCTGCGGACGGCGAGTAGTGGGTAGCTTGCTGTCCGATCAGCACCAGGCCTGGGAGTCGACGGCGCGTAGTGTTCCACGCGCGCATCAAAGAGTTGTCAGCATTCATGACGGGCTCGTCATGGCCGATGCCTGCTCAGGGGTTGTGGATAAATTCGAAACAGAGTTAACGTGCCCCTGGGCCATCAGGGCAGGGAAAGAACAGGGGTGGGTTCTAGTCAATAAGAGTCTGACACGCCCTCCTGCTCCACCCAGAGCGGGAGATGTCATTGGATGATTACCCACCCCACAAAAAAGGGCACATGCTCCTGGGATGAAAAGTATCCTTTGTGCTATTCCAGACTATAATCTATTTCTATGCCAAATTTCATCTAGATCCATTCAGCCGTTCTGGAGTGATTGACTAACAAACATCCATACATCCATCCAAATTTTTGCATTTATAATAATACTAGCTTCTGCCAGCGGTAGCTCAGGTTATAATCTATCTGGCTGTCTGGCTGTCTTCAGCCGTTTTTGCGTGATTGAAACACAAACATACAAACTTTCGCATTTATAATATTAGTAGGATTAGCAGGGTAGGGATTAGTAGGTATATCCAGCTGGGCTCGAGGCTATGAGCCACACGTAAAAAAAACCGAAGAAGTGCGTGTCGGTCTTTGCACATTTAAGGTTCCGTATTAAATGTATTTTTGACTATTTGTAAGTATAGCTTTGGGTTAACAAGATGCTTAGGTATACTGTGAAAATTTGAAGACCAGACAGACGGACAGACGGGCACGTGAGTGACAGCAATAGGCTCCGTTTGGACCCTTCGGGTACGGAAAAATCTCTCTCTCTCCTAAAGTTATCTAACGGTACTATGTACGTCAACTAATAGTGCCGTTCGATCGGCTCACAAGTGTCGAATGTTAGTTAGTGACGGAAATAGGGCGCGAGATAACAAGACGACGGTTGCGACATCTAGCGGCCTACATTCTGACACGGCTATTAGTTCCAACTTTGTTGTGATTTCGCGATACTAAGTTGTTCTAAGTATCGACCTAAGTTTTTTGGGTCGTGGGCTGATTAAGATAGAGTGGGACATTCAAAATTCGTAACCTTTTGAACTGCGTTGACTGATTTATTAAGATGATTTCAATGCATTGCCTGATTACTTACTTAAGGCGTATATAGTCGCCAAGTGGAGCCCTCATTGAAATATGTATAATAAATAAATAGGATAAGCTATTTTTTTTTAAAAGTGTGTGTAAAAAAAGAATTTGGTAGTATTTCTTACTACTTTGGATACGAAACATTTTGAGTCCTGTTTTAACATCGAAAAAATACTTTCTCCTCTTTGTAACAAACGCAACATAGGATTTTTTAATCTTTATTTTCTATGCTAAGATACGATTTTTTATTAAATGAGGGCGCCACTAAAGCGGAGGTAGGCTCTTAATATTTTCCTGTAAAATATAATGATACCTCCTTATAATCTATTCATAATAATCATAACTACTCATAAAAAATCATTGTGAAAAGAAAAAGTTTTTCATTTGATATGTCGCACAGTGCGGTTTGAAAAACTTTCCTTACCAAATTTCAACTCTATCGGTCCAAACAGGCTCGGAGCAAATTGACTGTGACAGACGGACAGACAGACAGACACACGAGTGATTCTATAAAGGTTCCGTTTTTTCATTCGGACTTTCGGAACCCTAAAACGAAAGAAGAAAACAGGCAATAATGTTGTAAGGATTAGTAAAATGTGTGCCTAACTATATCTATTAACGTACATATGTAGTAAGAAAAAAAAAACAAAATCACAAGCCAAAGCATTACTTATTTTCAGCCATACCTCAGCTTCCAGTTAAAAAAAGGAAACAAGCTTAAAAAAGTATAATACCCTAACACTGGCAGCTCAAACTTTTCCCGCGTCCAATGCCAGAGTTTAAAAAGTGAATATAAAGGCTTCTAATGGCCGCATAGGTACACACTGGAGGTACGTTACACCTACACGATGACGTCACCACTTCCTGCTTGGGACAACCGCGCTAACTTTGTTGTCGGACGTGCATCGACGTTTCCGCGGTAAATGCTAGGTAATGGAGAACGTACGTGGCGTAGCTGTAGTGTGTTTTCAACGGTCTTTAGAGGTTTTAAGTAATATTTCTGGTCAGATGCAGTTTGTAAAGTTCTCTGTATTAAAAAAGATTTAAAATTATATCATTCTCTTGGACTATATCCTAATGTATTCAGGGTCGACACAACGTGTCTTCTTGTGTGAGTGGTGTTGAGGAACCTACATCACCTATAAGTAGATGGACTGTGTTCGAAATGAATCTGATAGAAATGATCTGTTTGGGGCCTTGAGCTTGAATCGACTTCATTTTAGGCTCAGTCTTTTCAGGTTCATGGCCCAGATGCAAACCATAGCAGTATGTATTTAGTGTACAATGGGACTGTCATACGCATTGGGGTTATAAAAATCCCTAATTAATTAAATAATAAATAAAATAAACATGACATGTCTTCATCTTCCATAGTTTTCTACAGGCTGTAACGGAAAGGTGCGGTCATATTTTAAGAACTGCATCTGCCCATCGATATGAACAAGTTTATTCCAGGAAATCCGAGCCAATTCTAAAAAAAGTTTTTACTTCCCATACAAATATTGATCAGCTGATGATAACTTTGTATGGGAAGTCCAATTTTCATTTTTAGGAATTTTCTATTTTTTCTTAGAGAAAGTTGACCATTGTCATGAGCAGAACTGGCTCTTAAAATATGACTACAACTTTCTAACGGAAAGTTGTAGTCATATTTTAAGAGCCACCCTGTATAAGCTGTCATCTCGGTTTTGCGTATTTTTAGCCTCCCTCTCCTCTCAAAGCCACACACTCGTATTTAATAATAAAAATTAGTCCAATAATGAAATATTTTGTCTCATTTTCGAATTTATTTCGTGCAATGAGTTGTTTAATTCTTAAATCCACTATTGCAAAATAAGGGTCGAATGTTCACCGGTCAATTCAGCGACCCTAATGGAATATACGCATAATAATTATACATTTTTTGCTTTGTAATATGTCTAGACAGGGACACCAGTGGACAAGTGTAAAAAAATACCGGTTTCTCCCCTCGGTTAGTTTGGACAGATGGTTGCAACCAATAGCAAAGCATGAGAAATAGTTCACACGTTCTATTTTCTTTGTACTCCTCTGATCTGTCTGATCACACTAATATTATAAAAGCGAAATTTTGTGAGTGTGTGTGTTTGTATGTTTGTTAATTTTTCGCGCTCAAACGGTTGGACCGCTTTGGATGAAATTTGGTATGTAGATAGCTTACATCCTGGATTAACATTTATGCTACTTTTTATTCTGGTCTACCCGGGTGAAACCGCGGGGTGTAGCTATAGTTAGTACATAATTGATAGCCTACATTAGGGGTCTTATTTAAAAATAAATTAAGCATTTCACAAAAAAAAACATGTTATCAATAATCTTTATCTTCATGTGATTAGTTTAAATACTAATCAACGGGTTTGTAATTAAAAAAAAAATCTATAGAGAATTTGAATTTACAATCCGGTAATCACAATATATAAACAAAGCATATGGTTCAGAGGACACGGTGGAGCATACGGTGGAGGTCTGCCCCGCTTGGGCGAAGCACCGCCGTGTCCTCGTGGATGCGGTAGGTGGCGGCGACCTCCCGCGGAAGAGAAGGAGAAGAGGGAATGAGAAGCAGTCTCCGCCTTCTGCGAAGCAGTAATGTTCGCGCAGTGAAGGCGGAGGCGGGACGCGTGAGGGAAGCTCAGCGGAGTGCCCCTCACGGCCCCGGCCGCTACCACCGCAGGAGAGGTACTGGGCGTAGGACGTCGCGAGACGATCTCCGGCCACCGTAGACCCGGGCCTGCGGACGGCGAGCAGTGGGTAGCTCGCCGTCCGATCAGCACCAGGCCCGTGAGTGGGAGAAGTCATTGGATGACGTCCCACCCTCCCAAAAAAAAAGCATATGGTTATCGAGCTTTATTAATAAGGCTGAATGTATCTACCCACTTATCTATTATAACATCTTCTTTCATTTTAATATTAATTCCGTGGCTTCCAGATTAGATAACTACTTTAAACAGCTTTGAATTCAGGCAAGGATTGATACAATGTTGTGACGTCACAATACAGGTCGCTCGAATGGCTGAACGCAATTTCAAATTCATATTGTTTCCAAATCCCAAATTTTTATTTGTTGTTTTTATACAGTTTACTGTTGTGTTCATTGTTCATAAATTCATATGCATGATATAGATAAGTAAATTAAAAATCTTACACACTTTCTGGCATCTTTACACAAAGATATCTTTACAATAAAATATTGATTGTTTATACATTGTCCTATCGTGATATCTAATACCAGCCTTTTACTGTTGATACAGTAAGTGACTAAGGCAGGTTTAGGGCTTTGCCCTGAGCCGCGGATAAATTTGGCAGAGAGTTACCGCGGCCCTAGCACAAGTAAGAAGTTTTAGGGCCTATTTCACCAATGACACTAATCGCGATTAGTTTAAACTAAACTCAGTTCATGCGTTTAATCGAGATTAGAGCTTCATTTTGCGTTTCACCGAAAACTGGGCGTTTAGAATTTAAAGTAAGTTAAGCTTAAACTAGTTTAGTTTGTAGTGGTGAAACGCAAAATGAAGCTCTAACTTTTTTTTTTAGTTTAACTAATCGCGATTAGTTTCATTGGTGAAATCGGTCCTTAGTCAGTAAAAGTCTGACCCTCCCGCTCCGCCTAGAGCGGGAGAAGACAAGATATTATTTTCGAACCTCAAAAAAAGGGCTTTGCCCTGCAGTGGCCACTCTAGTTTGTGTAAATTATTTCATCATCATTGCTCTCAATGCGGCGAAGGAAGACATCGTGAGGAAATCGGGATGTCTTAGAACCAATAATTAGAAGACATGTAACATCCACCAACCTGCACTGCGGGCCCATATCCACTATGTGGGTCCAGTGCAGGTATTAAGGTCAATTCCCTCTCACTGAGATGAGGCTTATGACCCAGCGGTGGAAATGTTAAAAGGCTGATATGCCTAATTTGCTATGGGCTGATGCTGGGCAAGGCTCTCATTTTAAACAGAGAAGAAGACAAGAGCATTAAGGCGCAGTTACACGACTTCTAATGGTTTTTACTTGAACATCACGTCTAAGCGACTACCTTTATTTCTTTGAAAAAAAATAGTCACACAATTTTCGTCGTAATTTTATATGTGAATAATTGCAATTATATTTTTATAACATAGTGTAATTAATTTGTAAAGTTATGTCTAACGCGGATAAAAAATTAAGAATCACGCAAAAACTATAAAGCGTATTTTTATAAAACCTTCGCCATTTTAGAGATCATTTAATTATTTATATTTTAATTTACGTTTTTTAGTATTATACCTGTTGTTTTATGTATAATAAATTAACAATGCGTGTAATTTTGGACAGCGTTCCTTGATGGGCGAGTCCTATTTTACTGGGTGGACGTACGACGCGTTGTGAGCTCAGCACAAAACACACAAGCTAACGACTCAAGGTCATTGGCAGGTAATAGCGCCTTAATCACCACGCGTACCTAAGACGGCTTGGCAATTATACTCTTAAATTAAATTACAAAACTGTTTAACGCTTTACTAAGTAGACAGAGTTTCTGCATAAAATTGCAACTCAAATCAAACGGCGAATCTGTTCAGTCAACACTGAGCAGTAATTAATGAATTCTTCCTTGCAATTTGCAATGAAGCCGGTCATTTATCATGATTTGCAAATTGCAACCTCATCTCTCAGATTAATTTATTTCATGGCCGATTTATAAGGGATTGGATTGAGTGAAATGTTTTCAAGTGTTGGAATTTATTGGTAACGGTAATTAGAATTACACATTTATCGATGTTAGCCTTTTACGAAGTATTAATTCTTCCTACTAATATTATATGTAAATTAAAAAGTTTAGATAGATGCATGTTTGTAACTCAATCACGCCAAAACGGTTAAACGGTTCTGGATGAAATTTGTCAGACAGATTTTATTTAATCTTTATTTTGGAACATATACAGATTATACAGTTTAGTTGTGTACGTTAATAGCCACATTAGTTAGGAACTGTTTCGTAGCTATTAGCGTCCACCTCCAGGAGGAAGAAGACGTCAGCGTTTCAGATAAGGTAGAAACAAAAGAAAAATCAAAACAAAAAAATGTGAGCCGTCACGGGACGCCTGGCAGATGTGAAACATCGACATTATTTTGTAAAAGTAATATGCAGAAAAGAACATATTGTGATAGGAACTAAATATGTCATAATGATAAAATAAAATATTACGAGTGTAATAACAAAACAAAAAAACATCGTATAGCGTGGCGACGCGTCGCCACGGCATGCGTCGCCACGCCAGAAATCGGATTTACGTGCGGCTATAGATGTTTCACATCAAAATTACTTAACTAAAGTAGCTGTGTGTATTCATTAAGTTGTGATGATGTGTGTGTTGGAGTGTGGAAGGCTAGACTAGATTTTCAAGTTCGTCATAAGTAAGCGAAGACAACCATCCAACTGTGAGCTTTTTGCAGTCTCGAGAGGAATAAGGATATATATATTTAGTACCTTATTAAGAACGAGAAACGGCCGTCTTTGACACTTTTGCTTACTACTTTGGATACGAAACACTTTGAGTCCTGTTTTAACAACTTAAAAATACCTTATCCTATTTGTAACAAACGCAACACAATATTCTTTAATCTTTATTTTCTATGCTAAGATACTAGTTTTTATTCAATGAGGGCGCCACTTACGGGGAGGTAGGCCCTTAACTTGCGTTGAATTTGAGAGAGGCGTCGGTAATTTCTTTTCAGGAACCGGGTGTAAATAGCTTAGTGATCTTTTAAGTACATTTTTACAGAACTAAACGTAGGTATCAATAATGATGCGTTTAGTTCTATAAAAATCTGTGTTTAATTAAACCACATCCCTACCTTCGCTGCGCTACAGTCGGATATAAAAACTGTCATTTCTCATACATTTTCTATTGTGCCAGTGTGTGCTCGGTTCAACAAAGAAAACGAAGAAAAAAGATATTATGGCCTTTAATAAAAAAAAAAGAAAATGGGTACAGCACAGCTGCGGCTGCGATGCAGTCATTTACTAAAGTGATCCAATTTCAAAGTTTTTTGTTGTCTTATAAACTGTAATGCATTTTAAATGGTCCATTGAATGAGCTGTTTTCTCTGGCTCTACTTCACTACTTTTGCTTTTTTAAAAGCTTTCATTTATTTGATTTGTACACTAAGTCCGGTTTTTGGAACGAAGTTCCTTATCGCGCGTTGTGAAAGGGGGCTAGACGGAAAAAATTCTTACGAAAAGTTGTCACGACATCAAAGAGGCTGTCCATCCAAAAAGATTGTGTTGGAAAAACAATCTAATAAAAAAAAATCTTACGAAAAGTTGTCACGACACTAATGAGGCTGTCCATCCAAAAAGATTGTGTTGGAAAAAAAAATCTAATAAAAACTTCTTGTATTTTTGGTGGGTAGGTGCAAGCTACTTCGTTCCATCCGGGTGTCCCTTGACACCTCTCAAGTTTTTTTTTTTTTTTTTTTTGGGGGGGTAGGAAATCATCCTATGACTTCTTCCGCTCTAGGGTGGAGCGGAAGGGCGTGTCAGACTCTTACTGACTAAAACCCACCCCTGTTCCTCCCTGCCTCGAGTGCCCAGGGGCGAGGTAACTCTTTCGAATTTATCCTCCACCCTCGGGCAGGCAACGGCCGTGGCAGGCCCCGTCCTTTTGCTGACAACTCTTTGAGGCGCGCGTGGAACACTACGCGCCCTCGACTCTCGGGCCTGGTGCTGATCGGACGGCGAGTTACCCACTACTCGCCGTCCGCAGGCCCGGGTACACTAAGTCCGGTGACAATGCAATATTATGATACCATCAATCTCAACTGATGATGACGCTGGGATGTTGGAAATGGAGCTCCCTGATGGCAAATGGTAGGATAGTTGAATTTGGGCTAATATGTTTTGTTATCATGTTTTTTTTTTTTTTTTGAGGAGCTCGTGGCTAAAGTAATAACAGCCGCACGGGTCGATCCATCAGTTTAAGCTACGCTTGCCGGAGTTGGTCCATGTATGGGTGACCATCTTTACATACCGACACTTCTCTGTGCTTCGGAAAGCACGTTAAGCCGTTGGTCACGGCTGTCAATCGTGGATGACGGCACGGTCGGCGCATTGGTTGAGCGTTCGACTGCTGCGCTGCGTGTCGCGGGTTCGATCCCCGCACGGAACAAATATTTGTATGGCCTACAGATAGTTGTTCCGGGTCTGGGTGTCTTGTGTATGTGAGTTTACATGTTTGTGAACGCACCCACGATACAGGAATAATTCCTAGTGTGGGGCAATGTTTAAAAAAAAAAAAAAAAATTGACAGTCGTTACGGGTCGTGAGAAGCCCGAAAGTCTGACATCCAGTCTTAAAAAAGGGTATCGTATTACCTAGTAACTGGGTTGTAGAGGTCAGACAGGCAGTTGCTCCATGGAAAATACTGATATTCAGCTGCATCCGGTTAGACTGGAAGCCGACTCAAGATAGTTGGGAAAAGGCTAGGCAGATTGATTGATTTGGTGTTAAAAGAGCAATGATGGCCCAGTGACAGCAACTTACAGGTTGTAAGTATGTTGTGAGTTTGAGCCCGGGCAGGCTTTACTTTGTATAATTTATTTCATCACCACTGCTCTCAAAACGGTGAAGAAAAACACCGTGAGGAAACCGGCATGTCCTATAACCAAAATCAAAATCAAAAGTCATTTATTCAAACTAGGCTGAGAACCAGCACTTTTTGAACGTCAAAGTTCTACATAAAGACAGTCCCTCAAAAAACGCCCGCCCGTCACCACTTCCTAGTGTTTTAGCTGTGAAGAAGAAGTGGCCAACAAACTCCCCAGCAACACATCTGTCTGTTAAGTTTTAAGAACTTGAATCTATATAATTATATGCAACAATCAACATTTACATTATGTAACAACAACATTTACATTATGTAAAACAGAAAAATAAATATATGTCGTCTAAAATATAATCATAAAATTAAATAATGCGCCACTTGCCAGCTAGCACACTCAATCATGCCATAAAAAACAAACTCAAGCATAAACACTAAACCAAAACTACAAAGACACGTGAAATCCACCAACCGGATTTGTGCCTGCGTGGTGACTTACGGCCCACACCCTCTTGCATTCGATTCCATCCCGCAATATTAATAGTTGGTATTTTGTAAGGTTCGTATACAGAGAAAGCTGCACTTAACTTCAGTCGCGCAATTCTTATCATTCTTATTAATTTCCCTTTCTATTATATTATATTCTTATGCATTCTCCCTAAACGATCCTCGCAGAACCACAATCATTCGTTTCGGGAATAGTTATGTTGGCCTCTTCAACCCAGTAATTCAGTACCTCTGAATACTTGATACCCCTCAGCAAGACTGGTGTCAGATTTTATGACTGTGCAGGGTGTAACGGCCATGCGTCGTCATATTTTAGAAGTCACCAAATTCAAAAAAATTGAACTTTCCATATTTAAGTACTTTATCATAATCTGATCAAAATTAAAATAATATATTTGTACAATTAATATACAGGTACTATTTACAAACTTATAGAATACTTGACTAACTATAATTAAAACGAAAACTCTAAATAAAACTTTAAAATAAGGCGTCAAAAAATACCTACATCAAAATTAGATCGAAATTAGAGATCCAAATTTTTTTTTGTGAATTGTCTATTATTTTCTTGAAGAAGGTTTTCCATTTCTGTGGGCAGAAAAAATATTTAAAATAAGACCACGAATTTTCGTTACACCCTGTATTAAACATTATGCTAGCTTACTGTGTGAATTTCAATCGAACCTTCTATAAATAATATAACATACCTCATCCCTTTGCAAACCAAAATATTGCGACCCCCATCACTTTGATGACGACGGAGAAATTTTAACAAATATTTACCTCGGGTTGGTGTGATCGAATTAGGGACGATTCGGCAGTCTATGAGAATAGTCGGCCTTATCAGGCTGCTCGAAGGGTTTTGTGGTATCCGGGCACGAAATGACGTCATATCCGCTAGAGAGCACGTTAGTTTGGAGCAAGATAGGACTTTCTAAAGATCTCTATATTAAATAGATTTTCCGTTGAGTTGGTATTTGTTGCGGATTCCTGTTTGAGATACCAGGATACTGTAATTAATGATATTGCTCGTGTAATTAATAGGTTTTTTTCAATATTTTCGTAGAGGAACTGTACAGCGTTTTTTTTTTTTTTTTGGGGTGGATGGGAAATCATCCAATGACTTCTTCCGCTCTAGGGTGGAGCGGAAGGGCGTGTCAGACTCTTACTGACTAAAAGCCACCCCTGTTCCTCCCTGCCCTAAATGCCCAGGGGCGAGATAACTCTTTCGAATTTATCCTCAAACCCCGGGCAGGCATCGGCCATGACGGGCCTCTTCTCTTTGCTGACAACTCTTTGAGGCGCGCGTGGAACACTACGCGCCGTCGACTCTCGGGCCTGGTGCTGATCGGGCGGCGAGTTACCCACTACTCGCCGTCGGCAGGCCCTGGTAACTGTAAAGCGTTACATTGGTTTTATACGGGAACAGTGCTGCCACTAAGAAATTATAGCTACATAAATGAAATCTAAATGATAGGCCATCTTCTGTCTCTTCTGAACCAGCTGAATTTCGAAAAAAATCTTGAATAGACTGAAGTTGATTTAAAAATTGTAACGTTGAGGTGCAATTCAAATTCAAATTCAAAATATTTTGCAATGAGTGTTGCCTGAAAGGGGAATGCCCACCGACCATAGACACTTCGGCCCTGGGTACATATAAAAGCATATGGAAATGATAATTAATCCGCCTCAAAGATTATTATTTAGTTTCTTTTAGTTGTATAAATTATATTTTAATGTATTTTTAAGAACAGATAAGAATGTCAGTTAAATTGTGCTGTAGCGTTTTTGTTATGATATGATGTTATGAATTACGAATTTACTTAATTTCATTTTATCTTTTCGGTACTTTTTTTTGTGCAATAATGTTGCAAACTTGTTTGGATAAATGAATATCTTGATTATTAAACATAAGAAAAAATGTTTTTTTTTTTAACAAAAGCAAATTGTTGTGCGTTTCGTGGCCAAAAATGGGCATTTAGCTTTCGTATTTCAACGCTTTAGGCATTGCAATCGTATACATACATCCCTATCTATAAGGAATGGTCCAAACAAACCATTTGTAATCCTTGTTTGTACTACAGATTAAACTTGATTGATTATGCAATGTTACGATGATTATTATTATGCTCGCACAATTCATTGGGTATTATGTAGCAGACAGATCAATCAAACACAACATCCGTCTTTGTGTCCTCGACAAATGTACCGCATGCAGATCATATGATTTTAATATATCTTACTCAGATCTCGAAACAATGCAAGATAATTATGTTTAAAGTAATATCTGATGTTGTAATAACATTTAAGACTCCCGGTTGAAGGCAATCTGATTTTTTTTATCGCCATTCAAAATTTTTCCAGGCTTTTGTTAAGCTAAAATAAACTCTTGAAAAATAAAGAATAAGATCATCTATTCAGTACATTGTTGTCTTCATAATGTTGATCTAGTACCAACAAAATGTAGATAAGTATTAATTAAAACAGGCGATATACGAGTATGGGAAGATAGAATAGAATAGAATAAAATACTCTTTATTATGTACACCATATAAATTACAATAAAAATATGAGGAAAACATTACATAGGGTGGCACAATGGGGGGTAGATAATAGAAAAGATTGACGGACTGTGTGAAAGATGAAACAGCGAGGAATGGTGGATGCGCTGGTTAGCGATGTCTGTCGATTTTTATGGTTCCGTACCCGAAGGGTAACCAACGGGACCCTATTACAAATCCCCGCTGTCCGTCCGTCCGTCTGTCTGTCAGCGGGCCGTATCTCATGACCCGTAATAGGTAAACAGTTGAAATTTTCACGGAATGTGTTGCTGATATAACAACAAATAATAAAAATAAATGAAATATTATAGGGGACTCGCCTGCTAGAAACGTGTTTTTTTTTTTGCTTTTTTTGCTCGATCTTAATAATGGCAACAAGTAGACGCGTATAATCTTGTACGATGGTACGGAACCCTGCAGGCGCGAGTCCGACTTGTACTTAGCCGGTATTGGTAATTTTTGGTTAAGTGAATGAAGGAAGGAAAGTGAAAATTTCACCAAACGTTGAGTAACCGTTACGATGTTTGAATAACATGAGTAAAAAATAGTCCCACTAAAGAACAAAATTAAATCATGTCTTATCCATTATACACAATTCTTGCTTTAGAAATGTAAGATCTGAATGATCTCTTGAAGTATAAAAAACCTGCCTGTCTGTGGATTGGTGGATGTCACGTGTTCTAGGACATGCCGGTTTCCTCACGATGTTTTCCTTCACCGTTTTGAGAGCAGTGATGATGAAATAATTTACACAAAGTAAAGCGCCTGCCTGGGTGTGTACTCACGACCTACGACTTGTAAGTCGCGGCCAATACCACTGGGCCACCACTGTTCCATGTCTACGTAGGCACATATAATTAATTTGTGTTTGAAACTGGTAGTACGCCGGAGGCCGTAAATATGTAAACATGAGCCAAAGTCCCGCGGAGAGGACATCAAGGGGCTTAGCAGAATTATACGCGTAAAGGCAAGCATTATTCCGTGAATTAATTTTCAAGAAACTCCTTCTCTTTATAATATAATCTGTGTGTTGTAGGCACCTAAATATTAGCTGAGTACTATACATAAACGTTAACAGCGTTGTACATAGGTGGCACCTGTTGTTAAATTATTTAAAGAAAATAGTATTCATTTCGTTTTTATTAGCCTGAATTGTACCACTCCTGATCAAAGGTCTGTCCCCATTTCTTCCATTTCTCTCGGTGTCGTACCTATTTTCAAGGAAGCCTAATAGAATAATGTAATTAAAATAATTTTATAACTAGTTAGTAGGGTTCCGTAGTCCTAACAAGGACAAGGAACCCTTATACTCGTAGTTTCGGTCTGTCCGTCTGTCTATCCGAGGCATAGCTAAGAGACTGTTAGTACTAGAAAACTGCAATTATGCATGGGTAAGGAAGGTACATCATTATATTAATCACGCCAAGAAAAAGAAACAATAAAATTTTGAAAAAGATATTTTAATGGCAGGTACAGTCACGAGCAAAAATATCTACTCAAGAAAACTTTACCTGTAAGCTCGAGTATTTTAAATGGACGGTTTTAAGATACTCGAGTTTACAAGTAAAGTTTGCTTGTGTATATATTTTTGCTCGTGACTGTACATGTAAAATGGGAATGCTTTTTTTTTGTCGCCTTTCCTATAGTGTGGGCGGTGTGTGTGTAGACTATTTTCTATCGAACAAACCATCGAAATATTAGATCAGTTTTATGAATCATCTATCTACATACATAGACACATATCGTACTATCAGTTATTGCTACAAACACTACAATCAGATAATAGTGGATTATACTCTCCA
The DNA here is from genome assembly GCA_951329385.1 of Polia nebulosa. Classification (NCBI taxonomy): domain Eukaryota; kingdom Metazoa; phylum Arthropoda; class Insecta; order Lepidoptera; family Noctuidae; genus Polia; species Polia nebulosa. The sequence continues at coordinate 5,788,852 of OX589603.1, forward strand.
ATAGGCTAATAACCACGCTTCCAGGTAGTATTCGATAATAGGATTGATGACACACTAAAATCTACATAATGTAGGTACAGGTAAGTATATTATGACTGCTGTTTCCGTAATTGGCCAGCAGGTTTTGAAAAGAAAAACGTGTTACTAATGCCGTAGGATATGAAGCGGTAGACGGGTTTTTTATGGTAGAAGTCCGGCACACTATTAACTATAACCCAGTCACTGTAACTTCTAAAAGCTATATTCAACACTACACACAACCATGGGAAAAGCACCGAGGTACTGGAGTCCCGGAGAAACGATCTAACTGTCTTGGGTCCCGCAACGAAAGACGACTTACGACATGAAGGGTTTACTGGCACTCTTATATGTCCACTGCTGGACATAGACCTCCCTCAAGCGTCGTCGAAGAGCTCGCTCGCAGCGAACTTCCGCTACAACTCTTAGGTTGGGGTTTTACTAAAGATGTGCTAAGTTGCGTAGCTATGGATGTGTCTGATTTCCACCAATAGGATTGTTTGATTTTCAAAGTTTAGCTTAGCGTTATTCTAGCGGAACAGGGCTAAACAAAGCTAACCTTTTGACGTAATAATTAAAATAAAGCAACAGATGAGTACTGAGGATTCGAGCTGTTGATGCATGAATGCTAAGGATGCGTGTGTGATGGACTTGCGAGTGTTATAGCTTTGTAAAGTATGAAGTACCCCATCCCGCTGGTATACGCCTCTGCTTCATAGAACATCTTACTCGTACAGTAGAACGGGACACATCTCACAAATCGTTTTGCAACTCAGCTTCACCGCTTAGCTACCTCGCAGATCTCTAGTGAAACCGCAGCCTAAAACTCCCTCGTAAACATATCAAACGTTACGACCGGAGGAGATGTGATATGTTTTGGGAGTCAAGTACACTTTCTTATGCAAAATACAACTCTGTAATATCCGCATAGTGCGAAAACTGTCACACAAGTAATTTATTGCAAAATAAAATTATACACAGTACTCTTCGCGACATTGCGAGCAGGCAAACTTAGATAAATTGGCTTCTCTGTAAGAGGCTCTAGAAAATGTGCGCTTAGTAAAAAACAAGAATAGTTGCTCGTTAGTCTTGACCTAACCTTACCTAATTTGCAAACGGTCAACCATTTTGTGAAAGGACTTCTGCTTATAACAGTTGTATCTGTAATAGACAAGTTATTGCATTGCGCCTGACACGTAGAGGCAAAATTGAAAAATCTCAAATGTCTGAATATTTGCTGGCATTTTCAAATCAAAACACAGCTATGTATCATATCCGAGTCGGCAGCATCTCAAACGTCATCTAGTGGAAAAAACTTATTTTTCACCTAACTACCCCAGAAGGAGGATAAAGTTTTTGAGAGTTTGTATGTATGTTTGTATGTATGTATGTATGTATGTATGTATGTAAGTATGTATGTTTGTATGTATGTTTGTATGTATGTTCGAATGTATGTTTTCACGCCCTGTAGCCTAAACGGCTGCATCAATTTCAACTAATGAGGTATCAGTAGATTGGGTTTGACTGCCAAAGTGACATTGGTTATTATGTTTTTTTTTTAAACTACTAAAAAGTTTCAAACAAGTCACTTTTCAAGCAGTCTCATGCAGTTGGCATAAAATCTACGATTAAACTAAAATAACTGCCAACAACTGCGTCAGACTGCTTGGAATGTGACTTGTTTGAAACTTTTTATTATTGAAAATATTTAATTATTAGTTTAATTCATTACATAACACACAAGAAAATCTCACCGGTATTCTTAAGAAGGGTTACGCAGAAGTCTACCTATTAGGACACTAACATTTAAGCTCAGTTCATAAAAAATTGGCAAAGAGCGAGTCGGACACGCGCACAAAGAGTTCAGATCAATATTTTTTTCAGGTTTTTTTTAAACTGCTTAATTTTATAGGTTTTCCTGTAATATATAAGTAAAGAACTACTTTCTGCATTAAAAAAAAAAAAAATATTATTATTAATTTTTCATCTATTTTCTTAAATAACTTCAAAATAATATATTTAAAAATTATGAAATAAATATATTCGAGACACTCACAATGTGCCCTTTCATTTGATATGTCATACGACACAGTTTGACAAAGTTTGATTTTTATATATTCATACTCCAAATTAACGTGTAGTGGTCTGTCACTACACGTTAATTAGGACAGACAGACAGATAGACAGCCAGACACACGAGTGATACTATGAGGATTCCGTTTTTTCATTCGGACTTTCGGAACCCTAAAAAGGATTACGAGTACATTTGTAACCTAGTCTCAACAACGTACTTAGTTAGATGTTCGCTTCCCTATTTTCTGTCTTCCTACCTGTATTGAACAAAAGCGTATTGTATTTGTACCATTACAGACATTTATTACTAGATACACCTTACAATAACTATATTCTTGAAGCTTCATAAACAGCAGTTGGAAGTAGGCCACCCCTGATTAGTTTTCTAACAACAATGGAAGAAAATAATGAAGTCTTCATGAACCGGCTCCACTACTTTTTTGTTATGTTGGGTTTTAGGTTTATTCGGATATTCGGCCAAAGTGGCTGTTGAATATGTGGCGGGTTATCTTTTTTTCATAAATGTGAGATGTCGATATGCAGGTAGTTGGGGTTAAATGGCACATACTTGTATACTTAAAGAACGCCAGTATCAGTCCGGGTCGTGTGAGTGTTTTTTTTAATTTTTAATTTTAGATGGATTTGCTCTTGACTCTAGTCTACGTCAGAGGTGACAGAGACAGAGTTGACGATAGAGCGAGCTTACCCAGAAAAAGCCAAAGCTGAAAACTGCCCATTATATGTAGGTACTGTGACGATTATAGACACAGCCTAATATTAGCGGGTGTGTACCGGCCTTAACTGGTTGATGAGAATGTTCGAGATTTATTGGAGAGCCGTTTGAATTTAGAAAGTGTAAGCTGGTCGTTTGGGTCAGTCAGTAAGATAGAAGTTTAGCCCTTGGAAGTGGGCATACATGTATTTCTATATAATAATCAATATAGAATAAGTATATAACGCCCTCAGCTCGTTTCCCTTATTCGCCCGTAGCCCGTAGTAGTATCCCTTCGAATAGTCTTCTCGCGCCAAGCCAACGAGTCGCCAAGCTACGTGACGTCCCCCGGGGCTTCGAAGAACGTTCCAGGATCCCTGCAGGCCGTACAGGTGCCTTGGGGTTCTACAGTACATATACAATACATACAGTACATAATTTCTATATGGTTTTGCCGTCTTTATGGGAAAATAGCGCGTATACTACTGATATAGCTACTGGCTTTTTTTAAGTTGGGAAAACATCAAATAACTTTTTCCGCTCTGGGTGTGGAGCGGCGTGTCAGACTTTTATTGACTAAGCCCCACCGCTGTCCCTTCAGTTGCCTGTGTAGGTATATGTAAATATCAATAATGTAATGAATGTGGTTAGGTGATAGTTGAATGTCATTAAAACAGTCTTACCTCAGCGCTGGTGTTTGATTCACGCGTCCCTAACACAAACAACTTTAACAGCCTGAATGCCCAGAGGCGCGGTAACTCTGTTTCGAATTTATCTGCAATATCTGGGCTGGCATCGGCCATGACGGGCCCCGTCAAGTATTGCTGACATCTCTTTGAGGCGCGCGTGGAACACAACGCGCCGTCGACTCACGGGCCTGCCCGACAATGACATAACCTGTGATACGTCACGTGACGCTTATCTACGCAGGTAATGTCATTGCCATACATTTTGTACTAAGCGTTAGCGTAAACGATAATAGAGGTCAAGTTAATTTATAGTTTGTAAAAATATAGACTTCTCATAGGTTTTCCTGTAATCTTTAAGTAAAGAACTACTTTCTGTATTTTTTTTCAAAATTTTAGGCCCAGTGGTTTCAGCGATAAGGAAGGGGGGGGGGGGGGGTGGTAATTTTTCATCTATTTTCTTAAATAACTTTAAAATGATATATTTTAAAATAATGAAAAAAAATATATTCGAGACCCTCACAATGTGTCCTTTCATTTGATATGTCGCAAGACACTGTTTGAAAAACTTTTATTTTAAATTTGCCGATTTTCACCCCAAAAGTGACCCCCATATTCCAAAATAATTTATTTAGCATACACCTCCGTGTTTGGGTCACAGATATTCATGTGTGGACCAAATTTCAACTCTCAGCAGATTCGGAGAATATTGGCTGTGACAGACGGACAGACAGACACACGAGTGATCCTATAGGGGTTCCGTTTTTTCATTTGAACTTTTAGAACACTAAAAATGGACTTACCATACAAAGTCATCATCAGATGATCAAAATTAGTGTAGGAATTTTTATTCGGAACTTACAATTACTTTCTTGAAGAAAGTTGTACATATCTATGGACAGAAGCAGTATTTGTAGGTATATATAAAATTCAAAGTCCTGACTGACTCATATATCAACGTACAGCCTAACCCGCTGGTCCTAGAGACATGGAATTTGGAGGGTGTGTTCTTTGTGAAGAGCAGGTATCCACTAAGAAAGGGTTTTTCGAAATTCAACCGTTAAGGGGGTGATAAAAGGGTTGAAAATTTATAACGAGGGAAGTACTAATTCCACGCGGGCGAATCCGGTGGCAGAAGCTAGTCTAAAATATGACCAACCATTTTTGTTACATCCTGTATAGTTTACGTTTCATCATCATCATCATTTCAGCCGAAAGACGTCCACTGCTGGACATAGGCCTCCCCCAAATGTCGCCACAACGACAGGTCTTGTGCGTCTCGCATCCATCGGCTACCCGCATACATCGGCCCACCTTGTTCCCTAATAGCATTTATTGTGGGCATTCAGTTGGGCCACGTGCACTTCGTTGATTGGCCAACTGTTAGATTTGGCCATCTTATAGAGGTAGGGCCTACAACAAAGGGCCATTGTGGGATTCACTACAGTTAGCAAACGGCTGGGGTTTGGTTTAGTGTAGTACTCGTATTTCAAAATCCCAGCTGTGGGACAAATATAATCAGAAAAAAAAAATTAAATCTCTTTTATTAAAAAAAAAATTAGACAGACACAAGAAATGTTTCTTAAAATTGGAAATAAGTTAACAATAAACTAAATTAACTGATAAAAATATTTTTAGTAATCTTAAATATAATATATAGGTATGTTGGAGGCCATCATGCTTAGTTTGCGTTTACCTTTATGATACTCAGTCTCGTTCACAGCACACTACAGGTACCCTCTACTCATATAAAACACACAAACTCTTGTTCAAAGCTCCATGAGCACGTCACGCAATACTTTCATAGCTGCCGCCGAACGTGGCAGCATCACGCTAAGCCGGGCGCCACAGTTTGCAGACACAAGGGATTTTGTTTCCGAGCACTGAGAGTGTACAGTCAACCTAACAGCAATTCCATTGTATCTCTTTTATTTCAGACCATACAAAGGTTGCCTGTAAGATATCACCTTGTGCGATAATACCACCCATTGTACAGTTTCTACTAATATTATATGAAAAGCCAGTATTAAGGTGCAGTTATACGACTTTTAATGGAGTTGAGAATTGAGCATCACGTCTAAACGACTAGTTTTATTTCCTTATAAAAAATATATGTTACTCTAGACAAATTCCGTCGTAATTTGATGAAACAAGTGGACGAAGTGCCCACGCAGTTATCTCGGCAATAAATTCAATTTTGACGAAAAGCTGGTGGAAGGAAGTAGGTGTCAAATAACGATGAAAAAAAAAATGTATTTGATATTGACTTCCGAAATTAAAGTTATTTTGCAATTTTTAGAAGTCAGTTGTATTTTTTGAAAAAAGTTTTTTATTTAAACAACAAATAAGCTTTTCGTCAAAATTGAATTTATTGCTGCGTAGGCACTTCCACTTGTTTTTTTTATATTCCGCGGTGTTACCACTGCTGTTGGGCTAACTGTACTAAATTGATAGCCGCAGCGGCGAACAACCAACCAACTTTAGTTTTTAGTTTTACTGGATTGTTGGCTCAGTATGGAAGGGAAACATGAAGTGTTTGCGACGGGAGAAGGGTGTTAAACTCCTCATACTTTAGTGTGCTGTTAAGTATAATATTGTAAGAAAAGATGCTCTTATTCTTTAGACTAGAGTGTGTGGAATGAGTAAGGCTATCCCACACTCTCTTGCCTCACATGGAAAGTATGCGTGCCGTGGACGTATTTATATCTCAAATGTTACCAATCCTACTTAATATTATAAATGTGAAAGTTTGTGGGGATGACTGTATGGATGTTTACTAAACATGTGGATGTTTAAAAAACATCAAAATGAAAATCAAATCAAAATCAAAAGTCATTTATTCAAACTAGGCTGAGAGCCAGCACTTTTTGAACGTCTAAGTTCTACATAAAGACAGTGCCCCAAAACGGCCGCCCGTCACCACTTCCTAGTGTATTAGCTGTGAAGAAGAAGTGGCCAACAAACTCCACAGCAACACATCTTTCTGTTAAGTTTGAAGAACTTGAATCTATATAATTATATGCAACAACCTTAACATATGTCATCTACAACAAATAAACAAACTTTACAGTCCAAAAAAAAAAAAAAAACCTTGTACACAGAATAACACATAGGCTGTAATTTATAATGGAGGTACTAATTCCGCGCCGGTAAAACCGCTGACAGAAGCTAGTTTTTGCATACAGAAGATCCCTAAGTACGAACTAACTCTCTCTCTTAAAACTGTCCATTTAAGATACTCGAGCTTACAAGTAAAGTTTGCTTGTGAACATATTTTTGGTCATGACTGTACGGTAGTCAGGTGAGGACGAGACGAATAACTAAGACGACTAATATATTAGCGATACGCAACGTTACGTCGAACAGCTCCGGTCTGGACTTTCCTTGATTTATTTACCTACTTAAGTAAGTAGGTAACTAATCTTTAAAGGCTTGGAATAAATGAGGCAGCTGTTTATTTTCAGCCTCGTCTAGGAACAAATAAAATTAACTTAAATTAACAAATTCTTTCGCAGACCAGAACATCCAAGTATTCCAGATACGCTTAATCTTAAAGAGCGCTGCGAACGCGAAAGGCAAATTGTATCCTAGATATTTTTAACTGACATCAAAAAGGAGGAGGTTCTCATTCGTCTGTGTGTTTTTTTTTAAATTATTATTTATAGGCTCATAATATGGGCAAACACATTAATGGGAGGCCTTTAAAATGTTTGTTACGCGTTTACTCCGTCACTTTGTTTTTTGTGAATAGGTTTTGATAATTCTTTTTTTTTTTGTTTGGTAGGTCATATTTCAGAGGTGGTCCCATACAGGGTGTACGGGCTTCTGAAGCCAGAACGTAGATTATATACAAACTAAATGCAAACGGATACCAGTAACCTTTCGCTTTAAATCGGGGTCGCGTGGACGTGGGGTCGTTGGCCGCACGGCTGTCGGCGAGCGCGCGCGCACTTTGAACTCGAGGTAATATGCGCAAGCGTCAGCTGATATTTTACGAATACATTGCATGCTAAAGTTGTAAAGAAAACAAGTGTCTTTAATCGCAAATAACGGTTTCATATAACTGTTCTCACAGCAGAGTGTACGCAAAATGTTAAAAAAAATTGGTAAAATAGAATTTTTTTTCCAGATTTTTATGGTATCGTATTGAGAATCACTAGCCTTGTCACCGTCTCCGTCCGTCCGTCGTTTTTGGAAGCGTTTCCCTTACACCGTGTTATAAACAAAAAAAAAACACAGGTCTTTCTCGTTTATCACTCTTTCTATTAGTAAACAAACTTTTTTACAAAAATAGCACTGACTTCAAAAAAAAAAACAAAAAATGTGCACAATAACTATAATTTCGGAAGTTGATGTTTCTGGTTTTGTTTCTTCGTTTTTTGACACCGACTTCTGAAATTAAAGTTATTTTACACTTTTTTGTAATTTTTTGGAAGTCGGTTCTATTTTTTGTAAAAATGCTTTTTACTATTCACTTTTTAGTTGTGGTTTCCCATTAAATTGTGTTAACAATGCGACAAACGATCATATTAATCGCGAGTCATTTGCTGTTAGTTATTGAAGAGTTCCACTGTGTATCTCCGAAGATCTTTATCAAATCCGAATGTATTATACACTAAAACCTTCTTTGAAAAATATGCATTTTAATAACGAAAACCCCATACGAACCGGATCAGTACTTTTCGAGAAACTCGTGGACAAACAAACATACATACATACATACAAACGGGTCGAATACAGAAGCTCTTTCTTTGAAGTCGGTTAAAAACCGCACTGATATCCGTTGGGTAGTTTAGGAAGAGTAAGCGGACAAACAGACAGACGCAGAGAGCGACTTTGGTTTGTACAATGTAAGAAGATACTGTTATAAGTAACAAAGAAACTTTTTGTCTGACCTAAAATGTAAAAGAAAACTACAAGAGCCTATAAAGTAGTAACAAACAAATCTGAAACTTATCCTAACCGTCTTCTGACCTCACACGAAACCCTTAGCACAAGTACCTAACCCCATCCCGATCAGTATCTCATAAAAGTAGTGGCAACTTTCCACACGCAGAAAATATCATATTGCAGAGAACCTTGAAGAAAATGGAAACCAATGCCGTAGCCGGATGAAACCCGACGTCTTGTCGAGAAAGTCGTGACTTCAACAAGTATCCCTCCTAACCTCCTCCCTCGTAACTATTTACCTGTACGAGGGACCTATTACCGTAAAAGTGTTCTTTGTGCCGACACGCCTGTTATGACCTGAAGACACGCCCTCTAAACGTTTTGTGGTATTTATACGAGGAGACAGTTTAAATGTAGGTGAGTTGTGAGTTTGTAAGTGTTTTCCACTAAGAAAGTCAGTGTTAGCGTCATATTTTTTTATAAGTATGTAACGTCTTTTCTCTCGCTTTCTTGCAATCAGTGGGAGTGATTTCGTGAAATGGGACGGAAGTGTGTAACAGGAAGCCGGGGAAACGCGCGCTGTTTGATTTGAACAATGAGCGCGCGCGGTGGTAGAGCTGCCCGTTAGATGGTAGAGCGTGCGCACTCTACCATCCAAGGGGCAACCGAAATCGGAACTAAACGTTTTAATTTAATTTTTCAGGATAGAATTTTATTAATGTTGCTTATTAACAAAGTGAGATGTCAAATAATAAGCGACTATTGTAAGGCTCGCTCGTTTTTTTTTCTTTATCTTTGATAGGCTAGCGCTTGGCCACCATCTCACCTGTTGATAAGCGATGACGTGGTCGACGTTGGAGCACGTTTGCCTAGAAGTAATCTATTCACTCTTGACTTCAAGACCTCCAGGTTCTAAGTATCAGGAAACACAGACTCCGGCAGGCAATTCCACTCTTTAGCTGTTCGCATAATGAATTGTTTCCAAAATGTCATTATCTTAGATGGTTGGTTTTAACGAGGTGTTGTTAGTAACTAATGCATCGGAGCGTATCTATGAAATGCACCTAAAGGTAGTCATGAATACTTAACAAAAAAATAATTAAAAAACTTAGGTTGCATCGGGACTTCAAAATACCAAAGTTAAAAGAAGAAATCACGCACGCAGTCAGTGCCCGCAAGAATAGGATTACGACCCATCCTAATAAACTAGCATCAAACTTGATGAAGGGCAAGACATCCATGAGGCTGAAGAGACATAACCCACAAGACTTGTTGCTGTGACAGCTGACATACCATAAAGCGGATGGATGTGGATGCACCAGTGGGCGTATACCAAGCATGACAAAATCCCATTTAAACACAACTGATGCTGAATGTCAATTAATGGACAGATTTCATCAAGAAACAGAAGAAAAAAAAACTTAAATTTTTTACGCAAAAGTCACTCAATAATGAATAAGTTATTGCACATAGTTTTCAGTTAAAATTGAAAATCTACAACAGTAGATATAGTATAAAACCTTTGGCTTGCTGCCAGATTTAAAATTTGTATTTTAATATTCGACACTAACTAACACTGGGTGTGGATTATTTTACACCGAATCCAAATTCATTTTATACACAAATTAAAATTGACTGGTAAATACGAAATGTTATACTTACCGCATTAACTTCTTATTCACAAGCCTTTTGAAGCCTTCACTTCTGTAGTCTAGCCCTCGATTTCCCTGCATTTAGACACACCGCCTGTGGCACTCAACGATAGCGTATCTCAGTGAATGATTTTTTTTTGGGTTCCGTACGCGAAGGGTAACTAACGCGACCCTATTACTAAGCCTCGCTGTCCGTCCGTCCGTCTGTCCGTCTGTCTCATTATCCGAACACACGAGACAGTTGATATTTTCACAGAATGTGTATTTCTGTTACCGCTATAACAACATTTTTTTATTATTATTATTAAACATTAAAGGGGGCCACTTAGTAGGAACGTGTTTTTTTGGCTTTTTGACAGTTGATATTTTCACAGAATGTGTATTTCTGTTACCGCTATAACAACAACAAATATTTTTTTTATTAAAAATTAAAGGGGGTTACTTAGTAGGAACGTGTTTTTTTGGCTTTTTTTGCTCGATCTTAATAATGGCAACAAGTAGACGCATATAATCTCAAGTACAATGGTACGGAACCCTTCATGCGCGAGTCTGACTCGCACTTGCCAGGTTTTTATTATCAGTTGCCATATATCGGTACTGCCAGACATTCCTATAAACAATTTTAAATATAGATACTCGTATATCTGGAAGTATATCATTCATCACTCTTTCCTTTAATTACAAACTATTCATTACTAAATTTCTAAAAACTAATCACACACAGAGTGTAAACAGATTGGTGTATCGGTGTGACGTAGCAAACATGGCTGCCGGAAGCCGCGCCATCTTGATTGTGCTCGCCGGATATTGGAGATCGGCGCTCGGCTGTAATTGCCGAGATATTGCATCCACAGTCCACTTGTTTGTTTATCATGTCCGTATTACATGTGTTTATGTCCAGTTCTATCGGTGAACGGTATTCAGGGTGACAACGATGTTTGCTAACGATGTTGGTCAGATTAGAGCTTGGAAGGTATTTTTTTTAATTGAAAGTGAGGCTGGTCGAAGATTTTGTAAAGTCAGTTTAGCGATTTCACAAAATTGCTACTTAGTTTTGGCATGCTGACTAAGAGGTTTTTAATTTTAGTCATAAGTAATATAAGTAATTAAAAGCAAAGGTGGATTTTTTTTTATATGAGAAAAAGAATACCCTTGAATTGTGGAAAAGGTTTAGGGGCGATAATGGCCCGAATGGCTTCGAGAAAAGTATGGTACGGCCGTGCCTTTGATTTGCTCGACTTTTGTGGGGGCACTTCTGTGCCCCCAGATTGACTCGATTGTATCGTCAAAAAAATTTAATGAATGAATGAATGATCGTACATGCAACCCAACCCAAATGAAGTTTTTTAATTAGTTCCCATAACCATACCAAGTACTTTCATCTAGGGACCATTATGTAGACCCACATACAGGGTGTAAGGGAAACGCTTCCAGAAAATCGAGACAGGTGATAAGGCTAGTGATTTTCGACACGATACCATTAAAAGACCTGAAAAAAAAAATTACAATTTTACCAATTTTTTTAGCAATTTGCGTACACTATGCTGTGAGAACAGTTATGTGAAACCGTTATTTGCGATTAAAGGATTTATTTTTCTTTACAACTTTAGTATGCAATGTATTCGTAAAATATCAGCTGACGCTCGCGCGTTACCTCGAGTTCAAACTGCGCGCGCGCTCGCCGACAGCCGCGCGGCCATCGACCCCACGTTGACGCGACGCCGACGTAAAGCGAAAGGTTATTGGTATCCCTTTGTATTTAGGGTGTATACATATAATCTACGTTCTGGCTTCGGAAGCGTTTCCCTTACATCCTGTATAGAGGGTGTAACGGAAAGGTGTGGTCACATTTAAAAATTTCATCTACCCATCGAAATGAATAACTTTCTTCGAGAAATGCATAATCTATTTAAAATAAAAATGTGTACCTCCCATTACTAGTTTTGATCAGCTGATGATAAGCATATATAAATAGTTCATTTTTTGCAGAAACTTTTAAAATATGTCCACACAATTCCGTAACACCTTACGGGCTTTATTTATAAAAAAATATTAATAGGTGGTTAGTTTAAACACTGATTAGCAGGTTATTAATTCAAAATTTTCTATGGAGAATATGCATTTAGAACCCTCTATTCAGTGTTTAAACTAATCATGTAGTTTAGCCAGTTTTATATATAAGCCTGTATATGTATACTTTACTGCAATTTATACGTAGATATGTAACAAACATTCTCAAACAGGATATCAATGGGAAACGCAGTAAATTATATTGCAGCGGCAAGTGGCGCCGTCTGGTGGTGATACTACCATCCGGTTTGAACCTCCCGCCTCGCTAATCAGATTCGGCTCAAGTATGAACAGATCGAGTTAGTGCTAATTAGATCCGGTTACCGATTTAACTGGTACGTGCGTTTAATAGGAAACGTCGTAATTATTTGTTGTTTATGATACTGCTTTTGTGTAATAAACAGGGAATTGGCAAGCCATAAAGATCTTTTCCAATAGTGGTGCGAAAGTTTGGAGTTTTGTTGTAGATACCTACATATCTGTTAATTTAAATAGCAATGCATGAGGAAAGCCTATGTCCAGTCTTTCTCCTGAAATTATGATGCTAAAGGACTGTCAAGTAGACAGTCGGCCATCGTGTAACTACAGACTATGTCATGTTCCGGGTGTGTAAACCTTGCCACAGGTCTAAAGACCTTGGGTAATAGTAATAATAGCGGTTTAAAACGCGTGAATCGGGTTTTTGGCAATCTTTTTGGCAAGGCAAACGGAATTTCCCCACTGGCACACCTGTGTGCCGCTAGACATTGAAATGTTACCAAAGCGTTTAAACGGATTTGCATGGTAATTTTGGCCATACCTAGGTAAGTAAAGTTTACTTATAGATACTCAATATAACTTACGTAATGTATCGGCACGATTGCCGCATTGGCTGCTGCGCTGCGTATCGCGGGTTCGATGCCCACACGGAACAATAATTTTTATCGCCTACAGATTCCGGGTCTGGGTGTCTCGTGTATGTGAGTTTAGATGTTTTTGAATGCACCCACGGTACAGGAGTAATTCCTAGTGTTGGGTAATTTTTTTTAGGTATATACCTTACACAAAAAACTTTTAAACGGATTTGCTACATGGTAGATAAATAAATGTTTTCAAAGGAGACAATTGATCTCAGTGAATCGTTCGCTTGGTATAAGATGTCTATTACAAGCAGAAGTCACTAGAAAAAGCAAGCATTTAATATCCCTGTATATTTATCGTCTACAGTTTCATTCACAAGAGGTCTGGTACAGTTGTTAGCAATCGATAAAGCGAGGGCAAGTAGACAATGAAGGAAAAAATAAAAGAGTGTCTATGGATCTTTATGATACCTATCATTGTCTCTGCTTTCCTGAACCATTCAGAGGGAAATTACTGCTTGTATGGCATGTTCAGCTGATGTAGGATCCGATGTTCGGTTGTTCAGATGTTCCTATTTGGTGCAGCCTTGAGGCACATAATACTATTTTAGGTTATTTCTGTTTAGTGTTTTTATGTGAATATTGTGTGGGTAAAATAAAATTTTCTTTCTTTCGACTGAATTTGAAAACATAGTCCAAACAGTGTGGTTGACTAGAAGATAAGCGGATGGCTTTGTGGATGGGCAGCTTTATTTTCGAACGAGCGTTATAAAATGGATACAGGCTAATAGTGGTTAAATGGCGTAGATTTTAGTGACATAAAGTGAAAACACCGTAAGTTACTGACGCTTCTTTGATGAACATTGTTCTACAGCATCACAGCGAGTTTAAGAAAACTTTATGACGCTTCAGGTAGGCAAGATAAAAGGTAGATAGTTACACAATTAATGTTCACCAAACTTTCACAAAGCTATCAATCTATCGCCAACAAAAAACGACGAAAACAGATAAAAAATCACCCACAAAAGTTTAAAGTTCGTAATTTAAAGGAAAATCCTGCAGGTATAGGCATCGAGGGACGAAAAAAGTTATAAAACACTAAGAAAGGTTCCAAGGGCTCGTTTAATAGTTTAATCTTTATCTGGAAGCATTGGAGCGAGATAATTTAGGGTCGGGAGTAAAGATCGGGACCCGCCACGCCCCTCTATTATGCCGACAAAAGGATCGCTCCCTGAAAATATATCAGGAAAGTTTAATTTCGAACTTCTTTTGTTTTATATTCTTAAAGGACCGACACCGCGAGAACAGATAAGAATGACCCGTTTTAATAACAATTTGAGTTACTTGCCGTCCTCTTTATAAGTTAAGAGTTATTTATTTAACTGTGAGAAAGAGTGTCGGGAGTAATGAATTTATTACAGAAGCTGCGAGATGTTGGTGAACTATTATTAGAAGATCATTTTCCAGCAGAGCATGAAAGTGTGAGATTTATCTATTCGCATGCAGCATAGTTCTGGAGTTCCTGATACTTTTTGGGAATCGTTCTGTTGTTTTTCCCGGAAAAAAGTTGATTGAAAATATTGATCTGCTAACTTCCGGTGGCAAACCATTTTTTCCAAAACCAAAATTTTAGAAGTGTTTTGGGTGCACAATAGTGATTTTTCTATAGTTCCTGATACATTTTAGAAATAGTTCATTCAATTGAAGCTTAAAAAAATGACCAAACATAATAATTGTGCGGATTCTGTTGTGCACAAACTAAACTTAATATAGGCTATTCCTATCTTTTTCTCTCTAATAAAACAAGAAAGAGACGAAATTTAGTTGAACTAATATTTCCATGCAAATTAAGGGTAGACGTAAAAACATGTCGATTAAAAACACGGTGAAGCGCAAGGCGTAAACTAGTTTGACATCTCTAACTTAGTTCATAGCTATAGCCGTCCTTTTCTCGCACTGCCTTTTAGTAAAAGATAACGATTCTCTAATTTTAGATTAGTTATTGAACAAGAGAATCGGCACCAATATCAGTTTATTATTATTATCACTACCACGTATAAACTGATATTTTTCGTAAAACTGACGTTAAAACCAAAATATGTGTATATTGATCTTTTACCTTGAACAAAGAATAATATAAGCATTGCCGTACAACGTGGCAATGCCGCCAGTCTTTTTAGCATAATACCAGTTGACAAATTTTTCGACACTATGTTTCAGATTAGTTTTAGTTGGTTAGAAGTTTTTATTTTTTGTTTAAGTTATAGTTAGTTATGTATAGTTTAGTTCCATGTAGATAAATGTTAGTCATTTAATGAAATATAAGCCTATGAGCTGTGTAAAGGCGCAGTTATACGATTTTTAATGGTTTTTAATTGAACATCACGTCTAAACGACTTGTTTTATTTCTTTGAAAAAAATATATGTTACTTTAGACAATTTCCGTCGTAATTTATCTCAGAATATTTGAAATGATATTTTTATAACATAGTGTAATTAATTTGTAAAGTTATGTCTAACGCGGATAAAAATTTGAGAATCACGCAAAAACTATAAAGCGTATTTCTATGAAACCTTCGCCATTTTAGAGATCATTTATAATTTAGTCTTAGTTTTTTAGATTAATATTTGTTGTTTTCTGTGTTATAAATTAATAATGCGTCTAATTTCAGACAGCGCTCTTTGATGGGCGAGTCCTATTACTGGGTGGACATGCGACGCGATACGTAAGTTCAGCGCAGAACACGCAAGCTAACCACTCAAGGTCGTTGGCAGCTTATAGCGCCTTAACCGAAGGTATGTAGAAGGAAATCTACAAGAACCAGAATTGAGGCACACTGGAACAGTTAATCGATAAGGGCTGATAAGAAATAATAGTTGAACATTTCCCAAAATGAAAATTTCCCATCTGACTGAAAGACAACGGTTAAGTCAAGTAGCAGCATTAGTTTGCAGATAACAGCCCTTTTTTCGATCTAAGTACGCAATTCTATTTCAATGGGTTTCATTTCCCATAAAAGAAAATTAAGTCAGATAAGCAGTAAGTAACCCTTTTCCAGTAATTGGTAAGATGTGATGATCAGTAGCAATTCCGCTACTCACATTTTTTTTTGGTACTATGTTAGTAAGAACAAAGTTCTTGGTGCCGATTCTCTTGTTGAATAACTAAACTAAAATTAGAGAATCGCTATCTTTTACATAAAGGCAGTGCGAGAAAAGGACATAGCTAAGTTAGAGATGTCAAACTAGTATACGCCTTGCGCTTCACCGTGTTTTTAATCGACATGTTTTTACGTGTACCCTTAATTTGTATGGAAATATTAGTTCAACTTTTGACAGCTCTAATTTACATCCGTCTCTTTCTTGTTTTATTAGCGAGAAAAATATAGGAATAGCCGAAATTAAGTTAAGTTTGTGCACAACAGAATTCGCACCAATATTTAATTACGATCTAGACTAAGACTAATAAGCAATTAACTCTAATTTAATATGTTACGTGATAGATTATGTTAAAACTAAGAATAGTGTCCATTTGCACTATTACACAAGATCGTAGCACTTTCTTAGTCTGATATCATTTATAAAAACAATATGTTCATGTGTTATATATATAGCTCAACATTGTTACTATTAATCATTCACCTTTTACACTACACCAATTCAAAAGGTTTAGTTCTTTTTAACCTACGCACTAGGTCTGTGTTGTCTAGCAGCTGGATTGCCTCAACTTTCACGTGTCGATGAAGTCAATCACATTTTGTAATCCAAAATGTAGTACCGATAGGTATTTTGAAGAAAAGTAGTACCACTAGGTATTTTGAAGAAAAGTAGTACCGATAGGTATTTTGAAGAAAAGTAGTACCTATAGGTATTTTGAAGAAAAGTAGTACCAATAGGTATTTTGAAGAAAAATAGTACCAATAGGTATTTTGAAGAAAAGTAGTACCAATAGGTATTTTGAAGAAAAGTAGTACCTATAGGTATTTTGAAGAAAAGTAGTACCAATAGGTATTTTGAAGAAAAGTAGTACCTATAGGTATTTTGAAGAAAAGTAGTACCTATAGGTATTTTGAAGAAAAGTAGTACCAATAGGTATTTTGAAGAAAAGTAGTACCAATAGGTATTTTGAAGAAAAGTAGTACCTAAGGTATTTTGAAGAATGGATTTAGATAAACACAACTTAATTTCTTCTCTTTAACCGACTTCAAAACAGGAGTTATTCGACCCGTATGTACGCATGTATCTTGTTTGTCCGCGACTTTCTCGAAAACTACTGATCCAATTTCGATGGGGTTTTCGTTATTCAAATGCATATTTTTCAAGAAAAGTTTTAGTGTATAATACATCAGAATGTTATGAAGATCTTTGGAGATAGACAGTGGAACTCTTCAATAACTAACAGCAAGTGACTCGCGATGCTACGAGCGATGTCTATGTATTGTTAACACAATTTAATAGGGAACCACAATTAAAAAGTAAAAGATAAAAAACTTGTTTACAAAGAATAGAACCCACTGCCGAATAAAGTTTTTTTTACATAGTATAAAAATATATATAAAACATAGTATAAAAATATATACAAAATATATATAAAACATAGTCGCTTTCCGCGTTTGTCTGTTTCTCTGCTAACTCCTCCTAAACAGATTTTTATGTAATTTTCACTAATAAAAGAGTGATAAATGAGGAAGGTTTATGTGTTTAATTTTCACCCGTGTAGCCGGGAGGGTCGTTAGTCTTAGTATAAAATAAACAGAAAATGTGCGAGAATCGATGATAAGAAAAATGTCTACATCTCAGTCAAAAACCATTTATATGGTTCAAAGGTGAGCACAGTGATTTGTGTACTATATCACCTTCCCTTTCCCCGTTATAGACCTGAGCACAGCTTAGAACAGGACAGCGGGAGCAGACCCGAATAAATTATAAATTAATTAATTTTCGGTTACACATTTTGTTCAAGTTTCTAAATAATGCTTAGGATATTGACATTTGCATAACCTACAACATAGATACGAGCCTTCTTTGTTATAAGGAACATGGTTCAAATTCAAATTCTTTATTGCATCCAGAATCTACATTTACCACCTCTATGGTAAATTTTATATTGTGGATCAAATATGGACCCTGTCGAGCACAGCAAAGATTATAACTATGAGAGTGGAAGAGCACCTTAATAATGGTTAGTTAAACTTTAGAGTAAAAAAGTTAGGATTTCTAGAAATGTAATTTTATCCATATTTATACCCGATTTCCCCAAAAGCAGAGTTATGTTTTAAACAACATTTTTAAATGTATTTTGTAGCAAAAACAACCACACTAAAAAAATACAACCGCCTTCTAAAAATTGCAAAATAACTTTAATTTCGGAAGTAGGTGTTTGTATTTTGTTTGTCTTTGTTATTTGACACAGACTTCCGAAATTAAAGTTACTTTGCAATTTTTAGAAGTCGGTTATATTTTTAACCTTTAATAGACTTCAAAAAAAGGAGGAGGTTCTCAATTCGACTGTATTTTTTTTTATGTGTGTTACCTCATAACTTTTTACTAGGTGAGTCGATTTTGATAATTTTTTTTATTTGAAAGTTGGTGCTTTACATGTAGTCCCATTTTTGGTGAAGATCTGATGAAGAACTTCGGAGATACACAATGGAACTCTTCAATATATAATAGCAAACCTTCCAGAATTGCTGCAATCGCATGTCTGTATATTGTTTTCACCACTTCACAACATTACATCACGCTGATTCGCTCTAAAGGAGTTTACAGATTCGTAAAGTTCGCACTGATACACCCTAATTTCACCGACTACGTTTAAATTCCCTATTTTTGGGGCTACCAATTCGGGCATAACTTTACTATTAATTTAGTTCTAGAATGGGGTACAACAACTAAAAAGTGAAAAAAAAAAATCTTTTTATAAAAAAAAATACAACCGACTTCCCTAGATAATACTAAAAAATGCAAAATAACTTTAATTTCGGAAGTCGGTGTCAAATAACGAAGAAACCAAACTAGAAACACCGACTTCCGAAATTAAAGTTATTAGAATGTTGTTTTGTATGTATTATTTAAGGAAGAAAGTTGTATTTTTTTTGTAAAAAAGTTTAATATTTTCACCTTTTAGTTGTTGTACCCCAGAACTAAAACTAAATAATAAAGTTATGCCCGAATGGAAAACCCCAATAAGATGGAATAATTGGAGACAACCAAAACGTCATCTGTGTATACATATTTTTGGTTTATGTTGATTTTGTCAATAAGTCCTGAATCAATTTCGATAAAATTATATATATGGGACCACCTCTGAAGTATGACCTACCGAACAAAAAAAGAATCATCAAAATCTATTTATAAATGGCAGAGAAATCATACAGATGAATTGAGAACCATTTTGAAGTCGGTTAAAAAAAGATATAATGTCGAATAAACGCGACCCACATACCAAACACAGTAAATTACACGAACACCTCTCATTAATCCAAAGGATTACTTACACGCTTAATTGCTATCAACAGAGACGGCCACGATTCAGAGGAAATAAAAGACAATTAAATCGGACTCAGAGTGAAATAGCAATTAATTTAATTAAGTCAATCGAATCGGATGGAATCGGACTATTGCGTTGAACGTCGAGAATTAACTGTCCCCGTTCTCTTCTCTCAAAGGTCGTCGTAGATGGGTCTCGTAACATTATAAATATTCACGAGCATGATAAAGTTCGCTCATATTTTCTGGAAATTCGCGAGTGGATGCATAATGGTGGTGTGCGCGCGAAGGGCCGCCATTTTGTAATGCGAGGTGCGAATTAAGATGGCGGCGAAGCTCTCATTAGCGCGGCCGTTGCACTAATTGCAACGCTACTCACCAGAACTTGAGTATTAAAATATTTTTTTTCTTCGCGTCATTCATACTACTCTTCACATTTGTTGCTTGAAACACTTAGGATAAAAACTGAAGCAGTCTAGATATGTAATTTTGTGGAAATTTTGCTTTGAAATGAAGTGAGTATCCAAAGGATTTTAATTAGAAAAAATTGTATGATTACCTCTAGCTACATACCTTGCTTTCAATAGCAATAAAAGACATCGTATAACAAAAGCCATTGCCTTCCAAATATTATCAAACCCAGCGGCTATTGTCCTGGCTACATTACGACATGACTTTAATAACAATATTCAACGACGAAAATAATATTAAAATAATATTAATATTACTATTTGCATTATTCATTTCGATAATCGGTTTCAATGATGGCGGCCATCGAATTCTGTGCCATCGTTATGGTAATTCTACGTACTCATTGTTCCGAAGTCTGCATTGTTGACGTGCTTACCTGGGAAAGAGAAAACACATTTATTATTGTCAGATTTATTTTCATTCACATGAATTATTGATAATTTTATTTTTATATATTCTTGATCCTTGATTTCTCAAGGTTTTAACACATTCTACTCATCGAATATTTCGCCTCTACCCTATCTATTTTGGGAGGTTCTTACTAAATAGAATATAATTACAAATTCCAGACCGTCCTCGAAACCGAAGTCTCGTTAAAGCCTCCAAAAATAATCTTGAATGAATTTATTCGATCTGCAGAAGAAAGTGTCTAGTCTCGTGAATGAAATGCCAATCGTAGTGCGGCTAGTCGCAGAGACTTTACTATTTATTGCTACACTTCCAATTTCCTCGCTTGCGCACACGAATGAGAAACTTCTTTTTTTTATTATGAGCGCTAAAATCTTCTTTATTCGTTCCTGACAAGTATTCCAGTATTGAAACCTTGGAATTGGCGTGAGTTATTGAAATTGAGGTTTTACGTCGTCATATTATTTATCTTTGAGGGAAAGCTCTCATCGTTTTTCATGCTTTTGACTATTTACATAAGTAAAAATGGTAGGAATATTACGGTAAATATCGCAAACTCTCACTGTTTAGCTGCTGGGGTATACCAAGTTTTTAATAACTCACTTGACGCTTACAAGTTGCGCAGCAATGTTACCTTCTTGGAATTTAATACTCCTAAGGTAAGTTGAGTAACTTTTTAAGTATCCACAAAGTATGTAGGTACCAATGAAATAATTTTTTATTGTTTAAAAAAGCTAAAAAAACACACTTTATTTTTTAATTTTCGTGTTTTTCTCCACAAACTCTTTCATTTGATACATGGGAATGCATACAAAATAACTAGTCCGCTATTTTTGGGAGTCCGACATTTTATAATTAAAATGACGTCACTAACCTAACCATGCATTATCATCCAAATTAAAAATGTACACAAAATTTCAGCGTAATCGGAAACCGGGCAGTGGGTCAAATTTAACTTCTAAGATTTGTTTACATATCGGGTGTAAAAGACAGTTTCCGAAGCCAAAAGCCACATATTCTACCCATTATTTGGATATTTTTTTTCCACTAGACCATACCTGGGAATCCACTGGTTCTGGAGATATTGACGGTCAAAGTCGTTTTTTTTACTTTTTTACGAAAATTAATTCCAAGTGTTATTACTATATAAACTTTTTTCCAAACAAACACTAGCTGAATTTTCGATTTTATTTTCGACTTTTCGAAATTACGCATTTAAAGTTAAAAAACGCAATGAATATCAAACGTATCCGACAAGTACCTATGCATTACATTGCGCGCAATAAAAAAATGTTTTTTTTTTCATACCTAAAAATAAAAGTCGTTTCCCAGCAATAATTTTTGCGCACAGCTACTCTGCTAGATGTACAGTATGCGTAGTTGACGGGTTTGTGATGTATTCTTTCGTTTGTGTTTCAATAAATATAAAAAGAGAGACGAATCATTAAGGAGTTTCATTTTCAGAAATTGGCACAGACAAGCAATTTCCATCAATAAACTTAACTTTTTTATGACTCTTGCAACGTCTATAAACCGTCGCGAATAGTCTGTGGTTTTACTATGGCCGTTCGAGTATCCGAGTCAATCCGAGTGGTTCCGAGTCATCGAGAGGCAGCGAGTGGCGTGCGTCGAGTGAACGGTAATCACTCGCCGATTCGAGCACCACTCGCAATGTATCGAGTGTCAGCATTCCCATACTTTCTACATTCGAGTTTTTATTCAATCGGAGAGAACTATTCAACTGGAGTAAAAAATGTTATTCTTTTCAGTGGTTTCTGCAATGCGTTGGGATTTATTCGACAGTGGCTGGCACATAAAAAGTAGAAATAAAAGAGTCATGATAGTAGCGTTGTCTGCAACATATCGACTAGCTTTATCTCGCGGCTTTGCTCCCATGGCCTGTTCCACAAAACCTGTGATTTTTTTCCAGAACAAAAGTAGTAGAGACTCAACAATATTGTACCTTTTTATGAGTGAAGTCATGATACTTAATCAATACATCAATACAAATAAATAAAATTGAAGTGTCTGTTTGTCATCATCATTTTCTGCATTCCTTTTGCTGGGACTAATTATGGTGCTAACACATTTATAAAAAGATCGTGTCGTTCATATAACAATTTAATGGCTAAAAGTGAATGTGATTGTATGGATGTATTTCACCTTTCCCTCCCAAAGTTCAGAAAGTCTGTTCAAGACATTCTTTCAGCAAAATTATGATTTTCCTGTTAAATATTTGGTCTATTTTTTTTTCTCTCATTGTTGAATCATTTGGGTATAATTAAATTCTTTATTTGATAGCGTCAAAAAATTGGGACAAGGGCAGGAGAATGATGATTTGATAGCGTCCGTCGTAACTTTCGAAATTTTGTATTTATAATGTGTGAAAACTGTTTTGGATTAAGTATTTTTTTTTTGTACTAACTTCTTATATTATTATATCAGTTTGTTTCCCAAATAAAAAAAAAATCAGCCTCTTAATGTCCCCACTGCTGGGGCATATGCCTCCTCTCTGTAAGAGGGTGTGGGCGGCAATCCACCACGCGGGCCCAATGCGGATTGGTGGATGTCACATGTCTTCGAATTTTTGGTTCTAGGACATGCCGGTTTCCTCACGATGTTTTCCTTCATCGTTTTCAGAGCAGTGGTGATGAAATAATTTACATAAAGTAAAGCGTCTGCCTGGGTTTGAACTCACAACCTACAACTTGTGAGTCGCGGTCAATACCGCAGGGCCACCACTGCTCTACGATACTTAATCA
Organism: Polia nebulosa; assembly: GCA_951329385.1. Taxonomy (NCBI): domain Eukaryota; kingdom Metazoa; phylum Arthropoda; class Insecta; order Lepidoptera; family Noctuidae; genus Polia; species Polia nebulosa. The sequence goes on from OX589603.1 coordinate 5,811,922, forward strand.
ATACATCAATACAAATAAATAAAATTGAAGTGTCTGTTTGTAATGTCATAGTAATAGTTTTTTTATGCTTTTACAGTTATTTGCGCGATACCTTTTTTTTTGTGTGGTGGGAAATCATCCAATGACTTCTCCTGCTCTGGGTGGAGCGGACTTTTACTGACTAAAACCCACCCCTGTTCCTTCCTTGCCTGAGTGCCCGGGGGCACGGTAACTCTGTTTCAAGTTTATCCGCGACCCCTTGCCACGCATGCATCGGCCATGACGGTCCCCGTCACGTGTTGCTGACATCTCTTTGAGGCGCGCGTGGAACACTACGCGCCGTCCGCAGGCCCGCGTCTACGGTAGCCGGAGATTGTCTCTCGACCCCCGACGCCCAGGGCGTCTCCTGCGGCGGCACAATACCTATGCCTAAAAATAAGTTTTTTATTTTTTTTCTGTCTGTCCGTCTGTCTGTCTATTTGTTTCTTCCGGCTAATCTTCCAAAAGCCTGGATTGATTCTGATAGGATTTTAATGGCAGATAGGTAGCTGACTATATAAGGACTAACTTAGACTAATAATTACCTCTGATAGAAGGTAGTTCAAAAATATAATGCATAAAATATTTCCACATCCAGATTATAACATATTCCCATTTCTCTAAGATATTAAATATTCAAGGCAGGCTCACTCATATACATAAGCCAGTGCCTTCCATTTCACTGGTAACAACCGCATCGCTTCCTTTTCAAAGCCGAAAGGAAGTCGCCTCGAAGAGTTCGCGGCTTTTATACAAAGTAGGTGGTATACCCGGTTGACCTATAAACATTCTGTCACATAATCGCGCGTGTGAGTCGGAACAAAAGACGAGCAACAATAGCCAGGCACGACCTTGGGTCAGCGGGGGTCAAGTCCCGCTGAGCGAAGCCCGGAAACCGAGCTTGTATGTTGAGCCATACTCCATTATGAATGGAAAGTTCACTTGTTTATGGTGGTATAATTTTTACTCAGTTGTGGCTTTTCAGTGGATTTGCAGCGGGAAATTCTCTCAAGCGTTTCTCTTTCTCTAAAGTTCCATTTCGTTACCACAAAATAGTTGTGGTAACGAAAGAGGACGAGGACTTCTTCTTACACAGTGAGTAGACCTGTTAGTTTATAAATGAACATTTAAAAAAATCTTACTGTAAAAACCAACTATAAAATCTAAACAAGTCACTTTTCAAGCAGTCTAATGCTTCGTGGCAGTTATTTTAGTTCAAATATTGATTTCATGCCACCAACTCCATCCGACTGCTTGAAAAGTGACTTGTTTGGAACTTTTTATTACTTAGTTTGTTTTTACAGTCGGGTTTTTTTATTTATTTTTATTTCCTACATTTTAGTGAGTAATATTTTTGGAATCGTCTTCTCGAGCTCTTTATTTTGATACCCCACATGACCAGGTAAAAAAAAATACGACTACACTAACTTGATTGCGGCCGCCATTTTGATTATGTTTTCAAATTCATTTAGCCTATATATGTCACTTCAGCGTTCAAGACCCATCTAATAATATCTCATTTGTGCAGTTAACGTTACAGCGCGTGCCAAAGAAATAGACATATAAACATATACACATAATATATACATACATAGATACTCTTAAAAAGTTTCAATGACTAAATTTGACCCAAAAAACAACAAACAGGGCAAGCTAAATAAAACCGTTTAAAAACATTACCCTCCTTCTAGAGCAGTCGGGTAAAAATAGAACCCGAAGTGTTATAAATAAGCTTATTCTAGTGTAAGAATTAATCTAAGCATGGACAAAAGATAGAACTTTTTAGGCACCTTTTTCAAAGTAACTACAATTCAAAGTGTGTGGCAAAATCACGTAAAACACAGCTGGTTTTGGTGAGTTTAAACTGGCACTACACTAGAAACCTTGAATAAAATACAAAGTACTGCTACAATAAGATTCACAACTGTTGAAAGCTGTATACATGATACGCTGTACATTTGAACAAAAACTTTTTGTTTGAACCTCTGATTGTCAATTTTGATTTAGATCAATACTGTTATTATCTACCCTAAAATTATGTGGTAGTTTATATAGGAGGTAGTTACATACACTTATCTATAATTTCGGCATATTATCTGACTATTTGGTTAAACTATGTTGATAATAGAGCCAAGGGAATATATCAATTTGTTACAAATAAGAATACTTTAGCTAATTATGACGACTATGAGTATTTAAATTTAGAGGCTTTCAGCATTCAGCCAGCCAGATGCGGCTAAATAAAGAAAGAAATATAAACTGTAAACAAAGTTCACCATTACTTATATACAAAACATATTTTAAGCATTTTCAGCCTAAACTAGCTCGTTTAATCCCACATCACGTACATACATAACTCACAGAAACTCGTCGAAAGAATATCCGAAACATTGGCCTCAGCTAAAAAAATCACGAAGAAAGTGGGTCACTGAAAAAATATCGCGGCCACAGCATCTTCAGATGATATCGAAGACGCCACCTTGTACATGGATACCCTCGTTTTGTTTAGCACTTGACGCTGAAGCGCCCTCTCGCGGCCGTCAAAGGAACGACCTACTCTATGGGTGTAAAATTAGGGATTAGCGAAGAGGGATGTTATAAAATGTAGATAAAACCGATATTGAAGTTTTATCGGTGGTAAGTATCAGGTAAGGTTTTAAAGGAGCTCGTGGCTAAAGTAATAACAGCCGCACGGGTTGATCCGTGCGGCTGTTATTGCATCCATGGATGGGTGACCATCTTTACATACCGAGACTCCTCAGTGCCTCGGCAAGCACGCTAAGCCGTTGGTCCCGGCTGTCATTCGTGGATCTTTGACAGTCGTTAAGGGTCGTCAGAAGCCCGAAAGTCTAACAACCGGTCTTACTGGGTTGTGGAGGTCAGATAGGCAGTCGCTCCATGTAAAATACTTGTAGTCAGCTGCATCCAGTTAGACTAGAAGCCGACCCCAAGACAGTTGGGAAAAGGCTAGGCATATTGAAGTACGAGTATTAGGTAAGGTTTTGAAAATTTATTAAATGTTTGAGTATTAGAATTGACATGTATTACCATTACTCGATTGTGGGAAATTATGCCTACCTGACCTCAAGTCACATATGCAATTGCCCCATTTAAAATACTGCTATTATTCCTGTTAGACTGGATATGGACCCCAACGTTCTTGAGAAAACGCTAAGCAGATTGATTGAATTGAATTATATTATAAATAATAATACAAATAATTAGTATTATTTATACACATTTGGTCCGTCTACATGTTTTATCTCATTTGTCACGTAAACAAAAATAAACCGGTCAAGTGCGTGTCGGACTTCACACATTTAGGGTTCCATAACAAATAAGGGAACTATCTAAGAAAAAATCTGATTTATACAATATATTGGTATTTGTTAGTAAAATTCACCAAATGCACCAAATTTCAAGTTCATAGGTCAACGGGAATTTAAAAATTCTTCGGAACAAAATTCTGTGACATGCAACGGACAAACAGACAGATGGATACGTGAGTGACAGTAATAGGGCTCCGTTTGGACCCTTCGGGTATGGAAACCTGTAAATGAAGATGATACAAATCGTTGGCAATTTGCGTGAAAAATTTATCATATTTTTACCTACAAATGACGTCTTAAGCAACAACTCTTTGCCTAGGGTTGATCTGCCTAGGGGTTGAGGATAAATTCGAAAGAGTTACCTCGCCCCTGGGCATTCAGGGCAGGGAGGAGTTTTAGTCAGTAAGAGTCTGACACGCCCTTCCGCTCCACCCTAGAGCGGGAGATGTCATTAGATGATCTCCCACCCCACAAAAAAAAGTAACAACTCTTAAACTTTTATGTGTTTTATCTGAGTAAATTTTTATTGATTTGATAAAGCAAAAAATTCGTGTGCAATATTTTTTGGTATCAGTCATTTTGTTTGTCGTGTTTTGTTGAGAGTAGCAGTACAGTACCTACCCACAATAACGTAGGTTTTTATTTCGGTTTTTTACTGTTTTTTCAAACAGTTTGAAAACATTTCCAATACGAAAGTATTTTCCTAATAATTTCATACATTTTTGTCTCGACTTTGTCGTAAAATTTTACGTTACTTTTATTTTCGGGATGTAAAATGTTTTATGACATAATAAAATAAAACTAATTGAATTATATTCTATCGTTTTTATTTAATTGATTCAAGGATCCTAGTATGTTTTTAGAATGATGGAGTTATAGCTTGCCATGCTAGAAGTTTCCTTGCGTGGTCGAATAAGGAATGATTATATCCGCAAGAGAACCAAAGTTCGTCTCGCTCGGGTTCTTTGTCATGAAGCTGTAGGTGAACTTTGTCGAACGATCAGTATTGACTTTGAGAGGTTTTTTTTTGTTTTCTTTTGAATTGCACTGTTTATTTTATTATTCGTATTTATGGGACTGTTCTGTAATGAAGAACGTTTCTCTTAAACACAGCCCGAAGAATCACCAAACTGAAATGGCAGTGGCCAGAGCACATTGCTAACAGAACCGATGGTCAGTGGGGCCGAAATATATTGGAGTGGCGATCGCGTACCAGAAGACGCTGTGTTGGAATGCCTTCCACAAGTTGGACCGATGGATGCGAGACGCATAGGACCGATCGTTGAGGCGTCACTTGGGAGAGGCCTATGTCCAGCAGTGGACGTCTTTCGGCTGAAATGATGAAGGTAGAGTAGCTTGTTTGCTAGGGTGAGTCAACGAGAGCAAGAAAGTTCGAAGAAAAATCAAATATTTTCAATAACATATCTATATTGTTCCATAAAAATGGAGTATTTGAAAACGGTAAGTAGATACTTGTGAAAACAAATAACCTCAAGAAAAACGCTACAATATCAGAAAACAGAACAAAAATAACAATAACACGTTCAAATTAATGTATAAATACGAAAGGCGAAAATGATCGCAAACAAAACGAGCCAGACTTATCGGAAAACAATCGGGAAACAGGAGAAATACACAAAAACGGGAAATGAAATATTTTGTAAAAGTTGTTGACTGCGAAACCGAGACGTGAAGACGAAGAGTGGGAAAGGAAAGAGGTCCCGTATTATTATTATACTCTTTGGGAAAGAGTGAAGCCGTGTCGCCAACTGTCAAACCGGCGCCATCTTGGATTTGTTTGTTTTCGAGTTCCCGCCACTTTCGTTTTGTTCGCCGTGTTATTTATCATGTTATTTACTTGACGACGAATGTATCGCGAACGAATCTTGATTTGAAAAGTTTGAGTAACAATACGTGTCTGTTTTTGCTTTATTATTAGAAAACGTTACCAGTTTTTTTTTCTTTTTTTAGGGTTCCGTACCCGAAAGGTCCAAACGGAGCCCTATTGCTGTCACTCACATGTCCGTCTGTCTGTCGTCTGTCACACAGGATTTATAGCCAAACGGTTGGAGCTACAGTATTCAAATTTTTTAGCCATACAAATAGTCAAAAATACATTTGGTACGGAACCCTAAATGTGCGAGTACCGACACGCACTTGGCCGGTTATTTTTTGCGTTGTAGCTTCCGTAGTGAATAGTGCAATCCATTATTTCCCTTGAGTGCTGTGGGTTGCGGCTAATCACTAAAGTTTTTTTTCTGTTTTGCTATGTTAATCAAAGCTATACCACTACATTTAATAAAACAGTAGCTCTTAAAAAGGTACATAAGCACTTAAAGGTCAAAAGATCAAGAAACATTACGCAAATTCCCTTTATTGCCACTAAGAGCACACTGAAAGTAATTGGAAACGGTCGAGCAAACATTAGCTCAATATGAAACAAATAAAGTACAATTGCGCAGATGTTGTTCTGCCAAACGTGGGAGGTATAATTAAAATCCAATTGCTTTGGAACTTCGGGCGGGCCAACGATTATGGACCAGACAACGCTATGTAGGAGTATACAGAAGTTCTACACCTGGAAATGACAGTAGATTCATCTTAGAGAAAACTCACTACTGTGAAAGTAAATGAAATAACTTCATCCTCTGCATTTAGTGAGGGCGTACTCTGAAGACATTCTTAGAAAGGAAAGAATGTCCTACAATGGATAGGTTTTACCAAACCAGGCATGTGACTTGAATTCTTCCTGTGATTGTGATGTATTTGTTTTATAGTAGGAGATAAGGTAATATAAAAATATGCCCTTATTAGTTATTGTTCTACTAACATAGATTTTAAGAAAGTAATTTTTAAGACTAACACACATGTGATGCCGAAGAAGAATAGGTTTTTATTTTAAATAATTATTACTAAAAAACATAAAGCGCAACCTGAAAGAACACTACATTAACTCGATTATAAATTAATATTTAAGTCTAACTGTATAATAGCGCGTTGATTAACTCTCAGGGTATGGTATGTCATGCCAAGGGGTAGCGGATAAATTCGTAACAGAGTTACCACTCCCCTTGGCACTCAGGCAAGGAAGGAACAGGGGTGGGTTTTAGTCAGTAAGAGTCTGACACGCCCTCCCTCTCCACCCAGAGCGGGAGATGTCAATGGATGATTTCCCAACCTCAAAAAAAAAATAAGGGCATGGTATGTCTCGGCTAAATTCGAAAGAGAGTTACCGCAGCCCTGGCACAAGCAACTGAAGGAACACAGGTGAAGTCTGACACGCCCTCCCGCTCCACCCAGAGCGGGAGAAGTCATTAGATGATTTCCCACCCTCCAAAAGAAAAAGGGCATGGTATGCTAGGAGGTCTACTAGTGTGCTTTGCTTTGGTTATTACTATTTTGTTTGACACGAATATTTACTTTGTAAAGTATTATATTTTTTTTTTTTTTGATTACTTAATTATTGTAAATGTGAGGACTATGTGGGTTATTATTATTATTTTCTCCTCCTGTTTACAGTAATTTTTAACGTTGTCTGACAGTTTGAGTACTTTTGCGGCCTACCCAAATGTCGTTTCTTTGGTATTGTTCGTCATGTCATTGAGCTCCTTAGTGGTTTTTAAGTTGAGCTATTCGACTATTGACAAATGCTTGCACTGACTGGACAGGTCCACTCAAATATGTTTGGTTCTTTCTTCAAAAGACCACTACAGACACTAAGCTGCATGGTCCTCATATAGAATAATGTGAATGCGAGAACTATGTATGTCGTTATATTCATGTAGATTTTATGATTGTCTGGCAGTTTGAGTATTTTTGCGGCCTACTCAAATGTCCTTACTTTGGTATTGTTCGTCGGTTCGTTGAGCTCCTCAAAGTTCTGAGTTGAGCTTCGCGATGACTGACAAATGCTTGCACTGTCTGGACAGGTCCACTCGAATTCGTGTGTTGCTTTCTTCAAAAAGCTCATCCCAGACATAAACGTACATGGTTCTCATATGATTTAACCAGTACACACTTTAAAAGAGACTTTGACCTCTGAGTTTGTTTCGGTGTTTCTTCTCAGGGTAGTCAGCTAGGAAACACCGGCCTCATCTAGCTTAAACTGACAAAAACCATTGACGTGTAAAAGTGTTCCTTGTAGCCTATTTACTGAATAAACATCATTTATCATTTGTTAAAGCTTATGGAAAAAAACGTGTAAACAAAAATAAAAAACAAATTCTTGGAAAATATTTTTGATGTGTCACTTCGTATGAACTGAAACTTCGACACGTGTGTATTCCGTGTCGACAGTGTTTGCTCCTCCGAATGAAATTGTTTTGTAAACACGAATCCGAATGATTCCCAGTAATGCGGTTTGTCGCTACGTGCTACGAGCTGCTACGAGTGGCTAGGAGCGTGCTACGCCGTAGACCGTGGCTAGGTTGTTAACACGATGTTAATTAGTTAACGCTTCATAATTGCGATGTTAAATGTTATGTTGACTTTATTTATATGATCGTTAAATATATTTCCTCGCTCTGGAACAATATACAGGTGGATTTTTCTTCAGTGGCAATCTTTTAGGAGTAATTTTTATTTTTCATATTACCGTGTTGGACCCATGGTAACAGGTCTTCATATTCGGAGGTATTCATGAATACTTTCAACTTCTGAATTATTGACCGTGAATTAAATGTTATTTAACATTTGTGTCGTAAATCTTCTCTATCTCAGTATAAATCAAAGTCGCTTTCCGCGTCTGTCTGTTTATCCGCTAATTGCTCCTAAACCACGCAATGAATTTTAATGCGGTTTTCACTAATAGAAAGAGCAATAAACTAAAAAGGTTTGTCTGTATAATTTGTACACGTGCAAAGCCGGGGCGGGTAGCTAGTTTAATCCTACTAATATTATAAATGTGAAAGTTTGTGAGTGTGTATGTTTGTTACTTCTTCACGCTCAAACGGCTGGACCAATTTGGATGAAATTTGGTATGTAGATAGCTTATAGCCTAAATTAACATACAGGCTACCTTTTATTCCGGTCTAGGCAGGTAAAACCGCGAGGCGCAGCTAGTTAATAAATAAATGACAATTTGCTGTTGAACAAACAATCATATTGCTCGGGCGCCTTAAATATCAATCAAAGGAAAAGTATCTTCGCAAAACATAAACAAACAAAATGAAAGGAGTCCTCAAAAGAAGCCACCATTCACCAAACAACTTCCCGATTCATAATTTCTGTTTGAGTTGACGATATAGCACACAGCGCCAATACTCGTTACATAGCGAATATTTATTCCTCTCTTTGAATTCTCCTCGTGCTCTTTTGAATACGGCTTGCGTACCGCGGCGTGGCTTACCGGTACGTGCGCGAAACTAGAAATTTTCTGCCTCGGTTAGGAGTTATGTGGGAAATGGGAGTATGTATTCAAGGCAGATTTAGAGCGGAAAAACTTTATGAACTGCTTTCTACAATATGGTGTCAAAAAAATTTTCCTCATCGATGTCAACTAGTAATACTTTCGAGTGGTCACAAATTGTTTAAGGCGTATATATCGGCCAAGTGGCGCCCTTATTGAATAAAAAATCGTAGCAAAGCGTAGAAAATAAAGATTATAGAATCCTATGTTGCGTTTCTTACAAAGAGGATAAGGTATTTTTACGTGTTTAAAATAATACTCAAAATGTTTCATATCCAAAGTAGTAGGCAAAAGTAGCAGAAACGGCCGTTTTTGACACTTTTGCTTACTACTTTGGATACGAAACACTTTGCGTCCTGTTTTAACAATGTAAAAATACATTATCCTATGTGTAACAAACGCAACATAGAATTCTTTAATCTTTATTTTTTATGCTAAGATACTAATTTTTATTCAATGAGGGCGCCACTTATGGGGAGGTAGGCCCTTAAAGACCTGTCTAAACGCTTTTTTGACACTTCGCGTGACCCAAGGGCTGGCTTTTACCTTGGACAGAGGATAAGCATTGCCATACAATGTGGCAATGCCACTAGTCTTATGGACACATTATCAGTCGATAGCGTGCGGAACAATTTTTCGACGCCATATTTTAAATTATTTTTTTAATTTAGCTAGGTAAAAGTTTTTTCTAAGTGTATGCAACTCTATTTTTCTAAGTGTATGCAACTCTATTTTTAGTTTATACTAAACCTCTCTCGGGGTAATTGTACTCATCATTACGAACAACTTTTACTATGGGACCAACCACGAAATAGCGAAAAAACATCAGCTGTTCAGTACATTTTGTCGAGTTATTCTCACATTATAATTAATGTTCTGAACAGCTGATTATTTTTTCGCGATTTCGAGGTTGGTTCCGTAGTAAAAGTTGTTTGTAATGATGAGTACAATGACGTCCTCGCGCACCTATATAAGTGGCGCGAGGAGGCGAAACGTCGGGGCGAAACTCCGCTGTCGCGACATCTCGCGGCTCGGCGGACAGAGCTCCGGCAGGATCTCATGGCGACATGGAGAGAACGACTGTCGCAACCCAGCGCTGGGCGCACCACCATAGCGGCGGTAGTGCACCTCTTTGAGGAGTGGCTGGAGAGGCGCCACGGCGTACTCACTTTCCGCCTGACGCAGGTCCTCACCGGACACGGAAGTTTTGGGAGGTTCCTGTGTAGGATAAAGCGGAGGGAAACGCCCGGCTGTCCCCACTGTGAGGATCGCCCAGAGGACACGGTGGAGCACACGGTGGAGATCTGCCCCGCTTGGGCGGAGCCCCGCTGTGTCCTCGTGGAGGCGATCGGCGGCAGCGACCTCTCGCGCCCGGCCCTGGTCCAGGCCATGGTACGGAGCGAGAGGGAATGGGAAGCAGTCTCCTCCTTCGGCGAAGCAGTAATGCTCGCGAAGGAGGAGGCGGAACGTGTGAGAGAGAGGCTGCAACAACAGACTCGCCCTCACGCCCTCAGCAGCAGCCGCCGCAGGAGACGCCCTGGGCGGAGGACGTCGCGAGACGATCTCCGGCCACCGAGACCCGGGCCTGCGGACAGCGAGTAGTGGGTAACTCGCCGTCCGATCAGCACCAAGCCCGAGAGTCGACGGCGCGTAGTGTTCCACGCGCGCCTCAAAGAGTTGTCAGCAAAGAGGACGGGGCCCGTCATGGCCGATGCCTGCCCGGGGGTTGAGGATAAATTCGAAAGAGTTACCTCGCCCCTGGGGATTCAGGGCAGGGAGGAACAGGGGTGGGTTTTAGTCAGTAAGAGTCTGACACGCCCTTCCGCTCCACCCTAGAGCGGGAGAAGTCATGGGATGACTTACCAACCCCAAAAAAAAAAAAATGATGAGTACAATGACCCTTAAAAAGGTTTAGTATAAAGTAAAAATAAGGTTGTATAATTATAGTTAGTTAAGTATTTAAAAGATTATTGTTGTTTCATATAGATGAATAAATTATAATTCCTTCACTGCTACTTTTACACATAAACTACTTAATGTAGATTATTTTTTCATTAGTATATGTGACGGACTCGCGATTTTGTGTCAACCATATGTCGATTTCCTAAAGTAATTTCTGACATGCACTTTCGGAAATATGTTTGTAGTTGTCGAAATACTTTAAGTATATTAGTAATTTTAGTATTTGATAGGAGTCGCTTCTGCGCCGGCGCAGGGGCAAACATTTCTCATTTTGTGTGTGTGTGTAGGTTCACGTGCACATTGTTTCTGTGCGAAATCTATTTTCTATGACATCGAGCGCTCCGAGCTTACACTGAAAAAGAAGTGTACAGGTCTACCAAAGTGATAATGCGCATAAAAATCTTCGTCACTGTTCGGCAACGGTCGTATTCCCCGAGTGTCGGAAGACGATATGTATATAGAGTGGTTAAGTGCATTTGCAAGTGCATTGTTTAGGGCTCTTGCGATTCAATGATTCGGGTGTTTCCGGGAATACGACAATTAGCGAAGATCTGCATGCGCATTATTAATTTCGGAATACTGTACGTGAAGCTACAGACTCCTCCAATATAGGTCTTGGAGGAGTCTGTAGCTTCACGTACAGTACTGACTGTTATAAATCACAAAACTGGGTAGGCCCAGTTTTGTGATTTATAACAACTACGAGTATCTTATGTATCTACGCATCAGTACGTAGATTGTATTGCACGTTGTTTTATTGAGCTGACTATTTGCGAACCGACTGCTATTAGCATTCGATGCTACCGGCCAATATTCGTTCACGTGCGAATTCAATACACTATTGTGTTGCTGGTCTGTTCGCGGGGTGTTTGTTGTATGTTTACATTAGACCTTTAGTGTAATCATTTGGGGAAAATTCGGGTGCTCATTTGGTTATTTGTCAGAGTGGAATTATGATTCCTATATATTAAATATGGTTTGGCTAGACTTAAAAAGCTATGCGGATTTGTTATCATATTGCTTGTCAAATTATGGTACGAGTTATGCTTAGGTGAAATGAAGGAGAATAAACAGTCAGTCTAGTGAGCTCGAAGTGAACTTACGATTCATTTAATATAAAAAAAAACGTTGCCCCACACTAGGAATTACTTCTGTATCGTAGGTGCGTTCACAAATATGAAAACTCATATACCCATACCCGGAACAATCTGTAGACCAAACAAATAATGCTAGGAGCTGATCTCTTATTTCAAGCTAACGTCATCTGAGTTTTATATTCTACTTAAACTAATCAGCAATGTAGAAACATTAAACAATATAAATATCAGCCGATATCATTAACAAGTATGTTCAGTTGTAATGTAACAAGGCAGTGTTAAAGCCTTGTTTATTTTTTGATCTCTATTCCAAAATTACGTTCTTACCTACCTTTTTTAATTTAAAATTCAAAAATTACTTCTTTTCTCTGTCAAGTCTCTGTTTTTATATTAAAAATCAGTTCTAATTCTGCTGCCGAGCTAGACTAAGCTCCTATTCATCACTGTAATTTTCCTTCTATTCAATAAATGACAGTTACCAGTTTGTAAGAGTTACTAGAACAGTGAAGTGCGGTTTTCATAACCAGGCAGTTTCTAGCAAGAATACAATTTATACCTTTACCTAGTCATAGTTTAATAAAATATACGTCTGAACTCGTCGTGTTTATCTTCATCCAACTCTCATCTACGGTCCTCCTACTCTACGCCCTCCTCTGCGTGTCACTTCTACGTCCTCCTCTACGTGTCACCACTAAAACTCCGGCCCGTTACGTGACACAGGTGTAGCAACAATGAGGAGTCATCAAAGAAGCTATCGAAAACGAACAAAAACATAATCTCCATTACTGAAAACAGAACAATCACTACATATTTCATACTAGCGACCCAGCCCAGCTCCGCACGGGTACAAATTATACACCTAAACCCTCCCCATGAATCACTCTATCTATTGGTGAAAACCGCATGAAAATCCGTTCAGTAGTTTTTGAATTTATCGCGAACAGACGCAGCGGGGTACCTTGTTTTATAATATGTAGTGATTAATATTTTCAGTCTTAAAACAAACAAACAAACATGACATTCACAAAACTGGCCCAAACAGAAAGGTGGCAATTCGCCCCAGACGACCCAATTCCTAAACAAAATATTGGTATAAATAAAAGCCAGTCCCTCGTGATATTTGCGGAAAATGTGAAATGTTTGACGATATATTCAGAGCTTCCTGACATCACATATCAATCTTGTATTGGTCCAGTTCTTGTTTTAGAGGCAGTATTTCGAAAGAAAAAGTTGGGTTACAACTTTGGATATCAAAATAAAAAGATTGCACGAATGAGTGCAAAACACATATTTATAATTCTTAAACATAAATTAAATTAAAAACAATAAACACACACATAGTCCCACAACAAGGGTTTAAAATAAAAAGTCATAGGTATATTCAAATTAGGCTGACAATCAGCACTTTTGGAACGCAATTTACATATACGTTCCAAAAGTACGCAGTCCTCCGACATGCGCCAGTCACCACTTACTAGTGTTTTTGATATTAGGGCATTTTGCGTTCATCTATCAGACCCCATTTGTCTCGTGTCTAAGCTGTTAACTAAATCATCAAATTCCCTAATTTATTTTGTTTCATCTGCTTCTTCTAGCTGCATCTTACTCCATCTATCAGCTTTGTGGCTAACTACAACCCGGTCTAGCTATCTGTGCCAAAGGCGCCGACTTCGTGGGTGCTCGGGGGCTTCAGCACCCACGAGCAGCGATACTGTATTCCTCTGGCCTGCCCCCTCTGTCTAGCTCGGTAACTTTATCAAAAATAAACTACATAAATGGTTTTTCTTTCTTTTCGTTCTAAATGATGCTGTACTTTTCTCTGCTCTTTATTCTCTCTCCTGCTCTTATACTCATTTATTTCGATGAATGTTCTTTATTCGACATTCAAATCATTCTATCTCCTTCATAGTCTACGACGAGAATCTGTTCTAAGATAGCTAGACGGGATCTCAGGACACCACTTCAAAATATATTAAAATTTATATTACTTCCTTCGTTTATTAAATATATTGCGGGTAGTATAAATTACGAGGCTTAATACATAAAAGTTTGTTGTTTGCGGCGGTGTTGCTAAAATTAGACCGTCCTTACTTCCCGTGGGCGCTGTAAAGGCAACTAAGTGATTATATGTATAAAGTACATGGTCCTCTGTAGGGTATACCCATGCGTATACCAATGAGATTCCAGCGATTATAATAGACGCATGCAAACATTGTGATTACGAGTAAAGTATTTTGGTTACAGAGATCATAAACGTAACGTACAACATCGTCCAGTAATTATAGTCGGGGTTTTTTTTTTTTTGGTAGGGTGGGCAAACATCCAATGACTTCTCCCGCTCTGGGTGGAGCGGGAGGGCGTGTCAGACTCTTGCTGACTAAAACCCACCCCTGTTCCTTCCCTGCCTGAGTGCCCAGGGGTGCGGTAACTCATTTTCAGAATTTATCCGCTACCCCTGGGCATGCAGGCACCGGCCACGATAAGCCCCGTCAGTGAAACACTGCGCGCCGTCGACTCACGGGCCTGGTGCTGATCGGAAGGCGAGCTACCCACTGCTCGCCGTCCGCAGGCCCGGGTAATTATATTCGGGGTGGATCAGGTTTAATAAAAGACTTCCCTTTAACGAATAAAGCGTTTTCACTTCGTTTTGAAGTTTATTTTATCACCTGTCAAAGATTTCTATCGAAGACCAGTGATGTCTCTTAACAGACAGTCACTCGTAGTTATTTAACAGCGTGCTCCAGAGGTCCGCTACAATGAAGGAGTTTCTGTGGCATACCGATATAAAATTCATTACTGCAACGTTTTGTGGTTCGTACCATTTTACTCAGTTACGAGGGAAAATATCGTTAGGAAACCCAGCACTTAATAGTCAGAATTTGCCAACAAGCAGCGAAACCGCTAGCTTATCAGTGTTCATCCTTCCTTGTGTCTCTAAACGTTTTGCCATTCATTCAGTTGAACATTCACAGCAAACAAGCACAGCAAAATATTTCTATTACCATAACATATTTGGACTTTTAAAAACCTTCACTAAATAGACTCACAATAAAATTAATCTCCATATAAACCCGGACAGGCCTTCTTACATAATTGATAAACACACACGGAACAAACTCAGACACCAGTCGTACACAATAAAACGTACATACATAAATATAAACTAAACTAACAACGCACATACAGGCCCATTTTAAACCCATAAAATCTGTCTTATTGAGCTGCCGACTTTGAGCCCTGTTGTGGAAGCTATGTACGCCAAGCGGATTATATGGTACCTTATGAATATTTCACGAGCCTGCTCTACCTGTATATAACAATATTGCCATAATTTTAAAATGTGTTTGCCAGAGAGGTGTTTGTTGGGTCGAGGGCATGAGGAATCTGACCCCAACATACGGAGTGCGACATATTTCGGACAAAGTGGAATGGCAAGCAAAACACAAAAGTCTCTGTTCTGAGTTTTTTTAGTCAGGAATTATTTTTCCTGATTCAGAATCACTTGACTGTAGAACAACGTCCACAGTGCGATAATTTTGTGAATAATCTAAAGGTCTGGCAGCATTCGCCTGTAATATAGGATTTCAGATCCGATTTTGAGCATTACGTTACAATACTGCCTATATTACAATACTGAATGACGAGCTTTCGCTTGTAATGTTGCATTCAAATTCGATTTCGAGCATTTGCCTGCAGCTGAATTAGTTGTTTGAATTTATCGATGTTACAAGGTTGTAACAAAATATTACAGATTGTACCATTACAGGTTCCGCACTGTAATGCTCGGTGTTCTCTCTCTAACTGTGACCAATAAATGTATTTTCTTTCTTTCTCTGATGTGATGCTCGACTCTATCACGTTACATCACTTTTATGTGCCATAATTAATATTATTATTTTTCAATTATTCAAAAAACCTTGCCTGTAATATGAAGCCTTGCTAAAGCCTTTTGGAATTAACAATTAACACAGACATAACATAGGTATATTGTTTTTCATTCAACTGTACAAAAAGTTACCAAATGCCAAACTGTTCAACAATAACTGAATAGCGAGCACATAACCCTGCTCCACATTGTTTGCCGTCTTCATAATAAAAACAATTCTTTTATTTCAATCCAGTGGGTTGTGCACTCATTGTGGAAAAACGAATCGGATTCAGCCGAGCAATCGAGTTTCATTCGATTTGTTCGACTGTTTGCCGAGCTAAGACTTGAGAGCTAAGGGTTCACCGAGGACGCGTTTCCACCTGTAAGCAAGATGCATGCAAGTTGCGGGCTACCTTAATGATTTAAACGTTTTTATAACAGTACCTATTTATTACTGTTACTTCTAGAGTCGTTATTTTACTCGCTAAATTCCACTTCCCAAAAAGTTTTAGTCAAAACCCAGCCCCATTTTAACCACATTCACTCTAAAGTTCTTCGATTTAAGGCCAAGGTTGTAACAAAGTAAAAATAGTGTTTTATTTCAGTTCCCAGACAGTCACATTGCCGGCTGAGAAGAAATCGAAGAGTCAGTGAAGCGATCTGATTTGATTTTATACCGATATTTGCGCGACCAGTCAATTGAGAAAACAGGGATCACCGAGTTGTGTGTGGGGAAAAAGGCTGGGGATATACATACATACATGTTAGTAGCATATTAATATGGTGGGATTTATAGATGTTTTTTGTTCTATCTGAATAAGATTATCGCACTGATTGTTCTGCCTATTCAATGTGAAAGAAACATCGACGTACAACTTGTTAACATGAATTTGTTATACCGTTCAACGTTGGAATTTTTCGCCACTGTTTTTACGATTCATTCTAAAGTAAAAGTGCAAAATAACTTTAATTTCGGAAGTCGACGTTTTTGGTTTTTTGTCTTCGTTTTATGACACCGACTTCCGAAATTAAAGTTATTTTGCACTTTTATTGGAAGTGGGTTCTATTTTTTTGAAGAAAAGTTTTTATTTCTCACTTTTTAGTTGTGGTTCCCCATTAAACTGTGTTAACAATTCATAGACATACGATCGCAGCAATCACGGTTGATTTGCTGTCAATTTTTAAAGAGTTCCGTTGTCTGTCTCCGAAACCCATCATCAGATCAATATGAAATTTAAATGGGACAAAAAAAGAATTTTGCAAATCCATCAATATATGACAGAGTTATGCCCGAACATACATACATAAAAAAAATACAAACATCCGAATTGATAACCTCCTTTTTGAAGTCGGTTATAAAGTAATTTTTATTTAAATTTTTAAAAAACCTATACGTTTGAACCCTTATTAAAAGTTACATATTATATATGAAGAAAGTTTCAAAGGGAACTTTACCCCTGTCACCACATATAGTAACATTTTATCGGGACAACGACCACTAATTTAGCGCTGAAAGTGTCTATCGTAAAAAGTGACGATCTTAGTCACTTACATGCTGAGACGTTACGGGACAGATCAGTTTAGTTAAGGGTCTACTACCGGCCAAGTGGCGCCCTCATTGAATAAAAAATCGTAGCATAGCATAGAGAATAAATATTAAAGAATCCAAAGTCACGTTTGTTACAAAGAGGATAAAGTATTTTTACGTTGTTAAAACAGGACTCAAAATGTTTCGTATCAAAAGTAGTAGGCAAAAGTGTCAAAAACGGCCGTTTTCTTTAATATTTATTTTCTATGCTATGCTAAAAATTTTTATTCAATAAAAGCGCCACTTGGCCGGTAGTAGGGCCTTAAGACATGATAAATAGAGAAGTAGTGGCCCAGTGGTAACAGCTGCGACTTACAAGGTTATGAGTTGACATTCACCAACCCGCATTGGGTCCGCGTGGTGGATTACGGCTCACACCCTCTCACAGAGAGGAGGCCTGTGTCCCAGCAGTGGGGAAATTAAAAAGGCTGATGATGTAATAGAGAAGGCAACCTATAACCTCTTTTTATAGCGTGGGAAATCATCAAATAACTTCTTGTATTAAATTTAGGTTTGCTTATATACTAAACAATCTAACCAAGACACAAATTATTTATTTCATTTATAACACCAATTATGACCATCCATGCTATTATCTATATCTGTGCTAAATTTTATTCGGATTGGTTCAGCCGTTCTGGCGTGATTTAGAAACATACATCTATCCATCT
Source organism: Polia nebulosa (assembly GCA_951329385.1). Taxonomy (NCBI): domain Eukaryota; kingdom Metazoa; phylum Arthropoda; class Insecta; order Lepidoptera; family Noctuidae; genus Polia; species Polia nebulosa. Next base: position 5,829,862 of record OX589603.1, read on the forward strand.
ATTCAGCCAAAAGTTTGCATTTATAATATTAGTAGCATTATACAGTAGGATATAAATAAATAACGTTTTTACAAAAAAAAAGTTGCACTTTTTTTGTTTTGTTTGGGAAGTCGGTTCTATTTTTTGTAAAAAAATAAATTATTTTTCACTTTTTAGTTGTGGTTCCCCATTCAATTGCGTTAACAATACATAGACAATCGATCGCATTCATCTCGAGTCTAATGCTGTTAGTTATCGAAGAGCTCCACTGTCTATACTCGTATCTCCGAAGATCTTCATCAAATCCCAATAAATTGTATACTAAAACCTTCCTTGAAAAATATGCATTTGAATAACGAAAACTCCATCTAAATCGGATCAGCAGTTTTCGAAAAAACCGCAGACAAACAAGCATACATACATACGGGTCGAATACAGAACCTCCTAATTTGAAGTCGGTTAAAAATGGTGAATTTCAAAGGCGGTTTTCTACCCAACTATGCTTCTTTTAATAAAGGATTATTGTGGTAAAGAGACAAGACACAAAGCTAGATTGTTGTAGACACACAGTTTAGGACATTAATCTCTCTAGCTCCGTGAACATTCATATAATATTCAACTAATTAAGGCTCTGGGTTCACTTTACATCTTAGAAGTACTTAACGTTTCTTGTTTGTAACGGTTTATTAAAAGCAGTAACATAGAGAGCCTAGAACTGAAAATTTTCCATGTAGTTTCAAGGTCCTTTATTAATAATAAACTAGCAGAGCCATTAAATACGCTTTTGTGTCCTATATAAGAGGTATTATTTTTCGCCCGATTAAGGCACTAAAACAAATTGATATCGACTTATTGTTACTGTAAACTACCGTAGCGATTATTATCTTATTTAGATAGTGTGGAGTAAATCACAATCGTGTACAGGATGTAATGGAAAGGTGTGGTAATATTTTAAGAACCGGTTCTGCCCATGAAAATGTACAACATACTCAAAGAAAAAATAAAACACTAAAAATTAAAAAATTACGCAAATTTGGGAAGTCGGTGTTTGTATTTTATTTCTTCGTTATTTGACACCGACCTCCGAAATTAAAGTTATTTTTTAATTTTTAGTGAATTTTCGTTTTTGGAAGTCTTGTTGTTTTTTTTTGTAAAAACGTTTTTTATTTTTCACTTTTTAGTTGTTATACCCCAGAACTAAAAACGCCAATAACATGGAACGTGGAATTTAAACATACTCGTAATTGGAGAAAACCAAAACGTCATCTATGTATACGTATTTTTCGTTTTCATTCAGTTTTTCAAAAAGAGCTGAAGCTATTTTAATAAAATTTATATCGAACCACCTCGGGAGTATATTCTTTCGAATAAAAAAGAATTTTGTAAATCGGTCCTCAACTGACGGAGAAATAATTCATACATAAAAAAAGCATGCGTACAGTCGAACAAAAAACCTCCTCCTTTTTCAAAGTCGGTTAAAGGTGATCAATATTTGTATGGAAGGATTTTTTTTTTTGAGAATATCCTCAGGTTTTTTTGAAGAAAGTAGTTCATACCGATGGGCAGATGCTGTTCTTTAAATATGACCAAACTTTTCCGTTACACCCAGTATAGGGTGACTGGTAATTAGTGACCGATACTTAAACACGTGATTGTACTCATGACTACAAACAACTTTCCCAAAGAAACATTTTATTTATACGCATTCACTTTTATCACAATAACACAACAGCCGTATGAAATTCGCGTGGGGCAGTGACCTATCAGCTGTTAGCCGCGTGTGCCGTCCTGTCTCACTATATGTTTCTTTGGGAAAGTTATTTGTTATCGGTCACTAATTACCTGTCACCCTATATACGCAAAATACGCGCCTTGAGCGTGGAGTTGCATACAAGTAGGTAAGTAATCATTTATTTCGCAAAGAGATTAGCGTATAGGTAACAACATTAGTATTGAAATTATAAAAATGACAGTGACTATTACATATAAATAAGACCCCTGTCCTTCAAACTGGGATGTTATCCTGTATCTCGAAGAACAGTGCACTCGTACTTTTTATGGGTTGCAACAGATTTTTGAAACAGTCGATCACTAGGTAGTGGTTAATAGTGAGGAGTGTTTATGTAAGTGTGTTGTGTGGGGTTAGTTTGAATGGGATTGTGTGTGAGTGTGGGATAGTTTGGAAAACCTGACAATTAACTGAAAGTTTTTATTTTAGAGTTAAATTATATTGGAGTTGATATATCAACTCAAATATAATATAAATTAAATAATTTAATTTATAAATTAAATTATTTAATTTAATAACTATAGAGTCACAGTAATATAATTTAATATTTAAATTAAGTCATTTGATTAATAATATAATTTAGGTAGTTTTATTTGATTTGATTTAGTATTTCAATAATTTAATTTCATAGAGCAATTTAATTTAATGAAACCAAAGTCAATATTCTTTTTTTTTGGTTAAATTTGTTGAGTAAATGAGTTCAAATTATAATAATAAGTTTTATTTCAGAAAATACACAAATACAAAACAGATTTTCTAAAGTAATAAAAAAAACTGGCCAAGTGTGTGTCGAATTTCGCACATTAAGGGTTCCGTACCAAATATTGGTATTTGTTACTAAAGTATACGTTATCACCAAATTTCAAGTTCATAGGAGGTCAATGGGATAAAAAAAAACTTCATAACAATATTTTGTGACAGACGACGGACGGACACGTGAGTGACAACAATAGGGCTCCGTTTGGACCCTTCGGGTACGGAACCCTAAAAAAGAGAGTATTGATGGTACCTGTACTAATGAAAAACATTGTATCACAGGTACCAGTGCCTTCCATAACAATTTAAATCAATAAAACAGTTTCAAGGACATTATAATCAACAGTTGTTACTGTTGTTATTTATGAAGACAGTAATAGTACGTAATTTAAAATAATATGACACAAATAAATAAGGTTAAAATTAGGTTAGGTATCTACCAATTACAATAATTTCAATAAGTTCAGATCAATAGTTAAAATTTTCAATGTAACAATGATAATAATTAATAATTACTATATAAAATATAATTCAATTGTACTTTAAATGTATACGAGTAATGCACGATATGACTACTACATGATAACCCGATTTTGTACTTTGACATTTTAAAGGATAAATATATCAATCGAATACTAATGACAGAAAACTGCATAGCGAGCTAGCAACCCGTTCACAATACAAAACGTGCAGCTAAAAAATATTTCGCGTTTAATAAAAAGTCGTCAATACCAAGGTGAAGCAAAAAGACAAGAGGACAGACTGAAAGTAGGAAGCTGCACGATGTAGCAATCCAGGGAACCGACTCGCTCCATTTCCGGAGCACAAATGAGGGAAGCGCGCCTTGCTGCCGTGAGCATGAAGAGTGGGTGGAGGGGGGTACATAAGATTTTATTGCGCCATCAACGTGTTTGACAGCCGAATAGATAAAAGTTTAATCATTCGAAAGCAATATGTGAACGTATGACAAAAATGTCCTGAGTCATCAAATAATTTTCGCGTCTTGTCTGACTTTTTTGTCGCTTTTATCGATCAATTTTATATGATACACACATAGTGTGGAATCAGGCAACGGCTAGAGACTTATATAATATTCAACGGCAGATACAGAGAAAAAAAAAAGATATTTGATTTGAAAAACATGATGCATGATGTTGTGTTTAGAACAACGGCGTACAATCATGTTTTGCCATAGGCAGATGCTATTACAGGATAGGCATTGTCTGACTTGTCATAGGCCGCCAATTTCTATGAGCAGACTGCAACATTTACTGACACGATTGATTTGTATGGAAATTTTGACAATGCTGTCTCTAGCAGTGGTCCCCGATGCGTCTTGGGGGCTGTTATTTTACGATAGAAATACAATATATATTTATATTATATAAGTCACCGCATAATAGCAAACACTATACAAAATCACTTAAAATTATAAACTTTGTATTTTCGATAAGACTGATCTATTGTAAATGATCGAATTTGGATGACATTTATTACATTTGAGAAGGATAAGTCATATTACACTCTCAAAAGATTTATTACCTACAATTTTACGGTCTTTTAAATTATCCGGTTATATAATACATACTTAAAAGCCAACGTCAAATACCTCAATGTTTATTAAAAACTTTTCAGACAACGTAACGGGAAGCCTTGAGCAAACTTACAAACGTCTTATACACCGTTTTATCGCAAATCATCTAAATTACGCCGTACTTACAAACTTAGGGACTCAATATTTGTGTTAAAAGTATGATAATAAGCTACGGGCAGAGGAAACTTTAAGGTCTACGTTTGCCTACCTGAAATTGAAACGTTTCTGTGTAACATAACCTCAAAGTTTAGGTTTTAAACTAATTGCGGGGCTCTGGTAATGTGTGGTTCGTTCGGGAACACGTCTGAGGACTAACTGTGAACCTTCTCAATTTTTAGGCACCTCCCTGTGTGTATTTATTTTGGGTAACGTGTTGTTTGTTGAAACTTTGCTCATTGTAACTCTCGTAATGGGTGGGATATTTATTTTTAACGGTAAATGAACAGTATAGGCTTTCATATAAGACCTTGTCAAGTTTGAATACTTCACCACCGTTTAGCTCGGACGTACGTCGATATAGAGTTACCGCGGCCCTTGGCACAGTTAACTGAAGGAACAAGGGTGGGTTTTAGTCAGTAAAAGTTTGACACGCCCTCCTGCTCCACCCAGAGCGGGAGAAGTCATTGGATAAATTCCCTTTAAAAAAAAAACAGGGTCAGAAGTGCAGTAACACTCTCTCAAAGGAGTCTTTTTTAGGGTGGGTAATCGTCCGAAGACTTCTCCCTCTCTGGGTGGAACGGCAGGAGCGTGTCAGACTCTTACTGAGTAAAAAACCTACAGTTGTTCCTTCAGTAGCCTTTTGCGTTCCCGGGCTGCGGTGTCTCTTTCAAACACCGGGAGTGTTTACTACTCAAATCTTGAAGAAAGTCAATTGTCCAAGATCTTTCAATCATCATCATCATCATCAGACTATAGCAGTCCACTGCTGGACATAGGCCTATCCAATTGCACGCCATTCAGCTCGCTTTACGGCCACTCTCATCCAGCTGCTACCAGCCACCCTGCGAAGATCATCGCTCCACCTAGCCTGAGGGCGTCCTACCTTACGTTTGCCGATTCGCGGTCGAGTCCACACGAGAACACGTCTACTCCAACGATCATCGGCTCTACGGCTAATATAGATCTTTCAATACAGTTACAAAACAGTCATTTCAACGAAACACTGAATAAATCCTTCACACAAATCTAATAAACCTTGTCATAATTCAAACTGCCTCACAAAATCTCAGTCCGAACAATTAAGCAATAACTGCCGCTTACATTTGCAATGAAAGTCTATTATGCATATCAGGCTTAGTTGCGACGTAAAAGCGTACAAGGGTACAACTTGTAACTGTACAATCGCGTACAGTGCAACTTTTAGCCTTCTGGGACCCAGATTAGTTACGATTGCACACGCAGACGCAGTCTCTAATAATTGACGGCAGCTCGACTGTACTGTAATTCGTACTTTATAGCTTTGTATTCGACTGTACGTGTATGGCTTTTTGTGTATTTGTGACGTTATTTCGCGGAGTGTGATTGGATTGCGAGTACAGTAACATGTGTGTTACGATTGTAGATGTGTGTCCCTATGGGTGTGAGTTTTAACTACACCACAGCCTGTCTATTTTCTGCCCTGGGGTTGAGGATAAATTCGAAACAAAGTTACCTCGCCTCTGGGTACTCAGGGCAGGAAGGAACAGGGGTGGGTTTTAGTCAGTAAGAGTCTGACACGCCCTCCCGCTCCAACCTAGAGCGGGAGAAGTCATTGGATGATTTCCCACCCCAAAAAAAAGCCTGTCTATTTTCTAACGTGAAAACTTAGTTGAAGTGAGCGTGAAGTGAACTGTAATTCCTTCTAAAGGTTGACAGCTCACTTCACCTCAGTCTTCACGGTGATATTTTTACAGAATAACACTATAGATTTCTGTCGAGAAAGCCTTATGATAGATGCGCTGAGAGCGCTGATAGAATGTCACTTTAGCGAGCTAGGTAACTTATTATGAAGTTCTATCATTCACTCCTCACACAATCCATCCATATTTTCTTTGGCCTCCTTCTCCCTCTCCATCCATCCACATTTGTATTCAATTTTTTTTTATTTACATGTGTTTCATACGTCCTCTTCACATGACCATACCAAGATAAGTGGTTCCCTTTCAACTTTTCTGTCACTGGCGCCACTTTAAATTACCTCTAATGTACTCATTTCTCGTATAATATATAATCAATGTTTGAGAGTCCTTACTGGAGTAAAATGACCTCTATGAGAAACATACTGCGTCTCATATAGCATATAATTAAATCTCATATTATACCTAGTCATGAATATGCATATAATGTAGGACTGGACTAGGAAGTTACTTTCCGTTGAGAAAGTTAATTAAGCCAGAAGCGAAAAAAATACATTTAGACACTTTTAAAATATAATCACTTTTAAAACAAATCTTAGCCACGCCAGCATTGCTAGTAATGAACCAGTTAAGACTTCAAAACCTGCTGTGCAAGCAACAAAACATTTGACCCACAAATTTTAAACTTCCAAGCAAAATATACTTTATATTCCTTTTTATTTCCATAGAATAATTGCTCAAGTATCTCTCCAACTCCGAGGTAACTTTCCAAATAAACCGAAGTTGTTCGCAATAATTCCCGCATTATTCCGTGCTGGTACACTCAGCGCCGATAACTTGTAATCAATAAGAGTTACCGCGGAAACTTCGCTTGTAGTCCTATCATCATCTATCTAAATCTACCGAAGATTTATGTTTATGAAGATTCTAGCTTAGAGAATAACTTTTACAGTAACTACTTGTTGACTTTTGTCATTTCCATTTTCATAAATAATTTTCTGTAATTTCAAAAAAAATAAAAATGTTTTTCTCAGCAAACACTTTAATTTGATACGCATGGGAATGCATACAAAACAATTAGAACGCATTCTTTGGAAGTCCAGCATATTGGATTTAGAAAAACGTCACTTAAGGCTCAAATACACCTTCCGATTTCAATGACTTAATTTATGAACAATCTAACTAGGAAGTAGCAAGCTAGCGATCACACTACACTAAATTGGACTCCTAAATCCGAATTCTAAATCGGCAGTGTTGCCAACTCTTACAAATTCGAGCCCCTAGACAGAATATCAAAAGTCGCTAGAAAGTCTTTAAAACTGATTCTACCAGGAGCGGACCAAAAAAAAAAAAGAGCTGACTCGGATTTTTCTTCTGGGAAAGCGACCTTGGGAAATTAAATTATAATTTAAACACATATAAAAATACTAATACCCCATTTGTAGCGACAAAGTCGCTAAATTGGCAACACTTAGCTCTAAATCGTAAATCATAAAATCATAAATCATTTATTTGCCAATAACGTAGGTAACGTAGTGATGCGATTACACTATCCTAAATCGTACACAATTTAGGAAGTCAAATCGGGACCTTCCAATCTCACTAAATCGGACTCTGTTCTGCTATTACACCTTCCGATTTCCTAAATTGGGTCCCTTGAAATCGGAAGTTGTAATTGAGTCTTTAGCTAACCAAGCATTGTCATCCAAACACAACATGTACGAAAAATTTCAGCATAATCGAAAACCAGGAAGTGGTTCAAATTTAACTTCTTAGATTTGTTTACTTATTTAGTTACAAGTGAAGCTAATTTAAGTGTGTTAAAAATTAATCTGCCTAGCCTTTATTTTTTATGAGGGTGGGAAATCATCAAATGACTTCTGGATGATTCTGATGGAGTGGGAGGGCGTGTCAGTCTCTCTGATCTCTCTGACTACTCTTACTGATTAAAACCCCACCCGCGTTCCTTCAGTTGCCCTTTGCGTTCCAGCAGATGTATTCGCTTACTCAGTTGACATCAATTTGATAAGCACTTTGCAGTACATTGCTCGGTGGACATCGATTATAATAGGCACTACGGTTTTCCTATACGTCAAAGCAACAATGTACGGCAAAGTGCCAATCAAATTGATGTCAACTGAGTTAGCGAATACGCCTGCAGAGCCGCGGAGACTCTTTCGAACTCTCCCGAGATCCAATCTGCCTAGCCTTATCCTATGTTGAGGTGAGAGGTCGGTTTCCAGTCTAACTGGATGTAGCTGACACACCCACCTACCCACTGGCAGGACCGATGTTTTTCTTACTGCCCCGCTGTCTTTTCTGATTAATTTCGTTGCGGGACCCAAGACAGTTTAATAGTTTCTCTGGGACTCGTCGAGGTTCATTGCCTCGGCTTTTTTTCTGGTGGTCGCCACTGTTGATTCTGGCTTACAGAATTTACAGTGGTTTGGGGATAGTGTGGCGGGCTTGTCCCAAATTAGCAGGACCGGTGATATAATTTCGGGTTTCTGACTACCTTTAACGGCTGTCAAAGATTTTCAAATGATGGCCGATCAACAGCATTTGTCATTTTTTCCCATCTTCGATTAAATTGCAGGAAATAACCTTTTCCCAAAACTACACATAACTCTTAGTTATACCCGTCTAATATTTTTATGATCCCCAATATTTTCTTTTCGACATTTACGCACCGCGTTAGCAACATTACATTTGTGAAATTCAGCTTCTACTTTGATATTACATTTGTGAGTGCGATGTGACCTATAAAAGCATTCAATTATGGAAGGATCCATCCATACACCGCCCTCACATACCTGAGCTCGCTCTAACTTTAAAAAGACGTACCTACTTACGTCAGAAATATAATTTCCTATCTACCTACGTAGTAGTCAGGGAAATTACGCCATATCAGGAAAATAATTTCCTATATAATTTCACATACCTACCTACTTATATGAATTTATTATGACTATATTTATTCGCAGTACACCACTGACTACCGCCTTTTATTTTTTATTTTTTATTCTTTCAGTCCATACAAAGGTTGTCTCGAAGATATCGCTATCTTACTTGTTTGGTGTACAAAGAAGTAATCTATTAATCCCTAGCCCGAAAGTTTGACAACCAGTCTTACAAAGGGGTATCGTATTACCCAGTAACTGGGTTGTGGAGGTCAGATAGGCAGTCGCTCCATGTAAAATACTGGTATTCAGCTGCATCCGGTTAGACTGGAAGCCGACCCCAAGGTAGTTGGGAACGGGCCTGCGGACGGCGAGCAGTGGGTAGCTCGCCGCCCGATAGGCACCAGGCCCGTGAGTCGACGCCGCATAGTGTTCCACGCGCGCCTCAAAGAGATGATTGTCAGCCACCACTGACGGGGCCCATCGTGGCCGGTGCCTGCATGCCTAGGGGTAGCGGATAAATTCTTAATAGAGTTACCGCACCCCTGCGCACTCAGGCAGCGAAAGGACAGGGATGGGTTTTAGTCAGTAAGAGTCTGACACGCCCTCCCGCTCCACCCAGAGCGGGAGATGTCATTGGATGATTTCCCACCCCACAAAAAAAAAATAGGCAGAACACACTTGTTTGGTGTACAATGAAGTGTATTCTATTCTACTAACACACTACATTTTTGCTGTGTTTAGTAATTTTATACGAATTACGAGACTAATCCTTTAGCCCCACTTCCATAATCACATACATATTAATACTAAGAATTACTTAATTTCCTCATAAATTATGGAAAATGCAAGAAAACTCTCAAGCTAGCTCTTCAAAGTTTGTCCTATGAAGATACAGAGAAGTAGTATTGAATTAAAGATTGTTTGGTGTACTATTTATTTTTAATTAGTTCGCTAAGTTAGTATACTAAGATTTTAGGTTTTTAATTACACCTTATTTGCATACCTATTAGATGACGGTTTATTTTATATAATTACAGTGAGTATTACCTCCTCTCGCTTGAAATACAGGATTTCCTAGTTCAGGCAAATGACACTAGATAATTTGACATTGATTTTTGCAAAAATGTATTTACTGTTTTACAATGTAACTTGAATAAAATTTTATTATTATTATTAAATATACCAAGCTTAAATACCAAGCTCATCTAATATTTTCCTGCCACTCATAACTAATGCGGAAAGATAAGCCGATGATAAACGAGACACAAATTATTTACTTTCTTTCCTGCTCGGAACAGAAAGCTAACTTTGTTGTTTTATTAACGCTAAAATGAGAAAGAAAGATGACACTCTTAATACAATCAGGAGCAAAGTTTTGTTTGCCCTCAATCATTAATATGGTTAACAAGAAAATACTTGATTCTTTTCTAGTGATATTCAAACATGCAATTAATGAAGATGTTAAATTGAAACAATGGAAGCAATTCCAGCATGTATTGAATAGAGTAGGTTCAAGTGTGCGGAACAAAATAATTGAACCGTTATTATGTTTCAACTGTACTATCGATCCATCAATCGATATCGGTATTTATTTAGCTTTGAACCAACTCCACTTGTAGTTGCAAATAAGATGCTTTAGGATTTAAAGGTAAGGCTTTGATTAAGAGTCTGCAGCCGGTGATCACAAGGCTTCAAGGCGAGCGCTTTGAGCCACTCGTTACGCTCGCTCCAGTGGGGCTGACTACTCACTAGACAGATGCACTCGACTGGCAGCCCCAGACGAGCCAAATCATAGCATATTTATGTTAACGGACTCTTAACACAAGCTCCAAGAAGAAACGGACCGAACTCTCGAAGATTTGATTGGTATACAGTTTCAAAGGACTTAAACTGTCGTTATTTTGTACAATTACTGAAGGTAAGTTTCGTCGAAGACTGTAATTAAGATCTCGAAGTTTCTTGCTTCGAAGTTTCACTTTCAGAGTACCAGGAAAACCGAAATAGAACGTTCAGTTTTAGGTAAACAGTAAGACGAAAACTATTATAATTAAATCAATGTTTACATACTGGTGAAATTTATGTAATACGAGTAGGTACATAGTTTAGCAGTGGCAGATGACCTTTTTGAGGAGAAACTTTTTAAGTAGGTAACTTAACTTTCAGACTCCGGGAAAGCCAAAGGCTTCATTGGCACCAAAAGCCAGAAAGAAAACCCGTCCGTTCCACCCATCAAAACACAAATTGATTCGTATTTAACAACTCATATTCACAAAATTAAGACCAAGGCAGCGGGTTATACCACATCAAAAATAAACAAAATATTTGAAAGTGTCGAAGGTATGTCTATAGCGTCTTAAAGCCATCGTAGTTCTAGCGTGAGAGAGAGACGGAGCACACAGCACGCATGTACACAGCACGCATAACACTATTTCTTTTTCACAACCGAATCATGAAGACATTAAGGCGCTATTAGCTGCCAACGACCTCGAGTGGTTAGCTTGCGTGTTCTGCGCTGAGCTCACGCAACGCGTCGTATGTCCACCCAGTAATAGGACTCGCCCATCAAGGAGCGCTGTCCGAAATTAGACGCATTATTAATTTATTACACAAAAAACAACAAGTATTAAACTAAAACACTGAGACTAAATTATAAATAATTTAATGATCTTTAAAATGGTGAAGGTTTCACAAAAATACGCCTTTTAGTTTTTGCGTGATTCTCAATTTTTTATCCGAGTTAAATATACCTTTACAAATTAATTACACTATGTTATAAAAATATAATTTCAAATATTCTGAGATCAAATCACGACGTAAATTGTTTAGAGTAACATATATTTTTTTCAAAGAAATAAGACAAGTCGTTTAGACGTAATGTTCAATTAAAAACCATTAAAAGTCGTATAACTGCGCCTTACGACATCAAAGTATTTGTAAGGGTCCCGAAACCATCACACAAAATCTTACCTCTTCGTCGCTAGGAGCCACCTTTAACCTCCATATTTTGCCCCACCACGATGATAAGTATGATGAAGACGAGCAGCAGCACCAGGATGCAGCAGATGGCCACGGCAAGCATGGCGGCGTGCTCGCCCAGCTTGGCGGCGCCCCGCGCAGCCTGCGCGCGCGCCGCTGTGAGCGTCGCCGCGGTCACTCGCGCGCTTATCCTGACGGCGGGCGTTGCCGCGGGAAAATTAATGTGACGTCACGCGGTAGTGTTGCTAGCGCTAACTGGTGATGTTTTTCTTTGGTAAAATTTTTGTGATTGCTTTTGGTACGATTATTATTTATTGAAGTCTGTAGGTACTATTCCAGTGTTGCGAGCGCTAGCTGGTCGAAATTTTCGTATGTGAGATCGGTTTTATTTTATGTCATGCGGTTTTAGTGATCGTTACTTTATTGTATAATTATTTTTTGTGACCTCTATATAAGGGGTTAACACTATTTTTGGCACTGAACTATAATAATACTAACGTTTTTAAAAACACTAATATTTAGAAACGTTCAAAATACTAAGTTCAATAATTTAATTATTCCAAATATATCGTATACCACAGTTCACCAACAATTTTGAGCACTCAGATACATTGTAATGTTTCGTTTCTTCGTTTAGATCGTAAATCAAAATTATTGTCAAATCTAGTTAAGTACCGTATTTCAGGCACCGAAGGCACACTGCCTAACTTTCCGTGAAATATGAATTTCCAAGTTGGTTATAAGTTTATCGCTGACACGATATAAATTAAAATGCGTGGAGCACCAATTCCTCCCGCCATTACCTCGGGGCGTCGTGTTTTGTATTCCAACTCCAATTAGAGAGAAAAGCTAAAAAAATATACCGCGTACCTGAGCAGGGCTGCAGCAAACGAAGAGGAAAATAACAGTTAAACGGTAAATAAATCATAAAGCAATAATATAAATGGAAAGTTTTTTTTGTTAGGGATCCGAACAAAACTTCTCGCGTAGCCCGGGCCCATGAAGCCTTTCAAAAAATAATGTCAAAAAGGATATAATAGGGTAGAACATTGCAGGAAATAAAATGCTTGGGTTCACTCACATTTGTAGGAAATGACCGTAAATGTGCCTAATAGAAAGAGAAGCAAGGTCATTATCGGCACAGCTAACTAGACACATCGGGTAATTACCGGGACATGGAAGACTCAGCAACTACGAGCACCCGCTATAAATCTCCTTCTTCCATTATTTACACGCCTCCATACGTTCTAATCGAAAGATCTAATATTTACCTGCCACACAGACACCTGCTGTCAAAGTAAACAGGTCTTCAATGTTGTCTATGGTAATAGGTTCCCTGTATCTTGTTACAGAAGGTATTGCAAGCTTTAAATTTATGAAATTGATATGTAATGCATAGAAATTTAAGATACGTGCCTTATTTTGCGTAAAATGCACTCGCATTTTTCAGATGACAAGACGGGGTAAGAGAGGGACCCAATTTGGCAAGTATGTATGGTTGAATATCAGATATTTTAAAATTTTAGAGAGTTGTAGGAAACAAATGAGGTTGGTCCGTAGGAACTTCCAAAATGCCTTCGCCCTCAAGTTCTTAAAGCCTCGGCCAAACCTGCGCGTCAGTAAAGCGGGACGCGGGACGCGATGCGGGAGCGTCTGCAAAGCGAAACTGACGTGCATACCTGCGCGACTGCTGCGGCGCGAATCGCCAACTTCATTAATTGATGAACAATCACTGAAGACGCGCGACTTTCTCTGGTGTAACTACTAAATTGTTGTGGTGATGACATCCTGGTACTTAACATCAGAGTCTGACTCTGATGAGGAAGACCTTTTATTGCTTGCTCTTGCGGAACAAACAACACGGTAAGTATTGTATTTAGTGATTGAGTAAGAGCTCACAGACGAGCGACAGTGTGTCGGCGACAGTTCGCGACACTTATCGGCGACGGTCGCCAACTGTCGCTGACCGTCGCCGACCAGTGTCGCGAACTGTTGCTGACAAACTGTCGCTCGTCTGTAAGAGCCCTAAGCCACAAATTAATGTGTGGCGAAGGCCAGGATCGTCTACGTTACTACTACTACTACTCGTTAAACGTATGGTGTTGTATGCGACCGTTTAAGCCACACGCGACGCGCAACGCCCCACGTGTGCATAAACGAGCCCTATGGGCGTTTGCACAAATAACTTAGGGCACTTTCACATATAAGGCGCAGACAGCGGCTTACTATGTGCCATCAGTTAGCGCACAATACTATTTTGATTAGACCTTTCACACCTAGCGCATAATTGGCAGTTACGCTTGATGTGAAAGCTCTATTCAAAAAAGAGCATGGCGCGCTTAATGACGGCTCATAGTGAGCCGCTGACTGTGCCTTATAATGTGAAAGCGCCCTAAGTATTATCACAAAGTATTCTTATATTTTAACTTAATTATTATTACTTACAGGAAAAGGTTATGGGTACACGATATTAACAAGGAAAGAAAAAAATATGGGGAATACCATACCCTAAACCCTAATGAGAGATTTACGAAACAGCCCACAACGGTTTTTTATCTATTTCAGAATGCCAGAAGCATGTTTCGATGAAATTTTAGAATTGATTAAAGAAGACATAACAAAACAAGATACAAAATACCGCGAAGCTATTTCAGCAGAGGAACGGTTAGCAATAACTTTAAGGTTAGTACCTATGTTTTGCATCTGCTCACACCCAATTTTGCAAAATCTCTATAACCAAAATTATTTCTGACATATAAATGACATAGGTTAAAGAAAAAAGACTAAGATTTAATCATTCAGAGGTTTAATCATTTAAAATTATGAAGTCAATATAATATGAAAATCAGATTTAAGCCGAGAATGTTTTCAAATATTTCGCTGCAGTAGAATCACCATCAGCATTTACTGCCTCTTCATTCAAACCGTGCAGTTCATGTTCACGAGTTGTAACCACAGCCTCGGCTGTTGTCTCGTCTGAATTATTATTATGAATAATCGGTTGTAAATTAACTGTTGAACTTGTGTTAGGAGTGTTGGAATAATCGGCGTAATTAGAAAAGTTTAAAGTTGCCGTAGCCGCAGATGATGTCATTTCTGTGTTACTGTTATTAATTAAGTCCAAAATATTTGGTGCACTTGTATTTTAAGTATTAGAATAATTGCCATCATCGGAAAAGATTGAAGGAGTCGATGAATTAGTGTAAGTGTGCGAGACACGTGTGCTTTCATCGATCTCTGCTAATTCTTGTTCTGCTATGATTTGAGCTAGTTTCATTTTTATAATAGTCTGTCTACGGAGCGACAATCTCTTAACACTCTTTGCATATCCAATAAATATATGTTCCAAATCGTCCATTTGTGATTGTGATCTCTTTTGTGATTTCCTTTCAAAATATTCTAGCACTTGGTTGACTGGCGTGACTTTATTGTTATTTTTTTGCGTAAGAGTGTTAGATCCAGGCGGAGTATTTGAAATAGGTGCATTTCGTGCAGCAATGATCTCAGCCTGTGATGCAGAAGTTTGTGTTACCGGTTGTGATTCATTATTCTCAACTGCAATATTTTGGGCATCGTCGGTTTGATCAATGCTTTCGTTTTCAGAGGGATCATTAATATTATCTATTGTTTTAGCAAAAGTTAAATGTGGTTTTAGAAATTTCATTTGTTCGGCCCACTGCCACTGGCCGTAGTTTTTCTTTGCTGCTTGTCCTGTAGTGGTTTTCGTACTTTTAAGATATTTTGCGAATGTATCACGGAGATTTTTCCACTTTTTTTTCGCAGCATCACCTGGAATTTTAATATAATATATTTATATTTAATTATTTTATGGTATTTCTCTCTTGATGTATATATGTGTGTGTGTGTGTGGTGTGTTTGTGTGTGTGTGTGTGTGTGTGTGTGTGTGTGTGCACGCGTATGGGATGTGTGGAGGAGGTGTTGATGTGAGTGTCTATTATAATAATTTGTTTTATTTTTCAGATTTCTTGCAACCGGCGATAGCTACAAAACCATTTCTCACAGCTACAGGGTTGGATTTTCTACAGTAGCACACATAGTAAAACAAGTATGTTACTATATTTGCTCGAGACTACAATCCACTTACATGCCCGTGCCTACACGACAAATTTGGGAAGCATCGGCTAACATGTTCCACGAACGGTGGCAGTTCCCAAATTGCGTGGGTAGTATTGACGGCAAGCATGTTACCATTAAAAGTCCTCCAAACAGTGGATCTAACTATTTCTGTTATTTGAAGAAGTTTTCCATAGTACTTCTGGCAATAGTTGGACCAGACTATAAGTTCATTGGTGTGGACATTGGAGGATATGGAAAAAATAGTGATGGAGGAATACTTGAAGAATCACCAATGGGACAAAAGTTGTCAAACAATTCGCTAAATATTCCGCCACCTAAACCTCTTCTCGAGCAAAATATACCTACGCCTCATGTTTTAATTGGAGATGAAGCATTTGCCTTGAAAACATATTTGATGAGACCTTTTCCAAGGCGGTCAGCAAGGGAGGACAATAGTAAAGACAATTACAATTATCGACTTTGCAGAGCAAGACGTGTCGTAGAAAACGCTTTTGGTATTCTAGCAAAAAAATGGAGGATATATGATAGACCCTTAGAAATAGATGTTGAAACTTCTAAACTTGTTGTAAAAACAACTTGCATTTTACATAACTACTTGATTTGTAAAAAGGCAGATACTTTTTTGCATTTATTACCATCTCCTACGACCACGGTCTTTGTGAACTTTGATGTCGATGTAAGAAGAGCAGCTAACGTTCCTTTCCAAATACGTGACCGTTTTGTAAACTACTTTAATAATAATAATATGAATAATAATGCTGTGTAAAAAAAATATAAGACGTGGATTATTGCGATTTCCTAAACATTTTCGTAGCCGTTTGCAAACGGGCTATTTATACCTACAATATGCCTCTGCGACATGTATACCCAGTTCAAGTACTTGCGAACGTGAGCGACGTTGCCATTTCGTGCAGCGTACCTACGCGCAGAGACTTTGGTTGGTTGTTTATCAATGAATTTAGAAAGAATTGTGCTTCCTTGTTTCAACCTCCCCCGTCCTCATATAATTATAATCGGATATTATATACATATTATAGAGAATATACTATAAAATTAGTAATGAAATGTGTTTTATTTACTTACCATCCATTTTAAACACCGGACCGATCAAATCCCATATTTTATCCTTTTTTCGTAAATTCTTATAGTGTGGATTTTTCAAATCATATAAAATAGGATATTCTCTTACTTTTTCTATAAACAACTCTGTAGTATCTCCTGTTGTAGTCATTGTGGAATTAAATAACAAACAAACTCGCTCACAACACACGTCTGACCACTGGACGCGTGCGTCCCGCTCTGCCGACGCAGCCGTCCCGCGATGCGGTCGCGTAGGTATGCAAAGCGCCATTAGATGTTATGGGTAGCGTCCGTCGCGCGGTAGACGCTCCCGCTTCGCAGTCGCTTTGGTCGCGCAGGTTTGGCCTCAGCTTTAATCCTCTCTCTTGTTAAAATAAAAATCAGTCAAAAATCATAAACATACATCACTCAGAACTTCTGAAAGATTGATTGATTAAAAGTACATGATATAACAAAGGTTGACCAGCCCTACACGCTGCAAGTCGGACAGTTCTCGAACACTCGTTCCTCTGCGGATCGAAATTACTCAACAATCTGAAACCTGACAATAACAATTGTAACCTTTTTCCTCAACGAGGTCGCGTCCTTACATTTATTGTGGAGGTCGGTACGTAATGATTTGTGAAATGAAAAACAGAGCGGGCCGTGAAAAATCATCAGTGGCAGCCATCTTTCTTTTTACGAATGACGTCACACAATCACGAATAACGGACGAGGGCTATTTTAGGATTGTTTGAGGTTTTCTATTCATGTTGTGTACAATTTGTACTTGACAAAAAATTCAAACATCTTTCGGCTCAGATACTTCTGATTAGCAACTCGAAATTAGCCTACGATATAATTGAAATCGATGTAATATTTAACTCTAAAACCAACATAATGCTGTAAGCAATGTTTATGCAAATCTAGCATCTCAAACAGCTTAGAAAAACGAGACTATCCATACAAAAAGGTCTGGGTCTGGTCTCCTTTGTTTTCCCCAGACAGCGTGACGATTGGAATCAATAAATACGCAGCTGCTTCTGACAAATGGCACAAAGACGGTCTTGACTGAATTACGGCCAGAAATCTTTCGGCCGAAGGAAATTCGGTAGTCGAAATGAACTTCGGCAATTTCCTCCTTCATTTATTTTAAAGAGGCTCCCGTTTTAATGAGTATTGGCTTAAGGAGTGTCGATGAGACGTAACG
The DNA here is from genome assembly GCA_951329385.1 of Polia nebulosa. Classification (NCBI taxonomy): domain Eukaryota; kingdom Metazoa; phylum Arthropoda; class Insecta; order Lepidoptera; family Noctuidae; genus Polia; species Polia nebulosa. Next base: position 5,848,061 of record OX589603.1, read on the forward strand.
AAAGGACTTGTGAAAGAATCCGTACGTCGCGTCGTGTGTTAATTAATATTGTGTATCAAGTTGATGCTGTCGGGGTATTTTGTTACCTATTTATGTGTTCAATAATTAAGGTTGATTTTCTGTAGCAACCCGATATCAGGATTTATTCTCGAACGATGGCAACTTTACAGATACACCCCTGCCTAAGCTAGTGGGTAAAACAGGCGCTATATAATGCTGTGTATATTTAAGAAGTAGGATTTTATTTACGAAAGCAGGGCGTTCACTCCAAAGTGTTTTTACGAAGTATCGGCCCAATGTTCGGGCATATTTGTGTGAAGTGTTAAAGTGAATGTGCCATACGTAAAATTGTAGCTCTTCTCTGAAAGCTTCTTCCACCAAAAACATACGTAATGCCATTTCGCTACAATTTTAGGCAGGTATGGCACATTCACTTTAATACAGAGTTCAGGGTAGACCCCCAGCAGTTGATTAATATTTTTGGCCAAAACAACAGAGTTAACTAGTGCAAACGGTGGAGAAACGTTCCAAAACATCAGAGTTCGACACAAAATGTTAGTAAAGGACACATATTACCATAGGCCGTCTGTAACCTCTCATCGTTCAGTAAAAAACTATCAAGATAAGGTGAGCGCCGAGGATGGATGAGTCTTATCAATGTGACGCCGCGCGCCGGTGAATAGTGGATGATTTACGAGCTCGGGAGCAAAAACCTGTCTGTTCGACAATGGCGGGTTTTTTTTGCCACGTGTACTACATCATACGTCACGTGTAGGTACACTAGTCATGATAGTGTTAAGGTGAAACTACTCACATTATTGTGTGATTGAAACTCTGGCTATTGGCCAACTTTGCAATGAAAATGATGTAAATCTGTCAACTTGAAGAGTTAGATTTACAGAAATCAAATAAGTAAATACCATTTATTAACGTTGGTTTTACACACGTTCTCGATCACTTGTTCTTTAGTAAAAACATCTTCTTGGATACATGTTAGGACTTTTATTTAAAAAATAAATTGAAACGAGAAGGGCTCTACTTTGCTGTGATCTTTGAACATCGAAGATAGATTTCGATTAAGGTTTGGTTACCACGATGTAATTTTTTTTTTTTGAGAGTTACACGAACACGTGGAAAAACGTTGCAAGCAAGAAAATCGCACTCTTGCTCAAAACATTTTCGCGTACCTATACTACTGGATACAAATGATGCTGGATTGTGGATGTCAGATAGGTAGTCGCTCTAGGAAAAATACTGGTATTCAGTTACATCCGATAAGAATGTAAGACAACAAAAAGGCTAGATTTTTATAGATTTACTGTCTATAAACTGAGTGACTTGTTCACTGATATGTACCTAAGCACCTAACATGCGAGAGAGCACTCAGTATGGTTGAGTAATTGACATCCACAATATGCTTTACATTCTGATATAGAATTTGGGGAAATCACATTAGTAATGTAAATATATTCAACGCACTGTGGCTCACTGAGTCGGCGTTTATTATCGAAACTGAGGTTTGATTTAGTACTTCATCATCTGGTTGCTTAATAAAACGTTTTAGATATTACAATCCGACTCAACAGAGACCTCACGCCTCCAGCAACCATCGCAGGAGACGCCCTGGGCGTCAAGGGTCACAAGCTGATCTCCGGCCACCGCAGGCGCGGGCTTTTTTTTTTTTTTTTTAAATCTTTATTTATTTAGAGGCTTTCACCTTACAAAGGTACGTCAGCCTCATCATACCGCGCGGGCTTGTGGACGGCGAGTAATGGGTACCTGGCCGTCCGATAAGCACCAGGAGAGTCGACGGCGCGTAGTGTTCCACGCGCGCCTCAAAGAGCTGTCAGCAATAACTGATGGGGCCCGCCTGGGCTGATGCCTGCCTAGGGGTCGTGGCTAAATTGAAAAGAGAGTCCCCACGCCCCTTGGCACAGGCAACTGAAGGAACAGGGGTGAGTTTTAGTCAGTACCCAGAGCGGGAGAAGTCATTGAAAGATTTCCCACCACCAAAAAAACCAGTTTCCATAGTCAGACGTCGTCGTCGTCACAAGAATTCTTATCTTTTCCGTATGAAGGAAAAGATTACAATTCTTTTAAAATCCCATGTAACAATCTCGCATGGCTAAGGAGAAATTCTTTCGTCATTATTGCAAGCACGTCTCGTAATAATGTGGTATGAATTGAGCGTCCACAGTTTTCATAATCATTCTCTTTGCCATAAGATACACTCGTATTATGTGAGTGAGAGACGCCAATAAAATGGTGGTCTTTCTACTCGAGAAACGCAGTTAGGTATAAGTTTACGAACATATAATTTTGTGTTATTATGTGATGCGAAAACTAGGAAACAGACGAGGAACTTCTGCTTTTTCTAGAATTAGTACTTCTCCCACTTTAAATTGTAGCCTATGTGCTATTCTAGCCTACACTAATGGAAAAAATTAAGGGATAAAATAAACTCTAAATTGTTTGTGATTTTTTTAAATGGCCGTATGTCTGTTAAAAAAAAAAAATACTTTGTAAAGTATTAGGGTTTTTTTTTGATTACTTAATTATTGTAAATGTGGGGACTATGTGGGTTATTATTATTATTTTCTCCTCCTTTTTACAGTAATTTTTAACGTTGTCTGACAGTTTGAGTACTTCTGCGGCCTACCCAAATGTCTTTTCTTTGGTATTGTTCGTCAAGTCATTGAGCTCCTTAGTGGTTTTTAAGTTGAGCTATTCGACTATTGACAAATGCTTGCACTGACTGGACAGGTCCACCCAAATATGTTTGGTTCTTTCTTCAAAAGACCACTACAGACACTAAGCTGCATGGTCCTCATATAGAATAATGTGAATGCGAGAACTTTGTATGTCGTTATATTCATGTAGATTTTATGATTATCTGGCAGTTTGAGTATTTTTGCGGCCTACTCAAATGTCCTTACTTTGGTATTGTTCGTCGGTTCGTTGAGCCTCAAAGTTCTGAGTTGAGCTTCGCGATGACTGACAAATGCTTGCACTGTCTGGACAGGTCCACTCGAATTTGTGTGTTGCTTTCTTCAAAAAGCTCATCCCAGACATAAACGTACATGGTTCTCATATATTTAACCAGTACACATTGTATGGATTTGAACACTTTAAAAGAGACTTTGACCTCTGAGTTTGTTTCGGTGTTTCTTCTCAGGGTAGTAGGCTAGGAAACACCGGCCTCATCTAGCTTAAACTGACAAAAAACATTGACGTGTAAAAGTGTTCCTTGTAACCTATTTACTGAATAAACATCATTTATCATTAATATCATTAAAAGTTATCGAATAGGAGTAAAAAAAGCGATTTAAAGTTTTGATGAAATTTTTTTCAAATGCGTCGCGTAGTCTTAATTTTTAAATTCCTTTATTTTGGCTACGGCTTGAATTCTTTTCCGACTTAACCAACCTTGATAAACAAATGGCCATTTGAAAAATCGCAAAAAATTTGGTTTTTTTTTTGGTGCTTTTATTTTTCCCATGCGTGTATAATCGATCTCTGTGCCATATTTTACCTAGATCCATTTAGCCGTTTTGGCGTGATTGAGTAACAAATATCCATTCATCAATCATAACGCATAGTAGTTTGCTTGTGCTTAGTAGGATTGCGAGTTTATCGCGTTATTGAGGTAGTTAAAGCAGTCAGATTATTAGTTTATCTTGTAACCACAGGCTTTGGGTAACCAAATACAAGGTACATTTAATCGCGCTATCCTTTTACTAAGATATGCTAAACCAGTTAGACAAACTACAAAACTACTGAATCTTAAAATAAAACCAAGTTTATAAGTTAAAATTTCTGCTAGAATAAACAACAGAAAATATTATTCTGGCTAACAAACTAAAACAGAAACTTGAAAGCATTTTCTGAGAAAGAAATAAAAACCTTGTATATTGTTAAGGGTTACCTCTACTTCGTCATACGGTAGGTACCGTATTCTTTAAGGCGCTATTAACTGCCTACGACCTTGAGTGGTTAGCTTGCGTGTTCTGTGCTGAGCTCACGTAACGCTTTGTACGTCCACCCAGTAACAGGACTCGCCCATCAAGGAGCGCATTATTAATTTATTATACATAAAACAACAGGTATTATACTAAAACACATATACTAAAATATAAATAGTTAAATGATCTTTAAAATGGTGAAAGTTCCATAAAAATACGCTTCATAGTTTTTGCGTGATTCTTTATCCGCGTTAGACATAACTTAACAAATTAATTACACTATGTTATAAAAATATATATTTCAAATATGATATATATTAAGGCAAATGTCTAGAGTAACATAATTTTTTTTTCAAAGAAATAAAACTAGTCGTTAATATGTGATGTTCAATTAAAAATCATTAGAAGTCGCATAATTGCGCCTTAAAGAGAAACAGCGGAAAAGGTAAACTAACTCTCCTATAGAAGACTGGCCTACTGGGAAAGTAGCATTTTCAAGTAGCTTCGTTCGCATTGTTGAACATATAGTGAAGCAGAAACTGAGAACTGTGACAATTTCTCGCAGATCTATTCACAAGTACCAGAAGCAGGACAAACTAACCATGTATCTACTTATTATAATAATATTTAGTATGAGTTTAAAACGGACCGATATAATGACACGATTTGAATGAATACTTGTGAACACAAAATTATCTTTATCACAGAATTTCCGCCCAACTTTCTCGGTCCATATAACACTATACTATGTTTCAGATAAATTTGCAATAAAGTACATTGACCTTTCCCTAATAACTTTTCGTAGGTACCTGAACAATTAAATATAAATCGTTTTTCATTATTAGACAATGTTAAGGATCACGAGAGATGTTGATTCGGGACAGCTTCGAGTCATTAATTCCGTTTTTTCAAATTAAAAATGTCAATAAATGTAGGTGGGTCAATGACCGTTATTGCACGTTTATTTGGAGCAACCTATAGTGTTTGGTGAGTACTCAAAATAAGAGAAATTAAAAAAAAAATATAACTATGCCAAAAAAAGAGCAGTGGTGGTCCAGTGGTAATAGCCACGACTTACGAGTTGTAGATCCTGGGTTCGGACCCAGCCAGGCGTTTTACTTTGTGTAAATTATTTCATCGTCATGGCTCTCAAAACGGTGAACGAAAGCATCATGAAGAAACCAGTATGACCTAAAACCAGTAATTTGAAGACAGGGCCTGCGTGGTGGATTACAGCCCACATCCTCTCACAGAGAGGAGGCCTGTGTCCCAACTGTGGGAACATTAAAAGGCTGATTCATTAAGTTTGTAAATACTATGCTTTTATAAAAAAAAATCAAACAGCTTTGACGATTTTCATTCCTTATATTAAGCTAGCCTTGTAGACCTGAATTTCCAAAAAGCCGTCCTTATTACTCACTTTCCTAATTTTAATAAGGAGCTCTTGTATAAAATTGTATGCTTCTCGACTCAGCAATTTCGGCTGTACTAGTGAATTTAAGATTTTAAGCTACGTAATAAGTAAAAAGCAGATTTTAACAAATAAACGTTCCTAAATTGTTAAAGTCTCAACTTTGGAACTAAGGTTAATTGTTCTACTTTCTTATTAAAGCATCACTTAAAAGAAGTGTTCGCATGAATAGTTTATTAGATACTAATTTTATCTTGAACTTGTTCGTGAAGTATGCGAGAAGCGAACTCACTACATTAATTCAACAGCGATGAATTTCAAATTGAGCCTCTCAGTTTGATGCAAGTTTAACTTACTAACGAGTTACTAAGGTTCTTAATTGATAAATAGCTACTACACAATACAGCTTTTTGTATTATATATTAAACCGACTTCGAAAAAGGAGGAGGTTATATGTTCGACTATATGTGTTTTTTTTTATTTCTTAAGTCAGTGGCAAATAACGAAGAAATAAAATAGAAACACCGACTTCCGAAATCACAGTTATTTTTTAACTTTTAGTGTATTTTTTTATTATCATTTTTGGAAGTCGGTTGTTTTTTTTTGTGAAGAAGTTTTTTGGTATTATTTTGTCCGCATTCGGAAAATAAAAAACTTGGCAAATACGGAAAAAACCCATTCATGTTTTACTTTCGTTTATATTAAGTACCCACGTACCTACTATTTTACGTTAAGATGATTACTGTAAACACAACCCGATAAACCAAATTATCCCATATAAGAAATAAACCCAAAATTAAATCATTACTTCCCAGTAACTAAAATGCACTAGGTATATATTACAATATATGAAAATACTATTGGATCCAGGATCGTACACAAGGAATGTTGATAACATTGGCAATAAATCATCTCTGGGTACTGAGAGCTGTCAGCATGAGCACAATGAATGGAGCAGTACTCATTCATTCCACCACTGCGTAGTTATTCGGTAGTCGCGAGGAGTCTCCTAGGAGTATTTTATAGACTCTACGAGAAGTATATCTAAAAATACCTACTTTTACGTACCTATTTATCGAACGTCTATTTATATTTGGAAATGTGTTTTGTAAATCTTTCTGCTACTTGAAATATTTTTGCGGCTACGATTTTTGGTCTAATAATATGATAAGGCTTTTAACCAATCACACCGTGATAGCTTTATCGACCGCGTCATCGCTTAGACGATGACCACTAGCTTAAAAGCAAGACAATCTAAAGCCTCGTATTCATGATAAACATTTGTTTAGCAACAGTTGATCAACGTTGTTGATGAACGGCGAGAATGCAGCTGGAAACTTTGTTTAAATCAATATGGGTTGTCTACACACGCCAGTCTGCATTAAAATGTTGCCCGAGGAAGTAGTGTTGTTGTGTTCTCTGCATCTGATGTGATGACGCGACTGCCATGTTTATAATCAGGTGCAAACACGTCCACACACGTCAACATTTGTTGATAAACTCATGTTTTCGCTCGCCGGGCGTCAACTCTGCAACATGGCGTGATCAACTCCGCAACACAAGTGTTGCCCGCAATATGTTGACAGCAACTCGGCAACATGTTTATGCAACCATGTTGCTTAACAATTGTTTACCATGAATACGAGGCTTAATATGAAACATTGTCACAAAATCCTAAAATGCCCAAATATGTAGACATGCAAGTCCTACAAACGTTAGATCCGAACAAGAATCTAATCAACATATTGGACTTGAATAGATCTCCTAATAGATTTATTAATAACTACAATCAGCCACTACCTCATATTTAATCCACACCTCCAGAAAAGAAAATAAAACCCAGTATTGATCTATCACATATTTAGGTCGGATCCGAAACTGTTCGCGACTTTCACCAAACCAAATTATGCCAAGCCGATAATTGGCCTAATTCGGACTCCTGACATCACATTAATACCATAATTAGATTACGAACATATTCGGGAAACAATGACTCATTTTACGGTTAATATTGGATATTGTTGTTCCCACCTTAATTTCGATAATTTCACACCTGGTTATTTTTAATTTTCCAAGTAGGTTTATAATTTTGTAAAGCAATTCGATGTGAACATTTAACAGAATTTATTGTTTTCATTATTTCTATTTCCTCTGAAATATGTTTTCGTGAACTTAACAAAGGCAATCTATTTGTAACCGACCAACTTAATTTACTTTAGCTAATTATGGCCGACGTATTTTTTTGAATTCGTAAAGCAACAAAAAAATTACTCACATTATTACAACAATACTTAATGACAGACATTTATAACTAATCAGCCGATTGTTATTCCTTTGTGAAATGTCTTCATATCTGATAAACGTATTTCCCTCCGTAACTGTAAACCCTTACAACGGTGTATAGAGGTATTGTTACAGCATTAGAACTCTAAGTATTTAGATTGGCAGTTTAGATTAAACATAATTTTGATGTTACGTTGTGTACGAGTCGGACTCGGACACGAAGGGTTCCGTACCATAAACTAAAAAAAAAAACAAAAAGTTTTTTTTTGGGCTGTATCTCATGATCCGTAATAGGTAGACAGTTGAAATTTTCACACAGCGTGTATTTCTATAGCCGCTATAACAACAAATAATTAAAAATACGGATCGTGAGATACAGCCCGCTGACAGATGGACGGACAGCGGAGGTATAGTATCAAGGCCCCTTTGGTCACCCTTCGGATACGGAACCCTAAAAAAACAAAAGTACATACAAAAACAATTGTTTTCCCATAACCATCTACTGCTTATGTCACAATGAATGTTTTGGAAATAGGGCCTCATCTTTGCTTCAAGATGCACGTTCATAACTAATTCACTCTCATTATTGAGTTACTGACTAACATGGGCTCCTAATGTGTTTAACGTATGAGATAGTGGCAGCATCTGTGTACTATAACAGAGAGAGAGGAAATTGGCGTCTTTGTATAGTGGTAAACAATAAGCTAACTATGCTATATAAGCATGTATGTATCTGTCACCGTATTATTGCAAAAACCGTCAGTTTGTAATAAATCATGCGAGATACATTGTGAACAGATTATTTCAAACTAGCTGCGCCCCGCAGTTTTACCCGCCTAGACCGGAATAAAAGGTAGCCTATATGTTAATCCAGGCTATGAGCTATCTACATACTAAATTTCATCCAAATCAGTCCAGCCGTTTGAGCGTGAAGAAGTAACGTACACACTCACAAACTTTCACATTTATAATATTAGTAGGATACGATAAATTCCATTCAAATTCGATAGTTTACAATGCATCTTTGCCTTATTGAAAATAATGAGTTTACAATTTTACGCGACTTATTATAAACGTACGGTGTTTTCAATATCACATACCACACTACCTATTTATCACACTACTATTATAAAGGCGAAAGTTTGTGAATGTGTGTGTTTGCATGTTAGTTACTTCTTCACGCTCATACGGTTGAACCGATTTAGTTGAAATTTGGTATGTAGGTAGCTTGTACCCTGAATTAACACATAGGCTAGCTTTTATCCCGGTCTACGCGGGCGAAACCGTGGGACGCATCTAATACAAGGTGTAACGGATAGGTGTGGTCATATTTTAAAAACCGGTTCTGCCCATGGAAATGAACAATTTTGTCTAAAAAAATTGAAAAATCCCAAGAAAAAAATTTGACTTTTCATACAAAAATATCATCAGCTGATCAATATTTGTATGGGAGGCAACAATATTTTTTTTAGAATTTCCTCTGGTTTTCATGAAGAAAGTTGTTCATATCGATGGGCAGATGCAGTTCCTAAAATATGACCACACCTTTCTGTTACACCTTGTATAGGTAAACATTATAATTATATATGCCCGTGTGACATATCTATTTGTTATAGGTATTATATGAGTATGTTCTTTTGAGTCGTATACGGCTAAATCTAAACGTGAATAATAAATACGCTGCCGACAAAACGTACCTATATTATTTTTTATTGCTATATATATTATTTCTCGTGGCTAAAGTAACAATAACAGCACGGGTCGATCCATCAGGTTAAATTACGCATTCGGGGGTTGGTCCATGGATGGGTGACCATTTTTACTTAGCGAGACTCCTCCGTGCCTCGGAAAGCACGTTAAGCCGTTGGTCCCGGCTGTCAATCGTGGAGCTTTGACAGTCTTTACGGGTAGAAGCCCGAAAGTCTGACATCCAGTCTTACCCAGTAATTAGGTTGTGGAGGTCAGATAGGCATTCGCTCCATGTAAAATACTGGTATTCAGCTGCATCCGGTTAGACTGGAAGCCGACCCCAAAATTGTTGGGAAAAGCTAGGCAGATTGATTGCTATTCAAAAAATGAGGATAGCAAGAACAAAATCATCGCTTCGAATTGAGGATGAGGATCTAATTTACACTTTTTGATAGTCGAAATGCCGAAAACTTCTCAAAAATCTACCAACACTTTTTCGTCACTTTTTAGGGTTCCGTAAGTACAAATGAAAAAACGGAACCCTTATGGATCACTCGTGTGGCTGTCTGTCCGTGTGTCCGTTTGCCACAGCCAATTTGCTCCAAATCTTGCGTGCGAGTCCTACTCACACTTAGCCAGCTTTTCAGTCGTGAAGCAGGTCAAAACGTGGCAGTTGATGACCAGTCATTAACATAAATCAACCTTAAGTGACCATTACTGAAGAAGGGCCTTTACTGATCGTCATAATAAACGTTCAGTAATGAAGACACATTCGAAATCACTTTCTAACAGTAAACATTGCAAAAATTATGTTGTAATAGTTTGCTGTTGTTGTCTCTTCTAAATTATTTATCAAAAACTTTTTTACAAAAAAAAACAACCGACTTGCCAAAAAAGAAAATACACTTAAAATTAAAATAACTTTTAATTTCGGAAGTCGGTGTTTGTATTTTATTTCTTCGCTTTTTGACACCGACTTTCGAAATTAAAGTAATTTTTTCATTTTTAGTGTATTTTCTTTTTTGGAAGTCTGTTTTCATTTTTTAGTAAAATTTTTTATTAATTTTTAGGTGTTATACCCCAGAACTAAAAACCCCAATAACATGGAACGTGGAATTTAAACATACTTGTAATTGGAGAAAACCAAAACGTCATCTATATGTATACGTATTTTTCGTTTTTGTTCAGTTTTTAAAAAGCGCTGAAGCAATTTCCATAAAATTTATATGGGACCACTTCGGGAGTATATTATTTCGAATAAACGGCATTTTGAAAATCGGTCCACAACTGATAGAAAAATTAGTAGACATACATTAAAAAAAAATACACAGAGTCGAACATAGAACCTCTTCCTATTTCGAAGTCGGTTAAAAATGAGAAGCCGAAACGTCATCGTTACGTTCGTCAAGGTCACTCACACATTTTAACGACCCTGCTTCATTTAATTTCCAATGACGTTCCGTCTATAACCTTTCATAGTCTAAGATTGTATGTATGTATGTTCGGGTCAAATCTTGCAAGCTGAATTAAACCACTTCCTCTTATCTTACGGCGTTGAATTATCACGTGGTGATTCAGTTAAGATGATAGTGCATTTTTATGGTTAGCATGACCAGAATCGACTTCCAGGATTAGCTCCAGATGAGGACACGGTGGAGCATACGGTGAAGATCCTCGAGTGTACTCGTGGAGAAATAGAAGAATAGAATACAATACAAATCATTTATTCGACACAGACACAACACAACAGCAACAAACAAAAGGAAAAGAGAAGTACACAAAGATACAATAAAATACAAGAAAATTGTGCTGAGCGTGGGGCATACCGAAAGGGCATCGAGGCGATCGGCGGCAGTAACCTCTCGCACCCGGCCCTGGTTCAGGACATGGTACGGAGCGAGAGGGAATGGGAAGCAGTCTCCTCCTTCTGCGAAGCAGTAATGCTCGCGAAAGAGGAGGCGGAATGTGTGACGGAGACTCAACGGAGTGGCACTCACGCCCCCAGCCGCAGTCGAGGCAGGAAACGCCCTGGGCGTCGGAGGTCGCAGAATGATCTCCGGCCACCGTAGACTCGGGCCTGCGGACGGCGAGTAACGCGCCTCAAAGAGATGTTTATCAGCCACCTCTGACGGGGCCTATCATGGCCGATGCCTGCCTGCCAAGGGGCGCGCCTCAAAGAGTTGACATCAATTCATGACGGGGGCCGTCATAGCCGATGCCTGCCCAGGGGTAAATTTTTAACAGAGTACCGCGCCCCTGGGCACTCAGACAAGGAAGGAACAGGGGTAGGTTTTAGTCAGTAAAAGTCTCCACCCAGAGCGTCGTCGTCGAAGTCATAGGATGATTTCCCAACCCCAAAGAAAAAAAAGGACGAGCCCAAGATACTTAAAGGAACTCTTTAATGCAGAACAGCATGGACACGAAGTTTTGTGTACCTACACGTCTGATTGTGATAGCCGGTATAAAAACTTGCTTAAAAAATGTTTTTTATCTATTAACTTATTTTTACTCTATGCACTGAAATTATCATGTATTGTAGCCTTCTGTGTCTAAAAATGAATACCGACCAAGAACAGCATGGACACGAAATTTTGTGTACCTACACGTCTAATTGTGATAGCCGGTACAAAAACTTGCTTAAAAAATGTTTTTTTATCTATCAACTTATTTTTACTCTATGCACTGAAATTACCATGTATTGTAGCCTTCTGTGTCTAAAAATTAATACCCATCAAGAACAGTAAGACATCGTCGTTCCTAAGTACTCTCGTTAAGATCTTCTGCAGATAAATCGACGGACTCCTCTTGAGGAGATCCAGTTCAAGCAGATTTCGCTATGTCAAATTAACCATTTCAGACCTCCCATACTAATTTTGATCAGCTGATGATAACTTTGTATAGCAAGTCCATTTTTTTGGGAATTGACTATAGAGGCCTTGATGAAAATGGTTCATTTCCATGGTTAGAAAGAAGCAGTTGTGGATAAACTTATAAAAGAGTCTCCACAGCCCTGGCATAAGCAACTGAGGGAGAACAAGAGTGGGTTTTAGTCAGTAAAAGTCTGACTTCTCCCTCCCTCTCCACACAGAGCGGGAAGGAGAAGTCATTTGATGATATACCATTCTCAAAAAAAAACCGTTACTCCCTTTTTTTGTGTTCGTTCGTTCGTTACATCCTTTTTTTGTGGTGTGGGAAATCTTTTAATGACATCTCCCGCTCTAGAGTGGAGCAGGAGGGCGTGTCAGTCTCTTACTGATTAAAACGCACCCCTGTTCCTGCCCTGCCCTGTGTGCCCAGGAGCGCTATATATCCTCAACCCTTGGGCAGGTCCCAGGTTACTCCCTGTACCTATAGTTCTTAGGCAATATCAAACGTTATCAGTGTGGTCAAACATTTCCTTCAATATTTCACCTCGTTCACGGTTGTACAAGCGGTATTGGCATCAAATGGTTCCTAACACGTGACTCAATCTACATTACACACAGTACATTACCTACACAAGATTGAGTGTGAACGTGTGTCGGGTGCGTACGCTCTATGTTCACATTTTATCGAGTTTTGGTGAAGTGAATCTGACGGTTGTGTTGTCTGTGAGTACCAGGTAAGCCAGGTATACTCAACACAAAAGTTTCGGTTGGAATAAAAAACTTTTTTCCAAAAAATACAACCGACTTCTAAAAATTGCAAAATAACTTTAACTTCGGAAGTCGGTGTCAAATAACCAAAAAACAAAAAAATACAAACATATTTTTTGGAAAAAAGTTTTTTATTTTTCATTTTTTAGTTGTCCCCCAGAAGCAAAACTAAATATTAAAGTTATGCCCGAATGGGTAACCCTAATAACATGTAATTTTAACATTTGGAGACAACCAAAACGTCATGTGTATACATATTTTTTGTTTATGTTGATTTTTTTTAAAAGTGGTGAAACAATTTCGATAAAATTTATAAGGGACCACCTCTGAAGTACGAACTACCAAACAAAAAAAGAATCATCAAAATCTATTCACAAATGGCGGAGATATCGCGTAACAAATATACAAAAAAAAACATACAGACGAATTGAGAACCTCCTCTTTTTTTAAGTTGGTTAAAAAGAAAAAGATCAAGTTGTGCAGACTCCAAAGAAATTGAGACAAGAGCAAGAGAATGATGATACTTGGTTTTTTGTTGTGCGAAGTTTCCTATTGTGGTTAGATGGATGTTATTTGAGATAAATGTTGATAAAAGTTAAATATCTCAAGGAAAATACACTTTTTAACATTTCTACAAATACTAGTATGTCATAAACTTAATAATAATAATTTAATAGAGTTTTCAAACTGAACTTGCCAGAACAAGCGTGGCCCTAATTTTATCAAAGCCAGTATTCATAAGTAAATTGTTTCTCATCCGGTACTTAAATCAATTTCCCAATTCGCCGGAACATGGTAGCTAAACTATTCACGTTGACAACCTTAAAAGCCTTTCAATTGGATTGGGGAGCCATCGGCACGACCGGCCGCAATTGGGGACGGTCTAATTTGCGGCTACTAATGTATGTGCAGGCAGACTTTAACGTACAACTGTTTAGAACACATTCACGTACTGATTGGCGTGTTAGGCCGGGACTACACCAAAGCGGAGACTAGACGAGCGGAGAGATGTTTTTTAAACAACCAATAGAATTGTGTTATTGACACATCTTCTCTCCGCTCAGCTTCAGTGGAGATCGCTGTGCGGAGATGTGTAAATTTGTATGGCGCGATGGAAGCGGAGATGTGAGCTGTGCGCGGACGACGCGCAGTGGAGACGAGAGATGTGAGCGGCGTGCAGTGAGCGATGTCACCCTCCCCCCTCTCGCCCGCCAGCAACCCGCAGAGCCCCGCGTGCGCGCCGGCCGGCCATCTACCAATTCTCTATTCTTCATCTATCAATCCTGCTTCTTCAGACCGTAGTTCTTCTTCTTCAAGTAAAAGAAGATACTTTTTTGTATTAATAGCGACATCGTCTACTTTTCGTGTCAGAATGCGTACCGAGCACTCAACGCCTCGTACCCGAGCTGAAAAACATCTCTTCTCGCACAGCACACAGCACACCGCACACATCTCCGCTTTGGTGGAATCCCGGCCTTATGATCGTTACTAGCTTCTGTCAGCGGTTTCGCCCGCGTGAATATCGAAAATTATGGCAAGGAAACGTACGTACTCAAGTAATTAATAGTATCCTACGTCCTTTTCCAAAAGGTGAGACCTCTTTAGAGTCTCCTCAGAGGTGTGCCCTTTTTTGTGGGGGTGGGAAATCATCCAATGTCTTCTTCTGCTCGGAGTGGAGCAGGAGGGTGACTATTGGAGAAAATTTCATGGAAAAAGGCAGTGGGAGGCCAGGCATAGAGTTAATTCGATAACGTTGTTTTAAGGGTTCCATACCCAAAGGGTAAGTTGTAGTTATAAAACTATAGAATACTAATAAAACATTCTAAACGCGACTTCAGCCTTGTGATGGTTTCCTCATTTCTTGAATTTTCGAAGGTATTAGGTATTTAAGACATATTATTTCATGAGTCTCTTTATCCCAAAGGTTGACTGGTAGAGAATGCTTTGTTGCATTAAGTTCAGTCTATGTACCACTATTGTGCATGAAGTTTAAATAAATAAGTAATTCAAAATATAAAGTAGTATTTTAATTGAAAACCACTTTCGCCGTGGATTTTTTTTAAATCATTTTTTTTTTTTTGGAGTTAACGATTGTTATTCCTTTTTTTAGGGTGCCGTACCCGGAGGGTAACCAACGGGACCCTATTACTAAGACCGCTGTCCGTCTGTCACCAGGCTGTATCTCATGAACCGTGATAGTTAGACA
Organism: Polia nebulosa; assembly: GCA_951329385.1. Taxonomy (NCBI): domain Eukaryota; kingdom Metazoa; phylum Arthropoda; class Insecta; order Lepidoptera; family Noctuidae; genus Polia; species Polia nebulosa. Next base: position 5,863,247 of record OX589603.1, read on the forward strand.
CTTGAAATTTTCACAGATAATGTATTTCTGTTGCTGCTATAACAACAAATACTAAAAAACAGAATAAAATAAATATTTAGATGGCTCCCATACAACAAACGTGATTTTTTTGCCGTTTTTATAAATAATGGTACGGAACCAGTCGTGCGCGAGTCCCACTCGCACTTGGCTGGTTTTTTTCGTTAGAAGTGATTTTATAATGGCAAAAAAAGGAGATGATCATAGTATTCTTATTATCTTATATATGCAAAACTGCTCCCAAGATCTTTCTGGAAACAATGGTAGAGAAGGACTCACATTCTTCATTGGGGTAACACTTGTAGTCATCAAACTTAGTAAACTCTCGTAAATTACTAAAAAATCTTTAAAATTTAGCGACATCTATGTCGCCACATACGAACTAAACGCACAAATCCTGTATTCCGCAATGTCTGTGTCAAGTTCTCTGCGTGATATCAACATATATAACAGTCCGAAATCAACCATCGTGCATCGGGCAGTTGCCAGGACCAGACACAACTACCGTCTGTTCGGAGAATCCTCCATTTTCAATAGAGTTTATGAGACTTTACGCCCTCTTCCGCATACCTCTATAAAATATTTAGCACTATAACGGTTATTTTAACGAATTCTCGAAATATAAAAAAGAACCCTGTTATGTTTATCATTCCATCAACACAAAGGGCAATTTAATTACATCTAGTAAGTCTTAAGAGCTTTCTGAAAGCCTATTATTATGCTAAGCAAGGACCGGGTTCAGTTGAGGAAAATCTGCCTTTTGGAAGTCGAAGGCGTCCTATTATTGTGCCGAATTCGCTCTCTCTTCTAAGGAGTATTGGAGACCAGAAGGCATTTTAATGCGTGTTAATTTCAATTATTAGGTATCAGTTGCGGTTGGTGAGCAGCTTATGCCTACCAACATTTTTGGAGCACCTTTCTTTACAAGAAATAAAGAGAAGTGCTCCAAAAACTTGTGAATACTTATCAAGACAGTTTTGTTATCACCATAATATAACTAAAATTTCCTTTCAATAAGACGCAGATATTAATAACATGACGCGCTAAATTCTCTTTGAAAGACGCACCCAAAGAACGGCTCGGATAAAAACGACGCTCAACTTCTTACACAACGTGTAGGTATATCGCAAGAAGGATTATCATAAATACTTTTAAAGCAAAGAAAACGTGTAAAGGCGCATTGATACGACTTCTAATGGCTGTTAATTAAACATCATGTCTAAACGAATAGACTTATTTCTTTGAAAAAAAATATATGTTACTCTAGACAATTTTCGCCGTAATTTGATATGTGAATATTTGAAATTATGTTTTTACAACACAGTGTAATTTAATTAATTTGTAAAGTTATGTCTAACGTGGATAAAAAATTGAGAATCATGTTAAAACTATAAAGCGTATCTTTATAAAGCCTTCACCATTTCAAAGATCATTTAATTATTTATAACTAGCTGTGCCCGCGACTTCGTTCGCGTGGTTGTCGAGAACAAAACAACGTCGTTTAGATAAGAGTATATCACCTTTTTGATGATTTAGATAAGAGTCCTGACTTTGGTATAGTTGATTACGTTAATGCTTCTCTATATACTATGTTAGCGGTGGAATTACTCGGAGCATATACAAAAAGGTTGTTTGGGTTGCTAACACGTGATAGAGAAACATAGAGTTGGCCGTGTGAAAAACAATCAAAAGTAAGGTCTACACCCGCAACGGATAACGTCTGGCCTTGGGCTTTATTAATAGTCATAGCGTAACAGAGGCTTACAGGAAATTGCACACGTTTGAAAGTAAACGGAAAATTATTGGGGATAATGGGTATCCTGGGAATGAAAACAACATCACCGGAGCCGCAACCTGTTAAGATTTCGGCTTCGATGACATTTCGTTGGAGATTTGTTACTCTCAACCGAGTTCCATTGCATAGTTTTGGTGGGCTTAAATTTCTGAGTAGAATGATTGGTACTCCGACTTTTAAATAAATTTTGTGTGCTGGAAGACCTGGTGTATTTAGAGAGTCTAAAAACTCTACTGGATAGTGGGTGGCATCTCCTTCTTCTAAAACCGTGTTAATAGATAAATATTCCCTACTTTCTCCAGAAACATGTACCAATATTTGAGAATTTATTGCTGCTGCTTGGTCGTTGCGAGGTGCCAAAATAGCTCGTTGGCATAGCCAAGCAGCGTCATGGTTCGAGATCTCTGATGGATCTCCGTATACAGAGGAAATGAGTTCCTGCTGTGAGGCAACAGAAGAACACAGGCTTTCGACTAAAGTTACTTTACCTCCTTCTTGAGTCGGGTATGTGCCGTTACCAATTTGAAGTAGTAAATTTGAGAAAACCTGCGCGTTTGCGTCACCTCCCAAATATGCTCGCATATTAAAGCTCAAATTAGTTAATATGACACTACGCCATAAAATAGAGCTCTTTAAACAGGCACCTATTTCATCGGCCCTCGTTCCTCTGGGTATTATAGGGAGTGTCTGCCTGAAGTCTCCACAGAATAGCACCGTTAAGCCTCCCATCGGTCGGTCATTTTGTCTTATATCTCGCAACGTTCTATCTACAGCTTCCACAGCTTTACGATTTGCCATCGTACACTCGTCCCAAACGATAAGGGCGCAATCGCGTAAAACCCTTGCTTTATCACTATTGCGAGACACGTTGCAAACAGGGTTTTCTGTGCGGTCCAAGTCGATTGGTATTTTAAATGTTGTATGTGCAGTTTTTCCTCCTGGTAATAAAGTGGCAGCTATTCCTGAGGAAGCGACGGCAAGGGCAATTTTGTTTTGGCTCCTTATTTGAGCCAAGATAACTTTAGTGAGGAAAGTTTTACCTGTTCCACCAGGTGCATCTAAAAACAGCATTTCTCCTAATGAATGTTCTACACTACAGCATACTCTATCAAAGATTTGACGTTGTTCTGTCGTCAAATTTGAACAGCCATTTCGCAATATTTCTGCTAACTCTTCGGGGTTGTAATTTATTTCAGATGTATACTCCCTATTAATTCGTTCCCCACCAACTGTCGGTGTCGGCAAGCCGTATTGACTGAGGGGGTTCCCTCCTATACTTGTAACTATATCTTGTATAGCCAGCAAAGCCCTATTATGGCAGCTTTCACGTACTTGGTCAGAAGTTTCACTATTTATATTTTGCTGTCTCAAAAAATCTTCGGCAAACGCGTCTTTATATTTTTGCCACAACTGCCCAGCGTCCGATAGGCCACAAAATGTCAACAAAATGGCAAATAAATGGCGCAAACGATGTGGACTATCACTGACGCATGCTTCGGCTAAAGCATCATCCCAATGCTGATCGCCATCTAATAAATGCCGTGCGCGGCAAGCAGCTTGAAATGTGGGATATTCTATATCGTCCACTTTGCGGAGCTCAGCAAAAGAAGTAGGTCCTCGCACTGTGTGAAGAAGAAGGCGTAAATAATAACACTCTGCATTATTTGGGTGCACCGTGTATACTCTTCCAATCACGTGTTCTTTAAAAATGCCGGACTCGCCTTCTACAGCAGTTCCACGTCTCCTGCGATTAAAAACACCTTGCTGCTTGTTATAAGTATAATAATGTGGCACTTCATTGTACAACAGAGACTTAGCGAAATTGTCTCTTTCGCAAAGGCGAAAGAATGCGAGCAAGGTGGTTTGTCTTGGGTTGTTCATTCTTTCTGCCACATTTTCTGGCTGAAAGTAAACTCGCTGCCCGCCTTCCAGGTGCACGTCAAGATGGATGACTGGCGGATACCTTTCATGAATAGGGAAACTCAAAATGCGCCAAACTGCCTCCGAAGAGCTTATGTATCGGCCAGATTGATACCTTGTCACTTCATCAAATTGGTTGTTATTTCTTAGTGCTATCATGGCTTGATCACTACCTTTATTAACATATTTACATATATATTTTATAGATTCGACGCTATTACAAATTTCAACATTAATGTGTGCTTGAAAAGCGTTTGACAAAACTGGAGAATACGGTACCACCCAACTATTATTTAGAATTATTTCTTGTCCACGGAATCTGACAGTAGCTGTGAAACCACCTTGTGACGGTGATCTTCGCCGGTATTGCGGATACCCATTTTCCCCAGCCATAGTTAGTTCTTTCAGTGCTCTGGGGTATTTTTTTGAGCATTGACCATCTTTCATGCACGGTGATTCCCTGTTTAAGAGGCCACATGGCCCGTGAACCATATGTGTTTTTACTATGTCATGCAAAATCGGATCTGCATTATAGTCCGGAAATTCTGCACTTATGACACTGTCTATAGCATCGGGACGAATTTTTTCTTCCAGCCACAGAAGAATGTGCGCGTGGGGTAAACCACGCTTTTGCCACTCGACGCTATACATAAAACAAAGAGTTGAACCGAAAACTTTCTCCTTTGTAAGTAGATTAATCAAGACTTTGAGTTTTAAATGAAAAATCCTAGCAATAATGTCATGTCTGTCGTATGACGCCTGTCCTGTGAGAAGTGCCTGGCAAATCTCCGTCCACTTTGGATTTGTTGTAAATGTTATAAAAAGGTCCGGCCGGCCGTATTTACGGACGTAACAAAAAGCATCTTGCGTTCGTTCGTGCATATACCGCGGACCGCCTGTGAAACTGGATGGCAAAATAACCAATCGACCCAAGTTTTCGACGTTATTATCTGATTGCATGGCGTCCCGCAAGTGCACGTATTCTTCAGCGCGTAACCGTCGCTGGTTAGTGCGAATATACATTAAACGTTCAGTTTCTATTTTTGCGTACATGTCCACAATAAATTGGCTGAACAAACCACGAAATCGTTGCAAATATACGAAACTGTTTTGCCTTATTTGTAAAAGGTAGGAATAGTATTGTTGAGCAGATATTTTTTTTTGATAATTAGTGACTCTCGTAGTAGGGTTCACTTGGTACAGCCCAAAATTGTACCCATCTTCACCATGACAATAAATTAGTGGATATTGCAGGGCGTCGTAAGCTCGGTGGGTTTCCAAAATGCGTTGAAGGCGATCGTCGCGTGTACGCAACACGATATCACGTCTCTCACACTCCTGGTCGACTAAAACAACTGCAACTTCATCTGCGACGGGTGCATTGTGTCTTCCACGGTGTTCACCCACAGGACGTCTATCGGCACTTATAACAATTTTGAAATCATTGCTGCCTTGTGGAATTGACTCCAATGCAGCTTTGAATTCACGAACGTACTGGTTAACGTGATGCAGCAATTCTTGAAGTTGACCCAAAAGCTCAGCATTGAGCTGGGGAAAATTGTGATTTCTAACATTGAGCTGTTGCGTGTAATCGGATACAAAATAAATTTGGAGAAATTTGGGTTCATTTTCTGGCAGCAAAGATCCAATAAGGTGATAAACTTGACCTTGTACTTTGAAGGTTGGCATGAACGGTCCTTCCGTTATTTGTTTTGCCCCAAAGGAAGTCATTTGGAAAGCACTGTTATATAAACGAATATTATCCAAAAACGGTTCGACTGGGGATGATCGCCATTCAGGAGACTTTTAAGTAAGTGTGGTGGATCTTGGAAATTTGGAAGAACAATTTTTCCATTTGAGCAGCACATTCCATCTGTCTCTTTCCTCCATTTCAAAGCATGACAAAAATTACAAATTTCTCTCATGTCACCCACGAAAGTAAAGCCAGCATAATTAATTCTAGACGAATATGTGAACCCTGATTTTTCCCTATTGTCTCAAGGTAATAAAATATTTGCATCGTCATTTTCCATGGACTCATCAGCTCCGCTATTTGTTTCTCTATTCATATGGTATCGAGCTCGTTCTATTTCTAGGCGAGATTGACGTTGTTCTGCTGTTTCTGCTCGTCTTAGTTCATCTATTCTTTCCCTTTCAGATGCAAGATAACTTTCATTGTTTCTTTGTACACCTACATAGTTATGTCTAGCTATTTGTAATCGTTCTTCTCTTTGGGAGAGAGATTCAGACTCGCGCGAGAGAGCGTGTCGCTCTCGGTCAGATGACAGACGTGCTTGGCGTTCCTCGATACTCTCTTGAGAACGCAAAGTCGCGGTCCGAGTTCTTTGCGAACTTAAGCGCGACTCCCTTTCTGTGAAAGTCTCTGACTCGCGTGAGAGAGACTGGCGCTCCCGATCAGCAGACAGCCGAACTTCGCGTTCCTGGATATTCTCTTGAGAACGCAAAGTCGCGGTCCGAGTTCTTTGCGAACTTAAGCGCGACTCCCTTTCTGTGAAAGTCTCTGACTCGCGTGAGAGAGACTGGCGCTCCCGATCAGCAGACAGCCGAACTTCGCGTTCCTGGATATTCTCTTGAGAACGCAAAGTCGCGGTCCGAGTTCTTTGCGAACTTAAGCGCGACTCCCTTTCTGTGAATGTCTCTGACTCACGTGAGAGAGAGTGGCGCTCCCGATCAGCAGACAGCCGGTCTTCGCGTTCCTGGATACTCTCTTGAGACCGCAAAGTCGCGGTCCGTGTTCTTTGTGAACTTAAACGTGACTCCCTTTCGGTGAACGTTTCCGATTCACGTGAAAGAGCGATGTGCTCTCGGTTAGCAGATAACCGTGCTTCACGATCTTCTTCCGATTCCTGAGACCTACAAAGTCTCATCCTTTTCGCATTTCGGCTACGCAGCGAAAGGTTAGTTTTTTTTCTTTGAGGCATTTTCAAGGAAAATTAAAGCAATAAACAAAACTAACAACACTTATGACTGAATAGCCTACAAACTTAAAAGAACGGTGCGTCGAACAGTCTAGTGTGACAACGTATCGTCTGTTCGTGGTCGTGACTCAACGAATTGGCAACACTAACTTACTGTATAACGATTGGCACTATTGGATTCAAACTACGAAGTAAATCAAATACAATCTTTACTTCGTACTTCAAACCAATGACCAAAGTTGACCAAACGAAACCAATAAGATAAGCAAATACTTTTTTTTCGACCAATTTAGAAAATCGATAAACCAAGCAACCAAAGAACTTTTACGACACACGCAAGAACTTTTAAGACACCTAACGAAACCCAATTTGCCTAGTAAACACGGTGGACGTCATCCTCGCGCGGAAAATCTTAACACCGCGATTCAGAAAATGACGTCATTTGCACAACGCCATCTATCGGATTTAGATTTCAACTATCAACATTAGTTCTATTTTTAGTCTTAAGATGTCGTTGCAAGTACTATACTTAATTGCGTAACGTAATATTTTACTTCTTGAACTCACTAAATTAATCATATCTTTTGATAGAGTGAACCGATTTCGATGAAACAAAAACTAAGTTAATCCTCAAGTTGCGTATAATTTTTGTATATAAACATTGTCAGCATTGAATTCGTAGATTTTACGTGATGTGCGCACAAACAAACAGACAAACAGACAAAAATTTCAAAAATGATGGAAATGGGTTCTGTTACTTATCTTTTCACACGCTGGCTATTTTTTGTTTCAATTTCTTCAATGTACAAAAATGACTTTTCTACAGATTTATTATATGTATAGATTTAGTATACGTGTTTTAGCATAATATCTATCGTTTCATGTATGATACATTAATAATGCGTCTAATTTCGAACAATGCTCCTTGATGGGCGAGTCCTAATACTGGGTGGACGTACGACGCGTTACGTGAGCTCAGCACAGAACACGCAAGCTAACCACTCAAGGTCGTTGACAGTTAATAGCGCCTTAAGATAAACTCCCAAAGGCATAAACACACATTCAGGAACGTAAAAAGAACTTGTCTGTTCATGTTCTGAGAAAAACCCCGAAGCAAGGAAAGATAAATAAGCACGTTTGTACAACGGAAAGTAAATATTAACAGTTAATTTGGAGTTAATTAAGGTGGGTAATGTTTGGAATTCATTCGTTTTAGACCTTGTCGTGTCCCCCTTCCTATCTTTATTAGGATAAGTACTAGAAGATTCTAATGGTGCGCCCACATCCAAGTTACTTTTTGTGGTACAACATTTTGCAACGCGAAATTCTTTGTCATAATCTTATTACAAAATGTTGCTCCACACAAAGTAGCTTCGGTATTGACACACCATAAGTTTTAAATTAATTAATATTGCCTAATATGTCAGCTTCCTGTCTAACCGTATGTAGGAGTTTCTATTCGCTAATTGATTCAGATATTGAGATAGTGGATATTGTGATGTAAAAGTGTAGTTCTGTGTCTCAATTGTCTACACAACTGGAATCATTAAAACAGGCGCGATCTCATAAAATAAAGCATACGAAAATGTCAGTGAAGTTGCCGAGAAGGCCGACTCGACACATTTGTTGTCAAATACTGCAAAAACAATAGAATGTGTTACATCTACATTCTAATAGAAAAAATACAGTATTCTAACTAAATACTCTCTTAACTTGACACTGGCTAAATGCACAAACTGTGCGAAGACAAAATAAAAACCGCATGTAGCTGGATTGGCCAGTATTTTACATGGAGTGACTACCTATCTGACCTCCACAACCCAGTTACTGGGTAACACTGCTTTTGCACACGCCCTTTGGCAGCACTAGTGTCAGATTTCAGATGACCGTCACCGCGCTGGGACCAATGGCTTAAGGCCCTACTACCGGCCAAGTGGCGCCCTCATTGAATAAAAAATCGTAGCATACCAATAAAAATTAAAGAATCCAACGTCACGTTTGTTACAACCAAAAACAGCCGTTTTTGACACTTTTGCTTACTACTTTTTTTTTTTTGGGTGGGAGTTTAAATCATCCAATGACTTCTCCCGCTCTGGGTGGAGCGGGAGGGCGTGTCTTGCTTACTACTTTGGATTCGAAACATTTTGAGTCCTGTTTTAACAACGTAAAAATACTTTATCCTCTTTGTAACAAACGTAACGTTGGATTCTTTAATATTTATTTTCTATGCTATGCTACGATTTTTTATTCAATGAGGGCGCCACTTGGCGGGTAGTAGACCCTTAACGTGTTTGCCGAGGCACGGAGGAGTCTCAGTATGTACCTAATGAGTGTTCACTCATCCACGGACGAACTCGGCAAGACTCTAATCTTCGAGTCTATAGAGATCAAAAAAGTGTTCAAATGTGTATATCTGTAACTGACCTTTGTAACTATTATTAGTTATCCTACTTCCTAAATAGGACTACTTCACTAGCACTACATATTATAAAACAAGTCCCCCGCCGCATCAGCCCCCCTAGCCATATTACATTTCTATTATCGTTTACGCTAACGCTTGGAACAAAATGTATGGCAATGACATTACCTGCGTAGATAAGTGTCACGTGACTTATCGCAGGCAATGTCATTGCCATACATTTTGTTCTAAGCGTTAGCGTAAACGATAATAGAAATGTAATATGGCTAGGGGGGCTGTACTCGATAAACTTAAAAACTACTGAGAACGGATTTTCATGCGGTTTTCACCAATAGACAGAGTGACTCATAAAAGTTTAAGGCACTATTAACTGCCAATGACCTTGAGTGATTAGCTTGTGTGTTCTGTGCTGAGCTCACGTAACGCGTCGTACGTCCACCCATTAACAGGACTCGCCCATCAAGGAGCGCTGTACGAAATGAGACGCATTATTAATTTATTACACATAAAACAACAAGTATTAAACTAAAACACTTAGAATAAATTATAAATAATTAAATGGTCTTTAAAATGGTGAAAACTTCATAAAATACGCTTTATAGTTTTTGCGTGTTTCTCAATTTTTAATTCGCGTTAGACATAACTTTAAAAATCAATTACACTATGTTATAAAAATATAATTTCAAATATTCTCAGGTCAAATTACGACGGAAATTGTTTAAATTAACACATATTTTTTTCAAAGAAATAAGACAAGTCGTTTAGACGTGATATTCAATTAAAAACATTAAAAGTCGTATAACTGCGCCTTAAGTGTATACAATAATTTGTACCCGTGCAAAGCTGGGCCGGGTCGCTAGTATATTATAAAAGCGTAAGTTTGGATGGAGGAGAGGAGAGAATGTTTGTTAGTCAATCACGCCAGACAACTGAATGGATCTGAAAGAAATTTTGCACAGAGATAGATTAGTCTGGAATGGCACATAGGCTATTGAGGGAAATACTAATTCTACGCAGGCAAACCCGCTGGCTAAAGCTAGTAAGGCATATAGCTGATATCATACTGTGAGTCTACGTCGAAAGTTATTTTATGACAGGCGCGGTTACATTAGCGAATTAGTATAAGTAATACCTGGATTTTACTACTGTAACAAAATATTTTATGGCAGATTTTATGTTACATTTATAATAATTAATACCTACGTTTTTACCACCTGGGGCGTCCGTTGTAATGATAAAATTCTAATAATATTTAGACCAATTTTATCATTCTCCTGCCCTTATCCCAATTTATTTGGGGTCGGCGCAACATGACTTTTTCTTCCATACTCCTCTATTAGTCGTCATCTCTGTAGTCACCCCTTTTTACCCATATCCTTTTTCACACAGTCCAATCATCGTTTCTTTGGCCTTCCCCTACTCTTATAGCCATCCACATCCATACACAAGACTTTCCACACGACATTTGCTTCATTCCTCCGCATCACATGCCCATACCACGACAACCGATTTCCACACAACTTTTCAGTATATAATATATTATTTAGACCAATTTCATGTACATAATAAGGCCTGTAGAACCATCGAGAACATTAACTTAATACCAAATTGTAAATGCTTGAATTAATTTAGTTACATGATATTAGTGTAATATGGACAAGTCAGTAAACTATTCCCAACCACAGAAATTCCTGAAAGCCAGCACCAACGAAAGTGACCACTAGAAAAACGACGAGGTAATAAAGTTCCACGATGAGTCCCGAAGAAACGATTTAGTATTTTGTATTTCGTATAAAAAAATAATCAGTAAATAATTTTCGTATAAAAAGTCGAAGATTAAGAAGGGTTCTTGCATTGCAGGGAAGCCGTTTTTCATACAAAGAAGGCTCTTATAAATTAAATTTAAAATGTGTCTACATTACGCTAGTCTTATATTATCTGTGGTTTACATACAGGGCGTAACGGAAAGGGTGGTGATATTTTAAATACAGCTTCTGCTCATGGAAATTGACAATGGAAATTGAAATTGAAAGACTTCCTTGGAAATTGAAAGACTTCCTTGAAGAATGTTGGTGTTCTTCAAGGCAGTCATAGTAAATTCCCAAAAAACACAACTTGTATTTTCCATACAAAGATATCATAAGCTGACCAAAATTAATATGGGAGGTCCAATTTTTTATTTCGGGATTCGATTATAGTTTTTCTAGAAGAAAGGTGTGCATTTCTGTGTGTAGAACCAGTATTTAAAATATGACCACACATTTTCGTTAAAAAAAAAATGACCCTGTATAATTGAATAAAGGTGTTATTACACCAATCGATCGATCGAACGGTATCCGTGTAATAGCTTTAGCTGATCGACGGATAGGAGTCAACAAACAATCGATCGATTGGTGTAATAACACAATAACTCACATAGGTTATAGGTACCCCGGATTTATTTTCGGGCGTAAGAGGTTAGACCTTAAGGCGCTATTAACTGCCCACGACCTTGAGTGGTTAGCTTGCGTGTTCTGTGCTAAGCTCACCTAACGCGTCGTTCGTCCACCTAGTCATAGGACTCGCCCATCAAGGAGCGCTGTCCGAAATTAGACGAATTATTAATTTATTATACATACAACAACAAGTTTTATACTAAAACACGTACCTATACTAAAATATAAATAATTAAATGATCTTTAAAATGGTGAAAGTTTCATAGAAATACGCTTAATAGTTTTTGCGTGATTCAATTATACTATGTTATAAAAACTATAATTTCAAATATTCACATATCAAATTACGAAGGAAATTGTCTAAAGTAACATATTTTTTTCAAAGGAATAAGACTAGTCGTTTAGACGTGATGTTCAATTAAAAATCATTAGAAGTCGTATAACTGTGCCTTTACCACTGGTCCATTACAACATTAAAGAAGTGCCATTGCCGTTAAAAATACAAAACAAACTCAATTCTGTTTCAAATCAGTGACGGAAAAGTCTAGAAACACACCCTTCATCATTAAACTTCCCTTACTCTTTCATTTTGTTAAAGTAGAAACAGTTTCTTGTCTGTGAGCTTCTCCTTTTTCGCCTGAGTTCATGAGAGGAAAGAGGAGTTAAAGTTATCTTAATTGTGTCAGCTTTAAGAACAACCGTGGGAAACTTTGGAGATTGTGGTCAGGGTTTTTGAAGTATTTATATAGCTTTTAACTTGGAGCAACGGAAGCTCAGCTGTAAAGTAAGAACTTAAATACCTTAATTTTGTCAGCCTACTGAATGTATTTTATTTTTACTTGTAGCCTGAGTTGTGCCACTGCAGGGCCAAGGCCTCCATTTCTTCTTCCCAAGTAGGTAGAGACTAATCTACCAATATACGGGTGTTTTTCATAAAAAATACTCTAGAAAAATCGTGGTGTCCCACAAATACAATATCTTCATAATTAATTTTTCAAAAATAAGAACGCAAAATCTGCATCTAATTGAGAAATTCCTCCAGGTATATCCAATACCACAGCCACAGTTAAAAAAAACATCTTGATGATCTCTATTTTTAAACGCATTAGTACTCACAACTGACGTCAAGATAGTATGTGAATCTCGGAACACACCAATAACACCTCAAATTGATTACGCTACCTCGACTAAATCACAAGCTATGTGAATTGCGGAAACATTCACGCTCTCTTACTGTAAAAATAATATAAATCAACGGGTATTATCGTTGCAGTAAAACAATACCGAACTAAATTTAAACATTCACGAGATTATCAATACATAACAACGCTCGTACATATTAAACGAGTGTACGATAACTGTGGGAAATGGCAGGTGTGTTCCTTATTAAATATTTATTCAGGCGGCAGTTATTAATATTTGGAAATCGAAACATAATTACATCAACTTTTCTATTACATAGCACACGAAGGAGGTTTCATCAAAACAGCACAAACAATATGTTACTACCAACTTACATGCCTATTTATTTAAAATATTTCGATTTAAAATACTTGAATTTGGTTAGGAACTCTGTTAAAAATACCTAGGAGTTTACAAAGGTGTTGATTAAACTTCCTTTCTACCCTTTTAAATGACTGTGACCACCTAAGCTAAATTACATTATAATACAAGGAACCTATTGCAGTGCAATATTTTTCCATTCAGTTAAAATTTAATTTACTAAGGATTCTTTGTAGCGACAACATTTCTGACTTATATGAAACGGCTTAAAGTCACCCAAAGGGCAATGGAGAGAGCTATGCTCGGAGTATCCTTGCGTGATTGAATCGGGAATGAAGATATCCGCAGGAGAACCAAGGTTACCGATATAGCCCGAAGAATTGCTAAAGTTAAGTGGCAGGATTTAAGGTCCGAAAAGTACTGTACGTGGTGAAAGTCGCAGGAATTCAATAGACGCAAGACGCACAGGACCGATTAACATGACGACACTTTGGGGAGACCTATGTCTAGCATGATGATGATGAGCATGACATATCCGAAGCCAGATAAAAAATGGATGAATTGTGTGAGGAATGATATGAAAGAAAAGGGAGTCAGTGATAGCGTGACGGTTGATAGGACGGAATGGACGATGAAAACGGGTTGCGCTGACCTCGAGTAACTTGGGACAATTATGAACTTATGAAGATGATGATGATTTCTGGCAAATCAGGCTTATATAAACTCTCATGGGTACTGTAAACCAGAGGACACGGTGGAGCATACAGTGGAGGTTTGCCCCGCTTGGGCAGAACACCGCCGTGTCCTCGTGGATGCGATAGGCGGCAACGACCTCTCGCGCCGTGCTCTGGTTCAGGCCATGGTACGGAGCGAGAGGGAGTGGGGAGCCGTCTCCTCCTTCTGCGAAGCAGTAATGCGAGCGAAGAGGGAGGCGGCACACATTAGGGAGACTCAACAACGGCAGAGTCGCCCTAGCGCCCTCAGCAGCAGCCGCCGCAGGAGACGCCTGCGAGACGATGTCCGGCCACCGTAGACCCGGGCCTGCGGACGGCGAGTAGTGGATAACTCGCCGTCCGATCAGCACCAGGCCCGAGAGTCGACGGCGCGTAGTGTTCCACGCGCGCCTCAAAGAGTTGTCAGCAAAGGACGGGGCCTGCCACGGCCAATGCCTGCCCGGGGGTTGAGGATTAATTCGAAAGAGTTACCTCGCCCCTGGGCACGTAGGGCAGGGAGGAACAGGGGTGGGTTTTAGTCAGTAAGAGTCTGACACGCCCTTCCGCTCCACCCTAGAGCGGAAGAAGTCATAAGATGATTTCCCAACCCAAAAAAAAAAAAAAAAAAATGGGTACTGTGAAGGATTAACATCAAGACAAGAATTTAGCAGCAGCAACGCCTTTCTTCAAACTGCAACCATCGTGTTTTGCCAATATTACTTGCGACCACAAGTTACTCGTACCTACAACAGTATTATTAAGGGTTCCGTACCCGAAGGATACAAATGTAGCCCTATAGCTGTCACTCACGTGTCCGTCGTCTGTCACAAAATTTTGTTCCGAAGAATTTTTTAACTTCCCATTGACTTAGGAACTTGAAATTTGGTGATAATGTTTATTATTACGTATACTTTACTAACAAATACCAATATAGTGATAAATCAGTATTTTTTAATTTGATAATTTTTATTTTATTTGAGAAAACAAACAATCGTACATTGTATAAAATTCTCTCATTTGGTACGGAACCCTAAACGTGCGAAGTCCGACACGATCTTGACCGGTTTTTTTTAAGAGGCTTACCTAATAGATTGTGATAATTTATAATAATTGATAGCTGCTATTATAAAAACTTAATATTTTACGAAGCCACTTACATGCTATTATTATGTTATTTACTGAAAATAATCTTTATAAGTTTTGATCATATTCGTAAAGGCTATTTTATTCTATATGATCTTTCTGTGCGTGTCTGACCCTCTCAAACAAAACAGAACATGGTTATTATCTAGTACTTAACTACAGACGACTTGGGTCAGACGAATAGTTTCCTAAGACAAAGTAGGTACTCGGGAAATAGGCCGAGAAACCTAATGTCAAAGAAAAGAAAATTCTTTTAGCAACAACTTTTGTATAGCCCACATATTATGTATTTTCAGAATGCCTTCACTCACGAACCGAAGAAAAATAAAAATTCTGCCTAGTCTTTCCCAACTATCTTGGCGTCGGCTTCCAGTCTAACCGGATACAGCTGAATACCAATATTTTACATGAAGCGACTGCCTATCTGACCTTCACAACCCAGTAACTGAGTAATACGATACCCCATGGTAAGACTGGTTGTCAGACTTTTGGGCTTCTGACGACCCGTAACGACTATCAAAGATCCACGATTGACATAAATCTTTATGGAGAAGACCGTGCAAGAAACTCCATGGATACTCTTTTAAACCATGTTATCTATAACAAATCCTGGTTACATATGTCTTGTTGCTTCTATTATGTGCGAACAATGTTAATAAAATAATAAACTTTTCAAAAAAATAAAGATAAAATAAGCCAGCGGCAGAGATGACCAGTCTAACTGACGGCTCCCGTTCACGAACATGACGCGTGGATCAGCACCACTCAGCTCAACCATTTTGAAGGGAACCGAATGACCCAACATATGCGCCACCATCAGCGAGACATTTGAGTGAGGATGACCAAATCTCAACTGCCATTCTCGTTCATGTCAAAAAAAAACACTAACATAATAGCATTATAATGCCCCATGAATAGAATAGAATAGAATAGAATAGGTCTTTATTTGCTTGGAATGTAGGTACATAAAGATAAGTTGTTAAATTAAATAATAGAATCCACATATCCTCATAATCCTATGAATCCTCATATTTTTATTGTAATTTATATGGTGTACATAATAAAAAGTATTCTATTCTATTCTATTCCATGTACATTCTGCCTTAATGTAGCATGCAAATGTAATAAAAAGTAGGATAATAAAAGTATTACAAAAAATTATCATCTAAGAAATCCTATGGTACTCACATTTACAAGATTAGAAAATGCTTAGAAATTATACAAAGTTACAACTTTTGAATAGTTAAAAAACCGGCCAAGTGCGAGTTGGACTCGCGCATGTAAGGTTCCGTACCATCGTACAAGATTATATGCGTCTACTTGTTGCCATTATTAAAATCGAGCAAAAGGGAAGTCCCCTTTGATTTTTAATTTATTTTTATTATTTGATGTTTATTTATCTTTATATTGGCAATAGAAATAATAATAAAAATAATAATAATAATATTCCACAACTATCACACAACGCCATCTAGTCCCAAGCTAAGCAGAGCTTGTGTTATGGGTACTAGACAACTGATAAACATACTTATATATTTCTAAATACATAAATATTATAGATAAATTACACCCAGACACAGAACAAATGATCGTGCTCATTACACAAACATTTGTCCTGGGTGGGAATCGAACCCACGACCTCCGGCATAGCAGTCAGGGTCACTAACCACTAGACCAACAGGCCAGTCAACACACATTCAATACACATTCAGTGAAAATTTCAACTGTCTACCTATTACGCATCATGAGATACAGCCCGCTGACAGACAGACGAACGAACGGACGGTCGAACGGACGGTCGAACGGACGGACAGACAGCGGAGTCTTAGTAATAGGTTCCGGAACCCTTAAAAAAGGAATAATAATCATTAAATCCAAAAAAAAAAAAATATTAAATGATAAAAAAACTGCCACGGCGAAAGTGGTTTTCAATTAAAATACTACTTTATATTTGAACTAGCTGCGCCCCGCGGTTTCACCCGCGTAGACCGGAATAAATCCAGGTTATAAGCTATCAACATCTGCCCGGGGGTTGAGGATAAATTCGAAACAGAGTTACCTCGCCCCTGGGCACTCAAAGGCAGGAAGGAACAGGGGTGGGTTTTAGTCAGTAAGAGTCTGACACGCCCTCCCGCTCCACCCAGAGCGGGAGAAGTCATAGGATGATTTCCCACCCCACAAAAAAAAAACAAAACAAAAAAAAAAAGCTATCAACAGACCAAATTTCATCCAAATCGGTCCAGACGTTTGAGGGTGAATAAGTAACAAACATACACACTCACAAACTTTCACATTTATAATATTAGTAGGATTACTTATTTACGAGTATTTAAACTTCATGCACAATAGTGGTACATAGACTGAGCTTAATGCAACAAAGCATTCTTTACCAGTCAACCTTTGGGATAAAGAGACTCATAAAAAAATATGTCTTAAATACCTAATACCTTTGAAAATTCAAGAAATGAGGAAACCTTCACAAGACTGAAGTCGCGTTTAGAATGTTTTATTAGTATTCTATAGTTTTATAACTTTCCTGAATATTTAGAACCTTTCTCCAAAAACATCTGGTGAAACTCATCATAATCAGTTCAGTGTTTTAGACCAGAAATCAAATACACAGCGAAGGCTCATTTTAACATTAATGAAACGCTTCAGTTTCCAAAAGCAAATTATAAACTTAATTTACAAACAACACAATGCAAATAATACCCTCAGTTAGATAGTTGTAATTTCATGTCCATCAAACTATTACTCCACAAAGGTATCCTTGCCCCAAGGTAATATCAATACTTCCTCTCGAGCCTCCCTTCGGGCCAATGAAACACTAAGTTGCTTATAATCCCAAAACTCTAACAGGAAACCCCTAATGGGATCAGCTACATTGAAATAAACGAGACAGATATATCTCGCTGTTTCTCTAAGTTGTGTATACGCCGGAACAGATAAGGATACCCTCTCAAGTTAGTAGTTAGCCTTTAGTCAAAAATACTTACAAAAATACTGTGTGTCCAGCCAAACATTAAAAAAAACTGGCACTCTTGAACAAAATCCACTACGCGATCCGCTATAAGTACTACGACGTCACTGACCGTCGTAGCACTCGTAGCGGATCGCGTAGCGGTTTCGGTGTCGGTTTTCACTTCAAATGAAAACAATCCATTACGAGTGCTATACGACGACGGTCGGTGACGGTGACGCGCGGGTTCTCTCATCAAAGGTTCATCTCAAAAATGCCCAATGTGCCTAAAGAAGATTTCACATCAAAAAAATAGTTTAGTCACAAACAAATAATAGTTTTAAAGCTAGATCCGTGTTTTCTATCTGACCACTGGTAAAAAGCAGCGAAATAAACACAGGGGTAGGTTGTACACGTCCATGATATTTCTTGAAATGGTCAGGTTATGGGAAAACCATGTAAAATAAATTAAGCCATGTTATGTCTGAGATGGTCTCTTAGAGGAAGAGAACCATTTGGATGTACCTGTCCTAACAAATGGTTACATTGGTTGACAGGGTTTGGTAGTAAGGGTGTGTATTCTATTCTATTCTACCCTCCCTTGCGTCGCGCAGCCGGGTAAAAAGGTGTTTGGTTTCGTGTTTCAGAAACATAAAATAATCTAGGCTTGCAGGTCGAGTTGTAAGTAATAAGTAAAACTTAGCTCTAAGCAGAAGCACTCGCACTTCGATTTTCTGACATTATCTTCAGATAGAAAAATGCAACGAAAATGTCGTCGGTTCCACTTGTTACTTGAAGAGCTTTCTGCAATCACTTTAAATAAATGTTATAGGAAGTGCGCCAGTAAGCTAACAAAATTCAGACTCCAGGCTGGTATTGAAAACTGGGGTCGCGGATAAATTTGAAATAGAGTAACCGCGGCAAGGAAAAAGAGTGGGTTTTAGTCAGTAAAAGTATGACCCGCCCTCCCACCCCACCCGAGGGGTGGAAGTCATTGGATGATTTCCCACCCTCCAAAAAAAAAAACTGGTATTAAAAAAAATACTTAAAGCGTAAAACCTCGAACGTATAAAAAGGAGTCATTACTTGCAGCTTCCTCTCAAGAAGTCTTCAAAAACTGGTGCAAATAAGAATTAAATGCAGAGGAAAAAAATGTGGAGTGGACAAAAACCGTTCGTTATCTCGTTCCGAATTTAACGGAATCGAAGTTTTAAATGTTTTATTCGTTTCGAATTCATCGAATAAAATGTTAGTTTTGAATTGTTTGATTCGCTCCGTGTGTACTGTTCCGAGAGAATAAACTCAATCAATGTTCATGAATACCGCTTTAAAAGGGTGAGGTTTTGTTTTTAAAAGTTACTTTAACATTTCTAAATGGCTCCATTACACGCATTTTAATTTAAATCATGATGCACGATAATTAATAAATATTTTTTGGGATGAAATTCAGATACACTTCACCTTTTTATAAAAATTTGACACCACTTCAAAAAATCTACAATTTCAAAAATTCTCCAACACTAGAACATTAACACTAAAAAAACACTAAATACGTAAACACTAAACTTTTTAGACTCTAAAACTCGATAAGAATTCACTATTTTATGGAACAGCACTATTCACTGGGGTAACTTGAATGAAACTTCGTTATTTAAAATTGGCGGTTATTTTCCGCACGAGAGGTGCGGGTGCTGCGTCGGCGAGGTTCAGACGCCCACTGACGCGTGATGTGGGATGCGGGATGACAGGGCGGGCGGCGCGGCGCCCTCAGTCACACCGACACGAACAGCTGCCACAGATTAGCAAGAACACCTTCACCGGCAGACTTTTAATGGATCGGACGGATTAACTCTCACGTGGATCGCCGTAATGAGAAAGTTTTAATCGTCACTTTTAAGGCTTCCGACGGATTTTTAGGTAGTTTTTTTGTAGGGTGCGGCTCACGTGGTGGCTCCGGATTTAGCTTAAAAGATTAAGGTGAAAAATCCAGGGTAGCTCGCGAAATTAAAACTTTCTTACGTTTTTTGCAATTTGCAGGTTAGTATCAGGTTGTATATTGGTCAAAATATGATTCGCGGCCGCAGCAAGTACGTATTTACAGAACTGTAATCATTTAAATCATCATTACAACTCTCTCAGTAAGAAAATAAAAATAAAAGAAAATTTGAATTTCGCGGGCTACCCTGGTTTCCGTTTCCACCTTAAACAAAATATGGCTTTTTTTCGTTGACAGCCTTTTAGCACATTGTTTTTTTCAGGAATAGGACTAATTATTCTACCTTTAATAAAAGTATTTAATAGGTTTTTATCTACCGTACCTACAGACTTGAAATGTCTACAGATAGTCTTAAAAAAAGATCAAGCCTTATAATAGGCGCTCAACAGGTTAACAACGATCTTAACAAGAAAACCTTAGGGTGAGCGAAGTTTTTTTAGTATCTAGGGCATGTTGTTATTATAAGGCTGAGATTATATTTGTAACGATTAGCTACTTATAATAGGCTTAGTTCATTGTGTCATATCATGTACGTGCTGGGAACGTATCAAGTACGGAAAGAACACAACACGGAGTAGTACGTGTCGTGTGTGCCCACTAAAACTTATCATCAGTGTATCATACCCGTGCATAACGGTTTTAGTGACCGAAACATCCGCGTATCATGCCCGTATCATCCACGTGCCTTATTCGTTCCCGTTCTCTCAATAATTTAAAGTAGTTAGTTCATCTCTGTTTTCGCGTGAATCAGACGCGTCAGGAAGAGCGAGTGAACATTTTACTGAGAAAATTATTTTCTCTACCTATAATATGAAAAAAACATGTCAAAGTTTAATCATTTATAAAAACACTAGCGACCCGCCCCAGCTTCGCCCGGTTAGACATTATACACTTAAACCTTCCTCATGAATCACTGTGTCTATTGGTGAAAGCCGCATGAAAATCCATTCAGTTGTTTTTGAGTTTATCGCGAATAGACAGACGCGGCGGGGGACTTTGTTTTATAATATGTAATGATATGTAGTGATAGTGAAGTGCACAACGAGCTGTCGTATCGCCCTGGGCGATCTGCGTTAATCGACAGGCCAGATCGCGTCAGGCCAGGCTAACAGGCCGTTGGAACCGTTGTATCCGATGAAGCCCGCGATGGCCTCGCCCGTCCAATCCATCAGGAGTCGGTAAGTTCAAAGGCGCGGCACGGCACGGCCTCTAGATTAACAGGCCGTGGGACCTCACCATAAGTTCAAAGGCGCGACACGGCGCAGCGTGATGGATGAATGAATGCGATGATGGATGAATGGCGGCCAGCAGGCCGCACCAGGCCGATTCTCGCCGTAGAAACACTCAGTATGAGCCGTGGCAGGACGCTCCAGGCGTTGCCACGACTGGCGCGGCGAGCCGTGGGACCGCAACTTTACAGACAACCTTTAGATGGACTGAATGAAGGAGATAGATATCTTAGATGTAAAAAGAGGGAATTCAATTTATTATGACTTGTAGGTAAGTACTAGTATTTTTTTATCTAATTTCCTGTTTTTCCGAAGCTCATTAAGTGCCGACTAGATTGCATGTTTTGCCAAGTTATCACCGACAATAAATTTGACTAGATAGTCGGCTTGCCCGACTGCTCGTCTATGTCTAAATTTTACTATTCAGAAGGCGTCTGAAATGACGTGACTTTATGTTGAGATCACCATGAGAAGGGTGACAAGTGCAGAATGAAGTTATTAACACAGAGATGAATCATGGCTATGCTACGACATCCCATTTCTTCATCCATGACCTGGTTAAAAGCTTATACAGGGTGAAACGTTAATGCGTGGTCATATTTTCAGTATCTAACGCTTCTACACATAGAAATGAACCATTTTCTTCAAGAAAGTAGTCAATTTAATTTGAGGAGCTCGTGGATGGATGACCATCTTTACATAACGAGACTCCTTCGTTCCTCGGAAAGCACGTTAAGCCGTTGGTCTCGGCTGTCAACAGTGGATCTTTGACAGTCATTACGGGTCGTCAGAACACTGAAAGTCTGACAACCAGTCTTACCAAGAGGTATCGTATAACCCAGTAACTGGGTTGTAGAGGTCAGATAGGCAGTCGCTCCATGTAAAATACTGGTATTCAGCTGCATCCGATTAGACTGGAAGCCGACCCCAAGATAGTTGGGAAAAGGCGCGGGCAGATTGAGAGTAGTCAATTTAAAAAGGAAATGGGTTGGATCTAGTATCGTTTGGCAGGAGTAGGGGGGCAAAAGGAGCTAAAGTACTCGTAGGTAGGCGTAGGGTCCCCCATTATAACTACTTACTAACTTTTATTAAATGGTTATGCATATTTTTCAAGAAATTAATAAAAAATCTTTCAAAACTTAAATCAGATTTAAAGCGAAATCGAAACGTTAAAATGGGTGATTGACAACCAAATTTGTCCCAGTATATTGTCTGTGGTGTAAAATGTCTTTGCACCACTTTGTGTTTCTATGTACCTCCAAAATCAAAGTCAAATATCATTTATCCAAATTATGCTGAGAGCCAGCACTTTTTTTAACATCAAAACTCTACATTAAGACAGTCCCCCAAAAACGCCCACCCGTCACCACTTCCAAGTGTTTTAGCTGTCAGTCCTCTCCCTCCCACTTCCCTCCTCCTGCCAAACGATACTAAGTTTTAACCCCCATTTACGATACAACCTGTATAAAACGTAAGGTATGCAAATGAACGGAATCTTGATGTGACCACGAATTCAGCTGTCAAGTGTATCATCATCAACTACTGACTTTGTATTTCCTTTATATCTCATATTTAGCATTGGGCGCATTCTGCCTGGTACGATATGATGATGAAGCAAACCCTACCCCTTCAGCACTTCACTGCACAACCCTGCGTCATGAAATGGAAATTTATGGGTAAACACTTAAGTACCCCCAAAAATTTTCGTCAATATAAAAGTCGTATATTAAAAATGTCGAGTCATCAAAGATTATACGAAGCTGAATAGCCCCGTTTCTTGTGTGAGCCGATATGGGACAGCCCTAAATCGAAATCATGGTTTAATTTCTCACTATACGTTTCCGCAAAGTTCTCTTCAAAAGAAAGTGTTAAAAGGATACGTGAAGTGATAGACTTTTATATTATTTGTAAAATGCGATAATCTACTTTTCTTCTTATTTTAAGGTGGTATGTTTTATTTCAGTTTTGGTGAATATATTCGTATGATGACTGCCTAAAAACAAGAAATGATTTGCCCATAAACTCTTACCAAGGCATATCAAATCAAAAGTCATTTATTAAAACTAGGCTGGGAGCACGCACTCTTTTAACGGTCATAGTTGTAACAAGGCAGTGTTAAAGCCATTTTTTGACCTCTATTCCAAAATTACGTTCTTTACTACCTTTTTTTAAATTCAAATTCAAAATTACTTAGTTTTCTCTGTCAAGTCTCTGTTTTTATATTAAAAGTCAGTTCTAATTCTGGAGCCGAGCTAGTAGAAGCTCCTCATTATTTTCCGACTCTTCAAGTGTCAGTTACCAGTTTCCTAGAATTGTGCATTAATACAATTTATTAACGTAACTAGTCACAGTGTATGTGTTCGTAATATTATAATAAAGCCCACTGTTGTAAATAACAAATATAATGTGTTAACTCGTCGTGTGTTTATTATTCATTGAACTCCTCATCTACGGTCCTCCTACCCTACGACCTCCTCTACGTGTCACACCACCACTCCGGTCCCGCAACGAGACACACCCTCCGTACCGTGACATAGTTCTACAGAAAGACAGTTACCCAAAAACCGGCCAAGTGCGTACCGGACTTCGCACATTAAGGGTTCCGTACCAAATGTATTTTTGACTATTTGTGTGGCTTTGGATCAACAAGATGCTTATACTGTGAAAATTTGAAGACTGTAGCTCCAACCGTTTAGCTGTAAAAACCTGTGTGACATACGACGAACCGACAGACAGACGGACAGATGGGCACGTGAGTGACAAAAATAGGGCTCTGTCATCACTTCCTTGGGTTGTAGTTGGGAAGAAAAAGTGGCGCAACAAACTACCTAGCAACACATATGTCTGTTAAGTTTAACCCGTCAAACCTCTCATTAGCAGACGGATTAAAGAATTAGGATTTATGCAATAGTATGCAAGGTAATTAACGTAACGTATAGGTAACATAACACAGAAAAATAATATATCACTTGTTAGCTAGCACACTCCATTATCCTGTCACTGGCAGTCTGTGTAAACTTCATATATACTGCTGGAAAGTACCTACCTATGAGGCACTTTCTTCGTCGCTAAATAGTCTCACCGTTCCAACTGAGATTTTCAGGCGTACCAAGTACTTTAATGAGGATCAAGCATTGCTCTCTACAATAGATCTAACCTACCCAAAACCTAGATATCCCAATAGTTCTATTGTTGAAAACCAATAAAAATAAACGGATCATAAACTTGTTTCAGGTCTGGATGTTAAAGTTATCTAGGAATTAGGTCGAAGTGGTATCTGTGCTCTATATCAGACCCTGTGTCCAATTCGTTGTTCTATACTTAGCTAACAGGCGGGACACCTCATGTTTTACGAGCTTAAAATTTTACAGTTTTTCCAACTGTATCTATCAAGCACAAGTTCGATCGTGTATGGAGTACTGTTCTCATCTTTGGGACGGATCTGCCAGATTCCAGCTTGATGCCCTTGAGTCAATTGAGAAAAGAGCCAAGAGGATCATCGGCAATGATAGGCTCGTTGAGTCAAAACTCCAAAGTCTAGAACATAGACGCCGAGTTGCTAGCCTGTCGGTTTTCTATCGGTTACATTTTGGGGAGTGTGCGACGGAATTGCACAATTTGATTCGGCCAAGCCCGTTTCATCAACGGACCACAAGGCGTACGGCGAAGTGCCACCGGTTCATGGTGGACATCCCATCCATACACACAAAGCGTTTTGAGAAAACATTCATCGTGCGTACAGCTAGGGAGTGGAATTCTCTACCGGAGTCTGTGTTTCCTGATAGCTACAACCTGGGAGTATTTAAGTCAAGAGTGAATAGGTTACTTCTAGGCAAGCGTGCTCCATCTTCGACCACATCATCGCTTACCATCAGGTGAGATGGTGGTCAAACGCGTGCCTATCAATAATAAAAAATAAAAAAGTTTTTATAAAAATTAAATTACAGATACACCATGAAACATCTCTCGCTGTTTTTCTTTAAGTATGTAAGTTGTTCACGGAAAACCAATGTACAAAGTTGTTGAAATAAAATACTTTACTTTAATTTGAAGCTTAAGTTCTTGAGTCTTAACTAAATGTTACTTATACCGTGGCGCGTCCAATTAGCAGACACAACAGATTTTAATTGTGTCCCGCCCACCATAAGTCCGCTAGACGCGCAAAAAATTAATAACATGTTAAAATTATTTAATAAGTATGTATTTGTTTTTTAAGGGAAGGCAGATTTTACAAAGAACCTCACGTACTTACTGTTTTTGTGTGGGTCTCGTTGGTAGGTTCAACCATCTAAGGGAGGAGCTGCCGCCGCACCGCTGACTCGTGCACTTCGCACGCTCAACCTGATTGCTAATGAGACGGACCTATTTTGTTGTACTCTGGGTGAATTCACAAGGAACGCATTATTTGTAATTAGTTATAGATGTGACTTTAAGTTAGGATAAGCATAAAAATCAAAATCAAAAGTCATTTATTAAAACTAGGCTGAGAGCCAGCACTTTTTGAACGTCAAAGTTCTATATAAAGACAGTCCCTCAAAACGCCCGCCCGTCACCACTTCTTAGTGTATTAGCTGTGAAGAAGAATTGGCGCAACAAACTCCCCAGCAACACATCTGTATGTTAAGTTTTTAGAACTTGAATCTTAACATATTTGTAGATAAATAACATATGTAAAACAGAAAAATAAAAATACATCGTTCAAAATATAATCATAAAATTAAATTATCCGCCACTTGTAAACTAACACACTCCATTATGCCATTAAAAACATTTATAGCATAGGGGGAAACCATGTATCTTTATGGTTATAATAGATGTAAGATGAAGAAACAAATAAATAAAATGGTCTGACGTCACTGTAGTCAGACGGTCAGAAAATATAAGAAAAGTTGTGGTTTGTTGTCAGTGAGGCAGTCACATAATGTAGTACCTATCTGCATCCAGTTAGACTTGTGCCGACCTCAACATAGTTGATAAAGGCTAGGCAGATTGATTGACGTATATATGTCAATCACGCCGCGCTCGCCAAAAGGATGTAACCGAAGTGCCTTACACTTTATGAAACGTAGGTAGAAGCAAGAGAAAAAAACAAACGAGGAGATTTCAACCAGAGAAATCATCGGCTACAGAAATCCCGTCAGGCCCCGGAATAGCAGACACAATTAAAAACCTATTGTCGCATCTCCGATTGGAGACGCACGGGGCCTGACGGACAACAAAAAGCTGGCCAGAAATCGCGGGAGTTGCAAAATTCCGTAATCCCGGCAAAGAGTAGAGGAGGGACGCAGTTTTATTAATTGCGGGCGTCGTATTGGGCTATTACCCGGGATTAGAGATGAGCCGCGCTATCTGATGCGCAAACAGATTGAGCTCTATACAGATACTTTACACATTGGCGTCGCTGGGCGAAGGCATGTAAGTACCACGCAAAAGCATTTTTTATATGAGAGCGAAAGTATATAAGATGTAGGTACAGTTAACGTATGAAAATAAGTGCAAACTGGCAATTATATAACATACGACCATCTTTTGTTAACCGACTTAGGACTGATTTCACCATTCGCTATAAAAACTAAGTTTTACTAAACTAAGCTTAGCGTAATCTTATTTTACCATATAATTACCATACAATTAACATAAATAAAATTATAGTGAGTTAACCTTAAAAGATAGACATATGCTGCTACGGACTTTTTTTATAACTTTAAAAGGAGAACAATTCCGTCATACATATTTTTGAGCAACTTTAGCCTTTTACGCAGCGCACGCAACTGAAGCTCTCAAAACGCCACATTTTTCATTGATGCTCCGCTCATGTTGGTCATAGCGTGATGTTATATAGCCTATAGCCTTCCTCGATAAATGGACTATTCAAAACAAAAAATATTTTTTCTATTCTATATGAAACTTCTTTAGAATCGTTGTGATTTGAAACTCGATGAAACAAAAAAGCGACACTCAAAAGAGACAAACATATTCGTCTATACGAGAGAATGATATAGAATACAGAAATGCAGTCGCTGCTTCGATTTAGGAAAGTTTCATTTCTACTGCTTGTGAACTGAACACGTTTTTTGTGTATTTCATTTTTGTAGTCGGATGTTTGCTACTACTGATGTGTTAGTTAAACAGTAGGTTCCGAGGCCGAGCTGGCTTCTCTGAGTGTAAGATCTGATAAAGTATCGGCAGTGTCCTATAATTTTCCGATCAGGATCAGGCCCGAGAGTCGACGGGGCCCGTCATGGCCGATGCCTGCCCAGGGGTTGTGGATAAATCCGAAATAGAGTTACCACGCCTCTGGGTACTCAGGGCAGGGAAGGAACAGGGGTGGGTTTTAGTCAGTAGGAGTCTGACACGCCCTCCCGGATCACCCAGAGCGGGAGAAGTCATAGGTGGATTTTAACCCCCCAAAAAATAAAATAAAGACTCCTGTAATTAATGATACGATCTGTAATCTGTGGTGCGACATCTAAGCCGATGTTACAAAGAGATAATGAAGGTGCAACTTTAAAGTATGTAAGTTGTTCACGGAAAACCAATGTACAAAGTTGTTGAAATAGAATACTTTAGTTTGAAGCTTAAGTTCTTGAGTCTTAATTAAATGTTACTTAACCCGTGGCGCGTCCAATTAGCACACACAATAGATTTTAATTGTGTCCCGCCTACCATGTGTCCGCTAGACGCGCAAAAAAATATTAGCATATTAAAATTATTTAATATTTGTGTATTTGTTTTATTTCAGGCCATCTCAAGGTAAATGGAGAAAGAGTTAAGATTATTTGCAGCCCATTGACTTAGTTTACTTTCCTCTGCAATTGATCAAATACACTTATCGACATGGAAAAAATGGGCTTAGTTGCAACTCATCCCTAGTCCCAACTCACCCGCTTTTTTATATACCTATTAGCGGCAAGGGTACAGTTTGTCGGAAAATTGCTGCGATATAGAGTATAGATACTTATTTAACACGTTAAATTTTGCTTAGGCCTTTTTCTTAGGCGATAGGTAGAGTTATTTTATACACATGCTGATTTTTAGCAGTTTTAATTATTGTAAAAACTGTGATTTCTTAGACGATAGTGTAATTTTTTTTTATACACTTACCTACTGATTTTTAGCAGATTACAAATCACAGTTTTAACAATAATTTAACAGTAAGAGTTACTGTAAAACTGTGATTTCTAATGACTGAATAAAAATAAATACAAACCATACAACACTTTTCTTACCATCAGTATATACATATATAGTTCATAACACACAAGTTGCAAAAAAAAAATTACTTGTGTCAAAAACCCGACCGCAAAAAACGACACTACATACATACAGCTTGGCAAAAAAGAGTCTGACGTGGTGACAGTTGAAACTACTGAAACAAAAATACTGGACATTGAAGCCTTCCATGGTGTTTGCGTAGCATCCGAGCGACTGATTCACCAACTTGGAATTGGGACCATATCCCCAAAAAAAAACTTTTTTACAAAAAAAAACAACCGACTTCAAAAAAAAAATACACTAATAATTTCTAAATAACTTTAATTTCGGAAGTCGGTGTTTGTATTTTTACTTCTTCGTTATTTGACAGCGACTTCCGAAATTAAAGTTATTTAGAAATTTTTAGTGTATTTTTTTTTTGAAGTCGGTTGTTTTTTTTTTGTAAAAAAGTTTTTTATTTTTCACTTTTTAGTCCCCCAGTTCCCCCCAGAACTAAAAACCCCAATGTAATGGAACGTGGAATTTAAACATTTGGAGAACACCAAAACGTCATCGAGGTACACGTATTTTCCATTTTTGTTCAGTTTCTCAAAAAGTGCTGAAGCAATTTCGATAAAATTTATATGGGACCACCTCGGGAGTATATTCTTTCAGATGAAAAAAGAATTTTGAAAATTGGTTCACAACTGACGGAGAAATCGGGTAACATACATACAAAAAAAAAAAAAACATACAGACGAATTGAGAACCTCCTCTTTTTGGAAGTCGGTTAATAAGAAGTATAAAAACTGTTGAGTCGTAGTATTCCGGGTTGCCACAGGTGCGATACTGGCGACCTCATTTATTCCACACTCTTTTTTGCCAAGCTGTACATACATACTCCCGAAAAACATTACCCTCCTTCTGGTTCAGTCGGGTAAAACAAACAAACTAGCAGAAAAAAACTACGTCAGTAAACGTAAAAGACAAGCCATCAAAATGATGTGTATATTTCTTGCTCTGGCTACTAAGAACAGTCAGCAAAATAAATTATTCGTAGAAATTGATCACTTCACCGTGGCCTAGTAATATTTTGAACCTTTTTTGCTGCGTCTTCATCCAGTGAGTAATATCCTCGCGCTTACTCGTGAGCTGCCGACGTTACATTTTGATTAGGCGGATGTGAGCCATTGTTTACTTAACCTGTCCTCGTAATACGCTCGGATTCAGCATAAAATATAAGGAAAAACTGCCTCTGTTCCCGACGGATAAATTTTATTTGGATAATATACGGTTCAGTGTAAACGTAACGTATCATGTCATTTTGTTGGTAGGTTTTCTAACATGATTTGTTATACTTTGTATGTGCAGATATAATAAAATAAAAAATAAAAATAAAAAAGCTCTATATTTCCCAAGTTTTACAATATCTGTTAGTAAATTAATTATTAAATTGGTTTAGTAATTTGGAACCCCTAAGGTGAAGGCCTCCTCCAGAGAGTGCCATCTTTCTCGGTCTTTCGCTACCTCTATCCGGCGTGATCCAGCCAGATGCACGATCTCGTCCTCCCAGCGTGTGTGTGGTCTTCCTCGCTTCCTTTTACCTATCGGTCCCATCCAGGTAGTTAGCTTTTTGGCCCATCTATTGTCTTGTAGTCTTGCTACATGGCCTGCCCATTTCCACTTTAGTCTAAATGTGCAGATATATCGATGGAATAATCGCTATTATGTACACCAATCAAAAGACTGAAAAAATGAAACAGTTTTACCAAAAAATACAACTGACTTCCAAAAAAATAAACACTTAAATTTGCTAAATAACTTTAATTTCAGAAGTCGGTATTTCTATTTTTGTTTCTTCGTTATTTGACACCGACTTCCGAAATAGTAACATTCAGTTTTTTTATATTTTTGGAAATCGATTGTATTATTTGTAAAAGAGTATATATTTATTATGTTTGTTGACTTTTTCAAAAAGCGCTGAACAATTTCGGTTAAATTTATATGGGACCACCTCTGAAGTATGACTACACTCACTACTACTACTATTTACTATGACTCAATTCATACATAATGGACTTTTAAAAAATCATACAGTCGAATTGAGAATCTTCTCTTTTCTGAAATCGGTTAAAAAAACAATTTAGCCCGTCGCACGCCCAATTAGCAGACACAATAGATTTCAATCGTTATCTGTACACCTGGTTTGCAATGGACTTGCCCATTACTTGAGATAGTAAAAAACATAGAAATACTACATTTTGAATGAGCCAATTACACGAAAGATAGCACTAATTGTATTTGTGAAAAGCGTATCGCATTGTGTTTGTAAACCTGTGCGATTACAAGGATACGATAATAGCGTATCACCTTCACTAACCGGAGTACTGTTACGTACGCTACACATGGCAGAGGGATTAATGATGTAAGAGGATACTACATATAATAAAACTAGCTTCTGCCAGCGGGTTCGCCCCCGTGGAATTAGGACTTCCCCCGCCACAAATTTTCAACCAATTTTTCATCCCCTTAAGGGTTGAATTTCAAAAAAAAAAATTTCTTAGTGGATACCTACTCTTCACAAAGAACACACCCTCCAAATTTCTTGTCTCTAGGACAAGCTATTTAGGCTGTGCGTTGATATATCAGTCAGTGAGTCACGACTTTGAATTTTATATATTCTACAGATTGGAGTTTATTTTCTCTACCACATAATGTAAAGACTAGTTCAAAATCAAAAGTCATTTAATCAAACCAGGCTACTTTATGAACATCAAAGTTCTACATAAAGACAGTCCCCCAAAACGCCCGCCCGTCACCACTTCCTAGTGTTTTAGCTGTGAAGAAGAAGTGACCAACAAACTCCCCAGCGACACATCTGTCACTTAAGTTTGAAGAACTTGAATCTATATAATTATATGCAACAATCTTAACATATTTGTATGAAACATAATTACGTAAAACAGAAAAATAAAGATATATCGTCCAAAATATAATCATAAAATTAAATTATTTGCCACTTGTTAGCTAGCACACTCCATTATGCCATCAAAAACATTTATAGCATAGGGGGGAAACTATTTAACTCTATGGTTATGATAGATGTAAGATGAAGAAACAACACACCACACGCACGTACAGCACCGCGACAGCATGCGCCGCGTGCCACGTGCACGCACGTGTGTGCGGCGTGTCAGCATTATTATTATTATTAAATAAATAAAATGGTCACACGTCACTGTAGTCAGAAGCAAGAAAATCTAAGACAGGTTGCGGTTTGTTGCCAGTGAGGCTGTCACATCATGTAAAATACTGGTACCTAGGTGCATCCAGTTAGACTGGCGAATTGATTGACGTCTATATGTCAATCACGCTCGCCAAAAGCCTTATACCAAAGTGAGTGTAAAGGTTACACCGTGTCGCCACCGGGGCACGGTCAAAGATTGTTGCATACATTGGGTATGAAGTGATTCATGTTAGACCACGGTCTAACATGAATCACTTCATACGGGGCACGCCCCGGTCGTGTCCCGGCGTGCCAACGGCGTCGAAATGTCGATGACAATTGTTTCCCGGCCGGGGTACGGCCCGGTGGCGACACGGTGTAACATGAACATGTGCACCGGGCCCGGACGTGCCCCGAACGTGCCCCGGCCGGGAAACAATTGCCGGTCAAACAATTGCACAGTCAAATATCTATAGTATACTTTTTGTATGAAATGATCCATGCTTGGCCGTGCCCCGGACGTGCCCGGTGGCGACACGGTGTAACATGAATCATCCTTTATGTACTTCGGTAACGGTTATGAAACCTAGGTAAAGGCAAGAGAGAAAAACAAACGAAGAGATATCCAAAGAAATCTTCGGCCACAGAATACAACAAAAAGCTGACGGGCCGACCCCAACATTGTTGGTTTTAATGTGTTTGGTGTTGCTGGTTTTCAAGTTATTCTGTTTATTTTTCAATAGCAACTCTGGCGGAGCGTTTTTGATTACAAGGTTTCTGTCATTTAGCAGCAATTTTATGTGAATTTTTGGTCACGTACCTTGGCTATGTGTGTGTGGTATCATATATTTTGAAAGTACTTTATTAATGAACGCAAAGGCTTTGTATAGCAAAATGTTCGAAAATATTCGTGCGGATTTTTGTGGCTCGGCATTAAAATCTTGTCAGACGAGTGTAAAACCTAATGTTTCTTGGAGAAATTTTATCTTTACATTGACTGTATCGACTAGCGAAATAAAATAGCCAGTATTTTTTTTTTTAGCTGGTTCTATTCCCGGTTTAGGTAAGCTTGTCGAGAAATCTGTGAATGCAGTTTTGGTTCTTTTTAAAAATAAAGGAATGTTTCCGTGAATAATAATAATTTCATTTATTTCAGGCTATAAGCCCATAAAATTCAAATACATACATACATTCAAAACTTTAAATAACATTCGTATGCCAAACAAATTCAAATATTAAATTAAAAATGTCAACAAACTAAATTAAAAATGTCAAAAATTTAAATTAAAAAAGTCAAAAATTTAAATTAAAAATTTCAATAATTTTAATTAAAAATGTGCATATATCAAATTAAAAATGTCAATAAAGTGGTTTCTCTTCAGGGCCCACTGATATTTTCCTCCCTGTAGACCAAATGCGTGGGCCGATTTTGATAATTCTTACGTCAATTGATTTGTCTTAATCTTGCGAGTGCTATTGAAGACATGACAGTAATCAAAATACAATATGGTGACAACCAGACGTATATTGTGAAAAAAAAATGAAAATCGACGAACTTTAATAAGTAGGGTATCAAAATAAATAGTTCGAGTTTCAAGCAGTCTGATGCAGTTGGTGGCATGAAAACAATAATTGAACTAAAATAACTGCCCACTGCACTGCTTGAAAAGTGACTTGTTTGATTTGATTATTTAATTTTTTTGCCACATTAGAATTCATTTTTCTAAAAAATGGTACGATCATCAATAAAGGTTCGCCATCCCTGGTCTACGTCAACAGTGTATCAGAATAAATACAATGATACCTCATTTATTAACATCTATCAAGCCGTTTAGGCTCCAGGTCGTGCACAAGCATACACTCGAAAAACATAAAAAAAAATCAAAAGTCATTTATTCAAATTAGGCTGAGAGCCAGCATTTTTTGAACGTCAAAGTCGTACATAAAGACAGTCCTCCCAAAAACGCTCGCCCGTCACCACTTCCTACTGTTTTAGCTGTGAAAAAGAAGTGGCGCAACGAACTCCCCAGCAACACATCTGTCTGTTAAGTTTGAGGAACATGAATCTATATAATTGTATGCAACAATCTTAACACATATTTCCTTCTTCAAGAGCGGTCGGATAGAAAGGAAATTACTTTACAGGCGTGGTCCTGAAGCGTTCACCAGAATAACTAGCAAATATCAAGGAGGAAATGTGGCCCAAATAACAAACAAATTCATTCAGGATGTTGTGTCCCTCCAAAACAAATTTATTTCGTTACTTTTGCCAAAATTGAATAAACAACGAAAAAGTTGCTTGCGAATTATTCTTCCTAGCAAAAAGAAATGTGATTTTATACAAATATCTTTATTATAAAAAAGTCATGTTTAGTTAACCGTGTCTGGCCGGCTGAGCCATCGAGGCCTTTTTTTTTTTTTTTGGTGGGGTCCCCTCATCCAATGACTTCTCTTGCTCTGGGTGGAGCGGGAGGGCGTGTCAGACTCTTACTGACTAAAACCCACCCCTGTTCCTTCCCTGCCTGAGTGCCCAGAGGTGCGGTAACTCATTTTCAGAATACGCTACCCCTAGCCATCGAGGCCTAGCGTCGTCGATCTAGTTCAGAGACTTTTTGTTTTTGAAGTGAAAACTTCTTTAAAAAAAAAAAAAAGGCGCGTTGGGCATTTTTAGATGGGATTCGCTAAGAGAGTGCTACTGAGCGTAGCGTCGTAGTACTCGTAGAGGATCGCGAGGCGTGTTGAGCATTTTTTTTGTCCAATTGCAGCTGTGACGATAACGTAGTAGCTCACGCCCACATGGTGTCCGCTTGACACGAAAGGAGTGATTAGCATGTTTCTACTGCGCGACGCAAAGGAGAGTAATGTGTTTATCAGCCTATGTATATGTTTGTTCCTTTGTGGCACTATAGAGACCGCGTGGGCCGATTTTGTTAATTCTTACATCAATTGATTCGTCTATCTTACGAGTGCTACTTAAGACATGACAGTAATCAAAATACAATAGGGCGACCACCAGACGCCATATTGTGAAAAAGAAAAAAGTGAAAGTCGACGAACTATACATATTAAGTGGGGTATCAAAATAAAGTGTTCGAGGAGGCGCTTCCAAAAATATAACTCACTAAAAAGTAGAATATAATAAAATTAATTATTTTCGAAAAGCCCGACTGTAAAAAACAACTAAAAAGTTCCAAACAAGTCACTTTTCAAGCAGTCTGATGCAGTTGGTGGCATGAAAACAATAATTTAACTAAAATAACTGCCACCAACTGCATCAGCATTACTTAGTAGGGCGCTTTACTTAGTGTAAATTATTTCTTCACCACTGCTCTCAAAAACGGTGAAGGAAAACATCGTGAGGAAACCGGTATGCCCTAGAACCAAAAATTCGAAGATATTTACTACTACCATTTTAAACGTCGTCGGCAACTATGAACGTACCTAATATCGTTGTAGTCAGCAGTGACTTCATGAGCCACCAGCCTACTTTTAAGGCTGGCAACGTCAAACCATTCCAAAATAATACACTATCATAATATTTCCTTAACAGAGGAACTCCTTCAAAATAGAGTGGCTAAGAAATTATTATACATACAATGGAGTCCCCCTTGTACTGCAAAAAGCAATAAATAACGACAATGCGGTCTGGGGACCTTCCACTTTAGTGTATAAATTATAAAACCTCTTATCGTTATTAAATGATGATCTATGATAATTATTATTGTGTATCTTGAGTATGAAGCGTTATTTAACGCAAATAAACACTTTTTAGGGTTCCATTCCCGAAGAGTAACCAACGGGTCCCTATTGCAAAGCCTCCGCTGCCCGTTCGTTCGTCTGTCTGTCAGCGGGCTGTATCGCATGTTTCGTAATAGGTAGGCAGTTGAAATTTTCACAGAATTTGTATTTCCACCGTAGACGCGGGCTTGCGGACGGCGAGTAATGGGTAGCTCGCCGTCCGATCAGCGCCAGGCCCGAGAGTCGACGGCGCGTAGTATTCCACGCGCGCCTCTAAGAGATGTCAAAAAAAAAAGCAACCATTGACGGGCCCCGATGCATGCATGCCAAGGGTTAGCGAATAAATTCGAAACAGAGTTACTGCGCCCCCCAGGGGCGCAGTAAAAGTAACTCTGGTTACAGTATGAGGTACCGCACCCCTGGACACTCAGGCAAGGAAGGAGCAGGGGTGGGTTTTAGTCAGTAAGAGTCTGACACGCCCTCCCGCTCCACCCAGAGCAGGGGAACTCATTGGATGAGGGGACCCCACAAAAAAGTTAAATAATGAAGTGAAGTATCTGCGAGATGACAAAACAATTCATTGTATGGTAGATTAGGAATATTTTGATAGTTACATTAAATACTTACATTTTGATTATATAATTAAAAGTTCATACGTTACTGGGGAAAACTCTGTCGATAGAAAAAAGACCGATCCACCTACTTATCCCAACTATAAGTTTCTAAACTTGAATAATTGGGCCACCACCAGATCGCGGTGTGGGTTTTGTAACTCAAATTAACAGATTTTGTTGAAAAACTACTAAGCAAGTTTCGTAACTTAAATAGAAATAAGTCAACAAATTTTTTTAACACAATGTTTTGATCTAGAAAAACTTTTATACAAAAATATACAATCGACTTCCATAAAAAATCAAACAGTGGTACTCTAAAATAAATGCCCAACGCGCCTCACGATCTGCTACGACGCTACCGCTACGCGTCGTAGCACTCTCGTAGCGTCGAATTGAGAATCTCCTCCTTTTTTTTCTAAGTCGGTTGAAAAGAGTGTCCTCGAGTTTATTGCTTGCTCTTCTCTTTTCTCAACGCTTTAGAACTAGCAGGCCACATAATATGTAACTTTAGCTTGTAGTTTCACCTTTCTGACTGATCAACTCCTAGAGAGTTGGACAAGTGCCTGTAAATATTTGGTTTCAGTTAAATAAAAAGTATGAGTTTCAGTCTAGTGTTGTGTGTCAGTGAAGTTCAAGCAGTTACTCCTCCTAACAATGAAGAATTACGTCAGAGGCTCCTTTATACGAGTGTCAGCGATTCAGTACATGATTCTGGACACCCTTTTTTTGTGGGGTGGGAAATCATCCAATGACATCCCTCGCTCTTCGTGTCGGACTCTTACTAACTAAAACCCACCCCTGTTCCTTCCCTGCCCTGAGTGCTTAAGGCCGAGGTAACTCTGTTTCGAATTTATCCTCAACCCTTGGGCAGGCATCGGCCATGACGGGCCACGTCATTATTGCTGACAATTCTTTGAGGCGCGCGTCGAACACTACGCGCCGTCGACTCTCGGGCCTGGTGCTGATCGGACGGCGAGCTACCCACTACTCGCAGTCCGCATGCCCGTGTCTACGGTGGCCAGGGCGTCTCCTGCGCCGGCTGCTGCTGAGGGCTTGAGGGCGACTCTGTTGGTGAGCCTCCCTCACGCGTATTCTAGACCCCCTAGCGTTGGAATTTTTCGTCGGCGTTTCCTCATTTACAAAAAAAAAATATCTACAGTTTTTTTTACTTTAGACTGTTCAAAATCGTTATTCCTATCCAACCCAATGAGAGTTTTAAATTAAAAGTAATTAAATCGCTAATTACACTAAAAACAGCAATGTAAATAAAATACGTACAGCTGTTTCGCTAAAGTTCATTCACGTCGCCTGCCTAATACCTACATACCTACGAGCGGCGCGGCGCGCTCGGGCGGCGTGTCTGTAGGTAAGTAGTTGTGCGGAGCATTGAGATCGCATTATTTAGAATACATTGCGCGCTCAAAAATGACAATTTCTGTAACTGATCGTTACCGAGATTAATGACTATCATAATTTTGTTAGTGGCATTAAGTGTACCCTTTTCGCGAAGTTTGCGGTATCTTGTTCCTTACAGCCTGTATATAATCCGGGCTAACTCAGAGCGAGCCTCTAGTAGAAGGATGAAAAGGAAATATGTGGTGATGATACAGTACCAAATTCATTTTGAGCATATTCAAACAGACAGACAAACACACACAAACCAACAGTTAAACTCTCTTAAACTAGGAATGCATCTCAGTAAGAGTCACAACTCCTCGAGCGATACCTGAACCGAATCTATTCCTGAAGACTCGGATATTCTAGCCATAACTTTACAAACACAACTTTACCCTTCACAAACTATCCGAACAAGCAAACTTCATCTTACTCTCAACGTTATAAAGTCTAAAATTATTCTGAAGCTACTTTTTCAACGGTAAATACACGTTTGTAGGACAGCATGTGATTTATCTTGCTCGAACTCGAGTAGAATTCCTAATATTTGACGTATGACAAGGATGGAAGTATTTACTTGGCTTCATTGCTAACGTTTGAGATGAATATGTGATCGTATGGAGTTTGTTCAATGAAATATTGATTGTGTGATCAATAACACTGACATTTCTACAAGACTGCGGCGAAACCTTAAAAGAAGCTACCTACACTTCACCAACCAACCACCACTTCACCAACTTCTACATTTTTTTAACCGACTTCAAAAAGAAGGAGGTTCAATTCGGATGTTCGTATTTATTTTTTATGTATGTTCGGGCTTAACTCCGTTATATATTGACGGATTTGCAAAATTCTTTTTTTGTTCGAAAGGGGATTGTTCTGAAATAGTCCCATTTAAATTTCATAACAGAACTCTTCAAAAATTGACGGCAAATCAACCGCAATTGCTGCGACCGTATATCTATGAATTGTTAACACACTCTCATCATTTTTCATAACGCTCCTAAAAAAGTATAACTTCAAAAATAAAAACTTTGAAGAATGATGGTTTTCCTTTTGTAAACTTTGTGACAGTTTGGTTTTTTATCTTGTTACGCCAAAGAAGTATAACTTCTTACGTGCGTACATAAGTACACACACACTTTTTTTTTTTCTTCTAAAAACATTATAAAAGGCTTAAAAAACTCGCGTAAACATTTGATTTACTCCCTCGACAACATAATACTGAGTAAATTAGTTACCCAGAGCTAGCTCACGCGTTGAGTGGAAAAAGGCTTCGGTTAAGAAAACAGGAAAACTCCATCTCGAAAGTCACCGCAACTTCGCCACAGTGACGAATGATGCCCACCCGGTTCGAAAACAATCGACTATTCGTTTTAATTTAGTCGTTAGTGTTTGCTGCTCTCTGGTACATCACTATCACGAACACTTTACACCACTCGTGTTGACAATCGAGTCGTAAAAGATTTTATTACGTTCGGTGTAAAAGTAATTGAGAGATAAGACCGTTCGTAGCAATTAAAGGAAAGAACTAGACAGTTTTACGATAGCTTTACGAAGACATTTTTATAATTAAAAGAAAGTGGAACACTCAGGTCTCTGCCAGCTCCAAAGGGGGCTTATATCCAGTTATGCGGCGGCTTCGGTCGAGTTAAAATCTCAAGATTAAAGAATGCGTCTGTACTTCAAACAAAAGATCGAGGCTGGATTCCACCTTCATTTTTCCTTTGCCCTTTAAAAATTCGTTCAAACGACGAAGGAATGTTTTAGAGGCGTGTTTATGAGAGCCGACGTAATTATGCTAATGACTTTGCCGCCAGAAATGAAGAAATTCGAGAGAAAAAATGCAAGACAGCAAGCGTAAACAATAGACGGCGAGATTTGCATCAAGGCTCTTTGAAACTGAAGTTAATTGAAAGAAAAGCTCTTACTATGATTGTCGAGCTGTAGACGCTTGACAATCTGAAGTATGAGATGTGCAGCTTTGAAGCTTTTAGAGGCTTTTAACATTTGAATTAAATTATACACGCATCATTTTTATCATCTTGAACTTTTTACTATTAATATAGGATCAGTGTACCATATCTTCTTACCCGAATATCTATTTGCCACCGCCACCATCTCAACAGACACTTATAAGACAAATATTATGCTGAAATTATACAACACATTACTTTTCAAAGTTAGGACGTCTCCTAACTTTGAAAAGTAATGTATTGGCTTTTATAGTTCCTCTACAAGATACTACTTTAATTTCTCCTCTGTCTTTTTGTATCTTAGGTACTTAAAACGATAAAATTACAAACTTTCTGAGCAGTTCAAATATAATTATTACAAAAATGTTCCTTTTTCCCAACGGTATCTTATTCGAATTTAGAATCCGAATCCTTATTGATCGCTTCCCTACGCCCGAAGAAAGGGAAGGGCAGCACTTCACCATATGTTAGAAAGGGATGAGTGTATATTTCTCAGTAGACCCAAAGCCCAAAGAGGATATCCATGGCACGAGAAGGCTGTAACGGGATTTTCGATCCTTAAAGCGGCTTGGGGATACATGATTTTAATAGGTGCTGAGTACCTACAGTTTAGGGGAATTTTACTTATAAATACTTTTATTTTCTGAGAGGCCAAATTATATACTAGTAGAATGCACTGATGACATTTCTTGTACGAATTATTGATGCTCCCAATTTTTGATGAAAAAATAAATTACATTTGCCATTTAACCGATTTTCTCCTTGGAAATGACGTGGAGATGGAAGGTAATGTAATTAATTTAAAAAAAACTTTTTTACAAAAAAAAACCGACTTACAAAAAAGAAAATAGCTAGACTAAAAATTAAAAAATAACTTTAATTTCGGAAGTCGGTGTTTATATTTTATTTCTTCGTTATTTGACACCGACTTGGATTTGGAAGTTGATTGTTTATATTTTTTTTGTAAAAATGTTTTTTATTTTTCACTAACAGAACTGAAAACCCCAGTAACATGGAACGTGGAATTTAAACTTACTCGTAATTGGAGAAAACCAATACGTCATCTATCTATACGTATTTACACCTCGGGAGTATATTCTTTCGGATAAAAAAAGAATTTTAAAAATCGGTCTACAATTGACAGAGAAATCGGTGGACATACATAAAAAAAAATACATACAGTCGAACATAAAACCTCCTCCTTTTTCGAAGTCACAGACATTTGCCATTCAACCGATTTTCTCCTTGGAAATGACGTGGAGATAATAGGTAATGTAACTAATTTAAAAAGGATAAGAGACGGAGATTCTTATGTATTGTTGAGAACAAAACAAGCATAATAATCTTGTAATGTGTGCCTTGCTTTGTTCAAGAATTGTTTGGTAATGACCACTCTGCACCCTAAAAGAGTCTTAATAACCCCGAATGCATCTGCATACATAAATAATTACATGTTACACTTCCTCATTGTTTCCGGCATCCTAGGCTGATTATATATGTAGGCATTGTTTCCACTTACTGTTTGTTTGCAATGCGCTATTAATGTTTTGTTTTTACAAACTTTTCAAACGACTTCCAAAAGGAGGAGGTTATCAATTCGGATGTTTGTATTTTATTTTTATTTTTTTATGTATGTTCGGGCATAACTCCGTCATTTATGGACGTATTTCCAAAATTCTTTTTTTATTCGAAAGGAGTTTGTTCCGAAATGGTCCCATTTAAATTTCATAAAAATCTGATGATGCGTTTCGGAGATAGACAACGGAACTCTTCAAAAAATGACAGCAAATCAACCGCGATTGCTGCTATCGCCTCGACATCCATTGTTAACACACTTTCATGGAGAAACACAACTAAAAAGTGAAAAAGAAAAACTTTTTTCCAAAAAAATAGAACCGACTT
Source organism: Polia nebulosa (assembly GCA_951329385.1). NCBI lineage: Eukaryota > Metazoa > Arthropoda > Insecta > Lepidoptera > Noctuidae > Polia > Polia nebulosa. The sequence continues at coordinate 5,904,361 of OX589603.1, forward strand.
CCAAAAAAAGTGCAAAATAACTTTAATTTCGGAAGTCGGTGTTCCTGTTTTGTGTCTTCGTTTTTTGACACCGACTTCCGAAATTAAAGTTATTTTGCACTTTTTTTGGAAGTCGGTTCTATTTTTTTGTAAAAAAGTTTTTTTTTTTCACTTTTTAGTTGTGGTTCCCCATTAAACTGTGTTAACAATTCATAGACATACGATAGCAGCAATCGCGGTTGATTTGCTGTCAATTTTTGAAGAGTTCCGTTGTCTGTCTCCGAAACCCATCATCAGATCTTTTTAAATTTAAATGGGACCATTTCGGAATAAACCCCTTTCGAACAAAAAAAGAATTTTGCAAATCCGTCAATATATGACGGAGTTATGCCCGAACATACATAAAAAAAAAAAAAAATACCAACATCCGAATTGATAACCTCCTCCTTTTTCGAAGTCGGTTAAAAAGCTTGTTTTTTTTAAGTTAATTTTTTAATTATTAATTTATTAAACTGTCTATAGCACAATAAACTTAACCTTTTAAACCTTCGTTCGAAAGACGATGATATTCGCTCAACAAAAACTCAAAAATTGCTGGTTTTCTAAAAGTTTTTTTACAATATTTAGTTTGAAGCTGCAGAAAAAAATATATGTTAATTTTGAACTTTGTTGTTTCCCTTTAAAATTAAATCCTCGATAGAAATTTCGGTAAAATTATATAACAAATGATGAATCGAATCCTAATGCAGAACTTAGTTGTTTTAGATTTGTAATGGCTCAGCTCAGTTTGGAGTAAATTGTAAAAATGTTTCATATTTTGCAATAAATTGCATTACATTGTGTCGTCACGCATCTCTTCCTTTTCTATGCACTCCGAGAGTGTCCGCGCTTTAGGTCAGGTTACGCCCATAACGGGTGAACTCGATACAAGCACTTGTGTTACATCGTAAACATTATAACTTATTATAACCTTATCAGTAAATACATAACAATAATGTATAATTTCTTACTTACTACTTTTCTGATTTAACAAATATTTTGTGACATTTTATAATTGTGATAATTTATAATTTGAATTTTTATAAATACATTATAGAGGACAATTTAATTCAAATTTGTTATTTATGGTTTAATTCAATTTATAGTTTGTGTGACAATCTTTATAATCATTTTAACTTTGTGAATGACCTTTCTATAATTTTGTATGCCACAAAGGCCGAACATGAGGGATCTTTTTTGTTTATGAACAACCTTTTATTCCTTTTATGTATACTCTGATGTTTCTACAAATAAATGTCTTGTCTTGTCTTGTCTTACCAACTCGAGGTCAAAGTCCACCTACTTAACAACCCAAAGGTGTAAATAGTTTAGTTAAAATAAATGCTCTGAGTGTGAGTTTGATATCAAAACAGTGGGGTAAGCACAGAAGCATCCTTGGTTACTTTATTAACCTTCTTTATATTAACGTTTCGGCCTGTTGTCAAGTTCAATTTTGTTTGGAGCTCGCTCACTTGCTTCCAACCTTCCTGCTTTTAATTAATTTCGACTTTCCTCTACACAAAGCGCAATAAGTTACTTTGTATTTACCTTCAGGCCCTTCAGTCTTCAGAAAACAATATTTACAGTATTAACATATACATAAATATAATATAACGACTGTATTGCTCGAAAGTTTAGGCAGAGCAGAGGTATACCTACTTAATATGTACACCCTCATCATCATCTTCCTGCCCTTATCCCATGTTACTTGCGTTCGGCGCAACACGTTTTTTTCTTCCATTCTGTCCTGTCAGCCGTCACGCTATCACTAACTCCCTGTTCTTTCATATTACTCCTCAGACAATCCATCCATCTTTTCTTTGGCCTCCCTCTCCCACTCCATCCATCTACATTTTTATTAATTACTCTTTTAGTTACATGTGTTTCATCCCTCCTCTTCACATGACCATACCAAGATATGCGGCTCCCTTTCAACAAATATGTACACCCTAATTCCACATTCCATTGTTTAAGGCGCTATTAACTGCCAATGACCTTGAGTGTTCTGTGAGTTAGCTTGCGTGTTCTGTGCTTAGCTCACAAAACCCGTCGTACATCTACCCAGTAATAGGACTCGCCCATCAAAGAGCGCTGTCCAAAATTAGGCGTTATTAATTTATTACACATAAAACAACAGGTATTAAACTAAAACATTTAGACTAAATTGTCTTTAAAATGGTGAAAGTTTCATAAAAATACGCTTCATAGTTTTTGCGTGATTCTCAATTTTTTATCCGCGTTAGACATAACTTTACAAATTAATTACAGTATGTTATAAAAACATAATTTCAAATATTCTCAGATCAAAGTACGACGGAAATTGTCTAGAGTAACATTTTTTTTTTCATAGAAATAATATCAATTAAAAACTATTAAAAGTCGTATAACTGCGTCTAAGACAAGTACCTAATAGGGGTGAACTTATTGACGTCGACCGAGCAAAACCCAAATTCTGGGCTGTTTTTGAAAAATTCCTGATGAAAATCCAGCTAAAACCGACCTTGGAATTAAACACAGGAAATAATGCTCAGCAGATGGAAGAATAAGTTCTTAACCATCAAACTTCTTTCCAAAGTGAAAAGTTCAGTGTACGATAGATATTAAACTAGCGACCCGCCCCAGCTTCGCTCGGCTACAAATTATACACCGAAACCTTCCTCATGAATCACTGTCTATTGGTGAAAACCACATGATAATCCGTTCAGTTGTTTTTGAGTTTATCGCGAACAGACAGACAGACGTGGCGGGACTTTGTTTTATAATACGAGTATGTCGTGATAACCAAACTTATAGCAAAATCATGTTCGGTTTAAAGATTATTTATTTATTCTAAAAGAACATACATTGTTCACTTAGCGAATAAATACATAACTAGGGTAAGTGTAGTCCAGTAGCTAACAGTTTTGTTTTCTTACTGTAGGTAGGTTTTTTTTTTTTGGGATGTGGGAAATCATCCAATGACTTCTCCCGCTCTGGGTGGAGCGGGAGGGCGTGTCAGACTCTTATTAAATAAAACCCGCCCCTGTTCCTTCCCTGCCTGATTGCCCAGGGGTGCGGTAACTCATTTTCAGAATTTATCCGCTACCCCTAGGAATGCAGGCACCGGCCACGATGGGCCCCGTCAGTGGTGGCTGACAACATCTCTTTGAGGCGCGCGTGGAACACTACGCGCCGTCGACTCACGAGACTTGTGCTGATCGGACGGCGAGCTACCCACTGCTCGCTGTCCGCAGGCCCGGGTATATTAAAAAAAGCTGTGTTCCTGATATCTGCTGGTAGATTGTTGTAAAGTTGAACGCCATACATATATTATATTTTTCCTGCCATATTGCGTTTGCGGTCCGTGTCTGTATTTGTTGAGATGTTGCACAAAGGAATCGCCGTGTGACCCTGTAGGTATGTCATGTAGGGTAGGTATATTATGATAGTAAGTAAAGGTCGCTAATCCTACTAATATTATAAATGCGAAAGTTTGTATGCTTGTGTTTCAATAACACAAAAACGGCTGAAGGGATTTTATTAAAAATGCTTACTATGCGGGCGAAGCCGCTGGCAGAAGCTAGTGTATAATAAATGTCATGCAATCTTAATTAGCCAGCTGTCACATATCAGTTTATTTAATTAGCCACCTGTCACATATCAGTTAATTTAATTAGCCAGCTGTCACATTTCAGTTAATTTAATTAGCCAGCTGTCACATATCAGTTAATTTAAGTAGCCAGCTGTCACATATCAATTAATTTAATTAGCCCGCTGTCACATATCACTTAATTTAATTAGCCAGCTGTCACATATCAGTTCATTTAATTAGCCAACTGTCATATATCAGTTAATGTAATTAGCCAGCTGTCACATATCAGTTAATTTAATTAGCCAGCTGTCACATATTAGTTAATTTAATTAGCCAGCTGTCACATATCAGTTAATTTACATAGCCAGTTGTCACATATCAGTTAATTTAATTAGCCAGCTGTCACATATCAGTTAATTTAATTAGCCAGCTGTCTCATATAAGTTAATTCGTTTTTTGATAGGTGCGGAGTTAAACAAAGTTAAAAAGGCGCTATTGAGTAATGAGACATCATCATTATAATATTGTTTCGCATTTTTACCATCGCCGATCGATCGCTCAAATTATGTGTGTGTGTGCGCTACTATTTAAGATGGGTAATTAAAATATTTCAAGCGAATATACACCCAGTAACTGGGTGGATATTATTATACAATAGGTACTATGTGGAAGTCAGATAGAGAGTTGTTCCATGTAAAATTCTGGTAAACTGGAAGCCGACCCAAACTTGGGAAAATGCTGGCCAGATTATAACCAGTCTACAGTCTAGCCATCGTGATGATCAAATCATGATGATGACGTAACAAATCATGGCATATACCAAACATTCAATAATATAAAAAAAAACATCATATTAGTAGCAGAATTTTGTGACCTCAATCTGTTTATGGCGGCGTGATGATCATAGCGCCCCTGAAAATATCCCTGGCGGCCCATGGGTGTATGCTAACAGTAGTATTACTGGTGAACATCCCTAATCCAAACCACCGAACACCATACAAACAGCAGAGTCTATTAGAACGGTGATTTATTAAATTGATTAATAACACGCTGAAATCGCTAACGGAGCAATATCCGGCAAAGATTTTAGTCAGTAATAGTTTCATATTTCTTGATTTTCTGATGCTTGTTTCAGGTTTTAGTTTTTTTGGTATTTTCTTATTCTCTTTTTAGATACTGATTAAAAGGGCTCCTCAAACAAGGTCCCTCAGTGCTCAGTAAGTTTCACGGTTATCCTTCATATCGGAGTGGCTAGTGTTTTTGGGACACAGATAACCAGTCTTCGGTAAATCTACGAGTATCTTAGCTTAACATTATTGGCAAAGAAATAATTACAAAATGATAATAGAATAGATTATACTCACTATGTACCTACACCATATAAGTTACAGAAAACACAGAAAAATAAAACATAACATAAGGTAACGCAATGGTCCACGAAAAGCACTTAAGCCGTTGGTCCCGGCTCTCAATCGTGGAACTTTGACAGTCGCTACGGGTCGTTAGAAGCCCGAAAGTCCGACAACCAGTCTTACCAAGGGTAATCGTATTACCCAGTAACTGGGTTGTGGAGGTCAGATAGGCAGTCGATCCATGTAAAATACTGGCTCATGTAAAATTCAACTGCATGCGGTGAGACTGGAAGCCGACCCCAAGATAGTTGGGAAAAGGCTAGGCAGGTTGAAAAGGTAACACAATGGGAGGCCTTAGCGCTAAAAGCGATCTTTTAAAGACAACTTTAAGGCGTGTATGCTAAAGTTACGAGTAGCTTGCGTGTTCTGTGCTGAGCTCACGCAACGCGTCGTATGTCCACCCAGTAATAGGACTCGCCCATCAAGGAGCGCTGTCCCAAATTAGACATATTACATTGACATTAGATATACATATGTTTATAAAGTAACAAAACCAAATAATTTTCAATCACGGCGCAAATATAACAACCTTATTGAGAGTTACATGTTTGAGCCGTTTGGGGTTGAAACACTAGGGCCATGGGGTCCGAGTGCTCATCGAGTTTTTCGGCATATCAGCAAGCTGTTAGTCGACTCTTCACGTGACCAGAGGGCTGGGCTTTTCTTTGGCCAACGAATCAGCATTGCTATTCAACGTGGCAATGCTGCCAGCGTTCTCGGCACTTTTTCCATTGACAGCGATGTGGATGAAATATTTGATGCCCAGTGAGTTGTTTTCATAAGCATTTGTCCTTGTTAGGTGTTATTATTAATTTTATATTTATCTTTTAAGTTATTTCTATTAAAATAATCATTTTTCTTTATATTGCAAAGCAGTAGTGATCTTTTTATACTCTTTTGATAAAAAATTAAGGAGTAAAATGGTTTCATTTCAACGATTTGGAGGTGATTTGGTGGTATTTTTTTCTTATTATGTGATACTGATAGAAAAATTATGGCTAAACTAAATTACGTATCATATTATGTAGATTATTAACTATTTTTTTCAGATGTACCTAATTTCTCTGTAAGTGCCAACGAAAAGTTGCTTCATCTGCATGCTTTTTTCAAGAGAGCAGCTTTAAAATGGATTTAAAAGAGAGAAGGAGATACAGTACTGGAGACAGTCTCAGGTATAGTACTACTAAACCCTTGTAAAACTTTTTGCAAATCCAGCTTTACGATTACCTGATAGGTGGTAGTGTAACGCTACACGATAATTGGCAAACTCGGCTGTCAAAATCTTAACCTGTCAAGTTTATCTTGAATTTCCTGTGTTATTAGCACGGTATATACTAAGTGTACTTACCGCTTGTGACTTGAAGAGTAGTTGCGAAGAGACATAGCAGCGACAGCGACAGGCATCCGAGCGAGTTGAGCCAATATGCCGCGGCCATACTGTACCCTGCACATAAAAAATCTTACTAGCCAAAATTTTCACTAAAAATTATTTCTCGTGCATTGAAGAAAATATTCAATGAGAAACTTGGTTATTTGATAGTATTTTGTAAATAAAATAGAAAACTATTCATTATTTAACCAAATTGCAGCATGGTAGCGTATTACTTTAACCACGTAATAATCAGAGTACCGCTGATGAATTCAGCCAAACTGGCCCACGTAGCGCCATCTAGCGGGAGGCGCTGAAACTAAGTGCTTAGGGATGGCTCTGCGTTTAGAAACGTTTTGAACAGCCAGCCAACAGCGTTCGTAATACCTCGCCAGGCGACTAGATGGCGCTAGTAAATGGAAATTAAACATTTTCCTGAAGAAAATAACGAAAGATTTTTCATTGCCAATTTTTGTATTAATTCACGACAACGTTTAGTACATACACATTTCGCTATTAACGTTTCAACGCCTATAAAAATATAGCCAGCAGGAGTGAGCCTTTTGCCATATTGGCTACTACTGACAAATAATTAAGTAATGAAAAAAACGCTTTAATACTTTCTGCGACTTAGGAATCGATCTCAAAACACATATTACTACTTACACAGTGTATAACTAAATTAAATAAGAGCATATCAGCATAATAATTTCGCGATTTCCCTTTATCAAAAAACATTTAATTTTTGATAATATGTACCCAATATTTGATTTAAAAAAATTTAAATAATTTTGCGAATTTTGGAACAACAAACTCCGTGTCATAATCATGACAAAGTTCAAATTCCATCGCAACCCATACTTTTTTGGGTTCCGTACCCGAAGGGTAACCAACGAGACCCTATTACTAAGCCTCCGCTGTCCGTACGTCCGTCTGTCTGTCTGTCAGCGGGCTGTATCACATGATCCGTAATAGGTATAGGTACAGTTGAAATTTTGACAGAATGGGAATTTCTGTTGCCTCTGCGCTGTAACAACAAATAACCCTACCTACTAATCCTCGCGCACCTGTATGAGTGGCGCGAGGAGGCCAAACGCCGGGGCAAAACTCCGCTGCCGCGACAACTCGCGGCTCAGCGGACCGAGCTCCGGCAGGATCTCATGGTGACGTGGAGAGAGCGACTGTCGCAACCCAGCGCTGAGCACGCCACCATCGAGGCGGTAGTGCCCCTCTTTGAGGAGTGGCTGGAGAGGCGTCACGGCGCCCTCACCTTCCGCCTGACGCAGGTGCTCACCGGACACGGCTGTTTCGGTAAGTACCTGTGTCGGATCAAGGCGGAGGTGACCCCCGGGTGTTTCCATTGCGAGGATCGCCCAGTGGACACGGTGGAGCATACGGTGGAGGTTTGCCCCGCTTGGGCAGAGCACCGCCGTGCCCTGGTTCAGGCCATGGTACGGAGCGAGAGGGAATGGGAGGCCGTCTCCTCCTTCTGCGAAGCAGTAATGCTCGCGAAGAGGGAGGCGGCATACGCTAGGGAGACTCGAACACAGCCGAGTCGCCCTAGCGCTCCCAGCCGCAACCGCCGCCTGAGACGCCAGGGGGTTCGGACGCCGCGAGACGATCTCCGGCCACCGTAGACCCGGGCCTGCGGACGGCGAGTAGTGGGTAACTCGCCGTCCAATCAGCACCAGGCCCGAGAGTCGACGGCGCGTAGTGTTCCACGCGCGCCTCAAAGAGTTGTCAGCAAAGGGAAGGGGCCTGCCACGGCCGATGCCTGCCCGGGGGTGGAGGATAAATTCGAAAGAGTTACCTCGCCCCCGGGCACTCGAGGCAGGGAGGAACAGGGGTGGGTTTTAGTCAGTAAGAGTCTGACACGCCCTTCCGCTCCACCCTAGAGCGGAAGAAGTCATAGGATGATTTCCCACCCCCCAAAAAAAAAAAAAAAACCCTACCTACTAAGAACGTGTTCGTGTGTTGTGTGTTAAAAGTAGACGCGTATGGAATCAATTAAAATCGCGAAATGCATTTTTCACCCAGTTTTACAAAACTGTGTATATCTCGGCAACTAAATGCCGAGAATTGGACCCTTTTTGCTTAGACGCCCGCAAATGTTCACTTATATCCTACTAATATTATAAATGTGAAAGTTTGTGAGTGTGTATGTTTGTTACTTCTTCACGCTCAAACGGCTGGACCGATTTGGATGAAATTTGGTATGTAGATAGCTTATAGCCTGGATTAACATATAGGCTACCTTTTATTCCGGTCTAGGCGGGTAAAACCGCGGGGCGCAGCTAGTATTAAAATAAACAAAGCTTAAGTTTTTAGTTGATTTGGTGGCGATAGATTGAAATTAGTAACGATTCTATTGGGCACAAACTAAACTTAATTTAGGTTATTGCTATCTTTTTCTCTCTAATAAAATAAGAAAGAGACGGATGTAGATTGGAGCTGTCATATTTAGTTGAATTTATATTGCCATACAAATTAAGGGTAAGTACACGTAAAAACATGTCGACTAAAACACGGTACAGTCCAAGGCGTAAACTAGTTTGACATCTCTAACTTAGTTCATAGCTATAGCTGCTTAGTTTAGTTATTGAATAAGAGAATCAGCACCATTATCTCGTAATATTTGTGTTAATTAATCCGTCAGGTCCCGCGCGTCTCCCATCGGAGACGCGACAATAGGTTTTTGATTGTGTCTGCTATTCCGGGGCACGAAAAGGCCTTGTAAACTGTAAGTTGCAATGGAACTTGAACTTTGTCTTGTATGATATTTATTTTTGAAACTCTATCTTATAGTTCAAAAATATTCTGTTCAGCTAACGATAAGTTTGTACGATAACCCCGATTTTTTGTAAGAAATTGATTATAGCTTCCTTGAAAAAAGTTCTTTATTTCCATGGGCAGAACTAATATCTAAATTATGTTCACATTGTATTGGTTTTCTGACCTCCATTCCTAATTATATGTTCTTTCGTACCTTGTTTTTTAACGGACTTTCGAAAAGGGGGCTCTATGTTCGACGGTATGTATGTTTTTTTTTTAATGTGTGTCCGCCGATTTCTCCGTCATTTGTGGACCGAATTTCAAAATTCCTTTTTTATCCAAAAGAATATACTCCTGAGGTGGTCCCATATAAATTTTATCGAAGTTGCTTCAGCGCTTTATGAGAAACTGAACAAAAACAAAAAATACGTATATCTACATGACGTTTTTGTTTTCTCCAATTACGAGTAGGTTATGTTTAAATTCCACGTTCCATGTTATTGGGGTTTTTAGTTCTGGGGTATATCAATTAAAAAGTGAAAAATGAAAACTTTTTTACAAAAAAACTACCGACTTCCAATAAAGAAAATACACTAAAAATTAAAAAATAACTTTAATTTCGGAAGTCGGCGTCAAATAACGAAGAAATAAAATGCAAACACCGACTTCCGAAATTAAAGTTATTTTTTAATTTTTAGTATATTTTCTTTTTTGGAAGTCTGTTGTTTTTTTTTGTAAATAGTTTTATTTAATTTCAAATTCAAATATTCTTTGCCTTTTGTCTAATCCTTTTTTTTTCATTTTAAAATGAGTTCAGATACAGCTGCCGAGCTAGAATAAGCTTCTCCTTATAATTGTCCTTTTTCGACTCTTCAGCAAATGACAGTTACCAGTTTGTAAGAGTTACTAAACAGAGAAGTGCAGTTTTTATAACCAGGCAGATTCAGGCATGCGTCCTGACAATAATATAAAATAACAGAATTAACCAATGATATATGTGGCTAGTCTCAGTGTATAGTGTACGTTCGGTTAATAAGTGCTTCAATCTAGCTTTCTGTAAATAATGAAATATACTTCTTAATTCGTCGTGTGTTTTATCTTCATTCAACTCCTCCTCTACAGCACTCCTACGTCCCTCCTCATCGTGTCGCTCCTCCGTCCCTCCGCTACGTGACAAAATATTTCCTTTAAACCAATATGCAGATATTCTATACTTTTAAAAATATATTGAGATAATTTTGAACCATCGCCATTAACTCCAGCGCCATCGACTTTAGCGTTGTATATTTTAAGTTGATTTTTAGGTGACGATTTGTATTAAATATTTAAAAAACTGGCCAAGTGCGTGTTGGAATTCGTACATCTACGGTTCCGTACCAAATGAAGGAAATTCAAAGAAAAATCTGATTTATCAATATCTATATACTGGTATTTGTTTGTAAAATATACGAAAATAAAATAATATACATTATCGCCAAATTTCAAGTTCATTGGTCAATGGGAAAAATTCTTCGGAACAAAGTCTTGTGACAGACGTCGGACAGACAGACAGACGGACACATGAGAGACAGCTATAGGGCTCCGTTTGGACCCTTTGGATACGGAACCCTATTGGTGTAGGCTACATATTCGTACCTACCATATAGTTTTTTGTGTATAATCACACTAACACTACACAGCATATTATTCTTTTTATTATTTATTCATATATGATAAAATGGTACTTAATACACTTGGAACCACGATAACACAAGAATACGATTCGGACGAGCTGGTGGGTCGAGTCGGTATTAGGAAGATATGGATAGGACACTCGCGCGCGCCTGTCATACTATGACTGATACTTTGAATGATTGCGCGTGCGACTGATATTGATATATCCCATTTCGCCGATATCGTAGTGTTTGTCTGTGCGTCATTTATATTGTGCTGTGACTGTATTGTGTGTATCCCGTACCGTACCGTAACTATTATTTCTCGTCTAATCCTTCTGTATTGTGTGTAAATCATGACGATACCCACCGCGGCGCACGGAGAGGCCACGCACGTGTGTTAAACTTCGCTTTGCAAGAAAATGTATGTGATTGTATCCACTGCAACCCACGGACACACTACGCATAAATTGACGTTATTGGTACATGCGTGGCTTGCTCGAATGTGGCGCTCACATAACTCAACGCTGTCAACGCCATGCACGCTGTGCATGCGGTACACACTATACACGAATCTACCACGACTATGTTCAACTGTATCAACACGTGCGTAGCCTCTCCGTGCGCCAAGGTGGACCACCCTATAGTTGTACATAGTTGTGGGTGTGTAGCGTGTACTGCAGTGGAAACGTAGACCCACGTCGTCAAACAACGCAGCTAAAATGCGCCGCGTGCCCGTGCACAGCATGCGCCGCGGTGGGTCTACGCCTTAATGTATTTTGAGTTTAGAATAAGACTTTTATTCGTGCTGTCTACCCGTGCTCACACAGCTACCCACAAAACTATATGGGTTGCGATGGAATTTGAACTTTGTCATGTATGACATGGAGTCTGTTGTTCCAAAAATTGAAAATTATCTCGTATTCTCAATTCAAACAATATACCTACTATACTATACATAATATGTGTTATTCTTATTATTAGGTACTTACCATATCGTCAGCATGTGTGTTTGCGACGCGGCCGTCCGCCCACCATAGATCACCTGCAAAGAAAAATCAATTTTAAACCTTTTCATATAAGATTGCTTCTTGCACTACTTTGGGATTGGTTCTGTTGCTGTCGTCAGTTCACCAAACGAGTGACTATAGTGGAGAGTGGCTATTCCTGTATTTTGAAGGCTCGTAATTTCGAATGATAAGATTCATTCGAAACCTCGATCCGCTTCATAGTGCACTGATAATTTTAAAACAACCCGTACTTAATCGTCAAAATATACTTTTATGCAAATAGGTTTTAAGGTGTTTAACTTCCCGAAATATAAGACGTTAGCGTACATAAATATATCCTCAAGTAGCGACCCACCCCTGCTTCGCAAGGGTACAAATTATACACCTAAACCTTCCTGATGAACCACTCTATTGGTGAAAACCGTATGAAAATCTGTTCAGTAGTTTTTGAGTTTATCGCAAACAGACAGACAGACTCAGCGCCAGGACTTTGTTTTATAATTTGGAGTGAAAGTGATGCTATACGCGTTATCAATATCCAAGAGCTCGTGGCTAAAGCAATAACAGCCGCATGGGTCGATCCATCAGGTTAACCTGCGCTTGCCGGGGTTGGTCCATGGATGGGTGACCACCTTTACATGCCGAGACTCCTCCGTGGCTCGGAAAGCACGTTAAGCTGTTGGTCCCGGCTGTCAAACGCGGATCTTTGACAGTCGTTACTTGTCGTCAGAAGCCCGAAAGTCTGACATCCAGTCTTATCAAGTGGTATCGTAATACCCAGTCACTGGGTTGTGGAGGTCAGATAGGCAGTCGCTCCATGTAAAATACTGGTATTCAGCTGCATAGGGTTAGACTGGAAGCCGACCAAAAGATAGTTGGGAAAAGGCTAGGCAGATGATGACGCGTTATCAATATCTCATAGAACAGGTAAAAAAATATCATCTAACTATATTAACAATTTATTGGTTTCCTATGTCATCAGAATATTCCATACGTTCAACTTATTGCGTGGCGTAGCACGTAGCGCGTAGCTCCGTAGCTCCGGGCTACGGCGTAGGACTAACAATATATTTGCCGAATGTATTTGGCTGCATCGCCAAATTGTCTTGTCTAACAAGAACAGGAAAATTAATCATGACTCAAATAAATGTGTGTTCTATTTAAGAAATAGCACCTACATTTTTTGACTTTTGATTGGAGGAATTTTCAACAACTTTTTCGAATAGCGTTGGGTAGGACATGAATTTTAAATGAGTTTGTAAGAGTTTTCTCTTTTTTGTACTGAGCCAGTATACCGTCCCACTCCAAATGAGGCGACGCGTCTTGAAGCACAGCAGTACATTTGAAGTTACGAATAGTTATGTCATCTAGTATTGCTGTTTATATGTACCTTACAAAGTGTGATTGACGCAATACTAATCACATAAAATAAGAAGCGATTGACAATTGATATTTATTCGTAACATTAAAACGACTCGAATGTTAGTTGCATTGCAACGCTCTAAAGCACCGGTTATTGTTATTATTTGACTAATTAATATTTTATTTTATTAAATAAAATATTTATATATATTTATATTATTAAATATATTATTATAATATCTATACTATTATTATTAAGAAGTAAAGTTTGTAAGTTTGTTTGTAAGAAGTAATCTCTGGAACTACTGAACCGATTTTGAAAATTCTTTCACCGGTAGAAAGTTACTTTATACCTGAGTACTATAGGCACTATATTTATTTTTGAAGTCCACAGACGAAGTCGCGGGCAGTGCTAGTAGGCAATGAAAAATGTTAATTGAAAAGATTTGTTATAGATTGATTATTGAAAAGGTTTGATTTATATCTATAAAGTATGACAATCTTACATTCTTTCAAATTCCAATAAGTTAGTTCGTTTTCTAAGCGTAAACAAAGTCGGCGAAAGTGAACGAAAGCGTTATATCGTTGTCTCACTCGGTGACGTATATATCTGGTAAATAAAATGATGCACTATTGAAGCATATGACGAATTCTCTCTCGCTCACTCTACGCTCATGTCATACGCGACGAACGCGACATAAAATTTAAAGTAGTATACATGTCAAAATTTCGAGCCGCTCTTACATTAGTACGTCTTATACGAGACAGATGTCGTTTCTTCTTGTAAGTCCTACTCAACACTATTTTCGAATATTACTAATCAAATATGGCCACTGGCCCCGGCCGCTACCACCGCAGGAGAGGTAGAGATGATCTCCGGACCTCCACTACTGACGAGGTCTATAGTGGCCGGTGCCTGCATGCCTAGGGGTAGCGGATAAATTCTGAAAATGAGCTTCCACACCCCTGGCACTCAGGCAGGGAAGGAACAGGGGTGGGTTTTAGTCAGTAAGAGTCTGACACGCCCTCCCGCTCCACCCAGAGCGGGAGAAGGCATTGGATGATTTCCAATTCCACAAAAAAAAAAAATATGGCCACTGGCGCTGCAATAAATTTGGCCAACTACAGTGTTAAAAAATTATGATAGATGAACTTTCGACACGAAAAGAAGAACTACAAATAAAAGGAGAACCCCGTTTCTGGGCCTAACTGTTACACGAATCAGATATGTATCAAAAAAATCTTCTATTTTTCTTAATTATCTCATTTAAGGCCCTACTCACGGTCCAGTGGCACCCTCATTGAATAAAAAATCGTAGCATAGCACAGAAAATAAATATAAAAAAATCCAACTTCACGTTTGTTACAAAGAGGATAAAGAATTAGGCAAAGTAGTAGGCAAAAGTGTCAGAAACGGCCGTTTTTGCCTTTTGCCTACTACTTGGATACGAAACATTTTGAGCCCTGTTTTAACAACGTAAACATTCTGTATTCCTTTAGCTGGGCTACGATTTTTTATTCAATGAGGGCGCCACTGGACCGTGAGTAGGGCCTTAAATCTTATCCTCAATAACAATGGCCAAATGAAAGAAATAAGTAGATTACTATTTTTTGTTTTTAGTAACCAGTGGCGACATCTGTGACGCATCATACGACCTTAAAACACACAAATCCTGCATCGCGCAAAAAGAGTTCTCATCGGGCAGTTGCCCGGACCAGACACAACACCCGTCTGGTCGGAGGAATCCGGAGGATCCTCCCTTGTCAACGGAGGTTTGTTGGACTTTACACCCTGTTCCGCATACCTCTAAAAATCTTTGTAATTCTTCAAAACACTTATTTTAATATACGTCGCTAACTTCACAATATAGAGTAGATACCTATCCATTTTTTTTTTGGGGCTTGGGAAATCTTCCAATGCCATCTCCCGCTCTGGGTGGAGCTACGGCGACGGCGTGTCAGACTCTTACTGACTAAAGCTCACCCCTGTTCCTTCCCTGCCCTGAGTGTTTAGGGGCGCGGTAACTCTGTTTCGAATTTATCCACAACCCCTGGGCAGGCATCGGCCATGACGGGCCCCGTCATGTTTTGCTGACAACTCTTTAAGTCGCGCGTGGAACACTACGCGCCGTCGACTCTCCGACCTGGTGCTGATCTGACCGCGAGCTACCTAATAGCTAGTGGAAATCGATACTGTTACAAATAATTAAATAATGCTCCATTGTTTTGGTATAATTGTTTTTACGTAGATAATTAAATCAATAAAAAATCTGGAATCTTATTGATTTTTAAGGTAAGTTGAGTAAGAAGCAATTGTCATGTCATGATATTAATATCATTCGCTTTTCCTATTTTTGCGCAAGTGAATGTGTTTTTCCGTATTTCTCGGGATTTATTATTTCATAAGACCTTTGCTCGAATGCTGCCTTCTGATCTGACTGACCTTCGCTTGAACATTGAACACCGTACTCTGCCAAATCTAAAGACACACTTCAGATTTATCAGATTGATCCTACGATTGATCTTACTGAAAACCTCGGAGCTCTAAGTGAAACTGAAAGCCTTAGCGTTTTTTATGTACCTAAAATGTCATAGTGATAGGCTGCAGGCGCTGCAGCACAGCGTGCGTTGCATATTTTATATATACATATATATATAGTCCTCTTTATAGATTTCGTTAACGATGACATTTTGAAATTATTTCCTAGCGTGTGCCCGTTTCAGATTAACGTAGGAAACAAAGCCTCAAAAGTAAAAAAATAACCTAAAATGTAAGTGATCACTGACTGATTTTAAAAATTTGGCCATTGCTGGGAGACGTGAAAATTGGGCTCGTGAAACCTTCATATATGTTCTAATTTACGGCCAAATTCCAGCCCTGTAATGCCAGGCCCAAGTTTCAATGGACTTTGGATTTCTCCTTTGACTAATTCTGTATATTTATTTCTTAAAGTAAATCTTTCTCAAGATACCGAGACGGGAAACCTTTTACGTAAGGAAAACGGTGAACCATGTAACTCACATTATTTTAGACTAACTTGAAGAAAAGAATACAATGAAAAAAAAAAAACTTGAGAGGTGTCAAGGGACACCCGGATGGAACGAAGTTCCTTTCGATTAATTAGTGAAGGAATTGTAATATAATTTTATTTTTTTTAATTTATAATATTATTTTATTTTAATATTTTTTTATTATTAACTACGCACACACGCACGCACGTAAGAAGTTATGCTTCATCATCTCATCTCATCTCATCTCATCGCAGCTCAGCTCAGCTCAGCTCAGATCAGCTAAGCTCAGCTCAGCTCAGCTCAGCTCAGCTCAGCTCAGCTCAGCTCAACTCAACTCAACTCTTTAGCAATAACAACAACTATAACAAAAGTAATTGTAATATTTTTTTTTTTTTTTTACTATAGCAAAAAGTGTCGTGACAACTTTTCGTAAGAATTTTTTCCGTCTAGCCCCCTTTCACAACGCGCGATAAGGAACTTCGTTCCAAACCAAGAATACAATGAAAAAAAAGTCCCCCAAAAACGCCCGCCCGTCACCACTTCCTAGTGGTTTAACTGGTAAGATAGGAAGCAAGATACGTATATTCCTAGCCCTCGTCATTTTATACTCAAAAAGTAACCTAGAGGAACAACATAGACGCCTAAACCGTAATACCAACCTTAAAAAAAACGGTTAAGTGCGTGTTGGACTTCACACATTGAGGGTTCCTTATTAAATGTACGAGTATTTTTGACTATTTGTATGGCTTTGGGCCAACAAGATGCTTATATTGTGAAAATTTGAAGACTATAACTAACGTCTGTCACAGGTTTTACAACCGTTTGGCTGTAAAACCTGTGTGACAGACGACGTACAGACAAACGGACAGACGAACAGACGGATAGACGGACAGACGTACACGTGAGTGACAGCAATAAGGCTCCGTTTGGACCCTTCGCGTACGGAATCCTAAAAACCAATGAATAAAAAACAGATGATCATCTTTTATAAGAGACATCCCAAGAGCTTGTTTCCTTATTGCCTTCCCATACCCAAGCACCTTAAAAATGTACCCATAAAACAAGGGAGGGGAGGCTAAACGTGACTCCCTATTTGCTCCCATAAAACACTCATGCAAAATTAAAGGGGAGATCCTTCAGCGGACTGGAAGCACGGCATTATTCGATAAAAACGTTTTTAATAAAGCAAACAGACTTGATTGGCGAGTCTTATGTTTCATTTTTAGAGTGAAAAGAGGGTCGCTGCTATATTTGAATTATAATTCGAGATAATTATTCTCAATTCTCAATTCTTTATTGCGTACCATAATGTTTATAGTTGGTAGGGAAATTATTATATTAGTCACAATTATGGACCCTGTCGGGCACAGCATAGATCAAGTAGGAGAGAGGAGGAAGACAACTACTGTTTTATTAATACAATTAATAGAATTGAATTAAACAATTATATTGTTTTTTATTAATTTATTTTTTTAATTATGTACTAATAAGTTAGTACCTAACATTGTGTAAAACCATTATTATATTATAGTTTTATTCACTTTGATTATTCGTTCGTATATACATATCAATTAATTATTTTTAACTTATTGTTATTTTTATTTATTACTAAAGGTGAGTTATTTATTGGACGCTCCATATTTATTAAAATATATTTAAATTATGAGTAGGTAGGCGTATCTTTTAGTGAGTATTATCAAAGAACAATGACAACTTGTCTTATATTCAGTCAATTGAACAAAAGTTTGAGTGGTTAGATAGGAATAATAGGATTGCATGCGTGGAAATTAGAAACATTCCGTACTCAAAAAAAGAAAACCTGAACGATTTATATTCTACAGCTTTGAACCTAAGCCAGGCACTAGATGTTGCTATTCAGCCCAATGATATCAGGAACATTTACAGAGGATATTCAAAAACCCAAGACAAAAAGCCAATTATAGTGGATTTTGTCTCGCTCCCGACAAAAAACAAACTGCTTGCATCCTTCAAATCTTATAATAAAAATAATAGCAACAATAAATTGAACACTACCCACATCAAGATCGACGGCCCATCAGCTAATATATATGTATCGGACTACTTAACTACGAAAATGAAGAAACTACATTTTCTCGCAAGAGACTTTGCATCAACAAATGGGTTCAAGTTCTGTTGGTCGACACCGGGGACTATATATCTACGTAAAAAGGAAGGCGAACCTTCGGTTAGGCTTAAAAACGAACAAGATCTTACTAATTTGCGTAAACAAAACAATATATGACTAACTTCCTTAACTAGATTAAAATTACTCCTATTTAATTTTTATTCATTATTGTATAATTTTCACATTTGCGTTAAAACCTCATTTTTGTATTTTTTTCTATGCTATGGATCAAATAGGTATGTTATAAAAAGTTTTGTATGTAACACAAACTCACACTTACAACTACCGGCACACTCCACAATTACACTTTCACACCATTATATCTCTCTGTCTAACCAAAACACTAAAAATATTCTGCCAACGGTAAAATTTTGTTTACAATCCCTTTATGTGATACGGAACCCGGCTATACTGCAGTGCAGGCTATCATACCTCTTTTCATACTGGTTCATTCCTCTCTCGCTGGTCATAAATGATTCCAATATTTTTCACAATTAGCATTCTCAGACATAAACAACTTAATTAAAAATTTAGATCAATTCAGTATAAGCGAATCATTAATTTGTCATCCTGAAGAAAGTAAAAACATAATTAAAAATCCTCAATTATACACTAAAATACTGCATCAAAATATTCGCAGTATCAACAAAAATTATGATAACTTGTGTATCCTATTAAAACGAATGCAGGTAAACTGTGATATTATCATTCTATCTGAGTGTTGGTTATCTTGTGCCCATAACTTACCTTCTATAGATAGCTACGACACTTTTAGTACTACTAAACACCACAACCAAAACGACGGACTGGTTATCTATATTAGTAAACACCAGAATTATAAAGTAGAAGAACCCTCATTCAACGACGCAAATTGTATGCTCATTAAAAAAGGAAATAATGACATGGCTATAATTGCATTATACAGACCACATTGTTTCAAAAATATTGATATCTTCCTAAACTCATTGAACGATCTGTTAACTGAGCTATCATCCTTCAAAAATATCCTTCTCATTGGCGACATAAACATAAATATACTTGACTCAAATCAAAACGTATCCCGTTATCTTGAACTAGTGACATTCCACGGATTGACCCCCGCTTTCGACATTCCAACTAGATCCAAAAGTTGTATTGATCATGTAATTATAAAAACAAAGTTACCCTCATTATCACTTATACTTAACTCGGCCATAACAGACCATGAAGCAGTATTTTTCTGTCTGGAAACTAAAAATAACAACAGCTTAAAAAACAAAAAAATTCTCGATAGAATAAACTATAATAATATCCACTCGGAATGCAAAAATATTGACTTCAGCCAAATTTTTAAAGATGGAGATCCAAACGTTTCACTTAATCTATTCATACAACTTATTCAACAATTAATACTGACTAATTCAATCAAAATTAAAATTCCTTGCAGCAAAGTAACAATAAAGCCATGGATCACTGTGGGTTTACTCAGATGTATTAGGAACCGAGATAGAATGCATTTTAAACTAAAAAAAGAGCCGTATAATCACATACTTGCAACTACTTACAAGAGGTACAGAAACTTCTGTAATTCTATTATCAAGAAATGCAGAAGAAAATACGAAAAACATGAGCTTGAGTTGGCAAAAAATAATAGTAAGAAGCTCTGGAGTAGTATCAAGAAAATATCAAACACGTTCAAAACAAAACAAACAAACCATGAATTACTTTCGCTAGAACAAACGCCTGTCAATTCTTGTAACGCAATAAATAACTTCTTTGCAACTATAGGCTCCAATTTAGCGAATAACATACCGACGACTCCTCCGATTTCTGACAGTAATTATAATAGTGCTCACTGCACGTCCTTTGTTCTTTTGAACACGGACTGTCAGGAAGTTGCCAGTGTAATTGAGAACCTGAAATCGGACTGCAGCGTAGGCTGGGATGGCATATCAACCAGAGTTCTGAAACTCGTTAAGGAATACATAGCGCCGCCACTCACTGAACTCTTTAACAACTGTCTCAGGCTGGGTGTGTTTCCTGATGCCCTCAAGCAATCCATAGTTATTCCTATACACAAGGGTGGGGGGAGAGACTGTGTCAATAATTACCGTCCAATTTCACTCCTACCATCGCTATCAAAAATCTTAGAAAGGATTATTAATAAAAGACTTGTAAATTTCTTGGAGAGTAAAAAATTACTAGCAGATGCCCAGTATGGTTTCAGACCAGGTAAATCGACAGACGATGCTGTACACAACTTTACGGAATTCATCGCAACGAAATTGGATGAGAAAAAGAGATGCCTGACCATTTTTCTAGATCTAGCGAAGGCCTTTGACACAGTCTCTTCCGTTAAACTCTTGGCAAAGCTTGAGAACATGGGTATAAGAGGAACGGAATTGCTCCTTCTTAAAAGCTACCTTCAAAATCGCACGCAGAGGGTGAGGATAGACAGCACGGTGAGCGAGGAGTGTTCTGTGACCTTCGGAGTCCCTCAAGGCAGTATTTTGGCCCCATCTCTCTTCCTGTGCTATATAAATAACCTCTGCAATCTTAATCTACAAAACTGCAAGATTATCTCATACGCTGATGACACTACACTTACTTTCTATGGAGACACCTGGGACGAAGTTTTTATTTACGCCCAAGAAGGCTTCAACAAGGTCTGCCACTGGCTTGCTTCAAACCAGTTAACGCTAAATGCCACTAAAACCTACTTTCTTACTTTTTCATTACGTAACACTCCCATCCCATCACACAAAATAATCGCACATTCTTGTCTTCAACAAATAGCCACAGCTTGCAACTGTCCACATATTAATTATTCAAGTTCCGTTAAATACCTAGGTGTAACAATTGATAACAATCTAAACTTCCACGAACATATAGGTAATGTGTCCAAGAGAATACGTAAACTTACATATGTCTTTAAAAACCTTCGACATGTAGCGGACTCTAAAGTCATGCGAACTGTGTACCTGGCGCTCTGTCAATCTGTTCTCACCTACTGTATCTCTTCATGGGGTGGGACAGCTAAAACGCGCCTGGTTGAACTAGAAAGAGCTCAAAGACTTATTCTTAAGGTCAGCCTATTCAAACCGAGGCGTTTTCCTACGACGGAACTGTACCAGCAAGCTGAAGTTTTAACGGTGAGACAACTATATGTTCTTGCTACCATACTTAGGCAACATTCAAGCTTGAACTATAGCAGTCTTAATCCTGTACTAAAAAGAAGGCGTTTTTATCAAGTGTGTCAAGTAAGACCAGCTAAGACAAGTTTCAGCCGATTCTTTTTCTTTTTTCAAGGGCCACGTCTATATGAAATTGCAAATAGGAAGCTGTCATTATATTCTTCAACGAAACTTGAATGCAGGCGTAAGGTCTCAAATTGGCTCCTAACTCTTACCTATGACGAGACGGAGAAACTGCTTTAACAGAGAAGTATAACAAACATGCAATACACACACACCCCCAAAACCTAACAAGCACAACTCATATATCACACACACAAAACACTATACAAACATTAAACACCCACCAACAAATTCACAAACTTACCTTTCATTAATGTTAATGCCTTAATTTAATTTATTTTTAAATGTTATATTCTAATTTTTATCATTGATGAGCTATGAGCGCTCCCTACTACAGTAATATAAATCTTTATTATGAATCTTTACATGCATTCGAGATAAGGAGACCAGGTGACCCATAGCACAGGTTTTACTTAGTATGGGCTCCTGTCTCCCATCTTCAAATTGTTCCCTTCATGAACTGTATATGATTTGTCACATATGGGAGAAAATAAATAAATGTTATTATTATTATTATTATTATTACTATTAAGCATATTTTTATGAAACTTTCACCATTTTAAAGATAATTTAATTACTCATAATTTAATTACTCATTTTTTAACAATGCCAACTTCCCATACAGTTAAAAACCTGATGATGAAAAATTATGTATAGTTAGAAGGTATAGTGGAAAGACTAACTGTAAGTTCAGAAAGTAATCTCCTATAGTAATTTTTACGATTAAAATGCTACGAAAACCAAAAAATATTAATTTTACTTTTTAGGTAAGGATTTTCCGATACCAAATAGGTAATTTAGAAATAAATGTGCTAGAACTAATTATTAACGCCCGAAGTTTAGTCTAAAATAGAAATTCTTACCTAGCTATGGTCTAAAACCTCTTTTTTACTTCGTGAATTCTTTGAAATCAACTTTACCGCACTGCTTAGACTCTCGGTGATTGTCACTATAAATTGAGTGAAGAACTGTCAAATGTCAAAAAAGTCCTTTTCAGTCGTGCGAACTCAATTACATACTGCATGATTAATTAATTTAACTATTAAGTTATTTTTAATTTATCTGTAATAAACAGAAACTAATAAAGAAATACTTACTGAATAAATAAACAAAATATGGTGTTACAAAAAAAATACAACCGACTTCCATAAATAATACTAAAAAATGCAAAATAACTTTAATTTCGGAAGTCGGTGTTTCTAGTTTGGTTTCTCCGTTACTTGACACCGACTTCCGAAATTAAAGTTATTTTCCATTTTTTTGTATTATTTATGGAAGTCGGTTGTATTTTTTTTTTTGTAAAAAGTTTTTATTTTTCACTTTTTAGTTGTTGTACCGCATTCTAAAACTAAATGAATAGTAAAGTTATGCCCGATTTGATAGCCCCAAAAATAGGGAATTTGAACATAGTTGGCGAAATTAGGGTATATCAGGGTGAACTGTACAAATCTGAATACCCCTTCAGAGCGTATTAGCGTGATGTATTGTTGTTAAGTGGTGAAAACAATATACAGACATGCGATTGCAGCAATTCTGGAAAGTTTGCTATCATTTATTGAAGAGTTCCATTGTGTATCTCCGAAGTTCTTTATCAGATCTTCACCAAATTAAAATGGGACCTCTCGGAGAGACCGAACCTGAGACCCACTAGCTCGTGCGTCAGGCACGTATCTCCCGGCAACAGTGCTGTCGTCTGCATACCCAAAGGTACCGGGTTTTAGCAGATCGTTAATATGCAGCAAAAACAATGTTGCCGAGAGCACCGACCCCTGAGGAACACCGGCATTAATAGCCAGCAGTCCGGACGAGCAGCCATCTATGACTACTCGGATAGACCGATCCCTCAGGAAATCTGCAATCCAATCACACAAACCAGCGGGCAGACCGAAGGAAGGAAGCTTCCCAATTAGGCTGTCGTGCCAGACCCGGTCGAAGGCCTTCGAGATGTCAAGGGAGACTGCAAGGGCTTCCGCTTGTTTGTCGATGGCCTCACTCCAGATGTGAATGGCATACGCTAGAAGATCCCCAGTTGACCGATTTCGGCGGAAGCCGTATTGTCGGTCACTGAGGATATTGTTAGCTTCTAGGTATGCCAGGAGCTTGCCATTCAGTATACGTCCCATACTCTTACAGAGTACAGAAGTTACCGAGATGGGCCTATAATTTGCCGGGTCAGCTCGACTACCCTTCTTGGGCACGAGTTGCACGTTAGCTTGCTTCCAAGCCATCGGCACTTTTCCAGTCTCATACGAAAGGCGAAATAGGCGTGTTAAGATCGGAGACAACTCATGCGCACAAGTCCTCAGTACAATTGCCGGTATCCCGTCGGGGCCACTAGCCTTGTTCACGTCCAGCTTACGCAGTACCCTTCGGACATCCTTCTGGTGAATGCGAATGTCTGACATAATCGACTCGCATCCACCAAGAGTACCAGAGGGCCTCGCGCCGCCAGGATCTAGACGTGAAGATTCCGCAAACAGAGAGGCAAACAAGTTTGCTTTCTCCTCAGCGGAGTGGGCCAGCGACCCGTCGGGTTTCAGCATTGCAGGTAGTGAGGGATGGCAGAAGTTCGATTCAACCGACTTAGCCAGGGACCAAAACGCCTTACTACCAGCTGGGTAAGAAGCAAGTTTGTTCCCAATTCGGCTAATGTGGTCAAACCGAGCCCTTCGCAACACCTTCTTGCAGGACTTGGCAGCCCTGTTGAAGGCTTTCTTCTTCTAACTGGTAGGCCGCGTGTTTAAGCGCATCATCGCGATTGCACTCGGCACCAAACCATGGTCGAGCCTCGCCTCACATTTTTACGTCAGAGAATGGAATGTAGTACTCCATTCCCTGCCGCAGCACATCCGTCAAGGCGTCCGCGCACGACGAAACATCATTCGAAGAAAAGCAAGTAGGCTGTCAAGGATAACATGCGAAGAAAGATCGCATGCCATCCCAATCTGCTGACCTATATCGCCAAACCCGCCTGGTGCCTCTAGGGCTAGGATCGGGCGGGGAGTAGACGCATACAGACTTCACCAGACAGTGGTCGGAAGTACCTAATGGTGAAGAAATTGACTCCGAATAACGGTCTGGATCTGTTGTCAGTAGAAGGTCCAAACAATTGGCCGTGTGCGACTCAACATGCGTCACCCTCGTTGCCCCCTGGACCAACTGGGTGAGATTTAACACTAGCGCTAGCTTATGCGTCTCTTGTCCAGCATGGTCTGTGCACTGGTATGGGTAGAGCCACTCCTGATGGTGGGCGTTGAAGTCCCCCAGTAACACCAATTGGGCAGAAGGGTACCGCTGCTGAGCCTCATCCGCCGCCTCACTGAGGTGTTGTGTGAGCCTAGTTGTCTCTAAATCACCGCTGTGCGAACGGTAGACACAGGCGTAGACAATTTTATCTAGGCCTGTGTCCACTAGGATCCAAAGAGTTGAGAACCTGGAGTCCTCAAGGTTACGGAGACACCGATAGCAGATGCCGTCCCGGGCGTACATGCATACACCAGCGTGTGGCTTAAAATTATGCTCCAGGGTAAACCCTGGGTAAGATAGGTACGCCACGTCAGACGGACATCTGATCTGCGTCTCCGAAAGGAACAAAAGAGCCGGTCTCTCAGTCTCTAGGTGGTGGTGGACTGCGGCGAGATTCGAGTGCAGACCTCATATGTTAGAGAGGTGCACTTTGAGAGAGAGGGAGTGCTGCCGCTGTTCAGCTTTTTTCCTTTTATTTCCTTTCTGCATCTTTTGAAGAGTGAAGTAGGGAGAGGAGAAGGAAGTGAAATGAGGTTCCATGCAGGCTACCCTCAGGCACGCACTGACAAGACGGTATCATTGGGGGACTAGTCTGGAGACTGCGGGGACGCCCGAGCCCGCCCCGGGAATGTCCATCGGGCCCTCTCGTCTGGTCGGCAACCAGCACGATGGTGCATTCCGGGATTTTTCGACAGTTGGTGGGGCAGCCTTTCATGTGTGGCTAGCACACTACTTGGGCCCCCAAGTACCTGTGGTCGGCCAGCGGCGCACCGTGCCTCGTATCCCGCTACCCTTCGCGACCAGTCTCCCGATACATCCTTATCAGCGCGAGCCCGGTTGGTCTGCCTGCAATGTAACAACTATTTCGACCCAACTCCTCTGGATTGGCTACACTGAGCATCGTACCGGAACACGGCCAGGCCGCTTGGCGGTACGTCTTTGCCCAGTGGGTAGTCGCAAGCCATCGGTCGAAACCTACCACCAGTTAGTGTTCACCTGATTAGCACCACCCGGGGACCACGTGTAGGGACTCAATGGGTATACTCCTACGGACGCGGGTGACTCGGCCCCCAAAAACTGACTGTTGTATATGTCCAAATCGCGCGGAGAACTCTGCTTGCGCGATGTAGGAATTTGCTGTTCTAGTTCGTATGTAGCGTCATAGATGTCGCTACATCACTCCCCTCCAGAGATCGGAGATCGATTGTTCTCGATGAGTCGTTCATACGTGATGCTTGCCGGGCCAGTGGAAAGTTGGTTCCAGTGAGTCGGAACCGGAAGAGCCGCATAGTTCACGGTGAGTCGGAACTGTCTGCGGTGATGATATCCCAGTGAGTCGGGATGATGTTGCAGGCTCCAGTGAGTCGGAGTACTGCTGCGGGCTTCAGTGAGTCGGAGCGGTGCGTCGTTTCGTTGTCGGCGTTATAGTTGTCGGCGTATCGTTGTCGGCGTATCGTTGTCGGCGTTATCGTTGTCGGCGTATCGTTGTCGGCGTTATCGTTGTCGGCGTTATCGTTGTACTGGCTGGCTGTATGATTCGTTGCTGAAGAGCTTGGAGGAAGTGATGATGATGACGTCACGCTGGAGTAACTGCACGAAGGCTGCGCTGACAAAGTGATGACGTCATGACGAAGGCTGCGCTCACGTTCATAGTCGAGGGTCACCATTATAGAGGTTGCGGAACAGGGTGTAAAGTCCCGCAAACCTCCATTGAAAATGGAGGATCCTCCGACCAGACGGGTGTTGTGTCTGGTCCGGGCAACTGCCAGTACGCCCAGTACCTTTCCTGCGGTGGTAGCGGCCGGGGCCGTGAGGGCCACTCCGTTGAGCTTCCCTCACGCGTCCCGTCCCTGCCTTCGCGAGCATTACTGCTTCGCAGAAGGCGGAGACTGCCTCCCATTCCCTCTCGCTCCGTATCATGGCCAGAACCAGGGACGGGCACGAGAGGTCGCCGCCACCTATCGCATCCACGAGGACACGGCGGGGCTCCGCCCAAGCGGGGCAGACCTCCACCGTATGCTTCACTGTGTCCTCTGGGCAATCCGCGCAATGGCGATGAATTGACATTATGTCGAATTATGAATTCAAAAACAGGAAATCTATTCCATATACTACCTACATACGCTGGAATCTAGATCCAGTTTCTAGGATATAATCGGATGCTTGGAATCACGCGAGCATACAACCCACGCGCTGCCACGAGGAGGCAATATGAAAGCATTTTAAAAGTATTTACATCTGTAAATTAAAAACGTTGTCTGTTCTGTAGATGTAGTTATCAGGTTTTTTTTTTCTTCTTAATTGATAATGAACAGAAACTGTACGCGGTAGGTAAATGATAACTGATTTTATTTTTGTAAGTACTCGTAGGTTTTAACAAAACTTTTACACATCAACATTTAAAATAGGTGTAACAAAATTAAAACTTTTTTTTTGGGTTTAGTAAATCATCCAATGACATCTCCCGCTCTGGGTGGAGCGGAAGGGCGTGTCAGACTTACTGACTAAAACCCACCACTGTTCCTTGCTTGCCCTGAGTGCCCAGGGGCGCGGTAACTCTGTATCGAATTTATCCATAACCCCTGGGCAGGCATCGGTCATGACGGGTCCCGTCATGTTTTGCTGACAACTCTTTGACACTACTTGGGTTTATCAATGATTTGGCTAAGAGCCTCCTAAATAACCAAACCACGCCTAAAAAGATGGCAAATACTGGACATGGATCAGAGTACTTCTCCTGTTATGAACTTTCAACCCTCTTTCACCCCCCTTTTTATTTATTATTTTCGGTTGGGAAATCATTCAATGACATCTCCCGCCCTGGGTGGAGCGGGAGGGCGTGTCAGACTCTTACTGACTAAAACCCACCCCTGTTCCTTCCCTGCCCTGAGTGTCCAGGGGCGCGGTAACTTTGTTTCGAATTTATTCACAACCCCTGGGCAGGCATTGGCCATGACGGCCCCCCCTTAAGGGTTGAGTTTCGAAAAACACTTTCTTAGTGGATATCTACTCTTCACAAAGAACACACCCTCCAAATTTCATGTCTCTAGGACATGTTTCATGTCTTTAGGCTGTGCGTTGATAAATCAGTCAGTCAGGATTTTGAATTATATATATACAAATAGATTATTTTAAATAAATCTCATCCAATTTTAATAATTGACTGTGTATCCGAGGCTTTTTGAAAATACACAATACAATTTTACGGGATTTTTCATAAACTTACAGTTTTTACAATTGTCCGGTAACAACAACCTGACTGAAACCACATCTGCTTACTAGATAAGCCGAATGCAAATAATAAAGGCAAAAAAAAAAACATTTGTTGATGATTCTGATTTGTGTCAAAGTACGGTTGTGTTGTGAGGTATTGTTGATATTTTCAAAGGTTTTTTTTCATCAAATTATTCTGACAATCCTTTATAGAACGTTACGGACCTTCAAAGCTTAATAATTACATTTTACGAACATGCCAAAATAATGAGTTTTCCGCAAATCCTGTTTTAATTACTTTTGACTTTGGCGCGGAAATATAATTTAAGCATAACATAAAAACTGGCCAAGTGCGTGTCGGATTTCGCACATTAAGGGTTCCGTACCAAATATTGGTATTTGTTAGTAAAGTACACGTAATAATAAACATTATCACGAAAAGTTCATAGATCAATAGGAAGTTAAAAAATTCTTCGAAACTAAATTTTGTGACAGACCACAGACGGACAGAGGGACGCATGAGTGACAACAATAGGGCTCCGTTTGGACCCTTCGGGTACGGAACTCTATAAATGCCCTGGGCTTGTCTGATTCATTTAGTCTGATTAAAACACCAGGTAAAAACTTACACAGTTAACTACGTACGTATATTGTTATTTTTACTGCATATAATCCTAAGAGGATAAAATAATGCAGGTGCACCAATCAAAGGAACCACACGAGAGAAGCCACAAAATAAATAAAGCCTCAAAATAAAAGCAAAGAATTTCTTCATTAATATGAGATGAAAGAGAACGAAGCGCGTGGGTGAATTCAAGTGAATTAAATGAAACTACTAAACAGATTATGTCGGTATTTTATTTAAGTTTCCACGTTTTCCGATGCTTCAAGCACTTTTCAGCAGCTGTGGGCTTTGGAACGCGAAACTGTTGCATCAAAAATATTTGAGGTTTTTTTTTTTAGTTTGAGTTGTGGTTTTTTGAAAGGGAGTCATCATCATCATCTCAGCCTTTTAATGTCCCCACTGCTGGGGCACAGGCCTCCTCTCTTTGAGAGGGTGTGGGCCGTAATC
The DNA here is from genome assembly GCA_951329385.1 of Polia nebulosa. Lineage (NCBI taxonomy): Eukaryota > Metazoa > Arthropoda > Insecta > Lepidoptera > Noctuidae > Polia > Polia nebulosa. The sequence continues at coordinate 5,933,512 of OX589603.1, forward strand.
CACCACGCGGGCCCGATGCGGATTGGTGGATGTCACATGTCTTCGAATTTTTGGTTCTAGGACATGCCAGTGTCCTCACGATGTTTTCCTTCACCGTTTTGAGAGCAGTGGTGAAGAAATAATTTACACAAAGTAAAGCGCCTGGCTTTTTTTTTGGGTTTGAATTCACGACCTACAACTTGTAAGTCGCGGCCAATACCACTGGGCCCCTGTTCAGGGGTTGCTGAAAGGGAATGTTAGTCGTAAAATAAAAATGCGGTAGCGGATAAATTCGTGGGCACTCAGGCAAGGAAGGAACAGGGGTGGGTTTTGGTCAGTAAGAATCTGACACGCCCTCCCACTCCACCCAGAGCGGAAGAAGTCATTGGATGATTTCCCAACCACAAAAAAAAAGGTCGTAGAATAATGAGTAGTTTGCATATTTGAGTGATACACTCAACTCAATTTATACATCGTCATCCATATTGCATCTTTCGCTAGTCACAATCACGGAACCAATATTTTATGGCAAAGTAATTAAAACAATATCTTTCAGTAAAAACGATCCAATCACAAATAAACTTCCAACTTTCCCGTAATGAACCTAAAACTAAGAAAAACTTATCCTACGAAAGCTCCTTAATCGAAAATCACCAACTCTAGCCGGAAGGGGATGAAAGTCGACCTTCTAAATTGGGTCACTCAACGAACCGCGGAGCCTTTATCGGGTTTATTTCACATGGCGACCCCTAGCGGCGCGCCGGAGAACATAAAGTTATTCGCAACTACGTGGAGTAAACTTTGCCAACGGAACGTCGATGAGTAGGTAAATATTTTAAGGGAGACACGTCCCCGTATATTTTTATGCGCTTTTTAAGGCGGCGACAAGCGCGGAATACGGTCGTTCGATGTATTGTGAGGCACCTTTATGTATTGCTATCTTGTTCTGGCGGTTTTTCACGTTTTATCGTTGTTGAGATAAAGGGAGATGAGATGTGGTGAAGTAGACTGACTCCTCTGGAATCAGTGATCGCCAACATAAGGTAAATACATACTTAATACACTTTATACTTCATCACTACATATTATAAAATAACATCCCCCTGCCGCGTCTGTGTGTTTGTTCGCAACACACTCAAAAACTACTAAACGGATTTTAATGCGGTTTTGATCAATAGACAGATTGATTCATGAGGAAGGTTTAAGTGTGTAATTTGTACCCGTGCAAAGCTGGGGCGGATTGCTAGTACTACATAAATCACTCATAAACTCAATAAAACAGCTAGCTAAATGTGGGTGTATTATACTCTATGTAGGTTGTAGGTATACCTCTGGCTAGACTGGGAACTCTGTCTACCCACCGAGTGACTCTAGGAAAGAGGGTAGGGTTGCCAACCGTACTCTAAATATAGAGTATTGTACTCTATTTCATGTAGATGTACTTTATAATCTGTAATAAAAATAAAGTACACTAAAATACTCTTTTTTACAGAAGCATACTACCATGCATACCTATTGTCATAACCCAAAAAATTAACTGTTTACTGTTACCTACTATATTCATTGAAGTTAATAAAAAATGAGCTCCTGATCTACATTATCTTATAGATTTAGAATGTTTTGGAGCCATACAATTCTTTTAAAAATGATGTAAGATAGTTATGTGCCCCAAAATGCACAAAAAATACCTTTTTAAGAATTAAAACAAATGTACTCTTTTTTATGACTTGGTACTCTTTATTTACCCTCTCTGAAATCAGATATACCTACTCTATTTATTTTTAAAAAAGTTGGCAACCCTAAAAGACGGTGTCACTTTGATCGCGTGCTGCCGTGCACAGCGAACCTCAAGGGAGACCCCTCTACAGTCTCCTCAGAGATGTGCCCTAAGCCCTAACAGGCGTTGTAAGGAGGGGGCTCCAAGTAAGTCTTGTAAGAGATCACAGGGCTGATTTTACAGAGGTAAAAATCTCACACTCCCAGGTTTCTTCACCAAAAGTCCAGGCGTTTTCTGAAGGTTTACCCAGATAACAAAAAAAAGGTATAATTAGCTCTGTCTGCCTACGAGTAATACATCAACACGAGAAAAAAACAAAATGCATAAAGTTCACATTACCCAATGTAACACAAGTGAACACTAGTGTGTCAATAAAGGGTGAAGAGTTGAAACCCGAGGATTCCACAGTGTTCTTAGGTTTAACTTCGGATGCGCAGCTTCAGTGGAGCCCCCATATAGATAAACTGTCCAAAAAACTTAGCTCTGCAGCATACGCCGTAAGGAAAATTCGTGGTTTAACCGATTTAGAGACAGCTCGTTTAGTATACTTTAGTTATTTTCATAGTGTGACGTCGTACGGCATTCTGTTGTGGGGAAATGCCGCCGATATTCAGACAATTTTTGTTTTACAGAAAAGGGCTATTCGTGCAATTTATAAATTAAGTCCCAGACACTCCTTCAGAGACAAATTTAAAGAGATTAATATTATGACTGTTCCCTCTCAATATATTTGAATCTCATGTATGCACATAAAATATTAATCTGTTTAAAAGATACAGTGATATCCATAGCATAAATATTAAGAACAAACACTAATTTATTGTACCTAAAACCAGGCTCAAGAAAAAAATAGGTGGTTCGTTTAGATGCCAATGTATACGTTTCTATAATAAACTTCCTAGCCAAATTCAAGAACTAAGCATAAATAAATTTAAATCTAAATGATTTAAACGTAAGCTATGCCAGAAAGCTTTTTACACAATTAATGACTTTCTTCAGGACAAAAAGGCGTGGGATTGAGCTGCTTCAATGATATACATGAGCCATTGTTTTCATATGTACTACTTATAGATAAATACAGTATATTATATTACATTTTTAATTTTTTTTTATTGACATTTTATTATTACTATTTTGTTTGACATGAGTATTTACTTTGTAAAGTATTATATTTTTATTTTTTTGATTACCTTATTATTGTAAATGTGAGGACTATGTGGGTTATTATTATTATTTTCTCCTCCTTTTTACAGTAATTTTTAACGTTGTCTGACAGTTTGAGTACTTTTGCGGCCTACCCAAATGTCCTTTCTTTGGTATTGTTCGTCAAGTCATTGAGCTTCTAAGTGTTTTTAAGTTGAGCTATTTGACTATTGACAAATGCTTGCACTGACTGGACAGGTCCACTTAAATATGTGTGGTTCTTTCTTCACAAGACCATTACAGTCACTAAGCTGCATGGTCCTCATATAGAATAATGTGAATGCGAGAACTATGTATGTCGTTATATTCATGTAGATTTTATGATTGTCTGGCAGTTTGAGTATTTTTGCGGCCTACTCAAATGTCGTTATTTTGGTATTGTTTTTTTTTTTTGGTATTGTTCGTTGGTTCGTTGAGCTCCTCAAAGTTCTGAGTTGAGCTTCACGATAACTGACAAATGCTTGCACTGTCTGGACAGGTCCACTCGAATTTGTGTGTTGCTTTCTTCAAAAAGCTCATCCCAGACATAAACGTACATGGTTCTCATATGATTTAACCAGTACATATTGTATGGATTTGAACACTTCAAAAGAGACTTCGACCTTTGAGTTTGTTTCGGTGTTTCTTCTCAGGGTAGTCAGCTAGGAAACATCGGACTCATCTAGTTAAAAAAAAAATGTCTTGTAAAAGTGTTGTTAAAACCTACCATGCTTACAAAGAAGTTATTGTTTGTTTTAAGTTAAGTAATTTGTTTGTTTTGCATTGACATTGGTCCGATTAGTTATTAACTGTTTATACGGGGTGTAACGGAAAGGTTTGGTCATATTTTAAGAACCGTTTCTGCCCATGGAAATTAACAACTATCTCTAAGAAAAAATAGAAACTGCCCAAAAAAATGGGACTTTCCATACAAAGTTATCATCAGTTGATTAATATTTATATGGATTTTTTTTTTTAATAAATTTTCTTGAAGAAAGTTTTACGTATCGATGGGCAGATTCAGTTCTTATAATATGATCACACCTTTCCGTTACACCCTGTATACGAGTATAAGTAGATTAGTATAGGAAAGATTACGTAAAAAATAAAATTATTAACTCGATACCTAACAGCTATACCATTTCAGTTCTAGTTTAAGGCCGCACTGATTATAACTATTTTCTTAAACAAACGTTACACTTAATAAACGTTAAACATAATATTATTATTTTTATGTATCGTCCAAAACTACGCATGGATGTGTGTGAAACAAAATAAGGAATGTATTATAATTCTAGGTATGTATGCGAAATTCAAAACACGTGGTGTTGTGTAGTTCCTGCCTTCTCGTAGGAAGAAGGCGTGTGTTATCTTATTTATGTATTAAAGACACACACACACACTTTGTTTTATAGTTAGGATGCTACAATGTAATCACAAACCAGCGTGTTCCAACGTCGACCACATCATCGCTTAACATCATATTATGAGATGGTGGTCAAACACGAGCCTAACAATAGCAAAAAAAAATACCACACTCAGAGACGTCACCCAACCACCAATCAGACACAACCATCAATACAAATTGAATCTTACCTCCTACTAATATATTAATGCGAAAGTATGGATTGATGGATGTTTGTAACTCAATCACGCCAGAACGTCTTAACGGACCTGGATGAAATTTGGCACAGAGATAGATTAGCACATACGCTATAATTTGGGCCACCATTGGGGCGGTACGACGTAAATTGCTACAAAGCAACGTTTAGCTTTGATTTTCCTATGTAAAGCGTATAGGACGGTTAGCACTGAAGCCTTACCGGTACTTGCACGTGTACTTCCAGTCGATCTTGAAGTGCAGCGACGTGCTGCAATGTACTATTCTGCACGAAAGACTACGGACCCAGACTTTTTACCTCAACACGATCGTGCCAAGATTTCTAGACTACTTAAACCTCAAACTGACGTTTGGGAGGACCTTATATCCGAATAGCAATGTTGGTGGGAAAGTTCCATCAAAGTTTGAGTTACAACGAACAAGTTTGACGGAGGCGGAGTATTAATAGCTGTCTTACGTAAATACAACCCCGTGTATATACCTTTATCGCCACAGAACTCATCACTGGACAAGTATTTTGAACAAGTTGTTGTAGCAATCCCAAGTAAAAACAGAAAACACAAACCCTAATTAGCGCCGTATACATACCTAATAACTCTCCGCAGGGAGTATACGAGTATAATATGCATTTTGAAAATATGGACAACTTATTTAACTCGGTTAACTTTGATAATATGCTGTTATTGTGTGACTGCAACATACCCACGGCCCAGTGGACAAAACTGAATCCTAGTCTAAACCACGTTACTTCCCTCGGTACCACTTTTATTTGCAACCGCTTAAGAGACTTCATGACTGTAAATGATGTCAAGCAGTATAACCACCTGACCAACAACAACGGGCGTACACTCGATCTCCTCATTTCTAATACAACCTGCCATGTATTTATGCCTAATCTGGCCCTGCTTCCCGTTGACAATCATCATCCACCCTTCTATACTCTCCTGTGTTTAAACATTTGTCTCTCCTTCATGAGACCGCAACATACACCTAAACACAACTTCCGTAAGGCTGAATATACCGTTATTCATCAGGAAATTGATGAAATTGATTGGAAGACACTTTTTGATAATTAATCTGCTGAAAACTGTGTGGATATTTTTTACAATCGCCTACATGGCATAATTAAAAACCAAATTCCGAAACCAAATTCGAAACCTAAAAACTGTAATTTTCCTGTTTGGTTTTCTAAGGCGCTCATTCATATATTTAACAATAAGAAAAAAGCGTGGTCGAAATGGAAAACGTATGGGAATTGATCAGATTATGAAGCATTTTCTGTTTATAGAGCTCGATTTAAAGCGGAATGTGACAAATGTTTTAATTTCTACATCAAAAATGTTGAGGACAGCATTCCCAAAAATGTTAAATATTTCTGGTCGTACATAGCCAACCGTCAAGATAACACTGGTATCCCTACACGTATGCATTATAAAAACGAAGGTTCAAGTGACCCCTTACAAATATGTAACCTGTTCTCATGTTTTTTTAAATCTGTCTATGAACCCACAAACCTCGAACCTAATTGGGTCCCTATTGGCAATTTTGGCGCTAATACCAATAATAACACCACTCTTCACAGTCTATCCTTCAGTACCCCTCTAGTTCGCAAGCATTTAAAGCTACTAGACGCAACCAAAGCTCCTGGGCCAGATAGCATACCCTCGTACTTCCTAAAATGGACAGCTGATTCAGTATGCAAACCCGTTTCCATTTTATTCAATAAATGTATCCAAAACGGCACTTGTCCCTCTATCTGGAAAAAGGCAAATATTATACGTGTCTATAAAAGTGGCCCCAGACCAAACATTGAAAATTATCGACCAATTTCTTTACTGTGTACCCTCGCCAAAGTATTAGAAAGGCTTGTACATGACGAAATTTATCCATTTATCGAACAAAAATTAATACCCGAGCAACACGGATTTGTTAAAAAGAAATCAACTATAACAAATTTAATGATTTTTACAGATAATTTGTTCAAGAATATGGATGCAGGAATGCAAACAGACGCTATCTATACGGACTTTAGAAAGGCTTTTGATAGAGTGGATCATAAAATCCTATTGGATAAAATTGCATTCAATGGCATTAGAGGCAATTTACTACGTTGGTTCTGGTCTTATATTAGTAAAAGCAACGCCTATTGTTCGGACGCATTCTTTGCTACATCGGGCGTCCCTCAAGGGTCAATCCTTGGCCCATTGTTGTTCATTATTTACATCAATGATATTAGTAACTGTTTTCTTAATAGTAAATTTTTGTTATACGCCGACGACCTAAAAGTTTTCAAATCAATCAAAACTGTTGACGACTGCAATCTTCTTCAAGATGACCTGAATACATTGTCAGAATACTGTGACAGGAATAAACTCCAGTTAAACCTTACTAAATGCAAGTTCATTAATTTTACCAAAAATAGAAACAATATTAATTTCAATTATTCTTTATGCAATGAACTCCTCACTAAAGAGACTCAGATTTCTGATTTAGGTATACTGTTGGATTCCAAACTTCATTTAAATTTACACATAGACAAAATTACTGCCAAAGCATTCCAGATATATAACCTAGTCTTTAGAGCCACTTCTGATTTTAAACGTCCCGGTACCTACCTATATCTATTCAATTCTTTGATACGTCCGCAATTGGATTATGCTTGCATGATGTGGGATCCATATTATGCAAAATATGTTAATATAGTTGAAAGAGTTCAGCGCAGGTTTCTTAAAAGAATGCAGTATAAATGTCACATGGTTCGTCGGCGGTATGAAGAGTCACTGAAGAAGTTTAATTTAATAAAACTTGAGTCAAGGCGCCAATTACTACAAGCCATGATGCTTCATGGATTGATCCACAATAGGTTTGATTGCTCAGAATTGGTCAATAACCTATTTTATGTTGTGCCCCGAACGATTTTGAGACTAGAGGCGCGCGTCTATCCGCTTTTCGCTACTACCCCATGTCGTACGAATGCTGGCCAGCGAGCGCCGCTCCAGCGATTAGTAAAAATATTTAACAACCACTTTGACAAAATAGACCTATTTGTATTACCTCGTCACACATTTAAAGAAGCCCTTGTTGACTGCATAAAAATAAGGAATGTTGATGCTGATGGCGGTCTAAGCAACTAACACTAATGTAGGCTAATAATAATCCTAATTTCTTTGATTTTGAATTGATTTAATTTTATTTTATTGTAACTTTTTTTTTAATCCTAATTTTTATTTTATTTTAATTGATATTATTGTAACATTTTTAATTTAATTTAATAATAATTGTAGCTTCACTGTACCATTATTTATTTTTGTTATCCGTGGAAACGTAGTGGATTGTACTGTAAGCATCATTATACTTAATTTGTTGTTATATTTATCACTGTACAATTGTTTATATTCCCAAATACATAAAATAAATTCAAACACCTCCACCAGTTCTTCCCATCGGTTCGCGAGCGGCTGGATAGGACATGGCTGGAGGTAGATCACTGTGTTGCCCAATTTCTCACAGGTCATGGCAACTTTAAGGGTAAATTATTTTCCTTCAAGCTTTTTGCCTCACCTTTATATCAATGTACTACACCTGATTGCGAATACGAACAATCCGCACAAAATATCCTATGGGAGTACACTCTTTGGCAAACTGAACGCAATATTATGTCGGATAGTATTCAGCCTACGTCTGGAGTTGTCTATTACACGGACCTTGTGGAAACTAGAACGAATTTCCATGCGTTCAAGCGTTTTTCCCATACCTATTATTGGAATCAAGTGTAACAGCTCACAATTTTAGGACCCATTAATACTCGTATTAGTGTTTTTTATTAACCATTGGTGCTTGGCAACTGGGCTTACCCTCTTTGCGCTTAATGGCCTTTTTTTTTGGGGTGGTGGGAAATCATCCAATGACTTCTCCCGCTCTGGGTGGAGCGGGAGGGCGTGTCAGACTCTTACTGACTAAAAGCTACCCCTGTTCCTTCCCTGCCTGAGTGGCCAGGAGTGCGGTAACTCATTTTCAGAATTTATCCGCTACCCCTAGGCATGCAGGCACCGGCCACGATGGGCACCGTCGGCGCCTAATGGCCTAGCTTTGTTCTGTCTCCCGCTTGATTAGGAGGAAATTGGAAATTATCTTTTTCTTACTCCTCCGCTGTCTTTTCTGGTTAATATCGTTGCGGGACCCAAGACAGTTTAATCGTTTCTCTGGGACTCGTCGAGCTTCATTGCCTCGGCGATTTTTCTGGTGATCGCCACTGTTGATTCTGGCTTACAGAAGTCGCGGCGGCGGGTGGCGGGTTTGTCCCAAATATAATATACGCTATAATTTATAGTGGGAGAAGTACTAATTATATGCGGGTGAAGCCGCTGTCAGAATCAAGTGGAAATATCAACCTGCCCGCGCCTTTTCCCAACTATCTTATGGTCGGCGTCCAGTCTAACCGGATGCAGCTGAATACCAGTATTTTACATGGAGCGACTGCCTATCTACGGTTTAAGAAAAATTTATTTCGCTCAAAAAGAATACAATTATTCACTCCTATGAGGAAAAACACAACGATTAAGATAAGCGACGTTTTCGCTTAGTAGTAAACCAAAATTATTTTTTAAATATTAAAAAATGGTAAAAACTTACATTTCTTACATTAATTAATCATGTGGTGCTTTAATAGCCTTTTAAAAGTTTGAAGTGATTTTGATTTCTTTATTACTTTAGGTAAAGAGTAGTTCAGCCCCCTCATATACGACAGTCTTTCTACCGTAATTTGTCCTCGGTGCTCTTAGAATAGTTGGTTAGCCCTTTTTATTTTTTTTTATGTATGTCCGTCGATTTCTCCGTCAGTTGTGGACCGATTTTCAAAATTCTTTTTTTATCCGAAAGAATATACTCCCAAATTGGTCCCATATAAATTTAATCGAAATTGCTTCAGCGCTTTTTGAGAAACTGAACAATAACGAAAAATATTTATACCTCGATGACGTATTGGTGTTCTCCAAATGTTTAAATTCCACGTTCCATGGTATTGGGGTTTTTAGTTCTAGGTTATAACAACTAAAAAGTGAAAAATAAAAAACTTTTTTTCCAAAAAAAACAACCGACTTCCAAAAAAAAAAATACACTAAAAATTAAAAAATTACTTTAATTTCGGAAGTCGGTGTTTGTATTTTACTTCTTCGTTATTTGACACCGACTTCCAAAAAGTTTTTTGAGTTTGCATTCTTTTTTTAAATGTTATTTGTGTATGTACTCGTATATCTCTATTAATTATTTTGCGTATAAGAATGCAGGTGTTATATTTATAAAGGTCAATATTCATTAATTTTGTTTCTTTTAAAACTTTTTGAGCAGATGTAGTTTTTTAAGGTGAGTTTTGGCAGCACATCCCCATATTTCAATTAAATAATCGAGATGTGGTTCTGTATCTGTGGTATCTGACCTCCACAACCTTGTAACTGGGTAATACCATACCCCTTGGTATGACTGATTGTCAGAATTTCGGGCTTCTGACGACCCGTAACGACTATCTAAGATCCACTATTGACAGCTGGGACTAACGGCTTGACGTGCTTTCCGAGGTAAGGAGGAGTCTCGGTATCTAAAGAAGAAAGAAAGAAAAACTGTTTATTCACGTGAAAGCTAGTTAAAATATATAAATCAAAATTATACGCTGTTTGTTGGTAAGCGCATCACTAGAAAACGGCTGGACTGATGTGGCTATTTTACCCGACTGCGCGACGCAAGGGACACATACACCCTATGTATTTAAGTATGTATGTATGTTGTTCCTTTGTGGCATTATAGAGACCAAACGCGTGGGCCGATTTTGATAATTCTTACATCAATTGATTCGTCTTAATCTTGCGACTGCTACTAAATACATGACAGTAATCAAAATACAATATGGCGAACACTAGACGCCATATTGTAAAAAAGAAAAAAATAAAGTAGACGAACTATATTAAGTGGGTTATCAAAATAAAGGCTTCGAGGAAGTGATTCCAAAAATATAACTCACTAAAATGTAGAAAACAAAAAAAAAAATATTTTCAAAAAACCCGACTATAAAAATATATTGTATATACGGTCGAATTGAGAACCTCCTATTTTTTTTCGTGGATTAAAAAACAACTAAAAAGTTCCAAACAAGTCACTTTTCAAGAAGTCCGATGCAGTTGGTGGCATGAAATCAATAATTGAACCAAAATACTGTCACCAACTGCATCAGACTGCTTGAAAAGTGACTTGTTTGGAACTTTTTATTTGTTTTCTTTTTTTACAGTAGGGTTTTTTTATTTAAAAATATTTGAAATAGTCGAAACAAGGTTTTTAGGGAAAAAAAATTGGAATAGTTTCCTGAAATATTCGGGAAAACTAGGAATGATTTATTCTATGGGATTCTTGTATGAACCTAATGGGACAACGTCTGTCGGGTCAGGTAGTTGAATATAAAACTGTCAACGCCGATGGTTGATCAGTCACAACTAACGACTCTGAGTACGGGCACAAGTCATACAGAGGTCAAGCATAGCTATTGGTGTCATCACAAGAGGGGCCACAGAAGGACATTATACAGGGTGTAACGGGAATGTGTAATCATATTTTAAACACTGCTTCTGGTTTTGGGAATTGTCTATGGCTTCCTTGAAGAAAGTTGTTCATTTTCACGGGTAGAAGCAGCATCTATTTTATTTTAGGGATGTTATGGATATGTTATTCCGGATCTGAATACGGATACTGATATAGGAATAATATTATATCGGTTTCAGATACGGTTACGGATATTAGACTTTCAAAGAATTATAAAAGTTAAATCATCATCTTCCTGCCCTTATCCCATGTTACTTGGACCAGCGCTGGGTGTCTGACGCCTAGCAAATGCTGAGATGGTAACCCTTTCGGTATGCACGCTCAGCACAATTATAATGTATTTTATTGTATCTCTGTGTACTTCTCTTTTACTTATTGATGTTGTGTTGTGTCTGTGTCGAATAAATGTTTTCTATTCTATTCTATTCTTGGGGTTGGCGCAACACATTTTTTTCTTCCCTTCTGTCCTGTCAGCCGTCACGCTATCACTAACTCCCTTTTCTTTTATATCATTCCTCACACAATACATCCAAAAGTTAAATATGACAAAGCAATAGAAATAATAAACAATGCAAGGAACGAGTCGATACAGTTGGCTTGGCCGGTCAGAAACAAAAACCTGTGATAAAATGTATCATTTAGACTCCCCTATCCGAAATTAATCGGAACTCTTACATTGGTTTCGGTTACGGTTACGGATAATTTTTTATTTCGGAGATCCGATAGTTTCGGTTAGGGTTAAGATCTCCATAACATCCCTGATCTATTTCCATAATACCCTGCATGTACTTCATAGTTCTACTATCCTCAACAAACATGAATGCACCAACTTAATACACGAAGCATGTATGAGCATAATTCTCTTGTGGAATGAATGCCTGCGTTCTAGTTAGTATTTACTTTGTTGTTTCCTAGTAAGTTGGTATAGGCTCGAGGAATGAGGACCTGGTCTCGAGGTAGAGACACCATAATTATGACAATCAAATAAAATCTATGAGTGCAAAGTTGTGTACCTAATGCTAAAAATTAGAGCCCATGATTTCAAGTTGAATATTTATCAAACCTGAAAACCTTTCAAACATTTGCCGGACCGGTTCCTGAATTGAGTATTGGGAATTAAGGCGCAGTTATACGACTTTTAATGGTTTTTAATTGAACATCACGTTTAAACGACTAGTCTTATTAGTTAAAAAAAAAATATTTCTCACTCTAGACAATTTCCGTCATAATTTGATCTGAGAATATTTGAAATTATATTTTTATAACATAATACAATTAATTTGTAAAGTTATGTCTAACGCGGATAAAAAATTGAGACGCAAAACTATAAAGCGTATTTTTTTTTATGAAACGTTCACCATTTTAAAGATCATTTAATTATTTACAATTTAGTCTAAGTGTTTTATTTTAATACTTGTTGTTTCCCAATGTCAAGGAAGTCAGGATCTAACAGTGGAATCCTGATAAAATTGAGAGAAAACCTCGAAAATTGTAGGCACGTTTAGCGTTTCTGTATGTATGTTCGGCCCTCACTCCGTTGTTTATGAACCGATTTTGATTATTCTGTTTTTATTAGATAGGGTATACCTCAAAGGTGGTCCCATGCCCAGAAAGTCAGGATCTGACAATGGAATCCTGATAAAATTGAAGAAAACCTTGAAAATTATAGGCACGTTTAGCGTTTCTGTATGTATGTTCGGCCCTCACTCCGTTATTTACGAACCGATTTTGATGATTCTTTTTTCTTAGATAGGGTATACCTCAAGGGTGGTCCCATGTCAAGGACATCAGGATCTTATAAAATTTAGATATTTAATAATCAGATTGTTGTTTGGCGTCGACTCAAAATTAGTTTATTAAAATTTGATATTTTATGTAGGTAAATAAGCTCATTACTCAAGACTTAAAAGGTTTATTTATTTTTTGCTTTTTAGTTCTTTTTCGTCGGTTAATTTTTATGTTAAAAAGTTTTTTATCTTCCTAATCGCTTGCGTTTGCATCTGTAGTCAAATACTGACTGACTGACTCGCGGCCCGCCAGGCCTATTTATGCACCGACCAATCTTAATAGAAGTTTCCCGAACATTGCCGAACTAGCCTATAGTGGAATGTTCTAGAAACAGCCTTGAAATTCTTCTACGCATTACTTTTATTTTAAGCGTTAGGGGTTTTTTTTTAATTTAATTGGTATCTTGTTAATTCTTTATTTAAAAATCGGGGGATAGAAATATCTTTACTCCAAACTCTCAATTCAATCATTCTTCGACTCATCACTCTAGCTTAGAACCGGACCAAAAACTATTCTACAAAGTACCTAGGTAGTTCGTGCATAACTTTATGTTGGCGGCAAGTTGGCTTCCATTCAGACACATGATTCCTAGTGGATGTAAAATTGGAGTAGTATTGTGTCTCAAGTGTCTACACAACTGGACAATATGTGAAATCATTAAAACAGGCGCGATCTCAGTAAAATGTAGCTGAGAATTTTATTGTAGTATTGACTAGCTCAAAACTAAATCCATTCTAAACTTGCCACTGACTGGCTAAATACAAAAACCATGTGAACCTAAATTTTATAAAACAAATGTACGCCGTAGCCGCCGTGGAGCGCACACAACTTCATGCACCAACATTCAGGTTGGTTTCCAGACACAACTACTGTCATTTCACAGTTATAAAGCAAATAATTATAAGCTAAATAATAAAGCGCTTGAAAATGTGTGTGTTAGATTTTCTAGAACAAATCTTAAAGTATTTCAGTAATGACGAAAACAGAATTCAAATACAAAAGTGGCATAAAATAGCTTTTTGTGTAGCTTGTCTTACGATTACTGCTATTATATTTACCCTGGCTATGGTATTAGGCGGACATTCAGATAATTTATAGCTGGATAACCAAAAGGATTTGAAGATCGCATCCAGGATGAAACAGCACGTTCATCTAATGCAGTAAAGATGACAGAACCAGCCAAGAAATCTATTGCTGCCCTGGTACTTACTATGCTCAAGAAAGTTGATTGCAGGGAATCAATTTCACCCATATATGCATTTTTCGTGACACAACTCAGCGTCCTGAGTAACTCAAATGCAGGTACAGACATGACAAAAGATTTAGGTATATCAATACTTTGGGATATGAAAAAAACACTGAATAACAAGAAATTATATTGGAAATTAACAACAGTTTCAAATAAAACAGGCAAACATTTCAAACAAATAATCTTGCGTCTCAATCTTAACATCATCATCATCTTCCTGCCCTTATCCCATGTTACTCGGGGTCGGCGCAACACGTTTTTTTCTTCCATTCTGTCCTGTTAGCCGTCACACTATCACTAACTCCCTTTTCTTTCATATCACTCCTCACACAATCCATCCATCCTTTCTTTGGCCTCCCTCTCCCTCTCCATCCATCCACATTTATATTCATAAGTCTTTTAGTTACATGTGTTTCATCCCTCCTCTTCACATGACCATACCAAGATAAGCGGTTCCCTTTCAACTTTTCTGTGACTGGCGCCACTTTTAAACTACCTCTAATGTACTCATTTCTCACTTTATCCATTCTCGTTACTCCTCACATCCATCTCAACATTCTCATCTCCGCCACATGCAGTCTTTTTTCATCCGTCTTTTTCACAGCCCAACATTCTGACCCATACAGTACGACAGGTCTAATCACGGACTTATAGATTTTCTTTAACTTAAGGGGCATCCGTCGGTCGCGAGTTGTTCCAGTGACCTGTCGCCATTTCATCCATCCTGAGTTGATCCTGTGCATTACGTCTCGGTCTATATCGCCATCCCCCTGAACAAGCGACCCAATCTTAATCTTTCTTGCGTCTCAATCTTAACCCCAGAACATATTCAAAGCATTAATTTAGTGTTATTTGGTAAATGAATTAGTTTGCATAAATTAACATCCTTTCATTTTAGTTCTGATACCCGATCATGACAACAGAGAATACCATTATCCGCGTATAACACTCAAAGCCACTTAATAAATGCATAAACTCTGCCTTCAAAATCCCAAACTGGCACAACACATTAGAAAATCAATCATATATTTTACAGCTTAAGAGTTAAATTACCATTTTAATCAGACGCTTGAAACTTCTCTATTCTGATGCCTGTACTAATTAAAATCGGCAGTCGGCATTTACGTGCAAAGTTAGGAGAGGCATGTTATGTATGCAGCCCACACCTCGGCTGGAGTGCTCGGAGGCTTCGAGTACCTACCTCTCAATGTTGGTACATAGTCAACATTGCTGAGTAACAAACTATGTTGAGTTTTAGTGTTGTTGTTAACTCATCAATCCACTTACTGTTGATGATGTGAAGTGCTATTGATAGTGTGGGACTAGAATTAGATAAGTTTGTGAAGTACGATAACTTGAATTTTTTTTTGTACTCTTGATTTTTATCATAGGCAAGCACCCATTTAGACTTGCTTAGGGGTGAAATTCGAATAATTCATTTCTCAAAAAACTTTTTTACAAAAAAAAACAACCGAAAAGTTTTTTATTTTTCACTTTTAGTTGTTATACACTTCAGAACTACACCCCAATAAAATGGAACGTGGAATTTAAAAATACTCGTAATCGGAGAAAACCAAAACGTCATCGAGGTACACGTATTTTTCGTTTTTGTTCAGTTTTTCAAAAAGCGCTGAAGCAATTTCGATAAAATATATATGTGGCCATCTCGGGAGTATATTCTTTCGGATAAAAAAATAATTTTGAAAATTGGTCCACAACTGACGGAGAAATCGGTGGACATACATCAAAAAATACATATAGTTGAACATAGAACCTCCTCCTTTTTCGAAGTCGGTTAAAAACTTCCAAAGGGGTGTAGCGACATCTATGACGCTACATACGAACTAGAACAGCAAAATTCCTACATCGCGCAAGCAGAGTTCTCCGCACGATTTGAACATATACAACAGCCCGAAATAAACTATCGGGCAGTTGCCCGGACCAGACACAACACCCGTCTGGTCGGAGGATCCTCCCTTTTCAATGGAGGTTTGCGGGACTTTACCTACACTCTGTTCTGTATACCTCCATAGGGGCATATACAGCGTCTAGCCCAATACAATTTCTATCATCAGTGTTGTTATAGACATGTAAAAATATCTCTAAACCAGTCAAGGAATTGTTAACATAGAAACTGTATCTCTATCTCTACATAATATAAATCATAGTCACTTTTCGCGTCTGTCTCTTTCTCCGCTAAATCCTCCTGAACCACTCAACGGATTTTAATGCGGTTTTCACAAATATAAAGACCGATAAACGAGAAAGGTTCGTGTGTACAATTTGTACGTATGCCAAGCTGGGCCGGATCGCTATAGTAATTACATAATTTGCTATTCACGATTTTATTCTCGTTTCTATGCCCTTTTTTTTGAGTTCGGAAATCATCCTATGACTTCTCCCGCTCTGGGTGGAGCAGGAAGGCGTGTCAGACTTTTACTGACTAAAATCCACTTCTGTTCCTTTCCTGCCTGAGTGCCCAGGGGCGCGGTAACTATGTTTCGAATTTATCCACGACCCCTGGGCCCTGACTTCAACATCCAAAAGGCCAGCCGTACAACAAAAAAATCACGCATCATCACACTCAGCGCATAATACCAAACTAACTTCATTTGTTATCCAATAAGGAAACGATTCAAGCATTTTTCACTCTATTCCCCTCGACCGGCCATCGCTGGGGGATCATTAATTCTGCCACCGACAGCGCAGGCTACCCTGCTCGGTACATCGCTCACACGTCCCGGTAATCTTTGCTGGACTCAGGAATTATTATGATGGATGCTTTGTTGTAATAAACCTGCGCTTAGATTTACCTTTTTATTATCATATTATGTGGCTTCTGCGCCAAATATGTGTGAGGTACCGAGGCGGCGCAAAGATGCGAAGCGGACTCTTTTGAGCTACGTATACGCACACAAATTCACAAAAATACTTAACTCTGCTACTCCTTTTCCATAAGAGCACTTTTCTGCGCTAAGCTTGGTTAAGATAAAACAATGAATCCCACTGTTCGAGGTTTTCCTGGCGCACTGCCTCGCTACCTCAAACACAGCACATCTTTGTGGAAAAGCACTCTGGAGAAACTCATGGCTAAGTATTAACAGCCGCACAGTTCGATCTTCGAGGTTGAGCAACGCTTACCGACGGCGGGCCGTGGACGGGTTACTGTTCATTACATACCGAGACTCCTCCGTGCTACCGCGGTCCCGGTAGTCATTCAATCTTTGACAGTTGTCACGGGAGACAGATTGCAGATTGATTGTATGTAACTAGCCCGTAGTGCCTTATAGCTGGGCACAGTCCTCCCTCCATTCTTTCCATAAACATCTTCATCATCATCATCAGCCTTTTAATGTCCCCACTGCTGGGGCACAGGCCTCCTCTCTGTGAGAGGGTGTGGGCCGTAAACCAATACGGATTGGTGAATGTCACATGTCTTCGAGATTTTGGTTCTAGAACATGCCGGTTCCCTCACGATGTTTTCATTCACCGTTTTGAGACCAGTAGTGATGAAATAATTTACACAAAGTAAAAGCGCTCGGGTTTGAACTCAAGACCTACAACTTGTAAGTCGCGGCCAATACTACAAGAGTGATAAATGATAAATGATGTTTATTCAGTAAATAGGTTACAAGAAACACTTTTACACGTCAATGTTTTCTGTCAGTTTAAGCTAGATGAGGCCGGTGTTTCCTAGCTGACTACCCTGAGAAGAAACACCAAAACAAACTCAGATGTCAAAGTCTCTTTTAACGTGTTCAAATCCATACAATGTGTACTGGTTAAATCATATGAGAACCATGTACCTACGTTTATGTCTGGGATGAGCTTTTTGAAGAAAGCAACACACAAATTCGAGTGGACATGTCCAGACAGTGCAAGCATTTGTCAGTCATCGTGAAGCTCAACTCAGAACTTTGAGGAGCTCAACGAACCGACGAACAATACCAAATTAAGGACATTTGAGTAGGCCGCAAAAATACTCAAATTGCCAGACAATCATAAACTCTACATGAATATAACGACATACATAGTTCTCGCATTCACATTATTCTATATGAGAACCATGCAGCTTAGTGTCGGTAATGGTCTTTTGAAGAAAGAACCACACATATTTGAGTGGACCTGTCCAGTCAGTGCAAGCATTTGTCAAGGACTTGACGAACAATATCAAAGAAAGGACATTTGGGTAGGCCGCAAAAGTACTCAAACTAATTCAAGGCTATCACTACTCTCTAAATTATTAACTAATATTATAAGACTAAGTATGTTTCTGCCCAGGGGTTGTGGATACTGCCCAGGGGTCGTGGATAAATTCGAAACAGAGTTACCGGGCCACTGGGCACTCAGGCAGGGAAGGAAAAGGGGTGGGTTTTAGTCAGTAAAAGTCTGACACGAAGCGCGGGAGAAGTCATTGAATGATTTCCCACCCCACAAAAAAAAGTATATTTTTCCTTTATTCCTTGTTTGTAAAAAGATTGTTTAAATCTGGAACTCTTACTGACCTGATTACGAATCTTTCACTGATAGAAAGCTACATTATCGCTTAGTATCATAGGCTACTTCCCACAGAAAAACGCACAGGTCCTGTGCTATCCCACAGTAACTGTGCGTTTCTCTTCGTCGTGCGAAGTCATGGGATGTTCCCAAACTGGGTGTTGGGGTATTTAAGGCGCAGAAATAAGTCTTCTAATGATTTTAAATTGAACATCACGTCTAAACGACTCATTTTATTTCTTTGAAAAAAATACATGTTACTCTAAACAACTATCTTCGTAATTTGATATGTGAATATTTGAAATTATATTTTTATAACATAGTGTAATTAACTTGTAAAGT
The DNA here is from genome assembly GCA_951329385.1 of Polia nebulosa. NCBI lineage: Eukaryota > Metazoa > Arthropoda > Insecta > Lepidoptera > Noctuidae > Polia > Polia nebulosa. The sequence goes on from OX589603.1 coordinate 5,952,532, forward strand.
TATGTATAATGTGGATAAAAAATTTAGACACAAGCAAAAACTATTAAGCGTATTTTTATGAAACCTACACCATTTTAAAGATAATTTAATTATTTATCTTTTAGTATACGTTTTTTAGTTTAGTACTTTTTGTTTTATGTATAATAAACTAATAATGCGTCTCATTTGGGACAGCGCTCCTTGATGGGCGAGTTCTATTACTGGGAGGACGTGCGACGCGTTGCGTGGTTCAGCACAGAACGCGCAAGCTAACCACTCAAGGCCGTTGGCATATAACTGAGCCTTAATTTGTATTTGTAACATATCGTGTATGAATATTAATCTGATACACGAGACGTCAGTTCTCACGGAAGTCAGGAGATACAATGAGTGCCTACTTTAGGCGCAGACAACAAATCTAATAATAACTAATTGAACACAAAAGTTTTGAGACAAAATCAGTGTTGTCCTGATTCTTGAACTAGCACAGCCTATAACACAATATATTTAAATTATGTTTTTAAATATTCCAATAATTTCAATAAATTTTTTTTTTTTTTTTTAAATATAAAAAAAGAATGTCCCACCCGGGCCTGCGGACGGCGAGTAGCGGGTAACTCGCCGTCCGATCAGCACCAGGCCCGAGAGTCGACGGCGCGTAGTGTTCCACGCGCGCCTCAAAGAGTTGTCAGCAAAGGACGGGGCCTGCCACGGCCAGTGCCTGCCTGGGGGTGGAGGATAAATTCGAAAGAGTTACCTCGCCCCCGGGCACTCGAGGCAGGGAGGAACAGGGGTGGGTTTTAGTCAGTAAGAGTCTGACACACCCTTCCGCTCCACCCTAGAGCGGAAGAAGTCATAGGATGATTTCCCACCCCCAAAAAAAAAAAAAAAAAAAACCGGTATCGGGAACAGAATCCAAGCTACTCGGCGGTCAGGGTTCCAGAGAGCCGCGAGAGAGAGAGTACCGCTTTCTGAATCAAGCCTTAGATCCAGCCGCCGAACGAGAGCCTCGTATGAGTTGTTGGTCGAGGCTTGTGGCTGTTAAGCCATTGGCTGACACGACTATCGGTACAATGATTGTTGAGTCGACATCCCACATGTCAACAACCTCGCGAGCCATGTCAAGATACTTGATTTGCTTATCTTTCGCGGCTTAATTAATATATTAAGGTGAATGCTCCACGGTAGCTCGCGAAATTCAAATTTTCTTACGTTTTTTGCAATTTGCAGGTCAGTGTCAGGTTCTATCTTGGTGAAAATTTGATTCGCGGCCATAGAAAGTATGTATTTATTGAATTATAATCATTAAAATCATCAATACATCACTCTCAGTTAGAATTAATACCAAATGTCATGCTTTCATGAAATAAATCAAATCAAATCAAAACTACTACAATCCATCAACCCATCATCTCATTCCCATCATCCTATCATTTCCCATTCATTATCTATAATACTTACATTTGGCATCAATTCTAACTGAAACAGTTGTATTGATGATTTTAATGATTATAATTCTATAAATACATACTTGCTACGGCCGCGAATCAAATTGAAATCAAGATACAACCTGACACTGACCTGCAAATTGCAAAAAACGTAAGAAAATTTGAATTTCGCGGGCTACCCTGGCGCATCCACCTTAAGAAGAACAAACGCGACACTTGAATCAAAAACATTATCTACAAAACGTTCCCAGAAAAAAAAACCAAAACAGAATTGAATTCCGTACCCAATTGTGTCCTACCTGTACATTACGAACCTCCCAGTTCCCAGTTAACGAACCAACTTACGTGGAGATAAGAGAACCAATTTGCGGTACCTATTCGCGATTGCAAATCGACTTTCATTTGAGAAGAACAATAAAAGGGTCTTTGACGATAAATAAAGGACTTATCTTAAATACCTGAGGAGTGTACTTGAGAAACGTTTTTGATAAGACGTTGTGGAATTTTATATTTCAAATAAATGTTGATAGATACCTAAACGTAACGCCAGAGTCCTACTACTCGGTAAGGCCCCTCTTTGAGGAGTGGCTGGAGAGGCGCCACGGTGTCCTCACCTTCCGCCTGACACAGGTCCTCACTGGACACGGAAGTTTCGGGAGGTTCCTGTGTAGGATAAGGCGGAGGGAAACGCCCGGGTTTCACCACCGTGCGGATCGCCCAGAGGACACGGTGGAGCATACGGTGGAGTTATGCCCTACTTGGGCGGAGCTCCGCCGTGTCCTCGTGGAGGTGATCGGCGGTAGCGACCTCTCGCGAACGGCCCAGCCTGGTCCAGGCCATGGTACGGAGCGACAACATTCGCCTCCTTCTGCGAAGCAGTAATGCTCGCGAAGGAGGAGGCGGAATGGGTGAGGGAGGCTCAACAGAGTCGCCCTCAGCAGTAGCCGCAGGAGACGCCTGGGGCTGCGGACGTCTCGAGACGATCTCCGGCCGTAGACCCGGGAATGCGGACGGCGAAAAATGGGTAGCTAGCCGTCTGATCAGCACCGGGTCCGTGAGTCGACGGCGCGTAGTGTTCACACGCGCCTCTAAGAGAATTTGTCAGCTACCACTGACGGGGCCCATCATGGCCGCTGCCTACATGCCTAGGGGTAGCGGATAAATTCGTAAAAGAGTTAGCGCTCCCCTGGGCACTGAGGCAGGGGGAACAGAGGTGGGTTTTAGTCAGTAAGAGTCGGACACGCCCTCTCCCTCCACCCAAAGTGGTAGAAGCTTTTCATGATTACCCACACAATAAAAAAGTCCTCCTACTTACGGTGAATTCGGTGAGGAACTCGTGGCTAAAGTAATAACAGCCACATCGGTCGATCCATCAGGTTAAGCTACGCTTGCCGGGGTTAGTCCATGGATGGGCTACCATCTTTACGTACCGAGACTCCTGCGTGCCTCGGAAAGCATGTTAAGCTGTTGGTCACGGCTGTCCATCGTGGATCTTTGACAGTCGTTACGGGTCGTCAGAAGCCCGAAAGTCTGACAACCAGTCTTACCAAGGGGTATCGTACTACCCAGTTACTGGGTTGTGTAGGTCAGATAGGCAGCGCTCCTTGTAAAATACTGGTATTCGGCTGCATCCGGTTAGACTGAAAGATAGTTGGGAAAAGACAAGGCAGATTGACTAACGATGCATTCCAGCAATGAAAAAGATTACCTAGCACATCTAAACCGCGTTCAAGAGCTGTCATTAACGATATTACACAACACTTTGCCGAAAATGATGACACTGAATCGGTTTTAGAGTCATTTCACCAATGAAACCGAACAGCGTTCAAGAACGCTGTGTGCTGTAATCAGCTCTTGAGCTGAAGTTTACCATTCAATATAATTATGACATCAATGTCATCATGGCTGGCATTCATTTTCATTGGTGAAATTCAGCCACAAGGATCAATACTATATAATGTTTTCAATGCGAAAGGTACTCAAAAGGAAACAAATACACAGATAGACATGAGTATTTGTTTCCTTTTTTAGGGTTCCGCGAGTCCGAATGAAAAACAAAACCCTTATAGGATCACTCGTGTGTCTGCCTGTCTGTCCGTCTGTCACAGTTAATTTGCTCCGAATCTACTGGACTGATTAAGCTGAAATTTGGTACATACATAAATATCTTTGGCTCAAATATTTATGTTAATTTTTGAATATGGGGGTCACTTTTGGTGTGCAAATCGGGAAAATAAAAATATAAGTTTTTCAAACTGTACCTTGCTACATATCTAATGAAAGGGCTTTTTGTAAGGGGCTAAAATTATTTTTTTTCATAATTTCGAAATATATATCTTTTAATTGCCCCTATCTCAGAAACCAACGGGCCTAAAATTTTGTAATAAAAACACAGAACGTTTATTTATAGATTACAGGAAAACCTATTAGAAGTACATAGTTTTAAAAAAACAAACCTGAAAAATAACATGATTTGTGAATGATGTTCATCCCTTTAAGCGTGCGAGTCCGACGCTCTTCGCCTGTATTTTGTATCAGTACACAGTATCATGAGCCGTTACAGACAATGCTTAGGTGAATGCGTAATATGTCCGAAAAAGCTAAGAGCACGCTCTTGGCATATTGCAGATAGCCGCTTGATGATGGTGAGTTAAGAGCACGATCTTGGCATATTGCAGATAGCCGCTTGATGATGTTGAGTTAAGAGCACGATCTTGGCATATTGCAGATAGCCGTTTGATGATGTTGAGTTAAGAGCACGCTCTTGGCATATTGCAGATAGCCGTTTGATGATGTTGAGTTAAGAGCACGCTCTTGGCATATTGCAGATAGCCGCTTGATGATGTTGAGTTAAGAGCACGCTCTTGGCATATTGCAGATAGCCGCTTGATGATGTTGAGTTAAGAGCACGCTCTTGGCATATTGCAGATAGCCGCTTGATGATGTTGAGTTAAGAGCACGCTCTTGGCATATTGCAGATAGCCGCTTGATGATGTTGAGTTAAGAGCACACTCTTGGCATAATGCAGATAGCCGCTTGATGATGTTGAGTTAAGACCACGCTCTTGGCATATTGCAGATAGCCCCTTGATGATGTTGAGTTCTTCCAGTATGGACTCATTCGTCCACTTGGTGTTATTTGGTATACGAAAAAGTCTCCGCCAACACAACATCTGGAAATCATCTATTTCGACTTTTAAGGATACCTACCAAATAAATAAAAATGTAAACATCAACACGGGTAGTCCTTACATTTGTCACCGTAAAACTGCGAACACTGTTAGTTTATGAAAAATCTCGTAGAATTATAAACTTTTTATTTTCAAAAAATAACTCTGATACTTTGTAAACAATCGAATATAGATGAATTTGAAATTATCTTTTCATAATATTTCGAAAGTTTACACTCTCGCAAGGTTTATTACAATTTAACGGCGTTTACAATTATTCAGTAACATAAGTATGTACGCAATCCCGTAAAACCTTGCGACAAAGCCTTGTAAGCCGCGTCACAAAAGTATCATAATGCGGGCCATCAATATCATAATAGGAGCCATTTCTCCTTCCCTGTTGGAAGATGATAAGAGACTGATTAAACGGGCTTCATTTTTAATTTCAGACTCACTCGTGCGGCTTCCTTACTGTTCAGTAATCTGTGAGTCAAACAAACTTGGTTTTGTGAATGATTGAATGTTGACTGTTTACTGAAACTAATAAATATGATTTTTTTTCTGTACTGTGATTATTTCCAAGTTTCAGGCATGGGCGCCGGCAGAACTATTTTCAAGGGAGTGTATCTTTCAGGGGTGTCCATCTTCACCTCACACAGACATAAAACTAACTAGAGAACTAAAGAAGGACGCAACAGCAGCGATAGAAAGCAAGATCTGAAGTTTTAGGACTTCGTCTCAGATGTGCTAAAAAATATTGTAATGAGAGACTTTTTAGTATATTTTTTTCGTTCGTTTACTATACTAAAAACCAAGTGGGGTGCAAGTGCATGCATGCACCTCTCCCGGCGCCCATGATTTTAGGATTAATTAACTTATAAGTTTGCAGGAGCAAGTAGTATGATGCCTAGCGTGGTTTTATCCTCCGAATAGTTATACCCGGGTAATGCAGGTAAAATGAAAAAGGTTTTCCCGATAAGCCTGTAGTTTCTATTATCTAAATTTGGCATCTGAAGAATCTTCAATAACTTTACACTATCTCAGTTCCTGTGGTGACTCACCGCAAACATTGAGGTGCCCTCAATTATTGACGTCACACGACGGAAGATCGTCATAAATCAAAAGTTGCGAAGTTTCGGCTGTTCTGCCAGTGCATCCAGTGATGTCACAGTACTGAACGTCCACGGTCATATTACCAACTTCGGCGAATTGTTCTCCAAGAGTAATCTTAAGTTTACGGAATTAAGTGAAAAGTATTACCATTTTGAAAGTGTTGCTTTGAGACGTGAAATTATTGTAGTGTCATGATTACTAACCCGCGAGTCTGTGTCGTAGTTCATGGACTTACGGTCCACAGCTTCTCAAAGAGAGCTTAGGAGTCCTGCGTCCCAGTAGAGGGAACTTTATTAAATTCGCTGATTATATGGTTATCAAGTCAATTGTTATTTATTTAAATTTCATGTACAATAGTTTAATCTAATCTATGTTAGGAGTAAAACAAAAGAAAAACAACCGACTTGCAGTCGGTGTTTGTATTTTATTATTTTTTCGTTATTTGACACCGACTTCCGAAATTAAAGTTATTTTTTAATTTTTAGTGTATTTTCTTTTTTGGAAGTCGGTTGTTTTTTTTGTAGAAAAGTTTTTATTTTTTCTTTTTAGTTGTTGTACCCCAGAACTAAAAACCCCAATAACATGGAACGGGGAATTTAAACACACTCGTAATTGGAGAAAACAAAAACGTCATCTAGGTATACGTATTCTTCGTTTTGGTTCACTTTTTCAAAAAGCGCTGAAGCAATTTCGATAAAATTCATATGGGACCACTTCGGGAGTATATTCTTTCGGATAAAAAAAGAATTTTGAAAATTGGTCCACAACTGACGGACAAATCGGTGGGCATACATAAAATATATATATATATATACATACAGTCGAACATAGAACTTCCTCCTTTTTCGAAAGTCGGTTAAAAATTAAAATCGAAATCTTATAATTTAACCACTTATATATACCCCCAGTCAAAGACTCCGGCCTGAACTGATCATGAAAAATACATAAGCCAGTACCATTACAAGCCTAGCGATTAGCCTGTAAGTGGCCTTATTTAAGCGTCATTTTAGTCAGCGGTGTTCTAAATTCTCTGAATTCAATATAGAAGAATTAATGCAATAACTGTTTACACTACTGCAATACTTAATTTTTAAGGTGAAAGCTCTAGGGTACCCCGCGAAAATCAAATTTTCTTATTTGCAGGTCGTGTCAGGTTCTATCTTGGTGAAAATCTGATTCGCGGTCGTAGCACGTATGTATTTATAGATTTATAATCATTAAAATCATCAATACAACTCATTCAGTTATAATTGATGTCAAATGTATGTATTTTATGAAATTTTTAATTATTAAAGTTCTGTAAATACGTACTCGTACAATTGCTACGGCCGCGAATCAAATTTTGACCAAGGTACAACCTGACACTGGCCTGCAAATTGCAAAAAACGCAAGAAAATTTGAATTTCGCAGGCTACCCTGGCGCTTCCACCTCCGCTTAGGATCCGCGGAAAAACCCGGGTTGTCAGCCGATCACGCTTTTTTTTTTCACTTATTTAATTTTTTTTTGTTTTCAAACTCACAGTTGAGTTTCGGATCCTAAGAGGTTAAATTTTTTTCCAAGCAAACGTGAAAAAGATATCAGAACAAAACTTGTACGAGTAGAAAATGAAACGGTAGCGTCTCTATAATCTGAATAAATAATATGCACTGGCGGCTTGCAGCATAGATCGAACCTCTATTTAGTTCAATTACCTCTCTAGCCCCATTTCCAGTATAAACCACAGAATACAAGAATAGCTTGTAGGTGCTTACTACCTAGGTCAGTAGTGAGACTTTCTATCGATTCTAACCAGGTTTAATTAGTAACTAAGTATATTTACACATTTACTTCAGCCATCACAGTGATTAATCCACTAGCCGAATAAAATACAAAACATCGAGTGACGTTAGTACTTAAAACATTTTAAAGAACCAATTTATCCCTGGGACAATTTACAGTATATAATATACAAACTAATAATAATAACTAATATGTATAAATGCGTATGAAAACAACTCATTGGGTATCAAAAAAAAACATCCACATCGCTGTCAATGGAAAAAGGTATCAGAACACTGACAGCATTGCCACGTTGAATAGCAATAATAATAATAATAATGTTTATTCATCAATCATAAGGTAAATAATAAATACAATTTTGGCTTAAATTTACGTAAAGTTCACACATGTTATGTGCCTGAACTAGGTAATCCTGTGTTTCAGGCGCTAAGAGGTAGGTACAATTCTTTTTTCTTGTTAAATAATCACATCTAAAATAAACGTTATATACTAGTCATCTTATATAATATGTTTAAAGGTGTAAATGAAAAATAGAATAATATAATAATAATCTTAGATTTAAATAAAATACGAACAATCTCTATCCTAATACAATTAATAACTTCTCTGTGTCTTCATAGGACATACTTTGAAGAGTTTCCTTGAGAGTCTTCTTGCAATTACAATAATTTAGGGGATAAATGTTTGTTAGTGCGTTTAGTCTGTTATATAATAGTGGTCCAAGGAACATATAAAATTTGGTCGTGAAAGCATGTTTTGTGCTATTATTAACGCAAACTAAATATTTCCGTCTTTTTTAGTAAATTCTGTGCAATATGGAAGGGCTGTATGTTGTTTAAGTACGGTGCTCATTATGAATAACTGTCGAACTGTTAGTACTTCACAAGATTTATAGAGAATGCAATGCTGATTCGTTGGCCAAAGAAAAGCCCAGCCCTCTAGTTATGTGAAGAGTCGACTAACTGCTTGTTGATATACCGAAAAACTCGATGGGCACTCGGACCCCATGGCCCAAACATGTAACTCCCAATAAGGTTGTATATATTTGCACCGTTTGAGGTTTTCTGCACTGCAGCTTTATCCCTTGTATTTACAAAAATAATTATTCAAATAAAAGCCATACAAGGAACATAACAAAGTGACTTTCTCTCAGTGATAACCTATTGTCTAGCGCTAACAAAATGTCACGTAGCCAATACCAAACCTATCATTTTACTATTTCGACAACACTATCGTGGTCGTCATAGACAATCCTGTTTAACTTTTCAGCAACACGCGAGCCCACTACCGCATTAAACTCCCTACCTACACATACTATAATCCTTTTCTCCGGTTTACGAGACTCATGGGAAACTATGGGGTGATCCTATATCTCCCGCACACCGGCGCGAGCCCGCTAAGTGTGATCGTGGTTTATCTATGTTAGAACGTGTGCAACCGGCTTGATATATGGGACCATTCGCAGTTCGTTTCCTTGAAATATTTTGCTTCGTCGCTTAACGCTGTGGAGGATATTTTTACAGGATACTGCAGTATTTTCTCGGCAATAATCTTATAGTGTGGCTTAGGACAGATTATTTTTAGACATATTTTTTTGTTTTTAATAACACAGAGCTGTCTTTGTTTTTCTTCGTACCTATTTGGGTGTTTACCAGTTATTGGAATAAGTCAAATATGCTAAAGATTTTACGTACAACAAAAACGTACGAATTCTTAGAATGTAGAAGATCAATCTGCCTAACCTTTTCCCAACTAACCTGGGGTCGGCTTCCAGTCTAGCCGGATGCAGCTGGATACCAGTATTTTTTAGAGCGACTACCTATCTGACCTCCACAACTCAGTTACTGGGTATTACGATATCCCTTGGTAAGACTGGTTGTCAGACTTTCGGGCTTCTGACGACCCGTAATGACTGTCAAAGATCCACGATTGACAGCCAAGACCAACGGCTTAACGTGCTTTCCGAGGCACAGAGAAGTCTCGGTATGTATCCATCCATGAACCAACCCCGGCAAGCGTAGCTTAACCTGATAGATCGACCAGTGCGGCTGTTATTACTTTAGCCACGAGCTCTTTGATGAGAATGTTTAGAAGATATTGCATCCTAATCCATCTGCCAAATCATTTTATCTACACTAAAATAAAAACACAGATCAATAAACTAATAAAAGTGAACCGATTCCAAATACCTAAGTTAGCGCACAAAGATACCTATTCAGTTCGATTATAAATCTGTGGGAATGCGCCAAAAACTGCGCTGGTCCGTCCTCATTACATTTTGTAAACTCAAGGTTTTTCAGATACAATTTACAGCTGCAATTTCTCCGGGTATCTAATCTTCGTGTTGTTTAAAATTTTAGCTTGCACTCCCCGTCGGTAACGCTCCAAAATGTCCGACCGACGCCATGTTATTAAAATTTCAAATAATTCTTTGCAATTTATGCGAGTAAACAAACGCGTTTGCATACAGACGTATGTGTTAACATGAATTAAATAACACATGTCCTTACAATCTGCACAGTTTCTGTGTAAATAACGTTTAAGGAATATGTTGAGTCATTCTTTAATCGTCAATGGAAACAACTGAATCAAGAAATACTCGCTCTTATTGCTCTTTGAAACATTTTAGCAGAAAATTCTTCGAATGGTATGTGAAAGATATTGCGTACATTCTGAGTTAAGTTTTATAACCGACTTCAAAAAAGAGGAGGTTATCAATTCGGATGTTTATATGTATATAATTTATTTTATGTATTTTCGGTCATAACTTCGTCATGTATATACGGATTTTCAAAATTCTAATTTCCAAATTTTTTTTGTTCGAAAGGGGTTTATTCCGAAATGATCCCATTTAAATTTCATATAGTTCTGATGCGGAGACAGACAACGGAACTCTTAAAAAAATTAAAGCAAATCAACCGCGATTGCTGCTATCGCATAAATATATATTGTTAACACAATTTAATGGAGAATCATAACTAAAAAGTGAAAAATAAAAATTACAGAAAAGTAGAACCGACTTCCAAATGAAAACAAAAAAAGGGCAAAATAACTCTAATTTCGGAAGTCGGCGTCAAAAAACGAAGAAACAAAACCAGAAACACCGACCATTCTATTTTTTTTGTAAAAAAAGTTATTTGACGTCTACAATACATATTTATCGTTCTTAAAAAGGAACAAAAAATACAACCGACTTCCAAAAAAGCAAATACACTTTAAATTGAAAAATAACTTTAATTTCGGCAGTCGGTATTTGTATTTTATTTCTTCGTTAATTGACTTGTATTTTTGTAAAAATTGACTTGTATTTTTGTAAAAATTGACTTGTATTTTTGTAAAAATGTTTTTTATTTTTCACTTTTTAGTTGATCGCAGATCTTAAACTAAATATTAAAGTTACGTCCGAATTGATAACCCAAATAACATGGAACATGGAATTTGAACATACTCGTAATTGGAGGCGACCAAAATGTCATCTACGTATACACATTTATTAATTGTGTTGATTTTTTGACCACCTCTGGAGTATACTAGAATAGATAGAATTTTGAAAATCGGTCCACAACTGACAGAGAAACAGGCGGTGGACATACATAATTAATTGTAATTATTTTTAATAAAAAAACATACAGTCGAACATATATCCTCCTCCTTTTTGCGACGTCGTCGTTTAAAAGTAGGACTTGTTATGGTTTAAATCACTCACGTAGGCAGAATACTATAAACAGCAGACGTGTGTCGCATCTTACATGAGTTTACAAGTTCTATGGGCGCCACGTTATCGTAGTGAAATCACGTTGCGCTTGTATTTCACGAGCCCCGTGAAATGTGGCACCCCTTATCGTTGGTTCTTGGGCGGTACACACCATACCAAAGGCTATAAACTTATATTCTGTAGTAATGAGTTTAACCGTAGCAAAGTCCTTAACTAAACTAATTAATCCGCCAGTTAGATTACCAAAAAATATTGGACATGTATTTTTATCACATTAAAAAAAGACTTTTTTACAAAAAAAAAAACAACCGACTTTCAAAAAAGGTACATAAAGTACACTAAAAATTAAAAAATAACTTTAATTTCGGAAGTCGGTGTTTGTATTTTACTTCTTCGTTATTTGACATCGACTTCCGAAATTAAAGTTATTTTTAGTGTACTTTTAGTACCTTTTTTGGAAGTCGGTGGTTTTTTTTGTAAAGTAGTGTGTAAGTTTTTATTTTTCACTTTTTAGTTGTTATACCGCAGAACTAAAAACCCCAATAACATGGAACGTGGAATTTAAACATTTGGAGAACACCAAAACGTCATCGAGGTATACGTATTTTTCGTTTTTGTTCAGTTTCTCAAAAAGCGCTGAAGCAATTTCGATAAAATTTACATGGGACCACCTCGGGAGTATATTCTTTCGGATACAAAAATAATTTTGGAAATCGGTCCACAACTGACGGAGAAACAGGCGGACATACATAAAATAAAAAATCAAAAAAGAAACATACATACAGTCGAACATTCTATGTTTCCTCCTCCTTTTTCGAAAGTCGGTTAAAAATTAAGACGGTACAGTGGGTTGAAATTACGGATGACGTCACAGTTAAAATTGTACCACTTTTTACTGAAAAGTGACGTAACAAGCCCGCACTCCTGAACTTTGATGCGTTGTAAATCAGCCTTTTAATGTCCCCACTGCTGGGGCACAGGCCTCCTCTGTGAGAGGGTGTGGACCGTAATTCACCACGCGGGCCCAATGCGGATTGGTGGATGTCACATGTCTTCGAATTTTTGGTTCTAGGGCATGCCGGTTTCCTCACGATGTTTTCCTTCACCGTTGTGAGAGCAGTGGTGATGAAATAACTTACACAAAGTAAAGCGCCTGCCTGGGTTTGAACTCACGACCTACAACTTGTAAATCGCGGCCAATACCACTGGGCCACCACTGCTGCGTTGTATCTTTGTAATTTTTCATTAATTTTATTACTTAAGCAAAAACTACGTGTCCAATATTTTTTGATAATATATCTTACGAACTAAATAGAATTATTTTTATACCCTGTCGTCATCCCTATTGTGCTGAATCACGTCAGAACGGTTTAACAGATCTGGATAAAATGTCTGGAATAGCACATAGGCTATAGTGGGAGAATTATTACTAGTTTAAAAGAAAGCGCTGGTAAAATCTAGACATACTATATTTAACTTAGTTCTGACGAAGACGCTCTGCAACATGAATTGACAGTAAGTATTATATTACGCTATGATATTTCTGCTGCTAAGGGAAGATAATGTCCTTATTATTTTCCGATCCCAAAACTTGTCGTAGGGATAGCTAGCAAAAAAAAAACTGCATTTTAACTCAAAATACATTCTTAAGACAATTAATTCTCCACCTTGTAATTGCTTAAACACAACCATCACTTCCACACTTACTCACACCCACTACACACACACACATATTCACCTTCACACTCCTCACACATACATCTCATACACACATAACACACACATCCCAACGCGTTCTTTTTTTGCCTTTTTGCCTTTTATATCCATTCATTCATTTTTTGTTTCCATTTCATTTCAGTCTTTTATTTTTATAAGTTTAAATATCTTGAACAGGCTCGTAACTTAATAATAATTATATAACCTGGGGAAGGGCGGAGCTTCCTAACGCAAGCATACTTTTTGCTTAATATAAAAGGATTCTCCCTATTGTAACTAGAATAAGTTTTAAGTTGAAGCAATAAAATATTTATTATTATTATATTTAAACAACTATACTTCCCTATCGGATGTTGTTGTCTTTTTAGGGTCCGTACTCGAAGGGTCCAGACGGAGCCCTATTGCTGTCACTCACGTGTCCGTCTGTTCGTCTGTCACACAGGTTTTACAGCCAAACGGTTGGAGCTACAGTAAATTTTTCACAGTATAAGCATCTTGTTGACCCAAAGCCATAAAAATAGTCAAAAATACATTTGATACGGAACCATAAATGTGCGAAGTAGACACGCATTTGGCCGGTTTTTAGGGTTCCGTACCCGAAGGGTCCAAACGGAGCCCTATTGCTATCACTCACATGTCCGTCTGTCCGTCTATCTGTATGCCCGTCAGTCCGTCGTCTGTCACACAGGTTTTACAGCCAAACGGTTGGAGCTTACACTCTTCTTTTCACAGTATAACCGTCTTGTTCACCCAAATACAAATGGTCAAATATACATTTGGTCCGGAACCCTAAATTTGCGACACGCTGTTGGCCGGTTATTTATAATTAGTGGTCATTAGAGAGCCCGTCTCAATCAATCGGGTTCAAACCCTATTCATGATTTTAAACCCATCTCTAGTGCATCTCTATAATGAACCATCCACAGGGTTAAATCCATCTCTAGTGCACCTCTATAGATGGGCAATCAACCGGGTTTAGACCAGGTTATTGGGCTAGAGCTGGCCCTAGCTCATCTCTAGTATTCTTCATCATTATAATACGGAAGGTCATGCATGATCAACCGGATATCGTGGCGCAAAACAGGGAGAAACCTATGTGCATCGATGGACTGTAACAAGCGGTAAAGGTATTAAAGGTTCTTGTATAGAGAGAAAGTGAACTTGGTTCGAAATCAAATCGAATTGTTCCGTACCATCGTAATTTTCATTTTATTTTCTGACAAATGATAATGATAAATGATGTTTATTCAGTAAATAGGTTACAAGGAACACTTTTACACGTCAATGGTTTTTGTCGGTTTAAGCTAGATGAGGCCGGTGTTTCCTAGCTGACTACCCTGAGAAGAAACACCGAAACAAACTCAGAGTTCAAAGTCTCTTTTAAAGTGTGTACTGGTTAAATCATATGAGAACCATGTACGTTTATGTCTGGGATGAGCTTTTTGAAGAAAGCAACACACGAATTCGAGTGGACCTGTCCAGACAGTGCAAGCATTTGTCAGTCATCGCGAAGCTCAACTCAGAACTTTGAGGAGCTCAACGAACCGACGAACAATACCAAAGTAAGGACATTTGAGTAGGCCGCAAAAATACTCAAACTGCCAGACAATCATAAAATCTACATGAATATAACAACATACATGACGATAATATAAGTAGGATTGATAAGTAGATAACAAACTTAACTTTTTAGTTTTCTTTTTTGAGACGTGTATAGTAGATAAAACAAAAATATACCAATCTAACTATAACTATCACATACACAAAAAAAAAAAAACTTTTACCTAACTAAATATAATCTAAAATATGGCGTCGAAAAATACCTCCACATCGCTGTCGGCTGGTAATGTGCCCAAAAGACTGATGGCATTGCCACGTTGTATGGTAATGCTTATCCTCTGTCCCAGGAAAAAGCCAGACCTTAGGCCACGGGAAGTGTCAACAAGACGTTTACATATTTCTTTAAATATGAATTTGTGAGCACTCGGACCCCACGATCCGAGAGTTTCAACCCCAAACGACTCGAAAAGAAAGAAAGAAAGAAATTACGTTTATTTACGGTAAACATGACGCAAAAAACAGAGAAACAACAAAAAAAGAAAAGCTGGGGGAAAATATGCGTCACATCCACGCAAAACGGCCATCGCTCAGCTTAAAATATAATTACCAACAAGGTTATTATATTTCCGCCGCTTAAGGTTTCCAGCAGCCGCAGCGGCAGCGGCAGCGCCAGTATAGCACGACGAGCTCGAAAGATGGGATGGCGCAAGAGTATTGACACATGTAGCGTCCCACACTAAAGGCCTTCCCATCTTCCAAGGAAACAAAGACATGTCGTCCGGTCACTTGCCATCGTCGCGTGCCAGACCATAGGGTTCTAATACAGCCGGAACGCCGACGGTGACAAGAGCACGTCGAATGATGTCTATATGATATTCGCGTGCAACGCTATGCGTCCCGCACTTCGGCTGCATGACAAGCCGTGGTGTCCGAGGCTGTTGACAACTTCGCCACAGTGGTAGCGATGAGGAGAACAACAAGGAGCGCCGAGACGTAAGGAAGCAGCGAGGCGGAATTTAGTATCGTCGAACAAGGTGCCTATGATCGACGACGGTAGTGCGTGAAGCCAGAGACCAACTCCCACTCACCCACAGCTAGCAGTCGCGCACACCCTGCAGTAGTAGCGGAAGAGGCAATAAGATTGTCTTGAACTATTTTGCAGCGTGGCTCATCCCACCGTCTCTGGAATGATGGGTTGTCGACCGTTGTCGTTGTTTTTCAACTTTTTAATTGGGAAAATGTTCTCCCATATCGAAATATGTGACGTACAATTCTACAACTATATGTAAACGGTAATCGAAAAAAAAAATGTGATAAAATTGCAAGTTAACGATTTCGGACTTTTTCTTTACTTCTGCTATGAGACCTTGCTTCTGGCCTTTGTGGTGATTCTTTTGTGTCATGATTCTTCGTCAACATGAAGTACCCGATAGGTTTTGATTCTCCTGCTAGTGTCAAAATATGCGGCATAAGCAGCCATGTCTTTTGATTGTGTTGACGTTTAAAGAAAGAGTTTGAGAAGTTTGGTTTATTCACAGCTCCAAAAGAATGGACATCTGAGTATTTGGATATCACCACGCGTTCCTGAGAAAAAGGGTCTTGACAAACAGACAGGCGGACAATGAAGTGACCCTATAAGGATTCCTTTTAAGGAACGGAACCCTAATAAGAGTAGGGAAGTACCAAATACAAAAACTGGCCAAGTCCGTGTTGGACTTCGCACGTTTAGGGTTCCGTACCAAATGAGGGATTTCAAAGAAAAAATATGATTTATCAATAAATTGGTATTGTTAGTAAAGTATACGTAATAATAAACATTATCACAAAATTTCAAGTTCGTAAGTCAACGAGAAGTTAAAAAATTCACAATTGACAGACGACGGACAGACATACAGACGGACACGTGAGTGACAGCAATAGGGCTCCGTTTGCATTCTTCGGGTACGGAACCCTAAAAAGGAAGAAAATACCAATGAACATTAGGTAATAAGAAACCATTTCTCACCTACAAACCGACACAGCATTCCTAACCCCTCGGAGAATCGAGATGACAAACTGGAGATGTCTCAATAACCGGTATTTTTCAGTACAAGGAAAATATTGCGGAAGATTTTCCAGTTATGAAAACGAGTTAGTAATATTTGAAAACGTCGTCAAGATTAATCTAAAAGTAATATGAACGGGTGTCTTTGAGTTGCTTGACGATCAGGTGACGGTTGACGGAACGTTAGGAAAGCAATTATGGGGGAACCTTTCGATTTCCCGTTAACTTTTGGGAGGTTTACTGACTTCGTATTAATGGAACAGCCCTTCTGCTTCTTGGCAAATGTTACGTAGTTTAACGTCGGTAGATACATCACTCCTCTAGCTATCAGAGGAACAAGTAAGTAGAAAATGCCTGAGGCATTAAGTCCGCCTCTGTACTTGTGTGTGTATAAAGAAATAGTGCTATAGGCAAGTAGATACTATACCAAGCCATGTGATATGATGACTGAATAGGTAGGTAACATGCCCAACCTCGGAATTACTTTAAGGCGCAGTTATACGACTTTTAAAGGTTTTTAATTGAACATCACGTCTAAACGACTAGTCTTATTTCTTTGAAAAAAATATATGTTCTTCTAGACTATTTCAGTCGTAATTTGATCTGAGAATATTTGAAATTATATTTTTATAACATAGTGTAATTAATTTGTAAAGTAGCACCCCGTCGGGGTCTTGTCACCGCCGGGGTGATCGGGGGAGCTGTTTTAGAACCCAGTGGCTTGGCACGTGACGATGGGAAGAGGCCAGACGGAATGACCATAATGCCTACCCAACTTCCAAGAAGTTGGGTAGGCCTTTGGTGTGGGATGCAACATGTGTCGACACCCTTGCGCCATCCCATCTTCTTAGCACGGCAGGCTGTGCTGGGGCGGCTGCTGCAGAAAACCTCAAACGGCGCAAATATAACAACCTTATTGGGAGTTACATGTTTGAGCCGTTTGGGGTTGAAACACTAGCGCCATGGGGTCCGAGTGCTCATCGAGTTTTCCGGCATATCAGTAAGCTGTTAGTCGACTCTTCACGTGACCAGAGGGCTGGGCTTTTCTTTGGCCAACGAATCAGGATTGCTATTCAACGTGGCAATGCTGCTAGCGTTCTGGGCACTTTTTCCATTGACAGCGATGTGGATGAATTTTTTGATGCCCAGTGAGTTGTTTTTTCATACGCATTTGTACATGTTAGGTATTATTGTTAGTTTGTATATATATCTTTTAAGTTATTTCTATTGAATTTGAATTTATTAAAGCGTCAATAAAATTTCGTAACTGCTTAAAAAAAATTTGTAAAGTTATGTCTAACGCGGATAAAAAATTTAGAATCACGCAAAAATTATAAAGCGTATTTTTATGAAACATTCACCATTTTAAAGATTATTTAATTATTTATAATTTAGTTTCAGTGTTTTAGTTTAATACTTGTTGTTTTACGTGTATTAAATGAATAATACGTCTAATTTCGGACAGCGCTCCTTGATGGGCGAGTCCTATTACTGGGTGGACATACGATGCGTTACGTGAGCTCAGCGCAGAACACGCAAGCTAACCATTCAAGGTCGTTGGCGGCTAATAGTGCCTTAATTTCTTTCGCATTATGCGAAATTGTAATTTGCGTCAGTTAACTTGCAACAATTATTTTTAGTTAGTTCGTGCGTTACAAAGTGACCAACTCAGTAAATTTGCTACATTATTAAAAACAAAAAACATATATTAAATACCCAAAAGGAAAACAACGATCCATATCACCGCAATCGTCTTCCATAAACAATACTATAAGAGGTAACAGCATTCTTGAGATATCTCAGCCAATGCCGTTGGTTCGAGCCCCAGTCCATTTAATATCCGGAGACAAGGCCCGCTCCCCGGCGTCACCCGCGAATTATCATATAAATGGAGAAGAAATCGCCGCCTAGTGTACTCGCGGGAGCGGCCTTGATAACATGGCCACACTGTGGGCACACAGAGCCGCAGATATCTATTCAGTGATTAACCTTTGGGGCTGTTGGGATATATTGAACAGGACGCTATTTTTTGTTACACTTTTTCTCTTGCGGTTTGGGAAAGTATGTGGTGAATTCTCTTTTTAGAATTTAAAGACGTATTTTTAACCGACTTCAAAAAGAGGGCTCTCAATTCGTCTCTAGGTTTTTTTTTTGCAAATAACGAAGAAACAAAAAAAAAATGTATACACCGACTTCCGAAATGAAAGTAATTTTGACATTTTTAGAAGTCAGTTGTATTTTTTTAAAGAAGTTTTTTATTATTTATTAGGTTCACTCTAATGAAGTTTTTATTTCACTTATATGTAACAGATAGTGTACAAAGTAATAATCGTCATTTTAATTTTATTTATTTGAAATATGTAGCAGAGAACAGGGAATGAGGATGGAATGAAGAGAGGCCTTTACCCAGCAGTGGGATAATACAGGCTAATAGACAAGTCTCTTTTTAGGGTTCCGTACCCGAACGGTCCCAACGGAGCCCTATTACTGTAACTCACGTGTCCGTCTGTCCGTCTGTCTGTCTGTCCGTCTGTCCGTCGTGTGTCACGAAATTTTGTCCTGAAAATTTTTTTAACATCCCATTAACCTATGAACTTGAAATTTGGTGATAACGTTTATTATTATTACGTACAAATCTGCCTAACCTTTTTGGTCAGCTTCCAGTCTAACCGAATGCAGCTGAATAAGTATTTTACATGGAGCGACTGCCTATCTGACCTCCACCACGAACGATACGATACCCCTTGGTAAGACTGGTTGTCAGACTTTCGGTCTTATGAAAGATCCACGATTGACAGCCGGAACCAACGGCTTATCGTGCTTTAATAATAATATAATATAATATAATATTCCACAACTATCACACAACGCCATCCAGTCCCAAGCTAAGCAGAGCTTGTGTTATGGGTACTAGACAACTGATAAACATACTTATATATTTCTAAATACATAAATATTATAGATAAATTACACCCAGACACAGAACAAATGATCGTGCTCATTACACAAACATTTGTCCTGGGTGGGAATCGAACCCACGACCTCCGGCATAGCAGTCAGGGTCACTAACCACTAGACCAACAGGCCTGAGGCACGGAGGAGTCTCGGTATGTAAAGATGGTCACCCATCCATGGACTAACCCCGGCAAGCGTAGCTTAACCTGATGGATCGACCCGTGACTGTTATTACTTTAGCCACGAACTCCTAATTTATTATCACGTATGTATTCCTAATATAAAAAACTGGCCAAGAGCGAGTCGGACTCGCGCGCAAAGGGTTCCGAACAAATCATATTTTTTTCAGGTTTTTTTTAATTGTCTCCACCTTATAAGTTTTCCTGTAATCTGTAAGTAAAGAACTACTTTCTGTATTTTTTTCAATATGTTAGGCCCATTGTTTTCGGAGACAAGGGGGGGAGGGATGGTCATTTTTCATCTATTTTCTTAAATAACTTCAAAATTGGATTTTTTTTAATTATTAAACAAAATATATTCGAAACCCTCACAATGTGCCCTCTCCATTGATATGTCGCACGACACAGTTTGAAAAACTTTGATTTTTAATTTTTCGATTTTCATCCCAAAAGTGACCCCCATATTCCAAATTAATTTATTTAGGGTACACGTCCGTGTTTGGCACAGATATTCATGTGTGTACCAAATTTCAACTCTATCGGTCCAGCAGATTCGGAGCAAATTGGCTGTGACAGACGGACAGACAGACAGACACACGAGTGATCTTATATGGGTTCTGTTTTTTACAAGCTTATATTTGACTTCCAATGTATGTATGTAACTATGTTTGTTCGGGTGGAATCTTGCAACTCAAATTAGACCCACTTCCCGATGTCTGATTGGACTCCAATTTATACGGACTTTCGGAACCCTAAAAATACCAATATATTGATAAATCAAATTTTTTCTTTGATAATTATCATTTGGTACGGAACCCTAAATGTTCGAAGTCTGACAAGCACTTGACCGGTTTGTTTTAAACTATTTTTTTTTTCATAAGAAAACATGGCAAATTTATAAGAATTCACTAGACTACGTCGCACAGATAGATTTGCTCACACCGAGTCTCATATACGAAGCTCTTACATCACATCCAAGAAATATATATAAGTAATACTGATAGTTCAAAATGCCGGCATGCCTTTGTAGATTATACGACATTGCACTACGCTAGACGTTCGGAATTCCTTCGCTAAGCTTAACCTACCTTAAAGCGTGTGCTACCTTCGACATAGCTTCTCGACATAGCTTCTCAACATAGCTTCTCGACATAGCCCATCGACTTCTCTAGACAAGTCGTCGCGGCCCGAATATCAGACATAACTTCTAGCAAACAATCCCAAGAATTTCTTTATGAAACCAAAACATTCTCAAATTGTTTTCGAATTTGAATTTGAAACGGGTACTTTGTGATGTTTAATTTGTTATTTTATGAGATTCTTCGTTGGTTAAAAAGTTTTGTTTTTTAATTAATTAGTTTGAGGTGAAGTATTACCGTGCTGTCTATTGGATTTTGGAGAGGAAAGAAACTCACCCCGAGGATGATATTAAACGAATTAAAAGTACTTTACAAACAGACATATTTAGTTACTGTTCGAGTTGGTCTTTTCAAAAGTAAGTACGAGTATATATTCTAGGCACGTTGTCACTTGTCTTGTTAGTTTAAAAAATAAATAACCTCATCCCGTAAGTGTACCACTATAGGGCAGAGACCATATAGAACTAACAAGCATTAATCACCATACATTCTCACTGCCCGTGGCGATTTAGAACTGCTATAAGTACAGTTTTACTTGCCAGGTTATAACCCGTTTTGAACAACATTCGAACATTGTTCCTAAATATACAGTATATCCACCAAAATGAACATAACAAGATCCATTAAATATTAGTCCTATTGAGGTTTACCCCTTATGTATTTTAATTTGGCACCCGAAACTAGCCAAAACCGCATATTATTCATGCCTACTCTGACAGGGTTTTAACTATCCATTTTGCTAAATATATCTACAAAACTATACCTACTTTATAGCAGGGAATTAGAGAAGCTTATAGGCAATCTAAAAAGGAATAAATACTAGAAAGTTTTCGTTACACTAGAACCCTAGACACCTATCTTATCTGCCTGCTAAAGCAAGTTTAGCTATCGTAACGACTGACTACAGCACAACAACTAAAGATTCATAAGGATAACTAAAGATTCATAAGTGCTAGATAAGTACTTTGCAGACAATTTGCACATGACAGAATGAAGCAGCGTCTAACCGCAAAGATAACCACATGTCAACAAGAGTAACTGAGTAACTGCCGAGTAGTGCGTGTATCTCCGCACAGGCTTACGAGAGCCCCTGAGGCAGTGGCAGAGCGACTATCCGCAGCTGAATGCTAAAGAGGCTGCGACAATATATCTAATTGTGTCTCAGGCAACAGCCGCAGAGTCTCCGGAACGCGAAGCGAAAATCAATAGATACACGTCTTCGAGATGACTCTTCGCTACCATTCGTTTTTACGCTCATTTATAAATGTCCAATGTTTTATATAATGTAAGAGTTTGTTGACAGTGGGAGGGCTGCAACCTTATCAGGCGGCGCGCTATCGCCTCACGCCGACTCCGTGCCCCCTCCCCAGTCGATGCCCTACCACGCCCTCAGAGATCCTCGCGGATGCTGCGTCATGGACCACTTGTCATCTCAAGGACGAATATTAATTTTTTGGTGTGATAATTTTATTATGTAACGGACTTACCCGCGTGAGCGAGGTCCCGGTTTGGGCGCCATTTAGCGCGTGGTGGGAGCGCGAGTCTGTTATGGCACGTGCGGGCGCGGCGACGGGCGGCGCGCGACTGCCGCGGCACGGGGCGCGTGCGTGGCGCGCGCGGCGCATGTGCACAGCTACCCGCTATTTGTTTTGCTCTGCGACTCCGTATCGGGCTTTCGTTAAAAGCCGCAGAAAACGAGATTATTCTCTCGTATAGATACGGTACGCGTTGCGGAGCATTCCAATGAACGTCGGCTAAAGTTTTCTGAGATATTGTCAGCTTTTATTCACGTCGCTTGACATGAATTGCAATGGACATCGTGCGGATTTAAAAGCCGGGTAAACGTAAACAACCTCTTTACAGATAATAGAGAAAAATGTTTAACTGGATTTGTACAAATTCAAGGGGATATCATTTTTAATGAATTCGTAAGTCGCCTTATGCTATTCTTACGAAAACGAGTGTTGGAAGTAAAACCAGCTTGTATAGATAGGACTTTTCTTTCGTAGACAATAAAGGAAGATTTCTCACGAGTTCTGATGAAAATAGCACAGCTGTTAAGGTCTCCTGGAATTTGAATACATTAATGACTCATAGTTTTCTGGATTATTTTTGTACATTATGTATAGTACCTAAACGGTTTATAGAACATGTGTAGACTAAATAATAAGATGTTTACCCCCAGACTAATTTTGGTCAAATTTAATTAATATTCCATTAAACCAAACTGATATTTATTTATATTTCATCATGTCCAAAAAGCAACATAAAAATGAAAAGCTCTACGCTAAGAAATTACATTTTAAATGCTACGCGCATAAGCATCCACGACAACTGGCGTAGCTCGTAGCAGTCGTAGCAAACTTACTACGGCGTAGCCATGCGTAACTTGGGCCTACAGGGATGGTTTGACGCGCTACGAGTTTCGTAGGCACTTTTTATCATCGATGGATCATAAATTAACAATTTCAATAATATATGGTTTCTTTGCAAGACTGGAAGGTAGAGATGTTATGGATATGAAATTTCGGATCTGGATACGCATACGGATCTAAGAATAAAGTTATACCAGTTTCAGACACACTTACGAATATGAAGTTATTTCGAATTATCCGCTAGTTTAGAAGATTGCGTTACAAAATTTGCCATTTAACTAATCTAATATCCGAATTAGATTAGTTAAATGGCAAATTTTGTAACGCAATCTTTTCAGCCACTATTTGATTCATTTATATTTGTTTACTATTAATTACTATCGTCCCAGTCACCTCTAATTTTTAAAAAGTCTTTTATTGACAGTTGTTTTTTACACTTTTGTAAACCTCCTATTGAGGTTTTTGTTATTTTTGTTGATTATCCTTTTTAACCGACTAAAAAAGAAGAGGTTCTCAATTCGTCTGTATGTTTTTTTTTTAGTATAATTGTTACTCGATATCTCTGCCATTTGTGATTCGATTCTTTTTTTGTTTGGTAGGTAGGCATACTTCAAAGGTGGTCCTATATAAATTTTATCGAAATCGATTCAGCACTTTTATAAAAATCAACATAAACAAAAAATATGTATACACAGATGACGTTTTGGTTTTCTCCAAATGTTCAAATTCCATGTTATTGGGGTAATCCATTCGGGCATAACTTTAATATTTAGTACTTATATACAACGTTGATGTGACAGAGGGGCATTAAATTAAACTACGTATACTATACGTGTTTAGTATTAATTCGATACGGTATAAAAATAAAAATAATAATAAATGAGGTTTTTTTTTTTTCAAACAAACTAAATAGCTTACAATTCAGAGTAAAACGCAACCACCCTTTATACCATACTTTATACCCATTATCCTTGTTTGCATTGCCATCTTATAGCGAAAATGTACTTGTGACTTGCGTGAGAACGGCAACAACGCGTCGTATCGTAGGTTATACTCAGATTTATCGTTTTAAGGTGCATGACCTGTGCGTATAGACATAATCAGCTGTTAGGAAAGATACATCGTGTTCAAACGAGGCCAAAACTTAAAAAATCGTTTGTGACTAAACTACTGCTCCGATTTAATTGATTTTTGGTACAGAGCTTGAAAATAGTACCTAGTATAGGCAGTTTAAAGGAAAGCCCCTCTGTCGTATCAACTTTGTATATACTTATACTTCTAGGGTACAACAAGTGAAAAGTGAAAAATAAAAAACTTTTTCACAAAAAATACAACCGACTTCTAAAAATTACAAAATAACTTTATTTTCGGAAGTCGGTGTTAAATAACGAAGAAACAAAATATCAACACAAACTTCCGAAAATAAAGTTATTTTGTAACTTTTAGAAGTCGGTTGTATTTTTTGTAAAAAAGTTTTTTTTCAGTAACAACAGTTCTTCATACTTATCAATGTGTTTTGATTTAATATGAAGTTTCAGCGAAGTAGTTCCACCTCCTTTGCGTGGATAGTTTTTACCGCACTGTTTACATTTTGCAGAATCTGCATTAACTTGATCAGAAAATGTTCAAATTAAACTAGACTTAGGACGCATTTTGCCGAGATAATAACAATTTATTTAAATATTAACAAAACACTTATGATTTAAGTACTCGGAAATGTTAAGCTATAATGTATAGAAAGAAAGAAAGAAAAAGCATTTATTTGCCACAAATTAACGACATACACAACAATATGATTTTCACCACTAATCACTAATTAGTTATGGATAAGCAAGAATGCAGGGGACGCGACTTTTTTTTTTTTTTTGGGGGGGGTGGGAAATCATTCAATGACTTCTCCCGCTCTGGGTGGAGCGCGACTGGCTTCTGTGTTGGGCAAAAACAAAAAGCTGTCATAGCATGTATAATTTAGACTCCGCGCCTATCCGAAATTATTCGAAACTTTTATATCGGTTTCGGTTACGGTAACGGATAAATTTTTATTTCGGATATCTGACAGTTTCGGTTACGGTTACGGAGCTCCATAAATTCCCTACAGGAAAGGTTATAGTGAGTTAGATTTTTAAGTAAATGTTTTCAGTACTTAAGTAATTTATTTTCATTTGGAGGTGATAAATGATAAATGATAAATGATGTTTATTCAGTAAATAGGTTACAAGGAACACTTTTACACGTCAATGTTTTTTTGTCAGTTTAAGCTAGATGAGGCCGGTGTTTCCTAGCTGACTACCCTGAGAAGAAACACCGAAACAAACTCAGAGGTCAAAGTCTCTTTTAGTGTTCAAATCCATACAATGTGGACTGGTTAGATCCTATGAGAACCATGTACGTTTATGTCTGGGATGAGCTTTATGAAGAAAGCAACACACGAATTCGAGTGGACCTGTCCAGACAGTGCAAGCATTTGTCAGTCATCGCGAAGCTCAACTCAGAACTCTGAGGTGCTCAACGAACCGACGAACAATACCAAAGTAAGGACATTTGAGTAGGCCGCAAAAAATACTCAAACTGCCAGACAATCATAAAATCTACATGAATATAACGACATACATAGTTCTCGCATTCACATTATTCTATATGAGGACCATGCAGCTTAGTGTCTGTAGTGGTCTTTTGAAGAAAGAACCAAACATATTTGAGTGGACCTGTCCAGTCAGTGCAAGCATTTGTCAATAGTCGAATAGCTCAACTTAAAAACCACTAAGGAGCTCAATGACATGACGAACAATACCAAAGAAAAGACATTTGGGTAGGCCGCAAAAGTACTCAAACTGTCAGACAACGTTGAAAATTACTGTAAAAAGGAGGAGAAAATAATAATAATAACCCACATAGTCCTCACATTTACAATAATTAAGTAATCAAAAAAAAATAAAAATATAATACTTTACAAAGTAAATATTTGTGTCAAACAAAATAGTAATCATAATATGTCAATCAAAAAATAAAAATAAATATAATACTTAACAAAGTATTCAAGTCAAAAAAAATAATAATTATAAAATGTCAATAAAAAAATAAAATAAAAAATATAATACAATACTATACAAGTATTCATGTCAAAAACGAATATTAAAAAAAAATTTTCATCAGTAAGTAGTACATATGAAAACAATGGCTCATGTATATCATTGAAGCAGCTCAATCCCACGCCTTTTTGTCCTCAAGAAAGTCATTAATTTTGTAAAAAGCTTTCTGGCATAGCTTACGTTTAATAAATGATTTAAATTTATTTATGCTTAGTTCTTGAATTTGGCTAGGAAGTTTAGGGTGGTTAGTGTAACGGAGTAAGAAATTAGAATGGGATCAAGTGGGTCAAGCAAACTACGGTCCATGCACGGTTTGTTTAGGAGTCCTCATCAACACAAATAAGTCATTAAAATTTTTAAAAACCGTGAAAAAAATCGTGATTATTATAGCATTTTTCTCTTGTACGCTAATTTTAGCTATTATTTTAGTTATGATTGGTTTGATTGTAAGTATATAATTATTATATCAATTAAACCATGAAAAATTTCTTGAGCATTTTGTACCGTCTGCGAAGACCCGTAAGTTGTTATTAGTGTATACGCTCATGGCCGGTGTGTACTTTTATGCGAAAAAGAATAAAATTAAAAGTCAAAATCAAAAGTTATTTATTCAAACTAGGCTAAGAGCCAGCACTTTTTGAACGTCAAAGTTCTACATAAAGACATTTGACTAGACTTCCTAGTGTTTTAGCTGTGAAGAAGAAGTGGTGCAACAAACTCCCCAGTAACACATCTGTCTGTTAAGTTTGAAGAACTTAAATCCAAATAATAGAGCAATCTTAACATTTGTATGTAACATATGTAAAACAGGAAAACAAAGATATGTTAACATATGTGTGATATGTCATCCGCCACTTGTTAGCTAGCACACTCCATTATGCCATCAAAAACGGAATAAAAAGAAAAACTCAAGCAAAAACACTAAACCAAATTAAATAAGCCTGGTGTGCCTGCTTACACTTGCAACGGTAGAATCTATCAAAGGGCTATAAGCTGTAAACAAAATTAGTAAACAATTATTATATGAACTCACATAATCTGTCATAAGCTAATTATGGAGAAAGAACATCAAGTGTGTGTGTATGTGTCTTGCATTCAACATAGCGAGCAACTATTCTTATCATCTAAATAGTCGTTGATGGAATCCTGGGCCTTCGAACAGAGACTAAATTTAACTTTAGTTTTAAATGAATTAAAAGGCAGGTCAAGAAAAGAAAGCGGTAGCTTATTGTAAAAGCGGATACCGAGACCCAAAAACGAGCCATGAACCTTACGAAGACGGTGGGAAGGAGCATGTATCCTAAAAGCATTTATTGCTGGCATTTGGTTGGGCCAACATTGACTGCTATAATTTTATTGTTAGCCCAACAATAAATGCTATTAGGGTGGTATATGCTTGTTTCTGATGTTAAAATTGTGAATATTTCACTGGTCTTGGTGTAAAATGTAGATATATTGTGTGTAATGTACAATATGTTTGCAAAAATGAATTGAGATGCCACCGTGAGTATTCCATTCTCTTTGAAAATTTCTTTTAAGGTAACTCTTGACACAAGTCTGTATATTGCTCGTACGCACGTTTTTGTAAAATAAATATATTTTGTACGTCCGCAGCTTTACTCCACAAAAGAATACCGTAAGACATATCACTATGGAAATAACTAAAAAACTTTTTTACAAAAAAAACAACCAACTTCCAAAAAAAATGCACTAAAAATTTAAAAATAACTTTAATTTCGGAAGTCGGTGTTTGTATTTTATTTCTTCGATATTTGACACCGACTGCCGAAATTAAAGTTATTTTTAAATTTTTAGTGTATTTTTTTTTGGAAGTCGGTTGTTTTTTTTTTTGTAAAAAAGTTTTTATTTTTCGCTTTTTAGTTGTTACATTCCAGAACTAAAAACCCCAATAGCATGGAACGTGGAATTTAAACATTTGGAGTACACAAAAACGTCATCAAGATCTGCGATTTTTCGTTTTTGTTCAGTTTCTTAAAAAGCGCTAAAGCAATTTCAATAAAATTTATATGGGACGACCTCGGGAGTATATTCTTTCGGATAAAAAAAGAATTTTGAAAATCGGTCCACAACTGACGGAGAAATGCGAGGCCATAAGTAAAAAAAAAAAAAAAAAAAAAACATACAGTCGAACATAGAACCTCCTCCTTTTTCGAAAGTCGGTTAAAAATAGACTAACCGTGCTGTGTCAACGTCAGTATATTGTCTAAGAGCTGAGCCTTCCCGATAGGCTTGATATACATGGGCCCCATTGAAGTCTGGAATCAACACTTATACCCATAAAAACTGCCGAGTCCACAGTTTCAAGCACTTCTGTACTTAAGATGACATGAAAAATGAAGTTTTTTCATAAGATATTAAACAATCGAAAATATTCAAGTACCGTACTGCCCGCACTAGGGTAAGCCTAGAAGATCCTTATAAGATTTTTACTCACGAGCAACTTTTAGTAAGCTAAACCACCACATTCGTATTGCTATAAAAAAATCGCGCTCATGCGCCCCAAGACAGTTTCCGCGTCGTGTAACTGTATTCTGGCTTTTGAAGCTTCTGATCGTAAACTAACTTTTTTTCTAACTGTATTATTCTGGCCTTTGAAGCTTCTGATCGTAAACTAAATTTCTTTGTAACTGTATTATTCTGGCCTTTCAAGCTTCTGTTCGTAAACTAACTTTCTTTGTAACTGTATTATTCTGGCCTCTGAAGCTTCTGATCGTATACTAACTTTTTTCTAACTGTATTATTCTGGCCTTTAAAGCTTCTGATCGTAAACTATTTTTTTTTCTAACTGTATTATTCTGGCCTTTGAAGCTTCTGATCGTAAACTAAATTTCCTTGTAACTGTATTATTCTGGCCTTTGAAGCTTCTGATCGTAAACTAAATTTCTTTGTAACTGTATTATTCTGGCCTTTCAAGCTTCTGTTCGTAAACTAACTTTCTTTGTAACTGTATTATTCTGGCCTCTGAAGCTTCTGATCGTATACTAACTTTTTTCTAACTGTATTATTCTGGCCTTTAAAGCTTCTGATCGTAAACTATTTTTTTTTCTAACTGTATTATTCTGGCCTTTGAAGCTTCTGATAGTAAATTAGCTTTTTGAAACTGTACCATTCTGGCCTTTGAAATTTGTGATCGTAAACTAGCTTTTTTGTAACTGTTTTGTTCTGGCCTTTGAAGCTTCTGATCGTAAACTAACTTTTTTTATAACTGTATTGTTCTGGCCTTTGAAGCTTCTGATCGTAAACTAGTTGTTTTTATAACTTTACCATTCTTGCCTTTGAAGCTTTTGATCGTAAACTAGCTTTTTGTAACTGAACCGTTTGCCTTTGGAGCTTCTTCTGGGATCGTAAACGTACCCTGTCTCGTATGAACCAAACAGTTTTCTTTGCTTATGATATTCAGTAGTAGTGTACTTAATTTTCTATCAGGAAAAAAAATCTTAATCGATTCAATTGGTACTTCCTCAAAATTAGCTCACCGCAGCTCTCGCACAGGCAACTGAAGGAACACTGGTAGGTTTTAGTCAATAAGAGTCTGAAACGCCCTCCCGCCCCACCCAGAGCGGCAGAAGTTATTTGATGACTTTACACCCATTAATTATTTTTTTACATCTGGACAAAGCCTCCTTGTCGCGTTTCCACACACGTCTATCTTCTGTCATTACATAAAGTTGATCTCTCCAATTTTGTCTTGCTCCACAGCGATTTCGCAACACATTTAATGATCCCAATAAGTGGTGGTTTTTTGATATCCGGCCCAATCCCACTTTAGAGTTATTCCTCTTTGTGTGGTGCTCTTTATAATATTCGTTTAGATTAGAAAACAAAATACATTGTATTTTGATTCTGGCCCCCAAAACAATCTGTTCCTCTAGCCCTCGGTGAAAAACGTTTGTCTACCGCTGATCTATAACCTTTTAACACTTGAAACTATATAGTTATTAACACCACCACGTCGAAAACCATTAATTAACCCGTCTTCTTCTGACACCCTTTAATTTACTGTCCACCTACTGATACAGGGAAGTTATTTTAAGCACGAAAAACTTCGTCACGTAGTAATACGAGTGCTTTTCCCAATTCTGGAGGTCGCGCCATATTGCTGGTCACGTAACCAGGTACACACGATGAAAAACCAACCTATCCACATTCTGTCTAACCTGACATGTCATAGTTCGCCAAGCCTATACAATACGAGGTCAAGTTAAACTGGAAAGTTTAGCTTGTTAAGTGGTTCTCTGTACCCACCCTTTTACTGAGTCGTACGTGATAAATGTATCAAATGTCAGACCCTACGCCGTATGGGCGTATGAAAGTTAACTCATATTTTCTGGCGTCGTAAATCTGAGTCTGTTTTGAGATGTTCGTTATTGGTGTGATATATAGTACATTTTGATGTAAGCGGCCAAAGTATCATTGCAACCGAGGAGGAATAAACGCCCCAGCCGAAGGCAAGGCAGTTGTGGAGCTGAGAAACCGTAATGACAACTGCCCACGTGATTCAAACGACGTTTTTCAACTCACTTACTCAAACATAAGTAAAACTTAATAAACATACCTACCTGATATTTAAAAAAACTTTTTTACAAAAAATAGAAACGAATGCAAAAGAACTTTAATTTGATTTGATTGAAGACACGGTTGGCACAGTGGTGGAGCGTTCGGCTGCTGCGCTGCGTGTCGCGGGTTCGATCCCCGCACGGAACAAATATTTGTATGGCCTACAGATAGTTGTTCCGGGTCTGGGTGTCTTGTGTATGTGAGTATACATTTTGTGAACGAACCCACGATACAGGAGTAATTCCTAGAGTGGAGCAACATTTATAAAAAAAAAAATAATAAATAAATAAATAAAAAAAATAAAAAAATTCAGAAGTCGGTGTCAAAAAACGAAGAAACACAACCAGAAACACTGAGTTACGAAATTAAAGTTATTTTGCACTTAATATTGTTTTCTTTTTTTGGAAGTCGGTTCAATTTTTTGTAAAAAAGTTTTTATTTTTCACTTTTTAGTTGTTAATGTAATGTGGAATCCCATTAAATTGTATTTGCAATCACGGTTGATTTGCTGTAATTTTTTGAAGAGTTCCGTTGTCTGTCTCCGAAACTCATCGTCAGATCTACCTATATGAAATTTCAATGGGACCATTTCGGAATAAACGCCTTTCGAACAAAAAAAATAATTTTGCAAATCCATATAATTATGACGAAGTTATGGCCGAACATAAAATATATATATATAAACATCCGAATTGATAACCTACTCCTTTTTGAAGTCGGTTAAAAACAAATTATTGTGAGAAATAGCTCGTGGATTGTTGTTTATGCACCTTGGTGGAGGCTGCCGGGCAAACAGTGGCGGCTGTTGCGCGACCAGCCTGATACAATAAAATATAAAAGCCTTTTATTTCACACCTAATAATTAACTATAACGTTTTTTTGACATATTCATTTTTTTTACATATTAATTTTTTATTTACGTATTATTATTTTTTTTGTTTTGTGAAGTTATATTATACAAATAATTATAAATTAATCAATAGATTTACTTAAATGTGAAAACGAAAATAATCATACATTCTAATATACATTTTTAAAAAATTTAAATTATTTTATTTATAAATTATTATTATTGTAATATTGTTATTGAATTACTTTGAATTGATTCGGTTTTTTTTTTTTTTGATTAGCGTGAACCCGTGATTTGAGAGTAAAGGCCTCCTCCAAAGATACCCAGTATTCTCTATCTGTGGCGTTTTCTTTCCACAGTTTACCAGAACGTCCCTTCAATGTCGTCAGCCCATCTGCTTCTAGGTCTTCCTCTTTTTCTATTTTACCAGCCTGATACAAATAAATGTAATAAATTGTGGCACGCTGGTCGTCGCACTTTGCCGCACTAATGCGAAATACACCACATTGCAAGCCTAAAAGCGGTAGGTTAGGAGCGGGTTTTCGAAAAAGTGTGTTGAAAAGTTATTGTTAGTTGTGTTGTCTAGTTGGCCGTGTCGAAAAAACGTTTATTAGTAATTTACCTACCTAACTCTTTTTATTAGGGTTCCGTACCCGAAGGGTCCAAACGGAACCCTATTACTGTCACTCACGTGATGGCCGTATGTCTGCTCGTCGTCTGTCACACAGGTTTTATAGCCAAACGGTTGGAGCTAAAATCTTCTCACATTATAAGCATCAGGTTGACCCAAAGCCATAAAAATTGTCAAAAATACATTTGGTACGGAACCCTAAATGTGCGAAGTCCGACACGCACTTGGCCGGTTTTTTAGGGTTCCGTACCCGAAGGGTTCAAACGGAGCCCTATCGTTGTCACTCATGTGTCCGTCTGTCTGTCTGTCCGTCGCGTGTCACACAGGTTTTACAGCCAAACGGTTGGAGCTACAGTCTTCAAATTTTCACAGTATAAGCATCTTGTTGACCCAAAGCCATATAAATGGTCAAAAATAAATTAAAATACATTTGGTACCGAACCCTAAATGTGCAAAATCCGACACGCACTTGGCCGTTTTTTTTTTATTAGACATTGGTTTACTCTTGACTCTAGTCTAGGTCATAGGTGACAGAGACAGAGTCGACGATGGAGCGGGCTTACCCAGAAGAAGCCTGTTCACTCTAACTTTGAAGAGATTAGGGTTATATGCATCATCGCTGGGCACTCAGGCAGGGAAGGGACAGGGGTGGGTTTTAGTCAGTAAGAGTCTGAAACGCCTGCCCGCTTCACCCAGAGCTGGAGAAGTCATTGGCCGATTTCTCAACACACAAAAAAAGGGGTTATATGCATTCGGAAACACAGACGCAGGTAGAGAGTTCCACTCCTTTTCCTCACCGTTTTTGCCCCACTCCTGGGCAAAGGCCTCCCTCCACTCCTTCCACCTTTCGCGAGGCCGAATGTAACTACCTCTGGAATACCGGAAGGCCCCTTGAGTGCCGCGAATATTAATTTTCTATTGTGTCTGTTGTCCGATACCGGACAGCATCAGTGCCGGATTGAGGACACGGTGAAGCATACGGTGGAGGTCTGCCCCGCTTGGGCGGAGCACCGCCGTGTCCTCGTGGATGCGATAGGCGGCAGCGACCTCGCGCGCTCTGCCCTGGTTCAGGCCATGGTACGGAGCGAGAGGGAATAGGAAGCCGTCTCCTCCTTCTGCGAAGCAGTAATGCTCGCGAAGGCGAAGGTGGGACGCGTGAGGGAGACTCAACAACGGAGTCACCCTCACGCCCTCAGCAGCAGCTGCCTCAGGAGACAGAGATTCCTGCCCGGGGGTTGAGGATAAATTCGAAACAGAGTTACCTCGCCCCGGGCAC
Source organism: Polia nebulosa (assembly GCA_951329385.1). Taxonomy (NCBI): domain Eukaryota; kingdom Metazoa; phylum Arthropoda; class Insecta; order Lepidoptera; family Noctuidae; genus Polia; species Polia nebulosa. The sequence continues at coordinate 5,986,128 of OX589603.1, forward strand.
TAAGGGCAGGCAGGAACAGGGGTGGGTTTTAGTCAGTAAGAGTCTGACACGCCCTTCCGCTTTTTTTTTTGTAGGGTTTGAAATCATCCAATGACTTCTCCCGCTCTGGTTGGAGCTCCCGGGCGTGTCAGACTCTTACTGAATAAAACCCACCCCTGTTCCTTCCCTGCCTGAGTGCCCAGGGGTGCGGTAACTCATTTTCAGAATTTATCCGCTACCCCTAGGCATGCAGGCACCGGCCACGATGGGCCCCGTCAGTGGTGGCTGACTACATCTCTTTGAGGCGCGCGTGGAACACTACGTGCCGTTGACTCACGGGCCTGGTGCTGATCGGACGGCGAGCTACCCACTGCTCGCCGTCCGCAGGCCCGGGTCTACGGTGGCCGGAAATCGTCTCGCAACGTCCTACGCCTAGTACGCCCAGTACCTCTCCGTAACATTCTCTGTGTCCAGGAAACGCACCGCATTACCGAACATCTAAGGCCACATATCCCCGGAGTGAGTCTTGCATTAGAGATACCTCACGCACAATACGGCAGCGCTATTTTTGTTAAACCCAGTATAATTGTTCTGACTGCAACCTTGAGCAATGAAGATTCAATAGAAATTCTGGCAGTGGATTTAGGCACTTGCTCAATCACATCAGTTTATAAACCCACTAATCAGCCTTTTGAGTTCCATAAAACACCAAACTTAAACAGCCGACAAACGAAAATAGTCGTTGGCGGCTATACCGTGAAACTAACGTGGACGATGCACTAACTTGAGCAGTGGTGGAACAGTGGTAATGGCCGCGACTTACAAGTTATAGGTCGTGAGTTCAAACCCAGGCAGGCGCTTTACTTTGTGTAAATTATTTCATCACCACTGCTCTCAAAACTGTGAAAAAACATCGTGAGGAAACCGGCATGTCCTGGAACCAAAAATTCGAAGACATGTGTCATCCACCAACTGGCATTGGGCCCGCGTGGTGGATTACGGCCCACACCCTCTCACAGAGATAAGGCCTGTGCCCCAGTAGTGGGGACATTAAAAGGCTGTTGATGATGATGATGATGAACGTGGACGGTAACTTAGTCGAGGAATGGGCTGATGCCTCCGAACTATCCCTAGTGCACGATGCCAAACAACCTGCATCTTTCAATAGTCGACGTTGGAAAAGTAGTTACAACCCAGATCTAATCTTTGTCAGTACCAATAAATTATTTGTGTTTTAAACTGGTTTGCCAACCAATCCCCAACACACAACATAGACCCATCACGTGTGAAGTTAGAGCGACAATTAAACCTCGGCAGGTTCCTTTTAAATAGCGTTTTAACTTGTCAAAAGCAAACTGGGAGAAGTTCAATGATGATGTATATCTTTGCTCTGTCACATGTATAAGCTTTTTGAGAGATTGCTGTTAAACCGCCTTACAGCAGAAATTGACGATGCACTAATTCCTGAGCAAGCTGGCTTTAGAACTGGCAAATCTTGGTCTAGCCAGGTCCTCCGACTGACAGAATATATAGAGGATGGGTAATAAAATCTCTAGTGTCGTAATTGTTGACCTTTCCGTAGCTTATAACAACATTAACATCAAAAGACTACTTGGTAAAGTTAGCACCCTTACAAACGATCAGGGTTTTGTGCTCATATTGAACGAACTCCTACACAACCGCCGCTTCCAGGTATACTTCCAATCCACCAAGAGCAGATGGCGTCGGCAAAAGAACGGTCTCCCTCAGGGCAGTGTGTTGGCGCCGACGCTTTTTAACATCTACACCAACGACCAGCCTATCACCGAACACACAGAGCGATTCCTTTACGCAGATGACTTGGCCCTAGCGATACAAGCACCGACTAATGACGTGGAGCATGAACTAACAGTGGCACTCGATTTACTGGGCGAGTATTACGAACAAAATGCTCTTCGGCCCAACCCGTCCAAAACGCAATCGTGCGCGTTCCATCCATTTCACTCAACATCACGTGGCAAGGAATTAAATCGAACACAGCCCAAACCCAAAATATCTAGGTGTGACGTTTAGATATGGCCTAACATTTAAGTTATACTGTTTCAAGACAAAGCAGAAGGTTGCAACCCGGTATAACTTGCTACGACGCCTCATTTCCACCTACTGGGCTGCGGCACCTGATGTTCTCCGCACAACTGGTATGCCTCTATGCCTCTCTGCAGGTGAATTTGCGTGTCCAGTGTGACACCGATCCACTCACGCCAAGCATGTAGACACTGCCTTAAATGAGACTTGTCGGATAACATCGGGCTGCTTAAAACCGACTCCATTCAACAAAATCTACCCGCTAGCAAGTATCGCACCACCTGCCATATGAAGGGATGTCGCATGCGCGCTGGAAAAAAAGAACCAGGAATCCGATTCCAGCATCCCCTCTACGACCATTCAACAACATGGTTTACCAGCAAATTGGACATCACTTTTGAAGGTATGAATAGGCCACAATTTTGGATTCCGTGGCCATCTGAAGCGGAGTCCCCACCTACACGCGCGCGCGTTTGCCTACTACTTTGGATACGAAACATTTTGAGACCTGTTTTAACACAAACGTGACGTTGGATTCTTTAATATTTATTTTCTACGCTAAGCTACGATTTTTTATTCAATGAGGGCGCCACTTGGCCACTTATGCTAAGTTGATGAAATTGTGTATTTCTATCATTTGTTGGTGAAAACTTGAAAATATAGAAGGTCGTAAGTCAAACTAATACGTCAAACTAATACGTTGTGAGAATTCTTATCGACTTTTGCTGGCGTCTGTACATTCCAAGGCGTAGATCTCAACTTCGAATCAATTGAAATTCGATTTAAATTCTATTCAAATTCTATTCAAATTCTATTCAAATTCTATTCAAATTCTATTCAAATTCTATTCAAATTCTATTCAAATTCTATTCAAATTCTATTCAAATTCTATTCAAATTCTATTCAAATTCTATTCAAATTCTATTCAAATTCTATTCAAATTCTATTCAAATTCTATTCAAATTCTATTCAAATTCTATTCAAATTCTATTCAAATTCTATTCAAATTCTATTCAAATTCTATTCAAATTCTATTCAAATTCTATTCAAATTCTATTCAAATTCTATTCAAATTCTATTCAAATTCTATTCAAATTCTATTCAAATTCGATTCAATTTCGATTCAATTTCGATTCAATTTCGATTCAATTTCGATTCAATTTCGATTCAATTTCGATTCAATTTCGATTCAATTTCGATTCAATTTCGATTCAAACACAATTCAATTTCGATTCAAATTCGATTCAAATTCAATTCAATTTCGATTCAAACACAATTCAATTTCGATTCAATTTCGATTCAAATTCGATTCAAATTCGATTCAAATTCGATTCAAATTCGATTCAAATTCGATTCAAATTCGATTCAAATTCGATTCAAATTCGATTCAAATTCGATTCAAATTCGATACAAATTCGATTCAAATTCGATTCAAATTAGATTCAAATTCGATTCAATTTCGATTCAATTTCGATTCAATTTCGATTCAATTTCGATTCAATTTCGATTCAATTTCGATTCAATTTCGATTCAATTTCGATTCAAATTCGATTCAAGTTCAATTCAATTTCGATTCAAATTCAATTCAAATTCGATTCAAATTCAATTCAAATTCGATTCAAATTCAATTCAAATTCGATTCAAATCATTTATTTCAAATAAATCATTTACAGGCACTTTTGAATTGTCAATAAGTCGGTCAGTCAGAAAGATGACGCTAATTGTACATTCCTAGGCGTAGATCTCTGTGGAGAAGAACGTGCAAGAAACTCCATGGACACTCTTTAAAATCATGTTATGTATAAAAATCCTGGTTACGGTGGTCTTGTTGTTTCTAATATATGAGAACAATGTTAAATAAACAATTCATAAACAAAAACAAAAAAACTAGAGAGGTGTCAAGGGACACCCGGATGGAACGAAGTTCCTTTCGATTAGTTAGTGTAGGAATTATAATATCAGCTCAGCTCAGCTCAGCTCAGCTCAGCTCAGCTCAGCTCAGCTCAGCTCAGCTATTTAGCAATAACAACAACTATAACAAAAGTAATTGTAATAAAATTTTATTTTTTTTAATAATGCTTGATCTGCTTGCAAACTTTGTACCTACCCACCAAAAATACAAGAAGTTTTTATTAGATTGCTTTTCCAACACAATCTTTTTGGATGGACAGCCTCATTAGTGTCGTGACAACTTTTCGTAAGAATTTTTTCCGTCTAGCCCCCTTTCACAACGCGCGATAAGGAACTTCGTTCCAAAAAAAAAGTCGCAAGAGTTTTATGAGAACAATACAAGCAATCCAGGACAGCACACCTAAGGAGAGGAGATAGAGGAGGGGAGGAATTTATCATTATATTTTCATTAATATTATTTAATAATTTGTATGCCCAAGTGGCTGATCATGGAATGAACATTATTAAGCATATAATTATGTAATGAACACCCATATATAACCCATGTATCACAAATAAACGATTTGATTTGATTTGATTTGAGGGGTAAGCAGTGATAAGAGCGGTGCCCGCCACCACGTGACTTTCTTGGACCCAAGGAACACCAGCCTCCCGGTCGTGATTTGCAGTGGCCTATTTGGAAAGCGCTGAATCGATTGCGTACCCAAGTAGGCCGTTGCAAGTATATTTTAGCTAAATGGTGGATAATTGATCCCCCAAATACCCAGTGCGAGTGCGGTGCTCCTGCTCAGACTATGACCCGTTTATTGGAGTGCCCAAAATGCCCATTCATCTGTACCCTGGAAGACCTGAGTAAAGCTTCCAGCGAAGCAATAATTGTGGCCACCTACTTGGCCAAAACAGTATGATTGTATATAAACAATGTACCACTGAAACTGGACGAAACGAAAAAAAGATGATAAACTCAGATGCTAAACTATGATGAAAATAATTTATTGAATTAAACCCGCTGTGACGCATGCCCCTGGTGAACAATAAAGGGCACAGTATGGACATAGCTAATGAGAAACATTGCGGTACTAAACCCAGTATATTAAAGTAGTCTTTGTTACATGTCGACTGACGTCTTTCTGAACTCTGTTTTTTATATAATAACTTTTTTAGTCTTATTTTACTACTGGCAATTAACAAAGAATTGTCATTTGTCATTATATTTTGAAGTTTGGCAACATTGAGAGGTTCTTCCAGAATCAAATAGTGTGACGGGCGATTATTTTATGAATTTTGTGATAAATTTCTATTAAAAATGTCGACACTCGCTCAAGCTTTATCCGTCGCAGGGACCAGATCATCAGGGGCGTCAGTCAGAAGTCAAAATGGTAATGTTCATACGATATTTCACGTCTATTCACATGAGGTTTTTGTACTCCGGTAGATCACATGCATCGCGACTTATGGTTACATTTTTGTAAATATCTCGGTAAAGAGATGAAAATGTGACAAAAAGTGAGTGTGATATGCTATCTAGTCATGGAAACTACTATTTGAGTGGAACTTAGGATACTTTTAGCAATATTTTTGTTGTACTAAAATAACCTATGCTGTATTGAGTGGTTGAGTGGGGAGACAATGAGAATTCTGATGATGATGAATTGATTTACAGTAATGGCAGCGGCAGCTATAGCCAACATTGTAAAGAGTTCGCTGGGGCCCGTGGGACTTGATAAAATGTTGGTTGATGACATTGGAGATGTAACAGTCACAAATGATGGTGCCACCATTCTCAAGTAAGTTCCAAAACTACACTTAAAAAAAAAAAAATACTTCACCTGTTGCAAGTGTAATTGTTAACATTACAAACATTATTTTCCTTCACAAATATCAGTAAACAGTATGTTCAACTCATAAACCGCTTTTTTTTTACATTCAAAATTGAAATTACTTCCATACCAGACCAATACCATACCACCATAATTTTTCAAGAATCTCCAATAAAATATCAAATGTTCTTAGGATGTTGGAGGTGGAGCACCCTGCTGCTAAAGTATTGGTAGAACTGGCACAGTTGCAAGATGAGGAGGTTGGAGACGGCACCACGTCCGTTGTGATTATTGCTGCTGAACTTTTGAAGGTAATTAAGTCCATCTGTTACTCTGACAACCATGTAAACAATCAAAAATCAATGTGCATACACCATTTACAACTTTATATTTTTTGCTAATAAGTAAGACTGATATTTAATTTTTCGAATATTTAACGCCATAATGCATGATATTTATTTATTTATGAGCAAAAAATATATGTTGTATAGAGAAATAAATAAAAAGACCATGTATTTTTATTCTAATTTAATAGTTTTGATATTTCCCATACAGTAATTGAGGTACCTACTTCTCACCCGAAATATCTTTTGTGATGGAATTGGGCACTAACTATATTTTCACTAATTTTCAAATCACAGTTGCGTCATGCACAGGTCAAAATGTATTCGGCTAACTTGTAACTAATTTTTTGTTAAAAAAGCATGCACAGAATTGGCATTGTTAGTATTTCTTATGAAATGAAAGAGTATGTACCAGTTATAACAACAATTTTTTTGTAATAAAATTGGGAATAACTACCGAAGAACATTATCAATCTTAATTGGACAAAAAGTTAAGAAAATTCAATAAAAGGTTATGTTCTACAACAATAGATTTTAAATCAAATGAGAATAACCTTAAATTCAAAATATTTTAATCAGCTTGCTAAAACTTATTTTCAACAACTGTAATGAAAACTAATTTTACTGTTTTTTTGTTTCCTGTTAGAATGCAGATGAGCTAGTGAAGAACAAGATCCACCCTACAAGTATTATCTCTGGTTACCGTCTAGCGTGCAAGGAGGCTGTCAAGTATGTGCAGGACAACCTCACAGTCACTGTGGAGTCACTCGGCAGGGCATCCATAGTCAATGCCGCCAAGACCACCATGTCTTCTAAACTTATTGGAGCGTATCCTTTTCAATAACAAAAATTGAACGTTTAGGAATTATTGTTGATTCTATTGAAGTTCTGATTTCTCTGAAATTATTGTAAGAAATAATACTACTGTAGAACAAAAAGTAACTTTCTACCATTGTAAATGAATCATTCAGTGTCATTTGTGATATCATTTTGCATTACTAAAATAATGATTCAGCAAAAAAATTAATGTGATTGATACAGACTGTTTATGATGACTATAAAACTGATAGTCGTAACATGACTGTCCAAATTTTAAAAACAATAACACAACCTTAACACTAACCACAGTGATGCAGATTTCTTCTCCGAAATGGTTGTGGATGCAGCACAGGCTATCAAAGTGACAGACTACAAAGGAATTGCTCAATACCCTATTAAGGCTGTTAACATCTTGAAGGCCCATGGTAAAAGTGCTCGAGAGAGTGTGCTGATCAAGGGTTATGCCCTCAACTGCACCGTGGCTTCCCAAGCCATGCCCAAGAAGATTTTGAACGCAAAGATTGCTTGCCTCGATTTCTCGCTACAGAAGACTAAAATGAAGATGGGTGTTCAGGTAAACTAGGACAATTTAATTCATAGTAAAACAATTGCATACAATAAAATTTTGAGTGTTTAAAATCTAATGCAAAAGGTATCATTTTAGTACATTTTTTTTTTGTAAATAAATGTCGTTCTTTCCATGTATTACTATGTAGCTGTAGAAGGCAGTGTTAAAAGCTATGAATAAGGCATACTGTAAAAAATATTCTGTCTTTGTAACTATTTCACACTGGTGTGGTTTCTTTGTGACACTCCCATGAGGTCCGAGTACTAACTCAATCTAACAATTACAGGTCCTGGTAAGCGACCCAGAAAAGCTAGAAGCTATTCGCGCCCGTGAATTGGACATCACCAAGGAGCGTCTACAGAAGATTCTCTCAACCGGAGTCAACGTGATCTTATGCTCAGGTGGTATTGACGACCTGTGTCTAAAGTACTTCGTTGAAAACGGCGCCATGGGTGTTAGGCGGTGCAAAAAAGCTGATCTGAAGAGGATTGCTAAGGCTACTGGCGCAGCATTCTTGACTTCCCTGACTAACATGGAGGGAGAGGAAGTGTTTGAGGCTAGCATGATTGGAGAAGCGGCTGAAGTTGTACAGGAACAGATCTGTGATGACCAGCTTATTCTTATCAAAGGGTAAGTGTAGATACTTTATATTGTAACTCTGTTGCACGTCTAGTTAGCAGACACAATAGATTTTTAATTGTTTATGGCCCATACGCTGTCCGCCAGACAGAGGTTAATAGCGACCCGCCCTGGCTACGGACCTATACAAATTATACACAAACCTTTCTCGTTTATCACCCTTTTTTATAGTGAAAACCACATTAAAATATGTTGCGTAGTTTTGGAGGAGTTCGCGAAGAAACAAACAAAGTAACTTTGATTTATACTATGTTTGGTCATGTTGAATTCATTCATTTGAGTGATTGTAGTAAATTTTGTATTTGCGAGATTGACATGCTATTTTTGACACATTTTCCTACATTAGCAGTTTGATGTCTCAGAATTGTCCCTTATACACCTCTGCCCACTCTTTGGGGGAATTGAAACGTAATTTTATGTTAATTATTCCTCTATTATATTAATTTTTGCTATTATTCTTTCTCTTATTTCTCTTTTTTCCTGTTCTCCAGCCCCGTAGCCCGCACCGCAGCGTCCATCATCCTGCGCGGCCCCACAGACGCGTACTGTGACGAGATGGAGCGCTCCGCACACGACGCGCTGTGCGCCGTGCGCCGCGTGCTGGAGTCGGGCCGCCTGGCGCCCGGCGGCGGCGCCGTGGAGGCTGCGCTGTCCATATACTTGGAGAACTTCGCTACCACGCTCGTGAGTTCTAACACAACACTATTATCAAGGCCGAGTTGGGAGAAATAAGGAAAAGACCTTGCAGTTAGGTACGCCCCAACATGCTGGAAAAATAATATCATGCACAACACCATGACTATTTACGCACAGCAACTAGAGATGCCACGAATAGTTGTTATAGCGAATAGTCGAATACCGATTAATCGCCATTCGCTATGGCGAATAGTCGAATAACTCGCCGTTATTATTCGACATAAAAAAGGAATATAAAAATAATTTATTTGATATCAAATAATAATATTCACTATGTAGTCTTGAACCTACCTACCAATAAAAAGTAACTAATTTTTTTCTAAGGGTTTAAGAAAAGAAAGCAATAAAGTTAAGTAAAGAAATCAGTCTCGCTCTCATATGTATTATACTGATTTTACATTTTTAAATGCTGAGAACTGATAATAGTGTGTTTTGTTTTTTAAGAAAAATTTAAGTTTGGTTATTTTTAAGTCAATAGTTTTTTTGTTCGCCGAATGACGGATAATACTAGCTATTTTTCAGTATTCGACGAATATCAAAAAAAAATCGAGTAATACCGAATAATAGCTAGTATTCGCGGCATCTCTAACAACAACACAAATAGAGCTGAATTCAGACACATTGGAAGAACTGCATGTCAAAACCGGAATCCAGAATAACCACTATCTGTCGCTCTGTTAAGAATAAACTACTTAGAAATTATCTGATATTTTATCATCTTGTTATTTTATTTTATCACAACACTTAGTCAAAGTTATCTCAAGAGCCAACAAGATTTTCTATAGTACCCATATTTCTGTGTATATTACAGAGTTCCCGCGAGCAGCTGGCGATCGCCGCGTTCGCACAATCTCTGTTGGTCATCCCGAAGACGCTGGCCGTTAACGCTGCACGGGACGCCACTGACCTAGTCGCCAAGCTCCGTGCCTACCACAATTCATCGCAGACTAAGGTAAACCATTCATTTTGGTTTCTCTCGACCATAATTTATATTAAGCTGGGTCCAGATATTATGTTCTTTTGTCCGTACCGTACCTCCGTAATAACGTGACGTAGCTGCGATCATCGCGTGTTATTTCTGAGTCAAGTGTCGTCCGACCATGTCGCCGACTGCGGAAGTCTATGAGAATTTGGCGATTTCTTGCGCGTGCTTCATTGTTATTCATAACTAGCACTTCGCCCGCTACCTCGTCCGCGTGGATTTCAAAAATTTATAGCCTATGACACACAGCTTTCTATTGGTAAAAGAATTTTCAAAATCGGTTCAGTAGATCCAGAGATTACCCCCTACAACCTAACAAACTTTACCTCTTTATAATATTAGTTTAGATATTATAACGAAAAAATTACAACAAAAAAGGCAGCATTGGTGGATTATCGTTAGAATTGGGCCACAAAAGGGATGAATGAAAAGCAATTGCATGCGGCTGAGATGAGAATGCTAAGAGCGATGTGTGGTGACTGGTGTTACGCGTATGGATAGAATTAGGAATGAGTATATAAGAGGAAGTCTGAAAGTGACACCGCTGACTGAAAAGTTGTGTGGAAATCGGTTGTCGTGGTATGGGCATGTGATGCGGAGGAATGAGGAAAATGTCGTGAGAAAAATCTTGTGTATGGATGTGAATGGTTATAAGGGTAAGGGAAGGCCAAAAAAACGATGGTTGGACTGTGTGAAAGAGGATATGGGTAAAAAGGGGGTGACTACAGAGATGACGACTAATAGAGGAGTATGGAAGAAAAAGACATGTTGCGCCGACCCTAAATAAATTGGGATAAGGGCAGGAGAATGATGATGGTGGATGTTAGAATTGTTCAAAAACAGAGAAGTAAAAAAAAATTGGCGGTAGAGCTTTAATGAGAGATTTAAAATTTCAAAGCACAAGTGGAAAATACAAAAACTCACTTGCATGTCACCAAGCGACTTCCGAGTACTTGATTAATTTATTTGGTCCAAAAATAAAAACATGCCGCGATCGCGTCGAGACTGGCTCGTACCGTATGGGATCGCCTTTGGACGGGGCGAAAAAACCAACTCGCGGTGGATCAGAGCGTACCTGGTAAGCTGGGTCCAGATATGTTCTTTTGTCCGTATCGTATCAAGACGCGTACCACCGTACCGTACCGAACGAGAGTCCAAACTAGCGTTCTGGGATCGCGATGTTGTTACAAAACGGAGGTACGGTACGGACAAAAGAACATATATCTGGATGCAGCTTTAGGATCCGATGTTGCCAGGTTGTTGTTCTTCCTTGCAGCCATGTGGGATCCTTTGTAAGACTTCACATTTCGGTTTGATCATTGTATTGTGCATAAGATATACTACCTGTTTAGCAGTGCTTGGAGACCTAGGACATTGAAGAGATGCATGTTTAGGGAAGACATTACAATGACTTCATAACATTGATCATCTACCTGTCTCTTTCTCAGGTTGAACACGCGAACCTGAAGTGGGTAGGCCTTGATCTGACAGAAGGCGTCTTACGCGACAACTTAGCAGCCGGAGTCCTCGAGCCCGCCATTTCCAAGGTGAAGTCTCTTAAGTTCGCCACCGAAGCCGCCATCACTATCCTCCGTATCGACGACATGATCAAGCTGGACCCCGAACCGAAGGGCAAGAGCTACGAAGACGCCTGCCACGCCGGAGAACTATAATAAACTTAATATGTAACGCTACACTTGCGACTAACGTAACATTTCTGAACAAACTCCTGTATCATGATGTTATGTTAGGTGTAAGCTCTAAGGCGATCTCAGTACTGCACTCGACTGAATTTTAATACACTAATAAACATGTCGTGTTTGGAGGTCTTTCTGTGTGCGTACACCCGCCTTCCGCCGCTAAATTCCAGTCTTGTGTAAGGTTAGCACCGGCTCCGATATCACTGGCATTGATCCTGTGGTGCTAATTATACCGTTCGAATTTGCAGTTAATCACAAAAAGATATTTTTATTATATTAATAATACAAAGAACTAGCTTAAATGTGCTGAGATCAATCTATAAAATAGTACAGAATGCTTGAGGTGCCTGTATGTCGACGTAGTATTGATTTGTATGTCGGGAGTGTATAACTAACTGTACACTTAACAGAAGTAACATAATATCTCCAATGCCTTTATTATTCAATCGTTTTACTTGTAAGCTATAAAATAGTATTATTGTTAATTTGTATATGCATCTTCACTGCGAATAATTGTAGCCAGGAGCTATTATGATTCGAAGTTTTGCTTCAGCATCGCATTTTCGTCAAGGCATTTTGGTTTATGGGTCAGTGAAAAATAACCAAAGCTTGGTTGTATAAGTATTCCTTTAGACAAGTGATCCTTTATTGTAAGTCAGTTGAGAGATGTATATGGTCACGAAATTATTTTGTCATCTGTATCTGTGCAGGGTTCACTACCGTCACAATATTTTGCATCAATGGAAGATTAATTTATTTTAAGGAACCGTCTTTGCTTTTAACATTTAATGCTAGTTTATTTGCTAGGGCGTGTCGTGCGTCACACTGATAATAAAATTTTAATACTATTGTTTTGTATTATTTTACCTGACCTTACATGTAGTTATCAAAAACAATCTTATACAGATCAGTTTACCCCAACGATTTCAAAAAAGTCAATGGTTTACCCAATGCACAGATAATATAATACTATCGTACCCAATGCAATTTAAAATAAATAGTGGAGTCATACATCATTACTGTCGGTATCACCAAGTTACAGATAAAGCTTCCAGCAGTTACCAGACCCAGTCGGGCCCAGAAGCTGGCCACATTAATTGCAGCTTCAGTAGCTTTCATCAGGTCCTTCATAGTGCAGGTGTATGGGCACTTTGTGCTCTGCTATGAGTATATGTGTTCTGTGACTTGATGGCTGTCACTACGTCAGTAACGGGGTTCTGTAGAGGTATTCTGTAAAATCTCAATGAAAACTTAGGTGAAGTGGGCTGTCAATCCATACAAACAAGGTGGAATGACAGTTCGCTTCACGCTCACTCCACCTAAGTTTTCACGGTGAGCTGTGAAGTGCTTGTAGCCATAGACATCCTTATAGAGCGGCTACTGTATACCATAAAACATTACCTCCTAGAGAGGTCCCGCACGGCGAATTTTTCCAGTAATACAATCGCGATGCAGTGGATCTTTGACAGTCGTTACGGGTCGTCAGAAGCCCGAAAGTCTGACAACCAGTCTTACCAAGGGGTATCGTATTGCCCAGTAACTGGGTTGTGGTGGTCAGATAGGCAGCCGCTCCATGTAAAATACTGGTATTCAGCTGCTTTCGGTTAGACTGGAAGCCGACCCCAAGATAGTTGGGAAAAGGCTAGGCAGAAGAAAAAGAAGACAATCGCGATGCAGTATTCTGCCTGTGTGCCCACACAGCCTCTCGCCACGGCACCTTCCCAATCTTCCTCTATAGGGAGCGTGCAGGAACTAGAGATGGCGCCACATAAATATCAATGTCAAGTATTTCTATAGTACAAGTTGCGGATTTCACTCCACTAGATGGCACAGTAGAGCTATTCTGTAAAATCTCACCGTGAAAACTTAGGTGAAGTGGGCTGTCAATCCATACAATAAAGGTGGAATGACAGTTCACTTCACGCTCACTCCACCTAAGTCAAAGAGTATAATAATAATACGGGACAAGAGAGCCTTCTCGTGCGATTTCGAAGCATATAGATTCGAAGCGCCTCTGTATTTCTTAACCGGAACTAAGGCTCTATCCCACAGAATACATATACTCTCTATCCAAAGAGGCTCTATCTATAGGTCGTATAGGTAGCTGTAGCTCTATGGAATTTAAGGAGGTTATTCTATTCGTGATAATTTGTGGTTATTGTAATTTGTTAAAATAGTTTTCTGAACAAAATTGTAAATTTCCTGAGAAACATTACGGTAATTAATATTTTATTTTGTTTTCGTTATTACATTTTGTAACAAATCACAGTTAATAAATACTGCGGATTCTCTACAAACATAATATGGTAATTCCTTCAATGTAGCCCGCGAAATTCAATTTTGTTATGCTTTTTTGCAAATAGCAACTGTATTTACGTCGTAGGTTGATCAAAATGCGAATATAATGATGATACATTTACTAAATTACAATCATTGAAACACAAATAACTTAAGGAGCTATGATTGATATTGTAATGATCGTGATTTAGTAAACGAGTCATCAATAAATTAGTGAATCGTATTTAGGTCAAGATACGTTGGTACACAGCCGCTATTTGCAACACATACGAAACAAAATTTGAATTTCACCAGCTACATTGAAGGAATTACCATATTGTTTGTAGAGAATCCGCAGTATTTATTATCTGTAATTAGTTACAAAATGTAATAACGAAAACAAAATAAAATATTAATTACCGTAATGTTTCTCAGAAAATTTACAATTTTGTTCAGAAAACTATTTTAACAAATTACAATAAACACATTGTCACGCTTTTTTTCCCCGAAGGGTTAGTCAGATGCGTACCCATATTAGGTACGCATAAATACCATAATAATAAAAATAGCACAATAGGAAATTAAACAAAAAAAAAAAAAAAATTATATGTAGGATCAGCAGAGCTGAGAGGTATATCGTCAGGATTTGGAGTTCCCATTTTATTGGGATAAACAAGACTGTATAAACAATTACAGGGTTTTTATTACAGTACTAGTTACACTACATTAAAAACACACACACAATACAAACGGTAATTAGAAACAAGATAAAGTAGGTGTAAAGATATAGTAACAATACGGTGAACAAACCCTTAAGGTTCACAGTTCGTATAGCGGCGTGAGCCACCCAAATACAAAGTGTAACCTATCAGCAAGCCTATACAGCTATGTGAATATACAGCAGTGCTGTACCAGGTACAACCAAACCTTACGGTTCACAGTTCGTATAGCGGAGTAAGCCACCCAAATACAAAGTGTATCGCTCGCTAGCAGCAAGCCTATACAGCTATGTGAATATACAGCAGTGCTGTACCAGGTACGAACATCCCTCCACAACAACTCTGTCCGATGGCGCACAAAAGTACGGCACGCGTTTACAAGATACAAAACACTAAAATGTGCTAAATCTATTAAGACTTACATTAAAAAGTAATCAAATAATACAAGATTAATTGTCGTACATAAACAAAGGTGATTAAATGAAGTAAATCAAATAAATAATCAAAGTAACATGTCATTGATTGTTTTGAACAAAACCATCGGTTACAACTATCGTAATAAGTTGCCAAAAATCAATTAGTGCGTTCACAGAGTACTCCATAAATTATGCTCCGATTTATCAGACAGTGATAGTTAGTAAAATCACATAAATTAATAATAAGAAAAACAAATCATATCAGATTCTGTTGACTACCCACAATTGTAGTGACAGGCAACTCCCATAACAAATTGTATTAACTACCCACATTTATAATGCCAACCATCTCCGACATATTTTTTTGTCAGTACTACATTTATTTTTATTCTTATAATTTTTATTCTTATTACAATACTTTTGGGCTGCAGTTTTCATTTCATCTTCACCATCATAAATTAATTTTCCGACCAAAATTCGATTGACTGATCGACACCAACTGTAAATGATAACATTTAATGTCTTATCCAAAAAGCATTTCTTAAATGTATCATTATGGGCTGGACATTTATTTGGACAATCTATAAACACATCCGTAAAAGATATAATTGCGTGTTTCACACGTTTTTTGTGGACGTTTCTCCTGAGACACGATGTTGCAATATTTTGAATTTCATTGAAATAATTTTTATTTTCTCTGCTGGGGCAACAAAGCCATTTTTTGTTTTCATATTCTTTAGCTTTGATGAACGTATTATTTTCAATACATATTGTGTTCTCTATTAAAATTTCTGCATTAGCCAATCGCGATTTGAATGACTGTCCTTTTTTGCGCAAACGACATATTTTATTTTGAAGATACTTCATTTTTGTCTTGAGTGGTCTCATTTGTATGCAATTGAACCGCACCCCAATACTTTCACGAGCATCTGAAAAATATAATAATTATACTCTCTTTTCAAGAATGCAAGTCCAAGGTAAAGAACAGGCTTCTTACTCTTAACTACGAAGAAACAGAAAAATATTTTATAGGGTAAAGTAAACACACACCCTCACACACACACACACACACACATGCTCCACATTCACACACAACTTTCACACTACATTCTACATCTCTATTTTAATTTCTGCATGCTTGAAATTATAATTAAAAATCTTCGTTGGTATAAAAATGTAATGTAATAAATAGGGAGAAGGCGCTGAAATCTGACATACAGGTTTTTACCTAGCTTGGGTTTCAGAGGCTTCATAGGTTTTTTTGTAAATGAAGTTTATTTCAATAAAGATTTATTATTATTAAATAAATTTTGTATCATTCACTTTTTAAATGTTTCTGCACAAATCAATTATTTAGTTAGGTGATTACTTAAAACTAGCTCTATTTGCAAGTTTACAACATCACTCATGTGGAATTTCAAATAATAAATATTTGTGCAGGCACAGTGGCACAGTAATAGGCTATAATAAAAATGCTGAAGATAAACTACCTTTGAGTAATCGTTTTTGTTTGATTCTGCATATCACACTATAATTATGTTCCATCATCACAGATTTTGCAGCAGCAGTGCAGTGACTTTTATCTGAAAACAGTATATAATACATGAATAAAATATGCAAGAGAATGCACCATGTTGATGGAGTTTAAAGTAGAGATGCCACGAATGGTCGCTATTATTTGACGTTTGGTGAATAGTTGTATAAAATAAACTTTTAAAAATAAAAAGACTTAAAAATAATGAAACTCTGCGCCCTAAGCATTTTTTATATTCCTTTTATTATGTTGAATAGTAATGGCGAGTTATTTTACTATTCGCAATAGGTAATAATGGCTATTAATCGGTATTTGACTATTCGTGGCATCTCTTGTATAAACTAATAAATTATAATACCTGAAGCTGAAGAAGCAAGAAGAGAGGTACTAGTGGATGGATGACTAACAATGATAGTCTCAAACTGCTGAGCTGGATGCTGAGTCGTAGCAGCGATGCCACAACTATCACCTGAAATAATATTATTTTTTATGGAATAGCTTTTTTATTATATCTCGAGAACCAATTAATTTATTGATTCTGAGGCGGTACAAAGTTTGCCAAGTCAGCTAGTATTTGATAAAACATACCAGGAGTGGAAGTAAGAGGAAGAGAAGTGCTAGTGGTAGGGTGACTGAAACTTAGGCTAGCCTCGGATTGCCCAGCTGTAGCAGTGATGGCATGACTTTCACCTGAAAGAATTAGTAAATTAAATATAATTATTATTTTGTTAAATATATTCATGTCACTCAGTTTATTGATATAGAACAGAAACGTCACACATTGTTTTTATTATTGATAGGCTCGCGCTTGACCTCTATCACACCTGATGGTAAGCAATGATGTGGTCGACGATGGACCACACTTGCCTAGAAGTAACCTATTCTGTTGTGTGTATTCCTACTCTTGTCTGGTAATTAGTAAAATCTGGCACAAGCACATCTTATTGTATTGTGTTTGCTTTGTATAAAGTAATTTAATTCAACTTACCAGGCAAATAAAGAGTTGGTATTGCCAATGCACTAAGGCGCTTAAAGCGATTACGGTGTTCATCAGTGAAGTGAAAATAACATATTCTCTTCTTCTTATAAATGTATATGCTTCCCAATTGCATTCAACAAGATCAACCCAAGCTTTGAAACGCTCAGGAAATTTGCTAGGATTGGGCAATGAATGCATGACATTGCCTGAAACCAAAGGAAATAATATTTTATTTTTTGTCTTTTTGTCCATAAAAGCTTACCCATATGGGATTGCTGAATGTGCTGAATTGCTATTCATTGTAAGTACTAATTATTTAAAATAATTTATTCCAAAAACATATTTATAATATTTCCTATATTGAGAGTATGATAGTAATAATGAGAATGAAGGATTCCCAAACATGGTTAACAGAAGAGTTCTGTTTTAGCGGGCCAAAGAAAGAAAGAAAGAATAAATATAACACTAAGGTGAAAGCTCCAGGGTAGGCCGCGAATCGTATTTTGACCAACATACAATCTGATTATGACCTACAAATTGCAAAAAACGTAAGAAAACTTGAATTTCGCGGGCTACTAAGGCGCGTGTACGTTACTCCAGCAAGAAAGTATCTCCTAGAGATATATGAGTAGAACGTATAGTTGGTGCCTTATCTGCTGTAAATGTACCCACATAAAAAAAGTGTGCCCCCTGTCGTTTTGAAAAAAAAAAACGGAAAAACGATTCTTGCTAACGTTTTTCTAGCAGGAAAATTCTAAACGAGTGATCGGAGAGAGAAAAATTGTGCATGGCCAAAAATAAAATCTATGCCCCTTCAGATTTTCGAGATATTGCGTTTCCTGCTGGAGTAACGTTTTGATGAATCGTATATCTCTAAAACCATTGCATGTGCCCCCGTAGAATAAACATACACGAGTAGTTCTTAATGTGTGGCCCTATGTGCCCCAATTAGATTTCAGAAAATATTTATAGTTTTCAAATTATCGCGGTTTTATGAAAACCCGAAAAAACATCGCAGCGCCTAAATGAGACAAGGCATAAGTTCGCTGAAAACTGTATTCGGTCCTTCTTGATGCTAATAATAACCATACAAAGTTTCAAAACGCTTCATGCATGCGTTTTTGAATAATCTTGCTAAAAGTCAAAACGATGGTGTCATAACTTTGACGGCAAAATACAAGGAACTGGCTAAATCTTAGATGTGTAGGTGTAAACCAAAATCATGTGCCTTTAGTCAAAAATATATGGTGAAAATATTGAGCTTGGAATGTTTCGCATTAAGTAAATATAAACAAAAAACCAAATTAAGTAAACAACGGCTGGTTATCCGACCAAATTTGAATGACTACTAAAAAGCGACGGATTTATACATATCGATGACCTTCCTTAGTTTACTTACTAACCGGTTCACACGTGTTGTGCCTGAGTACACTGAAGAAAAAAAGCTGCACGAATGACTTTTTCTGTTTTTTTTTTGTTCCTACACCTTTATAAACTTGGAGGGTTGTATTGGTGATTTTGATGATTATTATTATGTAACTACATACGTCTTACAGCCGCGAATAATATTTTAATCAACATACAACCTAGCACTGGCCTGCAAATTGCGAAAAACGCAAGAAATTTTGAATTTCGCGGGCTGGTTGGAGCATTCCCGTTAATAGAAGATTCCCTTTTTTATTCTTAATACTGATCTGTGATTTTTTGTGATGCGAATTTACTTAGACCTAGATGAAAAACTGATCTGCGATTTAAATAATAATGACTACACAACGTGCAAATTATTTCTAATATTTATACGTAGGAAATTTGATCTGTGATTTGATGCAATAATTACTTTAAGAATTAAAATTAAGGGAAGAAAAATAATAATTTCCACATCAACAAGCTGTTTCATTAATATAGTCACAAGGTGCATTTAATATGTTTTTTAATTAGCCCCCAAAACTTTTGAACGCAACTGTACGGACAACAGCTTAGGTATAATACGTCCAATAAAGAAGGTCATCGATATGTATGAATCCGTCGCTTTTTAGTAGTCATTCAAATTTGGTCGGATAACCAGCCGTAGTTTACTTAATTTGGTTTTTTGTTTATGTTTACTTAATGCGAAACATTCCAAGCTCAATATTTTCACCATATATTTTTGACTAAAGGCACATGATTTTGATTTACACCTACACATCTAAGATTTAGCCAGTTCCTTGTATTTTGCCGTCAAAGTTATGACACGATCGTTTTGACTTTTAGCAAGATTATTCAAAAACGCATGCATGAAGCGTTTTGAAACTTTGTATGGTTATTATTAGCGTCAAGAAGGACCGAATACAGTTTTCAGCGAACTTATGCCTTGTCTCATTTAGGCGCTGCGATGTTTTTTCAGGTTTTCATAAAACCGCGATAACTTGAAAACTATAAATATTTTTCTAAATCTAATTGGGGCACATAGGGGCACACATTAAGAGCTACTCGTGTATGTTTATTCTACAGGGGCACATGCAATGGTTTTAGAGATATACGATTCATCAAAACGTTACTCCAGCAGGAAACGCAATATCTCGAAAATCTGAAGGGGCACAGATTTTATTTTTGGGGGACATTGTGGCACACATATAAGCTCTCTGGCCATGCACAATTTTTCTCTCTCCGATCACTCGTTTAGAATTTTCCTGCTAGCCTAGCTAAAAACGTTACCCCAGCAAGAATCGTTTACCGTTTTTTTTTTCAAAACGACAGGGGTCACAGGAAGGACTTTACAACAGGGATAGTAAATATATATATATTTGAGGGTCGGGGGAGGAGGGGGGAGGGGGTAGACCCCCCCGCCGCTGGCCGAAAGTTTAGGAAATGCATAGTTTTTTTTTTATGAATTTTTAAAAATCGCATTTTGAGGTTATGTTTTGTTAACTTTTTGGGTAAAAAATTCACTAAAAATTGTTTAAATCACAAAAGTTGCTTCTGTAACGTCTCCGGCGCTGCGGGAAGTGCAACCCCTTCGCCCTGGCGTAATAAAGGATAGGCACCCACGCTCACCTCCGCAGCTTCGGCTTGCTGGTCGCCTCCGGCGACCAGCCTCAGCCACTACGGCTCGCACGGGTGCCTATACTTTGTTACAGCGGGCGGGGGTTGCTCTCCCTTCGCGCCTCCGGTTTTTATATACACTCTAGGGGTAGCAGCCAAAGGATTACGAGCAGTCGGGGTGCCCCGATTCGGTTATGGACAAAATTCGACCTATTTTAACCATGAAGTAACCTAAACATAGGTCATAGATTATATATCTTTTTGCATTGTAATGCTGCAAAAAAAAATGCGTTTCGTTTCACCTTTAGCAGATACCACAAGAATAAAAAAAATAACTTTAAATTGTCAATAAATCAAAATTTTCGTAGTTAAACTACCGAAAAAACACTATTCACTGAGAAATGATTAAATCCAAATAAAATAACTAATTAAAATGCGAATTTTGAAAAAACATAAAAAATTGTGCGTCGACTTATTATTTGCATAATCAAAACGCATTATTAAAACACCCTAAAATAGCAACTCCAGCTGTCAAAATTACGTCAAAAGTAATAAAATGGTGCGAAAGTTGAGGTTAATTTATCCAAGTTTGATATTTTTTATCTCCGAAAGTGTTTATTTCCTAAACTTGAAACTTCGTGAAATTGCTCAAGATAACAAGTACTTTGCACAAAAAAAAATTGAAGAGTCTACTCAAAAGTCCTTATTGTAAAGTTGAGCCCTTTTTTTATGTGGGGACACATTTACAGCAGATAAGGCACCAACTATACGTTCTACTCATATATCTCTAGGAGATACTTTCTTGCTGGAGTAACGTACACCCCTGGCGCATCCACATAATAACACTTCTTTTTTGAAAAAACTTACCAGTGTCCTTACATCCAAAAGCACAACGGAAAGGCATTGTATCTGTAATGAAAGACACACACAGCACAAAAAGCGTCTTTTCGCAAGATTGAAGAATATTATTCACTATGTCAGTACTTCACAATGTTTGTGAAATTGCTACAGAGTAACGACTAAAATAATTGGTTTCCGGGTAGTAATCCAATATCAGGACGGAGGAGAAACTCACATCGACGTATGATGTAGATAAACCACTGAAAAACCAATTGGACACACGAAACACAAACAAACGCGGACGAATGTTGCGGCGACCATTTTTTTTTATTTTTTTTTAAATTTTGTGGCTATCATAATATTCTCTTTGGCTATCATTACGTTATGTAAAAGGTTGCCATAATCGATAATGCTATAAGGGAAAATTATTAAATTAATTTGAAAATTATTATAATTAAATTGACAAATATTATAATTATTCTTTAGAAAAATACTGTAAATTAACTTTGATATTTTAATTATTTTAGATTCATATTTGCATTAAAATTGTGATTACAGAGACATCTATTGTAGAGTATGGTAACTATTCGATGTCATGGACTCGTAGTTTCATGGCACAAAAAAGAAGATTGCGACTCTATCTTTACCGAAGTTGCGCTTGTTCTAACTGTCCCCCCCCTGACCTAAGTTTTCACGGTGAGCTGTGAACAGAATCGACGGGCAGACTACGCCGTGCACGTTCCCTCTGATGGGGCGCTAATTCGATACTATAGTACCTAAGTATCGCTTTTCTCGTGCCATGCAAATGCGACTAATACCCAAAAAGTAAAAAGAAGAAAAAAAACCCCAAAAAGTAGCGATGTTGCAAAAAGTCAAAAAATATAATGATTTTATAATGATTAGGAGATATTCTCAAAAATCTAATTTGAATAATTCTACGAATTCTAATGCATTACGAAGTTTACCTATATTTTTTTGCAATTGCAACGTGTTTAATAAACCTGAGTGCATAATTCTATTCTATATTTTTAAAATGGCAAGCAAAGCCGATGTCGACTATTCTGCCAATGTCTAAAGTTAAATGGAAGAGACGAGTGCATAATGTCTGAAGGTTTAGCATTACTCTCACTATCCTTTTCTCTCTAATATGCAAAAGCTATTGCTATCCTGCTGTCACTGTTATCATTCTGTCTGTCTGTCATTTCCAAAGTTGGTGATTTTTATTGGATCTAGAAACCTTCAATCACCTTCAATTTGAACTGATAAGATTACAATAAAATGTAGTTCTGTTTTTATTAATTGTAAATAACAACCAGATAACAGTGGATAATACGTAAGACCCAGTGCTATTCTTCTTGAAGTGCTATAAAAATAATAAGTGGATTTTATTCGCAATTTACTGCAAAAGAAAACATGTTGCTAAGAAAAATAACTTCACCGGTATCTAATTTAAGTAAAAATGTTTGTCGCGCTCTTTCTACAGCAGCAGTTCTTACGGTAAATTATTGATCCTTCATAGTGTCAAAACTTCAAGAGTAAAAAACTCATTTAACTTTATTTATGTTGCAGGAAGAGAAAATAAAAATCAAAAACTATGAAATTAACTATGTAAAAGTTGGTAATGGAGCCCACCATGCCCTATTCTTACCGGGTGCCTTGGGCACAATATGGACTGAAGGAAAACCTCAAATTGAGGGATTCAACCGGGAGAAAATTACTTTAGTAGCTTGGGATCCCCCCGGCTATGGGAAAAGTCGGCCACCTGAAAAGGTGTTCACCACAGACTTCTATGAAAAGGATGCAGACGCCGCTTATGAGTTCATGAAGGTAGCTAAGACCTTTACAGAAACGTTATTTCAATCATTAAAAAAAAATGTATATTAAAAAGAGGGGGGATCAATCAAGCATTTTTTTGTAATCCAAGCAAGCAGTAGTCCTTTTGACCCAAATAACTGTAGATCATTCATCAATGCCCAGCAGGAAGCAACTAGTTGACTATCCAAAATTGGCTGGCTTTTGTAGTAATCTCAATACACAAACAAATGATTTTTTAATTTATTTCTTTAGGAGTCTAAGTGTCCCTACATTTCCTAGGCTTTGAAAATTCCCAAGTACTCTCTATTGGGATTCAGTGATGGCGGAATAACAAGTCTGATTCATGCTGCCAAGTACCCCGATGCAGTAAACAAGCTTGTGGTGTGGGGCACCAACTCATTTATCTTGCCTCATGAACTGGAAATGTATAAAAGTAAGTTTATTTTCCTAAACTCAGCATCCTCTAGCCCTTGATTGAAGCAACATGTCTGTTCTATCATGTTAAAATCAACTTTTTCACAACTCATTAAATGTGTGCCTTGAGCCATTAAAGGTTTGGCTAACTTGAAATAGAATGTTGCATCACAAAAATCTTTCTTATTTAAACACTCATAAAAAATGTGTTTGTTTTTTTACAGAAATTAGGGATATAAATAAATGGTCAAAAAGGATGAGGGAGCCTTTAATTGAGATTTACGGAGAACAGTTATTTGCCAGATACTGGGCTGAGTGGGTAGATGGAATGGAAGCCATAGTCAAAACTAAGGATGGCAACATTTGTTCTGATCTTCTAAAACATATAAAATGCCCTACATATATACTGTATGGGCAACAGGATCCTTTATTAGATAGTGTTCATGTGTCCCACTTGCACACGCACATTGATGGATCAAGGTATGCCTTTTTTTGGGAAATCTTCCAAATCCCTGTTCCTTCCCTGCCCTGAGTACCCAGGGGCGCGGTAACTGTTTCGAATTTATCCACAGCCCCTGGGCAATCAAGGTATGGCTAGAGACCTACAAAAAGCTTTCATCTCAATAAAATGTCTGTGTAAGAATGTTTATTTAAATTTCATTTTTTACAGGATACATCTGTACCCAGAAGGCAAACATCACATTCATTTGAAATATGCTGAAGATTTTAATCAAAGAGTGCAAGAGTTTTTATTGAAGCCAGAAAAATAAGAACATTTCTATAGGCCTGCCACAATGTAAATTGACCCTTAAAGCATAGTGTTACAAAATTATATTATTCTGTTATATAATTGCAATAATGTATTTTGTACAAAAGGATTTGAAAAATATTATAAGCAAAAATAAATCTATTAAATATTATGAGCTTGAATCATTTCAGAACAAAACCCATTTTACCATTACAAGTTTGGTACTAAGTTAAAAACCACAAACAAGAAGTTTTAAAAAATATGCTTTTAGGTGGGTAGGTATAGTAGGCAACATTCATAGTTTTTAGTTTCAGTCTTCTAGAACTTTCTTTAGCTTAAAAAAAAAACATTAAACACTAGTTTTTTTTAATTCTTTCATTTGATACCCCTATCATGGGAAACGCATATAAAATAACTAATCCGCCATATTGGATTCAGAATGACGTCACTTAGCTAGCAAACAACGACAAAAATGTATTGTCATCCAAACTAAACATGTACGCAACATTTCAGCCTAATCAGAAACCGGGAAGTGAGTCAAATTTAACTTCTATGATTTGTTTACATAGTTGCATGTAAAGCTAATACTAAAGGTGTGCTAATTAAAATCTCATTTGAAATCTTTTCCATGATATGGAACTCGGAAAAAAATCATACCAAGTTTAGCAACATTTTCTCTATCTTTGTCTCACTCATGTGAAACAGTACCTAGATATTTATGCTATCCTGCTGTCATTAACTCTTGGTGGTAAAGTTGGATTTAAACCTCAATGTCAGTACTGATAAGACTGCAATACCTACTGCAGTCAAATGTTCTATTTTTATTAATTTTTAATAGCAGATAACAGTAGATAAAAAGTGTTAGTCACTGTTGATATAGGAATATATTATACACTGTGATAAGACGCCGAGCGTAGTAGTAGCATATTTCCTACTAAAGAAACAACATGCTGTGTAAAAAAATAACTTTACCATTACCTAATAAAAGAACAATATCTAATTTAAGTAAAAATGTTTGTCGCGCTGTCTCAACGTCGGCAGTTCCTAAGGTAATTTATGTAAATATTAATTAAATAGTTAAACTTACTGTTAATATTTAGGTAGGTAGGTACTTCGTTACCTACTTTTTAATTTAAATTCCTTGTAAGTAAGTCTAAAGTTTAACAAAATATTGTTACAACTTGTCATATGATAAATTAGGGTCAGAGAACATTATTTATAAAACTTTGTATTTAAATAAATTATGTTTCACTTTCAGGAAAATAAAATAATCATCAATAACTGGCAAATTAACTATGTAAAAGTTGGTCATGGAGACCACCACGTATTGTTCCTGCCTGGGGCTTTGGGTACAATATGGACTGAGGCAAAACCTCAAGTTGAGGAGTTCAACCGTGAAAAGTTCACTTTAGTAGTTTGGGATCCCCCAGGCTATGGAAAGAGTAGACCACCTGAGAAAAAGTTTACTACAGACTTCTATGAAAAGGATGCAGACATGGCTTATGAGTTAATGAAGGTAGCTATAAAAATTCTAAATACCAAACCTGTTGCACACAGCCACGGGTCGGTGTCAGTGGCATTGTTTAAACTGAACTAGTAGTAATACAGAAGTGCTAATATAATACCGCAGAACTGCTGCTGTGTGGACGGAACGACAGGTTGGTGTGTTGTATCCTCAATGCTGTTCTCAAAACGGTGAAGGAAAACATCGTGAGGAAACCCGCATGTCCTAGAACGAAAAATTCGAAGACATGTGACATGCACCAACCCGCATTGGGCCCACGTGGTGGAATATAGCCCACACCCTCTCACAGAGAGGAGGCCTGTGCCCCAGCAGTGGGGCAGTGGTGCAGTGGGTGTGGGGGTCTGCCACAGGGACATTAAAAGGCTGATGATGATGATCCTCAATGCACATTCCAATCCCCATGACGCGATTGCGCTGAATGCGTCATTTGTTTGAAAGACTAGGATGTTACGCGACTATTCGCGTCAGTTTGACCACCTCCAGACAATTGCGCACCGAATTTCGCCACGCATTCCGCGCACTATTCGCTTAAGTTTGGCCAGAGCTTTAATTATATTATTTTTTATGTAAGTTTCTTTTAATTTGCACAATTATCAGATTGTGATGCCAAAGCCAGGTTTTAAAATGATTCACATTTTTTCTAGGCCTTGAATATTCTCAAGTACTCTGTAATAGGATTCAGTGATGGTGGCTCTACAAGTTTAATCCATGCTGCCAAGTACCAAGATGCTGTCAAAAAGCTAGTGGCTGTTAGCTGCAACTCATTTATCTTGCCCAGTGAACTGGAATTAATGTATAAGAGTAAGTTTTCTCTCTGTAATGTTATAAAATTTTCTGGTTTAAAAAAACTAAAAACACTGTTTTTTATTTTTCGTGTTCTCAGAAAACCCTTTCAATTGATACCCATATATCATGGGAATACATACAAAATAACTAGTCCGCCATATTGGATTCAGAATGACGTCACTCAGGTGACCATGCATTGTCATCCAAACTAAACATCATCATTCTCCTGCCCTTATCCCAATTTATTTGGGGTCGGCGCAACATGTATTTTTCTTCCATACTCCTCTATTAGTCGTCATCTCTGTAGTCACACCCTTTTTACCCATAACCTCTTTCACACAGTCCAACCATCGTTTCTTTCACGGAATAGATTTTTTTTCTATTCCGTGGTTTCTTTGGCCTTCCTCTACTCTTATAGCCAAACTAAACATGTATGCAAAATTGCATTTTAATCGGAAACTGGGAAGTGGGTCAAATTTTACTTCAAAGATTTGTTTACATGAAAGTAAAATATTTGGGAAAACTTTTTAAAAGTAGTTATTTCTTTACAGAAACTAGGGATACAAATACATGGACAAAAAGTACGAGGGAGACTTTTATTGAGGTGTATGGAGAAGAAGTGTTACCCAGATATTGGGCCGAGTGGGTAGATGGACAGGAGGCCATTGTGAAAGAGAAAAATGGCAACATCTGTGCTGAACTCTTAAAAGATATAAAGTGTCCCACTTACCTTATGTACGGCCAAAAGGACCCGATGGTGGACTGCAGTCACATATCCTATTTACACACTCACATTGATGGTTCAAGGTAAACACCAAACAAAACTTAACTTTATGTGGATAAATGTCAAAAATGCTTCTTTATAATATTTTATTTATTCTTCTAGGATACATCTGTACCCAGAAGGCAGACATCACATTCATTTGAAGTATGCTGAAGATTTTAACGAAAGAGTGCAACAGTTTTTATTGGAACCATAATTTAGATTTTATTTGGCTATTATGCTGCTGAATAGATAGCGTCATATTGTTTTGGCTTTTGGTGTTATATTATGTCCGTGACTAGGGTACCATCGCAATATCGGTAAATTTTGCAGTCATGATTTTCGATTCGCACTTACAGATGGCGATGGTGGGCTCGACGGTAGTCACGGACATGCTTGCTTTTGCTTGATTTGAATACAAGGATTTATAAGAAAAAAAATATCAAAAATTCCCATATTTTATTTTCATTCACTTATAAGCATGATCCATTTCAGAATAAAACAATTTACATTCAATAACACATAATTTAAAATTGAACTGACTCATATTTTACTGTACAAGTGAAAAAATGGCGTTTCTCTTATAACGACCACAAACAAGCAGTTTGTTATTGTATGGCGGCTTAAACGCCTTTTGTTCTCATTACTTTATGTTATTTACTTTGCGACTATATTGGATATTGTTAGTTAAATGGTAGTTACAAAATCTTGCATATTTTAAACACAAAAATTCGACTCAAATGTGCTCAACTAAAATAAAAATCGAAGTAAAACTTCAACAACAGCAAATGAAGTATGCATCGACTATTGTTTCGTTAATAAATATGTATTGCACTCAGTACATATGTCGAGTTATAAAACTTTATCTACTATGTCGGAGTATACCATCGATCGACCCATCACAATTCTTTAACATATACTTGTTAATATTGAAATTCTAAGGCACACATTATGAGCTAGTGTCCTGTAGACAAAATGGAAGCACAGTACGTTTTTACTAAATATGCCAATGTTTGTATGACGTTAATGAATCATATGTAAACATTTTACACGTATATAAACAAACACACTTAAGCGACCTACCTCGATAAATACATAAGAAAATATAGTGACAATCATTCGCTAATTCCAGTAAGCTTGTTCTTATCTCATAAATAATTTCTCTAGTTACAAAAATAGTATACACTGAATGGACATTAGATACAGCGATGCGGGCCGCTCTACTGCGCCCGCGCCGCTGACAGCACCATAGTTAGGCTATGCACTACTGTGATCCATCCGTTACATATATTACAGTGAAATAAGATTACTCTTACAAATACATAACGATACAATATTACAACATTATCACCGGGATTATTAACAACACGGCTTTTAATTAATTTTAAATACGTTATATTCGTTACGTTTACAAAAACTAAGTTTTAATAGAGAGAGTCAAAGGCACACACTTTGTAAAAAAATCCTACAAGTTAGTCTCAGTGTCTCTTTTATCACTGTCGGCGTCGCGGTGTCGCGCTACACGGCTGTCGGCTGTGGGCTACACGTACACGGGGCCCTGGTTGTCGTTGTCATCGAGGTTGATCTTGTTCGAGTAGCCGTCGTCGAAGAACCTCCGGAACGTGAACTCAAAGAAGCCGTGGAACGTTTTGCCGTTGTCCAGGAGCTCGCTGTCCGACTTGTTGGAGTCAGAGCTGCCCGAGTTGCGTAGCTTGTCGGGGTCCACCGGGTCAAAGTTGGACGTGTCGGTAGCGTAGTCAATCCGCGGGATGTAGGGCGCCACCTGCCTCCGCAGCCCCTTGTCGAAGTCGATGCCGTGCAGGAACGGGTGGTTCTTCACCTCGTTGGCATCCTTGCCGAGCCTCGTATCCTGACCAGAGCACAGCTGCAGGATTAGATCCTTGCTCTCGGGGGATAACTTAGCAGCGTCCGGAATATGAAGGGTGCTCTCCCAGTTTATAACCTGCGAAATAAAACAATAGTTGGATAAAGTAATAATGAAGGTAAAGTTATAATGAAGATTTAAGTTAAATAGCCAACCTTGAGTTGCGTTTCGGCGGGTGTAGAGGCTAGAAAGGGCGGCGACCCGACGAGCATCTCGTAGAGGATGACGCCGACGGACCACCAGTCGCACAGCTGCGTGTAGCCGGTGCGCTGCAGCACCTCGGGCGCGATGTAGTTGGGCGTGCCGACCAGCGAGTGCGCCAGGCACCGCTGGTGCTCCCGCTTGCGCCGCCTTTCCAGGGGCTTCAGCTGGTGACACCTACATTCGCCCATAGCGCCCCACTCGCCGTCCACTGGATCCATCGAGTCTTGCCGTCCGTGATCTGAAAAAGTAAGAAGAATGTAACTAAAGATGGCGAAATTAAGATTGACGACTGCTAATTTTGCTTGAAGGTTTTATCTACAGTCCAGGCAAGTTTTACTGTAAGAATTTACGTTTTAATTTAGTCAATCAAATACTATTATAATTTATTGTTGAACAAATTTGCTTACCATTTCTCTGATAGTATTTCGAATTATGCGTCCATCTGAATCCCGTACATAAACCGAAATCAGTCAATTTAATATGGCCATCACGATCTATTAGAATATTGTCGGGCTTGATGTCCCTGTGGATGAAGCCCATCTTATGGACGCTCTCCACAGCGCACGTCAGCTCCGCGATGTAGAACCTGGCGAGGCTCTCTTCGAAGATACCCAGCTTAATTAACAAAGACATCAGATCACCACCAGGTATGTAATCCATTACAAAATATAAGTTGTCTTTGTCTTGGAAGCTGTAGTAAAGCTTGACGACCCACTCGTTGTCAGCCTCCGCTAATATATCCCGCTCGGCCTTCACGTGCGCCACCTGATTGCGCTTCAGCACGTCAGCCTTGCGAAGAGTCTTCATGGCATATAGATGACTAGTATCAATCTTCCTTACTAACGTCACTTCCCCGAAGGCGCCGACACCGATCGGCTTTATCTTCGTGAACATAGACTTGTCCATTTTCGCTCTCTTTAGTCTAATGTAGTTGGATTCTTTCTGAGATAACATTTTCCTCATTTGGCATTGCGCTTCCGCACTGAGACCTATTTTTGTCATTTCTTTCTCCAACTGCATTCGTCTAAAGGTTCGCTGTTTATACGACTTCAAAATGTTCTCGACATGCTGCTCCATGAAGAATTTAAAAGCTTGAGGCGAATAGTTTCTGACTTTACAATCTCTTCTTTCGTCTTCTTTTTCTTTGCTAATATTCTTTCTCTCTGGTATAGGTGACTGATGCCTTATTTTTTCTACACCTTTAGGCCGGCGCTCTGAAGAACCGTTCGAGCTTTTGTCCGAGCTGGAAGCCGCAACACTGTCTTTGAGAAGATTGTTCGTGCAATTTTGGTTTGGACATTTAATTTCTACCTGGGAAGCTTCACCCGTGTTGGAGAACTTCTTATGTAAAGGTGAGTGGTGGGAGTTGACAGTGGTCGTGTTGTCGTTTTGATTACCATAAGGCGGCGGCGGAATAGGATGCATTCCTCTCTGCACGGCCAGAGCTTGCATGGTGATCGCGTAGCTGGGCGGTTCTGTGGTGGGGACGGTGGGAGTGGTTGCGGTCGGGATGACTGGCGGCGTGGACCCGGGCGACGACGGTTTCGGGGCCAGCGGGTAGCTCGGCGGTGTCTGCGCCTGCTGCTTTTGCTGAATAGAACTAGCGTATGAAGGTGGAGGCGGCTGCGCGGCCGAGCTCGCGACAGGCGGGGGGGCAACAGGCGCTATGGCAGTCTGCAGGACCGGTTTCTGGACTTGTGTACTCTTCACGGACTGCATTATAATGGGAGGTTGCACCGCTTGTCTCGCAGTCCACGCCTGAATAGGCGTAGGGCGAGTCATCCCCGACGCCGAGCCTGTCGATTGTGTCACCGTAATCGGACTCGGCGACCCGGCGGAGGTGCCTCCCGAGTAGATCCCCGACGACGGACTTTTCCTGTAGTCCTGCGACTGCGTGGGACTCTGACGATTCTGCATGGAGACCGAATACGATGGGGGAGGCGGCACGCCCGAGAGAGGGTACGGAGGTGGGAGTTCTGCGCCGCCGCCTGACGATTGATAAATGCTGAGGGCCTGGATCTGCTGCGTTAACTGTTGCTGCACTTGAGGCCCGTTCTGCACGATCATGGGCTGGCGCGCGGGCGGCGTGGGCGCGCCGGCCGCCACGGGGCTGGTGCCGCGCGCGGGCGGCAGCGGCGGCGCGGGCGACATGCGCTTCATGAGCTGCTGCACGGACGGCATCACCGGCGGCGTGGACGGACATCGCGGGGGCGGAGGGGGCGGCGGCTCGGAGAAACCGGACGGCGAGTACTGCCTGCTCAATTTCTCGTGAGGAAGGGGAGGTGCGTCCGACTGCCGGGGACTGTCGGACCGAGAGCTGCCTGCACCAGAATCGAGTGCAGGACTACCTCTATGAAGGTTAATTTCACGCTCTAGACTAGGTTTTCTTATAAGCTTGGAGTTCAGGGCATTTAAATTACTTGTCTTGAGGACTCCATTGATAGATTCCTGTTGCTTTGACAGGTAATCTAATGCTGCATCAAAACGCCCTCCAGCATATTTTAATGCTCTTACAGCTGGGTCCTGTAAAGATAAATAAGATACTCAAAATTAGACCTACTTAATATTGTAAAAAAAAGGCTTGTAAAAAAAACAGATTCATGATAACCACAATTCACTTTATGTTCATATAATAAACACACCACCTATGAGTAGGTAAGATATCATTTGTGAGACTTTCTAAATCTTCTGCAAATCAAACCTACTGAGTCAATAAGAGTACAAATCTAAAGCAAAGGTTACCTACCTACCATTATTCAAAATTCTTAAGCTTAACAAATCCTACTATCCTATCCTACTAATATCCTACAAATGCGAAAGTTTGGATGGATGGATGTTTGTTAAGGTGCGTACAAATTAACCGCGGCAAACCATTGAACATCTCCCCAGGGGTTGAGGATAAATTCGAAATTGAGTTACCTCGCCCCTGGGCACTCAGGCCAGGGAAGGAACAGGGGTGGGTTCTAGTCAGTAAGAGTCTGACACGCCCTCCCGCTCCATCCAGAGCGGGAGATGTCATTGGATGATTTCCAAACTCACTCAAAAAAAAAAAAAAAAGTTCAATGATATATCGAGGGTTTACTGCGAAAACCTTTTAAGGCGCTATTAGCTGCCAATGACCTTGAGTGGATAGCCTGCGTGTTCTGCGCTGAGCTCACGTAACGCGTCGTACGTCCACCCAGTAATAGGACTCGCCCATCAAGGAGCGCTGTCCGAAATTAGACGCATTATTAATTTATTACACATAAAAAAACAGGTATTAAACTAAGACTAAATTATAAATAATTAAATGATCTCTATAGTGGTGAAGGTTTCATAAAAATACGTTTTATAGTTTTTGCGTGATTCTCAATTTTTTATCCGCGTTAGACACAACTTTACAAATTAATTATAATTATGTTACAAAAATATAATTTCAAATATTCTGAGATCCAATTACGACTGAAATTGTCTAGAGTAACATATTTTCTTTTTTCAAAGAAATAAGACTAGTAGTTTAGACGTGATGTTCAATTAAAAACCATTAAACGTCGTATAATTGCGCCATAAGTGCAGTCAAGTCAGTTTTGTGTTATTGCGTTTTAAAAATTTACACCTAATTATAATTTCAGTAGATTTTAGATAATTAAGTAATCACAAGATATGATATATATTAAATTAAAATTTTGTCTAGTAAGAAAAATAAAAATTCATGGCTAAGCTCGTACAGTTAGTCAGTTTTACATGTGTGCGAAAATGCGCTTGAAGCTAAATTATTGAAGTTTTATATGGCAGCCCGTACACAGTCTGCCTAGCCTTTTCCCAACTATCTTGGGGTCGTATTCATTGATTTTGATGACTTTGTACGCGCCTCCTATGATATAAATTAAAAAGTTAGGTAGTTTTGATTAATTATTGCTTGTGATTTGAAATTAACAATGCTAAACAAGGGTACTTATTGTGTAGTCTATCAAGGATAATAGTTAGATACTTTTAATCACATTATAATCAATTTAAATATATTTATTATTCATCTTCTCAAATTCGGTCATTTATCAGCAATCTGAAGGTCAGTTTTTAAGTTTTTGAACAAACTGTGAAGCTCTTCAGGTATAATTTGTTTATGCCCAGGGGTAGCGGATAAATTCGTAACAGTTACCGCTCCCCTGGGCACGCGGGCAAGGAAGGAACAGGGGTGGATTTTAGTCAGTAAGAGTCTGACACGCCCTTCCGCTCCACCCAGAGCGGGAGATGTCATTGGATGATTTCCCACCCACAAAAAAAAAGGTATAATTTGTTTGTTACAAAGATTAATTAGATCATTTTTAGGGTTCCGTACCAGAAGGGTAACCAACGGGAACACAACCCAATTTACGCAGAATACTACGTTCGATACACTCACGGTGAAGACTCTCAGCGAACTAAACACAAGCAGGAGCCACCATGCACCATGCTATGACAACTAGGAGTAAAACAAAAATACACACCGCGCGCTGCAAACAGCGCCGTCTATGATCTAGTTAGGGGAAGCAAAATTGCGGTGTTACCACAGTTAAATTTATTATTCTTATACTGGGAGTTTCCTTTACAATTAATAAAAATTAAATCAAGTAATCAAATTAAAATCCATGTCATGTTATTCTTTTCTAACCCTACTATGTATCGACAAAGTAAGTAATATTATAAATGTGAATGTAAGTTTGTTTGTTACGCTTTCACGCGAAAACTACTTAACCGATCATCATGAAACTTTGTACACATATTCTTGGAGGTATTAGAAGTAACATAGGACATTTTTTATGAAAAAAAAAATTACGAAAGATACATAAACGCGGGTGAAACCGCGGGCACAGCTAGTAGGTATATAAATTCGAGCATAATGAGATTTTTATTTTTGTATTAGTACAATGACGCAGAAGTTATATTATGGTACCTTTAGAAAACGTGCAAAAGGTTTTTTTTTGTATGACCACACTGGAATTGCAAATGGCTGGCTGCGTCAGAGTGTAATGTTTTATTTTCCTTTTTTCAATATAATTCTCGTTGTTTAGCAAAGACAACTGTAGTATTTGTTTAGCAAGTTTAGTGCATCTGCAATTGAGTTGAGCTTCCATTCTTGCGTGTTGCTGTGCCGCGTTACAATTCGTTCTTACGCTCATTTTGTGTTGTGTTTCATCAGTGGCGTAACTATAGGGTGGCAGGACTGGCAAAATGCCACGGGCCCGCGACCTGACGGGGCCCCCGGCCCGAGAGGCTGCGAGCTCGACAAAATAGGCTATCTAACTTAGCTATTCTGTCTATTAAAAATTCTTTGGCCCGATCTTTAAACTTTGATAATGTTATTGATACTTTTGCTGAACAGAAAGCTCGGAGAAAGGAATTTTATTAATAAATATTTTGTTAACATTAATTATTATTAACTTAACTGTTATTTTATTAAAAATTTGTAACACCTATGCTTTTGAAAATTAGATATTTAACTAAAATGGACACAATGTTACTATTGGGTAACTATCTTAGTGATTTATTAAAACTAAATTAATATGTGACGAGTTTTCTTGGGGCCCCAAGCAATGGATTTGCCAAGGGCCTCAGATGGTATAGTTACGCCACTATGTTTCATCATCTAAAACGTGTAAAGTTACTGTGGACTAAGCATAAGCACTAGTCTTAATTAGAGTTTGGATCTGTAATTGCGAAGAGTGAACAGTGAACTTAAGGCCCTACTATCGACCAAGTTGCGCTCTTATTGAATAAAAAATCGTAGCATAGCATAGAAAATAATTAAAGAATCCAACGTCACGTTTGTTACAAAGAGGATAAAGTATTTTTACGTTGTTAAAACAGGTCTCAGAATGTTTCGTATCCAAAGTAGTAGGCAAAAGTACCAAAAACGGCCGTATCTGACTTTAATATTTATTTTGTATGCTATGCTACGATTTTTTATTCAATGAGGGCGCCACTTGGCCGGTAGTAGACCCTTAAAACAATGATCCATCTTTTCTACCTGAATCGTAAAGGGAGAAAACAGAGAACACAAAATCATGTATTGAATGTGTAATTTATTTTAATAATAAATTTAATTAAATATACAAAGTAGTTGTTTATTTCATAATCAAATTCCTTTAAAATTCTTCCCATAAACGCTGTTTGACATATAAGTACGTACCTATATACGGTACAATGTACAGGTATACAGCGATTTTCCTACACACACACACACACATAACGCACACCACACTACACACACATTAGTATCCCTAACTAGATCATAGATGGCGCTGCGTTTATCGACTTCGTAATCTTTAAAAAAAGGTTAAGTTGCCTGTCTATTCCCAGTATACTATTAGTCTTTGGGAGCCACTGACAGCGACCTGCCAAAACATGCTAGGAGCGCATATTTGGAGGAACGGCAGTGCCCAAGACGCCAAATGCCAAGACGAGCCAACCGAAGCACAAGAGCCTCTACCTTTAAAAGCGCTTTGTCGTTTTTTTGAACCCTCATAACTTGGGTTTGGATTATACCAGGTAAACAAAATTCCCGAAATATGATGTCAATAGTGGACTTATTAAACATATAAAGTTTCAATTGCATAGCTCTTATACTTTAGATTTTATTGATATCTAAAAAAACCCCGATTTCGTCACTGACTCACTGATGATCATCAAAATTCTTAGGGAAAATTCTTACTTCCTGAAGTACTAGAAAGCTGTAATTTGGTATATAAGCTAGTATTAGTAGTAGTACAACAAAAAAAATCTAAAACTTAGAACTTTAACCCTCCAACCCCTTAAACTAAAGGTTGTTCCAAATAAACGTGCAATAACGGTCATTGACCCACCTACATTTATTCACATTTTTAATTTGAAAAACGGAATTAATGACTCAAAGCTGTCCCGAATCAACATTTCTCGTGATCCTTAACATTGTCTAATAATGAAAAACGATTTATATTTAATTGTTCAGGTACCTACGAAGAGTTATTAGGGAAAAGTCAATGTACTTTATTGCAAATTTATCTGAAACATAGTATAGGAGATGGAAGTTTGTCTGAAAATTGATATACCTAATTAGAGACTCCTTGATATAAACAATAAAATACATATTTCAGGATTTTTAGTAAATCACCCACCCTTTAAATTAGGGAATGAAAGTTTGTATGGGTTTACCCATACAAACTTAATTTCATGCTAGAGAACTGAATTTTTTAATTCAATTTTTTTTTTATTGTTAAAATTTAAAAAAATGTGTTTCAGGTTTTTAAAAAAAATCACACTTCGACCCTTTAAATTAGGGGATAAAAGTGTATATGGGACGTTCGTCAGGTTTCAGAATATTACTACTAAATAAAAATATTGTCATCATAAGCAACTTACAAAAAGAAGTGAAATCCTACCAAAAACATTTTCATGTAAAATGTTGCCCAGACGAGACCATGGCTTATGGTCAAACCGTCACATGGGCGTAAGGTGAAAAATGTATTCACTGTTTATTACTTTTCTGTTATATGTTCTTTAAGTAACGAAACGGCCAAGCCACATATTTTGACTAAGGTGTACAGTTTGTGAAGTTAGGGGTTGTAGAGTTAGAAGCTTGGCTCTACATGAGATCTGATAACTTTTTGACAGTTTTCTTTTTTTAAAAAAAACGTTGCCCCACACTAGGAATTATTCCTGTATCGTGGGTGCGTTCACCAACATGTAAACTCACTTACACAAGACACCCAGACCCGGAACAACTATCTGGTAGGCCATACAAATATTTGTTCCGTGCGGGGATCGAACCCGCGACACGCAGCGCAGCAGCCGAACGCTCAACCACTGCGCCAACCGTGCCGTCAATGTGACAGTGTGAGCCATATGGTCTCATCTTGGCAACATTTTACATAAAAATGTTTTTGGTGAGATTACTTTTTGCGAGAAGTCATCTGACAAAGAATTCAATTATTTTGTATCGCATTTAAACTAGCTAAAGTAGTTTAGTCGCTTTTGCATGTCAACAATATGTTAGTAATTGTAATAATTTTGGTGGATGTTCTAAAATGTCATTATAGGTATTTATTACATTTTTGCAGTAAAGTTGTAACAGCAAAATAAACAAAGTTCTTCTGCTAAATACGTTTAAGCTCTCTTAGATTATATTTACTGAATGTGTATAAGAAAATTTTGTTCAACTTAAAGAAAAGAACAGGTTATTAATACTTTTTTTTTTTGTATGCTAACATTTGTGGGAAAAATAGTAGGAACGTCGTATATGATATTTTATCAATTGAATATTGAGTGATGTTGTTTAGCAGGTTTTCGCAGTAAATTTATAGTCTGGAATAGCACATACGACTTTAATTTATAGTGGGGAAAGTACTAACTCCATACGGGTGAAGCCACTGGCAGAAACTAGTAATATATAAAACCATTGAGAAGCTATCAAGTTGACAATTAAATCTGGATATAAGTTACATAATTTCACTATTACTTACCAAAATATTGTTTTCCTTTCACAGTATTATACTGAATGATCTCATATGAGACCATTAGTAAACTTGATTATGTTAACCACACTATGTAATGTGGCACTACAGTTAATCTTTATGGCAGTAGTGAGTATTAAATGCTCAACCCTTATTTTGATTGGATTACGTTTTTAGCAATATTTTAGGAGTGGTGTGCATATGCACACCAGGATCTTAAGTAATGTTTTAATTGTTTCAAATGATGTTTATGTAATTGAAATCATTATACTGAGTTTACAATACAATAACAAACTTTTGGTCTTACAAAAAGTCATTACATATCTGGCCTAGTGATATCTACTCTCCTGTTAGCGCT
Source organism: Polia nebulosa (assembly GCA_951329385.1). NCBI lineage: Eukaryota > Metazoa > Arthropoda > Insecta > Lepidoptera > Noctuidae > Polia > Polia nebulosa. The sequence goes on from OX589603.1 coordinate 6,024,381, forward strand.
TAGCAGACATGATTTTAGCAGTTAAACCTATCTGTATATATAAAATTCAACATTCTGACTGATATATTAACGCACAGCCTAAACCGATGGTCCTAAAGACATGAAATTTAGAGGGTGTGTTCTTTGTGAAGAGTAAGTATCCACTAAGAAAGGGTTTTTCGAAATTCAACCCTTAAGGGGTTGAAAGTTTATTACAGGGGAAATACTCATTCCACACGGGTAAAGCCGCTGGCAGTAGCTAGTACTCAATATATTTATTGCTTCCACATGTGAACTTAAGTGGTAGGTTTTAACTTAATATATTGGTTTTGAGAGTATTATCTCCTGTTTATACTTTATAGCTTAAAACATTTTTTCAGCATAATAAATATTCAATGATTTCGAGTTTTAAATGTAAATAATAATACTAGTATTTACCTCATCAAATCCCAAAGCTATCAGTTGATTTAAGGTCTGCGGTAGTGCAGTTAAATCTTTATCAAGACCATTTCCTGATGACGAGCTGAAGCCAGAGCTAACACCTGAGCTAACCGTGCTGGCTGCTGATGAGCCAGGGGGCTCTGAGTTGCCATTGTTAGCAAATGGTAATAGTGAGTTGCGGATCTGGGCTAGCGCCTTTTGATGATAGCCGGAGCGAGCGGCCGCCTGGCGGGGCGCCGGCGGGTTCATGGCGCCCGCGCCCGCGCCCGTGCGCCTCACCTCTCACCCGACCCCTCCCATCACATGAGCACACACCACCTTCTGACCACACTCATGTTCACTACTCACGATTGCATTTATTATACACTAAAATATTGTCTGTCAACTTGTATGTCCAGATGTGTTCAAATTCGTTTGTTTAGCTTCTTTTCAATGCCTGGTTTTTGTCAATAATATGGACATCCAATGTTTTGAGAGCTTGTTTATTAGACTGAAAAAAAAAAACAATATAATGGTATCACAATAAATAAACACCTATAGACTTCTAATAAGTTGTCATCACATACAAAAGTGAACTCTTACTGGATTTTTGAGTGCCATTTGACATGGATACAATATCATCAACATGAATAACAATCTGTAGCAAATGCACTTATTATCATAACCAAAAATTACGTGAAGTATGAATAAAACGCTACAAAATAACATTCTAGTTTAATATTCGTCCAGTCAAAGCTGTTGGTTCATTACAAGCCAAAAGAATGTTCAACACGAATCAATCATGACATAGTACTGAGGAATGCCAAAATTAGAGTCAGTTTTGTTTCCTAAGTTTAACTAATTACAGGCACTGATTTAAAATATTTAATAGAATAACAATTTACCAGGATATTTTTCACTTTCTGCAAATCTGATTCGGAATCACAAACGTCATAATCGCGTAAAATAAAAATTCTATCGGAGCTCTCACATTACCGATGACATCTTTCTCGTACGCCACAAATTATGATAACAATGTCAATGTTCATATCCGAACTAAACAACTGAGAATTTGCATAAACTTTTCCGTAAATGTAATAATATCCAATGAATTACGAAAACAAAGAACTCTGAAACACAGACATGCAAGTTGGCAAACCATACAAAGCGACCATTTTGAAGAATTACCACATTCTTTTGTATGTTCATAAAAGCTAAGGCATAGTGACGTTTGTCGATGCTCTGTATTTTATTGTGATTTTGACTTTTTTATTTTAAATCACACAAATCATATCATATAAATCTGTATCGTTTAATTTGTACCAATTTAAGGTTCTAAACTAATTTAGTAAGTAAATGCCGAGTTTATTATTGAAAGTGACACTTAAATTGAAAATGTAAATATGACACGAATAGGAAACTTTATTTGAAATTATTTTATTGCACAGTCAGCTCGTGAGTTTTGTCTATGGAATTTCAAAGAGAGGGAATGATGTTCAACATATCGATTTCTCGATATAATTATCTGTGGTAATAAAATCAATCAAATTCGTAGATTTGATTTGTTGTGAAATGTTGATTGGTGTTCGTGTTCATCACTTTATAATATTTATAATACAATTTCTTCAATGATCACATTTTATAATCAGCTATAAAAACTTTAAATACTATTTAGATTACTTTTTCCAAAATGTTTAGGAGACTAGTGCTGTTTTATTTGCTATTTTTCCCGTACTTTGTTGCACTTGAAGAAAGTTCAGTGTATGAATACAATGCAAACAATTTTAAATTTCAAATAGAAGAAATGGACGGAAATTTTGTAATGTTTTATGCACCCTGGTGAGTAACTACAATATTTTTATTAAATGGACCTAACCTAACCTTAATCAGTCTGTACATTCGTTTGCATTCATATTTGTAAAGGTTCTATCCTCTGGCCAAACAAGCCGGTAAGCAGTATTCTGAATCTACTTTCAGGTGCCGCCACTGCACAGAGTTCCATCCAATGTGGTCTGAACTAGCTGAGCTAGTCAATACAAAAGATTCAAAGTTTGCTATTGCCCAGGTTGACTGTACAATACACTACAAATTATGTAACGAGAACGACATCACAGGTACTCGGCGATTTATAATTAGATTACACATAAGTAGAAAACATACAGTTTTCCCAACTATCTTGAATTCGGCTTCCAGTCTAACTGGAAGCAGCTGAATACCAGTATTTTACATGGAGCGACTGCCTATCTGACTTCCACAACCTAGTTACTAGGTAATACAATGCCCCTTGGTAAGACTGGTTGTCAGACTTTCGGGCTTCTGACAACTGATTATCTATGACTATCAAAATAATGTAACTTATTCATAGCTAAACAACAGTTGGTTTGCCAATCTCTGCTTCCTCACAATTCCACAATACAACTTTTTTTTTTAAAGTAAAACAACATACTGGAGTAATGTAATCGTCTTGCTTACTTTTTCTGCTCATTTTTATGCTGTACGATAAATCAATAAGTCCTTTCAGTAGAAACTAGATTGTTATAAAAAAAAAAAAAAAAAAAATACGATTATGATCCCACCGCTGTAACACAGGCCTCCTCTCTGTGAGAGAGAAATTATTTTAATTCTCATTCATTTCCAGGATATCCAACTCTACTATACTTCCATAAGAATACTTTTTCACCTGTAGAATATAAGGGAACTAGGGACTTGCCTTCCTTGACACTATTTTTAAGTGAAGTTTTTACTATGAAATCAGAGGTAAGCAACCATTTATTTTCAAAATCCTAGACCTATATCAATAATTTTAGTTCATAAGTCATCATAATCAGCAGTCTGAACTAATATCAAAAAGGAAAATTGTTTTTTTGTTTATATGTTTGTAAAAGGTAATCTCTGAAAATACTTATCACAAAATTCTTACATTGTTAGAAAGCTACACTATTGCTAAGTGTCATAGACAAGCGAAGCCATTTATTTTTATTTTGTTAATCCAAATCCTATATTGTGACTGCTACCCAAAAACTTACGACTAAACATCAACAGTTATACTTAGAACTCTTTCAATTTTCAGGGTTTGGATTATGAGAAGGAATCCAGAGAGGTGAAAACATACAGTGGTATGGCCTATTTGAATGACCAAAATATTGAGAAGTTTGTATCAAGAGGACAGCATTTTATCATGTTTTATGCTCCCTGGTGTAAAGCATCACAGGTAAATGATATATAAAATAGTTTTGTCTTTATATGTCTATGTTATCTGTGAACTTTTCAAGGCTGAAGTCATTATGTAAAATTGCAATTTGTTACAGTAAAATGAATACAGCTATTAATGCAGGACAATTGAATGCAGCCATAAATATTATGGATAACACAGCCATAAATAATTGTAATGAAAAATTCTTTCACAATACTGCTGTTAAAAATGCAATAAAATAACAAAATATTCTTATGATAAAAATTTTAAACAAATTTACAGAAATTGGCACCAATATGGGCAGATTTAGCAGTCCAGTATGCACAAAATGAATACATCCAGATAGGCAAAGTTAACTGCTTGGATAATGAGATGACCTGCAAGACGTTTGACATCAAACAGTATCCATATCTGATGTGGATTGTCAACGGTAGAATTGTAAGTTGATCTCATATATGTAGCAAGTAAATGCTGATGCTATTGTATTAACTGCTGGGCCCATTGATAGCAATATATATCATCATCATCATTCTCCTGCCCTTATCCCAATTTATTTGGGGTCGGCGCAACATGTTGTTTTCTTCCAAACTCCTCTATTAGTCGTCATCTCTGTAGTCACCCCCTGTTTACCCATATCTTCTTTCACACAGTCCAACCATCGTTCGCGTGGCGTTGCGTTCGTTTCATCGTCGGCGTGGTTGCACGGGTTGTTCGCGGAGGAATGAAGAAAATGTCATGTAGCAATATAATATATATCAAGTGTTTTATGATTATCATGATCTCGCTCTTATTCAATAAGCCTTAATTACTTTATATTATAAAGAAATCCACTTGTTATACGCTTCCATATAGCAGCAACTATCGATTTATTTTATTTGTTTTGGGGGTTGGGCAATCATCCAATGACATCTCCCACTCTAGGGTGGAGCGGAAGGGCGTGTCAGACTCTTACTGACTAAAATCCACCCCTGTTCCTCCCTGCCCTGAATGCTCAGGGACGAGGTAACTCTTTCGAATTTATCCACAACCCCCGGGCAGGCATCGGCCTTGACGAGCCCCGTCATGTTTGCTGACAACTCTTTGAGGCGCTCGTGAACACTACGCGCCGTCGACTCTCGGGCCTGGTGCTGATCGGACGGTGAGTTACCCACTACTCGCCGTCTGCAGGCCCGGGTAGCAACTATCGATGACAACGATATATCAAAAAGAATATAGTTCTACCCACATGTTACCTTTTATTAGTATCTTGCAGTCGGAAATTGTTATTGATTAGTAGTATTATTAATAATCATATAAATTTAACTTAATTGCAAATAATTGAAAAAAAAACACTACTTTCTGTATTATTTAACATAGTAAAAAAAATCTGTAATAAAATCTTTATTCTTTGCCCTAAAAATCTAGACAACATAATATGTTTAGGTATCAAATAAGTACAAAATTTTTGTAAAGGCAAATTGAAATTTTGGAGCCCCTACGTGGAGATTCTAAATGTGGGCAGTCATAATGACATAAGAATGACTGCCCATTTTTTAAATTAATTTGTTACTAATTATTTAAACAAAGGTATCAAATAATAGAAATTAGGTATTAGATTTTAGTAATATTTTAAAGGTGCTAGGTCATTTTGCCCAGTCATTCTAATGTTCACCAATTTATTTAGGGTCAGCCCAACATGTCTTCCATATATGTCTTTACAAGTTGCTTTACTGAGAGTAATCACCACTTTTCTAGACATATCAGTATTTGGATGATGTTGCAAAATATTGTGTCCCTCGATATTTTGTTAGACTGGTAAGGTAATACCTAAAATTGTATGTACTCTACAATGTAGAAAATACTAGTGCGAAGGTGAAGCATAAATGGATGACATTCTTTATCATTGTTAACAGATGTGCAAACAGATACTATGTACATTAGGTGTATTTTGCATTAACTCTTATGGCCAGTTCTAGGGGATTTCTAAGAATTTTTGAAATCAAGAAAATTGATTTATTGTACCTAGTTTGTTATATTAAGGTTTCAACTGTATACAAACTCATATTTATAATTTTCAGATGGGTGTAGCTGAGGCAGAAACAATAGATGACCTAAAAGGATATGTAGAAAAAATGCTGCTAACTGAAAATCATGACCCTGACAAATTCTTGAAGAAAAAGAAAGCACTGCCAGTGGCTAGGATATCAGAAGAAACTTTCGAGACCTTCCTGGAGAAGGAACTTGTATTTATAAATTACTTTGCACCATGGTAAATGTTCTATTGAAGTTCCTCCCAAGATATAGTTCCTAAGCTCAAATGAAGCATCACAAAACTTGATTCTTGGATGTCTGTTTCTGCAATAAGTAATATTATACATGTTTGCTCCTAATATTTACAACTGATAAATTATTTCAAACGAGATAATTTTGTAGGTACTCTATGTAATTTTTACTTACTGGTTGTAATGTAGCAGTTGTGTGTGTAGATGTTGCAGGCTTTTGTATAATTCGTCTTTATTGTTTGCATACCATCGTTGTTATGAATTTATAACGCTTATGGTGGTGTATTACCCATGTAGTGCAAAAATGGGCGATACCCCATTAGTGCGTTGCGTCATCGCAGCGTTGATGCGACGTCGTTTTCTATGTATTTTAAATGACATGCCACATTAAATCGTTACGTGATCGCACGCGACGTTTCAACGGATCGACGGACGAGAGACGAAGCGGGGGGGCAGGTGATGCGCTGCGCTGTCGGAGCTCCGGTGCGGCGACGCGGACGACGGACAGTGTTCCACTGCTAGAGGGGCAAACGAGACGTGGGTGGATCAACGCATTGTATGCCACACCTGCGTCGCGACGACACACGACGTCGCAGCGCAAGAGGATAACGCACGCACCACGCACGCCTCGTTTGCCCCTCTAGCAGTGGATCACTGTCTGTCGTCGCAACGGAGCTCTGACAACGCAGCGCATCATCCTCGCTCCCGCTTCGTCTCTTGTCCGTCGATCCGTTGAAACGTCGTGCGCGACGACGCAACGGTCTAAGAGCGAGGCTCCATTAGTGCGTTGCGCTGCGTTGCGTCGTTTTCCATATATTTTTTATGACATGCCCCATTAGACAGTTGCGTCGTCGCGTGCGATGTTCAACGGATCGACGTTGAACATCGTTGCGTTGTCGCAGCGTCAATGCAACGCAGGTCTGGCATACAATGCGTTGCGACGACGCGACGCTACGCACTATTGGGGCCTCGCCCTAATGGGGCATGTCATGAAAAATATATGGAAAACGACGCAGCGACGACGCAACGCACCAATAGGGCCTCGCTCTCCACATTGCTCCGTTGCGTTGCGACGTCGCAGCGATAGATTTGGACGCACTGCATACCACACCAAAACCTAATTTGACGCAAAGCGACGCCGCTTATTCCGACGTCTCAGTGAGAATGTGATGAACGTGTGGCTCTCTGCCAGTACAAAACTAACTACGTTGCCGCTCCGACGACGCAATGCGTACGACAACGCAATGGAAAAGTGCGGCATGTATTGAAATTTATATGTAAATGACGCAGCGTCAACGCTGCGACGACGCAACGAAGCAGTGAGGCTGCGCTCTAAGCGTCCATGTAAAATTAAAAAGATAAGAACGAGTTTTTTAAATAAGTAACTAGTTTTATTCTCTCTATTCACAGGTGTGCACATTGTATGCAGTTAAGTCCGCTCTGGCTGAAATTAGGCGAGCGATTTCAAAATGAAACCCGTGTTATAATCGCCGATGTTGATTGTGTGCAATCAAAGCCGATATGCGAGACAGAAAAGGTTAGATATAACTAACTCTGCAGGTTGTAGAAAATGTCCCGCCTTATCTTATGGATAAGAGGCGTTACATTTTCTCTTATATATATATGATAGCCAAACTGAAAGAAAAAAATGTTTTAGTAATCTAATCATGGTGTATTTGTTTTTTATTGGGAGCAAGACCTGCCATTTGGCAATACTATCTTATGATCTGGATATCAAATCCACATTCTTGCATTTGGATATTAAATCCACATTCTTGCATTTGGATATCAAATCCACATTCTTGCATTTGGATATCAAATCCACATTCTTGCATTTCCTCTCCTCTCCTTCAATTTTGGAGTTAGAAAGTCGAAAAAATTATAGGCAAATTCCGGTTAGACTGTAAGCCAATCCCGAGATAGTTGGGAAAAGGCTAGGCAGGCAGGCAAAGTTGACAATATTCTGTGGCCTACTAACGCATTCTTATATTATATCCTTATTTTTTAGATCAATGGCCTCCCCACACTAATTTTATACAAGGAAAAGAAGATAGTGAATGTAGAACACGGCGGTCGACCGCTGGAAAGTCTAATTACTCTAGTCACGGAACACCTTCAGGATACAAACGCTGCATCACAAGAGACTACATCCATCGAGGAGGACATCATGAAAACCAAAGATGAACTATAAATTATGTTAATAGGTAGATTAATAAACAAATTTATATAAGGCTTATGTTTATTTTTCCTACATTTTATTATTTATAGTCCTTGAGAAACAGCTCTTAACAAGGATAAAAAGTTTCAGCATGCAAAACATCTATATACATTTGTGGCTACACTGACGATCATGCAAGTTTAATAACCATGCAGAACAAGCAACATAACAACCTTTTTAAGTTGAGTATGTTCAAGACCTCTGTAAAACAACCACTAAGGTTCTCAGTAAACACGGATAACACTAATAAAGAAAATAACATTTTAAAGCAGAAGTTTCAACTCCTAACAAGGTATATTTAATTAATTTGAACTTACAAGGAAAGGTACATATTCAAGCAGATATCGACATATCTTGGTGCATGTATCATAGTGGGTGCATTTTTAGAAATGCATATTAATATTAGTAGTAACTCTGTAGTCATGGTGATATGGATTGCACTGTAACAATCCACATTGTTCTCTAAAGCAGCTTCTTGTCCACAGTTTGAGACTGAAAGAATGCTCCATCAGCATGAGTGGCCTGTCTATTGATCTGCTTGTGCCTGTCACGAGACACAATTTCTTCTAACACCTCTCCATCACCTTTTATTAACCTGAAAACAAGACTCAACTGAGGGATGGTAATAATGTTCATTTAAAAAAGCCAACAAAATATAATGATTTCTGGATTTAGTAATTAAGATTATTGAAAGTAATAAACATAAGATATTAGAGGGATAGGATAACCTGTATCTGCCTGACTCCTCATCTAGAACTTTTCTAACTACACTCTGCCGTTTCTCCCACTCTTCTTTGGTCATTGGGGCCATCGCTTTGGACTTTTCCATCAGTTCTGAAGACAATTGAGATGAGTTTTATAAGAGGTTCATAAAGTAATAATAACAAACCATAATAATCTAAAAATTACCTAATCTTCAATAAATAATCTAAAAAAACTAATTAAAACTACACAATCTGTCATTATATGTAAGGTTATTCAAAGTTAGCATAAAACTATTCATCAATTAATTTCCCATCGGAATGCTGGCGGGCTAAAACGAACACCACGTTCCGATCGATACATAACTACAATCAAGCGTGTTCGCTTTTAAGATTACAGACATACCAAGAGGTATGTCAGCCGAGGCGGCCGCTTCCTTCGCATTGCTTCCATCGCGACTACGACTTGTACTCTTGCTTCTTTGCTTCATCTTTAGCTTCTTCTTTTCTTCTTTCAACTTCTTTTTCAAAGCTTTTTCAGTCTTCTTTTGTTCCTTTTTGAGTTTTTTCTTTAATTTGCGAAGTTTCTTCTTCTCTCGAGACGCATCAGAGCTACTGGAGCTCGAACAACTTGATCTTCTTCGTTTCTTAGATTTTTCTTTGCCCATATTATATTTTTTGTTGTAATCAATTAAATCCAGAATTTATTTACATTTCATCTGCAACGCGCCGCGAAACGTCGTAAGATTTTGTGACTTGTGAGTGTGACTGTGTGACATTAAAACGTTTGACATTGACAACACTTTGACACTGGCATTTTTTTCTTTTGCTGACACGGGAAGCTGGCTTGAAGGGAAGCTATAAAAAAATCTTGAATCTTTTACCACGTTTTCTTGTTCTTCTTGCTAAATTTGATATTTTGCATGCAGCCTGCGAGGGTCTACTCCATATCTTCTCATCTCCTAGTTATAAAATAAAAGATCGTTGCTCCACCTCTCATAAGTTTGATGACGGATGTTTCGTCCAATTTTACGCGGTGTTTATTTTTACCCGACTAGAGCGAAGCCCAAAAAGAGAGTAATGATTTTATTCTTAATTATATTATGCACAATCAGCACAGTTAAAGTTTGGTGAAACCTAACTAGGTAAGTGTTCTTGAACTTTAATCTGTTCTTTGAATTTAAAATCTTGTTTCCTCAATTTAAGTTTGTTCAAAGTGAAGAACTCTGTTTTTGTTTTGAAGCCCACCAACAATCATGGTTTCAGAGAAAATCAGTGATATACCTACATACTATACACCCTTTTTTTTTTTTGGGGGTTGGGAAATCATCTTAGGACTTCTTCCGCTCTAGGGTGGAGCGGAAGGGCGTGTCAGACTCTTACTGACTAAAACCCACCCCTGTTTCTCCCAGCCCTACATGCCCAGGGACGAAGTAACTCTTTCGAATTTATCCTCAACCCCCGGGCAATAATAGACACCCTGAACTTGAAGTGATCCCAATTTTCCTATGAGTTCTTATTAGACACCGACACACATTACTAATTATTTATCATTTAACAAATTATATAAATTAGTTAGTTAAAAACTTAAATAATTAGTTAAAAACTCTATTTCATAATAGTTATTTACTTAGAAACTTTTGGACTACTAATGAAAATGTCTAATAAATTGCTAAATGCTACTCAGAATCATATACTGAAATAAAACCTCAGACAAATTATTTTCATGAGACGATGATTAGAAATAAAACAAGACTCCTGTCATTATTAAGACAATGAAAAATGTTGTGTTGGCCTGGCCAGGCCACAGAGTACTTTTTAGAGTATAATAATACGGTGGTCGCTATCGTGGCGAAGTTGACTGCGAATCCGTGAATAGCTAGGTATATTCGCAGCCACCATTACCTACTAGAAAAAATCAAGCAATATATGCAAATGATTGGGTTGATTCATGATTGAGCGGTGGGTGACACGATATGGGAGTCCCTATGAATAATTGAGGTGCTCGTAGATACACGCATGCGCGAGACGCCGGCAAAGCGAGACGTAGCCCCAGGCGTATCTATTCGAGCTCAGTGCACCGATACTAGCACCTCTTAGGAAGTAATATTTTTGCTGCGCTCGAATGTTTCGCGTCGATTTTATTACGACAAGCGTTGAAGACTCAGAAATGTGCGTAGTTACGTCGTTATAGGTGGTTAAAGATAGTATTTGTCACGGCGTTTTTGTAGAGAAAACAGTACGCACGATGCAAGCCGGGGGGCCGGACAGCACGGCGGTCTCGGAGGCCCCCAGCAGCGGTAGCGACGACTCCGACTGTGAGCCCGGCCCGGAGGCCGACGCGGATGCCGCTCTCACCGAGGAGTGGGCCCGGGAGCTGCTGGCAGGCGCGGGCGTGGTCGCACCGAACGAGGTTCGTCTATGTCATACTCATTACTACCTCATTATTTACAGTTAGTTTTTATTGAAGTATTTAATAACTAGAAGATTGTTTGTTAAACTGTAGCAAGACGTGACTTATGAATGCGTGTAATTTGTTTTGTTTTATGTAGAACATGACATTGTGAAAAAAAATTCGAGCCGGTGAATCATGTAAATGAAATCACAAGTTTAACTTTTTATGTTTGTAATCATACCCGCCGGTCGCTTAATACGTCCACTTCTAGATATCTGGTGGTTCCCTTTGGTAATATTTTAAATGTAGGCGTTCATTATAAGAATCCTATAAACTGTAATATTTTTAATCTCATATACTTGTATAAATTATTAATGTCCTAGGTTCATGTGGAGTCACGCGCAGGAGTTGCTGGTGCACTAAGTCGTGTTCTGGCTGTGACAGTCTGCTACGAAAGTAATGGAGAGCAAAGGGCTCTACCTCTCGTCGTCAAATTGCCTCCGCGAGACCCTTTTGGAAGACTCTTCGTGGCTGAGGCCCAGTTTGATACCAGGGAGATCCTGTTCTATACCGAGCTTGCGCCGGCTCTCAACAAACTGGCGGAGGAAGCGCTCGGCCCTGGATCAGGCCTACCTGTGCCTAGATGCGTGAAGGCCAGACTACCTGGTCAGTATTGTAAATTGCTCACGTCTTTCTATGCATAAAACGTAGCTGGAATGTGATGTTTATTCAGTAATTTGTATGCATCGCGCGTATCGAATCTCCAGTCACTGACTCGGGCAATTTATTTTTGTCTTCTCAAGGCCTTGGTGGACTGGTGGAATGTCTCAAATACCTACATCACGATTACATTCTCACATGTGCTTTACTATATCTACATATCTTGTTAGGTACTACAGTAAGTACGTTCTGTAGTGACTAACCAATCTAAACAATTTGTCAAGTTACATTTTTTATGATCTTGTGTAGTCTCACTTGACTTTTCACCTTTGCGATGCGACATTCCCGCCCCTTTCCTCCCGGCTCCCGCCCCGTTCTCGCCTATGTGACCCGTTTCTAGGTTTCATTTTTCATAGGTTCGAAAATTAGGTCAGGCTATTCAGCTGTGGTAAGCTGTAGCTTATAGGCTTCATTAAGAACATCTGTTATCATAAGTATGTCTATATAAATTATTCTCATTTCGTGATCGGTATCGTCTTGATGTAGAAAAAAAATTACATTTAATTCTCATATTTTTAAATTCTCCTTTCAGATGAGATCGGAGGAGACAGCGAACTTGTTTTAGAAGACGTTACGTCAGTCGGTTACGAAGCGGCTGACTTTGCTGAAGGACTGACTGAAGAGCGCGCAAGATCAGCACTCCATGCTGCTGCGCGACTCCACGCGCTTTCACTTGCACTGCGCGACAGAGAAGGACCTTTAGACCAAAGATTTGATTTTCTGTTCCCGTGCGAAAGAGCAGCGGCAGGATACCTTCGCCTGGTGAGGCGAGGACTCCCACAACTTGAAGCATTCCTACGTGGTCGCCCGGACTGTGTTGAAGAAGCGGCTGCCGTGTCTGCTTTAAGTGCTCGGGCACCTTCCTTACTCGAAACGTTATTGAGACCTGCGGAACCAGCGCCGCTCGCACACGCCGATTTTTGGAGTGGAAATCTCCTGTTTCGTGAAAGAGAAGGTGTCAGCGAGTGTATAGCTCTAGATTGGCAAATGGTTTCACTAGGGCGTCCGATGGATGATGTTGCCTTATTACTTCTTTCATCTTTGACACCAGAGCTGAGGAGATCAGTGGGCGACTCATTAATAGAGGAGTACGGCGACCGGTTAGAAGCTGAGTGTGCTAGATTGGGTGCTGCTCCTGCTGGAGTCACTGTTAGACGGGGTTTGAGACCGGACTGGCCGCGGGCAGCGCTCAGAGCACTGCTGCTGTGCGCCGGGAGCGTCGATGTCGCATTAGGAGAGCCTAGGGCTGAGAGACGACTATTGGAAGCGGTCCGAGATCTACATTCGCAAGGTATTCTCGCCTTAAGACCCGACAACGAAGCGTGAGAGCTCTCCAAAACGTGTGCCAAGAGCGTGCTGAGTATTTAAAATCAACCGTTCATTATTTAACTATGCAGTCCAATTACATAGTGTTTCTATAATTATTTATTTGGGCATAACTTGAGCACAAAATAAAAATTATTCGTATGTGTATAATGTGACATTATGACTCGTCTTAGTTAACAACGATCGGATTCGACGGAAACGCCCGTGGCCTTAGCCATGCGCTGGCAGCGGTGTTAAGCCTAATCAAAGACTGAATTTACGTATATCTACATCGTGCGTACATGACGTATCGTATCTACAGTAGGTGTTAATTGCTCATCGTATCAAAAGCTAGAAGTTCATTGCGGTCTATTGACTATTATTTAAAAACAAAAATAAATTATTGACAGTATTATCGACGTTTTATTTCCTTGTTACAGAGAGTACCTACTTACTACTACCTTGTTACAGCCATATCAAGTAGCAGCAGGCCAGTGGCTGACGATAATTTTAACATGTATAGAGCGTACCTTACCAATGTAGGGGGATGAAAGCTAGTTATGCTACCTTCGTACTAGTGTACCACAAACCTCAAACTACACGAAACACGACTCAGTCTTAGTTACTGTTCTGTTTCATCATCGACACAGGGGCTGCTGATGATACTCATAGTTACAAGTCTATAACTTGTAACTATGAGTATCATCAGCAGCCCCACACGAAGCGGGACGCGGGCTTACATAGAAACAGTGTGGAATTTTCTTTGTCTATACAAAGAAAGTTCCACACTGTTTCTATGTAAGCCCGCGTCCCGAATTTTGAATGGTTGGTTTGTAGGTAAAAAAAACATGACAAACATTTGCCCCTGCTTACCCTACAGATAAAACCGAAAATATTAAATTGTGATTCATCTTGATCTTGAATCATTGGTGAAATGTACAAGGTAGCCCACGAAATTCAAATTTTCTCACGTTTATTGCAATTTGCAGATAGTCAGGTTATATGTTGGTCAAAATATGATTCGTAGCTGTAGCAAGTATGTATTTATAATTCAATGAACGCAAATAAAATTATAATTAAGTATAATCATTGGAATCATCATTGTCGAATGTCATGATTTCATGAAATAGTCATTCCATACTGTAATATGAACTTAAAAGGTTGTATTGATGATTTAAATGATTACAGTTTTGTGAATACGTATTACGTACTAGCTAAGGCCGCGAATCATATTTTGATCAACATACAACCTGACACTCTGGGCACGCCACCATCGCGGCGGTAGTGCCCCTCTTTGAGGAGTGGCTAGAGAGGCGCCACGGCGCCCTCACCTTCCGCCTGACGCAGGTCCTCACCGGACATGACTGTTTCGGGAGGTACCTGTGTCGGATCAAGGCGGAGGTGACCCCTAGGTGTTTCCACTGCGAGGATCGCCCAGAAGACACGGTGGAGCATACGGTGGAGGTTTGCCCCGCTTGGGCAGAGCACCGCCGTGTCCTCGTGGATGCGATAGGCGGCAGCGACCTCTCGCGTGCCCTAGTTCAGGCCATGGTAAGGAGTGAGAGGGAATGGGGAGCCGTCTCCTCCTTCTGCGAAGCAGTAATGCTCGCGAAGAGGGAGGCGGCACACGTTAGGGAGACTCAACAACGGCAGAGTCGCCCTAACGCCCTCAGCAGCAGCCGCCGCAGGAGACGCCAGGGGCTTTGGGCGCCACGAGACGATTTCCGGCCACCGTAGACCCGGGTCTGCGGACGGCGAGTAGTGGGTAACTCGCCGTCCGATCAGCACCAGGCCCGAGAGTCGATGGCGCGTAGTGTTCCACGCGCGCCTCAAAGAGTTGTCAGCAAAAGGACGGGGCCTGCCACGGTCAATGCCTGCCCGGGGGTTGAGGATAAATTCGAAAGAGTTACCTCGCCCCTGGGCATTCAGGGCAGGAAGGAACAGGGGTGAGTTTTAGTTAGTAAGAGTCTGACACGCCCTTCCGCTCCACCCTAGAGCGGAAGAAGTCATAGGATGATTTCCAACCCCACCAAAAAAAAAAAATACAACCTGACACTGACCTGCAAATTGGAAAAAAACGTAAGAAAATTTAAATTTCGCGGGTTACCCTGGCGGTTCCCCCAGAATCACAGTTTCACAACAGAGATATGTTTTGGAAAGTATAAGCATAATGAGCTTTATAACTTTCCCTTCCTTTGTCCGGAAAGATACTAACAGGGCCCAACAAAAAATGCTATTAGGGATATCCTACCCCTCCAAGTCAGCTGAAGGCTCTGGGGCTGGTTTGGCACGATATTTGCCCGTGGCTCATTTTCTTACCTCATAAGTGGTACTCGAAACAACTTTACTAACGCGATATGGACCCTCTCGTCTTGGAGCAAACTAGCTCGTGAAACCCTTAGCTGCTTTGCTCGTCAAGTGGGCCTTCACAAGAACCAGATCTCCTTTAAAAAGGAGGAGCGTCTCTCCAACGCATATCAGCCGTAGCCTTTCTTACATCTTGTTGCTCCTCTACTCGGTGCTTCACGTTATAATAAAGTTTATTAGTGGAAACATAAGTTTAATTACTAGTTATTCTTACAAGACGTAAAGTCAATGTGTAAAAAATAATTGACATTTTATAGGCATTAAATATAAAATCTGTGGTATTAAAGGAGTCTGTAACATTCCTCCGGGCCTTAGTCCATTTGCTCTATGAAGCGATGGGGTGGGCGTACTGTTCTCTTGCTACGCCTCAACACCGGCGTCTGCTCGAGTGTTCGTGGCGAGTAGGAAACGGTCTCTATCGGAGGTTGACTGATTGGAGTTGAACTGGCACGAGGTAGTACTTCATGTGGTGTGGACGTTGATGATTCAGCCGATGACGATGGTCCCATGGCAATATCTGGCTCGTTGGTTGGTGACTGAGCTACACTCGCCTTGGAGCGTATGTGGTCGGCGTGTCTGCGCTTCAGGACTCCTTCTGGAGTTCTAACCACATAAGAATACCTGTGTTTCCGTTCCTCAATGATAGCCGGTTTCCATTTATTTTCCAGTTTGGTACGGATGTACACTGCTTCCCCATTCTGGAAATTCGGAGTCATTTGTTCAGATTGAATATTAGCTTGAATGTTTTTATAGCGCAATGTCCTTCTCATATTCGGCCTAACATTATCCAGTAAGCAGTTTAGCTGTCTTCCGAACATCATTTGGGCTGGTGATTTTCCTGTATGCGGTGTGTTACGATAAGAAAAGAGAAGGTTTTGAAGCCTCCATTTTGGGTTGACTATGTCTTCTTCACTTGCAGTCATTCTTGATTTAAAAGTTCGCACGAGTCGTTCGGCCAATCCATTGGTCCTTGGATGGTAGGGTGAAGATGTCATATGCACTATACCCTTTGACTCGTGATACTCTCGAAAGTCTTTGGAAGTAAATTGAGGTCCATTGTCGGAGACAATAATTTGAGGCAATCCAAATGTAGTAAAAATACCAACTAGTTTCTCGCATAATGTTCTGGTGGTTATCTTTGCCATAGGCTTAACTTCTATCCATTTCGATAAGGCGTCGGCCAGAACTAGCCAATACTTACCCTCAAAAGGTCCGGCAAAGTCGACGTGAACTCTTTCCCATACCTTTTCTGGGATCGACCAAGAGTATACAGGAAGTTCTGGGTTGTTGGGCCTATTTTCCTGGCATTTTTGACATTTTTTTACCAAATTGTCAATGTCTTCTTCAAGTGTTGGCCACCATACATAGAAGCACGCAAGGCCTCTCATTGCAGAAGTTCCAGGATGGCCAATGTGTAAATAACGCAATACTGTACTTATTAATTTACTCGGTATAACAACCCTACCTTGCCACATGATGATCTTGTTCTTTATAGACAGTTCACTGCGTTTTCTAATAAACGGTTTCAGATCAGTCTGTGAACAGTCAAACCAGTCGGTTTTGATTAATTGCAGGACTTTCTTTAATGTGGCATCGTTTTTCGTTTCTTCTCTGATAAGCTCTTCACTTAAGGCCAAGTCGTTAATTTTATTATGCTGTATCAATTCAGTAATTTTGCATATAGATACCTCTGGGTGATTCGGCTGTTCAGTACTATTTGGCATTCTGTTCAGTACTATTTGGCATTCTGGGGTAATCAGCAATAATGTTATGTTCCCCTTTTTTATAAATTATGTCATAATCATAATTTCCAATCACGAGTGCCCACCTCACAAGTCTATTATTGGCAATCTTCGGAAGATTTCGTTGCGGGCCCAATATGTGAATAAGTAGTTTGTGGTCAGTTACAAGTGTGAATTTTGTGCCTCTGAGATACTGGTCGAATTTTTGAATGCCATAAAATATTGCCAATGCTTCGCGGTCTATAACAGAATATTTGCTTTCAGCCGGTTTCAGTTTCCTTGAGCCAAATGCAATAGGTTGTTCGATTTGTTTATCCTTGTGGTATAAGACTGCGCCTACTCCTTTCTCTGAGGCATCACAGGAAAGGTAAAGGGGTCGATATTCATCAAACGCAACAAGTGATTTAGATCTTGCTATTAATTTCTTAGTTTTAATAAATATTTCGTTCTCATGATTAGTCCATTGCCATTTTCGGCGGTCACCTGTTAGTTCATGTAAATCGGCGCATTCACTATAATAATAATAATAATATTTATTAATCAGACAACATGATCCATTACACACACATACACAATTCTAGATGTTGTTGGTGTGGTGTTGATGTTGTTGTGTTGTTACTATGTAGGTGTGGGATAAATCGTTCATAAAAATTGATGAGTCCTAAGAACGCCCTGAGCCAACAAATACCAAAGAATGGTATTTGTTGGCGGTGGTGCTTTCGAAATCGCTTCTATTTTAGATTTTGTTGGTCGTACTCCATTTCTATCAATAATATGTCCTAAATATTTCCGGTTGTAAAAAAGTGCATTTTTTTTAGATTTACTTTCATTCCTGCTTGTTTCAATTTGTTGAAAACCTTTGAGAGAGTCTCTAAGTGTTCTTTGTGATTTTTCCCAGTTATGGCAATATCATCAAAAAATACAGCGACGTTTGGTATACCATCGAGTAGTTTGTCAAGGAAATGTTGGAAAATTGAGGGCGCCGTTGCAATACCAAAAGGCATTCTGTTGTAGACAAAGTATCCTTTATGAGTCGATATTGTTAGGTACTTTTTTGATTCAGGGGTTATTTCAAACTGCAGATAAGCATCCTTAAGGTCGATTTTCGAGTACTTATCTCCATGTGCCAGACGTTGTCTTAACTGATCAAAAAGAGGCACGGGATGGGTATGCTTGATAAGTACCGGGTTTATCGTAGTTCGGTAGTCGCCACATATACGTACTTGGCCATTTGGTTTCAAAACATTGACTGTGGGTGTGGCCCATTCTAACTGTCATGTTGGGGTCCACTTCTGTTATTATTCCTTCGCGCAGAAGCCGTTCTAGTTCTACTTCTATGTTTTTGCGTATGCTAAACTTGATGGGCCGTGCCGGCAAATGTTTTGCCTCACTGCCAGGTTTGATGTGGATGTTCACTTGATAATTTTTTAACTTCCCTAATTTATTGTCAAATAGGTCGGTGTAGGCAGCTAGCACGAGATCCAGTGATGTGCCTGTGGTACGTTTAATAGAGTACACAGGTTTTGGAAACGTCATGTCGTACATTTCGCTCCATTGTAATTCGAAAAGTATCGGATCTGCCTTGTCCATGACTACAACAGGTAATATTTTTTGTATATTGTCTACTTCAACAGTTACGTCTGTTATACCTTTAGGTTTCAGTTTAAAATTGCAATAGGCTTGGAGTTTCGGTCCCTTCAACAATGCTGGAGCTCCAATCTTTTTCCACATTTTAGTAGAAATTATTGAGTAAATTGATCCAGGATCCCAGTCCATTGTGCATTTTACACCATTGATGGTTACGTCAATTTTCTTGCATCGAGATGTTTTCTTGTTAATGATGTTTACAGGGTTGTGCTCGATATCACTATCTTCCGCGGAGGAGTGAGAGTGTGACGATGTCGTAGATGAAGCCTCTGATATCTCTGTTCGATTGTTAAGCTTCTGTATTTTATTGTGTTTGTCCGTTTTGTCTTTGCGTTGTGAGTATCTGGGTTGTGACAACAAATATGCTCTACCTGATTTAATACATACACTTTCGTAATGTCCTGTCATCCCACATGCTTTACATTGGTGGTTTTTTGCTGTACAGTGCTCGTAATCATGTATGTCACGCTTTCCGCATCGTCTGCATTGGTCTGGCCGCAACTTCCTGGGTGTTTCGTTGTTGATCGTAGTATCAGTGCGTTTGCCTTGTGCTTTCTGTTTTATTCTGTTAACATAGTCATTGTTTTTGATACTTTCGTCAATATTCTCGTTCTCTGCTACTTCGCGTGACTGGGCAACTGCAAATATTTCTGCGAATGTTATCTCTCTTTTTGTACCACCTTCTGTGACTTCACGAAGTTCTGGCCATCTTTGTTTTAAATCTACCTCCAACTGTGAATGGTTCAAACCGGTTGCAAACCAATCACGGAGCTGTCTCTCCAGTAAGGTCCCTTCGTAGCCGCAGTGTTTTGAAAGTTCCTTTAGTCTATTAGAATAATGTTCCATTGTTTCAACGGATTCTCTCGTAGAGTTCCAAAAATCAATTAAGGCTTTGTATCGCGTTTTCTTGGTTCTATATAAATCCAATAATTTCGTTTTTATGTCGTCGTATGTCGCTGTGTCAAAGTCAGGAGTTAACGCTACTTTCAGCTCGTGGTATATTTCCGGTGTAATGCAGTTAATGAGTAGGTCTTTTTGAATACTAACAGTCTCTTCACCCCATATCCGGCATTTCGCTTCAAATAGATCCACAAAGTTTTCTGCGGTGGTTGTGGCAGGGTTAAACTTGTCGCACTTGAAGTGTTTTACAATGTTTTGTTTCGATGTAGAAGGTGTTGTGCTATCAGCGTTGTTTGTCACGCTGTTGTTTGGTGAGGAGCATCCCTGGTGTTGTTGCTGTTGTACGAGTTGTTGTAGGATGAGTGTCAGTACCTTCTGTTGTTCCTGTTGTGCGGTAAGGAAAACCGCGATTTGTTCAGCGTTCATGTTGTTTGCCTACTGACAACACAATTTGCCTCGTCGCCAATATAATAAAGTTTATTAGTGGAAACATAAGTTTAATTACTAGTTATTCTTACAAGACGTAAAGTCAATGTTGGTCAATGTGTAAAAAATAATTGACATTTTATAGGCATTAAATATAAAATCTATGGTATTAAAGGAGTCTGTAATCTTAGAATATACGTTTTTTAAAACGGAGGAACGCAGTAGTGGAAGCAAAGTAAATAGTAAAAAAGGTACAACGTATTTTCTGAATTATATCATCAACATTTTTTTTGACAACACTGTTATTTTTCCATCACTATGGTGACAGACCATTACTTGACTCTATGGAGCAAAGGGTCCACGGAGTCTGCATTTAACACTTTCCCTTAATTGTCTGTTTTACATATACCTAGTTCAGTACATGTTCTTTGATGGGTGGGCTTTGGCACAGCCTTGGTCAAAAAATCAGCCAGTTGCTCATTCGAGCTTACTTTCTTGACTACTATGCCTCCCTCTTTCACGATTTCTCTTATGAAGAAATGTCTTATTCTGATATGTTTCGTTCTCTTGTGGAACTCGGGGTTGTGCGCCAGGCGTATAGCAGCTTCATTGTCAACATGCAGGACTGGTACTTCTTTTAATTCAGTCAGATCATTAAAGATCCTAGTGAGCCATACTAGTTCTCTAGCAGCTTCACTTGCAGCGACAATTTCCGCTTCGGTCGTTGATATGGCGACTGAGGCTTGTCTTTGACTTAGCCACGATACAATGCCTCCAGTATAGCAGCATACCACTCCTGTGGTTGAACGTCCACTCAATTGACAACCACCGTGATCAGCGTCGCTATAGCCTTCCAATAGGCCACATTCATGGTTGGCCTTGTACCTTATTCCAAAAGAAAGAGTGCCTTTAATATAGCGCATAATCCGTTTTACTAGAAGACAATCTTCTTTAGTCGGTGATTCTAGTTTCCGGGATGCAACTCCGACAGCATATGCAATATCTGGGCGTGTCCCGGTCATCAGATATGCGAGGGACCCAACAGCTTCACGATAAGGGAAGTGTGCCTCTACTGCATCAACTTTCCCTGATTGAGCATTATTATCTATAGGCGTCCCAATTGAATTGCAGTTTCCCATTCTGAATCGGTCCAGGACCTTCTTGGCATAGGCTTCTTGTTTGATGAAGATAGACCCGTCTGCTTCTCTGACTATTTCTAAGCCTAGGTAGTAAGACGAAGGTTTCGTCGTAATTTTCAGTCTCATCTTCAAATCATTTAGAAAGCTGTTGGCAAGGTCCTCATCAGTCGCAGCTACCAAACCATCATCAACATAAAGGGTGATGAGTAGCTTTTTGCCATTAACTTGCTTGGTATACAGACAGCAGTCGGATTCACTTTGTTTAAAGTCCATATCCAGCAGAATTTGTTCGAAGCAGGAATTCCAACATCTTGGGGCTTGTTTTAGACCGTACAGGCTTCGGTTAAGCTTTAAAACATTTGACGAACCATCAGTGTAGCCATCCGGTTGTTGTACATAAATCTCTTCTTGAAGTTTGCCGTTTAAGAATGCAGTACACACATCAAACTGGACAAGATGTAGATTCTCTTGCGCGCTTACACTCAGTAAGGCTCTTATCGTTGCCATACGCGCAACCGAACTAAAAGTCTGTTCATAATCGATGCCTTTTCTTTGTTTAAAACCTTTTACGACAAGTCGGGCTTTATATTTATCGATAGAGCCGTCAGGGTTCCTTTTAATGCGTAGGACCCATTTGCAGGGCAGTGCCTTCCTGCCTTCGGGCAACGGGCATGGTGTCCAGACGTTTAGGTCTCTTAGTGAATTAATCTCACTCTCCATTGCTTTGCGCCATTCTTCGTTATCCTCTCTCACAATGGCTTCTTTATAGGTTTCTGGGAATCTCTCATTACTTATCGAGCACACAAAGTCCTCGTATCTTTTGGGTTTCGCTATTGTGGATCTCTCTCTAAGATTGTAGCGAGGTTCCTGTTCAGCTGGGGTGCCATCAGCAGTTTGAGGCTCAGTGATCTCTAGCTCTCCTTCGTAGCTAGCGTCAGTGATCTCTAGCTCTCCTTCGTCACGAGCGTCGTGGAAGACTTCGTCTGGGACCAGAACTTGGTCATCCTCTGTCTCTCCCTCTTGAGCAAGTTCCTGGTTTTCGGCATCAGGCACAGGGTCAGGGATGCTTGTGTAATCACTCTCGGCTCCCTCTGACCGTAAAGGCATGCTGGTGTTGATTTTAAATTCAACATCGGTCTGGAATGAAATATCTCTTGACTTTAGTGTCTCTCGTCCGTTCCAGATCCGGTAGCCGTCGTCGCCTTCGTAGCCTATGAGCCTGCCTTTTATGGCTTTCTTGCTCATTTTCTTACGCTTTATTTTTGGTACATGGGCATAGCATTCACTGCCGATTATCTTTAAGTGACTTATTTTGGGTTTCTTACCGTGCCACAACTCGAAAGGAACTTTCGATTCTACTTTTGTAGGCCCCGTTCTATTGAGCACGTAAGCAGCTGTGTTTATCAGCTCTGCCCAAAGTTTTTGAGGCATTTCTCCTCTTGCATATAGCATGGATCTCGCAGCTTCGACAAGCGTTCGGTTTTCTCGCTCACTACAGCCGTTCTGTTCAGGCGTGTAAGGCATTGTCAGCCTATGCTGAATACCGTGTTTTTGCAGTATTTTCCGGACGTCTTTGTTATCAAACTCGCCACCGTTGTCACTCAGTAAGGTTTTGACAATGTGCCCAGCGTTCCTAGCTACTTGGAGCATCTGTGTAAGTTTGTCTTTTACTTCTGACTTCTGCTTTATGAAGTACACGAAGCGGTAGCTTGAATAATCGTCTTTAAACAATACAAAATACTTGTACTTCGAGATACTTTCCGTGAAGGGGCCACATACGAGGTGCATTCAATAAGTACCTAGCCTCATCGCCAGAGGGCGCTGTAGTTTCAAAAGAGTTTTACCACAGTGTAGCACATTCTTTTTTAATTCTTTTTTCAAATTTTCATTCCAATCCCTTCATTAGTTTTAATTTGACAACTTATGGAAGCGAACGTGTCGATCGGTTTTACAAAAATGGAAAAAGAGCAATATCGTTCGGTGATTCGATTCCTATTTTTGGAAGGGAAAACGCGCATCGAAATCAAAGAGCGCTTGGATGACTCTTCTCCATCGATGGCCACCGTCAAGAATTGGTTCAACGAGTTTGCACGTGGCCGTACGTCGGTTTTTGATGAACCACGTCCAGGTGCACCGAAAACAGCTGCTACGGAGGAAAACATTAAAAAAATCCATGATCTCGTATTGGCAGATCGCCGATTGAAGGTTCGGGAGCTAGCTGAGACTGTAGGCATTTCAGAAGGAATAGTGTATCATATTCTTCACGAGGAACTCGGCATGAGAAAGCTGTCGGCGCGATGGGTGCCGCGTTTACTCACACCAGAAAACAAGCGCAACCGTGAGACCACATCGGAGACGTGTTTGGCGCTGTTTAAGCGGAATCCAGCGGAGTTTTTGCGTCGTTTTGTGACCGTCGATGAAACCTGGATCCACTGGTACACACCAGAGACCAAGGAGCAATCAAAACAATGGATCCAGACCGGGGAACGTGCTCCAAAGAAGGCGAAAACTGTAAAATCGGCCGGAAAAGTTATGGCCACCGTTTTCTGGGATTCACAAGGTGTGATCTACATCGATTACCTCGAGAAGGGTAAAACAATTACAGGGCTTTACTATGCCGATTTATTGGGCCGATTCGACGCCGAATTAAAGAAAAAACGACCCCATCTGGCGAAGAAAAAAGTGCTGTTTCACCACGACAACGCACCGGTTCACACGTCTGCCGTTGCCATGGCCAAATTGGTCGAATTACGCTACGAATTGCTGCCCCATCCACCGTATTCTCCAGATTTGGCCCCTTGTGACTTCTTTCTGTTTCCTAATCTGAAAAAATCACTCGCCGTGAATAGATATGGATCGAATGAGGAGGTTATCGCCGCCACGGAGGCCTATTTTGCAGAGTTTGACAAAAACTATTTTTCGGACGGGTTAAAAAAGTTGGAGCATCGCTGGGCTAAGTGTATCGAACTAAAAGGAGACTATGTTGAAAAATAAATTGCCACTTTTCCAAAATTTTCGTTTACTTTTTGTAGGCTAAGTATTTATTGAATGACCCTCGTACGTCGGTGTGTACCAACTCTCCACATGCTGAGGCTCTTTCCCTAGTTCCGAAGGGTTTTCGGTGAGCCTTTCCATAGATGCAACCTTCGCATTTCACTTTATCTGGACGTAACTCGATGCCTAGCTCGCGTTTAGCTACACGAATGACGTGGTTCTTGTCTTGGTGTGCGAAGCGCTCATGATAGAGCTGCAGCATGTTTGTACCATTAATAGCATTCACCACTATTGATGTTTGCTTTGTGGGCATGACCGCCTTCATTTCTAGTTTGTAGAGTCCACCAAAGGGTACTCTCTTTCCAACAATTCTAGTACGGCCTTCAATGTCGAGCTTACACTGTCTAGTCGTTGACGTGAATAGGCTATTTTGCATCCTATCTTGCGCTGCCAACGGTGAGAACAAATTTTTGGTCAGATTTGGTACGAGCCACACATCGTTAAGTGTTATCTTCTCCCTTTTATCGTTTACATTTGTTTCTACCACCACAGAGCCTTTTCCTACGGCAGGAATTGTACTTCCGTCAGCTGTTATTACTGTGTGGTTTAAATCAAATTCATGAAAATCGCTGAAGAAGTCGCTCCTTACAGCGATGTGGGTTGTTGCCCCGTTATCGACAAACCAGTTCTCTCGGTCTTGACTTTGTCCTATAGTACATGCGTTTACCATTAGCGAGATGTGTTGCACCTGCTTGGACTTTGAGCCTGCTCCTGATGTGCCTTGAGTTGATTTAGGTGGCCTCCCATCTCTAATCCACTTCTTGCAATTGCGAACTCTGTGTCCTTTTCTAGAACAGTAGTTGCAGATCAGCTGCTCCTTGTCATGTTTGGTAGGACGCTCATTGGGTGTAGCCACTAGCGTTTCCTGTTTGGGAATCTCTTGACTACCCAGATCTCTTTCGAATGCACAGAGGTGAGTCGTCAGACTGTCTATGGTCTTCTCCGTCTGCTTAAGCATGAGCCAGCTTGACTTGAAGTTGAGGTACCTTTCGTCCAACGTATCTAACACCTTGCATATGAGAAACATCTCGGGAAGTTTAGCAGTAGCGTCAATCTTCGCGACTTCCGCCTTCAACTCATTCCAGTGGTTCTTTAGTTTGGCCATATGAGTGGGTATGTCATCCACTTTGTCGTGCTTCAGTCCAAAGAACTCTAGACATAGGTTATATGCTCTATCTTCCGTCAGCCCGTCGAATAGTCTGTGCAATTCTTGCCAGACTTCGCGTGCAGTCCTGTATCTCATTACTTTCTTCAGTGTGTCTTCCGACATGTTAGTGGTTAGCATCAGAAGAGCGCCAGTTTCGGCCTTCTTATACTTGGCTAGAGCCGATCTATAAGAGCTGACAGCGGCGTCACCTTCCGATTGATCAACTGGTGTTGGTTCTTTCAATTTGCCTTCGACGGCTGCCATCGCATTTTCCGTTCCATCCAGCATAATCGAAATTTTGTATTTCCATGTTTGCCAGTTTTCTTTACCAATCAACTTGCCGATATCGATTTTAGTTGAGTAATCCATTTCGTGACGTGACACTTTTTCCGTTTACGCGCGGGTCCGTAACCTCTTAGAATATACGTTTTTTAAAACGGA
Source organism: Polia nebulosa (assembly GCA_951329385.1). Classification (NCBI taxonomy): domain Eukaryota; kingdom Metazoa; phylum Arthropoda; class Insecta; order Lepidoptera; family Noctuidae; genus Polia; species Polia nebulosa. The sequence goes on from OX589603.1 coordinate 6,050,436, forward strand.
GGAACGCAGTAGTGGAAGCAAAGTAAATAGTAAAAAAGGTACAACGTATTTTCTGAATTATATCATCAACATTTTTTTTGACAACACTGTTATTTTTCCATCACTATGGTGACAGACCATTACTTGACTCTATGGAGCAAAGGGTCCACGGAGTCTGCATTTAACACTTTCCCTTAATTGTCTGTTTTACATATACCTAGTTCAGTACATGTTCTTTGATGGGTGGGCTTTGGCACAGCCTTGGTCAAAAAATCAGCCAGTTGCTCATTCGAGCTTACTTTCTTGACTACTATGCCTCCCTCTTTCACGATTTCTCTTATGAAGAAATGTCTTATTCTGATATGTTTCGTTCTCTTGTGGTACACGTTATGAAGAACTCGTGCATCAAATACGGTGTGATTTGAGGAAAATTATTCTGTTGCGACTTTGCGAGACAATACGTCAGTCTGTACGGTAAGAGGGAACGCATTTTTCGTGCGAAGTTGAGGTAACATGTAACACACGTTATGAAGAACTCGTGCATCAAATACGGTGTGATTTGAGGAAAATTATTCTGTTGCGACTTTGCGAGACAATACGTCAGTCTGTACGGTAAGAGGGAACGCATTTTTCGTGCGAAGTTGAGGTAAGCCGCTGACTGTCCCGTACCTTGGTTGTGTGAATTGCACCATCGGCAGTGCGAATGGCCATCGGCGATGCTCTGGTCCAGCTAGATTAGCAAGGTGATTCTTCAGTTCGCGGTTTTTGCGCTCCGCAGGATTCGCAGACCAGCAGGTTTCAGATTGGTAGTTTTAAACTTCTGGCAAAGATCACAAGTCTTGAGATACTTCGCCACGTATTGATGCATATTCGGGAAGTAAAATCTTTCCTGGATTTTTGTTAGAAGTTTGCCTACCAATCTGAAGCCTGCTGGTCAAGTCTGCTTCAAACCCCAGTGCCTCAACAACGATTTGAGGTACTCGCAATGGACCTGACTACCCGAAGGGGAGAAAGGAGAAAAGTGGATTCTTGAGTACAAATACAAAATAAAAAAGAACATTTTTTATCAAAAATTGTTTCTGAACTGAAACTTTGAATAATCTAATCAGATCGCCTTTTTGAACGAATTTCACTCAAATGACAAAACGTAATAAAACGGGAATTTTTGGCGGGATTTTCTCGAGTGAAATTTAGCTGTTTTAATTATTCGCTTATTAATTCCTAGTGGTTGTTGTGATGTAAAATTGGTGTAGTTTTTTGTGTCTACGCAACTGGAAAATATGTGGAATCATTGAAACAGGCGCGATCTCGGTAAAATGCAGCTGAGAATTTTATTGTAGTATTAAACTACCTCAGCGAAGTTTGCCGAGAAGGCTGACTGACATTTGTTGCCAAATACTAAAAAAAGTAAAAATACACTACGTAAGACTAGGCAATATGGTCAAAAGACTATAGACTTCCCTTCGAGGTAAATAAAAAAAAAAAACGTCAGTCGTCAAGAAATGTCAAAATAGTTGACCTTCGTACGATAATATGCTCACAAATATTTGGAAATGATAATTTTTGCCTCAAGATTTTATAACAAATCACTTTTGTAGTCATTTAGTTTACAGTGATGGCTCAACTAAATCAAGTGACAGTCGATATAGAAGACGACGAGCCTGCGGAGGCGGTGCCGCGTCACAATGCACTTCACAGGCTCGATTCAGTTTCCAGGCCTCCAGCTCCTAATAGAAATAACCTAGGACTCGGAGAACGCCTCAACAGTGTGATTAGAGAAATAAGACCGCTTGTGGAACAGGCGCGTATGGTATGTAAAACGTATTTATTAACATTGACTAATTGTTGTGATGCAATAGATAGCAACAAAAAAATATTGCCTTGATAATGTTTTTTAGATGAATACTTCGCACTTTTCAAAATAATCATAATAAATAGTATTTTCTATAATTATTCACTCCATTCCTTTCATAACAGCAAAGCAATAATGCTCGACTGTCGCTTCCAATATGGATGCCAAGGACGCCGGCAGCAACCCATCTTTCTGAGATCAGTCAAAGACCACAGAGCTCCATAGCGCACGTGAACTTGGGGCCGAATGCTCAAACATACATAGTGAATGACCGAGGAACCCCACCAACACAGCGCTCACAATCTACTAGTCATGGGATGAGCAACAGTGCATCCAATGATTCCAATTTATCTGAACCAGAACAGGAGCATCCTGAGATCTATGTATCAGTGAATCCAGCCAACAACAACAATATTCATGACAATGCTGATAATGACAGCCAAAGTGATGATGGACAGCAGGTCAGTCTAACAGTTTTTTATTCATTTAATTTATCAGTATATTTTTATACTGCAAATAATAAAAAAATTAAAATTACCTCAGAATCCAATATATTATCTATGGGCATTGACTAAAACCTATTTGGAGAGCTATAATGATAAACTTTTACACAAACAATTTTTTTTTTTGCGTGGTTAAGCATTTTGACACTGACATGATAAATAATAATATAGGCAAACTTAACCCGTGAGTTACCGGAGAAACAGACATAATAGAAAATCTATTGTTACCTTATCCGTTGGAACCCAACGTGTTAACTGTTATGAATAAGGGACATTTTTAAGCTGTGTGATGTTTGGCAACTACTATTGTTCTGCTGCAACATCATTATGTGCCACAATTGGACAAGGATTGCTAAAATACTTAACATGATGTGCATTTTTTCAGCTCAATCTAGAAACAAGATATTAAAATAAAGCTCTATTTATAAAGACGAATTTAAAACAATAGTCCATCAAGTTCCAAAATTGAACTACAAAGAAAGAGACTATTTAATTTGCAGAACCAGTGTAACTCCAAACATTTCGCCATACCCATTTATGAGTCATAGCAATTCTCCGGTATGAATAATAAAAAAATTAAAAAATTAACAAAAAATTCCAACCGACGAAAAATACTAAAAAGCAATAAATAAATAAACCTTTTAAGTCTTGAGTATTGAGCTTATTTACCTATATAAAATATCAAATTTTATATAACCAAAGTTTGAGTCGGCGCCAAACAACAATCTGATTATTAAATATCTAAATTTTATATGTACGTAGAAATGAAGAAGGCTAGATGTAGGTAATTAATCATTTTATTATTTGGCGCCGACTCAAAATTTGTTTATATAAAATTTGATATTTTATATAGGTAAATAAGCTCAATACTCAAGACTTAAAAGGTTTATTTATTTTTTGCTTTTTAGTTCTTTCTCATAGGTTGAATTTTTTGTTAAAAAGTTTTTTATTTTCTGTTTTTTTGTGACTCGCATCATCTTTTAATACTCTGAGGCTAATTTCTAATCCTTCATCATTCCTCTTGGCACTGAGCTGATGATGTAACCATCCTTTCATGAGGTTCCCAGAATATTGACCAGTTCAGGTTACCTCCAATATTCTAAAGACGTCTTTTCTTCAAAGCATATTAAGTGGTATCTGTCACTACAACCAGTTTTTTATATCTAACTTCTATTATTTAGGAAAGGTATGGTTTCCATCATCAGCTCAGTTTCATGATGTGATGATTCCTAAATGCAAATACCTGATTAAGTTATGAAAAGTAAACAGAAACAATATTTGTGCCCAATTTTCGAGGTTTTCTCTCAATTTTATCAGGATTTCATTATCATATCCTGATGTCGTTGACATGGGAGAACCCTCAACCAAAATCCTCAATCAAAACATACTTATTTTTATTACTTCATTTGTACATACAAATATATCCTGTGGTTTCTTTTATATTTGTTTTTTGTTTGTGTGTTGTATTTATCGAAGTTACTTGTCGACTTGCAAAAAATCACAACATGCAAGGATGCAGGAGTGAGCGACGCAAGCTCTAATATGTTTAGCACCGTAGGTACCTCAGATAGGTTATATTTTATTTTGACTGGCAAGAAAATGGGGCGTCTGGATAAAAGAGTCTATTAGTGCTTGTTTCATGATAATATCGTGGGCTAGAGTCCAGGGTTGCTCTGGGTATAAATGTATAGTTTTACTGGTATAGTCAGTATAGAAAGAAGTTTAGATCATAAACACTACTGTTTCATTGTGACTACATGGCTGTCTTATATTTGCATTAAATAAATTCTTTTTTACTTGCGAGACCTTTACACAGCTGTGAGACAACTTATGTTGCGAGAAAAAAAGAAATTCCATGACTACAAAAATTTAAAGAGTTTGAAAGTTTTGTTAGATCATATATTTTAAAGAATACCTACTAAGTACATTATACTACTATCACTTAAAATATCGGCACGTTCAAATAACTACGCACATAAATGATTATTTAGGTTAATAGTTTAGCTTATCAGTTTTTGATAATATCACTCAAATGTCGATTTCTGGGTTCTTTTTACGATTGCAGTATAGTCCGCTCGGTGGCAATGTAAACAGCTTAAGCTTAGTAGTAGTGTGTGTTCACGCCTGTTTGATGTTGATCAATTTGAGAAAAGTATCATAACGGGCATTACTTTATGAAATGGTTCTGTGGTTACAAGGACTGACTGAATCTGAGTGCAGACAGTGTGTGCTGAAAAAGTTACTGTTGCTGATAATGGATAAAAATCAAAGTATGACCTTAGAGCGACCAACATACATAAAGTCCATATTACGGGGCTTCATTTTCTTAGGCTGCTTGACAATATTTCATGAGCATTCACGTGTAGTAATTTGGCTACGAAGTAGCGACAGAATCTACGTTGTGTAGAAACTAGCTTTTTTTTTTGTGGGGATGGGAAATTATCATGACTTCTCCCGCTCTAAGTGGAGCGGGAGGGCGTGTCAGACTTTTACTGACTAAAACCCACCCCTGTTCCTTCCCTGCCTGAGTGCCCAGGGGCGCGGTAAATCTGTTACGATTTTATCCACGACCCCTGGGCAGGCATCGGCCATGATGGGCCCCGTCATTGTATTGCTGACATCTCTTTGAGGCGCGCGTGAAAGACTACGCGCTGTCGACTCTCGGGCCTGGTGGTCCTGATCGGACGCGCCTGATCAGGCCCGCGTCTACCGTGGCCGGAGATCGTCTCGCGACCCCCGACGCCCAGGACGTCTCCTGCGATGGCTGCTGCTGGGAGCGTGAGGGCGACTCTGTTGAGTCCCTCACCCGTTCCGCCTCCTCCTTCGCGAACATTACTGCTTCGCAGAAGGAGGCGAATGCTTCCAATTCCCTCTCGCTCCGTACCATGGCCTATACCGCTGATCACCACCATGAGGACACGGCGGGGCTCCGCCCAAGCGGGGCGCATAGTGGTGACACCCGGGCGTTTCCCTGTGCCTTATCCTACACAGGAACCTCCCGAAACATTCGTGCCCGGTGAGGACCTGTGTCAGGCGGAGATGAGGACGCCATGGCGCCTCTCCAGCCACTCCTCAAAGAGGGGCCTTACCGCCGCTATTGCGGCGTGCCGAGCGCTGGGTTGCGACAGTCGCTCTCTCTATGTTGCTATGAGGTGCTGCCGAAGCTCTGCCCGCCGAGCCGCGAGGTGTCGCGGCAGCGGAGTTCCGCCCGTTTTGCCTCCTCGCGCCACTCATAGAAGTGCGCGAGGACCTTTGCCTCCAGATCCCATGGTAGAAACTAGCCTGGATGTTACATAATTATGCTCAAAAGCAGTCGGCTTCTAGCTCGATTTTTAACACTTAGCGTGAGACTTTGAAGCAACCATTCAATATTGTGGCCGGAATAATCCTAATGGGAGTTCAACTGTCTTGTTCTCAAAAGTTTCGCATTGTTTTAAAATTCAATTAATTGAAATTATCATAGCCGACGCGGTCTATTTTCGCATGCATTGGTGCATCAAAACAATGGAAACATTACGATGCTATTCAGAAACGCGTCGCCTTTCATGTCATTTAGCAAGCAAGGTTGATCGTTATTTCTTCTTGTATTAAAAAAATAAGTACCTACTGACAGGTACTAGCAACTTGATTTGGCAGAATATCGGATATACACAGGGGCTTTATAAAACGCAGTGCCGAAGATGCTGGCAATGTGCCGATGCCGCGGTGGAATCAATAAAACTCCATATTGTGGAGATGAAATGGTGAAAAAACAAAAGATTATTCTTACTGTGTATCCAAGAAACGTGGCAGTTAGCGAAGAGCATTGTTTGTCACTCAACCGTGCATCAACGGCTGAAAAAATTTTGATTAAATTTGGCAGAGACATAGGATAAACCCTGGATTTACACAGAAGATAGATGACTGGACTTTTTATACTGTTTCATTAAGTAGTATACTAGTTTCTCTAAAACACGACTGAAACCACGGACAAGTTATTATTATTATTCTTCATGTATATTTTTATTAACCCGTTTTGTCACATTGTTGATAAATATAGCACATAAATTATTGTTTGTTTCAGGTAGTGGATGTGAGGGCTACTCTGAACCTGCTCATACGATACGCACCCTTCTACTTCCTTTTATTTATCAAATTAATGTACGACAGCCGGGAAGGAATCTTCACGTTCTTCATACTACTCTGCACGTTCACGCACAGTAATAGTCTTGTGAGGCGGTAAGTGCTACTTTTGTTTAATAGAACTTTACTCTTGGGGTTGACCTTATAGGTTTGGAGCATTTAATATCTATGTCCAATATAATTTGCCTCGTCTTTAGATATTTCCAAATGAATGATATGTAGCTACTCGTAGCACATAAGTTATCGATCTCAATGGGGCCGTGACCACAGAATAAATAATAGTACTAACGTACAGAAGTTGTACTCCTTTGATCTTTTTTTTTTTTTTATAATAGCCTACAAAATCACTTCCCGTCCACGCGCAAGCTAAATTGCACTTAATCGCCGCGCATGAGAGTTGTTATTACTTTGTGTCCTTTCTCGTCGTAACATACCTACGCCGCGCTGCTTGACCGAGCTCTAGGGCTGTCCGGAAAGAAAAATAAAATACGGTACATACCTTTTTATACTTATAATGTATATATGAGTAGTCTATGTAGAGTTGTGTAATGTTAAAAATTATAAGACATTAGCATTACTAATGTCTTTTAATTTTTTTCCCTTCTCCGACCGAGGTACCTATTATAAAATTTAAATGTTGCAAAACTTCTAATATGTATATCTTACAAATAATTTTTATAAATATTGTATCGGAAAACATTTGCATGGAGGAATAAAATAAATATATTGTAGGAGTGTAGGCGGCGCGGCGGGGCGTCGCGTGATCTCGTCGTACGTGACTCGCTGAGCGCGTATGCATAGACCCTGTCTCCAGGGCGTTGCAAGCTGTAGGTATTTATCTAGAGCGGAATTTACAAGTGCAATTATAGGCCTTTTTTTTTAATGGGGTGGGAAATCATGCAATGGCTTCTCCCGCTCTGGGTGGAGCAGGAGGACGTGTCAGACTCTTACTGATAAAACCCACCCCTGTTCCTTCCTGCCCTTAGTGCCCGGGGCGAGGTAACTCTGTTTCGAATTTATCCTCAACCCCCGGGCAGGCATCGGCCATGACGGGCCCCGTCCTAATTGCTAACAACTCTTTGAGGCACGCGTGGAACACTATGCGCCCTCGACTCTCGGGCCTGGTGCTGATCGGACGGCGAGCTACCCATTACTCGCCGTCCGCAGGCCCGGGTAGTGCAATTATAGGCCTACCTTGACATTTGAATCGATTTGACGTTATATTTGTAAATATTTTTTCTGAACCTGGGATAGTATGATTGTCTGCTTAAGAAACAATATTCGCTTTTTAACCGATTTCAAAAAGGAGGAGGTTCTCAATTTGTCGGAACCTTTTTTTTTAATTTGATTTTTTTTATGTATGTTCCCCGATTACTCGAAGATGGCTGGACCGATTTGAATTTTTTTTTTTGTTTGAAAGGGTGTACTTCCCAGGTCCTGGTCCCATATAAATTTTATCGTAATTGCTTTAGCTCTTTTTTTGAAAAACTGAACAAAAACGAAAAAAAATGCATATACAGGGTGTAAGAGGAACGCTTCCGTAGCCAGAACGTAGATTTTATAAAACCTAAATGCAAACAGGTACCAGTGATCTTTCGCTGTATTTCGGCGTCGCGTGCACGTGGGGTCGTTGGCCGCACGGCTGTCGGCGAGAACGCGCCCACTTTGAAGTCGAGGAATACGCGGGCGTCAGCTGATATTTTACGAATATTACATTGCATGCTAAAGTTATAAAGAAAAAAAGTGTCTATAACTGCAAATAATTATTTAACCGTTCTCACAACATAGTGTACGCAAAATGCTCAAAACAATTAGATAAAATTATTTGCTTCTTTTTTTTTCAGTTTTTTGATGGTATCGTATCAAAAACCACTAGCCTTGTCACCTGTCTCCGTTATCGGGAGCGTTTACCTTACACCCTGTATAGACGTTTGGGTTTCTTCCAATTACGAGTATGTTTAAATTCCACGTTCCATGTTATTGGGGTTTTTAGTTCTGGGGTATAACGACTAAAAAGTGAAAAATAAAAAACTTTTTTACAAAAAAAAAAACCGACTTCCATAAAAGAAAATAAACTAAAAATTTAAAAATAACCTTAATTTCGGAAGTCGGTGTCAAATAACGAAGAAATAAAATACAAACACCGACTTCCGAAATTAAAGTTATTTTTAAATATTTAGTGTTTTTTTTTTTTGGTAGTCGCTTGTTTTTGTTGTAAAAAAGTTTGAGTCCACCATATGGGCTATGACAGGTGACTCTAGCTTTGGCTTTGTGTATATTTCTTGTGTCCGTATAATCCCTGGTTCCCGAACTTCTAACCTGGACTTTCGCAACACTATTTTCCGACACACAAGAGAAATATTGTAAAACAACTTTCCATACCATTTTACGCAAACTACTTGCACTACAAACTTCCTAGAACGTGGCTTTTTTTTATTTGACCTGTATTTCTGTTTTTTCAGGGAACATGGCAAACAGATGAACCGCAGCATACTAGCGCTGTTCAGCGAGCTAGTCTACACAACAATTTGCATCCTCGTGGTCCAGTATTTCTTGGGCCATGGCAAGCTACTGCCCAACGTAGTGATGTTCCCTGGGTACACGGAGCTAGACGTGTGGGAGCTACTGTGGCTTGTCATACTGACTGATCTGATCGTGAAGATTATTACCGTGGAAATTAAGATATTGGTCACCATGATGCCTGCTTTTATACTGCCGTTCCAGAAGAGGGTAAGGACATGAGTATGTTTGTCGTTGTCGGTGTCGGTGGCGAGTTTAATTGTTTTTCCCATCTCAAAAATGCCCAACGCGCCTAAAGAAGTTTTTATTTCAATCCGCTACGCGATGCGCTACGAGTGCTACGGGTCGGTGTCGCGCGAGTTCAATAGTTTTTCCCATCTCAAAAATCCCCAACGTGCCTAAAGAAGTTTTTACTTCAAAAATGAAGACTATTGACACTGAATGTGAGTTATATTCGTCATTTCTAGCTGGGAGAAGGTAAAAACGCTAGTAGGCACTTTCTGTCGCATTCGATACTAAAAACAGGCTCCAAAAGTCCAAAATTGTCAGAAAACCCAGACATAATTATGAATTCGTCTATCTCTTGTATCGACACGTTCATTTTTAAAAATCACACACTGTATAATAGGATTACCGAATGTTGATAGACCAGGGTGTCAGTAGTCGTGGTGCCTACTTCAATAACCACACAACGTTTACAGGGTAAAGTATACCTATTCACGGAGGCAGTGTCCCAGCTGTACCGCTCCCTACTCACCATCCAGCCGTGGGTCTTCTTCCTGATGCAGTCGTACGAGGGCTCGGAGAAGATGGTGGGCATGTTCCTCACGTCCATCTACGTCATCGCGAAGGTCATCGAGGTGCTGATCAGGTTGAGGTTCTTCAAGAATGCCACTTGGACCCTGCTGCAGAGTGTGGTGAGTTGATCGAAATAAAGTCCAAAATAGAAGAGTATTTTCTATGGTATTAGCACTACAGTGGAAGCCCTTAAACTGACTCTTTCTAATCCTAATTTGTTTGGGGTCGGCGCGAAAAAGAAAACATGCAGTTCTTTCTATAAAAACTTTTTGACAAAAAAATTAACCGACGAAAAAGAACTAAAAAGCAAAAAATAAATAAACCTTTTAAGTCGAGTATTAAGCTTAGTTACATAAAATATCAAATTTGATATAAACTAATTTTGAGTCGGCGCCAAACAACAATCTGATTATTAAATATCTAAATTTTATATGTGAAATGAAGAAGGCTACGTAGGTAATTAATCATTTTATTATTTGGCGCCGACTCAAAATTAGTTTATATAAAATTTGATATTTTAAGTAACTAAGCTTAATACTCAAGACTTAAAAGGTTTATTTATTTTTTGCTTTTAGTTCTTTTTCGTCGGTAAAATTTTTGTTACTAAGTTTTGTATTTTATGATTTTTTTGTGGCTCGCATCATCTTTCAATACTCTGAGGCTAATTTCTAATCCTTCATCATTCCTCTTGCCACTGAGCTGATGATGCCATCCTTCCTTGAGGTTCCCAGGATATTGACCAGTTGAGGTTACCTCCAATACTGTAATTTAAAAACGTCTTTTCTTCAAAGCATATTAAGTGGTTTCTGTCACTAAAACCAGTTTGTAAATCTAACTTCTATTGTTTAGGAAAGGTATGGTTTCCATCATCAGCTCAGTTTCATGATGTGATGATTCCTAAATGCAAATACCTGATTAAGTTATGAAAAGTAAACAGAAACTATATTCGTGGCCAACTTTCGAGGTTTTCTCTCAATTTTATAAGGATTCCATCATCAGATCCTGATTTCCTTGACATTGGACCACCCTTGAGGTATACCCTATCTAACAAAAAAATAATCATCAAGATCGGTTCATAAATGACGGAGTGACGGCTTAACATACACAAAAAAAAAAGTATATATATACGGTCGAATTGAGAACCTCCTCCTTTTTTTTTCGTCGGTTAAAAATTAAAACATTTTTATGCTTCACGTCGTAAAATATTCATGAGCACCTCTCTTCTTTCTTGTGATGTTAATTTCATTCTAATTTTAATAATTGTATTCAAAACATGTAACATTATCTAATGAAAAAGGTTGAACATTTTACTGTAGTGGGATTTACTTATTATATAATAATAGGCAGCCCTAGTTTGAAGGGATTTATTTGATGCCTGCGTATAACGTGCCAGTTGTGGTCTAGGAGCGTGGGTAAATATTTGAGTATATCAATTTACATTGTAGAAAACATTTCAATTGAAATGTTGTTGGTTTAAACTTCGGTCGGTCCGTCGTGTTTATATAATTATTGAAAATATTCTTTATTTTTCCAAACATCTCTATTTGCTGTCAAATCAATAGTCACCAGTTTTTTCTACCCATATTATTTCACAAAATCCAACCATCGATTCTTTGGTCTTCGTCTACTCCTATAACAATACCTTAAATTTTTCATCACATGTCCCTTACATGACAGAGGTACGGTCCGAAAAGTTTTGTGCAAATACATAACTTTTCAGACTTCTTTCAGTCTTCTTCTTAGCACTCTCTTCTCAGCTGCATGCCTGTCTTTCATTCATCCTTTCTGCGTTTAGCTTTTAAACTTGCCAGGTCATAAAAAATAGTTATAGAAACAACAGTGAGCAGTGACGTTGACCACTGTTTACCAACGCAGTTTGGTAAGCTCTTCCAAAGTTAGTTCTGTTTCAGAACAAGAGTTGTAAACAGATTTTTACAGAATAGCTCCAATTAATAACTATATTTCCTTTTACCAATAGAACCTCGGCACAAAACCAACTTGCGAGCAACTGCTATCAGCGGGCGACTCGTGCCCCATCTGCCACGACGACTACACGACGCCCGTGCGGCTGGGCTGCAGCCACATCTTCTGCGAGCTGTGCATCTCCGCGTGGCTGGACCGCGAGCACACGTGCCCGCTGTGCCGCGCCAAGGTGGCGGACGAGCCCACCTGGCGCGACGGCTCCACCACGTACGACTTTCAACTCTATTAAAGGGACACAAGGCTGTTTGAATGTTGATGCTGAAAGCTGGCCAAAGAGCAAGAGATCGAAAGTTTTTACAGTCCGAATCTAGTTTTGTTTGTCTGTAAAAATGTTTCCTTGCGAGGCCAATTGATCGGTGAGTATAATGTTAGCTTTTCACCGACTTATAGGACCTGTTAAGGGCCTACCTCCGCATAAGTGGCGCCCTCATTGAGTAAAAAATCAAATCTTAGCATAGAAAATAAAGATTAAAAAAGCGTACGTTGCGTTTGTTACAAAGAGGATAGGGTTACTAGGTTAAAACAAGACTCAAAATGTTTCGTATCCAAAGTAGTAAACAAAATTACTAAAAACTGCCGTTTATGACACTTTTAGTAACGTAAAAATACCTTATCCTCGTTATAACAAATGCAACATGATGATTCTTTAATCTTTATTTTCTACGCTTTGCTACGATTTTTTATTCAATGAGGGCGCCACTTGGCGGATATATACGCCTTAAGTATTGTTCCATGTTTTCATCGATGAAATTTCAGTCGACGATTGTCAAGCCGTACTAAAGTTTTGTAGTTTAGTTTCGTCGACGAAATATCGGCCACCCGTTTTCGGTCATCTGCGTATTAAACTTAGGTGTGTTGCGCACACGTCCGGCCCAAGTTCGACCTCTTCGTGTCGATTGATGGTAGAACTATGCTACCGAACGTGTTTGTAACACTCCTAAAATAATTATGCACTAATATTTATACCTGTGTGAATGTAACACTAACTCCACCTACAAGTTGAATTACATTGCGGGGTACGAACGACCAATTGTTCACTTTATACCTCGGTAGCCCGCAATGTAATGGTGGCCATACATTGCGTTTAAAATAGGATTTGCATGACGGTTATAACCTTACAAGCGTCACCAACAGGCAAACCCTAGCGTATATGTTATAAAACTGTTCAATTATCGGCGCATCTACATGCAACCAAATAAATATTTAAAAAAAATATTTTGCTGGCGCCCGCTAGTGCTTGCATGCACAGCTCTCAGTTTTCTATAGCCTGTGTGTAATTTTTGCAATCTTTTGATGAAAATTGAACTGCTTTATTTTCAAAAGCCAGACTTTACACCACTCAGTGCGATGTCTTCTACTTTTTCTTTTCTTTATTGCAAGTATTAACCCAAGTACAGCTATCACATAGTCGTCGTTCATTGTTGGTGATAACGTGCACGGCAGTGACACATATGTCCTACGAAACACCTTCGCGTAGCTCCAACTGTTCTTAACTGAGAGTTTATCGGAAACCTGTGCATGCAAACCCTATCGTGTATGTATTTTATCAAACTCGGTTATGCCTGTGGGTTATGCGTGTAAGGTTATAAACCATCATGCAAACCCTAGCGTCTATGGCCACCATAATGCAACTTGCATACAATTTTCTTGTAGGTGGATACGCGGCCTAAAGGTGGTTTTACACCGGCGAGGCGAGGCGTGGATGGGATGGGCGAGAATTGAAATTTGTATGGCAAAATTCCTCTCCACGCCCATCTTTGGTGTAAAAGGTCTAGATGCGCGAGGATGTGCGAGGCGAGAATAGAAATACTTGTTAGTCCAATATTGAACCTTATAACTCTAAGAATAGAGTATTTATTTACTATGGCACCGGCCATCGAGGACCAGCAAGGTCTCCGTTGGACATCGCGAGACATCTTTCGGTGTAAAAGGGTAAGCATGATTTCAATTCTCGCCCATCCCATCCACGCCTCACCTCTCCGGTATAAAACTCTTACTCTGTGGGAATGAATGTAACACATTTTTGTCTGAGAAAAGACTCATTGTTGAGAGTAACGCGTGCTGTGACAGTAGTCGTAAGAATATAACAGATCTTATTCCTAATGCTAACTGTTCTATTCCTTGCCAAGTTACGGATGTTTACCGATTGGAGTGTTTCTCTGTTTAGCGATCCACGTTTACTTTCTGAGAACAGTAAATAACTGAGAGTATCTTGTTTACAATTCGTATTTAATTATTATATCTTCTTCAAATAATAGGATAAGTGAATGTTCTAAATTAACCTTACATTTTTTGTAAATATCGTTTCATTGAGTTTAAGTCCAAGACTTAATTTTAAAATGAGACATTTATTAACTTATAAGCAATTATTCAGGCCTATAAATTAGACTTGCTCGTAATTTCCTTGAAAGCGAGGAATTATGTACATAGTTTAAATACAAGGTAATCAGGAGCACGGCCGCCGAATTATTTTTCTTTATTTTTATTATTAGATTATGTATCTTAAGAAATGTAAATAGAGAAGTTAAAACTTTAAATCATGATATTATATTAACTATATAACTAATGTTTTACAAGACATTATATAATGTTAAGTATTCATAAATTCATGTAACATGTAGTAACTGATACTGTTCATTCGTCCACAACACTTTGAAGAATGTTCATTCAACTCTGTTGAGTTAACATTAAGACATAAATAAAATATATAAATGTTCAATTTAATTGTTATCTCTAAAATAACGTGCTTTTAGCCAATATTATGCTTTTAATATGTGTAAGTATACAGTAAGCCAAATAGCGTAGCATACGAAGTAATGACGACACGACTATTCCATTCTGTAAATAAAAATAACTAAGTTGTAATTATAAGTGTAATGTGATAATTTAGATCAGCCGCAAAATTGTGTGTATCAAATGAATTTTGGAAACTCTGCTTAAGACAAAAATACGAATAATAAAAAAACTAATCTTTTTTACTAAATTTATCCTAGGGACATCAAAAGCTTAGGTAGCTAAATATTTTGATTTCAATAATAAAACAAAGCTTAGTTCACCCAATTCCGATTTAAGTGAATTGACAATATTATAAAATGTATAAAAATTACGAAAAAAAAATATTTATTAATGTTTCGCTCTGTTTCGTCACCAAAAATGTATGGTATTATGCGTATGCAAAGTTTTTTTCACAACCAGGGCAATGTCGCCTTTGCTAAAAAAGGGCTTTATGAAAATTCGAACAAACAAATAATAATGAAGTTGATAAAAATGGGTGTAAATACCTACTAACAAGTTCGCCTATGTAATGATATTGCACAAAAACTTTTGGATTGCTTTTGAAAGATAGGAACGGTGAAACAGACGTTTAGCGTTACGACTCTATAAGCTTAATTCAGTAAAAAAAAATAATTAAACAAAAAATATTCACAAGCTATTCTTGCGTCCTAGATCATGTCACCTTTCGAGAAAACTACGTATTGACATTCCACTCCATGAATTTGCATTATTATAAATGATAAATTGTAATCTATTTTATAATATTACGATAGTAGATGTGTTCTGTTGAATCTATAAAAAAAGTCTTGAATAAAAATATTTTATATGTCACCAGTACAAGTTTTTAGTTGAACGTTTAAAGAAGTCTGCCCAGTACATCGTATCATACCAGCACGGAAAGAAACACGACACGGGCACTAGAACGTATCAAAAGCGCATCATACCCGTGCATAAAGGTCATCATACGCGATTATAACCCGTATGCTCGCCGTTTCGCCAGCTGCGCGCACCGGTTTTTGCCGGTGCCGATACGCTACGTATATGGCAAGCGACGATGTTGGTCGGTGATGAAACGGTCTAGTGGGCATTGTGTCATACTTTTCAATACAAAGAATATTTTTTTACTTGACTCGTTCCTAGCACGTTCATGGTATGATACATTGTAGTGGGTCCTTTAGTTGAATGCACAGAGCACCGAAACGCTTTGACGACCAATGCCAGAGACTGGCCAAAATGTCCATACAGCATGTAACAAAAACGCTATCCGATCAAAGGGTATTATTTGGTATCATACTGCGTACACATATACGTAACCATTTCATTGATATGAGATTATTATTTTTCCCCAATGAAAATAATTAATTAAAAAACATCAAAAGAAAAACATCAAAGGCAACACTGATCACTCGACAAAGTTCACCTACAGTTTAGTATGAAAAAAGCCGCCTGAGGGAGACGGTATTTTTTATCCTTTATCAACTTATGAAAATTTGCCATATTTAGTGTTAAATTTCGCATTTTTTATAAAAATCAAAAACTTTTGGTTTTATGAGTTACATTTTTTTTACTATTTTTTCGAGGTTAAGTTAAACCAGGAATACGCCTTTAATGGATGGGACAGGGTTTTTGTTACATGCTGTATATACGTAACGTGTCCATGAGTGTGATCTTTAACTCACAGAAATGGGAAGTTTCCTGGGTATAAAATTAATAATTCTATTTAGTCCTTACGTTAGATTATCAAAAAATATTGTACACGTATTTTTCGCTTTACCAACCCAATAAAAAAATACAAAGATAAAACGCATCAAAGTTCAGGAGTGGCTCTTTTGGATGGGAAATCATTCAATGACATCTCCCGCTCTAGGGTGGAGCCGAAGGGCGTGTCGACTGACTAAAACCCACCCTTCCTTCCCTGCCCTGACTGCCCAGGGGCGAGGTAACTCTGTTTCGAATTTATCCTCAAACCCTGGGCAGGAGGAGTGGCTCGTTAAGTTACTTCGAGTTAAAAAAGTGTAGCACGGCGTGACGTCACGCCAAATTTCAACGCACAGTGCGTTGAAATTTTGCGTGACGTCATTCGATCGTCCTCATTTTTTGTTTACGTTCAATATTTTTTGGTAATCTAACTGACAGACCTTATTTAATTAGATTTTTTTTATTAAACTTCCCCATTTGGCTATGGCTGTGAGAGCCGAAACTTGTGCTCAGTGCACATTGCGCTGGCACGAATATTTATTGGTAACGGAGTCTCTAGCCACTGCCGGCTCGGCGTTTCCTCGCTCTATGGTTAAATAGAGTCAAATCTTTGGTGTTGTAATGATGTCTAATTACCATAAAGACAAGATTTTCTTCCTTACTCTCTGTGTGTAAATAAAAGATTACGCTGGTAGACTGCGTTCAAGCGTACTTAGTTCTGCAATCAAGATATTTAGGGGAACGCAGAACTCTTGGCCTCATTCTATTTGAACGCGTCTTACAGTAAAATTGTCTTTGGATTATACAGTGTAACGTATAACTTCAATAAGTAATGTACAGAATATGGTAACGATTTGTAACAGTAATAAATATTCCAAACTGCTCTACGGAGCTATTCTCTGTAATCTTGGTTGTAAAATGGAATAAGTTTAAATTCGTTGTGATGAGTAGTAATATTATAAGATGATGTGTACTGGTTTGTTTATAAGTGTTTTTTGTTTATAATGAGAGTGCCTACAAGTGATCGTAGGCGAGAAATTACGTTACAGTAGTTGATGAGTTAATAAAATAATATGCAAATCAAATATTAACTTTTTTTTTAATTTGAATTACGCAGCCTGTATTTCCCTGAGGGCTAGGCAGAGGTGTACCTATACTATTCCCCAGTTATGTTTAAGGTGAAAGCTCCAGGGTAACCCGCGAAATTCAAATTTTCTTACGTTTATTGCTATTTGCAGGTCAGTGGCAGACGGTATCTTAATCAAAATTTTATTCGCGGCCGTAACAAGTATGTATTTATAGAATTATAATCATTAAAATCATCAATACAACTTTCTCAGTTAGAATTGATACCAAATGTAAGAATTTCATAAAATCATGACGTTTGGCATCAATTCTAACTGAAAGAGTTGTATTGATGCTTTGCGTCGTTCCTCGCAATCTTCCGGCATGGACCATGGTCCTCTTGGCCCAAGGGTGCTGTGCTCATCAGTAGGACTTGCGAGTAGCAGACCCACGAATAATTACGAATTAGTCAAGGAAATATTGCTTGGAATTTTCTTCAAACATTTTTATGAAGTTAAAACTTTTTTAATGCCCATTATTGAGATGGGAAAATACAATTTAACTCGCCACCGACAGCGCTATTTGGATTGAAGTGAAAACTTCTTTAGGCGCTTTGGGTATTTTTGTTCAATTTTTCACTTCTGTCGGCACTCCGGGAGTGCCACTCTTTTTTTTTTCTAGTTGAGCTGATACGATAATTCCGCGTCAGTTCGAGAAGCCTCATTTAGACGATGCAAGAACCTGTATGCGAGTTGCGTTACATTGCGGACTATTGAGGGATAATGAATTCAGTTGATCAAACAAAATACCGCAATGTAGTGAAACTTGCATGCAAGTTCCTGCATTGTCTAAATGAGGCTCATGTGGTTTAAAAAAAAAAAATTGTTTATTTAGACCAAACACTTTTGCACATTTAGTTACACCCACCAAACTGCGTAACAGTTTGTCGGCGGGATTAGCGCTCGTATTAACTTTCAGTACTTAATTACAAAATTATGATCTTATTATGTCACGTTTATAATATCATCAAAGCTTAGTACATACCGCTCAAAAATAAAAGGAAACTATTTTCCTGCGAGCATGAAGCTCGACAACAGTAATTGTAGACAAGTTTAATCAAGCATAATTAATTTTAAGTATCATTTGTCGTCACAGCTAGCGGCTATTTCCTTGAGTAATAC
Organism: Polia nebulosa; assembly: GCA_951329385.1. Lineage (NCBI taxonomy): Eukaryota > Metazoa > Arthropoda > Insecta > Lepidoptera > Noctuidae > Polia > Polia nebulosa. Next base: position 6,068,912 of record OX589603.1, read on the forward strand.
ATTTTTCAATTTATGCTTTAAAGTTCTCTTAGGTTTAGGTGAGTGGCGATCGCCATCTTGTTTCTTGTACGTCGTTTACCTTGCCGCTAATGTACCATACATTGGTATTGTTGCGGTATGTACACAGGATACGTTTGAAAGACGTTCAGAGCATGTCTACTGTTGGACATTTGGAACTTTACGTATTTTGCCGTTTGGCCAACACCAAATATAATGTCATCATCCCATTAGAATAGTTTATTTTGTGAAATAACATTCTTTTTACAAATTCGCATAGTCCCAACAGCAGGTTTTTATCCACACAAAATATAAACAATAAATAAATTTAAATCACATTTTAATCATAGTTTACACTTTATAGATTCACATAACATAATTATTATCGCTTAAGATTACTTTTCGCCTACAAACGTGAAAAATTAAATAATTTAGATCATTAATAGTAATTATTATTCAAAGTATCACAAATATTGGATAGAGTAACACTGCTCAGAAAGCGCGAAGCATCTATCGCACATCTAGGACTGCCATCCTCCCAGGTTCGCATACATGGACTCCGGTTATTATTTAACTTCGAAACTCGCTACATTTATCAAATAATTAAATCACAGAGTCGCTTCAAAGTACTAGATAATCACACGCGATTGGCACAAATCGTTAAATCAAAGTCGGGATGAGGACTTACGCCGGACGGACAAGTGCGACTACATAACAATGGCGCGAGTACAGTAGCTCAGTTGCACGTACAGGTTGCAAGCTCAAGTTACGGAGGGGGGGCCGCCTCGTCGGTCTGACACGACACTGTCCTGCGCACTCTTCGCTACGCGGCCCCGGGCGGCGCGGGCGAGCAGGCGGCCCCGGGCGAGCAGGTGGCCCCGGGCGGCCCGGGCGGCGACGCCGAGCGCGTCTCGCACGCGGCGCTGAGCTCCAGCACGGCGGGCCCCGGGCCGGGCCCCGCGGGCGCCGACGTGCCGGCCTCGGGGTCAGGCGGCGGCACGGCCGAGCCGTACAGGAACAGGCTGCGCAGGCGCGCCGAGCGGGACGACGTGGAGGGCAGGTCGTCGGGCCAGGACGCCGCACTGGTGTTGTCGGAGGCGGCTACGTCGGCCGTCACCTCCAGGCGCAGCGCCGCCGGCGAGGGCGCCTCGTGGCCGCCCAGCGACCCCGCCAGGGCCGCCAGCGACGGCGCCCGCACCTCCGCGTGCTGCGAGCCCGCCGACAGCGACGCGTCTCCTGGGGACAACACGACACACGAGTGAGGTACGTCAACGTTGACAGTTACTAAATCGCATCTAAAATAGAGTTCAAAATAGCATACGCGAACCACGCTACAGAAAAGAGTAGCTTTTCTTTTAACATTTTGCTGCATTACCTCTGAGATCACTGTCTCAGAAGAGTGCCGACAGAAATAAAAACTTGAACAAAAATGCTCAACGCGTCTCGCGATCGATTCGAGATATAAAATTATAAATATTACGAAAACGGTAAGTCCAATTGCAAAAATAACCAAAATTTAGGCTCCCTTTAAAAAAACCCCGTAAAAAGATCCATAAGACCTAAATTCATTAAAAAAAAAATGCACAACGTGTCTCGCGATCCGCTACAAGTGCTACGACGCTACTACTAGGACCGGTCGGACGGTCGGTTTCGCTCGAGTTCAATTATTTTTTCCCATCTCAAAAATGCTCAACGCGCCTAAAGAAGCTTTCACTTAAAAAAATCAAAACTAACCAATACTGGGTTCAAGTCTTCTGGAAGCTGCGTCCTGATCGGGTGCATGGTCCCTCTCATCGTCGAAGTGCGCGGCGGAGGGCGGCGGCGGCCCGCCGGCGCAGCCCCCCGCGCGGCACAGCGACACCGGCACCACGCCGTACACGTAGAACAGCAGGATGGGCACGCCGATGCCCACGGCCAGGCCGGCCACCAGCGGCGACACCAGCAGCGCGGCAGCCACGGCGGCGGCCACAGCGGCGCGGCGGCGGGCCGGCGTAGCGCGGCGCAGGCGCCGGTGGGCGCGCCGGCCGGCCCACAGCGGCAGCCCCACCAGCAGCGCCGGCAGCGCCACGCCCGCCACCACGGCGATGCCCAGAGGGGCGCCCGCTAGCGTGCCCAGCTGCCATAGTAGCTTCTTTTTGCGAGACCAGGGCTTTTTGCCCCAGAATGTACATCCGCTAGGGCTGCAAATTATATCACCCATTAAAGATACTTCATAAAAATACATTTGAGAGCACAGAGCTAGGTATAGGGGACAAGACTATTGTCAATAACTCAGCACAAAACCCTTTCCCAGACAAAAAATCCTTTTGGATTATAATATTATGTATCTTAAAATACGGACTGAAATTGCTGAGTAGTCGATGAACAAGGGACAATTTAGTGACCAATTTAGATGATGCCAGAAAAATATGCTTCTGCTCTTTATAAAATCAACATAATTTAGATATATGTTAGTAAAACCGATATTTGCCTAACAATTTTACCAGCGTTTAGTTGGCTCACCTCAAATAATGCAAGTCGGAGACCTCCTTCATGCACAGCCAGCAGAACTCGGCGCCGCATACGCAGCACACCATGTGGTTGCAGGAGCCGTCCTCCACCTTCACGATGAGCACGGAGCACCGCGGGCACGGCTTCACGTCGCCTGGGAACGATAGATTGTCTGCTCACGTTAAAATTAGATTTATAGTATTTCTCCATCAAGGAACATGAAAGGCTATTTTATTTCTGGGTGAAAAACAAATAAAATATTCAGTTATTAAATATTGAAAATGATAAACATTATCATCAAATTTCAAGTTCTTAGGTCAATGGGAAGTTAAAAAATTCTTCGGAACAAAATTTTGTGACAGACGACGGACACGTGAGTGACAGCAATGTCGTAGATAAATTTGAAATAGAGTTACCGCGACCCTTGGCCGAACTGAAGGAACAAGGGTAGTTAAAAATCTAATTAGTCCCTCAGTTAAATAACCAAAAAGTATTGGTCACGCACTTTTTGCTTTACCAACCCAATAAAAAATGACAAAGATAAAATGCATCAAAGTTCAGGAGTGTGGGCTCGTTACGTCACTTTGATGGTAAAAAGTGTCGCGCAGGGTGACGTCACGCGATATTGTGTCGCCCTATTTTTTGTTTACGTGACAAGAAACAAAGTGTGTGTACTTATGTACGCACGTAAGAAGTTATACTTGTTTGGCGTAACATGATAAAAAAACCAAACTGGCTCAAAGCTTACAAAAGGAAAACAATCATTCTTCATAATCATAAATCATTTATTTGCCAATAACGTAGGTAAACAGATACTCGTAAGATGTTAATTTTAAGGATAGTCCCGATACATTTTGCCTTACGGCATGCAAAAATTATTTAACACAATACATCCACCAAGATTTATCATTTGTCAGGATTTGCATACAGATTATAGCTAATTTCAGGGTGTCGGTTTTTTGTGACGGTGTGCGCGCGCATCGTAAAAATTTACTCTCATCATTTCTCTTAATGCGCCAAAAGAAGTATAACTTCAAAAATACGTTTCCAATATTTTTTGGTTATTTAACCGACGGTAAGTTTAGTAAAGTTAGTAAAATTCCCTATTGCGGCGGTAAGGCCTCTCTTTGAGGAGTGGCTGGAGAGGCGCCACGGCGTCCACCCACACCACATCACACCACACCACACACCACATCCGTGGTCCGGTGAGGACCTGGGTCAGATCCGCCTGACACGGATGTTTCGGATTACGCGGGAGGAAACGCCCGGGTGTCACCACTGTGTGTATCGCCCAGAGGGCACAGTGGAGGTCTCCGCTTTGGCGGAGCACCGCCGTGTCCTCGTGGAGGCGATCGGCGGCAGCGACCTCGGAAGCTAGACGGAATGGGAAGCCGTCACCTTCTACTGCGAAGCAATAATGCTCGCGAAGGAGGCGGAGCGCGTGAGGGAGACTCGACGGGGACACCCTCACGCCCCTAGCAGCCGCCGCAGGAGACGCTCTGGGCGTCGGGGGTCGCAAGCCAATCTCCAGCCACCGTAGGCGCAGGCCTGCGGACGGCGAGTAATGGGTACCTCGCTGTCCGATAAGGACCAGGCCCGAGAGTCGACGGCGGTAGTGATCCACACGAAAGAGATGTCAGCAGTACCTAACGGGGCCCGTGAGGGCCGATGCTTGCCTGGGGTCGGGGATAAATTCGAAAGAGAGTTACCGCGGTCCGGCACCAACAGCGACCGGAGCGCTTGCCGACACTGTCAACGGTGTAGCCCTAATAAACTTCGGGGCCCCTGATGCGGCGATGCCCCGTATCACTTTGCACTGGCCGCGTCGCACGTCAGACGTGCAGTGGTAGCAGGACAATAGTCTAGTAGTACAGCACTACACAGTACACACCATGGTCGATGTCAGTGTGCGAGGGCATGGGCGCGCGCGGCGGCGGCGCTCTGCTGCGCCTGGCCGCGTCGCACGTCTGCGTGGGGTGCCACGCCGCCTTGCAGTGATAGCAGAATGACGCGCCGCAGCCCGGCGCCAGGCACGTCAGCTTGGGACACGACGCGCAGCCCGTTGCTACTACCGCGAAACTAAAAACGAGAAAAAAGGAAGATGAAAATCTGAACAAATCTCGAGGAAACACTTGAAGCTTATCACAGACAATAAGACACCAACAGTCCAGCATCCTTTCTAAGTAACACACTCGAAACAATCTAGAGGAATTAGTTCAAATTAGTGTGAAATTCTGCTGATAAGCTTGATGAGTCCTCGGCAATAACATTGAGATTGATCTAGCCTAGCATAGGCTAGATTAATGTTGAAACTCATGCTGCATCTCACCTGCAGTCTGGCGCGGGGCACCACCGGGTGTCAGGGTCTGCGGCGAGCGCGCGCCTCACTGAGAACTCCTCGTACTTGTCGTACAGCACCGGGTTGTCCACGATGCGACGCACGTCTGGAACAAAAGGCGTTATCAATGAGTATTTTACAGGAAATTTGGTATTTGAGGAAGACAAATCAAAAAGGGTTTGGACGGAACAGGAGTGCAAATATTCTCTAAAAGAACACTTCACTCACTCTCACTACACATGTATTCTGTAAACCAGTGTTTTCCAAACGATGGGTCGCGACCCACAGAGTGAGCCCGAAGTCCTGCCCGCTTGCTCACCGTATTGTTACGGTCCTAGAAGTCCTCGCTGCTTTGGGAGGTTCCTGTTTCGGATTCGGCAGGAGAATGCGCCCGGGTGTTACCACATTGTGTGGATTGCCTGGAGGATACGGTGGAGCATACGGTGGGGGTCTGCGCCACTAGGGCGAAACATCGCCGTGTCCTCGTGGGCCTAGGCGATCGACGGTGGCGCCCCAGACATGGCGATCCAGGCCATGGACCATGGACGGAGCGAAAGGGTATGGAAAGCTGTCACTTCCTTCTGCGAAACAGTAATGCCCGCAAAGGGGGACGCGGGACGCATGAAGGAGACAATCCTCGCGCCCTCAAACCCCTAGCCGCCGTAGGAGACGCCCTGGGCATCAGGAGTCGTAGGCCGATTCCCGGCGACCGTAGGCGCGGGCTTGCGGACGGCGAGCAATGGGTAGCTCGTCGTTCGGCAAGGTAAGGACAAGCCCGCACGCGGGTTGTGTTCCACGCGCACCTCAAAGAGATGTCAGCAGTATGTGACGGGGCCCGCTAGGACTGATACCTGCCAGGGTCGCCGGAGTGATCGAAGTAGCCACCGCGGTCCTGGCAAAGGCAACTGATGGAACACGGGTGGCTTTTAGTCAGTAAGAGTCTGACACGCACTCCCGGTCCACCCAGAGTAGGAGGTTCTTTGATGATTTCTCACAAAGAGGGTCGCCACAATTGTTTTACTTGACAAGGGGTCGCGTATTCATAAATATTGAAAAACACTGCTGTGCCTATCCACCCTTATATGATGGATACATAGATGGCACTCACTGACAATTTCTAGACTGCTGCTATCGAAGAATATTTTTCATTAGAACCCAGTAGAAGAAAGCGTAACTCAGTCAAGAGGTACCCAGATTGACCCAGCTTGCTGGTACATATGTCACAGTATATTCGACATTGGAAACGTATGGCCTGATTTCAAGCAGCTCGGGCTTCACAGAACTTTCAGGAACAAAGGCTGTCGATTTCCGTTTATTCTGGGAACTGTGTTATGATTGTCATTTAACCTCTATTTCTGTTATCTCGACCCCTGGCGAAAAGTGGTTAGATGAATACCGTGTGGTTTTAGTCAGTAAGAGTTTGATGAATCCCCTTACCTCGAGCGGAGGAAATCCATGATTCATAGGAAGACAGCAGGTTATAATAATAATAATATATGTACTCGTACCCAAATGTTCAGCTCCGCTTCCAGTTTGAGCCGAAACTGAAATTCACGTGGTATCAGAAAACACTGGCCAAGTGAGTGTCGGACTTCGCAATTTTAGGGTTCCGTACCGTAAATGAGGGAATTATCAAAGAAAAAATCTGATTTATCAATATATTGGTATTTGTTAGTAAAATATACGTAATAATAAACATTATCACCAAATTTCAAGTTCCTAGGTCAATGGGCAGTTAAAAAATTCTTCGGAACAAAATTTTGTGACAGATGACTGACAGACAGACACGTGAGTGACAGCTATAGGTCACCGTTTGGATCCTTCGGGTACGGCATCCTAAAAATTTACTTGAAAAAGTTACCAGATTTTTGAAAATTCAGCCCTAACTCCATATAATACTCGGCTAAAAGACGCTAGATAAGGTCAAACCGAATATCCGGCCAATTTTTCGGCCGAAACCGAACCTTCTGTTGGATGCTAGTATTATAATCAACAAAAAAGCTACGCATATTAAAGCTTCAGACTCGTAACATAATTAAATTTGCTGCCTTTTATTAACAGAAACCTTATAATGACCAATTAACTTTATATGAGCAAGCACCCCCTTTGATACTTAATGTTAACGTTCAATCGAGCCAATAGAAGCCCCTTAATTACTTTTGAAATCAGTTTCTCATTCAAACAAGTTAAGACTATGTTTACAGTAAGATCAGTCAATATAATAGCGTAACTTTATTTTTATGCAAAAAGTATTATTTTCAGTAAAAGGCTAATTAAATGAATGATAAAATTTCGGGGAATTTCCACGAAAAGGAAAAAGAGTGGGCGTTGCTGTAAACATGTCCGTGTACGAGAATCGTTATTACTTGGTATTTTTAATCTGTGATTGACATCTATACTTACGTGCTCGTGTCTTTCCGAGTCACGTATCACTTTTTGATTTATTTGTACAACAACCTGTAAATAATTTGAAAATCAGGCTTCGTCAACAGAAAATCTAATTCGTTATTTATCCAATCTAACCAAAATTCCAAAGTGGACTCTCAAGATGTTACTCTATTTGAGTAGAAAAAAAAACCGGCCAAGTGCGAGTCGGACTCACGCACGAAGGGTTCCGTACCATTATCTATAAAAACGGCAAAAAATCACGTTTGTTGTACAAGACCCCCCTTAAATATTTATTTTATTCTGTTTTTTAGTATTTTCTGTTATAGCGGCAACAGAAATACATCATCTGTGAAAATTTCAACTGTCTATCACGGTTCATGAGATACAGCCTGGTGACAGACGGACGGACAGCAGAGTCTTAGTAATAGGGTCCGGTTTTACCCTTTGGGTACAGAACCACAAAAAAACGTGCTTGTTTAAGACGAGTAGGGCAGAATTTCAATGGGTTTTATAAGGAAAATCCTGCTATATGTGTGATAACGTGCACGTAAGTTCAGGCACGATTACACGTTGAGCAATTTTAATTGCAATAAACTCTTGCAACACTCACTTGACAGAGAAACACTTTTTATGACTCGTCAGCTTTTGCCTTTACGGTTCCGATAATTTAATTTTTTTATCGTTCTCAGAACTGTTATTCTACGTAACTGCATTTATATGATAAATGGAAGCTGGTGTGTCATCCTTTCGGTTTAGGCTTTTGTGTTTGAGGTAAAACTGTAAAAAATATCATGAGAAGTAAATTCGTTCACTGACCATTAGATACATTTGTACGTAATTGGCATACTTGCAGTTTATAACGAAAATGTAGTTTTTTTTTTTTTTTTATTAAAATATTATTGTAGATCAATATTCTCACGTAGTTAGTAAGAGAATTTCCTATAACCGCATCTTAAGTTATGCAGTTACGTAAATAGTAGAGCACCTTGTTATAAAACTTAATCCTAGGATCCTCCAGTCTAGAATTTCAATTTACGTCTCTCCGCTGCATATAAGATCGCGAGAATCGCGTCGTCGTTGAATACTTATGTACCTACTGTACTCTGACGTCATTGTAAAGGGAAAACGTAGGACAACATCATAATGAGTTCACCTGGGCGTAGGTATGAATCAATCAGGATATTGTTGGCTATTTTAGACAGACCACAAAAGCAATTGAGAATTTCAAATTGGAAAATGTTATTGCACGTGTAAGTCAAAATTTTCCTAGTTTTCCTTATATTGAAGTAGCACGCTCGATACCCTTAACACAAGAGTTCACACCTGAGGAAATCAAACGTACATTTTACATTACACCACATAGTAAATCGGTGTTACAAAGTAGAGAGTGTGATAACTGATAACCAAAGTTCGTACGAAATGGTGTCGAAGTTCGTCAACTATTCGAATTAGCGGCACACCAACTTATATTGCGGTGATTTGGAGGAAACCGAGACGAGGAACAATGTTACAGGATTCATTTCGACATGCCTTTTGTACACCAACAATCTTGGGAGGTCTTGAGATGTCGAATATAAATTCCTAGCATCAGTCAGGAGGAACTTTCTGCCATAATGGGGAGGGTAGATAGATGCCCTATATGTTGGAAGCACCCGGGCGTACATAAATGGCACATTTACTTTTAGTAAAAGTTTGGCTTTGAAGAGCGAAGTTTTGGTTGCTCATATCTGTGACAGACTCTAATCTAAAACTATATATTCTTCTTCTTAGTGTGTCGATGGCATAAATAATATATTTTCTTGATTAAATCCTTGCTTGGACCGGTATTCGGCCACGGAATGCTGTCCGCTGACGCTAAAATGTATATATTAGTATTAGAGAACTGCATACCTATGATATGAATTCAGACTAATCGCTGCTTATATAAAGCAAGATAATCCACATTAGATGATGACAATCATTTGCATATTGATTGTAGGCGCTACATGAATTCTAGTAAAATAAAGGCTATCCGGTGAGTCTATTACATAAGTAAATCGATTGTACGTATATCAATATTTATAGAAAACGCCAGCTTTCAAACTGGAATGTATTTAATCATTATGCAAGAGTTTAATATCGCTCACATTCCCCTCTTGTATAGTTTAGAAAAATACGTTGTACACGTGTAGATTTTGTTAACATAATAAGCCATCATTATTATGCACGCTGTGGAGTGTGGATGGATGGCAGCACAGCTGGGTAAAGCAAGATGTCCTTTTACCCGCGTAGTGGTTTACGGCCTACACCCTCTCACAGATAGGAGGCCTATGCCCCAGCAGTGGGGACATTAAAAGACTGATGATGATGATGAATAGACCTTTTCCCAAAACTAGACCGCTTGGAAGAGATTTTAAACGTTTTTTTTTCTAATAGATAATTAGGTACTTGATATTTTTCAATTACAGCCGAAAAGGAATGCTACGGTTTTTAGAACCGAATTATACTTACTAGCGACCCGTCGGGCTCGCATGTGTGCAAATGCAAATTATATTCACAAACCTCCCTCGTCTATCGCTCTTTCTATAAGTGAAATCGCATCAAAATCCGTTGCGTGGTTTAGTAGGAGTTAGCGGATAAACAGAAAGACAGACAAGGAAAGCGACTTTGAAGAGATCTAGTTCATACCAGTATGTACAAAAATAGCCATAGGTATGGCAGTTAACACTATTAATAACATTGACAAACGCTTTGATCACACATCCATTTGGGGACTACTTTTTGCACTACCATGAGAGGTATCCACTGTTAAACATGGTCATTGGACATACGGAAACACGATATGAACAACAGACATTGAAATTTATGCTCTATCGCTCTCTAGCTCCGCCAAGCCCTATCCCATTTCACTTGGGTCGGTTATGAGTCGAGCGAAACATCTAATTCAGATAGTTGCTATAATATCGCTTAGTGGTGGCCCAATGGTAACGGCCGCGACTTACAAGCAGTGTAAGTCGTGAGTTCAAACCCAGGCAGGCGCATTACTTTGTGTAAATTATTACATCACCACTGCTCTCAAAATGGTGAAGGAAAACATCGTGAGGAAACCGGTATGTTCTAGAACCAAAAAATCGAAGACATGTGACATCCACCAACCCGCATTGGGCCCGCGTGGTGGATTACGGCCCACACCCTCTCACAGATAGGAGGTCTGTGCTCCAGCAGTGGAGACATTAAAAGGCTGATGATGGTGATGCTATAATATCGAACTCCCAAGCCAAGGGAAGTTTTCACGCATCTAAACTTTATATTTGTTTTTTTTTTTTACCTGAAGGATGCATGCTCTCATGACACACAGGGCAGTTGACGGGCACTCTCGCCTCGAAGATCTCGATGGCAAGGTACTGTCGTAAGCAGGGCTCGCAGCATCTGTGCGAACACCACGTGAGCCGTACCATCATTGTCGACGCGAACAGTGACAAGCATAGTGGGCACTCCAGGATTTCTCCCTGCAAAAGAAGAGGACACTGGTTAAAATTAAGGTACAAAGATTAGGGAACCTACGGCGGTCAGAAAGGCATTCTCCCCATCTTAATTAGGTACTGGTTCTCAGCTGCATCCAGTTCGAGCGGAAGTGGATACCAACGTAGTTGTGAAAAGATGTCATCCATCGTCACGAAGAATCATCATCTACAGGAAGTCTTTTCGTCATCAGATGATGACGATGATGTTTGGGTAGCCTTGCGACATTAGGCCAAAATGTTCAGAAATACAGACATATTGGACGTTAAATTATTTTGCGACGAAGATGATACATGACTGCTGGATAAAGCTTGACGACTATCGATAATTTGAAGGTGAAAATTTGAATATAAAGATACTATTAGTGGTACGAGTATATGGTCTTGATACATGTGCGACACGAGTCACGACTATCTGTGGGACAATTGCATACGGCCCCCAGTTTCTGCAAGGTTGATTAAGTTTCTGATCAGGCAATCTGCCGTAAAATCCTGTTAGTTATTGTGATTTGCTGATATAAATAACTGCAGCATATCAATAGATGTACTCGTAAAAACAAATCTTTTCTAACAGTAAACGGATGTTTGTTTTGTCAGTTTTCAGTTCATTAACACTGTAGCTATAATTAAAGTTTTCTCGTCTGCTAATTCGTTAGCCGCAGTATTTAATAGTCTGTCAGTGGCCATGATGCAAGGCTGGCACTGCACCCAGCTGACATGTTGCGTCATCATCACCTCATGCCCAGTGATTTATGAAGCAACCTATCACCGTGGTTTATCGTCAGAAATTACAACAGCACCTTGAGTTTCAAATTGTTGTGATTTTGATGTCTATTCCTCCATTTTTATCTTGGAAAGTTTGAAGTGTCGTTACTGCATTCTCAAAAAACCGGTCAAGTGCGAGTCAGACTCGGCAATGAAGGGTTCTGTACCATCGTAGTACCAGATTATACGCGTCTATGTTGTCATTATTAAGATTGAGCAAAAAAAGCCAAAAAAACACGTTCCTACTTGTCCCCTTTAATTTTTAATTAAAATTTTATTTTTTGTTGTTATAGCAACAACAGAAATACACATTCTGTGACAATTTCAATTGTCTACCTGTTACAGATCATGAGATACAGCCCACTGACAGACAGATGGATGGACAGCGAAGCTTAGTAATAGCGTCCCGTTGGTTACCTTTCGGGTACGGAACCCTAAAAAGCCCTTAATTTTTTTCCTTAAAAAAGTAAAAAGTAACGTGTTTTGGTGATGAGAACTATCTCATCATCATCCTTTTAATGTCCCCACAGCTGGGGCACAGGCCTCCTCTCTGTGACAATGTGAAGACGAATTTAATAAATTACATCTTAAACACAAAAACCTGTTTTTTGCTAGTTATAACAGACAAAAACAAGAAGGATGAATGAAGACTAGATTTGTGCATAGTTATTTCAATTCAAAGCTTCTGAAATCTAAAAGTGTTGAATTGTTATTTAATTCGTTTTCAGTTGTTCAGGCAAAACTTTCAGGACTCCACGTGCTAAAACGATTTTTATTTCCGCTTCACCGTCTTAGTCATTGAAAGGTCTATTAAAAAAAAAACATTTTAAATCGTAAAAACTTAGTATTTTTAGCGGAGCTTATAAAGAATGACCTACAAGTTATTATTAATTTCCTAAAAACAGTTGGATCGGACCTAACCGATCACTCAGTGATCAGAAGATCCTTTCGTTTAATGAATAAATCTCGTTCCTTCATCTTTAAATAGGGTGGCATCAGCGTGGTTCTTGGAGTATCCTGTCCACCTCAATAAACAAGGAAAAGGCTGTGTTATTCAACATGATTTACATAACTAGGTGTATCTCTTATCCAACGACAAAATCTAGAACATCTTGTTATAAAACCAACGCAAGATTTCAAAGTTGCTTGACGACGAGAGCTGCTTGTAGTACAATCTGCAACGCAAGTTCCTTTTTCGACAAAATACTTTTACTATAGTTTCCCAGGCCTTGAGAAAAAGTTACTTGCTTTGGTAAACAACTTATTGTATGTAAAATGGATTCTTTACAGCAGCTTATTTTGCTGACTGTTGTACAATACATTCATGACGAACGAAGTTCCGGTTTACCCATCGGCTATCCTGAACGTGATTATGTAAATAATTCAGAATATTCATGTATTTTTCTTAGAACTAGTCACCGCGAGAGGTGTTGGCGGTTTGACAAGTCACAAGTACCCGTTAACCTGAGTGTCGTCATCGTGTGTCAAGTATTGATTAGTACAGTTTATATCACATGTATATGGACACGATGAATAGAAAATGCGTCACTGATCAGTTGGACAATGTTGTTGATACGCCGCTAAAAACAATCAATTAACCCATCGAGTCGAGTTTCATTCATCAGATTAATTTTATAATTATAACTTAATTTGGGTAAATGTCAAATAAAATAATCATAATAATATGATAAATATTTATTTTGTGTTAAAGGTGATTTTCCTTATTTTTATATTGGCGCTGGTATTACCCAGTTTGTGTAGAATCAAAACAAAACTTTTCCTCATTACGGCGCGTGCGCAGGATTGTATTCTGCCGCGATGTCTGACAAGACTAAGAGTGAAAACTTAATAACTGTTAAACAAGTTTATAATAACAAAAAATGCAAATACCGTAGAGATTAATTATATATGGCAAGGTTTAAATACCAGAAAAAATATTATATCGTTTACTATAAGTAAATGTCAGTCTACCTACATGTTACATTAAGCCTAATTAATTTAACGGAAAACTAGGGTTTTTTCAACTGATTACTTGGAATAAACCCGCTATAGAATTAAACTTGTTTATTATTAATAGCTGTTCTTATTTAAGCCTGATCTTTATTCTCAATTCTACAGACGCGTTCATATACTTAAAGGCACCTATAGCAAAAAAATTACGAATATTTTTCATAAATTAGTTACGAGAAAAGAATAACTGGAACATTGCGCCACCGCTAATCTATACATATAATAAATCTGTAGAAAAGTCATTTTTGTACATTGAAGAAATTGAAACAAAAAATAGCCAGCGTGTGAAAAGATAAGTAACAGAACCCATTTCCATCATTTTTGAAATTTTTGTCTGTTTGTCTGTTTGTTTGTGCGCACATCACGTAAAATCTACGAATTCAATGCTGACAATGTTTATATACAAAAATTATACGCAACTTGAGGATTAACTTAGTTTTTGTTTCATCGAAATCGGTTCACTCTATCAAAAGATATGATTAATTTAGTGAGTTCAAGAAGTAAAATATTACGTTACGCAATTAAGTATAGTACTTGCAACGACATCTTAAGACTAAAAATAGAACTAATGTTGATAGTTGAAATCTAAATCCGATAGATGGCGTTGTGCAAATGACGTCATTTTCTGAATCGCGGTGTTAAGATTTTCCGCGCGAGGATGACGTCCACCGTGTTTACTAGGCAAATTGGGTTTCGTTAGGTGTCTTAAAAGTTCTTGCGTGTGTCGTAAAAGTTCTTTGGTTGCTTGGTTTATCGATTTTCTAAATTGGTCGAAAAAAAAGTATTTGCTTATCTTATTGGTTTCGTTTGGTCAACTTTGGTCATTGGTTTGAAGTACGAAGTAAAGATTGTATTTGATTTACTTCGTAGTTTGAATCCAATAGTGCCAATCGTTATACAGTAAGTTAGTGTTGCCAATTCGTTGAGTCACGACCACGAACAGACGATACGTTGTCACACTAGACTGTTCGACGCACCGATCTTTTAAGTTTGTAGGCTATTCAGTCATAAGTGTTGTTAGTTTTGTTTATTGCTTTAATTTTCCTTGAAAATGCCTCAAAGAAAAAAAACTAACCTTTCGCTGCGTAGCCGAAATGCGAAAAGGATGAGACTTTGTAGGTCTCAGGAATCGGAAGAAGATCGTGAAGCACGGTTATCTGCTAACCGAGAGCACATCGCTCTTTCACGTGAATCGGAAACGTTCACCGAAAGGGAGTCACGTTTAAGTTCACAAAGAACACGGACCGCGACTTTGCGGTCTCAAGAGAGTATCCAGGAACGCGAAGACCGGCTGTCTGCTGATCGGGAGCGCCACTCTCTCTCACGTGAGTCAGAGACATTCACAGAAAGGGAGTCGCGCTTAAGTTCGCAAAGAACTCGGACCGCGACTTTGCGTTCTCAAGAGAATATCCAGGAACGCGAAGTTCGGCTGTCTGCTGATCGGGAGCGCCAGTCTCTCTCACGCGAGTCAGAGACTTTCACAGAAAGGGAGTCGCGCTTAAGTTCGCAAAGAACTCGGACCGCGACTTTGCGTTCTCAAGAGAATATCCAGGAACGCGAAGTTCGGCTGTCTGCTGATCGGGAGCGCCAGTCTCTCTCACGCGAGTCAGAGACTTTCACAGAAAGGGAGTCGCGCTTAAGTTCGCAAAGAACTCGGACCGCGACTTTGCGTTCTCAAGAGAGTATCGAGGAACGCCAAGCACGTCTGTCATCTGACCGAGAGCGACACGCTCTCTCGCGCGAGTCTGAATCTCTCTCCCAAAGAGAAGAACGATTACAAATAGCTAGACATAACTATGTAGGTGTACAAAGAAACAATGAAAGTTATCTTGCATCTGAAAGGGAAAGAATAGATGAACTAAGACGAGCAGAAACAGCAGAACAACGTCAATCTCGCCTAGAAATAGAACGAGCTCGATACCATATGAATAGAGAAACAAATAGCGGAGCTGATGAGTCCATGGAAAATGACGATGCAAATATTTTATTACCTTGGGACAATAGGGAAAAATCAGGGTTCACATATTCGTCTAGAATTAATTATGCTGGCTTTACTTTCGTGGGTGACATGAGAGAAATTTGTAATTTTTGTCATGCTTTGAAATGGAGGAAAGAGACAGATGGAATGTGCTGCTCAAATGGAAAAATTGTTCTTCCAAATTTCCAAGATCCACCACACTTACTTAAAAGTCTCCTGAATGGCGATCATCCCCAGTCGAACCGTTTTTTGGATAATATTCGTTTATATAACAGTGCTTTCCAAATGACTTCCTTTGGGGCAAAACAAATAACGGAAGGACCGTTCATGCCAACCTTCAAAGTACAAGGTCAAGTTTATCACCTTATTGGATCTTTGCTGCCAGAAAATGAACCCAAATTTCTCCAAATTTATTTTGTATCCGATTACACGCAACAGCTCAATGTTAGAAATCACAATTTTCCCCAGCTCAATGCTGAGCTTTTGGGTCAACTTCAAGAATTGCTGCATCACGTTAACCAGTACGTTCGTGAATTCAAAGCTGCATTGGAGTCAATTCCACAAGGCAGCAATGATTTCAAAATTGTTATAAGTGCCGATAGACGTCCTGTGGGTGAACACCGTGGAAGACACAATGCACCCGTCGCAGATGAAGTTGCAGTTGTTTTAGTCGACCAGGAGTGTGAGAGACGTGATATCGTGTTGCGTACACGCGACGATCGCCTTCAACGCATTTTGGAAACCCACCGAGCTTACGACGCCCTGCAATATCCACTAATTTATTGTCATGGTGAAGATGGGTACAATTTTGGGCTGTACCAAGTGAACCCTACTACGAGAGTCACTAATTATCAAAAAAAAATATCTGCTCAACAATACTATTCCTACCTTTTACAAATAAGGCAAAACAGTTTCGTATATTTGCAACGATTTCGTGGTTTGTTCAGCCAATTTATTGTGGACATGTACGCAAAAATAGAAACTGAACGTTTAGTGTATATTCGCACTAACCAGCGACGGTTACGCGCTGAAGAATACGTGCACTTGCGGGACGCCATGCAATCAGATAATAACGTCGAAAACTTGGGTCGATTGGTTATTTTGCCATCCAGTTTCACAGGCGGTCCGCGGTATATGCACGAACGAACGCAAGATGCTTTTTGTTACGTCCGTAAATACGGCCGGCCGGACCTTTTTATAACATTTACAACAAATCCAAAGTGGACGGAGATTTGCCAGGCACTTCTCACAGGACAGGCGTCATACGACAGACATGACATTATTGCTAGGATTTTTCATTTAAAACTCAAAGTCTTGATTAATCTACTTACAAAGGAGAAAGTTTTCGGTTCAACTCTTTGTTTTATGTATAGCGTCGAGTGGCAAAAGCGTGGTTTACCCCACGCGCACATTCTTCTGTGGCTGGAAGAAAAAATTCGTCCCGATGCTATAGACAGTGTCATAAGTGCAGAATTTCCGGACTATAATGCAGATCCGATTTTGCATGACATAGTAAAAACACATATGGTTCACGGGCCATGTGGCCTCTTAAACAGGGAATCACCGTGCATGAAAGATGGTCAATGCTCAAAAAAATACCCCAGAGCACTGAAAGAACTAACTATGGCTGGGGAAAATGGGTATCCGCAATACCGGCGAAGATCACCGTCACAAGGTGGTTTCACAGCTACTGTCAGATTCCGTGGACAAGAAATAATTCTAAATAATAGTTGGGTGGTACCGTATTCTCCAGTTTTGTCAAACGCTTTTCAAGCACACATTAATGTTGAAATTTGTAATAGCGTCGAATCTATAAAATATATATGTAAATATGTTAATAAAGGTAGTGATCAAGCCATGATAGCACTAAGAAATAACAACCAATTTGATGAAGTGACAAGGTATCAATCTGGCCGATACATAAGCTCTTCGGAGGCAGTTTGGCGCATTTTGAGTTTCCCTATTCATGAAAGGTATCCGCCAGTCATCCATCTTGACGTGCACCTGGAAGGCGGGCAGCGAGTTTACTTTCAGCCAGAAAATGTGGCAGAAAGAATGAACAACCCAAGACAAACCACCTTGCTCGCATTCTTTCGCCTTTGCGAAAGAGACAATTTCGCTAAGTCTCTGTTGTACAATGAAGTGCCACATTATTATACTTATAACAAGCAGCAAGGTGTTTTTAATCGCAGGAGACGTGGAACTGCTGTAGAAGGCGAGTCCGGCATTTTTAAAGAACACGTGATTGGAAGAGTATACACGGTGCACCCAAATAATACAGAGTGTTATTATTTACGCCTTCTTCTTCACACAGTGCGAGGACCTACTTCTTTTGCTGAGCTCCGCAAAGTGGACGATATAGAATATCCCACATTTCAAGCTGCTTGCCGCGCACGGCATTTATTAGATGGCGATCAGCATTGGGATGATGCTTTAGCCGAAGCATGCGTCAGTGATAGTCCACATCGTTTGCGCCATTTATTTGCCATTTTGTTGACATTTTGTGGCCTATCGGACGCTGGGCAGTTGTGGCAAAAATATAAAGACGCGTTTGCCGAAGATTTTTTGAGACAGCAAAATATAAATAGTGAAACTTCTGACCAAGTACGTGAAAGCTGCCATAATAGGGCTTTGCTGGCTATACAAGATATAGTTACAAGTATAGGAGGGAACCCCCTCAGTCAATACGGCTTGCCGACACCGACAGTTGGTGGGGAACGAATTAATAGGGAGTATACATCTGAAATAAATTACAACCCCGAAGAGTTAGCAGAAATATTGCGAAATGGCTGTTCAAATTTGACGACAGAACAACGTCAAATCTTTGATAGAGTATGCTGTAGTGTAGAACATTCATTAGGAGAAATGCTGTTTTTAGATGCACCTGGTGGAACAGGTAAAACTTTCCTCACTAAAGTTATCTTGGCTCAAATAAGGAGCCAAAACAAAATTGCCCTTGCCGTCGCTTCCTCAGGAATAGCTGCCACTTTATTACCAGGAGGAAAAACTGCACATACAACATTTAAAATACCAATCGACTTGGACCGCACAGAAAACCCTGTTTGCAACGTGTCTCGCAATAGTGATAAAGCAAGGGTTTTACGCGATTGCGCCCTTATCGTTTGGGACGAGTGTACGATGGCAAATCGTAAAGCTGTGGAAGCTGTAGATAGAACGTTGCGAGATATAAGACAAAATGACCGACCGATGGGAGGCTTAACGGTGCTATTCTGTGGAGACTTCAGGCAGACACTCCCTATAATACCCAGAGGAACGAGGGCCGATGAAATAGGTGCCTGTTTAAAGAGCTCTATTTTATGGCGTAGTGTCATATTAACTAATTTGAGCTTTAATATGCGAGCATATTTGGGAGGTGACGCAAACGCGCAGGTTTTCTCAAATTTACTACTTCAAATTGGTAACGGCACATACCCGACTCAAGAAGGAGGTAAAGTAACTTTAGTCGAAAGCCTGTGTTCTTCTGTTGCCTCACAGCAGGAACTCATTTCCTCTGTATACGGAGATCCATCAGAGATCTCGAACCATGACGCTGCTTGGCTATGCCAACGAGCTATTTTGGCACCTCGCAACGACCAAGCAGCAGCAATAAATTCTCAAATATTGGTACATGTTTCTGGAGAAAGTAGGGAATATTTATCTATTAACACGGTTTTAGAAGAAGGAGATGCCACCCACTATCCAGTAGAGTTTTTAGACTCTCTAAATACACCAGGTCTTCCAGCACACAAAATTTATTTAAAAGTCGGAGTACCAATCATTCTACTCAGAAATTTAAGCCCACCAAAACTATGCAATGGAACTCGGTTGAGAGTAACAAATCTCCAACGAAATGTCATCGAAGCCGAAATCTTAACAGGTTGCGGCTCCGGTGATGTTGTTTTCATTCCCAGGATACCCATTATCCCCAATAATTTTCCGTTTACTTTCAAACGTGTGCAATTTCCTGTAAGCCTCTGTTACGCTATGACTATTAATAAAGCCCAAGGCCAGACGTTATCCGTTGCGGGTGTAGACCTTACTTTTGATTGTTTTTCACACGGCCAACTCTATGTTTCTCTATCACGTGTTAGCAACCCAAACAACCTTTTTGTATATGCTCCGGGTAATTCCACCGCTAACATAGTATATAGAGAAGCATTAACGTAATCAACTATACCAAAGTCAGGACTCTTATCTAAATCATCAAAAAGGTGATATACTCTTATCTAAACGACGTTGTTTTGTTCTCGACAACCACGCGAACGAAGTCGCGGGCACAGCTAGTAAATAAATAAAGTAAAAGTGTGTTATTTGGCAGAGGTTTTATTTTTTTTGTTCCATGACCTATTCGCCTTGAGCATATAATTTGCTTAACGGTTTCTTTTAGAACTCCCCTAAACTCTCTAGGTCACCTCTGAATGCTTGTTAATTTTCTGAAAGTAGAAACGTCCAACTAGGTACTGTGACTTGCCAAGAATCTTACAAATGTATGTCATTGAGAATGAAAGTGACACGCAGAAAAGGCAGAAAAGCACTTAAACTTTTCACACACAAATCTTTATGAATGCATCTCTTCCATACACATGGAGAAGTTGAATTTGTTGATGATGCAAGTCGTAGTAAAGATAGAATCAACTTTATTGTACAACAAAATTGTAACACAGCTTTTTTACAATATTGCATACACTCAGGTACAAGCAGAGACTGGCAAAATGTCAGTACTAAGTGGCTTTTTCTTTTTTTGGCGGGGTGGGAAATCATCCAATGACTTCTCCCGCTCTGGGTGGAGCGGGAGGGCGTGTCAGACTCTTACTGACTAAAACCCACCCCTGTTCCTTCCCTGCCTGAGTGCCCAGGGGTGCGGTAACTCATGTTGAGAATTTATCCGCTACCCCTAGGCATGCAGGCACCGGCCACGATGGGCCCCGTCAGCTGACAACATCTCTTTGAGGCGCGCGTGGAACACTACGCGCCATCGACTCACGGGCCTGGTGCTGATCGGACGGCGAGCTACTCACTGCTTGCCGTCCGCAGGTCCGGGTCTACGGTGGCCGGAGATCGTCTCGCGACGTCCTACGCCCAGTGCCTCTCCTGCGGTGGAAGCGGCCGGGGCCGTGAAGGCCACTCCGTTGAGCTTCCCTCCCGCGCGTCCCGCCTCCGCCTTCGCGAGCATTACTGCTTCGCAGAAGGTGGAGACTGCTTCCTATTCCCTCTCGCTCCGTACCATGGCCTGAACCAGGGCCGGGCGCGAGAGGTCGCCACCACCTATCGCATCCACGAGGACACGGTGGTGCTCCGCCCAAGCGGGGCAGACCTCCACCGTATGCTCCACCGTGTCCTCTGAGCGATCCGCGCAGTAGTACTAAGTGGCTCAGATCAGTTTCAACCAGCCGTAGTAGTTAGGTACAACAGCTGCACTTTTGGTCAATGAGTGATTTTCCGTTTGTCATCATTATGGCTAACCACAACATTCAACAGCTGGAAAAACGCGAAATCAAAATTATATGTACCGACAATAAGCAACAACTGAACAACACAGCGATAAGCCAAAACAAATTAATTCGTTTCCCTCAGCTCAAGGAAATCTTTATTAGTCTTCAACGACGAAAACATCGAAATAATAATGAGAATAGGAAACATACCGAGGCAGGCAAAATGTATAATGATGGCCCTAAAGTACCGTAAATCCGACTTTATCTACGATTTATCTTCGAAGCACTTAATCAGAATATTTAGGGCCATTCACTATCGGCTATGGCCGTTCCACTGTTGTATTGAATACGGTCAATGTTTTAATATATCGTGTAGACCTTAATCTAGATTTACGCGATGTTGATTATGCAAATGAAAGGCAAACATAATACCGCCGTTGTTAATCGTTGTTTGGATTTTGGTGTATGATTTGTATGAAAATGGTTGTTGAATGGTGATATATACCTAGGTGGTCGCAGTTTTTCAAGTTTAATCAACGCATATTTTTGCCAGGATCAAATAGATACCAGTAATAGGTCATTTTCCAGTGTTTGTTTATGTACAATATTTTATACGGAACAACAAATAACACTAAAAAGAAAAAAGCATCAAAATTTATTATTAAATAAAGCAGCAATTAGCATTTCAGTGGGGGCGTGGTTGGAACATCTCGCTATCTCGTTTCTACGCACGTAACCTAATGGTGTTGACGTCACATGTCAGTTTGTGCATCCTTATCTGTTACTTAACAGTATCCCCTTTCACCATATTTGTAAGGTTTCTAACTTACTTAATTTTGAACGTATTTAAAAAATTCTTTCTACTTTTGATTTTGGATAGTTACTACCTTATTACGTAGCAATAGCAATTAAGCACAAAGATTTTCAGATGTTCACGAGTAGACGAGATGTGTAATTGCACTTTTTATGTTAAGAAACAGTCTAGAAAAAACATTGCTGGAAAAGCGGTATAGGTTTCTTTGTGGAATAAAATTTCTACTCATTCTTTTATTTCCCAGTCATTGAAGAATTTGCGGCAGGCCGCAGTTCGTTCCAAGCATTTTCCAGCAACACAATACACTTGTAGAGTGTTGTTAGATTAATATCACACTCATTAGCACTACGAATACAATTACAGTACGCTCGGAGCACGAGGAATTGGATCGAATCAATTGTAACGCGGTGTTGTAATAACAATAATAATTAATGAAACGCGTTTAGTACGCAAGTTCGTTACCCGGTCGATACGATCAATGCACTTTTTATCGATTACATTTTTTTCTTCTTTGAAATTTGGAAATTCATGTTATGAGACAGGTAGTTATAGGTAGTCTTCTGTGGAATCGTGTGCATTGAATATAAAATAGCACCGTCTAGACGGCTACTTCACACGCGACGCGATTACACCGAAAGTTTCTCCCCGAAAACGCTTTACAAACTCGAATATAATATAAATTTTATGGAAATCCACCAGTAGTTGGCTGGCAAGCCTGGACAGAAGGGGAGACATGTTTTATTGCTACCCACTTCGTAGATTACAACTGGGAAAGGTTTGTTCACGTTGCTACTCTTAACGAGTTGACAATGACGCAAATTATAAACGACACAAAAATCCAAAAAATATTAATGGAAAGCGCCTTCAGTTTCTATTTAAACCTATTGTAGAAACTTTAGCGTCAATTTGCGACAAATAACACGGGGCGTAGCAATTACGGCCTAAATTGAGAGTAATGGAGTCAAACAGGCCCACTCCGAAGTTGTGGGACCGGGCTTGGTAACCGTGGAAGACGTTTAGCGAAGCGGAGAGGCGAGGCTTCGTAACTAATTAGTAATTTACGGGCTGTTGACATCTCTTTGAGTTGGAACGGATGGAACAATGGAGGTCGGTCACCCGGCCGAAGAGACGCGAGCTAACGCGAAAGATGGAACGCCACACCCTATAACTGTACATAGGATTTCACGCAAACATGGAGACTTAATTTGTCATCATCATTTCAGCCGAAAGACATTGACTGATATTGTCCCCTCCAATTAAATCTATTTTAATTGTAATTTAATTTTAATGATATTGATTTTGTCTGTTGCGTGTATAATGTAATTTTATTTATTAATCTTGCAATTGTATTTTATTGCTTGCTGTTACTATCAATTGTTGTCAAATATATCAAATGTATTGTTGTAATCGTAATAATAATGTAAAATAAGAATAATAATGTATAACCTTAAATAGTGCATGAGGTGTTAACCTTTAATTAATTGTTACACTAACGAATGAATATATCACGAAAGAGTATATTGTAAATGTATTGTGTAAACAGTTGTTGGTTAACCAAATAAATAAATAAAAAATAAAGACGTCCACTATTGGAAATTTGACGACACGGTTGGCGCCATGGTTGAGTGATCGGCTGCTGCGCTGCGTGTTGCGGGTTCGATCCCCGCATGGAACAAATATGTGTATGGCTTACAGATAGTTGTTCCTGGTCTGGGCGTCTTGTGTATGTGAGATTTCATGTTTGTAAACGTACCCACGATACAGGAGTAATTCCTACTGTGGGGTAAAGTTTTTTATTTAAAACAAACAAAAAAAAAACATAAGCCTCCTCCAAGGGTCGCCACAACGACCGGTCCTGTGCGTCTCGCATCCATCGGCTACCCACGACCCTCACCAGGTCATCGTTCCACCTTGTGGGAGTCCTTAATTTGTATGTATGATTTAAATTCGTAATGCAGTCAGAACTCAGAAGTGTACGCTTCCTTTGAAGTCGGAGAATGGACATGCATAAGAAGTACCAAAATGGAAGAAAGTCTGGGTGTAATGTAAACATCTTGTTACAAACTTTCAAATACACCTCCTGGGATGTATAGATCTTTACTAGTTTGGCACTTGGGCATCGAGTCTGGAAACTAAGATGTCTAAATAGAGATATTCGAAACGATAGGAGATGGAAACTTCTTCACCGATTACGAAATTCTATAGGCTAAGCAACAAAAATCGAATTGTGATGTAGTAGATAAGTATATTATATTCTACCTCTGTGAGTACTTATAAGACGTATCAATACATCAAATATACTCAGTATTTACTCGGCATCTGAGATGTTTCATTCTCCTTAAAGTCCCGTCCTTATATGGCGACCCTGCCACTTGAGCGAACATTTATGAATCATGTATTTATTTAATCTAAATCCTTCTCTGAGTTAGTATCATCGAGTTGAGAGCCCATTGAAAGAAAATCATCATGTGTCAATCAAAAGTGCAAAATGAAGAGGTTTTCGTAAACCAGAACAGTGCCTATGGAAGCCACAATTCAGCCACGATAGAGGAGTTCAAATACCATTTATCCACAATAAGCATTGTGGTTATGATTATATGTACGCTGTTACTTCTTGGAGTTGCCTATATGTTACATAAGCTGTACAAAAAGTGCCATCAGTCTTGGATGAGGGAGCAATTGACCAGACATATTTTGCGGCGATCATCTAATCGAACCAGAAATTACCGAGACCCAAAGGTTACTTGTGAGGGGTGCAACTACCGACCTGGCGACACCAACAAGGACATTCCGGAAAAGTAGAAAGTGCAGGATATCAACAGTTTACATATGAGTGTCAGTGCGTGTTAGTGAATTATGTGCGTGTGAGTGTTTTATGTTTATTATGTAGAATAGAATAGAATACTCTTTATTATGTACATCATTTAGATTACAGAACATAATCATCATATGTTACTGGGAAATCAGATGCTGAACTAACCCTACAACGGTGAACTTTACAACCAGTATTTCGTTTCTTCACAAGCGTTCGAATTCCATTCCAAGTGTGTCAGACAGTCACAAATCTGTGCCACTGGTATATAAAGTGTAGCTTATGTAAATATGAGAGCTTTTTTATACAGAACCCAACGTTTCACAGATTACGACACGACCATTTACATGTTGATATGGGAACGCTAAAGAAACACATTGACTGTCAGTCATTTATCATTGGACGTTGTAAAAGCTAAAGGGAAATGGGTCGCAGTCTCTATGATACTCAACAATCAACTTTTTACTTTTTATTCATTCATGCATTATGGCAATTTTAAAGCCCGACGAACAAGATTTCGTAAAAGTTATGCGACACAAACGGTTCTGCGTCAAAGAATTCTTTATTGAATTATATAAAATAATTGAATCGTAACAATTTGATGTTTATAAAACATAATTGACATCGGCATTTCACGTCAAAGTTCTATTGTAAAAACCAATGATTAAGCCAATAGGAATTTTTTAAACTGTCTTGAGTAAAACCGTTACAACATAAGTAATTATTTGGTTTCAATATTGGTGTTCATTATTGCTTCCTAGTCGGTGATGAAAGTTGAAGTATCAAGTGATGCATAACGTATTTTCACGCTCTTATTCTTTTGCAGGGTGAACTGTTGGCCGGGCCAGTATCCTCTTTGCGGAAAACCGTGTTTGGCAATAAAGAAAATTTGCAAATTGCTCCTACCGCTTTTAGAGAGCCCCTAACTTAATTTAGGTTAGACGTGAACGGTGGGATTAAGTGAGGTGCTACTGAGGGTCAGTTTAGTTGGGTAAGATTACTTCGAGAGTCGGCTGATCGGCTCCCGACCCCCACATTGCCAATGAGCCTTAGGAAGTTTAAAGTTGTAGAACCTGAAAGCTGTGAAGGCTACGAGAATACCAAGTTAAATTGAATCTTCGACAACACAATCTTCTGTATCTATACATATGTATACAAATATTTAAAAAAAAACCGGTTAATTGCGAGTTTTACTCGCACATGACGGGTTCCGTACGATTTTACTATTTGTTTTTATAGCGACAACAGAAATACACATTCTGTGAAAATTTCAACTGTCTACCTATTACGGATCATGAAATACAGCCCGCTGTCAGACGGACAGCGGAGGCTTAGTAATAAGGTTCCGTTAGTTACCCTCCGGGTATGGAACCCTGATGAATCCCTATTTCCCTTAGTCACGGCATCACGCGTGAACGACTGGACCGATTTCGCTAATTATTTTTTTATTGTGTTTGGTATTGTCAGGAGAATGTTCTTATGAAAGAAAAAATTAAGAAAGTTGCGCGGAAAATTAGAAAATTTCAGAAAACTTAACGACCATTTAAACTTCGCGCGTTTAACAGGTCATAGTTAAGACAGGACAACGTCTGTCGGGTCAAAAAAAAAAAAGCTAGTACAATATAAAATAAAACAACATAAACACATAAAAGGCTTTGCTTTTTTTTTTTTGTTGATGCTGACTCATAGAGTTTTATTAGGTATTATTACATGACATGTTGCTACCCGCGGTTATGGTTACTGTGTCGTAGCGTGATTATATATAAAGTTTATAACCTTCCTCAATAAATAGGCTATACAGTGCATAATGGTACCTCGCTCTCCACATCCCTCATAATCGCCCGCCTTCCACATCATGAATGTGCGCGTGATACTTGATTAACACTATGATATCTCCTATGATATACGTTGAAATCAAATGATGTCAAGGGCAATTTTATTCAAAATTAAATACTTATGATGAATAACGTATTTATTTGGTTTATTGTTGTTATAGCGGCAACAGAGATACACATTCTATGAAAATTTCAACTGTCTACCCCGTTTCTAGAAACGTGTTTTTTTTTTCGTTTATGGTACGGAAACCTTCGTGTGCGAGTCCGACTCGCACTTGGCCGTTTTTGTTTTTTAATTTTATGCTTTTTCTCAAAACAAGCTTTTTAAGTTTCAACTTCAAATGTATGATAAAAAAATAATGTGTCAGTTTTTGAATATTTTTTTATTCAATCCTCATTTTCAATTGACTATTATAGATACCGAATCTAGTCTTAACTCAATACCCCACTGCTGGACCCTTTTTGCTTGGACGCACACATATGTGTGACGAGTTACAAGATAGGGAACAGCGAGACTAACCTATTCATCAATTCATCTAGCAACGATTAATACTAGGATTACATGGCTCAACCGAGTTCGAGCGGCGACAGACACAACTTACTCGTAATTAATGATACGGGTGTCGATATACATGGCTTTGTTCAAGCCACAATGGATGAAGAAACCCGGCCATCTTTGTTTTAAGACGCTATGAACTGCCAATGACCTTGAGTGGTTAGCTTGTGTGTTCTATGCTGAGCTCACGTAACGCGTCGTACGTCCACCCAGTGATAGGACTCGCCCATCAAGGAGCGCTGTCCGAAATTAGACGCATTATTAATTTATTACACTTAAAACAACAGGCACAACAGGTATTAAACTTAAACACTTAAGACTAAATCATAAATAATTAAATGATCTTTAAAATGGTGAAGGTTTCATAAAAATACGCTTTATAGTTTTTGCGTGATTCTCAATTTTTTATCCGCGTTAGACATAACTTTACAAATTAATTACACTATGTTATAAAAAGCCTCATCAGAAGGCTTACAGTCACCCAAAGGGCAATGGAGAGGGCAATGCTCGGAGTTTCCTTGCGTGATAGAATGATGATATCCGCAAGAGAACTAAGGTTACCGACATAGCCCGAAGAATCGCCAAACTGAAGTGGCAGTGGGCAGGCCACATTGCGCGCAGAACAGATGGTCGATGGGGCCGAACAGTTCTGGAATGGCGACCGCGTACTGGAAGACGCAGCGTTGGAAGGCCTCCCACAAGGTGGACCGATGATCTGGTGAGGGTCGCGGGTAGACGATGGATGCGAGACGCACAGGACCGATCATTGTGGCGACACTTGGGGGAGGCCTATATCCAGCAGTGGACGTCTTTCGGCTTTCATTTCAGCCGAAAGACATCCACTGCTGGATGATGATGTTATAAAAATATAATTTCAAATATTCTCAGATCAAATTACGACGGAAATTGTTTAGAGTAACATAATTATATTGTTTTCAAAGAAATAAGACTAGTCGTTTAGACGTGATGTTCAATTAAAAACCATTGAAAGTCGTATAACTGTGCCTTAAGGCGTATTAGAGACCGATCCTTCACAAGTATGGTGCAGTATGAGAAAATTTTGCTTTATGCAGACTGACGTTTGACATGCCAAAAAATCAATACTAACTTGACATTGAGTATGTTGCTTTCAATGGCCGTTTATGACGAAACTTAGGACAATATTTGTAGTTTTAAGATTTAATAATTAATTTAATTTAAGGTTTTATTGTCAAAGACCATAAACATGCCATGACTGTGAACCATAAACAAAAGAATAATATACAAAACTACAAATGCGTGTCAAACGCATATTTTTTTTTTAAGTGAAAACTTCTTTAGGCGCGTTGGACATTTTTGTTCAAGTTTTCACTTCTGTCAGCACTCCCGGAGTGTCACTCTTTTTTTTTTAAATTTAATTTTGCATATTATCTAAAAATATTAGCTTTCTGCACTCCTTCTCCATAAAAACTTTAACTGTGCCAAATTGTATACGCCTCCGTACGCGTAATTTTCGTAAATTACGTGAAGCAAAAACTTTGTACCCCTTGTACAAAGTTTTTGCTTCACGTACTTAATATAATAATGCCTTGCTCGAAATATAACACGAGCTTATAAATTGAACACAAATTAAGAAAGAAACTAAACCACAGGTACTTTGCTTTCATCTTTCTACAGCTCACAAAATCTACAGTGTATGTAATTTACTATGTAAAGCCTAGATAAGCCAGTCCAAATATAATATATAATTTGTTTGATGAATAATACATAAAAGGTGTTAGGTCAAAGGGCCACGTGAGGTTATCAGACCTAATCAAAATTGCAAAAAGCCACAGGCCCACCCACGCCACAGATGCGGGTTGTAGGACCAAAAAATAATCTGCACATGATTTAACTTGACGAGGGTTTATGAGTGCATTATTAAGTAGATAGGTAGTGTTAATTTTAGACTGGACTTTATTTTGAGTTATTAAAGCTATTCTACTAATATCATAAATGTTATTGAAGATACTCGTATCCTACTAATATCGTAAATGTTATGGAAGATATCCTACTAATATCATAAATGTTATTGAAGCTATCCTACTAATATCTTACATGTTATTGAAACTATCCTACTAATATCATAAATGTTATGGAAGACATCCTACTAATATCTTACATGTTATTGAAGCTATCCTACTAATATCTTACATGTTATTGAAGCTATCCTACTAATATCTAACATGTTATTGAAGCTATCCTACTAATATCATAAATGTTATTGAAGCTATCCTACTAATATCATAAATGTTATGGAAGATATCCTACTAATACGAGGGTCATTCAATAAATACTTAGCCTACAAAAAGTAAACGAAAATTTTGGAAAAGTGGCAATTTATTTTTCAACATAGTCTCCTTTTAGTTCGATACACTTAGCCCAGCGATGCTCCAACTTTTTTAACCCGTCCGAAAAATAGTTTTTGTCAAACTCTGCAAAATAGGCCTCCGTGGCGGCGATAGCCTCCTCATTCGATCCATATCTATTCCCGGCGAGTGATTTTTTCAGATTAGGAAACAGAAAGAAGTCACAAGGGGCCAAATCTGGAGAATACGGTGGATGGGGCAGCAATTCGTAGCGTAATTCGACCAATTTGGCCATGGCAACGGCAGACGTGTGAACCGGTGCGTTGTCGTGGTGAAACAGCACTTTTTTCTTCGCCAGATGGGGTCGTTTTTTCTTTAATTCGGCGTCGAATCGGCCCAATAAATCGGCATAGTAAAGCCCTGTAATTGTTTTACCCTTCTCGAGGTAATCGATGTAGATCACACCTTGTGAATCCCAGAAAACGGTGGCCATAACTTTTCCGGCCGATTTTACAGTTTTCGCCTTCTTTGGAGCACGTTCCCCGGTCTGGATCCATTGTTTTGATTGCTCCTTGGTCTCTGGTGTGTACCAGTGGATCCAGGTTTCATCGACGGTCACAAAACGACGCAAAAACTCCGCTGGATTCCGCTTAAACAGCGCCAAACACGTCTCCGATGTGGTCTCACGGTTGCGCTTGTTTTCTGGTGTGAGTAAACGCGGCACCCATCGCGCCGACAGCTTTCTCATGCCGAGTTCCTCGTGAAGAATATGATGCACTGTTCCTTCTGAAATGCCTACAGTCTCAGCTAGCTCCCGAACCTTCAATCGGCGATCTGCCAATACGAGATCATGGATTTTTTTAATGTTTTCCTCCGTAGCAGCTGTTTTCGGTGCACCTGGACGTGGTTCATCAAAAACCGACGTACGGCCACGTGCAAACTCGTTGAACCAATTCTTGACGGTGGCCATCGATGGAGAAGAGTCACCGTACACAGCATCCAAGCGCTCTTTGATTTCGATGCGCGTTTTCCCTTCCAAAAATAGGAATCGAATCACCGAACGATATTGCTCTTTTTCCATTTTTGTAAAACCGATCGACACGTTCGCTTCCATAAGTTGTCAAATTAAAACAAATGAAGGGATTGGAATGAAAATTTGAAAAAAGAATTAAAAAAGAATGTGCTACACTGTGGTAAAACTCTTTTGAAACTACAGCGCCCTCTGGCGATGAGGCTAGGTACTTATTGAATGCACCTCGTATCTTACATGTTATTGAAGCTATCCTACTAATATCATAAATGTAATGGAAGATATCCTACTAATATCTTACATGTTATTGAAGCTATCCTACTAATATCATAAATGTTATCGAAGATATCCTACTAATATCTTACATGTTATTGAAGCTATCCTACTATTATCATAAATGTTATCGAAGATATCCTACTAATATCTTACATGTTATTGAAGCTATCCTAATAATATCATAAATGTTATTGAAGCTGTCCTACTAATATCATAAATGTTATCGAAGATATCCTACTAATACCTTACATGTTATTGAAGCTATCCTAATAATATCATAAATGTTATTGAAGCTATCCTAATAATATCATAAATGTTATTGAAGCTGTCCTACTAATATCATAAATGTTATCGAAGATATCCTACTAATACCTTACATGTTATTGAAGCTATCCTAATAATATCATAAATGTTATTGAAGCTATCCTAATAATATCATAAATGTTATTGAAGCTATCCTACTAATATCATAAATGCGACAGTTTGGATGGATGAATAAATGGATGGATGTTTGTGACTCAATTACACCCTGCCATACATTTTTGATGTGAAACATCTATTGGCGTGGCTTAGCAGTAAAATCGACTCGAATGCCGTGACCGAAAACGGCCACGATGCTCCCAATATGCCGCCTCTCTCGACTCCCTTCTCCCTAGAAACACTATGCGAAAAATAGTGACAACTACAACAACAACAACAACTTACAACAATTTTGAATTCTAATATTATTAAAATAGATGTTTCACATCTGCCGGGCGTCCCGTGACGGCCAACTTTTTTTACTTAGCGTTTGGCATAGAGATAAATTATAGTCTGGAATAGCACATAGACTATAATTTATAGTCATCATCATCATCATCATCATTTCAGCCGAAAGACGTCCACTGCTGGACATAGGCCTCCCCCAAGTGTCGCCACAATGATCGGTCCTGTGCGTTTCGCATCCATCGGCTACCCGCGACCCGCACCAGGTCATCGGTCCACCTTGTGGGAGGCCTTCTAACGCTGCGTCTTCCAGTACGCGGTCGCCATACCAGAACTTTTCGACCCCATCGACCATCTGTTCTGCGAGCAATGTGCCCTGCCCACTGCCTGAAGTGGCAGTTCGGCGATTCTTCGGGTTATGTCGGTAACCTTAGTTCTCTACGATATAATTTATAGTGGGAAATACTAATTCCACGCGGGCGATGCTGCTGGCAGAAGAAAGTCAAATAAAGAGTAAATCGTTATAAATCTTTCTTAACAAGTAACAACTGACCAGGAATATCCGGCTCGAAGGACTAAGTGAGTGTAGTGGTCTTGAAAGCATAAAAAATATTATTGGCAAATATGTAATAATTAAAAATACACTGAAATGTCATGGTCACAATAAATTGTATTACGGTAATGTAAATGTACGTTTGCAGTCAGAATGCCAAGGATTAAGATTGCACATACGGATTCGGATAGCTGCAGCAGCAAAAAGGTTTAAAACGATAAGAACCTTTAGACTTTCACATTAAAGACAAAAGATATATCTGATCAAGCAAAATTGCAAGGAAAATTTCCCTAGTCAAATAACAAAATAAGCTGTGTTTGTAGAAACGCAAAGGCTAGGAATAAAAGGATGGTTTGATGTTTACATCTCTTTAAAGAAATGCTCGGGCAGCTTACAGATCAATGTCTAGAGTCTAGACTAGACAACACAGATAACTTGTTAACAGATTACCAGACATCAACAAATCGCTTGGAAAATATTTCGTTAGAGTCAACGTTTAACTTGCCATTTTAAAGTTTAGCCGACATGAATAGGTCACGGCCATGTTTTAAAGAGCCGCCTCTCGGACGACAACATAATTTATTCATTGATCGGGAATTAAGAGCCAAGTGGCATTGGCAGTTTATCTTTTTAGGGTTCCGTACCAGAAGGGTAACCAACCCCTATATCCGCCTCCGCTGTCCGTCGGTCCGTCTGTCCGTCCGTCCGTCCGACTGTCTGTCAGCCGGCTGTATCTCATGATACGTAATAGGTAGTTGAAATTTTCACAGAATGTGTATTTCTGTTGCCGCTATAGCAACAAAAAATAAAAACGTGTTATTTTGGCTTTTTTTGCTAGATCACCCGTCAGGCCCCGGAATAGCAGACACAATTAATAATGGCAAAAATTAAGTAGACGCGTATAATCTTGGAACTTCGAATACATGTGACATTCACCAATCCGCATTGGGCCCGCGTGGTGGATTACTGCCCACACCCTCTCTCAGAGAGGAGGCCTGTGCCCCAGTAGTGGGGACATTAAAAGGATGATGATGATGATGTATAATCTTGGACGATGGTACCGAACCCTTCATGCTCGAGTCCGACTCGCACTTGGCCGGATTTTTTTCTCCGAGTATTTCCCAAATCGTGACAAGCACAAAACAGTTTGACATTTGACAGAGCACGCAATTCATATCGGTTTATCGAACAGTTTTTCTAGTCGAGACGTTTTTCATAGTCATAAAACATTTTATTGGCATGCTTTAATAAGAGAGAGTACGATTTCTAGGAAAATCTTCTATTATTTACGTTACTAACGTAGATTGATTGTACCGTCAAGTATTTATGTCACGATTGCGGTATTAAGATGGAACGTTTTATGTTGATACAGTTTCAGACTTTGAAGATGTTTGAATGAGGTGTTGGGTTCAAAGGCCTTAGTTTGGGTACTAGACAGGTTGTTACCCCGTCCCTGTCCCCGGTACGCGAGGCCTTTGACAAAGAAGGACGTTGCCCTTTACTTGGATAGAATGGGGGCTGGTGACCGCGGTGTTAGTCCCTAAGCACCTGGATATTTGGAGTATTGTTTAATTAACAGCTTATAAATACCCATTGCTGACTGAGTGAACAGTCAAATTATTTTTGGTCAACAATCACACGCTTGGCACAGAGTTCTCTGCTACTGTTATTACAGTCCTATCTTAAGCCCTACTTATTTAGACTGCAATTTCTTAGAAGCCAAAAAACACCGACTCGAAGGACCGCCAAATACCAACAAAAGAAATCAATCAATCTAACAACCTGAATAAAAAGTACTAACTTTTGAAGTTCCTTGTTTTTTAACCGACGACACAAAAAGGAGGAGGTTCGACTGTACTGTCAGTTATGGACCGATTTACAAAATTCTTTTTTTATCCTAAAGAGTATACGCCAGAGGTATAATCAACAAAAACAAAAAAAAAACTATATACATAGATAACGTTATGGTTTCCTCCAATTACAAGTATGTTCAAATCTGCCCGGAGGTTGAGGATAAATTAATAACATAAATTCGAAACAGAGTTACCTCGCCCCCGGGCACTAAGGGCAGGAAGAAACAGGGGTGGGTTTTAGTCTGTTTAGCGGGAGAAGTCATTGGATGATTTCCCACCCCACAAAAAAAAAGTATGTTCAAATGCCATGTTATTGGGGTTGTAAATTCGGACGTAATTGTTTTAGTTCTGGGGTATAACAACTAAAACATGAAAAATAAAAACGTTTTTTACAAAAAATACAACCGACTTGCAAAAAAGAAAAATAACTTTAGGTTCGGAAGTCGGTGTCAAATAACGAAGAAATAAAATTCTTCTTCTTTCGAATCAATGATTTTGATCTTAATAAATACTTTGGACCCAGAAGCTGGCCACATTAATTTGCACCTTCAGTAGCTTTTATCAGGTCCTCCACAGTGCAGGCGTATGGATACTTGGGGCATTCCAGCTTCATGCTGGCACAGAAAAAGGGCTGACAGATAATAAGGCCGACGACAAATCGGCTAATACAGGCAATGCAGGCCGAGCAGCCGTGTAAGAGAAAGGTGGTTTTGTCTAGATTCTAGATCTTACGACACGACGGGCTAAGGCTAGCCAGTTGGACCCAATAATGTTATGTAGCATCACTGAACATTATTACTGAATTGATTTTATTTTGTAACTAGCTTGTGCCAGCGTGGAATTAATACTGCCCCCATTATATGTATATTATAGCCTATGTGCTATTCCAGACTATGAACTATCTCTGTGCCAAATTTCATCCAGATCTATTCAGTCGGTCTGGCGTGATCGTGAGTGAGTAACAAACATCCATCCATCCATCTAAACTGTCGCATTTATAATAAATCACCGGCCAAGTGCGAGTCGGATTCGCGCACGAAGGGTTCCGTACCATTATCTATAAAAACGGCAAAAAAACACGTTTGTTGTATGGGAGCCCCCTTAAATATTTATATTATTCTGTTTTTTAGTATTTGTGGTTATAGCGGAAACAGAAATACATCATCTGTGAAAATGTCAACTGTCTAACTATCACGGTTCATGCCTGGTGACAGACGGACGGATAGCGGAAGTCTTAGTAATAGGGTCCCGTTTTACCCTTTGGGCACGGAACCCTAATTAGTAGTAGGATTTCATTTACATAAGTACATAAGATTGTTTTTATGGGCTGTTGTGCCCTATTCGGCCTGTGGCTGGAATTAAATTAAGTTACTCACTGTTCGAATTATAGGGTCAATTCGGTGTAAGTCTGTTTAAACGACATATTAAGCGAAATGAGTATCGAAAATAAATACTGGCTACAGTGGTATTAATATATTATATATAGATAGTGGAATATATCCTTCACCCGCGACTTCGAAAATACAGTCCATAATCAATATAATTTATAGTATATTCTGTTTTTTTTTTAATTTTAAATATATTATGATATTGTATGTAATAATATATTATATATAAGTTAGAAATAGTTAGTTATTAGACAATAAAAATAAACTTAGATACTAAAAAAAAGTATAGACTTCTTTGTTTCTTGTGGGTGCTATACCCATAAATAATGTAGCATTCTACTGGTGAAAGAATTTTCAAAATCGGTTCAGCAGTTCCAGAGATTACTTCTGACAAACTTACAAACTTTATCTCTTTATAATATTAGTATAGATATATTCTAGTAAAACGTTGTTTTTAGACGCAAACTTCGTCTAATACCTTATTTGGAAATAAGACGAGGTTTCCGCAGTTATGTGAACAGAGAACAAGTAGCGTGAACAATGTGAATCAGCGAATAATGTTTTAATGCCATTGAGTACAATTTGTCTTTAGGCTCTAGTCATGAAGTTTATACAAAAACAAAAAAAAGCTTTTAAATTCATTCACAAAATTTCGTGTCTGTGGTGTTGACCTTTGAAGAGATCTCCAATTTGGAGCTAATTCTGAATGTCAATTCAGGTCAAGCTTACAACTAAAATGCATTGTCATCAAAACTGAACCAACATAAAAAAATTCAACTACGTAGTTTAAGAGGAAGTGGCTAACCCGAACATACATACAAACATTGCAAGTCAAATAAAAGCTTTTTAGGGGCAGCTATACGACTTTTAATAGTTTTTAATTAAACATCACGTCTAAACGACTAGTCTTATTTCTTTGAAAAAAATATATGTTACTCTAGACAATTGCCGTCGTAATTCGATCTGAGATTATTTGAAATTATATTTTATAACACACTATAAAGCGATTTTTTATGAAACATTCACCATTTTAAAGATCATTTAATTATGTATAATTTAGTCTATGTGTTTTAGTTTAATACCTGTTGTTTTATGTGTAATAAATTATTAATGCGTCTAATTTCGGACAGCGCTCCTTGATGGGCGAGTCCTATCACTGGGTGGACGTACGACGCGTTACGTGAGCTCAGCACAGAACACGCAAGCTAACCACTCAAGGTCATTGGCAGCTAATAGCGCCTTAAAACCAAGAGAACCTAGCGATGAACTACAGAAACCCGAATTAACATCTGACGACTCCTGAATTAACATCATCAAACTTTTTCTTCTAAAATTGATCACCTTAAAAAAATCAATACCATAAATCTTGATGAAGACGACCGAACAATTCTTTTTTGCTGTGATGCGTGCTATGTCTATGTCGAAGAATGATTTGATCATTCAAATTTTCGCGAAAACGCTAGTGATAATTAGACAATGATGACAGTGGTAGTTCCGGGTAGTTTACTAAAAATAAAATCTAGCCGTTTCTGGGGGTTCATAGGGGGTCACAGTTTAAACCTAACCTATTTGAGAAATATTTTCATCATTGTCTAATTATCCGTGTTTTCGCAATATCCCTAGGGTTTTTGCGAAAATTCGAATTATCAAATCATCCTACGACATCTATACACCCAACTTAACCGCGCCGTTTGCCAATAACAATCTCAGTGTAGCTAATCCGTCTTACCACAGAGAACAAAGACAGTTTTTTGAGGAAAACGCCACACAGAACAATAATAATAACAGAGTAGGAAGACATAAAACCTCCTCCTGTTATTTAGAGCCGTCTACCGCGTATTTACGAGTTTAATTTAGTGTTTGACACGTCGCGGGCTACGACCACACGATAAGAATAGCTACACATTATTTACTACCAGTTATCCTACGAATAAATTGCGTACAAAAATTATTAAGTATTTATTTTATTTATAATCAATTAATATACATGATACATGGTGTAACGGAAAGGTGTAGTCATATTTTTAGAACCGGTTCTGACCATGGAAAACAACCAGTTTCTCTAAGAAAAAAAAGAAATTTCCCAAAAAAAAAAAAAAGACTTTCTATACAAAGTTATTATCAGCTGATCAATATTTTTATGGAAGGTAAAAAAAAAATTGAGAATTTTCTCAGGTTTTCTTGAAGAAAGTTGTTCATATCGATGGGCAGATGCAGTTTTTAAAATATGACCACACCTTTTCGTTATACCTTGTATATACTACATACATAACTATCTATTATTGTAGAGCAGTGGTGGCCCAGTGGAAACAGCCGCGACATACAAGTTGTAGGTCGTGAGTTCAAACCCAGCCAGGCACTTTACTTTGTGTAAATTATTTCATCACCACTGCTTTCAAATCGGTGAAGGAAAACATCGTGACGAAACCGGCATGTCCTAGAACCAAAATTTCGAAGACATGTGACATCCGCACTGGAGTATTACGGCCCACACCCTCTCACATAGAGGAGGTTTGTGCCCCAGCAGTGAGGACATTAAAAGGCTGATGGTGATGATGACATACATACAAGGTGTAAAAAGACACATCACATAGCCGTTAACTACGCATACTGTACATCTATTAAGGTAGCTTTGCGTAAAAAATATTGCTGGGAAACGACTTTTATTTTTAGGTATTTAAAAAAAAAAAACATTGCACGCAATGTAACGCGAACCGAGGTAAGTGGAGTTAAACCCTTCACTCTTAGCCACGTAGGTACTTGTCGGATACGTTTGATATTCATTGCGTTTTTGTAACTTCAGAATATTCAGATGCGTAATTTGGAAAATTCAAAAAAAATATCGAAAATTCAGGTAATGAATGTTTGTTTGGAAAAAAGTTTAGTAATAACACTGAAATAATTTTTCAAATAATGGGTAGAATATGTGGCTTTCGGCTTCGGAAACTGTCTTTTTATACCCGATATAAAATACTTAACTAAAATTAAAATAAAAACTACTAACTAAACAAAACTTAAAATATGGCGTCAAAAAATTCCTCCGCACCGCTGTCGCTGGAAGTGTGCCCAAAAGACTGGCGGCATTGCCACGTTGTATGGCAAAGCTTAACCCATTGCGTACATAGATTTTATTCATGACATACGCGTACAACCAATTTACATAAATAAAGGTGGCATTCAAAGCAGCTTTGTTGAAAATATTAAAAAAAAACTGAGTCATCAAACATCAATATTACAAAACTATTAAGGATGAATAATCTAGGATGTCAGATGAGTAAATAATATATTGAAAATGATGCGTAGTTTCGAAGCAGATTTTGCTTACAAGTCACAGACTACAGTGTAATTTATAGCTGTAAATATGAAATAGTATAAATCAAAGATGACTTGAAAGATGACGATGAATCTATCAGCTTAACTCAAGGATATCCATTGGAAAAAAAAATATATATGTATAAGTAGTTAAACACCTTTTCCAGTTCCCACCCAAAGACTTAGAAACAGAATAATAGTTCTTTTTATCTTTAAAACATGGTCAATTTCCCACACAGTGAAATCCTTGAAACTTTCTTTCGATTCGTCGCCTTATTCCGAGTCGCCTATGTGCTTACTGACACATAACATTATCATTATCACCCAGTAACATATTGTAATAGTGGGTAACGCTCAACACCATGTTATGTAAGTCGGACGTGTCCAAACTTATAATATAGAAAGTACTTGTACGTGTGTGTTTACACCATACATTTCTCCTTATATGGATTGCAGCATTGAATGAGATTACCATGCTGGTGTGTGGGGACAGTAGAGATGTTACATTATTTGGTAATTACAGAATATTGAAAGGCAATTTAGAAGTAAGCAATGTGGTGGTTCTTACTAGAAAACGAACACTTCAATATAACATTAACATCACCGAGTTACCGCGCCCCTAGAACGTAAACGGGAATTGAAGGAACACGGGTTGGTTTTAGTCAGTAAGAGTCTGACACGCCCTCCTGCTCCACCCAGAGCGGGAGGGTCATCTGATGATTTCAAACCCTCAAAAAAAAAAGGTAGTAGATGAAATGAGCCAACTCTTCGCCCAACTAACTTGTCTGTCTCATGGAGTCTTCCTACATACTCCGTTCATGTAGGGCCTTGGGGTCCGGGGTGATCAATATCAAAATAAGCTTCTTTCGGAAACTTCTCTGGTCTTCCCGGCCACTTTGCATGCATTGATTGAATCAACATAAACTGGATATATCCACAATGCGGCAGATCGCCCAACGCGACAGAAGATAATCCTACTGCCGTTTTCTAGACGCCAGCACATGTTCAGAATATATAAGTGTGTGGATTTCCTCATAATGTTAAGTCGTGCACATATTTGAATAATACGCGTCATGCCTCGGACGCAGGAATGTCGCATCTTACGCATAGGGTACTGAAGAAGGATATATGTTCGAGCTATAAACCCCTCTTCTAGAAATAGCTTCATATAAACTAAGATAAGATTGATAACCGAGATTAAAACAAGTCCGGTAGCAAGCGACAGCTTTATGTAAAAGCTGGTACAAGAAAAGAAGAAAAAACATTTTTATTTTTCGTATATAAACAAGTTAAGATACTCGAATAGTTGGCA
Organism: Polia nebulosa; assembly: GCA_951329385.1. NCBI lineage: Eukaryota > Metazoa > Arthropoda > Insecta > Lepidoptera > Noctuidae > Polia > Polia nebulosa. The sequence continues at coordinate 6,108,583 of OX589603.1, forward strand.
GATCGCCGGATTTCTACTACTTCAGTATAGTAAATATTTACGAAGTGTATGGCTGTAACTATTACTTTATTTCTTCCTCTATCATAATATTGAGAATGTACTATAAAACTTACAATGTGTCAATAAAATTATTGATGATACGAACCTATTGTCGTTAAAGGTAATGTAGATAAGATAACAAGATGTATAAACTGTCTGATAGTGTATAATGAAGAATTGATGAATGTTTAATATGATGATTGCGGGTTACTCCTACCGATAATGAGAAACGTTATCACGGGGCCTAACTATGATGTCTTAAAATCCTCATAATTCCAGTGTGATAGAGAGACGGAGTTATACAGGGCGAATAGCACTATCCTATTCTCACACTGGAGACTTGAAGGTTTTAAGACGACATAGTAGGGGCCAGTGCCTCACACACCCCAGAAAACTGTATTCAAACAAAAAGGATTGCAGAAAGTGAAAACCGATAGGAATAGTAAAAGCAAGCACTGCATAAGATTTGTGTAGCTGCAAAACGAACCAAGTAACGGTGGCTTTGTGCCGTCAAGAGAAACATTAATTTCGGAGAACGTAATGAAGATAAATGATAATACCACCATGAGGTAGCCGAGATGCTCGAAGCATTACACCCGCTCGTCTCGTGATGATGCAGCTCTATTTGAGCTTCGTAACGGGACATGGATGACTCTCTTCAGAGAAACTTTATAGCTTCACACGATTTAAATTTAAAGTTACGCACAATAAAAAGAAAATGAATAAGTACCATCAATGATTATGGTGAAATCTATAATTTTCATTAGGTGATTTCCTTCACGCTTGAAAAATTACTCGTGATTTCTTCATGATATCGAAAAGTAAATCAAGTAATTGTAAAAGGACTAACTTTTTCAAACCAATATTGTTGGAGAAGGAAAATTTGTTCAGGAAAGAAGTCAAAACGTGATCCCCAATTTAAGTAAGGCAGACGCTATTGTTTCTAAACGTGCACGTGTACCTACGTCTTTATTCTCGGAGCTTTCGAACTAAGACCTGCCGCTGAATACTAAAAGGCCGGTTTGTTTCTGCACGTTCAGAAACAGAGGTGTTTATTGTGCTCGGTCGAGTTTTGAATATGTTAGGTTATGTCGCAATCGAAACGAGTTAAACGCGTCCACTGCTTGTCGTAGAAAGTGTTTAAGTTCAGGTATATGCAACGCACGGATTAAGGCATCAGACGTGACCCGAGCACCCCGCTCTAGCCTTGCGCTCACCGCTTGCACAATTTTATTTCGTTGTTCGGTGAGCATTATGACATTAGCAACGCTATCAAGGTCTTACTTGGCTACAGTTAAACCGATTTACGCCACACATCAATCGGGTATTTAAAACTTCAGCCGTTGAAACAAATTAAGCGGTCGGCGACTGGAGCCAGCAATTTTATCAAACCCAACTCGGGTCCCAGACTGCGTAATCGCCAATTGAACTGAAGTGAGAATAAAACTTACAGCACCCGCTAGACATATCGATTACTTTCTCGCTACGTGTTTGCATTGTCGTGACAAGTGTGCACTACGGTGACTAACCTTTTACATTGGGCGTAAAATTCCATAAGACTCTTATCTGGACAATATTGTGCATTTGTTCAGCAAAAACCCAAAATTTGAAAACAAGAGATTAGCCGATGTTATTATAACAAGTAGCCTTGAGTTTGTTTGCTGTCTCAAGTTATTCCCAAATGTTTTTGTCTTGACTAGAAACAATAGCCTAGGCCTAACCACACCCGAGAGGATTGCAAAGGTGTATAAAGAAGTCTGTCTTACCTCTTCATCTTCGGCTATAAAGTCTACTGTAGTTTGTCTTTGCTGTTCCACGTTGTTTAATTTCACAGGCCGGCCGTCTGCTTGATCCAATACTGTAACAAAAGAGAGTAAATGAGTCATGTTACAAGAGTTTCTTGGAAGGTCGGTATTATAGGGACCTGGAGCAGTTTCTCTTAGTGCTAGGTCCCTGGAGATTCCTTTCACGTTCCTGGGGGTTTGTCTTACTCGCTGGCGGTGCGAGAGTGTGGTGTACAAGAGTGACTGCTTATGTGTGTTGTGTTATAAAAGAAAGAGGGATGGCACACTAATACGTTATATTGAATAATAAAATTAATACAAGTGCCCTCTTCGAGCGGGCTAGGAGAAATCAACCCAAAAACAAAAGTCTTCCTTATTCTTCTTAATTTTCAATCGGCGTTCCAAGAGTTTCTAGAATGTTCCAAACTTCCAACGTGCCAGTCTCCACCATAAGGTTGCCAACATAAGGTCGTCACAGTATTCCCCGTTGGCCCCGTTGGAGGTAATAAATGCTCGGGAGCTTTTGGCAAGTAGACATATTTAGGTACAAACTGGTTCTAGATATACGATAGATTTTCAGATGTTCCGCTAAATATAAAGCAGTGGCTGTACCACAAGTTCATTACAACATGTATGTCACAGCTAAATAAACGTACAAGAACAGATCGACGTGACGTGAGTCAGATGCGTTCGTGTTTGAGCCTAGGGTTAATGTTGACAGCGATTGTGAAAAGAAAACATACGTTAATCATCACACCGACATATACGTGCTCTGTGATGCCAAATACAAAAGCAAACATATCAAACAAGAATTGCTAGTAAGAGGAAAAACGTGCCACGATTTCAAACACGCGAAGCTACGAGTACAAGTATTTATTTAGGTAATCGACAGTATTAGCTCGAATTATGTAAAAACAATGTTCTTGAATTTGTAGAACAATAAGGGCCTTCGGGTTTAGCCAAGTAAATAAACAATTAATCAAGATGAGATGCCGGATACACAAAAGGAACCAAGAGACAATTATTGCATAATGTTCGGTCCTTTTCAGTGTTGAAAGAAAAGGGGCAAACTAAGCACAAGACTGTAAAATTAGGCTGGGTTATCTTCCCATCTAACCGTCCTTCCGGTTTCTCTTTCAACTTTAATCTCAGAATTCATGCATTTTTGTCAAAGGGCATAGTGAAGAAGGTACAAAGAGAGGAAATCCGGCTCCAGGGACCGCAGATAACGAGGATAATATTAAGGGAAAAAATGTTTAAGACGGTAAAGATCGTTGACACGCTGCATATATAAACAGGCTCATCTCACCAGTTAGATAAACCCTTTTAAATGTCATGTATCTTGGTCATGTATCACACACTAAATTTTAATAGAACGGGAAAACCAAGTGAACATATTAAGTCTGTCGTAAAAAAATGTTTTGATTTGTTTGTTTTTTGCACATAAAAATTTATGCGCTAAAGTATGACAAGCACGCAATGCAATTCATTAGTTCCGTTGCGAGATTAATCTGTGCGAGTGATTTGCATATTGAAAATGAAGTAAGTGAATGAGCTGTACAGCGGATTCTAATATTCATAATGTGCCTAGAAAGCAGAGCAGTAAACGCAAGTGTATTGTTGAAAACAAATTACTTTCCGATCAATTTAACATGAACATAATTTTCTTGCGTCTTTAGCGGGAAGCAAGTTAAGTTGCCGCGACAGTCCCGGATATCAGTAGCCGGAGGGAGGGCTTGGTTATTTTATTAGAATGTTGCCATGATTATTCCATGGATGGAATGTTATTAAAGAAACAATATTTTCACCGAAATGAATACTTGTGATCTAGCTATTTTCAATTATGGCGACAAGACCATATACTCTAAAAAAATCCTAAATCCTGCCTTGTGGGCTCAAATAATATAAAAAATCTGAGAACTGGCTGAATTCAAACTTTATCAAGAGAACCTCCTTGTAGTACGTTTCAGGAGATCATTAGCGGCCATTGAAGTCGTAAACAATAACTAGGGAAGTCCACCATAACTAATAAAGGTGAATGTTCACGGTGTGTTGCCTCCCACGCTGGCTTACTTCAATACAACCATCTCTTATGGCTATCTACATTTCGATAAGCTGGTCTAGTCAAGTCAAGTATAGACAATATTCTAATAATTTTTTTCGTATCCCTTCCAGTCTGAACAATCGACGAATTTACATGAACATGTACGTTAAATTACAACATTTTCGAAGGAGAACTTTTGAAGAAAAACGCGAAATGGGAAAACCCAAGTTAATATTCCAGTATTACAAAACTTACAATATTGTGTTTTTTTAATGTATTTATTCGTATAATATACACCTAAATTGACCGAGTTTCCTTGTTTTGTAATGCAAGCAAATGCCTATACAGTTTTTGAATTGCCACGTGTTAGTCATAAGTGTCATAACTTGTTTCATACAAAATGTGTTAAATTAAATAATATATCTGGACGTAAGATTTCATGTGAAAACAGTCTAGCCACACCTTCTTACATCATACTTATATTATATTTATTATTTATTTATTATATACTTTATTGTACCTACACCAAAAAATACACACACATTAAGGAAACCTTATACTAAAAAACATACAATTGGCGGCCTTATCGCATTCTGAGATCTCTTCCAGGCAACCTGGAATGGACAGAGATTGCCTGGACACAAAATGGGACTGCACTTGGTGCAAATATAAATTAAATGTGAATGTAAGTTTGTTTGTTACGCTTTCACGCGAAAACTACTTAACCGATCATCATGACACTTTGTACACATATTCTTGGAGGTATTAGAAGTAACATAGGATACTTATTATGAAAAAAAAAAATACGAAATATACATAAACGCGGATGAAACCGCGGGCACAGCTAGTAATAAATAAACGAGAAATAAAATAGGAAATGATAGTATGTTTTTGAATTGTCACTAGATTTACTATAATCGGATGCCGTAACGAATTGCAGTACCATGACAGCCAACAATTATTGTGATGTCGAATTCCTTGAAGACAAACAGAACTCTCTAAGTAGCTACAATAGACGGCCGGTTGGAAATTCCCGACGATTTATCCAGAATATGTTAAGAATATAAATAGGACAGGGAGCGGCTGGTTAGTGGATAACGGGTCATGCAAATGTGAAAAAAAAATCGGGATAAGGTTACAAAAACGTTGCCAAATTCGCAGATTTTGGCAACGCTTTGGGAAGCGAAGCATGTTTCCTATAAAGGCGATATAAATTATAATGGAAGTGACGTACGTATTGTGATAAAAAGGGTTTCAATTAACACAGCACAAGATAAACTTACGTCCGCTCATTATCATTGACAGCTTGAGCGCAAGTGCACCTCGCCTCATAATACTTTCCGTCATCCTTAAAAAAATTTCGAGTGGCCACTATATATGAAGGTCGGAGGCGACAGTCACATTCGCATGACTACAATCACATGTTTTATGGCATAATAAACGTTCAGGGAACGCATTATAATGTGATTGTGATTAGTAAGGAAACGTTTTGAGGTAAAACAGTGTGAATGCAAGTTTTCATTAATTTTGTAGTAGAACAAGATGACAGAATCGTTCTGATGCAACATTTATCTTTTTTTAAATCATCATCTGCCTAGCCTATTCCTAACTATCTTGGAGTTGGCTTCCAGTCTAACCGGATGCAGCTGAATACCAGTATTTTACATGGAGCGACTGCCTATCTGACCTCCACAACCCAGTTACTGGGTATTACGATACTCCTTGGTAAGACTGGTTGTCAGACTTTCGGGCTTCTGACGACCCATAACGAATGTCAAAGATCCACGATTGACAGCCGGGACCAACGGCTTAACGTGCTTTCCGAGGCACGGAGGAGTCTCGGTATGTAGAGATGGTCACCCATCCATGGACCGTGCGGCTGTTATTACTTTAGCCACGAGCTCCTCAACATTTATCTTTTTCAAATAATATTTCGAAAGTACGATCCCTACAAAGTTAATCGGTGACTAATTTAGAAAGTCGGTAAGAAAAATTGTAACATTGTGTTTGATTAAATCATTAGTCTTGCAAGATCCTACAGAGTGCAGAGGTATGGTATCCGCTTCGATAACATCTTGTAGTGACCTACAAAGGTTTTTTGTCGAATTAAATGGCGGAACCGTAGACGTAACGGTGACCGAGCATCCACGTACCTACGTAGATCAGATGGATAAGCCTCAAGGAGTCTTCCAATGCTCGTTTAATGCAGGATCTGTGTCATGCCTTGGCACGGTTCGTGAGGAAGCGGGTCATACACACAGTTCACGAAAAGGCCCGACTATGTGGCAAACATGAAGACAATTTCAACGATTATCTTGTAGGAAATTGCAAAATAACCAAAACATACAAATAACAAGAGCATTTCGGGTCATTTTGTGGTGAAGGGGATTTTGTAAGTACGACATCAGGTTATGTTAATGGCTGTCGGAACAATATTAATTATTTTATAGTCCCCAAAAACACAAGTACACCGTCAATTATCTCGATTAAACTATTCTTAAGGCGCTATTAATTGCCAATGACCTTGAGTGGTTAGCTTGCGTGTTCCGTTCTAAGCTCACGTAACGTGTCGTACGTCCACCCAGTAATAGGACTCGTCCATCAAGGAGCGCTGCGAGATTAGACGCATTAATAATTTATTACACGTAAAACAACAGGTATTAAACTAAAACACTTAGACTAAATTATAAATAATTAAATGATCTTTAAAATGGTGAAGGTTTCATAAAAATACGCTTTACAGTTTTTGCGTGATTATCATTTATCCGCGTTAGATATAAGTTTACAAATTAATTACGACGGAAATTGTCTAGAGTAAGTAATTTTTTTTTTTTTAAGAAATAAGACTAGTCGTTTAGACGTGATGTTCAATTAAAAACCATTAAAAGTCGTATAACTGCGCCTTAAATGCAATTAACAATAAAGCGTAAATGCAACCGCCGCGCCGCCGATACGTCAATTGAACAATGAGTAAATTCACATGTCATGTAAGTGCAATAGAATGGTTGTGGGTTTCTTTCGACCTTTTGCTATATTGGAAGGGGAACGAGGACATGCCTATCCACACTGGTGTGGTCTACAACCGTGCGTATCTACACGTGACTGAATACATTACACTAATGCCATCGGTTACAACCGACTCTACTCAGTTCCAACTATATAATGGCGCCGATTCAGTTGTGCACAAACTAAACTTAATTTAGGCTACTGCTATCTTTTTCTCAATAATAAAACAAGAAAGAGACGAACGTAAATTAGAGCTGTCATATTTAGTTGAATTAATATTTGCATACAAATTAAGGGTAGGTACACGTAAAAACATATTGACTAAAAAGAGTTTGATATCTCTAACTTAGTTCATAGCTAGAGCCGTCCTTTTCTCGCACTGCCTTTTAGTAAATGATAACGATTCTCTAATTTTAGTTTAGTTATAGAACGAGTGATTCGGCACCACTGTCTGATTTATTCTCACTAAACTGGAAATAAATCGCTAATAGGCGCCTGTCAATTGTTAATAGAAGCAATGGCGTCAACACAATCGGCAATGGGATGGGTACCTACTACAAATTAAAATATCATTCGAGCAACACCCGGCCGCCAAATGGGAGCCAATGATTCTTCAATGCGAATCCATTTGAAAACCGTCGGTGTAATGAAGAATGAAAATATAACCATGAGAAACCGCTATTATACTATTATCGGCCCTCAAAAACAACTGGAGTGTGAAATCGATTGTGGCGTTAAGTTTTCTTACTGGAATAAATATTCAATTTGAACCGAAATTAATGTATCGACGGCTGATTAGCGATGTCGCTAACCTTTGAGACGAACGAAACCGCACAAGGTTGCGAATGTAGTCGGCGAGCCGGCTGGCCGCAATCAAATGCACGACTGCGATTTAGACTAATAAAGAGAGAACAGACGTACTAGTAGCTTAATGCCAGTGCTACATACTTTGTCATAGATTGCAACTTGAAAGGCAATCTACGTGATTTTGTCTCGGGCCAAGCTTAACGCTGCCTGTCCATTGACGTGGAGCGAGGCAGCTGAGCAGGGCTAGGGATACCGGAGCGGAGTTGCGGACTGTGCGGAGCTAGGCCATACGCGAAATGTTGCGAACAACAGACAATTTCAACAGCCAGTTTGTTTTAGTTTTTATGCTTAGTTAAAAAGTTATAATTTAACTACCTACCCATGTTTCTCCAACTTTAATATTAAATAATCGCTCCTTAAATCAAAAAGTGCTAATATATCAGTACCACTCAAATACAACTGGTCTTGTTCTTTCCGTGGGTGGGAGGGGAACCTGGTGATTTGAAATACAGGCATTTTCATGCCTACCTCAGACACCAGCTTCACACATATTCTAGACTATCCACGTACCTGTATTAAAATAGATATAAGTAACATTGTAATTAAGATGAGGTCTGTTTTTTGTGAGGAGAAATAAATAAATATTATTATAATAATTGCGGCTGTAATACCCCGCGGGCGGTTTTTTTCTGGTTCCTGGTTTCGTACGAATATTTAAACTACTACTCCCTATCCACAGAAGCGGAGCAGAGATTTTATGCAATTCCATTGGTTGATATTGGCACAGCTGCGCACCGCTCCTCTCGTCTCCGTTCCAGTGGACAGTCAGCCTAAACAAGCACCGGTCGTGCTTGTGTGGTGCCGCAGGCGATGCTCGCTCTCCATGACATCATGCCACATCCACTCGAACGAGTGTTTGTGCTTCGCATCGTGGCGTGATGTCAAACAACGGTACACGTATGCAAATTGTACAGTCCCCATGATTATCTCTAATCAAACCATTATACTCTGTCATTTATACACTGTCATTGACTACACAGTGGCGTCGTTCTGAATTACCTCTAACGAAGGGGACAACCAGTCTGATGCTAATGAAGGGAATCCAGACAGGTTTTAATTTCATTCAATTTGATATTGTCAGCTTTACTTATTAGTAGTCCGTAGACCGCATTAGCTGGTAAAAAGAACGTGATCTGAAAAGCTGCAGCCAATGCTAAGTGCTTCGTCTGCAAAATATTTTAGATGTTAAACAGTTGGTGTGTATATTTATTTAAACTTTATTGTACACTTTTTTTTTTTGTGGGATGGGAAATCGTCCAATGACTTCTCCCACTCTGGGTGGAGCGGGAGGGCGTGTCAGACTCTTACTAACTAAAACCCACCCCTGTTCCTTCCTGCCCTTAGTGCCCAGGGGCGAGGTAACTCTGTTTCGAATTTATCCTCAACCCGGGCGACGGACGGGCCCCGTCCTCTTTGCTGACAACTCTTTGAGGCGCGCGTGGAACACTACGAGCCGTCGACTTTCGGGCGTGGTGCTGATCGGACGGCGAGCTACCCATTACTCGCCGTCCGCAGGCTTAGGTACTAAAAAACCGGCCAAGTACGAGTCGGACTCGCGCACGAAGTGTTCCAATCTATATAAAAACTGCAAAAAAACACGTTTGTTGTATGGGAGCCCCCTTAAATATTTTCTTTTTTTTTTAGTATTTATTGTTATAGCGGTAACAGAAATACATCATCTGTGAAAATTTCAACTGTCTAAGATTCCGCTGTCCGTTCTGCTGTCACCAGGCTGTATCTCATAAACCGTGATAGTTTTTTTTTTTTTTTTTAGTTAGCCCATTTTGTATCCAGACAATCTCTGTCCATTCCAGGTTGTCTGGTCGCCAATTGTATGTTTTAGGGTTCAGGGTACAGAACCCTAAAACATACAATTGGCGACCAGACAACCTGGAATGGACAGAGATTGTCTGGACACAAAATAGGGCTGCACTTGATGCAAATATAAAGAATACAATACAATAAAATAATAGATACATAAATACTAAATATAGGCAAGAAAAAGTGACAACGATTGATCAAATAAAACAGCTAAAAAAAGAAAATGATCACAATGACAAGGTAATGCTCCTTTACTAGTCTTTTAAATACTGGTTTAGTGACTGCGCGCGTTTTATTGACACTGGCAATGCATTCCACAGACGAGCATTTTGAATTTTAAATTTGAGATAATTCTCAAACGGAACAACAAATTCTATTTCATACAAAATTCCAGAATCAACTTAAAATACACACACAAGTCGATACTTGAATTGGTGGCAATGGATTCAAATGATCTCGAATTATTTTTTAAGTATTCAGAAGTAATAACTTATTTTAGAAGACTTGAAAATTGAGTGTCAATGAGGTGCATCTGATTGTTACTGACAAGGTTTTAATATCCTAATTATTCAATTAAATTCTGACAATGACACTGTTTCAAATAAAACGAGGTTATCAAATTATATGCAAATGTAATAAAAATGCATTTATTTTATTTATATGCGCTTGCGCAGCTGAACTTTAACTTTTTTTATGACTAATCGATATGCGAAGTATGCAATAATAAATGATGTACGTTTTTATCTAGCTAAGTTACATTTATTGGAAATCGCGAACCAACCAACAAACATAACTACATATTTTTATTTAAACGGGTTATTTTAATTGTTCTAAAAATAAACCTAGATTTGTGAGTGGATTACATAAAAGTTCTGTAAGTCTTAAATTTTATGACACAGAAACTTAAAAATCACATCTAATGAATGCTAATAAAAACACTTAATCAGCATAATTAGCAATATATTAACGATTGATAGGTCACGTAACAGTGGATATCATTATCTAAAGCATTCTTGACCCGCGCCCTATCCCACACTATAACTGGTGTGAAAAGCACGATTTAGGCAAAATTATACAAAACATTCACTATTAATAACAACAGCTCAATTAGTTTTGTTTCCTGAACTGTCTAAAACAATAAATTAGAGGAAAACAATGTGACGTCACCAAATCATTCAACACTAATGTTTGTTGAACTATCGAGTTAAACAAACGATTCAAACAGTCGATCCAAACAAAATGGTATATTAACCATAGCGGTACTTTATAAAAATGTTTACATCACCCCGACTGAGACACTGCAAAGGTACCTAATCGGGAATAAACATGCGAGAGGATTAGATAGAAGCAATCCAGGACAGCCCACATAAGGAGAGGAGCAAACGGTGGGATTGCGTACCCACAATCACAGGACCTTTTTAAGCCCAAGGAACACCTGTCTCACGGTTGTGAATTGGGTTGCCAACCGTACTCTAAAATAGAGTAATGTACTCTATTTCATGTAGGTGTACTCTATAATCTGTAATACTAGTAGAGTACCCTTTGGGTACGGAACCCTATTACTAAGACTCCGCTGTCCGTCCGTCTGTCTGTCTTTTCGTCTGTCACCAGGCTGGTTCTCATGAACCGTGTTAGTTAGACAGTTGGAATTTTCACAGACGATGTATTTCTGTTGCCGCTATAACAACAAATACTAAAAAACAGAATAAAATAAATATTTAAGGTACATACAACAAACGTGATTTATTGTCGTTTTTATAGATAATAGTACGGAACACTCTACGTGCGCGTGTCCGACTCGCGCTTGGCGGGTTTTTTTTTTCACAATGTTTACTATACTAATACCAGTCACGTATACCCATTGTCATACATAACCCAAAATTCAACGTTTACTGTTAATAATAAATAAGTTAAATGAAATTAATAAAAATTAAGCTATAAAAATAGATTAAGAATGTTTAGATCCTTCTAAAAATTATGAAAAATTGTTATGTGCCGCAAAAGGCACAAAAAATATCTAATAAAATTAAAAAAAAAATGTACTTACTCTTTTTTTCAGGTAGTACTCTTTATATATACTTATTCTATTTCTTTTAAAAAAAGTTGGCAACCCTTAGTTGTGGTTTGCATTGCCCTATTTGGAAAGCACTGAATCGACTGCGTAGGTACCTAAGTAGGGCGTGGCAAAATGGGGATTATTGATCCCTCAAACAGCCAGTGCAAGTGCGGTGCTCCTGTTCTACCTATGACCCATTTCCTGGAGTGACCCAAATGTTTGTTAACTGCACCCTAGAAGACCTAAGCAACGCCTCGGACGAAGCAATAAACTTCCAGCCATCTATTGGGCCTAAACATTATGATTAAAAAAAAATGTACCGTCGAAACGAAAAGAATGTTATAAACGTTTTTACAAAAAATACAACCTACTTCTAAAAATTACAAAATAACTTTATTTTCGGAAGTCGGTGTTTATATTTTGTTTCTTCGTTATTTGACACCGACTTCCGAAAATAAAGTTATTTTGTAATTTTTAGAAGTCGGTTGTATTTTTTGTAAAAAAGTTTTTTATTTTTCACTTTTTAGTTGTTATACCCCAGAAGTAAAACTAAATATTAAAGTTATGCCTGAATGGATAACCCCAATAACATGGAATTTGAACATTTGGAGCAAACCAAAACGACATCTGTGTATACATATTTTTTGTTTATGTTGATTTTTTCAAAAAATGCTGAATCGATTTCGATAAAATTTATATGGGACCACCTCTGAAGTATGACCTACCAAACAAAAAAACAATCATCAAAATCAATTTACAAATGACGGAGATATCGCGTAACAAACATACAAAAAAAAAAACAAAAAAAACATACAGACGAATTGAGAACCTATTCTTTTTTGAAGTCGGTTAAAAAATAGGTTGAAACTTCGCAAACAGGCAGACTGGACTACAATAATCAAGTGGTTTCTCTGGGATGATGGTGAAACCGTGGGCAGTTGCTATTAGTTCAAATATACCTGGCGTATTGAGTGTGTCCTCGGTCAGGAATACCGGAGTGGTTGGTAGCAACCGGTTCTCTGACACACCCACATCACAATAAAGGTAAGTATTTAGTGCAACATTTGGTACCACGAAATTCTTGCAAGATACTTTTTGACCGAATAAGTTGCAATGTGCTCTCACGTGACACATTTTTCAAATATTTTTGTTACGTCGTCGGTCGTTCAACAAACCAATAATAAATATACCTTCTTCACCGCAAAATTAAAGGTCGTTGTTTCCTAGCTGACTACCCTGAGAAGAAGCACCGAAACAAATTCGAGGTCAAAGTCTCTTTTAAAGTGTTTAAATCCATACCAATATGTACTGGTCAAATCATAATATGAGAACCATGTCAAAGTCTGGGATGAGCTTTTGAGGAAAGCAACACGCAGATTTGAGTAGACCTGTCCAGACAGTGCAAGCATTTGTCAGTTATCGTAAAGCTCAACTCAGAACTTTGAGGAGCTCAACGAACCGACGAACAATACCAAAGTAAGGACATTTGGGTAGGCCGCAAAAGTACTCAAACTGCCAGACAAATACAATACAATAATAGGGCCGATTTCACCATTCGCTCTATAAACTAAGTTTTACTGAACTAACCTTCTTTTTTTTTAGCGTAAAAAATAAAAATCATAAAAAAGATTATAGTGAGCTAACCTTAAAATATATTACATATGCTGTCGCCGGCTTTTTTTAGAACTTTAAAAGAAGAACAATTCCGTCATACATAATTTAACCGTTTACGCAGCGCACGCAACTGAAGATCTCAAAAGGACATTCGTTCCCATTTTTGCCACATTTTTCATTGATGTTTCGCTCCCGTTGGTCGCAGCATGATGGTATATAGCCTTAGCCTTCCTCGATAAATGGACAATTCAACACAAATAATTTTTCAATTCGATCCCGTAGTTCCTAAGATTAGCGCGTTCAACCAAACAAACTCTTCAGCTTTATGACAGCGGCTAAACGCCGTCGTAAACTGGGCGTTTAAAATTGGTGAAATCAGCCCATAATAACAGAAGAATTTAATCATGAGAAGTTTCTCATCACAGAAACGCAGATAAAAACCCAAGGCAAAGTCAAAAAAGTATTTGCGCTTTCTTAAATTACTAATTAAAATTCTAGTGTCAGAACGCAGAGATTGTTTTGTTCTTTTGAAAACACAGGGAATGCCTGTTGCACTGCTAATTATGTTGTTTAGTTCCAACTGAGTTAAATATAGCGTTACTATAATTTACGACCACTAGCCCAACACTTTAGGTTCCAAAACTTTCGCGTCGAGCTACGTAGCTCGGTACTCCAAGAAAATAATTCTCGCTATGATTTGTGTAAGAAGTTTGTAGCCAAGTTTTACTGAAATGAGAGGAAGGAATTATGTACTCTGAGACTCGTGAACATTCGTGGTTTGAAGTAAGTAATAGCAATCCATATTGTGTTGGTTGTTTTGAGTATCACAACAACACTTTGAGTGTCAACACTTCTTCGACCAAAGCTACTGTAGATGTTGATAACGACCTTGGACGAATACACAAGGTTCGAAGGAAACAGACGAGAGGTTGAGACTGTTACCAATACATTGATCAACACATTCATGAAGTACACAGAAGACAATCAAAATTAAATCAGTCACGTGACACTCGATTAGCATACTATACAATGCATAACGCATAGGTCAGCTACATGTTACAGTTTCGAGGCCAAGATGCAATGTCCAGTATTTGTCATTTCGAAATGTTTCAGACAATTAGTCAAGGGTATATTTTATCGCCCTTGAAATATCTCGGCCTAAGTTATTTCAACCTTTTCCACTCTCCATCTTATTTGGTTCCTCTACAATATGTAACATGTTCTCATTGAGTTAATCTACTTCCAGTCAGCCCTTCATCTTCTTCATTTGCAAATGCGGCAAATTATATTAAAATTCAATTGGGTCAGGAACATATTAATGCTTATCTATCATAGCCTCATGATGTCGCTATTAGTAATTTTTACAATTTTTAAAGTTATTCAAATTTTCGCAATATTCCACCGTATTCATAAGCATTGCATTAACATTCCACGCACACGCATTTACGTTAATACCCACATTTATAAGGCCACAATGTGTGTAAACAGCGCTGCTGAAGTACGGGTCAACAATCAGCGTAACGTTATATATGTATAATATAAAAATTAACACACGCATGGCCCTTGTTCATTTATTTTACCATTCATGTACAGAGAAAATAGAACGACTAAGGGCAAAAACAAACAGATGGACCACGATAGAAATTTCTCTCAGACTCTCCCTGGAAACGAAAAGGAAGCAGAAACATTATTTGCCGTAGTCTTTGCTATCGTCATCATTTCAACCGAAATACATCCACTGCTGCAGCTGGGCAGAAGCCTCCCCCAAGCGTTGTCACATCGACCGGTCCTGTGCTCTTCGCATCCATTGGCCTCTTGCAGCCCTCACCAGGCCATCAGTCTACCTTGTGAGACGCTTTCAAACGTTACGCCTTGCGGTACGCGGTCGCTACTTCAGAAGAACCTTTCGGCTCTATCGACTATCGTCTGTGTTATGGTGCGATTCTATTATTTGATTAACAAATCTGGTGTCAAATTAATGATTATTGTAGAATTACGCAGAACGGGTTCATTATAATATTACATGTTCTCACGTCTAACAATTCACAATCGATGTAAATAATATTATTCGCCTTAATCTCAGACGATATTTCATTACTGTATATTTAGTGTGATATGTTATCTTATCACAAAATTAAAAATTTACGTAGGGCAGGGATTTCCAAAGATTGCTCCAGCATTGGTAACTTCGAGCGCTAAAATGTTTACTGACCATTACCCTTTGTTGTGAACTCTGTCCATTGTCATGTTTGAGTTATTTTGTTCGGAAATGTTGGCATTTGGTCGCCTTGACGATAGTCGTCAGCTACGTCCAACCAACCTATCAAACAAGCGCTGTTAGTAATGATTACCTGATGCCACATATGACAAGATCGATATTTTCAAGTACGTTGACAATACACTGTACCTAAACCAGAATTACAACAGTTCCAAAACAATCATTTAGAAACAGAACATCAATCACTATTTGAAGGGAGTTGTTTCGACGTGCATATGATTGCTGTTACAGACTTCAAACTATAAAGTTGGGTAATGGGCAACATGATTAGAGTGGGCGTACATGTTTGTCAACTAACCTCATAAAGGGACTCACACGCCTACGCCATGTTCTCGCATTTGGTTACGTGATTGAAACTCTCTAACTCGTGGCGGGCCAGGCGACTAGTCAGCTAACAATAACTTGAATAACATCAACACAAAACATGTTATGATCGTCTTTTACAACTTAATTAAGACCTGTTCTTTGCTATTCGGTAGCCATTTGGAACCAATTCAGGCTAAGAAACCCTTCATAATTACATTTGTTATGAATTTCTCGCACGTTCTCTTTGGCCGTTTACTTAGGGTTAGGATCCTAACTGAGTAGCGTCGGAACAAAAACCGATAAATCACATTGTTGTTTTTTGTGGAAAAGTGTAAAAATATGGCCAAGTTCATGGTTTTCTAATTTAGAGTTAAACAAAATCTATCAATTTATTGGTGTTAGCATCACTGTTTGGAAACCTAAATACTGCATTCGTGACTGTGGTACCTGTTGAGTTATAAAAAAAAGAAAATGGATATATCGGTTATAGACCAAAAACCAACTGGATATATCGGTTTTTGATAACTACTTACTTAGTTAAGTTATTTAACTTTGATACTACAATTATTTATGATTTTGTCATGAGAAACTCGAAATTCGACATATCGGTTTTTGACAGAATCAAAAGAGCCAACAATGAAAAGTGTTAGGGATTTATCGGTATCTGTTCCAATCGCCATCGTTCTTTAGTACGATTGATGTATTTATTGGTTTATGTTCAGATCCGTGTATTTTGCGGACGAATTTAGAGCGGATTTATCAGTTTTTGATTGGTTTACATTAACCATAGAGCAAGATATGTACGAAAACAACCAATTGACATCATAAAAAAAAACAAAATGTGATTTATCGGTTTTTGTTCCGACGCTCCTCAACTAGTAACAATCACAATTTCGTCCAAATGATCTTAATTGTTACTCAAACAATACACCTTATGCGTTTGATGCAGTAGTAGAATGCGCTGATTTGTATTCACTTCAGAACATTATAAAGGTAGCAAATAATAACAATATTCAAAGAATTTGCATGGCTGCTCAACTGCTCACACGCCGAGGTCCGTCTATAATAGCCTTGTCGCTGGCCGAACACAGGTACCTATGTCGGTTTATATTAATGCACTATATATACACTTGTCATTAATATTCTGTGCATTGAATTTCCTTGTCTTCTACGTGAGTGCGGTGATCATCTATGTACAACGTATGAGCCGTAGGAAATATTAGCTCATTCCAATTTGATTGTCCGCCAAAATGTAAATCAGTCACAGTCCACCTACGGGCAGGCTAGACTAAAGTCCTTAATGAGCCAGATTTTCTTGTTTTACTATTCTCGTCCAACTGTGGGTGACATTCTTATCTAAAACATGGAGAATTCTGATGATATAAATAGTCTCGATATTGTCGCATCATTAATGAGAATGCTAAGAGCGATGTGTGGTGTTACGCATGGATAGAATTAGGAATGAGTATATAAGAGGAAGTCTGAAAGTGGCACCGCTGACTGAAAAGTTGTGTGGAAATCGGTTGTCGTGGTATGGGCATGTGATGCGGAGGAATGAAGAAAATGTCGTGAGGAAAGTCTTGTGTATGGATGTGGATGGCTATAAGAGTAGGGGAAGGCCAAAGAAACGATGGTTGGACTGTGTGAAAGAGGATATGGGTAAAAAGGTGGTGACTACAGAGATGACGACTAATAGAGGAGTATGGAAGAAAAAGACATGTTGCGGCGACCCCAAATAAATTGGGATAAGGGCAGGAGAATGATGATTGTCGCATCATTAATTTCATATCTTCATATACATATTTTTTTTCTTTATCTATTTTAAGACGTGTATCAGTAACATACCAACACTAACGGTAAGAAAAACCGGCCAAGTGCGAATCGGACTCGCGCACGAAGTGTTCCGTACCATTATCTATAAACACGGCAAAAAAATCATGTCTGTTGTATGGGAGCCCCACTTAAATATTTTTTTATTGTTTTTAGTAAGATTTGTTGTTATAGCGGCAACAGAAATACATCTGTGAAAATTTCAACTGTCTTAACTAACACGGTTCATGAGATACAGCCTGGTGACAGACGGACAGACGGTCGGACAGCGGAGTCTTAGTAATAGTCCCGTTTTACCTTTTGGGTACGGAACCCTAAAAAATTGAGTCAAGTAAATAACTCAAGTATCGTGTTGCGAAGCGCGATCGCAGACTTTGCTAAGCGATATGGTACTGTTATCGACAGCAGACTTGGTAAAAATTTTGCAATCCGGAACAACTTGATAACGACTAACGACAGTTCAATAACTTATATTGAATATAGAACAGTTGTATAATACTATCACCTTGAATAGCTCAAGTTTTCTTTATGAGTTGAGTCTCTTGTTTTACGGAGAACATTAACCCGTTTAGCTGGAGTTTCTTGCAAAGCAATCTCTAAAAAGCCCGCGTTTTCTAGAGCATTTGCGCCTTTTCACTGGGCTTAGCTTTATTTAGAGGAATGGGTCATGTGCTCATTAGCAAGTGATGTGGCGAATTCTTTTAGCCTATTTACGGCTACGTTAAAAGCACAGTATGTTTTATAAAGCTCCTTCTATTTTACCTACATTTTCACTCATTGGATGTGGATGATTGGATGATTTCCCAACCCCCCAAAAAAAGAAAAGCATACCTTAGAAACATTACCTAGACAGGAAAGGTACTATTGCGCAACTTATCAAGTTTAATCATAAAGTCTTGGAGCGTGCTTGCTGTTGGCAGTTCAGAAATTAATATCCGAACAGCGCAACTTTACGATACAACGTGAAGTTTATCTAAATCGTCTTGTTTTGTAATGCTTAACACAAAAAAAACTAAATAAAAAAGCGTAAAATTGATAAACCATCTTGTAATTATAAAATGGCTGTGTTACTTTATTTCGCGTGTGTATAATGATTTCGTGACTAGATTATTAAACAAATATCTAGGTGTTATCTTGCTTAATAATCATTGTATGTATCGTATGTACATAAATATACTCACGGGTATTTTCTTTGCTATCATTACAATTTGCAATGTTATACCTTATTATTACAGAGTCTATTGTAATGTAAATTTTAACAAATAACAATCTTTTTCATTACCTAGTGTTATATGTTAAAGGACATAAAAGTATTCATCATTCTGCTGCCCTTATCCCAATTTATTTGGGGTCGGCGCAACATGTCTTTTTCTTCCATTCTCCTCTATTAGTCGTCATCTCCCCCTTTTTACCCATATCCTCTTTCACACAGTCCAACCATCGTTTCTTTGACCTTCCTCTACTCTTATAGCCATCCACATCCATACACAAGACTTTCCTCACATTTTCTTCATTCCTCCGCATCACATGCCCATACCACGACAACCGATTTCCACACAACTTTTCAGTCAGCGGTGCCACTTTCAGACTTCCTCTTATACATTAGGAATGAGTATATATACTCATTCCTAATTTATTCTATCCATGCGCGTAACGCCACACATCGCTCTATGCATTCTCATCTCAGCTGCATCTAATTGCTTTTCCTTCATTCCTTTTGTGGCCCAACATTCTGAACCATACAAGACAGTAGGTCTGACCATTGTTTTATAAATCTTCCCCTTAGGATCAACTCACACCGAAAGAGCGCCGAAGGGCAGCGCAGTTTCAGTGTCATATGAATTTTAGCTTTATTTTCATTACTACAATACTTATTATCGCATGAGAAACTCGAGTCGCCTCGAGTCGCGCGGATGCCCGCGGCGCCGCCGCGCGACTCGAGTTTCTCATGCGATAATAAGTATTGTAGTAATGAAAATAAAGCTAAAATTCATATGACACTGAAACTGCGCTGCCCTTCGGCGCTCTTTCGGTGTGAGTTGACCCTTAAGTTTAAGGGGAATGCGGGCGTCGCAGATAGTCCCGGTGACCTGCCGCGATTTCATTTATCGAGTGTTAATTCTGTGCTTAACAATCCGATCTATTTCGCCATCGCTTTGCATGAGTGAACCATGAAAGGACATAAAAGTAGTTATCACTACATATTATAAAACAAAGTAGGGACCGCGTCTGTTCACGATAAACTCAAAAACTACTGACGGATTACGGATTGTCATGAGGTTTTCACCAACAGACAGAGTGATTCATAAGGAAGGTTCACGTGTATAATTTGTACCTGTGCGAAGCTAGGGCGAGTCGCTAGTGTTTATATAAAACATCATACAATCCCTTCGTGATTCGCTTCCACGTCTATTGTTTCATTGATATGCAAGAGATCCATTGTACATTACATCCACCGGTACCACCAATGGCTGTGTCACTAAACCTGGTGTATAAGCCATAATATTTTTCTAACCTAGGTAGGTAGGCTAGGTACCGGTGTGGTCAATGGTGTAACTTCATAGCTAGAGCTAATGACAGCAAAATGATTCAGATTTAAATAACTCTAATGAGATTGTCAAAACGGAATGGAGTAAAAAGTAAATTACAATAGGTGTTAAAAGAAAAGACCGAGAAAAATTAAAAAACATTAAAAATAAAACTAAATTCAAGAATGCATACATAACATACAAATACACATACGACAAGAGAGAAGAAGGAAAAATAGACAAGACTAATAACAGAATGGTACCCGCTAGACTGCAAAAGGAACAGAGGAATACAAACTAAGAGATGGGAAGATGATATCAGGAAAATAGCGGGTCCAACATGGACTCGAACGGTAAGGGATAGATTTGAATGGCGATCTTTAGAGGAGGCTTTTGTCGGAAGACAAGTTGAGGAGTAAATACCGTTTGCCGAAGTATAGATAGTATAATAGTTAGTAAATTTTGATACCTCTTAGGCTCCGAAACTCACCGGTGAGTTTGACAAAAAAAAAAAAAAATTAGATTAAAAAATAAAAAAAAACGGCTGGCAACACGGGTTGTCGTCGGGCTTCTATAAGTTCTTAGGCATATTTACAAAACTTTTGTTATAACTAAGATCAACAATAAAGGCTTTTTATTTTTATTTATTTATTTATGAGATTACACATTAGGTTACGCGAGGTGATATTATTGGCGATTTTTTGACCCTTAACCCTCTCCCTGCTAATCTCACGTGAGCTTGTTTTATTTAGAGCTAGTTACGTTTTACTCAATTTAATTCAGTATTGTTGGGTTTTACATTGATACTTATGGAAAGAAAATTACTTAATAGGTACTTGCCGAGAGCCCCTCTCCCCGATGTGAGATTGGGTGAGATTCGGCTCGACCCCCTCCCCCCCTAAACGCCTCACGTAATTAATGGACGCCCCCTTACACACTTGATTCACAAAAATCCTTTTACTCATCTGACCTTTAGGAGTCACTGGCTAACAGGTAATTTAAATCGCTAGGATACTTGCAAAGGAATTTCTGAGTGACGTCATGCTTAAATAAAGCGGGATAACAGCAGACCATAATCTCGTTAAAATATCTCGTTTGGAATAGGTATGTAGATGACTCAAGATTCGGGAGAAACTTACAGAGTTGCTGTCTTGGAAATATCGCCGATTGAGCATGACTCAAAACCAATACAACTGTTTAAGGCGAAGACTTCCAAAAATGGTCAAAAAGGTGGTTTTCTAAAGCAGTGTATATGAAAAAACAGCATATTGTTACGTCGACCGTATTACACTGGAACGTTCGAGAATGTGGTCGAAGTTTCCAGAAGTTTCCACTAGGTTCGAGAACATTCCATTGTGGTACTGTGTAGAAGTTCATAGATGTTTCTAGAATATTCCACTATAAGATAGTTCGACAATGTTCTGGAAACTTCCATGACTGTATAAATAGGCCGGACGGCGGGCGAATGAGTCAGTCTGATTTCGACTACGGATGCGAACGGATGCGAATACAAGCGATTACGAAGAGAATAGTGATTATTAGCGAATTAGTGTTTGTGTTTATAAGTTGTTGAGTTAATAAAGGATATTTAGTTAATTAATTGGTGTAAAATAATTTATCCCATACCCAGCTCGTAACAATATGTATAATAATTTTTACAAATAAAAAAAAATATTATGATATTTTCAAGTCCTATTTGCATACAGTGATGGAACGGCTGTTACGAGCTGGGTATGGGATCAATTATTTTACACCAATTAATTAACGAAATATTCTTTATTAACTCAAAAACTTTTTACACAAACACTAATTCGCTAATAATCACAATTCTCTTCGTAATCGCTTGTATTCGCTTCCGTTCGCATCCGTAGTCGAAAACAGACTGACTCACTCGCCCGCCGTCCGGCCTATTTATACAGTCATGGAAGTTTCCAGAACATTGTCGAACTATCCTATAGTAGAATATTCTAGAAACATCTATGAACTTCTACACAGTACCACAATGGAATGTTCTCGAACCTAGTGGAAACTTCTACTACATTCTCGAACGTTCCAGAGTAATACGGTCGACGTAACAGAACTAAAAACATAATTTAACATATTGTAATGCATCAAAACAATCTTCTAACATACCCCTTCTTTTTTGTGGGGTGGGAAATCATCCAATGACTTCTCCCGCTCTGGGTGGAGCGGGAGGGCGTGTCAGACTCTTACTGACTAAAACCCACCCCTGTTCCTTCCCTGCCTGAGTGCCCAGGGGTTACTGCACCCCAACATTCTCATGTTGAGAATTTATCCGCTACCCCTAGGCATTAATAGACATACCTCTTAATTATCTATAAATGCAGTTTATCCCTTCATTAACAATTATAATCATAATAAAAAAATATACCATAATATTTCAAATGCTAAACTGCATCCAGTGATGGATTATTTTTTATAAATATATTAGTAAATCCTAAATCGATAAAATACTTCATATTTTGCAACAATTTGCGAGCATTTACGCATCTCTTTCTTTTCTATGCAGGCTGAGAGATACTGCGCTTTAGGTCCTGCTCGGCTACATTTTATAAAACAAAGTCCCCCGCCGCGACTGTCTGTCTATTCGCGATAAACTCAGAAACTACTGAACAGATTTTCACGCGGTTTTCACCAATAATAGACAGAGTGATTCATTTGTAGCCGTGCGAAGCTGGAGCGAGTGGCTAGTTATTAAAATTGTTGAGGTCAGAGAGCAGTCGTTTTTGAGTGAAGCCCCGATACAAACTCATCTGGACTTGAATTCAAAGATCGATTCTCGTCTTTATACACAGGTTAATATGACTTGGTCCGATCTCTGCAAAAAAAACTGCCCGCGTCTTTTCCCAACTATCTTGGGGTCGGCTTCCAGTCTAACCGGATGCAGCTGAATACCAGTAATTTACATGGAGCGACTGCCTATCTGAACTCCACAACCAAGTAACTAGGTACTACGATACCCCTAGGTAAGACTGGTTGTCAGACTTTCGGGCTTCTGACGACCCGTAACGACTGTTAAAAATCCACGATTGACAGCCGGGACCAACGGCTTAACGTGCTTTCCGAGGCACGGAGGCGTCTCGGTATGTAAATGATGATCACCCAATCACCCATCCATGGACCAACGCCGCCAAGCGTGGCTTGACCTGATGGATCGACCTATGCGGCTGTTATTACTTTAGCCACGAGCTCCTCCTTTAGCTAAACCTCTAAATAGTGATTCAGTGTGCTTGTGACCCAACCATTATCGCAGGTAAGAATTCATGTAGCAGTCAAGGAATTATCGACCTGCAACAACTGTGTACTCACGTTGTGAACATAAAACTTCATACGTTATTGATATTACCGGCGTATCAATGCACTGCACTTTGCGACTTGGACTTCTGCCTAATCCGTGACAAAAATGAACGGGATAGTATGTGGTGGCGAACGTTTTAATAGGAGTTTTAGTACGCTTACGTTAAGTACGTTAATTTGTAAACATTTTTGAGAGATTTTGGAATGGAAGAGAGGTAGTAAGCATAACTTAATCATTAAGCCTTTATGACTTCTATGGGTCTTTTTGGGTCAGAAGGATAATATTCAGCTTGAACATCTTGAACTTAATGCTGTCACTCACATGTCCTTCTGTCTGTCTGTCCGTCGTTTTTCACAAAATTTTGTGCCGAAGATTTAATTAACCGCCCATTGACTTATGATCTTGAGATGATAATGTTTATTATTACGTTTAATTTACTGACATATCAATACATAATATATTGATAAATCAGATTTTTTCTTTGATAATTCCCTCATTTGGTACGGAACCCTAAATGTGCTAAGTCCGACACGCACTTGGCCGTTTTTTTTAGGTCTAGTCCCTCAAGGTGGGAGCTCCAGAGTAGCCCGCGAAATTCAAATTTTCTTACGTTTTTTTTGCAATTTGCAGGTCAGTATCAGGTTGCATATTGGTTAAAATATGATTCGCGGCTTTACCAAGTGCGTATTATTTACAAGAAAATTTGAATTTCGCGGGCTACCCTGGAGCTTTCACCTTAATAAAAGTTATTCATAATGATGAGTATTGCCAGTGTTTTAATTTATTGTTGTAGTGTCGTGTTCATCTTGTATAATCGTCAAAACTTCTACTGGATTTTAGGGCTGGAATTTTGATGTCGAAAGCAACGGAAATATCCGCTTACGGTCCATGTCTATAAAATAATTTATTATTTGTTGAAGAGGTCGGATTAGCCGCAGGCGCACGCTCACTTTAAACACAATCAGGTCAGTGTTGCCAGCTGATTGATAGCTCATTTGCTTCGTGTCTGGTAGAAAGTATGCTAAATATCTCGCCACTACATTTCGTCGTCCAAGTAATTGTATTTATATGCAAATTCTTATACCTTCCGAGATATTATCGTCTTATCGCAGCTTTTCCCAGGTTGCTGGGGTCAACTTCAAGTTTTATCAGAACCAGTAGAATATCAGCTATTAATGTTCCTAAAGAAGAATAATTTTGTTAGATGTTACTTAGTTTTTTTTTTTTTTCATTGAACGTCGAGACCACATCCACATGATTTCTATTGAAATGCTGACGTAATTACTATTGCTTATACGGTAAGAAGATACATTCTTCATGCATCGCTCAATGGTTTATAAAAAAGATGTGTCTGTACTATGTTCGCTAATGATACATAAATAATTCAGTACTTACGTGATTTCACTATATTTACAACTTGGCCTTGTAAAAAGACAAGATTGGTGGATGCAGTTGTTATTTTAAATGAGCATATTATGCTGTTGTTTCTTTTAAGACTTTAGTCATTGGAAACTTCATGAATGACCTCAGGTTTCTCAAGGAGTCGCGGATAAATTTGAAATAGAGTTACCGCGGCCTTTGGCACAGGCAACTTAAAGAACAAGGCTGGGTTTTAGTCAGTAAAAGTCTGACACGCCCTTCCGCTCCACCTGCACGGGAGAAGTCATTGGATGGATTCGCAGCCACCAAAAAAAAAAGTTTTCTTAATCCGTCAGGCCCCATAGGTTCTTAATTGTGTCTGCTAATGAGGGGCTTGACGGGGGAAGAATATTATGGAAATTTGCTGGAGTAGACAGTTGATCTTGATACCACGTACCTAAAAAACCACTTGAAGAGTTTTTTGTTACAATGTCAATATGATAATGGATTATTCCAATTTTACCTCAACGTGGTTGTTACTAAATGCAAAAAAAACTGATACAAATTCGTGATAGTAAGTTGTATATCTTATCAATTTCAATGAATCATTGCGATAGAAGTAAATCCTTCATAGCCAGGTAAATTACATACTTCTGGGAAAAACAATATGGAAGTGAGTTTCGTGTGCGAAATATGCGACCTTGCGAACTCCCGGCCCGTGCATATTGTTTTCCCATTCATATTCAGCAGCGAACTTAAAACAATGAGCACAGCTGTTGGGGCGACGCAAACATTGGCACCGCACGATATTATGTGGATTACGAGAGAGAGCAAACACAGAAGCGTTATCATAGAAATACGGCCGAACGCTAGCTAGTAATAGTTTCTGGTGAACACCAGAATACGGGCGCAGCGACAAAGCACACTGTGTCGAACTCACTGCTCGTGACGACCATCCGAAGCTGCCTATTGGAACAGACAGATGCACATTCAGGTCAGTGTGAATCGTTATCCACGATAAAACAGTTTGCACTCGATATTCATACGAGAACACATCTTTATCTCTCACAATTTATGAGATGTTTAGTTTACATACTGATCTAGGAATTAAGGCAAGGCATACTTTGTTTCGTGTTAGTGCTAGGAGGTGCTCGTTAATCATACTATTGTAGAGTGTGCTGGTAAACTATGACTAACGTCGTACTGTTTAATCACCAACCCTCCTGCAGGTACTAAGAATAGAATAACTCATAGTTATACTTCGTTGAATTTTCTCAAGGGAGAGAGGAACGTGACGATACCAACCTAAGAAAATATTAACATTTCATTATCCGACACCTGAATAAATATTTTGTTTTCTTTTTGCGTATGTTTGTAACGTAGTCCGTTTCACTCTAGAATGTGACAGCGGCGAGTAACGTCTGGTCACCTTCTGACGTGGTCCCCGAAGCATTTCTGCCAATATTTGTTTTACGTAAGAAAACATGTTTGTACTCGGCCACTCAATAAACCTAAACAAACTGTCGTCGACACTATTCAGTTCCTATTCAATGTGACGTAAATATGTGTCATATAGGTAAATTATATGGCGGGTCATAAAATTACGTGTTCCTAAAGAGATAAAGCAGGCGATTTATCATCACTGATCCACATCACATTAGATTGTGGAGATTGCAGAATGTTGTAAACTTATTACGGCACTTGCACTGAGCTCCGTATATCTCTGTAGTGGACAACTTGTAAACAATACAATTGCTTTTCAAGTATTAGCAACTCAAGGCTCTTCAGCGTTGATTGGGGCACTTTTGAATGTCATCACGACTTTGGTACTGCAGTGTTGCTGCAAGGTTGCAACGTCCTTACTTTGATAGTTGTGATTTTTCACCGAGATCTACACGCGCCACACACCTCTGCCGTTGAAACAAAACGTCCCACAATAATAAAACATTTACTTAGATGAATAATTATGATAAAAAGAAAAGTTGAAAGAGAAACGCTTATCTTGGTATGGTCATGTGAAGAGGAGGGATGAAACACATGTAACTAAAAGAGTTCGTTGAATGTTAATGTGAATGGATGGAGAGGGAGAGGGAGGCCAAAGAGATTTGACAATCTAAAGAATGAGAAGAGAAAGAGAGTGATATGAAAGAAAAGGGAGTTAGGGATAGTGTGACGGCGGACAAGACGGAATGGAAGGGCAAAACGTGTTGTGCCGACCCCAAGTAACATGGGCTAGGGGCAGGAAGATAATGAATTATGATAAAGGTAAACTCCCGTGATAAAAAGTGCTCATTATTTATCAAAAGATAGGAAGTCACACTCACTTCTAAAATAAAAGAAGCGTTCCCAACGCAACAGATGCACAAGAGTCTCCAATATTTTACTCGCTGTAAAACTCACCGAAACGAATTTTGGTAATCATTCCACGTGAGACCACACACGCTATTGGAATGCAAACGAAATGCATTTGAGAGTGTCGTTAAAACAAAAAGTTAATTAGTTTTAACAATAAGCTCATAAATACGAGAACTACATTGTAAACCAGTACGGTATGCAACGAGACGCGCAGATTGCCAAAACTCGAAGCAAATGACCTACATTTATTTGGAAAGCATACACGAAGAGTGCTCGCATATTATCGGACAACAAGAAAATGGTGCCGATTCTCTTATTCAATAACTAAACTTTAAAAAAAAAACTTTTTTACAAAAAATACAACCGACTTCTAAAAATTGCAAAATAACTTTAATTTCGGAAGTCGGTGTTTGTATTTTTTTCTTTCTTCGTTATTTGCCACCGACTTCCGAAATTAAAGTTATGCCCGAATGGTTAACCCTAATAACTGGAATTTGAACAACGTCATCTGTGTATACATATTTTTTGTTTATGTTGATTTTTCAAAAAGTGCTGAATCAATTTCGACAAAATTTATATGGGACATCAAACCTCCAACTCCTCTGAAGTACGACCTACTAAACAAAAAAAGAATCATCAAAATCTGTTCACAAATGGCGGAGATATCGCGTAACAAACACACACAAAAAAAAAAACATACAGACGAATTGAGAACCTCCTCTTTTGTGAAGTCAGTTAATTAGAAAATCGCTATCTTTTACTAAAAGGCAGTGCGAGAAAAGAACGGCTATAGCTATGATCTAAGTTAGAGATGTCAAACTAGTTTACGCCTTGCCCTTTACCGTGTTTTTAGTTGTTACATGTGAGTACCCTTATTTTTTAAGGAAATATTATTTCAACTAAATTTGACAGCTCTAATCTACGTCCGTCTCTTTCTTGTTTCATTAGAGAGAAAAAGATAGCAATAGCCTAAATTAAGTTTAGTTTGTGCACAACAAAATCGGCACTATTATTCTGCTAAGTAAGTAGGTACTGTAGGTAACTGTATTCTACAATTTGCAGACCAACTACTACTTTAAGCTGATCAGGGAGCGTGCAGAACGTTAAGACTCTTAAGTAATAAACTTTCAAGGATTTGCTTGCGCTCTTTACAACTTGAAGGACTAGGAGAAGATGAACTTAGCGAGATAGACGTGCTCAATTAGTACTATTAAACTTACAGCCTGATTAAATAGTCTCTCGACCTGGTTTAGACACACCCAACAGGCGAAGAGCGAGAGCCTCGACCCATGACAAATTACTCATGAAGTCATGACTCAATTGGGGTTACCCAGTTATGAGGCAACGGACAAAATATAGTTTTCGAACGGTTCTCATCACTTTCACCAACATCCCACCAACGACAAAGCATCTGAGATGTGATTAAATGTGAAACAGCGATGTTGAGCCATCAACACTAATAACGTGGTCACGTAACATCCTTGTCGCAATAGAATAAAAAAGTGCGTGTCGAACTTCACACATTTAGGGTTCCGTACCAAATGTATCTTCGGCTTTGGGTCAAGATGCTTATACTGTGAAAACTTGAAGACTGTAGCTCCAACCGATTGGCTGTAAAACCTGTGTGACAGACGACAGACAGACAGACGGACACGTGAGTGACAGCAATAGGGCTCCGTTTAGAAGAATAAATACAGAACCTGCCTGATAGGAAACTATTTATTTCTCATCAAATACTTTACAAAAACTTGATGACAGTGACGCGAAGACAGGTTTGTGAAGTTAACAATATAATTGTACATTTGGACACTAAATAGGTATTTTATTTAGACTTAGAATATTGTAAACCATAATCATTTTAGAGTCGTTTAACCACTTCCAGTATGGTGCAATCGGTGGCAGCTCACTGCAAGCTTTCCTCTCACCCGTAATGGATAATGTCTGCCGATATTACATACGTGAACTCGTATTGCACTTGTATAAGGCAATTCCAGGAAACGATAATGTACACAGCCGAGATACACCACGGCAAGAAAACGGTAAATGATACGGCATAGCGGCAACAAAACACTTTGTCTATTATTCAGCGTGCAATAACGTTTTCGAGGCCGAAATAATTGGATGGCTCGTTTCGACTTCGAGAAAGCCCATATCCGTCTGATTCAATTGACCCACAGACGCAATTCCCTTAAGCTTGGATTCACACGTGGACCCGAAATAATGAAGCTTTGCTTTTGGGAGGAAGGTAAATTATTGTAATCAAAATCGGTACGAAGATTTTCTTTTTTTCGCTTTTCCAGGCAGAGGCCTTTTCTTGGTAGTGGTTTTTACATTAAGTTAATGTAAAAACCACTATCAAGAAAAGGACTAGGCTAGCGTTTATATGAATTACATAAAGAGATATCCGAGAACCAGCCTTTTCGCTTCATTTCCCGGTACTAAGATAGGATGTGATGTAAAATGATGTGCGTTCATCGCCTTGCGCGTTTCCTCTTGTTACTAACGACACGTTTGTCGGCAGGTGCTGCGAAGGTTTCTGAATTGTTTGAGCACATCCTTGAAAGTTAACATTTTCGGTAAGTACTCGCCGTACTTGTTTGTTTGTAGGTCGTACTCATACTAAAAGGCATTGAAGCCGTCGATTAACTTGTATGGTTTTTCTTCATTTTCGTAAGCAAATAGTGGTCATAATATTTTTTGCTGTTGCTTAAGCAGTTTATATATTTCAATTTGTTTGTTCCAAAAACTTGGTATTACCGGATTACCCGTTTGTTTTTAGCCGATTTCAAAAAAGGAGGTTCTGTATTCGACCCGTATGTATGTATAGGTTCGCGATTTTCTCGAAAACTACAAGTCCGATTAGGATGGGGTTTTAGGATGTAATACATTAGGATCTGATGAAGATCTTCGGAGATAGGAGGACAGTGGAACTCTTCAATAACTAACAGCAAATGACTCGCGATTACTGCGATCGTTTTTCTAAGTATTGTTAACACAATTTCTCACAATTATCTCAGCTGTCGCCCTAATAATCAATAATTTATAATCAGAAACTAGAGAAATTCATTTTGCGTTTATTTTTGCCTGTGCAGTGTGTCTGCACATCAGCAGGACAAACTATCGTTTTATTTGTAAGTTAGATAACACACATTACCTATTCTGTAAAATATCGAAAGTGCTGACATTTGACCTCAACAGTCTTTGAGTTTGCACAATACCATCAACAATGTGTCAAATATGCATACGATGTTGGTAAATATCACATTATGTAGATGTTTTACTTCATATTCGAGGTCTGTGGGTATTATTTTTTGCTACGACAATGTTTTTCGTACCTAAATAATATTTATTTTTTATTAATTGTACTACAGTTAAGACAGTTTTAGTACCGAAACCAGTTTCAAAACAAATTACATGCTCAAGTTTATGACGCACTAACTTAGTAAATAATGCCATTTTTATTGGGTAAACAATGGAACCTTTTTGGCAATGATTCTCTGTAATTGGGTAGCTTCTGCGGTGAAACTTTATGTTCCAATCCAATGCTTCTATCCCACAAAGATAGGTACCTAGTTCTTAGAATTAAAGCCCAACGTTTTGAATGATGGCTCTGCTTGATTTT
The DNA here is from genome assembly GCA_951329385.1 of Polia nebulosa. Lineage (NCBI taxonomy): Eukaryota > Metazoa > Arthropoda > Insecta > Lepidoptera > Noctuidae > Polia > Polia nebulosa. Next base: position 6,139,411 of record OX589603.1, read on the forward strand.
CCCAATACGAAGTGCTGTGGTTTTTGAGAGCTAACTGAAAAGGAACGGGTGTCAGCGCATTTTGAAGAAACGGGTTTGAATTTTGATTGATGTGCCCTAAGTTTAAAAGGCGGAAACAGGCGAAGATTTTCACCAATACTAAGAAACTACGTTAAAAACGTACCTATAGGAAGGCTAAGTAGGTACTACATACACATTTCAACATACAATTACTACAGTGAAGGCAGCAGCACTGTCGTCATCCATATTAGCTGCATTAATCACTGTGCGAGCAATTAAACATTGTAATAATTTCGATACCTTAATTGGGTTGAAGTTACATAAATATCGGCAATACGAATACCTAAGCGAGTTTAGCCCACTTTTGCTACAGAATATCTATCAGCCGAGGAGTAATAAATCATTTATTGCAATGATTTCAAAGTTAATTGGATTGTCACGTTTCACCTCTGACTTAATTTTCCATAAATATATTGTGACACATTTGGAGCGCCTGCGATAAAATCCAATATTTTTACTAATTAATTTATACCTTTGGCTAGATTAAAACCTAGCTCAGCAAATGTCGGTGTGCTACGTTCACACGACGAAGACTCATTGTGAGCGTAGGTATGTAATGCAGCTTAGACAACCGTAATTACGGTTTGATTATGAGTAAGGAATGAGGAAGACACGAAGATTGCAGCGTCACGCCTAGAAGGTTAATCCATATTGAGAAGACACCTCCAATAAAATTTATGGTTTCCGCGAGAAAAAACAAGTACTAATTCTAGCTAGGCGGAATCCACGCCAAACTGGTCTAATATTTGTGTGGGTGTTCTAAACAAGGTGAATTTGTAACAGCTTGCGTTTCATACTTCAAGTTTGATAAACTGAGGCAATAATATTGATTAACCTCTCAAGTAGCACAGATACACGATTCACTACCATGAAAGGCAAACTTACATCTCGGGTCGCTTCAAAACTACTCCGTCTCCTTTCGACTAAGCAAATATAACAAGACAGGAACTATTGAAGCTAGCCATTTGCTTTGCCATTCATGGCAAGACTTCGCTGATCAGATTTCACAAATTCCGCTAGCTCGTGTGTACCATAGGCCATTGAACGAATATGTAAAACAATACGATTGTTTAGAGAGCGACCACTAACTAGAAACATAACACGCTGGATCATTCAACTATTTAGTAATCATTGCGCCTTTTAGAACCAGGAGCGACGATACAAACATCTGGGGAATTAGCTGCTACTTCGGGACTAAATTCAAATCAAATTGCTTAGATCACCGCTGCACCTCGACTATGAAAGGTTATAGACAAAGTGTCAAAAGCCAGCAATCTGAAGTACCAGAATGAGAAGCCGGCTTGTATCTGTACACGCGAAATAAGCTCACACATATAAAATGAGAAGCCGAAACGTCATCGTTATGTTCGTCGAGGTCACTCACACATTTTAACAATTCTGCTTCATTTAATGTCCAATGACGTTACGTCTATAACCTTTCATTGTCTAAGCTCTGCACCTTGCTTGTTTAGTCTGAGAACGCATAGCCTAATCCAAGCAAATACATTCATGAACTGCTTTTTTATGGAGATAAAGCGTAATCAAGTGGTATAAAACTTATCAGACTATTATTAATTGCGTCATCAGCATCTTGTGAGTTGCGTTGAGGTAAGTAATTTATTTGTTTTTGGACTTGTATTTTGGTAATTTCACTGATTATGAAGATTTTTCGACTCTTTCTTTAGTGAAGGAAATCGTGTGTACAGAACAGAACTAATCAACTTACGTGCACTTGATCAATAGGTACCATAGATAACATAATACTAACCAATTATCAATACGTAGTATTGTTGCAGAATGGCTTTTCCTCTGTACGCAAAATACGCGCCTTGGGCGTGGAGTTGCGGAAACCAGCCCGACATACATACATACAAGTAGTTGCTGGTATAATACATTCCCTTGATTTTTTCTTAATCAATGAACGATTGCTACAGAAGGAAATGAAACAATTAATCATATTAACAATGCCTTCGATGACACATGGCGTCACATGGCATTCATTACACAACTATTCTGTTATAATATCTTCAATTATATGTAATTGTGCTAACTATACAGAAAAAAACATTTATTGGATGTCATATTTTGTCAAATCGAAAGTTGTAAATCCTTTGGGGAAAAACATGCTATTGCTGTAGACTACAAGCACATGTTTCACGTAGGGCGTAGGCGAAAACTGGTTTGTGTGGGGGGTATGATTCAAGAAGATCAGCTTTTACAGCCTGTCTAGAACATGATTCAATAATTTTTTTAACTTTATTTCGTTAGACATAAGGTTCTTTAGATTAACATTTATTTGTCAGTCAGTGACCTTTTTTATTTTCCTGTACTTTGCCAGTTATTTTACACAGGCATTAAATGGAACTGAGTTGAGCACCCACGTGATTTTCTAAAAATAGGCGCCTTTTTTTTTGGGGTGTAAAAAAGATCAGCTGTTCCGTACATTTTGACGAGTTTTGCGAACATAAATGTAGGTAACAGCTGATTTTTTTTTTTTCGCGATTTCAGTTGGTGCCATAGTAAAAGTTATTCAGTTCGATGGTCCAAAGCACTCCTTAAAGTTTCGAGAGTTCATTTTTTAACACCCTATAAAGAGACACTACATTAGCGCCTCTAGTGGCGAATTCAAACGCGATAACGATAACCCTAATTCCTGCGCGTTTCTGCTCCGCGATTTGGATGAGAGTATTTTTTTTTGTCGAATGCTGATTGCTGACTAGGTAGCATTTTTTTTTTGCAATCAGTCCTTGGACTATGAGCAGAATTGTTCCAGGATAGGATAGTGCAGAGAGCGAGATTCCGTCTTTATTTAAATGACATCATTATGCCCTACTCTGCAAGGTCCATCACAGCCAACCTTTTCAGCTGCCTTTTATGGTCTGGTTTTATGAGCGTTTTCGCCAAGGGATTTGGGTGATACTCTAGGCGTGCTCTGTATCGTTCTGCTCAGATTTTCGCCTCCTGGTGCACTATGTTTTGCTTGAGATATTCATGAACCTCGCAGTTTCTTATGATCCATGGTGCGTTTGAGATATTTTTAAGGATAATATTTTGAAACCTCTGAAGTATTTTAGTGTTGAAGACACAAGCAGTTCCCCAAAGTTGGATGTTGTAAGTCCAAATTGGCTTTAGAATTGTGTTGTACACTAATAGCCTATTGTCTACCGACAGGGTAGAAATTCTGCCAAGCAGCCAGTATAGGTTCCTGTACTTGGTGTTCAGCTGGTTCTTCTTGGCTTGGATATGTTTCTGCCATGTAAGCCTAGGTACTTTACAGTGTCATTCTGCAGAAGACTTGGTAACATAATGTGCGAAAAAAACGTATATTATTATTAACTCATGAAAAAATTACTTCTTTTTAAGATGCCTTGTATTCTTAGAGTGAAGTTCTGTAGGACAGAGTACTGCAAAACTTCAAACCACAGACCAGCGTAGTCATGGGCTAATAGTATATCAAAGAATACCCCGTGTTTGATCTTATGTGGATTAGTAGGAGCAAAATAATCTTGGCAGTTATACCAACTCATTAGGGAAAATCGGCTGAAAAAACATGAAAATGTAGAGATACCAATGGGTTAATGTGTACCCAGGTGGGTATTCATTATTTGTGTAGTAGGTAGTAGTGTTTAGTTCCTCATTGTTGCATAATGCAATAGGTTTGTATAGTCTATAAGTGCCATTTTTCATTTTCTCCAAACATCATTCATTTTGTTTGTGTTCATTGCTTCAGTACATGCATACATGAGCTTAACACTATGATTAATATGAACTTGATTCCTGTTTCCTTCTTGTATATAAATTTTTAAATGTAAGCAACATTAATTTTGAATTTATTACCTGCTGTAATCAATTACCATTGTGTTTCATACATCATTAAATTTGTATGTTTCATTTTAGATGTTTATTGTATTAACTAAGTCAGAAGTACAATATCATGCAATATAATAACCAATATTATTATGGGAATCAATATTTCACCAATCAATGAAAGCAAAGGAGGTTCACATAGAACAGTAATCCAATTTACTGCAGGTCAGATAAATCTCATACAGTTGGAAATACAAGATTTCATTATCAATCAAGTTATAAGCAAAGAGATGCATAATCTTTAACATGAAAGCCTTGTTCAGATTACTGAAATTCATAATTTACCATACTTATCATTATCAATATGTAGAGATAGTTAGAGCAATAATAAAGATAAGAACAAACCACAATTTTAAAATAATTAAGCAAATAAACATAATGGGAAAAAGATAATGTATTATCTATAATTTTTATTTTACATCATAAATAGGTCACTTTTATGTTCTAAGAATAGGACAGATCATTTACAATACTTATGCAATAAAGGTCACATTCCTGTGTACTGGGCCTGTAACATTGACCCATTTGATTGGGCCTTAATATTCAATGCCTCAATTGGTCGTGCTCATAAAACTTTAATGATGTTGATGATTAATTAAATGAATGGTCAAACATTGTGTTAAATCTATTGTGTTCTTATAAGGTTACATTTTAAATGTAAGTTTTTTTTTTATTGAGGAAAAGTGTAAGATTTGTAGGAAGGAAGTAAAAAGTAGAACATAATATGGTTTTTGTGATTTTATTGTGCATAAAGATAAATCTGCAGGGTCCGCAAGAACAATTCGTGAAATGTAAGGGTGTGTACCTAGTATATTCAAGACTGTGTATTACACAAAAAAAGTAAATTCTAGAACTTTATCGTGATACTTTTTTTCAATCATATTCAGAATCAAGTAGAGAAAAAAATTTGAAGTGTAATTACGATAATATTATGGTTTTTTATATGAAGGTGAAATGACCTAGGTGCAATGTCAATTACTCAGGATAAGTTTGTCTTTTAATTAGTTGGCATATAATATAGATAAATCCTGATGAATTTTTTTAATAAATTCTGTGCCCTAATTTCTGACAGCCAACGGGGCTGTTACAAATTAGGACACCAGATTTATAAAAATCAATTAAGTTTTATTTAGTTACGAGTTTTTGTTATAATTATAGTAAATCAAGTATTTTAGAAGTTTGTAAATAGTTTAGATTAATGTAAAAATTTATTGAAAATAAATCTTGTAGTTCAGGTGTTACTAATATTTACAAGCAAACTTTATTGCTAAGCAGCTGTTTTATCTGAAAGATAAGATATTCAATAAGTTCTTAGAAGGCAAGTAGGAAGACTTGTTACATTTACGTTGTTTTTATTTCATATTTGTTTGCACCCCCATTGTTAAAGTTTTTGGTTTGAGTAGGTAATTGGTTTTAGTTGAGCAGAATGGAAGTTAACTTTTTACATTGAAAACTTAATAGCCTGTTTACCTACAATATATAAAGTTTTTATGATTTACATTCAGAAATGTTTTAAAAGAATGGGTGTAACTTTTAGGGTGTGGAGTGTAGGATATGTACCTGTATGTGCTAGTCTCCTGCCGACGAGCGGGCTGTCGAGCAGCAGCCGGCGCAGCGACCAGCGACCCAGCACGCCGCCGCCCCAGCCGCAGCCGCCGCCGCTGCCGCGCCGCATACCCTCGCGTTCCACCATCACACCAAACTCATACACATTACACACCAAACACTGACTGCTACTCCCCGGGTTCAGTCTCGCACGACCGACATCGACCCCCACAGATTAACTACTACCGTTATGAAATATCAACATCAACTCTACGACTCCGACCAGTCTTTGCACAACGCGTATTGAGTAACCGACTGGCAACGCATCAGCGAGAGAAAGTGCCGATAGCCAGCCGAACGTACTCGTGCTCGCGGATGCGCTACAGATGCAGCCTCAGATGGTGACCACTCGCTGTTATTGAATTCCCATTGTGCTGACTGGACTCACTTACGGTTACAAAACGAGATGAACAACAATGCCGACCATAACTATTCCTCGAATTGTTTTGATGATTGCTATCGCGGACGACGAGAACCAAGCGCGGTTAAACAAGCAATGCCATTTTATAAAAATAAAATGAACAAAATTGAGTGTCTACGAGTAAGGAACGACAAACACATTCACATCTGTCAAAGAAGACCGGTACTACAAGTTTTCGACGAAATTCACAATCTGTAACTCACGGAACTCGAACTCACACTTTTCTGACTCACCGCGCCCCGAGAAGGTTGAAATGGAACAGTGTAATCTATGAGGTCAGTGTCGTGTTGTATCTTGGTCAAAATTTGATTCGCGGTCGTAGCAAGTATGTATATATAGAATTATAATCATTAAAATCATCAATACAACTCTCTCAGTTAGAATAGAATAGACATTTATTTTGCAAATATGGGTAAGAATTTCATGAAATCATGAGATTTGGCATTAATTCTAACTGAGAGAGTTGTATTAATGATTTAATTTATGATTTTATTGATTTATGAACCTTTGTAGCACGTTTGAGCCGTTTGGTGATGAAAAACTAGGGCCATGGGGTCCGAGTGCTCATCTAGTTTTTCGGGATACCAGCAAAGAGCTTATTTAAAATTATGTACAAAAAAAAATAATCAATCTGCCCGCGCCTTTGCCCAACTATCTTGAGGTCGGCTTCCAGTCTAACCGGATGCAGCTGAATACCAGTATTTTACATGGAGTGACTGCCTATCTGACCTTCAAAATTAAGTACAATGAATGTTAATATGAATGATTTTCAATTTCAGTGTCTCATAAAAAGAATACAAAATTGTCTATAGTCGATATTTAAATGTCATTGTCAACAACGTCTAGAGATGTCGGAAGTGTTAAAAAGTATCGATATTTTGATAATGACTCGACGTCGCTTTCGATTTAGTCAAAAAAGTTGAAAATTGCTTGGACAAAGTCCAATCTCCAGCTGTTTGAGAAAGAGCGAACAAATATTTTCGACGGGTTTAGATATCGATTTTGATTTTGGATTATATGTACATATATCTAAACACATTTTTTATACATTTTTTTTTATACAAGCTTAGTCGATGACGTTCCTGTTAGACAGACGTCAAAGCTTTTTTTTGGCGGGAGTATTTCGAGTGAAGTTCACATTTTCTTCGTCTGAACTGCTTGTGGCGCTGATAAGCTTCATCCGTTACAACAATATAAAACTATGACTCGTAGCCCCAAATCTATCTGTCTTTGTAGTGTATATAAATATAATGTTCTATCCATTATTATTTTTATGTATTTTAATTTTTTGTTTGTTTCAGTCTAGTACTAACCTGCCAAGTTCTTTTCTTTTCTTTTTATAGTTGATAGGCATGCGTTTTACCACCATCTCACCTGATGGTAAAGGATGATGTGGTCAAAGATGGAGCTCCCTTGCCTAGAAGCAACCTACTCACTCTTGACTTAAAGTTAAATTACCAATCGAAGATTTTTATTGTGTTGCTGGCTAGTTAAAAAAAAAGTTTATTTTTTAGTCTAATTATTTGCACACTTGCTTTTCCAATTGACTTTTGACATTGGCAGAATAGCATACAGCTTAATAGCATCAGCTTTGCTTCATTATTCTCCTGCCCTTATCTCAATTTATTTGGGGTCGGCACAACATGTCTTTTTCTTCCATACACCTCTATTAGTCGTCATCTCTGTAGTCACCCCCTTTTTAATCATCTTTTACACAGTCCAACCATCTTTTCTTTGGCCTTTCTCTACTCTTATAGCCATCCACATCCATACACAAGACTTTCCTCACGACATTTTCTTCATTCCTCCGCATCGCACGCCCTTAATACGACAACCGATTTCCACACAACTTTTCAATCAGAGGTGCCAATTTCAGACTTCCTCATAAATACTCATTCCTAATTGTATCCATGCGCGTAACACACACACACACACATAGCTCTTAGCATTCCCATCTCAGCTGCATGCAATTGCTTTTCATGCATCCCTTTTGTGGCCCAACATTCTGAACCATACAAGACAGCAGGTCTGACCATTGTTTTATAAATCTTCCCCTTAAGTTAGTTCCGGTGACCTGCCGCCATTTCATCCATCCAGTGTTAATTCGCCATCGCTTTGCACGAATGAACCGACATACCGAAAATCAGAGCAGACTGGCAGAAGCGCGCCAGCTAGCGCTATAGCTTCAGAACTGGAGAGACCCCCGAAATCGCAGAACACGTATGCAGTTTTGGTTCTGCTGATTTTCAAGCCAACTTTCTCCAGCTTTTGTTGCTTCTCCAATCTGCTCTGGATCTCAGGTCCATCTTCACCTACCAGAACAATGTCGTCGGCAAACAGCATGCACCAGGGACCAGGGTGCCTCTTCTTGTATTGCCGACGTAAGAGCGTCCATAATCAACAGGAAGAGGTAACTTAATAAAAGCCTACAGCCACACGACATTGGCTTTGTTTGTCACTATTAAAAATAGAATAGAATAGTGGCTGTTTAATCGCAATTTGATTCATAATGGATATTGTAATGTAAAATACAGTTTTGTGTCTAAGTGCAACAGGACAATAGGTGGAATCATTGAAACAGGCGCGATCTTGGTAAAATGAAGCTCAGAATTTTAATGTGGTATTCTATCTCAGCGAAACTTGCAAAGACGGCTGACTTGATACATTTGCTGCCAAATACTGCGAAAACATTGGAATGTGTTACTTCTGCATTGTAATGAGGAAAAATAAGAACTAACTGATGACTAGGCAGCATGGACTCTGACCTTAGCCTGTTCCACAAGGAACAAAAGAAGAGTTTTTGGCGGGATTTTGTCGGCTGAAGTTCAGTGGCTGTTTTAATTATTCGTTTATTGAATCATAACGGAAATTGTGATGTAAAATTGGTGTAGTTTTGTGTCACAAGCGTCAACGCAAACGGACAATATGTGAAATCATTGAAACAGGCGCGATCTCGGTAAAATGGAGCTAAACGTTTTATTGTAGTATTGACTACCTCAGCGAAGTTTTCCGAGAAGGCTGACTCGACAAATTTGTTGCCAAATACTGTAAAAAACATTAGAATGTGTTTAATCTGCATTTTAATGGGAAAAGAAATTAAAATATACTATTAATGACTTGGCAGTATGGTCTCAAACCTTAGCATGTTCCAAAAGGAACAAAAAAAGAAAAAAAAAAAAAAAAAAGAAAGAAAGAAAAGTAACAAAAGAAGTTTTTGGTGGGATTTTGTCGAGTGAAGTTCAGTGGCTGTTTTAATTATATCTCGATAAAATGGAGCTGAGAATTTTACTGTAGAATTGACTACCTCAGCGAAGTTTGCCGAGAAGGCTGACTCGACACATTTTGCCAAATACTGCAAAAAACATTAGAATGTGTTACATCTGGTACTCCCTTTCTTCTCCTAAAATTGTTTGTCCGAAAATCATTATCCGTAGCACGTTTGCTACAAACTTTAGTAACCATAATGTTCGAAAATTCGAAATTTTGTTATAAATAATTATTTTTACTTCTAAAACTATTCTGTCCTAACATCGAGTACTTTATTAATTCAATCTCCTAATTTTGAAAGAAATAAAGTCATATGTCCTACGTTTTGTGTTATATAATATGTATTATTCCGAATGTTCATTTATAATAAAGTTGTTAGTCCTAAAACATTTGCTAAAAATTAGGTTTTAGCGACAGAAACGAATCGCTGTAGATCCGACTCCACGCAGTCTTGTTTGCCCTACTCCTAGAGTGTAATTTAGGATCGCGTAGGCGCGGAGGGGCGAGGCGGCCCGCGAGTTGAGGAGCAGGTGGTTGTAACGCTCGCCGTCGCGGCTGAGGCTGGCTGGTGAAGCCGGCCAGCAAGACGAAGCCGCGGTGGTGAGCGTTAAATCATCTGCGTCGATAAGCTCGCGTGGGACCACCGGAGCCTCGCAGCGACGGAGCCGTGACAGAAACCATGCCTGCTGCATGTTGCATGCTCGCTTGCATGCTGCATGCTTGCTAATATGCTACACGCTACATGTTGCATGCTTGCTTGCATTCTGGATGCTTGCTTGCATTCTCGCTTGCTTGCTGCATGTTGCAAGCTCGCTTACATGCTGCATGCTTGCTTGCATGCATGCCGCATGCTTGCTTGCATGCTGTATATTGCTTGCTTGCTTGCATTTTGCATGTTGCTTGGTTGCTTGCATGCTGCGTGCTTGCTTGCATGCTTACTTGTTTGCTGCATACTTGCTGCATGCATGGTGTATGCTTGTTTGCATGCTTCTTATAAAATCCACATGTTCAGACAACAATACATGTGGCGCCGGAGCCGTGACAAAAGCCATTTATTGCTTTTGCATCTTTACTATTTATGTATTGTATCAGTTGGATTTGGTAAAATAATAAACCATTGTAATAAAAAAAACAGATACCTAGTATTTATTACAAAAAAATGTTACATAAACGTAGATACATAAAGGATTGATAATTTGTAGACCAATTCTAAGCTAATTTCATAATAGAATAGCTATTTAGCTTCATTGCAACAGCTTTGCTAAACAAACTTTTAAAAATGTTATTAGGATAAAATAACATAAAAAATTTAATATAAGACATTTAAGTCTAACCGATTTCAATAAAAGTTATAACTTTTATTGAAATCGGTTTTAAGTCTTTTTTAGATTTATTGATTGTATTATTTGTGACAAACGGATTTAGGTTAGGGCCTATTGTATTTAGGGATTTAAATTGTATGGATGGCATGTGATATGTAACATTACGTGCGGGCAAATTATTATTCGGACAAATGATGATTAGGACAAAAAAAGTTATGGCACTTTAGATTATGGATAAAAAGTAAAAATACACTACGTAAAACTAGGCAACATGGTCAAACGACTTTGGCCTTCCCTTCGGGATAAATTACAAAAAAAAAATAGACAGACGTCAACGTCAAGTCCAGCATATATATAGGTATATATCAATAATATATATCATATTTGATCATATATATGCATATCCGCTTCGTCCAGCTTCGTCGGCAATGAAAAGCGCTGTTTTATTGATTTAGATTATCAAAATGAATTTTTATTCACAAACTTTGTTCTGCCTCTTGATTGTAGTAGCCGGTGCTTTGTGTGATAATAAATACTCTCGAACCGCCAATGAAAAGAAAAAAAGCGATGTAGATTTTAGAAGTTTGGAAAAACCTTTCAGAATGAATAAACTTAATTTATTGTGGACTAAAGCTCGCCAGGTATACAACAGTCTTTTTTACCTACATTTAATTCATATATGTTTTGTAATCTCCTGTTTTCACCACTCTGCCTCAGTCAATGGCTTGCTCTATTGTGCATTTACAGTGAATTCACCGGCCCTTTTAATTATTTATTAAAACTTCATGCAACACAAATTTACAAAGGCGGATTTAATCTCCTTTTTCCTGTACATAAATGATTTTAAAGGCACTGTCGATGAGTAGGTCTTAGTTTTCAATATTTTTTAAATTTAAACACAATTTACTTTGTTGCAGCGTCTTACAGAACCAAAACTGAAGTCCTTGTACAGTGATTTGATGATCCAAGACAAAGAAGAATTAATATACAAGAGAGTGAAAAGTGAAGGTGGAGATAAGGAGGGTTTAAAAGAGGCTGAACTGAGGCGTAAACTAACCAGTATCATGTCTGCTTATGGCTTGTTGCATCACTTTGACCCAGATGCAGCTAAAGAGAAAGACCATCCTGTAAGTAATGAATTGTGGAAGTATGACGTTCCGCGCATGTTTAAGGCTCCTCTAAGCACGCTCCAGTGGTTACATTATTCATCATCTTAAGATAAAAATAGTCAATTTTCGTTTTTTTTTAACCGATTTCCTGACTTGTTATATTTTGGAATTCTCTTTTCAAGCCCATTATTTTGTTAACCAACTGGACCATAATGATGTCACAAAAAATACTATAAAACATACAAAATTCATATATCTGACTGTCAAGACCAAAGTAATACCTTTTTTTGTTAAAATCCATCCAGTTGTTTAGGCTACAGAGCATGCCAAAGAAATAAAACTCGCAAAAACATTACCCTCCTTTTGGGGTAGTCTGGTAAAAATAATAGTAAAGAAGTTTGAAGAGATAAAAGTATACTTAGACATTGGTACGGATTCTCTTGTTCAATATCTAAACCAAAATTAGAGAATTGCTATCTTTTACTAAAAGGCAGTGCGAGAAAAGGACGGCTATAGCTATGCACTAAGTTAGAGATGTCAAACTAGTTTACGCCTTGCGCTTCGCCGTGTTTTTAGACGACATGTTTTTACGTGTACCCTTAATTTGTATGAAAATATTAGTTCAAACTAAATTTGACAGCTCTAATTTACGTCAGTCTCTTTCTTGTTTTATTAGAGTGAATAAGATAGCAATAGCCTAAATTAAGTTTAGTTTGTGCACAACAGAATCAACAGCAATGTCTGATAAACACATTGAGATAAAAATGTAATTGTTTTCACAGACTGTTCGATGACACAGCTGTTGTTTTCAAAAGACTTTGTTTAGAGACAAACAAAATGTGTCAGAACTAGAACTCTAGAAGGTTATTGTTATCAGTTTTTTTTTTGTTTTGTTTAAACTTTACTCAAGCTAACATATTAGTAAGATGTCTGCCTGCCCTGCAGCAGCTGTATGTATCTATCTCATTTTTCTATAGAACATATTTTTATTTAAGTTTATTGTTCATACATTACCAAACATGATATAGGTTATATGATAATATATGTAATACATGGTATTTGATAATAGGTTTATGCTTTAACCTAGATTAAAGTATAAAACTATTATCATATGACACAACTTACAACTAAAAATAATAACTTTACCCAGGCTTACAACTCTGCAATGGATGACTACATAAACAAGAGTATTTTCAAAGACAAAAAGCTGAACTATCTATGGACGAAGGCTGAGGCTTCAGGATTCACTATGGAAGAACTGCTAGCTTTGCGTGAGGAGTTCACTCATCACCAGGAGAAGATTAATCAGTATTATGACTTGTTTGATGATGAATCGCCCAAAGAAGATTCTTTTAAAAGTAAGAAATAGTTGGTGTCTTTTTGTAATTCTAAGAAATAATACTATAGTTGATGCACAAAATCAACTTTATCTGAAATGGTATGTTGGTGCTATAATTTATGCATGCATACATTTTGCAGTATGCATGCATAAATTATAGCATATTACAGTCATATAAAATGTAAAGCTATGGTAACTAATACCACAGTAAAAGCAGATATTTATGCTTCTACGCCAGCCACAATATTATGATAACCATGTTTACGATTTGAAATTGTAGCTCAATTTTCACTTTCAGCACACACCAATCAATGAAATTAATTTGGCCTTCCAGATCAAATTGCATGATGGACATCATTTATAAGATAAACTGTTTTGTAATACTGTTTTCAGCATTTAGTAAGCTTTAGGCTCTTTTCAGATGTTATAAATGAAGAAGATTTAGACAAATTCAATGAAATCAGTGCACACACAAACGAAATGACTAAGGACTACATTGATAAGGCGAATTTAATCCGAGAAAAGCACCATGAGTTGAGGGATGGCTACGACCGGATACAGCGAGTCATTGCAAAAGGTAATCAACTATCTACATTTTAGCCGAGGTTTTTCAATATCAACCCATGCATTGCCACTACAGTAAAATGATCTGTATAAGCAGATACTATGAAATGGGTCACATATTTCAAAAATTGATAGGCTTGCACTTGACCACTATCTCACATGGTAAGCAATGATGTGGACAGACTTGCCAAGAAGTAACTTTATCACTCTTGTCTTAAAGACCCCCAGGTTGTAGCTATCAGGTAACGCAGTCGGGTAAGGAATTCCATTGCTTAGCTGTACGCACAACTCATTCTTGTTCAACCAACAATGAGTAGATATAAAAAGATTTATATTTTCAAATTGTGTTCACATAACTTACACCGGCTGCTCTATTTGTAACGCGTCTGTTACATACCAGCTCATGCAGATGCAGGGTCATGAAATATTTATAGAAATATATATTTTCCGTTGAAGCTCTAAGTCACTATTCTATAGAAATGGGGGCAACTGAACTACTTTTAGTTGAGATTTATATTATATATATATATAGCTTGTTCTTCCCCACATTACTTTTTACTTTTCCAAGAGTGTTCATGGTTTATTTATTTTGAGCAATGTGTGGTCCCCCTCGGGTATAAGCCTCCTCCATCTTCTTCCGTTGTATTCTGTCCGTGGTGACAACCATCAAGTGTCCTGGCCATTTCCACTTCTGCCTGAGGCAGAGGAGGGCGTCTACTACTCCGGTTCTTTTGCGGATGTCTATGTTTTTAGTTTTTTGTTTTCATCTAAGTTTCAAGATACTTCTCTCCATTGCATGTTGGCACGACAATATTTTATTTTTTACCTTTTCGGTGTAAACCCTTGTCTGGCTTGCATAGGTAAGGCATGGCAGGATGCAGGAATCCATTATTACCTTTTTCGTTTTTAGGCTATAATTACCTTTTAGAATTTCTTTCTGTGCCCAAAATTTCTTCCACATTATGTCCCTTCTCCTATCAACCTCGTTTTCGTTACTGTTTGCATGAAAAGAAATTAAATTGCCCAGATACACATTAACCAATTATGTCTATTATTACATCGTAGTTTAGAATAAGACTAATGTTTTTTATTACTTTTACTACTTTAGCCCCAAATAACAAAGAGTTCATCGAACCTAAAGTACAAGGCCTATGGAAGATCGCAGTTGCTGCTAATTTTACTACTGAAGAACTGGCTTCATTAAAGGTAAGCACTACAGTTAAATAATTGAGAAATATGAGCTACTCATATCCATAAACTCGGCACTCACAAACGGAGTTTCATGATTCTCGACTTGCACCTAGCACTTTATGTCATGGTTCTCATAAATTAAATCTTGACCTTAGTCTCCACTCCTGTCAAAACAGTGAAGGAAAACATCGTGTGAAAAACAGCATGTCCTAGAACAAAATAATTAATCATACTTGTGACTTTGCCGCGTGATGGATTACGGACCATTCCCTTTCATAAAGAGGAGGCCTGATCATTCTCTTGCCCTAATCCCTATTATGGGCCATCCATAAATTACGTTATGGGGACCCGGTCGACGGGAGTGTGACAAGGGGTGGGAGGAGTCATTAGTTTCGTGACGCAACATTTAAAATATAAATAGGTAAGTATTTTAAATCGCGAAATTTTAAATATTGACGAAAATCTCAAAAATGTTTCCAACTCTATATGTACGAAAGTACATATAGAGTTGTTACATGCGAGTTCGAAAAGTAATTTCAGACCTGCTGTTATTTTAATTTTAAAATTATAGACGTAAAATTAAAAAAAATGTGACGTCACACTATGGATCCCCGAGTCTCACAAATGTGACTTGCCCCCCTAGCCAAATAACTTTTCTATTATGGTTAACGCTAACGCTTACAACAAAATGTATGGCAAGGCAAAGTCATTACCTGCTTAGAGAATTGTCACGTGACATCGCAGGTAATGTCATTGCCATACAATGGTGCCGATTCTGTTGGGCTCAAACTAAACTTAATTTAGGCTATTGCTATCTTTTTCCTTCTAATAAAACAAGAAAGAGACGGACGTAAATTAGAGCTGTCAAATTTAGTTGACCTAATATTTCCATAAAAATTAAGGGTACAAGTAAAAAAATTGTCGACTAAAAACACGGTGAAGCGCAAGGCGTAAACTAGTTTGACATCTCTAACTTAGTTCATAGCTATCGCCTTTTCTCGCACTGCCTTTTAGTAACAGATAGCGACTCTCTAATTTTAGTTTAGTTATTGAATAAGAGAATCCGGACCATTTTCTCGTTGTCCGATAATATGCGAGCACTCTTCGTGTATGCTTTCCAAATAAATGTAGGTCATTTGCTTCGAGTTTTGGCAATCTGCGCGTCTCGTTGCATACCGTATTGGTTTACAGTTCTCTAATTTTAGTTTAGTTATTGAACAAGAGAATTGGCACCATTTTGTACTAAGCGTTAGCGTTCACAATAATAGAGAAAAGTTATTTAACTAGGGGGGCAGCTGTGACAAGGACTACTGCAGAGTCAAAAACCATGAAATTCGTGTGACGTAATTTGTGCTCGGTCCAACGTGTCTTCTTCCATACTTACGAGTATCTGTTAGTCATCTTAATTTCCGTGACTACCCACCATCGCCTCATCATCATTTCAGGCGAAAGACGTCCACTGCTGGACACAGGCCGGGATCCAAGTGTCGCCACAACAGCCGGTCCTATGCGTCTCGCATCCATCGGCTACCCACGACCCTCACCAGGTCATCGGTCCACCTTGTGCGAGGCTTTCCAACGCTGCGTCTTCCGGTACGCGGTCGCCACTCCAAAACTTTTCGGCCCTATCGACCATCTGTTCTGCGAGCAATGTGCCCTGCCCACTGCCATTTCAGTTGTGCAATTCTTCGGGCTATGTCGGTAATTTTAGTTCTCACGCAAAGAAACCTGAGCATTGTCCTCTCCATTGCTCTTTGGCTGCCTTCTAATGAGACCCATTGTGAGCGACCACGTTTCGGTTCCATAAGTCATCACTGGCAACACGCACTGGTCATAGCCTTTCGTCTTGAGACACTGTGGTATGTGAGACGAGAAGATACCACGCAACTTCCCGAACGCCGCCCAGCCGAGTCGGATTCAACGGTTGACCTCTTTCTCGAAGTTAGCCCTACCTAACTTGACCGTTTGTCCCAAGTAGACGTACTCGTATACAACTTCGAGTGTAAAGTCTCAGCCCCCCTAGCCATATTACTTTTCTATTATCGTTTACGCTAACGCTTAGTACAAAATGTATGGCAATGACATTACCTGCGATAAGTCACGTGACACTTATCTACGCAGGTAATGTCATTGCCATACATTTTGTACGAAGCGTTAGCGTAAACGATTATAGAAAACTAATATGGCTAGGGGGCTGATCTTGATAGGAGTGGGTGCTACATGGTATTTACCATGACCTTGGTTTTGTCCATGTTCATTTTAAGACCCACTCTTTCGGAAGCTCTACAGAGGACATCGAGCATTGTACCGAGGTCCTCCATAGTCTCAGCCATGACGACTGTATTGTCGGCAAATCAAAAATGTGTGATGTACTCGCCATTGACATTAATACCTAGCCCTCTAGTCCAAAACCTTGAAGACATCCTTAATTGCGGCTTGCTTCACACCCTGCTGCAAGAGGATAGGTTTCGAGGTCTGGTCCTGAAGTCGGACTGACATGGTGGCGTTTTCGTACAAACACTTTAGCACCTCGATGTACCGATAGTCGATCTGGCACCTTGAAGAGTATATTTTGCCCCTCTCTTAGCGTTTGTGGACTACGAGAAAAAGCCTTCGATTCGATTCGAGGTTTCGACTGTGCTGCAGTCATTCCAAAGTTGCCAGACCATCGCCTAGCACTTCCAAATTTATTTTTTTGTAAATAATTTAATTAGTAGGTACTCAATTGGTACTTCCATTAACCCACCCCGTTGTCAGCAAAAGTAAGCAAAGCTCTTACCGCCCCCTCCCTCCCATGCTTACTGTAAGTATTGTTTTTTTTTATTGATTCTTGTATTCATTATTTGTAGGAATCCCCGAATACGCGTTTCATTTTCAAGCATGGACAATGTGTGGGTTGCCATGTGTAAAAAAAGTAAATAATTACTGCTGACGTAATCAGCATCTAGACCCCCCCCCCCCCCCCCCCGTCATAAAAAATAAGCAAAGCTTAGACCCCGCCCCCTATACCTAGTGCTTACGCAATACTTGAATGGTCCCTTGGCAGTTTTCGAGAAAATGTATTTCGTAGGTGAGGCGGCGGTAGTCACACCCGTCCGCATGACCACCTTGAACGATGAAAAAGAGAGCTATCGACAACTTACTACTAAGGCAGCGTTCCCACTACGCCGGACCGGCAGATCTGCCGGAAACCGGACACCGGACAGAGTGTTCACATTACATCGGATCCCGGAAGAAATTCAGACAGTCAAGTACTTTACCTCAGTTGAATTTGGACCTGCGCAGTATTAAACATACTTCACGCCATGCTGCTAATTTAAGTTTTTGTCTTTATAGACGTCTTCGGTCTTATCCCACAGAACAGGTCTCTCTTGGACAAGCGTAATTAAAGTTTCTGCTTGAATATCCATGCTAAACGTCTACTTTTACCAGGAAATGCGAGCCGAATGACGTGAGTGGAACACGGGCGGGGCGAGGGGAGCACGAGCGGGGCGAGCGGGGGACAGATACCGGCACAAACTCGTTCACATTACTCCGGGCCCGGTCGTTCTACCGGCAATTCGTAGTGACAAAACGCTCGGTAAAAATGCCGAAAACATATGAGCAAGGCAAAAATTCCGGACCCGGGATAATGTGAATAGCTTCATATAAATTGTACAGCCACTAGCCCTTCCGGCAGATTTACCGGCGCGGCAGATCTGCCGGTCCGGCGTAGTGGGAACCTGGCCTAATATTAGAGGAGGGAGTTATTGTTTGTTACTCTTTCACGCCCACACCTCTAAACCAGTTTTGAATGAATTTTGGTATAGAGATAGATTGGACCTTCGAGAAGGACAAAGGATACTTTTATCCCGGTATTTTACGCGGGCGAAACCGTTTGCAGTAAATTTAATAATTTCGTCCTTTCCCAGGTGGAACTGCAGCATTACGAGTCACGATTGCTGAAGCTGCGTCACTTGCAAGCGAATAACGTAAGCAATCGCGAGAAACATATGAGCAAGGTTATTTTTTTTTTTCTTTCGTTTTTTTTTTACTGTTTCATACAAGGAGTTTTTACTTACCTTTTATTTCATTGCAATAGTTTCCTTTCGTACATTTTCCATGTTTTTTTTTTAAATATTTTCTTACCCGACTATGGGAACGCCAAAAGGAAGGGTTATGATTTTAGCAATTTACGGGTGACGTGTGCCTTTGATATGAATCATCATCTTCCTGCCCTTATCCCATGTTACTTGGGGTCGGCGCAACACGTTTTTTTTTATTATGAAGGCATTTGATATGAATAAAATCAATATAATATCCGCCAGATGTTACATCCAAAAAAGTGGGTCTCAAATTTTTTTTGCAGAACTATATTTTTATTGCGTTTATGAATATTATTGTATTTTTCCGTAGTCGGGTTTGTTTTAGCTTCAGCTGAAATTTTAATGATATACTTTTTCTTGATTCCCAGGTGGCTGGTGCCGGCGATAAGATGAACCACTTCGAAGAACAGGAGCAGATGATCAAGAAACATTCCAGGAAGGTCGCAAAGCTGCACGCCGACCTCGAGAGCAAAATACTCTCACGTCACACTGAGCTCTAGTTGCTCAACATATTGCCAAAGCTGATAGTGTCAAAATTGTTTCTAATTGTTCCTTTCAATATATTGCATTTAGAACAAACGAGTGGGTAGCTAGTTAGGGGATTGGTGTAATGTTCGTTACATAGTAATGATATAAAATCAAGTTTACATAATGAATGTTGTGTTTAGGATAATTTACTAGTGTTAAGCTATAATAAAATGTAAATAATGATGAATCTCAGTGATTGTTTCTAATAAAAACGAGTTTAGTCTCCTTCAAACAAAACTGGTTTCATTTTATTTTATGGAGCTAACGAGGAGCGCTTGATAGTGATACTTATGCTTTAAAAGTTAGGCCCTATTCAAGAACACACGCAAGTTACTTTGACAACGGTTTATTTGCCTAGAACTTACCGCATATCCTGCTTTTAATCATATTCGAGACAAAGTAAGTCCTCAATAATAATTTACTTATAAATATACACATTCCCCAAATAAACCTATTAAAAAAAGATATTATTGAAAAACAGGTGGTATTATTAAAAACACCAGTGGATACAGTGCATCAATATATCGATATTTAATCTTCATGTACAAGCAAATTTATTAATACATGTTTTAATATTACGTCTCGGTTAACGAGCGTACCAATCATCGAAACTAATATCGCATTATGCCATAATATAGTGTAAAATATGTATAATAGACGGCGGGCGGCGACCGCGCGCAAGGCAACTCAAAACAC
Source organism: Polia nebulosa (assembly GCA_951329385.1). Classification (NCBI taxonomy): domain Eukaryota; kingdom Metazoa; phylum Arthropoda; class Insecta; order Lepidoptera; family Noctuidae; genus Polia; species Polia nebulosa. The sequence continues at coordinate 6,159,465 of OX589603.1, forward strand.
TCAGCGGCACTTCGGAATCACATTCCAAGCTACCTACTATTACATTCGTTTACGCGTATATCTACATCAGATGAAAACGGCGACGCCGACTATAACATAACTATAATTCGTCTAAACGTAACGTCGCGGCAGTAACAAATAAAACTACATCCGACTCCCCTCACGAGTTTCATTATAATGAATCGTTTAATGCTCACTTCAGTCGATCGTACAGTATAAGTAGTTCTCTTCTCGATAGGACATCTTCTCTATTATGTATATAGATAATCTGTATAATATAATTCTTTCTCACTAATATCTACACCGTTTCCAAGGGTTACAATTATATATAATCCTGTGGGGCCGGGGCGTGCGGGGCGGGCGGCTCGCCTCGGGCGCTCGGCTCTAGTGAGTCCACTTGCTCCAGGCCTGCCACATACAACAACACAAGGGTCAGCGTCAGCGGGGAGAGCTGCAGTAGTAGCGGGCGTAGGGCGCGCCACCCACCTGCTTGTCGTGCGGCGGCGCCTGCTCCCAGTGGTGCGGCTCGGGCGGCGCGCCGGGCGGCAGGTAGTGCAGCGGCAGAGCGTGCATCAGTGACAGAGCCGCCGCCGTGGCGCCGCCGCCCACACCACCCACGCCGTAGGCGCCGGCCTCCATGTTGTGGCCCACGCCCACGTGTCCGCTCACGCCGACGCCGCCCATGCCGCTTACCCCCTGCAACAAACAAAAACTATTAAAACACGCCATCGATGATAATGAACCCGATATAATGATAACTGGGGCTGGTGCTATTCGTCCTGTACAGCTAAAGGCTCAATTTAGGAGCAATCTAACTAGGAAGTAGGAAGCTAGCGATCACACTACACTAAATTGGACTCCTAAATCGGCAGTGTTGCCAACTCTTACAAATTCGAGCCTCTAGACAGAATATCAAAAGTCTTTAGAAAGTCTCTAAAACTGATTATACCAGGAGCAAACAAAAAAAAAAAAATAGCGGACTCAGGTTTTTTTTTTCTGGGAAAGGGACCTTGGGAAATTAAATTATAATTTATACACTTATAAAAATACTAAAAGCCCATTTGTAGCGACTAAGTCGCTAAATTGGCAACACTTAACAATCGTAGTGATGCGATTAGACTATCCTAAATCGTACACAATTTAGGAAGTCAAATCGGAACCTTCCAATCTCACTAAATCGGACACTAACTTCTCTAACTGCTATTACACCTTCCTGTTTCCTAAATTGGGTCCCTTGAAATCGGAAGGTGTAATTGAGCCTTAAATCTCTCTCACACTACTAGTGTGAGAGACTTAGCTGTACATACGTTATGGTGGACGTCATAGTACCTTTGTATGTTTGTGGACCATATTATTATTGAATTGCGCAAAGCCTACAAGAAAATATAAAACATTGGATTCTATTAAAAGTTCTACTTCGTAGAGCGTCATGTTATTTAGAACTGTGTGACAGTATATTTTTAAGAGTATTATTAACATTTCGATAATACGTTAAAAGCGTTATTTTGCCGGTGTGGAAACCGGGCATTTCGATGTGCAAGGGATAGCGCGCTGCTGTTTTAGTACGAGGTTTAGTGCACTTTGTAAATTCCGAGCAGCGGTCACATATCGCGAAGTGTATTAGCAAGAAAGCGTAGTGCCCGCACCTGGTATCTGTCATGGTCGGGCACGTGCTGGTGGTGCAGGTGCTGGTGCGGCCAGTCGTCGCCGGCGGTGAGCTTCCAGGCACGCTCGGTGCCGATGGGACGCGGCTTGCGCTCCTCCTCCTCGCCCCAGCCGCTGCCGCCGCCACCGCCCGAGCTCACATTGACGCCGACGCCGCGCTCCAGGAGGGACTGAAAACATTTATAAACATTTAGAACAACACGTACTATCTCACCCGCAAGTAACATAAACCTGGGACTTAGGCTAACACTCTGTGAAAGAAAGTAGGCCATTTTAATTCATCACACAGACATACTGAGTTCAAGACGAAAATTCCCAATGGTGCTTAAAATGGTTAGGAAGCTACTGGGTAGTAGTCAAAACTGAGCAGAATATCGCAGTGGATTGTTAAAGCTGATGATGACAACGAGGGACACATAATCATAATGATTAGTTAGTTACCTGGTAAGCATGGTGTTGCTGCGGTGTGTGCTGCATGGGTTTGGGTGACTGGTTCATAGGCTGCTGCTGATACGACATCAGCAGCGCGCTCAGGTTACCCGCGTTGCTGGCGCCCGCGAACAACTGCAATGGCAATGTATTCACATAATTAGTATTCACATATTCAAGAGAACAATCTAACAAAATAAGAGTGATGTGATGATGCAGTTTGAAGTACACATCATATAATATTTCCCAAATATTAGTGTTTTTGCTGGTCACACATACTGTCTTTATTTGTGTCAGTTAGAAGTTCCATTTCTAACTGAGACAATTAAAGACAGTACAAAGATAATTAGCATACCAAATATTTCATTTCTGTCATTGATATATCAGATCAATGACAGAAATGTAATAAGACAGTATTCCGTTCAAGCAGTATTATGCGTGGTAATACCTGCGCGTTGTGCTTCTGCTGCATGAGCGGGTGGCGCTGCGCGAAGTCGGGCGCGCGTGGGTTGAGGCGCGACACGGTCTCCACGCCCACGTAGCCCAGCCCCAGCGCTGCACCACTCATGTTCACGCCGCTCGAGATTGATACCTGTTGCTGAACATAAAGGAAACCAACTCAGAAATCAAAGACTCAAATATCGGCCGGAAATCAATATAGCAACAAAAAATTGTTGGCTCAATCAGGCCAGTCACGACAGCTTCATTCCATTCCGTTTACGATTGTTAGGTCGCAACTATAACCCCCGGCTGGAACACATATTTGTATGAACATGAGGTCCAATTAACGCAGATAAGGGCTTTCGCTCCGAAAACCTTTGACCTGTTATCGTTCACGCTAACGCTTCGTGCAAAATGTATGGCCACGACATTACCTGCGAAGAGAACTGTCTCGTGACTCACGCCCAGTAATGTCGTTGCCATACATTTTGCACGAAGCGTTAACGTTACCAGAAAAGTATTTTGTCTAACCCCTCTGAATAGGTAACTCCAGAAAGACGCGTTTTTATTGGTAACATAATAACTTACCATCATGTTGTGTCCATTTCGAGAGTTATCTTGATAGATAGGTCCATTCCGGGAGAGCCCGCTCATGTCCATCGTGTTTACGTTGTTACCTGAAACGTAAGTTATAACATAAATAATTAATATTACAGGAATGTAGAACAAACCTACAAAGACAAAGAGCCTTTAATTTATGGTAAATAAATTATAGGTTATTTGTCGAAAAATAATAAATTCAATATTTTGCAATAATATAGTCAGTCAAGTCAGTGTAAAATACTGGTATTCAGCTGCATCCGATTAGACTGGAAGCCGACCCCAAGATAGTTGGGAAAAGGCTAGGCAGGTTGAGTCAGTCACCAAAAATGGTGTTGTTTATTAATAAAATTGAACTGTGCCCACCATACAACAACACGATTTTCTATCGTTTGTGGAATGTTGTTTTTCTCCTTATTTTTCGAAAACAAGATCCCAGTTAGATAACAGCTAAATGACAGTGCAATACAACCACATACACATAGTCACGAGTTCACGACGCATGGGCAAAGGCTGGTGGTAGTTAGGCTGCTAGTGGATGGTGGGCGCGTAGGCTGGAGGCGGCGTGCTGCCGTGCGAGGTGCGCGAGCAGGGCGTAGTGTACGTACCGATGGGCATGGGCTGGTGGTAGTTAGGCTGCTGGTGGATGGTGAGCGCGTAGGCTGGAGGCGGCGTCATGCCGTGCGAGGTGCGCGAGCAGGGCGTAGTGTACGTACCGATGGGCATGGGCTGGTGGTAGTTAGGCTGCTGGTGGATGGTGAGCGCGTAGGCTGGAGGCGGCGTCATGCCGTGCGAGGTGCGCGAGCAGGGCGTAGTGTACGTACCGATGGGCATGGGCTGGTGGTAGTTAGGCTGCTGGTGGATGGTGAGCGCGTAGGCTGGAGGCGGCGTCATGCCGTGCGAGGTGCGCGAGCAGGGCGTAGTGTACGTACCGATGGGCATGGGCTGGTGGTAGTTAGGCTGCTGGTGGATGGTGAGCGCGTAGGCTGGAGGCGGCGTCATGCCGTGCGAGGTGCGCGAGCAGGGCGTAGTGTACGTACCGATGGGCATGGGCTGGTGGTAGTTAGGCTGCTGGTGGATGGTGAGCGCGTAGGCTGGAGGCGGCGTCATGCCGTGCGAGGTGCGCGAGCAGGGCGTAGTGTACGTACCGATGGGCATGGCCTGGTGGTAGTTAGGCTGCTGTTGGATGGTGGGCGCGTAGGCTGGAGGCGGCGTGCTGCCGTGCGAGGTGCGCCAGCAGGGCGTAGTGTACGTACCGATGGGCATGGGCTGGTGGTAGTTAGGCTGCTGGTGGATGGTGGGCGCGTAGGCTGGAGGCGGCGTACTGCCGTGCGAGGAGGTGCGCGAGCAGGGGGAGCATCCTCCCCCTCCACCGGCACCACCACCACGGTAGCCCGGCGCCTTGCTTGCGTCCACCTGGAGACAGGAATTAGTCTTATGACAATTAACCGTTTTAAAAACCTCAAAAAATTTACATACGACATTCTTTGTTTCATTTTTAGGGTTCCAAAATTCCTTAAAAAGTCGGTTGTTTTTTTTCTAAAAAAATTGGTTGCCTGTAAAGTCGGTATACGGGCGAAAGTTTTACGTGACAACGACTTTGAGTGGTAAAATAATTTTAATGTTGCCCGAGTGGAAGGGACGCGTGCCTCTCACTCGCTCTCATTGTGAGCGCATAACGTGAGCGGAGCGTAACGCAGTTTCTTGAAGTGTCACCCGGCAAACCAATTTATAAGACGTTGTCACGTCAAAACGGAACCCTTATAGGATCACTTGTGTGTCTGGCTGTCTGTGCGTCTATAACAGTCAATTTGAATGCTTCTCGTTTACCTATGAACTTGAAATTGGTGATAATGATGATTATTATTATGTATATTTTACTAACAAATTCCCAAATCCCAAAAAATCTGATTTTTTCCCCAAGGTATGGAACCCTAAATGTGCGAAGTCCGACACGAACTTGGCCGGTTTTTTCTATTGTCACGTCGAAAAAAAAAAAAAAAACGAGTGCGTTAAAATTTTGCGTGATGTCACGCCGTGGTACACATAATAATAATAATAATATTCCACAACTATCACACAACGCCATCTAGTCCCAAGCTAAGCAGAGCTTGACACATGACGTAACAAGCCTCCACTCCTGAACTTTGATGCGTTTTATCTTTTTCATTTTTTATTGTTTTGGTGACGGGCGGGCGTTTTTTGGGGGACTGTCTTTATGTAGAACTTTGACGTTCAAAAAGTGCTGGTTCTCAGCCTAGTTTGAATAAATGACTTTTGATTTTGATTTTTAAAGCAAAAAATAAGTGACCATTTTTTTTGATAATCTAACTTAGACTCAATACAATTATTATTTTTGTACCCCGAAAACATCCTTATTGGAGTTGGCTAAGCAAATAGATAGAATGTGATTGAAGTGTTACCATATTGAAGTGCGTGACCTGCGGCGGAGGCACGTCGTTGTTGTGGTGCGCGTCGCCCGCGGCACCCCACACGGCGGCACCCGTGGACAGGTCCTTGAACAGCGAGTACTCCTGCCCGCCGCCCGAGCCCGTGTGAGCCTGTGGAGTCAAGTCACAAGTTACTATCAAACCTAACACTCATCAGCTATGTCCACACTATGCCCTTTCATCTTCAACTGAGTTTTGGCGTGATTTTTTCGAGTGAAGTTCAGTGGCTGTTTTAATTATTCGCTTATTCCTTCTTAGTGGATATTGTGATGTAAAATTGGTTTAGTTTTGTGTCTCAAGTGTCTACGCAACTGGACAATATGTGGAATCATTAAAACAGGAGTGATCTCGGTAAAATGAAGCTGAGAATTTTATTGTAGTATTACTACCTCAGCGAAGCTTGCCGAGAAGGCTGACTCAACACACTTGTTGCCAAATACTGCAAAAAACATTAGAATGTGTTACATCTGCATTCTAATGGGGGAAAAATGTATATCCGACTGAAAGACTTGTGGTCATGAATAAAAAAAAAAATGTTCAACTTTCGTCGTCATCTTTCTATTCAACTTTCGTTTGTCGCATTCAATAATTGAATGCGACAACGAACGCGACGCCAACGTAGTCATTTGAGTGTCTGTCGGCTTGTTGAAACATGTGCGACGGAGAACATTTTACTTGGTGGAATATGTGCGCGACTTGGTCATAAAAAAATCCAGAAAAAAAAGAACTCCCTTGATGAACAAAAAAGGGCACACTGTGGACATGCTATTGTTGATCAAGTGTAAAGGCATGGCGATAATTTCAATAGGACGTGTTTTAAAGGAACAGCATTATTTAGCAGTATTATGATAAGAAATGTAGATAATACAAAGCAGACGGGATGTTGTCAGAAGGGTTTGTAAAGCGCTGCTCCCTACAGAGCCTACCCTTATAACTGTAGTCATCTTTGTGGGTGGCTATTCTCGTCGAAGATGTCACGCCGTCAGTTGGCGAATGGTTCCAGGGATGGTTATCATTCCACATAATAGTTTATTTTTATTATTGATAGAGTCGAGTTTGACCACTATCTCACCAGACGGTTAGCGATGACATGATCGACCACATTGGCGTGTGGGAATACCACCAACTTCCAAACTGACAAATAAGTAGGTACCATACATCCCTAAAAAAATATTCACACAGCTTCCACAGTTACAAAAATCATTATATGGCCTAAATTATTGTCGACTTGATTATACCTGCGCGCAGTTGCACTCACAGCTAACTTCGCACACGCCATTAAGTTTGACGAATACTATACCACCAGGTTTGGTGGTAAATATGGGTTTTGATCTAAGTAGTGCCATATCTTGTTCTGCTAGATGATATTTTTGTGCAGAAAACGGATATCGGGAGGTAAAACTAATACGTAGATAGACGTACCTGTGGCGTGGTGTTAATATGTAATGCCGAGGATGTATTCGGCGTATTTTCCTCGTTTGCACTCCAGGAACTTGAATTATCAGGGCTTAGCTGTGAACAATGTTAGGTAATTGTAGTACATATTTGCTAATGAGAGAAGGTTGATGAAAGCTACATTTTCTTTTTCTTAGTGTGTCAAAGTTTAGATTATGTCAGACTAGAAATGAGCTTTTGAGTTAAACATTTTCGTCTAATGTCATTAGTTCCTGTGCAGGCTTCAGGGCATGCAAAATTATGTAATAAATATTTTGTCCTTATAGAATTCAATTATGTTATAATATAATTCTTCATTAGGTGTTCCTTGTTTCGGCTAACCTTGACCTGGATTCTGTAAAGACCTCCAGTTCAGCCAAACTCACCACAATCTTTTTTTAACGCTGTTTTTATAGTTGAACTGTAGAGTTTAGAAGTTTAGATGGTGTTACCTGCACAGTGCGGTCAGGCAGGCGGTGCTGCTTGTCGCTGTCGTCCTGCGCCGGCGCCGGCGTGGCGGGCGGCGCGGGGGAGGCCTCTCGCGGCGCCCTCAGCGGCGACGTGGCGGCCGCGCTCGACGAGCCCGGGCTGCTGCTCGGGGCCGACTGCTGCTCGACAAAATTATACTGTTTCAATCACTCTGCTTATTAACAAATGAGTTTGGTGGAGACAAGAATTCGATTGAACTACTATCACACCTGATGGTAAGCGAAGGTGCCGTGGACAATAGCACGCTTGTCATTTAGAAGTAATCTGTCTCAAGACTCATACTTTCAATCTGCCTAGCCTTATCCCAACTATCTTGGGGTCGGCTTCCAGTCAAACCAGATGCAGCTGAATACCAGTATTTTACATGGAGCGACTGCCCATCTGACCTACACAACCCAGTTACTGGGTAATACGATACCCCTTGGTAAGACCCGGTTGTCAGACTTTCGGGCTTCTGACGACCCGTAACGATTGTCAAAGATCCATGATTGACAGCCGAGACCAACGGCTTAACATGCTTTCCAAGGCACGGAGGAGTCTCGGTATGTAAAGATGGTCATCCATCCATGGACCAACCCCAGCAAGCGTAGCTTAATCTGATGGATCGACCCGTGCGGCTGTTATTACTTTAGCCACAAGCTCCTCAATGCTTCAATCACTCTGCTTAGTAAAAATGGTTTGTTGGAGACAAGAATTCCAATTAACTACTATCACACCTAATGGTAAGCGAAGGTTCCGTGGACCATGCTTTTCAATTAGTAGTAAACTCTCTCAAGACTTCGTACTTTATGATACCCAATAGCCTATGACCGCGCTTCCGCTAACTCGCATGCAAGTTTAATTACATTGCGCGAGGCGGGCGCACGGGGGCAATCAAGAAATTGATCTCGTTATACCTTGGTAGCCTACAATAAAATGCGACTTGCATGCAAGCTGGTTGCCGTTAGAAACGTGGCTTTGGAAAACCTTAACGTGGGTTATAGGTATTATGAAACACAAACAAACACTGGCGAAGACTAACACTCTTTATCAGTATATTAGAAACATAGGTGGCCAAGGTAAAATTCTTATCTTTGGGACGGATCTGTCAGATACCAGCTTGATGCCCTTGAGTCAATCGAGAAACGAACCAAGAGGATCATCGGCAATGATAGGCTCGTTGAGTCGAAGTCCCAAAGTCTTGAACATCCGAGTTGCTATCCTGTCGGTTTTCTATCGGTTACATTTTGGGGAGTGTGCGATGGAATTGCATAATTTGATTCCGCAAAGCCCGTTTCGCCAACGGACCACAAGACGTACGGCGGAGTGCCACCGGTTCATGGTGGACATCCCATCCATACGCACAAAGCGTTTTGAGAAACCCTTCATTGTGCGTACAGCTAGTCTGTTTCCTGATAGCTACAACCTGGGAGTCCTTAAGTCAAGAGTGAATAGGTTACTTCTAGGCAAGCGTGCTCCATCTTCGACCACATCATCGCTTACCATCAGGTGAGATAGTGGTCAACCGCTTGCCTATCAACAATAAAAAAAGGTACTATTTTTACATACCGTTTGTGCCGGCCTAGGTTTGACCTCAGCGACTGGCGCAGGCGTGGTGGGCACAGGCGTAGGCGGTGCAGCTGAAGCGGTGAGCTTAGCCGCAAAGGTATGTGGTCGAGCACCGACAATAGCGCCCGTGTATGAGAGAGGGCCTGAAGTCTTCGTGCTCGGACTGCTCGCGCTAACCACGCTGATGCTGGAGGTACTTGATGTTGGCGCTCGTTTTTCTGCTGTGGAGGCTGGAAATAAATAGAGGATGTCACATACATGGTTGAAAATGGCAAACAAAAAATATTAAGCTCCCGTTAGGTTCGAGCTTGCTTTATTTATAAAATGAGCCTTAATGGCCATGACGAAAATTTTCGTAATATTTTGTATTTACTGGTCTTGTGTTACGACTTTTACAAATTACTCATTGTTTGCACCGCCAGCAAAACCGATTGTTATAAATGGATGCTTGGTCAAGGACCTTGAACAAGCATCGATTTATACTTCTACAATAGATACTTGACTCAAGGTTAATGTCTATTGTAGAAGTTTTGACTGCTATTATAATGTCAATTGTGTTGGGACTCACTGTGTGTCTGTAGACGCGGCGGTGCCGGCCGTACGTGCTGCTTGGCCGGCGCACGCGCAGTCGGCGTGGTGCGACTGCTGGCAGAGCTACTGCTGCTGCTGCTTGCTTGCTGTTAGAGAAAGTAAACACATCATATTAGCCAAGAAAATATAGATGGTAACTCAATAATAGAATTTATGAAAACAGCTTTGGGCATCGTCTTTTCAGGATTTGGAGACCAAACCGTCAAACAATTTTTACATAATGAAATTCAATATTTAAGTTCTCATCTAAAACATTGTTTGAACTTATGAGATGTTGTAGATACAGCAACATTTCCCACACTTTCAACTATATTATGATAGGGTATTTGACTGGATTTTATTATTAAATTTCTCAAAACTTTAAAAATGGATATAACAGCGTTTTAAAATCTATAATAGACAGAAAGCATTAATTCCGTGTGACGTCACTCGTACGTCACATCATAGTGAATTTGCGCCTACCAATTAAAACACTGCGTGATTTGGATAGCAAATTAAAATTCAAATAACGCGCTTTTGCAGTAATTCTTCTCTATTCTTGTCATGCAAAACGTGACCTCTCTATTCTTCCACTGATTTTATTTATTTTTCACAAATTGTAATATTTTAGTAACACGAATGAAGATTTCATTCATGTAACTTTTCAATGTTAGTATTTTATTTCTTCGTTATTTGACACAGACTTCCGAAATTAAAGTTATTTTTAAATTTTTAGTGTACTTATTTTCTTTATTGGAAGTCGGTTTTTTTTTTGTAAAAAAGTCTATTATTTTTCACTTTTTAGTTGTTATACCCCAGAACTAAAAATCCCACTATCATGGAACGTGGAATTTAAACATACTCGTAATTGGAGGAAACCAAAACGTCATCTATGTATACATATTTTTCGTTTATGTTCAGTTTTTCAAAAAGTGCTGAAGCAATTTCGATAAAATTTATATGGGACCACCTCGGGAGTATATTCTTTCGGATAAAAATAGAATTTTGAAAATAGGTCCACAACCCACAGAGAAATTGGTGGACATACATAAAAAAAAGTCAGTAAAAAATTCAGAAGTGAATAAATTCAACATTTGAACTAACTTCTGAATGTAAGCTACACTCAGAAGTTAGTTCAAAAATTCATTAGTGTTAGACATATTGGATTTTCTTTATAGGGTAGAAAATCATCAAATAACTTCTCCCGCTCTGGGTGAACCGGGAGGGCGTGTCAAACTCTAATTGACTAAAACCCACACGTGTTTCTTCAATAGCCTGTGCCAGGGCCGCGAAACAGTCACTTTCAATCAGTCGCGCGACCCTGCCAGGAGATATACTGGCTTACATTATTAGTAGAGGAAGACTTGTTTACCATAGCTACCTTGGGCGGCGGCTGCTTGGGCGTCTTGGGCTGCAGCGGCAGTGGCTGCGGCGGTGGCTTGGCGGGCGCTCGCGGCAGCAGCTGCACGATGTCGGCCTCGGGGTCGCGGATCATGGCGGCGATCAGCATGCCCGCCTGCTTCGTGGCTTCCGCCGAGCCCCTGCACCACAACAAACGTTATACTATATCGCCGAAAACATAACTGTCACCTACATAATTCGTTTATTCAGAACTGAACCTTTGGAATAAGTAATTTCTTCTTCAGAATGGATTTTGTGTGTCCCAAGAATGTTTCTTGGAACAAACTTACCAGATTCTCCATTATGAAACAGCGAGTTACATAAGATTACTTAAAGTTGAGAGTTTGTGAAATTAATTTAGCCTGAAAGCCCCATTCTTAAATACCAAGCTCTCAAAACCGGAAACCGGTGATAAATCTTCAATTTGGGAGCTAGCAGCTACCTTAAAAGTTTAAGATTATTTTTCTTTGACCGACAACCCTTGCAAGCAACTATATTTTCACTGAAACTTAATAAATTTAACGAACAACACTCACTTAATGGTGATGATACGTTCGCCCTGTCCCTTGCTCTGCTTGTCGACTTCGATATGAGCGCCTGTAGCAGATCTGATGGCGTTGATGTTGCTGCCCGCGCGACCAATCACGCGAGAGATCGCATGGGATGCCACTGACACTTTCTTGCAGCTGGAATCACATTAGCGCATCAATAATCGAGATTTAACACAGCGAATAGATGAGAAAACACGTAACGAATGACAAAATATATTTTAAACTTCTTGTGTACGAACCGGTCCGGTAGGCGTATTCGCTAACTCAGTTGACATCAATTTGATTGGCACTTTGCAGTACATTGTTGCTTTGAAGTATAGGAAAACAAAAATGTACCACTTAGTGCCTATTATAATCGATGTCCACCGAGCAATGTTCTGCAAAGTGCCTATCAAATTGATGTCAACTGAGTTAGTGAATACACCTGCTGATTTGGAAGCATATTTCCTTGAGATCGCCACTAACACCAAGGCTTTGTATCTTGAGCAGTTGGGGTGGATTGAGTGGCCTCTCAAGTAGCAAAGCGTCCAACTACCCGAAACGTTTAGCAATTCGAAGACCATTTGTCAATTACACTATTATTAACTATAATTGCCATTCTTTATTAGACGCTCTGTTATCTACAGGGTGTAACGAAAAGGTGTGGTCATATTTTAGGAGCCGGTTCTGCCCATGGAAATGAACAACTTTCTCTAAGAAAAAACAGAAAATTCCCAAAAAAAAATTGGACTTTCCATACGAAGTCATCATAAGCTGATTTGTATGGGAGGTAAAAAAAAAATTTTTAAATTTCCTCGGATTTTTTGAAGAAAGTTGTTCATATCGATGGGCAGATGCAGTTCTTAAAATATGACCACACCTTTCCGTTACACCCTGTATATAGCAAATCGTTTAACTATCGAAACATACAGAAATTAGAATTAGACGTTTTGCTTATAGAAAAAGATCATTTGCTTATTACGACGTAAATTTTACTACTTAGTTGAGCTGTTGATCGTGAGGGATCGAGTGATCTATTTCTCACCCGTATGCAAACGGAAGAGTTATATTGCTTTAAGGGTGATGTTTTACGTCAAATCACTCGTGCACAAAAAGCTATGGACGTTATTTAGGCGTGTGTAACTCACCCAGGTTCGACGGTAGAGAGAGTCTGTACGCTCGACTTGCGCACGACCTCCTTCCATCCTTCCTCGCGACGTCCGCCGACACAGCCGCCCTTGGGAGACGTGCTCTTGCCTTCAGTTTCCCATCTGTTATGAGCGACACTGGTTAGTGATAATATTCTCATAGGTTTATAATGTGTATGAATAAAAGTAAACTTGAATTCTGAACCTTGACGATAATTTATGAAATCTCGAAACACAATGGTATAAATTCAGTTTAAATTAGAATGAACGAAGTTTCTGAATTCATGTTTAGTTGTCTCTCGTCTAGGGTGTGTTTTAATGCCGATTTTATTAAAACAACTGTTTTCATGAGTTATTTCTATTTGTTAGCAAATGGAGGGGAAACTGGTTTTGGTTACGGAGGTTGATATTGTTTGTTTTTGCTTGAGATGTTTGTTTTTATTTTATTACGACGCATCCTAAGGCTGAAATCTATAGACAAACCACCATTCAAAAAAATTTAAATATGGGAAAACAATGAGGCAGTATTTTTGGTGGATATTAATTTAGTTTATTAGACTTGAAGGCTATGTCAAGACATCTGATCAAATAATCCTACTTTATCAATGAACATAGTAAATACTACAATTCGCACGCATAGCGCTAAACAAAAATTACAAACCCTGTATAGATTTCAACCACAAGCCACAGAGTGTTAAAGTGTTACTTCTCACTATATTACTAATACAAATGCAACAACCCCAAACATCATCATCAGCTTTTTTAATGTCCCCACTGCTGGGCACAGGCCTCCTCTCTGTGAGGGGGTGTGGGCCGTAACCCCAATATATAAGTAAGCAATTAATGATAAGGTATCCAAAAATCAATGTCATTGTGAGGCCAAGTATAAGAAACAAAGCGAATACCACTGGGGCATGCAAGTACCGCGGGTTACACAGGGGATAAAACAACTTTGACACTGATTTTGTGTGTATCTTTATAATGGTGCCGCGAGACGTTTACTGGATGATCAAACTTACTGATGCGTGTTGTGCGTCTTTTTATTTTTGTCGCTTGTGTCAACATCGTCTTTATCCACATTGTGCCTAGTGGATTCGAATACTTGACTCTTTCTAGAGTTATTCCCATATTTGTTAACATTCTGTACTGTAATGCTCTTAGGGTTATCCTCTTCGGGTTTTCTGCAAGAACAATATTTACTACTTTAACCCCCCTTTTGGTTATTATTTTTCCTAACATTTCATTATGTAAATTGCTATCTGGGTCACATACGGTAAATGAATCAAAAGTTATCAAAGCATTATTATTCACTCAATCAAACAGTAAAAAGCATGCACCTAAATGAACAAACAGCTGAGCTGAATGAATGAATACAAGTAGATATTTCCAAGGGGGGTAACAACCGCTAAGCTATTTCACTAATTACCAGACATCTTTCTTTCAACACTCATCATATAACGGCTAAATAGTTTTAAGTTAGACGTGCCAAATAACGCACTCATTCAGCGTCAGCGACTGCGCAAACACAACTAGGTACAGTACCCAATCGTTAATACGACACATTGAATTTTAGAAAGACCACGGGTATCAGATCAACCAGAAATTTTATTTCCACGTTTCCACCTGCAACTAGGTCGTATGCAAGTTGCATTAGATTGCGGGCTGCCCAGGATTAAGTGTGATTAATCTCTTGGTTGTGCCCTGTAATTCAACTTACATGCAAGTTGCTTGCAGGTGGAAACGCGGCCTAAACTTCATGAGACAAAGTACAGTAAAGATAAAGGACAGCACGAGTCGCAGATACGCTATATAATTCCGAACGTTTTCTATAACTGTATGTGTCATATCATCGCAAAGGGTAGTGTAGTAGATACGGAGTATCACTGGGCTTGTGTGTATCAGTACTAACTTGTCTTTCTTTTCGACTGCTGGTCGTCTTTCAAGGGGTTGTGGCGCTGGCTTGGCCGGCGTGGCGGGTGGAGAACTGGGCGCAACGTTCTCTTTCTCCTGTTTCTTGTCGGGCTTAGGAGTGCTTTCCTTCTCAGGTTTTGTCTCTATTTTAGGTTTGCTCTGTGGAAGAGGCTGAAAGTGGATTTGATTAGTGGTTTGTCTCGTTAAACAGTGATTAGTTCTAGCATAAAAAGTACGATATAACTAATCTAAAGGTGATAATTTAGATGCAAAGTTGACTTTTTAGACTCAATGGCTTGTGGTCATCAATCACAATTTAGGACAACTGCATCACAGAAGCGTTGCCAATCCAGAGACAGTGGTTATAATAGTACACAAGTACGCGGCGGACTCGCACAAAAAGGGTTCCGTACCATCACATAAGATTTATAATAAGATATAGCGGCAAACGAAATTCACACTGTAATACAAATAGAATTTACCTAATGCTGACTGAAATCAGACATATCCCAGTACTTTTTTTGTATTTCAATGACAACACATACTCGTAAATATATGATCTTGTATATTCCCTTCAAGCAAAGTATAGAAAAGTTATTTTGCATACACGCCCACTAGTACATCTATTGGTCTGAAATTACCATACTTCTTTCAACTGTCTACCTACTATGATTTATGGGACATAGCCTGACAGACAGACTGATGGACAACGAAGCCTTAGAATAGGGTTCCGTTGGTTACCCTTCAGAACCCTAAAAAAAGGTAAATAATGAGGGCATTGTTTTCTTACTTTGTCAGGTTGTTTTTTGACAGGTGGCGCAGGGGTAGGAGGTGGTGCTGCTGCCTTCTCTTCTTTCTTCTTCTTTTTAGCCTTGGTCGTCTGCACCGGGGGAGCTTTTACGTCTGACGATGAACACGAACCCTGAAAGGATGATGAAACGATGTCAATCTGCCCGCGCCTTTTCCCAACTATTTTGGGGTCGGCTTCCACTCCCAACCGTTTGCAGCTGAATACCAGTATTTTACATGGAGCGACTGCCTATCTGACCTCCACAACCCAGTTACTGGGTAATACGATACCCTTTGGTAATGTCAGACTTTCGAGCTTCTGACGACTAACGACTGTCAAAGATCCACGATTGACAGCCGGGACCAACGGCTTAACGTGCTTTCCGAGGCACGGAGGAGTCTCGGTATGTAAAGATGGTCACCCATCCATGGACCAACCTCGACAAGTGTAGCTTAACCTGATGGATCGACCCGTGCAGCTGATATTACTTTAGCCACGAGCTCCTCCGACGATGAAACGATGTATCCGACATGATATAAATGTTTGATAAGCAGAACGAGTATTAATTACGCAAAAATAAATTGAGGATCGTAAGTAGGTGGTGTGTTATGTAAAAAATGAGAGATGACTGGTACTTTAAAACCGGGTTTTCACCGCAAAAGGGTAATGAGCGGAAAATGGTTAGGTGGAACGAAATGGTCTATGTAAAAACGCTACTATGTAATTTGTCATTGCGAGTTGAACGGACTTCGTAATTGCCCCGCTCCGCTCCCTAGAACTATACGAGTTCATTTAAACTCTTTCTATTCGCTCAGTCCTTTCCGCCGGAGTATTTGTTGGTGGGAATACAAGTATGCAGTTTACTCTTGCGAGTTAATGGGTTGTTCCGCCCGCGGTGGAAACCGGGCTTTATTATGAGCAAATGTATACTTAGTTACACAAAATCAGCGTGTTGTACATTTTAGATATTCAATCAACATAGATGTGAACATTTTTTTGGCTAACAAGATATGAATAAGTAATAAGCTACCAAGTTAGTGCATGGAAAAAAAAACTCCTTAATATTGGAAGTGACATTGAGTCACGGAACGTTCTGCTTTGACAAGTTTCTTGTTGGGTATTTGTGAGATTAGTTTATTGAATTACTAACTAATGCTAATACAAACGCTCGTCCCACTGACAACTGCTACGCAGTTTGGTGAGGTCTACATAATAGGGAATACACATGATATTTTTTTATTTGTTCAATTGAAGTCTTATTAACTCATCATCATTCTCCTGCCCTTATCCCAATTTATTTGGGGTCGGCGTAACATGTCTTTTTCTTCCATACTCCTCTATTAGTCGTCATCTCTGTAGTCACCCCCTTTTTACCCATATCCTCTTTCACACAGTCCAACCATCGTTTCTTTGGCCTTCCCCTACTCTTATAGCCAATTAACTATAGTGAACAAATATGAAGGAATTTTCAAAATATCATCATCAGCGACGAAGTTATAAAGCTTTAAAGTTGATAATTAGAAAGAGAAGTCCGACGTATTCTTTGACGTCAAAGGACATGACGCCCATACAACTGCCATAGAAAACAGCGTTTTCGAGAGAGGGACAGATATATTTGTTTAAAATTGTTATATCTCGTTTAATTTTCGATCAATTTTGATTCTGCTTTCACTGTTCGTACTCTATTTTAGTATATTCATCGATAAACCGGTCAGATAACGAATTTTTTTTTCATGCATATTCCCTATTGTTTGGCCAAAATAAACGATATTTTTTTAACGTACCTGCGAGTTGGCGTCGATGCCGGAGTCGCCCTCCTCCTTGGGCCCGGGCTCGTCGTCAGGCTCGCCGCCCTCGGAGCAGTCCCCGAGCGCCTTTTCGCAGTACATCGAGTTCTTGTCGTTCTCGGCCTGCAGCTTGCGCCGCTCTTCCTGCAAGCAAGACTGAACTATTGTGTAATGATGCCCTTTCACTGGAACATTGGATGTAGTGGGCATGTGGTGTAGTGGAATGAGGAATATTACGTGAGGAAAGCTTTTATGATTCTGGCTGCAATTTATGCAGTATGGGTGGATGCGTTGCGCGAAAGATAACATGGACATCCATATATTATTCATCCATATTTTATTTATATTGGGATCAATATATTACGAGTTTTGCGCTGCAGGTTAATCGTTATCTCAATAGTGTCCTACCCATGTTATCTTTCTATATGGGCAGGTGGATGTTTAGGTAGTCCTGGAAAAAAAAACTAGACCACTACAGCAGAAAGGAAAACAAAGTCATGAAATTTAGGAAGTATTATTATTGTATTACCTTCTTCTCCAGCTTCTTCTTCTTCTTCCGCTCGCGGCGTCTGGCGGCGGCCTGGCGGCGCGACTCCTCGCGGCTGCGCTCGGCGTCCAGCTCCTCGAGCAGGATGGTGGCGTTCTGGTTGGCGCGAGCGGCCTGCGTCTCCTTGGCGGCGCGGATGACGCGCACACACTCCTGGCACTTCTCTAGAAGGTCCTTATCCGAGATTGTACAAATGTACCTGCAAATTTATTCAGCTCAGTAATCATTCTAGTTACATGACCACAAACAAATAGAAACACTTTTATTGAGGCACCTTTATATGGGCAACTAACTGCGATATTATGACATTATGGCACTAACGAGAAATTTATGAAACTGCCATTTGTTGCTAGAGACGGCGACGCCTAAACAAGTTTTAAATTACTATAATTAAATTTATTGAGTAACTTATTACCCATTTGTCAAGTGTTGCGTAACGCAATCAATCTCATCGCTTACCATCAGGTGAGATAGTGGTCAAACGCGTGCCTATCAACAATTAAAAAAAAAAACGCTTCACTAACTGAAACTGCAAGCTTGATTTTGCACAGTCGGTAGATACCTAACGCGTTTGATCTGTTTACGATGACTGGACGACACTGTAATACTGCTGGGGCAATCCACCACGCAGGCCCAATGCGTGTCGGTGGATGTCACATGTGTTTGACTTTTTCCACACGTTTTCTTTCACCGTTTTGAGAGCAGTGGTGATGAAAAAAATAATTTACACAAAGTAAAGCGCCTGCCTGGGTTTGAACTCACGACCAATACCTTGTAAGTCGCGGCCGATACCGCTAGGTAACCACTGCTCTCTAAATCTCTCTTTATTATTATTCTTACCTACTTAATATTTTTGGCAGTAATTGATGAAAAATTGCCCGCATAAGTTGTAATTGACCAAACGTTTAGTGGTAGAAAATGCCTTGTTACATTAAGTCCACCTGTTTTTTTTTTTTGTGGGTTGGGAAATCATCCAATGACTTCTCCCGCTCTGGGTGGAGCGGGAGGGCGTGTCAGACTCTTACTGACTAAAACCCACCCCTGTTCCTTCCTGCCCGGGCTTAGCGCCCGGGGGCGAGGTAACTCTGTTTCGAATTTTTCCTCAAACCCCGGGCAGGCATCGGCCATGACGGACCCCGTCCTTATTGGTGACAATTCTTTGAGGCGTGCGTGGAACACTACGCGCCGGCGACTCTCGGGAGTGGTGCTGATCGGACGGCAAGCTACCCATTACTCGCCGTCCGCAGGCCCGGGTAAGTCCACCTATGTACCACTATTAAGGGGCCGTGCACGAAATTTACTGATTTTGATCAAACAGAAAGGGAAAAAAAAATTAAACAACATTATTTGTGATTTGAAAAGCCCAGTTCTTGGTTTTGCATGTGGCTGAAAGGGATTTTTCGAATAAGTTAAGTATTCATAGAAAATCACAAATATTTGCAACAAGTTCTCCGAAAAATGACGTTCATAGCTAAGACAGGACAACGTCTGTCGGGTCAGCTAGTATTTTTATAAAATACCGGTGTGCGTGTGTTCGAAATTATTCTCATCCTAAACGGCTTGACCGATTTTAATAATTTTATTTTAATTATTTTTGGGTCACCTGGATCGTTCTTAGCTATAGTTGGACCCAAGTGGCGCTGTTGTCGCAGGACATATTATATTGCATGGTTTTTTTAAGGGTTTTCACAATTTCTATTTTGAATAATTGATTACTCAAACTAGAATAGAAAAATTTTGTGATTGAGCCGAACACTGCCTATAAATTTGTTGTAGAGTCGAAAGAAAGGAACTCATTACCAGTGTATCCCCAAAAAAAGAAGATGAAACTTTGGATTGGCACGTATTAGACAAATTCTTGCAGAACATAATTCTAATCAAACATGTAAGTTTTTACTTTCGATCAGTGCTAGAAGTGCATAAAGAAGCATTTAGGAGTACATTCTTATTTTTAAATGTTTTAATTTTAGGTGGTGATGTGATGGTGGTGATGTTGACGACTCATGTCAACTTGATCTAGGCATGGTAAATATCACCTTTGTTTTATATAAATAAATTATGAATTTATTGTATGTGTTGGCGGAGACTCCTTTGAATAACATGGACCACCATGAGAACGAACAAGTCCATACTGAAGGAGTTCAAAATCACCAAGCGGCAGTCAACAATATGCCAAGAGCGTGCCCTCAACTTTTTCGGACATATTATGCGCTCACCTAGGCATAGTCTGGAAAGGCTCATAATACTGGGCAAGGCCGAGTACCGGCAAGATGGTCTGAGAGGATAAAGAGGACTGTTGGAGGCAGCATGTACCGAGCGGTCCACGTTGCAGAAGACCGCAAAACTTGGAGCCATGTCGTATGTGGTCGTGATCCTCAGCAGTGAGGGAACGACGAAGAAGAGACCCAAAATAGTCGATCCCATCACTGAGAGACACAACATTTAATATTTTTTTAAATTGGCTGTTATGAGTAGCTTAGCTGATCTTTTATTGTAATAAATATATTATAAATACATCACAAATCCTTAATTTTTTTTTTTTTTGTTATCTATGAAATTGTCGTTTTATTAAACTGCCAATTCGAACTGTAAATTGTAATAGCTACAGTTTGATTTAAAATTCTATATCATTGTTTCGCAACCAGTAAAATAAAATAGCAATTACAAACGTAAAGACATAACATTCAAATTAAATTGTTTTTCGTTTTCCATAACTTTATTTTTATTCCAATCCAATTCCCCTATTTTGTTGTTTTTTTTTTTCATATTACGGGCCCAGTCCCAATAAGATTTTTTCAATTTGTTTTTACTTTTTAAGTATATGCATAGCTACTACTCGTATTCATGTAAAACGCTTACCTCAATGTTATTGAATGTGTAAATGTACCTAAATGCATCTTATACCAAATTGTACTATTAATATGTTGATTGTTATAAATATACTTAACAAATATACACAAACATTCCACACTCTTTTTTTTTTAATTAACCGTACCAATAACTTTGTCATCTATTTAAAGGATCAAAACTGTTAGAGCGATCACTACGCTCGATCTATTAGGCGTGTGTGCGTGAACGGTGCACACAAACAGCATCGCAATGAATTAACCTAAACTATAGCAAGTGATTTTTATACACGGACCCTTAAACAAGTAGTATACATAAATAAGCGCAGCTTTAGAATGTTGGAATGCGTACCTTGTCATTTCCTGGTCTGAAGGGAACTGCGTAACTACGCCGACCATCCATTTGACCACTTTAGTGTGGCCTTTACGGAAGGCAGCCATTAAGCATGAAACCTAAAATTAAAACATTTTTGTTACTTAGCACGTGATCTTCGTTTAACAGACTCCCAGTCTACTAAAACATAAGGTGTCTTTTAATTCATTGGCACAGGGGATGAAGGCTTCTCATAAAATATGAACAACTTTTACCAATGGTCTATCAACTCTAAGAAATACGAACGAAAAACTGCTGTTTATTCAAATACGCAGAACTCGTCGGACGCGCACACGAAGGGTTCTGTACCATAGACTGAAAAAAAAAAAAAACCCAAAAAAAACACGATTCTAGAAACATGTTTTTTTGGGCTGTATCTCATGAACCGTAATAGATAGACAGTTGAAATTTTGCCCCAGCATTCAGCAGCGTTCTGCACCAGCTTTTTGCCCTTGAGACAATTGAGAAACGAGCCAAGAGGATCATCGGCAATGATAGGCTCGTCGAGTGTAACCTCCAAAGTCTTAAGCATAGACGCCGAGTTGCTAGCCTGTCGGTTTTCTATCAGTTACATTTTGGGGAGTGTGCGACGGAATTGCATAATTTGATTCCGCCAAGCCCGTTCCACCAACGGACCACAAGACGTAAGACGATGTGCCACCGGTACATGGTGAACCATCAGGTGAGATAGTGGTCAAACGCGAGCCTATCAAGAATAAAAAAAAATCCCACAGCGTGTATTTACATACGGACAGCGGAGGCCCTTCGGGTACGGAATCCTAAAAATGTAGGGAATAGCAATTTATTTTCCATTTATCGGGTCCTTAGTGAAAGTTGTTCATATTTATGAGTTTATTCTACCACAGCAGGCAACAAATTGAAAGTCACCCGATAGTAAGACAATGTTTGTACGTACTTTTCTATTGTCTTGTGAGTCGATGTCGGCGCCGGCGGCGTACAACATCTCGACGACCGCGAGGTGTCCGCCGTTAGCCGCCAGCCAGAGGGGGGAGTTGCCTTTCTTATTTTTTACTTCTACTGCCGCTCGCCTGTGAGAACAAAAAACATTTTAACTCTTGGATAGCGTGACATCTTTACTTTGTAACTATTCGGCCATACACAACTTACATGTTTGATAGTCCATAGGACAAAATAACAAAACTTAATCGCAACCAGAATTTTTTCAGTACAACAATCGGTCTTCTCAAGTAATACTTACAGGCCTGAGACGCTGCCAGAGGAAGCCAGCCATGCGATGCGAGGTCTGGTGACGTGTTAGTCACTTCTCCCATTGACGAGCGTGTCAACAGTCCTCCCTCTCTGCGCCGCTACATCAGGCACCGCTTCAGTGGAATTGCATGTTTGGGGGTGCACGGCAATTTATTTGTATCTCGAGCCTCCCCTCACGGTAGTGGTGGGAACTGAGGTTTTAGTCGGTAAAAGTCCGACATAACCGTCTTGGAGAGAACGCAGGGTATCGATGAAGATTTTCACAAAACAAAAAAGGCATGGAGTAGTAACCTCTGCAGCAGCAGCTCCACGAACTTAGTGTGGCCCTTGTCGGCGGCGATGGTGAGCGCGGTGTCGCGGGATGAGGGCACGGGCGGCGCGTTGACGTCGGCGCCCTTATCCAGCAGCACGCGGCCCACCTCCACGTAGCCGCCGCTGGCCGCCTCCATCAGCGGCGTCAGCCCCGTCTTTGCGCGGTGCTCCACGTTCGCTTTGCGGTCCAGTAGCAAGCTTACTACTTCGTGTCGACCTGTGAACGGATAACGTGTTACTATGATGTTTGAGATATGGTGATGAAGACACTAGAGGTTTTAGCACCTGCCTGGGTCGCAGGTGTGTTTGAAATTCACCGCGGCCCACAGGCAACTGAAGGAACAAGGGTGGGTTTTAGTCAGGTAAGTCTGTCACGTCCTCCCGCTCCAACCAGAGCAGGAGAAGTTATTTGATGATATCCCACCCAAAAGTTTGTGGTCTTAGCACACAATCATGTCGACTCGGAAACCGATCATCACCGCCTCAACTCGAGCTGGGCC
Source organism: Polia nebulosa (assembly GCA_951329385.1). Taxonomy (NCBI): domain Eukaryota; kingdom Metazoa; phylum Arthropoda; class Insecta; order Lepidoptera; family Noctuidae; genus Polia; species Polia nebulosa. The sequence continues at coordinate 6,182,466 of OX589603.1, forward strand.
TGGGCCTCCAGTCTCGACATTGATAGCGATCGCTATGTCCTAACGATCGGTCGCTACGTCGGAAAAATAATTGTGTTTCTTGAAATATGTACAGATACCAGCAGATCAGTTGATCAGTTTTCATGAAAAATAGTGCTTGCAAGTTAAAAATTACGCCGTCTCTGTACATATTTCAAGAAAATCAATTATTTTTCAGACGTAGCGACAGATCGTTAGAACGTAGCGATCGGTCGCTAAAAAAATAATGTTGCAAGGAGGCAAACTTTTAAGTCCTTTTATATTTTGACAAGTTAATTTAATTGTTAGAAGTGGTAAATATATTCATTAAAATTTAAATAAATTATAAGTTTTCATGTAAAATAGTGCTTGAAAGTTAGAATTTACGCCGTCTCTGTATATATTTAAAGAAAATCAATTATTTTTCCGACGTAGCGACCGCTCGTTAGGACGTAGCAATCGCTATCAATGTCGAGACTGCAGGGCCTAGTCAGCAAACAGGCTGTATATCTCTGAACATAATGCTATAGTCATACCTTGGAAGCAGGCGAGGGTGAGCGCGGTGTTGCGGTTGGTCTCGATCTGCGCGTTGATGTCGGAGCCGCAGTCCAGCAGCAGCCGCACGGCCGCCGTGTGACCGTTCATCGCCGCCAGCATGAGGGGAGAGATGCCGAGCTTTGAACCGGTGCGGGAGTTGATTTCAGCCTGGAAGGAGCGTAAATGTTAGCTTATTGTACAATACCAACAAATTGGATCCCAAAGACATCCATTGGTTGAGTAAATAAATATTTACTGCGGTAGTCAGATGGTTTTCGTCTGGCGTTACTCACCTATATGCATAGAACCAATTCTCTTGAATTTTGTTCTTCTTCAATGGTATTCAAATTATGTAAAGTCAGTTTTTTCCAACAACATGTCACATGTTTAAAAAACTTATCCTTTAGGGTGGAGGGCCTGGTGATCCGTAACACAGGGTCTCCCTAGTACGGAGTTCAGTTTCTCGTACAGCAGCTTCTTCATTAACTATTGACTGACAATCCAGGTTTTCTTGGGCCCAGCCCGTCATACCATACCAGCCACTACAGCTCCTATAAGCCAGCATATACAGTGACCGCCATTCAGAAAAGCGCCCAAGCAATATTATTCACCCGTATTGAAACCTTCGGCAAAGGTTTTATACAGGTTTGATGTCTCCAGTTGTAAGCCTGATAAAACCTAAAATTGACATAATGAACATACCTGATGCGTGAGCAGCAATCTGATGATATTAACGTAGCCGCCACTGGCAGCTAACGAGAGGGGGGTGTAGTCGGACACGTTGCGGTGCTCCTTGTTGGCGCCGCGACTGAGGATGAGCTCCACGACCTCGTAGCGTCCGCCCGAGCACGCGAGGGAGAGGGGGGTGTCCTTCGTACGCTCCGACTGCGCTTCAATGTCCGCGCCGTGGTTCAGAAGGATTTCCACGATCTTCTCGTGGCCGGCAGTCGCCGCTAGGATTAGCGGGGTGAAACCCTGTGGAAAGGATAGTGGTTAGTTTCGAACTCTGCAACAATAAGGTAACCATATTTACCTTTCTACGTTCTGTAAAAGAATTTAGGCCCTTTGCCTTATATTTCTTCGTAGAAAGGCGAATATAAAAGGCATCAACTTTCAGTAGTAGAAAATATCTTACTATTACGATAGGTGTCCATTCAGGACATCCCGTTTTTAAGAATAAATGTATGTGGATTAGTAACCTTTACTGACTGACTTACTATATGGCAAATTGCATGCTTTTAAGCTTTATATGTAATTTCATCCCAATACAGTAACTTGATGCTCTTTTTAAGTTTTGTTCACAAACATCTGTTGTCTACCATTGGGGGCTAGTCCTTCCGGCAAAGTCAAATTCATCCCTCCACCTTCATCTTGGTCTGCAGCGATGTGGAAACTTGAGAGGGAGGCCTTTGTTCAGCAGGAGGGACATTACAGGCTTATTAGATTAGAAAAGTATTGTTCGGTAGTGGTTACCTTCTTATCTCGATGCTCGATGTCGGCGCCGCGGCTGAGCAGCAACTCCACCAGGTCCTCGTGTCCGCCGGCGCAGGCCAGCGTGAGCGCGGTGTCGTGGTTGGAGTCGGTCTCACCGTCCACGTCCATGGCGCAGTAGGCGGCCGGCGCCGGCGCAGGAGGGGCCGCCGGCGCCGCCGCCTCCGCCCCCCGCGCGCCTCGCCCCGACCCCGCGAACCGGCCCTGCGCACACGAGATGCTACATGTTACAAACTTCTCAACAATACAGAGTAAAGCATGAGGCGTGTCCATACACCCGAGATTCTTACTAAACTTGCACAGCACATGTTTTTACATATTATCCATTAAATTGTTTGTAAACACAAACAATTTAAATAAAGACGACACGGTTGGCGCAGTGGTTGAGCGTTCGGCTGGTGCGCTGCGTGTCGCGGGTTCGATTCACGCACGGAACATATATTTGTATGACCTACAGATAGTTGTCCGGGGTCTGAGTGTTGTGTATGTGAATAATAATAATAATTTCATTTATTTCAGGCTATAAGCCCATAAAATTCAAATACATAGATACATTCAAAACTTTAAATAACATTCGTATGCCAAACAAATTCAAAGATTAAATTAAAAATGTCACACACAGACATTGCACATTTCATACAATTTGAGTGAAACATGTTGCTGTAATTAAATGGCAAAGCTTTCTTCTTTGTGTCGATGGTAAAAATAAATTTTGCTGGCCAAATACTTCGCCACTTCCACAACATCGTCAATGGCACCCTATGAGTTGTAGACAAAAGGTTTGGGAGTACAGAGGGCAGGAAGTTAGGTGGAACATAATCTTTGATGCAGCAGTTCCACAACTGCTTCCTTTAGCCGTTTCACCGAGATATACCCACTTTACCTGCCTACCTAGCCTTTTCCCAACTATCTTGGGGTCGGCTACCAGTCTGACTGGATGCAGCTGAATACCAGTATTTTACATGGAGCGACCCACTGGACCGGTTATACCCACTTTACCAACTGTCGAAAAATGACATCTGTCTACTTAGATTCGCAGTCGGTTCAGCCCTGTAATACTTTCAGTGGTTTGTAGTTACCTTCTTCTTGGCGGCGACGGAGGCGTTGCTGTGATGGTGCGGCTGGTCGCGCTTGGAGTGCGGCTGCGGCTGCGGCGGCGGGCCGTGCCGCGGCACGTGCTGCAACTCCACGGTAGGCGGCCCGCCCGTGTGCGGGGACGCGAACGTCGCTGACCTACACATAAAACATAATGAAATGTTGACAAACGATAGGTTTTGGTATTTTCAAACTCAGTACCAGCCTAGGGGTATTCAAAATAAGTGTGTCTAGAATGAATGTTAATAACATAAAAAAAAAAAATATATATAAGACTATTTTCAGGCTACTGTGGCTCATAGATACCTTACAGAATAACATTTATATTATAATACAATTACTATCAACCAAAAATATTTCATAATGGGTGTAAAAAGAGGGTTTCCGAAGGCGAAAGCCACATTATTCTACTCATTATTTGGATTATTTTTTTCCACTAGACCTGGGAATCCACTGGTTCTGGAGGTATTGAAGGTCAGTCGCATTTTTTTTTTTACTATTTTACTAAAATGTTATTACTAAACAACTTTTTTCCTAACAAACATTACTTGAATTTTCGAAATTACGTATTTGCAGTTACAAAAACGCAACGAATATCAAACGTGTCTGACAAGTACCTACGTGGCTTAGAGCGAGGGGCAGGGTTTAACTCCACTTGCCTGGGTTTTCGTTGCATTGCGCGCAATAAAAAATAGTTTTTTTTTTCATACCTAAAAAGAAAAGTCGTTTCTCAGCAATATTTTTTGCGCAAAACTACTTTGTTAGACGTACAGTATGCGTAGTTAACGGCTTCGTGATGTGTCTTTTTACACCCTGTATAGGGAGCGTGCAGGAACTATAGACGGCGCCACATAAATGTCAATGTCAAGTATTTCTGCAGTACAAGTTGCGGATATTACTCACTAGATGGCAGTCTACGTTACGCGTGCTGCATGTGTGCATGATACGTGCGTGTATACATATACGGCACGGAAATGTCAATGACAAGTTTTTAAAGGGTAAAAGTTTCAAATTTACTCCACTAGATGGCACAGAATACGCCGTGCACGTTCCTTATAGTTGAGAGGTTGAGGTTTTTAAACCGAAACAAGTAGGTATAAGACAAGTTCGTAAAGCTTACCTATAGTCCTCATAGGGCAGCGTGGGCGGTGGCAGTGCGAAGTGGGGTTGGAGATCTGACTGGGCTGGCTGCAGCGGCTGCTGCGACGACGACACCGGCAACGTGACGATGTCGTTGTCGGCGCGCGTGACGATGATGCCGCTCTCCAGGTTGCCCGAAGGCGACGATGGACGAACCCGGAACTGACATCCGTTGCTGGCCTGTGAATATAACAAGGTTTTTAGTCAGAAACAAATTTAAACACATCTAAACTTCCCATGTCAAGTCAAACTTCCAAAACTGGATCGAATATTTAAATATTCATCTCTGGATTAAGATAGCATCTAATCCACGTGAGTAATAAAACTTAGAGAACTTCGGAAATTCCTAATGTTTGGCTTAAAACTAATCAAACTGATGGCTTGGTATCTTGTACATTTTTATAAAAGGATTGAGAGGTTGATTGTGGGCATTGGGTGTAATAAGGTACGCCTCTGCGACAGGGGCAGAGCTTATGCCTTACCCTTCGGGGATAAACGGAATAGTGTTATGTGATACAGAGTAAGAGCCATCTATGAAATTAATGTTCAGAAATGTTTGTATTGTAGAGTAAATATCCTCACCGTAACATCAACATGGTGGTGGTGATGATGGTGGTGGTGGTGGTGGTCCTGGCGCGGCCAGTCGGCGGTGAGCGCCTCCTCCAGCAGGCGGCGCGCGTGACGCTCGTGGCCCTCGCCCTCCGCACCCTCCGCGCTGCCCTCCTCCAGGCACTTCGACGACAGGATCTCGTGCGACTTCTGCTGCATCACCTGCGCCGTGCCCTCATCATTCAGAGAATAAATGGCATCATAGATGACACATTTATTCTACGTTATTGGGTTATTAATTGTAATATGAAATTTTGATTTTGGTCTTTGAAGACTGATGCCCAAAATTTGCTGTCATCATAATCCGAGTTAGTTTTCTCAGCTGTGTGATAATGATAACAGATTTACAAATGTACAACATCAGCTAATTACTCCGGCCAATGGACAGATTATTTGTAAAAACACTGCTAACTGCAAAAATACATAACTATCAAGACCGTAGCTTTTCGCATCTGTAAGTACGACAGTGTGTTATATTACTTCGGCGACTTTTTATCGCAATAATACTGCAGTAGTGCTGCTTTCGTCTGCCGCGTAGGGCACAAAGTGCTATATGAGATGTGTAATGCGTCACCAACCTCCTACCCTTTCTCAGTTAATTTAGGCATGTTTGGCATGTTCGTTTTATGTGTTTTATGCGACAAATGAGTGTTTAGGGCGGTACGTTACCTGCAGCACAAGCGAGCGCAGTTCGTTGGGCGGCAGCGCCACGAGGGAGGGCACCTCGCGCTGCAGGTAGGCCAGCACGGCGCCCAGCTCGCGCGCCTCCACGCCGCCGCCCGCAGCCGCGCCGCGAGCCTCATCGCCCGCCGCAGCGTCCACCAACTGCACACAACCAGACAAACTCAATTAAAACGCTGTCTTTTCTCCCAAAGGAACAAGAAGATCCTGAGCCTGTCCATGTTACCGCGCCCCTGGGCACTCAGGCAAGGAAGGAACAGGGGTGGGTTTTAGTCAGTAAGAGTCTGACACGCCTTCCCGCTCCACCCAGAGCGGGAGAAGTCATTGGATGATTACCCACCCAACCCACAAAAAAAACGGGTGCTATGTCCATAGCCACTCTACGATTCGGCCCTTATAACATTTGTTGGTCGGGCCATGAGAAGGTGGACAACAGGCGTAAGTGTGGAGATGTACAAAACTGGCCAAGTGCGTGTCGGATTTCGCACATTAAGGGTTCCGTACCAAATATTGGTATTTGTTATCACCAAATTTCAAGTACATAGGTCAATGGCAAGTTAAAAAATTCTTCGTAACAAAATTTTGTGACAGACGACGGACGGACAGACAGACGACTACGTGAGTGACAACAATAGGGCTCCGTTTGGACCCTTCGGGTACGGAACCCTAAAAGTCAAAGCCGCGGACTTCCTTTCAAAGAAATTACCGCCTGCATTTCGAGCACGCTTAACGCAACTGAAGACATTAGACTCAATACTGACATATGTAAATAAAAAAAACCCAGCTTAGCTTTTTGCGATGCGAAAAAGGAATGTTGCAATTAAATCCACATGTACCCAACTCTTGCACTAATACAATGATAGTTGTCACTAGTCAGCTCATAATACAACTCTTGAAAGGTAAAATAAATCTCACCTGCGCCGCAAACGCTTCAGGCCTCTGCTGCAACTCCTGCACATACAGCTGTTGTTGTTGCTGCTTCTTTTGTTGCTGTTGCTGTTGTTGCTGCTGCTGAGCCGCTAGCTGCTGGAATTGCTGTTGCTGCAATTCCTGCAGTTGGTGCTGTAAAGGACAGAGAAAATAAATTTGTGTAGAAACAGAAAACGGATTCTACAGGCGACATTTAATTCATTGGCCATTTTTCTAGAGGTCAAAGTACTCATGATTAGACCTTTAATAACCCATAGCAAAAATTAAAAAAAAAATTGTTTAAAGTTTATGTTCGCATTAATTGACAATGTAGGGAACAGGTGATTTTTTATTTACTTTTGTCAGTGTTACATCTCATACTGAAAGTTGATCAAGTTCCTTTACCCCAGAAAGATTGCCAACGAAGTCATCCTGTATAACAATACATTATATACGTCAAATTATTGTGATAATGGTCTTACTCTAGACGTACACATGGAATCAACATACTTGGCTTTTCGACTCTAACAACACTGATTTACGTTATAAATGGAGCTAGAAGTGCTAGAATACCGACAGTCACGATGGAAGATACTCCGTACAGTATTAAGGAATCTAATGGTATAAACAAATCGCGAATATTACCGCGACGGCACCCACTTCACTAATGTGCTGGCCGAGCCGTTGCAACGCGTCGAGCAGGAGGAACTTGCAACCAAACTTGGAGCATTTACGTGAGACCTTCGCGCGCGGACGCTCTTGTATCGGGGTGTTCTATAATGTTCAACGACGTTAATACCTATGGATCTACAACCTGCGTTCCGAATGTACTAAACTGAATTAATGTACTCGGGAAAACACGACTCATTTATTATTGAAGTTATACTCCTTTAGGCGCGTTATGAAAAAATGATGAGAGTGAAATTTTTAGATGCGCGCGCATCATTGTCACACAAAATTCACAGGTTGAAGTTAGCTAGAACCGATCCACCCTGAAGTTAGCTATGGTTTGTGGTTCATGAATAACGATTGTTTTCCTTTTGTAAACTTTGTGACAGTTTTTTTTTTATCTTATTACGCCAAAGAAGTATAACTTCTTACGTGCGTACATAAGTACACACACTTTTTTTTTTGTTTCTTGTCTTATTTTGGAGCTTGGAAACTACAGCATCTTTTGAGAAACAAGTTACTTACTCTCTTCTCTACCCTAATTAAAATGTATTTTTATTTTCACAATTGGTGCAATACTGTGTTTTGTTCAGTGCATTTCGTGTACACTTACACTAGTTTTAAAACAATGCTTAGTCTACCTCATTGACTATTCAGCCTCTAGACAACAAAAGTTACGTATTCCTTCTTCAAGTCTGTCAGCAGAAGTATGAGGAAGCAGGGATTGACTAACAGAATCTTTGTTGATATAGGACTAGACAGAAACTCTGCCTAGAGTGGCGACATAAATTCAGGGGCCCAATTCTGTAACCTTGAATTAAGCAAAACGTCATCGACACACAACAGACATTATTTTGCCACTGTTGCAAATTTGGTATTCAGCAAAAAGTAATCTTATTATGGCGTTTCAATGGCACTACAGTGGCAAGTCAATGACCATAAATAATTTATAGAATACCAAATGTCAATGACTATTCTATTGAGACACCACTGACACACTATTGACAAGATAGTTATTTTACAGAATTGGGTCCCAGAGTTGTAGTCAAGATGTATTGGCAGTAATCTAGCACCTGTCTTGCGGAGTCTAGAGGCTGAATATTCGATGTTCTACCTATACTGGTACTGAATGCATTGTTTCTTTAATTGCGCCTATGTACCACTAATTGTACATGAGTTTAGATAAATATTAACGTTTTTACAGACCTGGTTGAGGTTGGTAGCTAGTTGCTGCACTGGGAAGAGTTGCTGAGGAGGCGGGTACGGGGGCGTCGTAGGCGGGTGAATGGTCGTCACACCTAGATCGTAAAAACTAGTGTTACTACACTGCTTAGAAATAAACACTGGTAATATTTCACAAGGAACTAACCCACTTACCTGCTCAATATTTTGTTTCAGAAGAATGTTAGGTTATGTGAGCCTGAGCCAGACCTATTCGATTAGGATTTTTCCGTAAATATATCCTTTTATTGTCGCTCAGTAACACTTTGACCTTTTAATAGAACGAGAAAGTAGCCAAAGAAACAAACAGAAAGTAATAGAGTTACGGAAAACTACGAATAGTCTGGACCAGCCCTAATTATTTTGACAGCGCCAACATCTAGCGGTATAATGCTTGTTTTTGGTTAACAACAATAGTGCAACAGTTTAGGTTTGTGGCGATGATCGTTAGGCGGTTTTCGATTATTGTGTTTAGCAATATTTGGCGAATGTTAACACTTATTCTATGCGTGAATTAGGCAATGTCTAGAACTCGTAGTAAACTAAAATTGAATTCATAATAGAACATAACTAGAGCTTTTTTTTGGCATTTTTAACCAAAACAATAAAAAAAAACGGATTAGCATGATTAGCAACGACGTACTTCTGGCTGGTGCAGGGAGAAAGGATAGGATTATTGAATGGTGTAACATAATGTGATGGATTAATTTGATACAGGGTCGCAACAGACAGGTTATCCAAGCGTATGCCAGTACCACAGGACGTTCATACTGAGATCACAGATATACGCAAGGATCAGCATTTTACTGTTACTATATCTTCTTTTGTCACTTGAAAGGCGATATTCGTCAAAACGACAACGATAGACATTTTTACGTGTGAATCGTCGTCTCGCTCTAGCGAATTTCACTTCTGAGTGACAGAAAGGGATACAGATAGAGGAAAACGCTGCTGAGCATGTAAATTCGATTTCACTCTTAGCTCCGTGTCTGCTTGCGCCTTAACATAGAACGAATGCGTGAAGCCAAACATAAATACAATGCTGGATGGGTGACACGTGACGTTCGGACTTGCCTTGAGCGCAGAACTGTAGGTCCAAGGCGTGCAGCGCCGACGTGGCGAGCGTCGGCGGACCTTCACATACAACGTCACCGTTTTATATATTCATCATTACTAAACACTCTTTATCCTCAGCCAAACCTCATTTTTTTATATTCAACCTAGCTTTTACTCAGAAAAGTAAGCGATAGAGTGGGATTGCTGTAAGAAAACTTTAGCAGACTCACATTGAAGACGGCGAAAAAATTTCAGCATGATTTAGCGAATAAACCAGAGTAAAATGTTGCTTTTACCATACCTATGACATATGCTCTAGTCTATCTCAACAGTCCTTGAAACAGCAATCCCACACCATTGCATACTGCAACTGTTTTAAAACTTAGCCTAGCCATATGGTAAGTGTGTGGTACCTGCGGGGTCGGGCAAATCGAGCAGGCTGCGGTCGGCTTCGGGCAGGCAGTCGCGCGGGTCCCGCTGTAACAAACGAACGTCAGTCGTGGTCGCGCGGCGCCGCACTCCGTGCTACGTCTGGCCGCTACCAACGCCACCGAAAGAGTCAACTCACGACGAGATTCCTTCCACCAAATGTGAAAAATAAAGAAACTGAGAATTCAGTTCACAACTACCGTCATTTTTGTGTTGGGGAGGTCTAATAACCGCGCATCGAGTTCTACTCTTTCGCTCAAAACGTTAGTCAGGTCTACGTGTGCGACGCCGCTGAACACAATTTACTTGAGTTAGGATAGTGAATGTAATTATAGTGTGACTCACATTGCATTTATTTTTAATCTGGCATTTAATTTTAACTTTCTTGTTAACATCCTTCCACGTAAACCCCGGCGGGAGTGATACCTTAGCCATGGCGTGGTGGCAAATCTACACCGTGGGAAGCAAGCAAATAGAAATGAAATGATAGAATCGTGATATTAAGCCAACAATATACATATGTATCAATATTACACATTAAGTGGGAGCGCAATGGTTAATTTGGAAAAATTAATACAAATGAGAGGCATATAGGAGCTAAGCTTTACGATGTTAGGTTAGTAACCAACACAAATATACAAAAGATTATATACCCTTTATTCATAAACACTATTTCAAACATCTGTTATAAAATCATAGTACTTTATAATTGCATTTTGTTTATGAATAAAGAAGTAAAATCCATCAAATACACTAGCTGCATAGCTCCGGCGGGGTTGCCGCGGCGTTGTTCTCGAAATAATTAGTAAATTTAGAAGAAAAAAGTCATAGTATATATTTCAATGATTTAAGGGTCAACTCACACCAAAAGAGCGTCGAAGCGCAGCGCAGTTTCAGTGTCATATGAATTTTAGCTTTATTTTCATTACTATAATACTTATTATCGCATGAGAAACGAACGAGTCACGCGGATGCCCGCGGCGCCGCGAGAATTCCGGCGAATTCTATATTCTCATGCGATAATAAGTATTGTAGTAATGAAAATAAAGCTAAAATTCATATGACACTGAAACTACGCTGCGCTTCGACGCTCTTTGGTGTGAGTTGACCCTAAGAGGGAACAGCGGCTGCGATTCTGCATACAAATGTATTCCCTTTTTTTTTGCCTGAATAATGCCTCTAGAGCAATCATTTTTTTTTTCATAAAGTCAAGGTCTGCTGTAGACATGTCCCTGTCATTTCCTTTTATTCAGCAACTAATAAGTCAGAAAAATATGACCTTCCAAAATTACAAAAATTGGCACCGTTATTAGAGGACAACCAGACAAATTAGAAAAGTTTTTAACATAGAACATTTAATAGGAACCTAGATATACTCTTTCTTAAATTTTAAGGCTAAAAATAATTGAATCGGCTCAGTTTTCGAGGAGAAAAAAAGGGTAATACGAAACGTTGATCTCGTCCAATTTTTTATGATAAATTCGGTCTGAGCTGCGCTCTGTCCCTATCGCACTCTACGGGGGCAGGCTTGAGGCAGCAGGACAGCAACAGTTTCTTCAAATACCTATTTTGCAAATTCCTCGCAGGCCCTGTTCCCCCTCCTAAGCCAGTATCTTGAGATAGAGTTTAAAAAACACACGGTACTCAACAAGGACATAGGACTACTTTTGTCTTCAAGTGTTTGTTCTTTTCGGTCAAAATGATGATTTTTATAAAAGCTTTGACATTGATATGTTGGAATAATAAAACGACAGAAACGTTAGTTATGCAACTAGAGTATAGGTTAGTAAAGCCCTGGACTAAATATTCCGAAGTTTACTGTGACAGTAAGTGGTATCTACACCAAAGCTTTAATTTAACTAATAGATTTTCGTCTGGTTTAACATGTAAACAAAATATTATCTACCAATATGTTAGTTTTAAGAAACCATCATAATAAACATCCGAACTCAATCCTAATATTGTTAGTTATTGTATGAACTGTGGGGAGTTGGAAGCTAATTGCCAATATTGTCCCTAAACTATTATCAAGATTAATTATGTTTGGAAGTTTTGAGCTCTTTACAATATTCATAGTTAGGGCGCCGTCTGATTCTAATGCAGAATCTATCAGGACAAATTAGATTTAAAGCCTATTTACCGGCTTTTTGGCATTTTAATAAGTACATGAATCTTTTTGACAACCATCATTGTAAAGCGATCAAAACCTCGAAAAATGTTAGTAATGTTATTTAGCAATTGTACTCAAGTTTACGAGCAATACAATAATATCATTGAGTATATTTGATAATTATTTGCAATGTAAACAATAATTCACGTTGAATCGAAAACTGACAATACCAACATCTATTTGTATGCAATAGTAACATAAGTACTGTAGTATAAAGTCGTACAATTCCATACAAATCAATGGCGGGCGTCATTCTTGGTAAACTAGTAATTGTCTGTGAGAAAACAGCATGTGTGTGATTTATGTACGAAGTTAGCAAAGTTGCATTATGCTATCGTGTGTTTTTCCATTAAAAAAATATCTTTCCTTTTAATCTTTTTTCAACGTGAATTATAGGGCTTTTGTTTCGACAGTTTGCAGTGTGAACACTGAAATGGTGACCAAAGTTTTAGCTCATTATTGTGTTCGTGTCGCATTGCAATCTGTCGTGTATAAGGACCAGTTTTTACCAAAACGGAGAGGTTGGGCATCGCAAATAATCTAGGTGTTCAAAGCTCGTTGTTGCATACGTAATCACAAGCAAGCTACGTTTTGTGCTTCAACGTAAACGCGCGTATAGATTAGTTCGTGTTCAGTTGCAGCCTTACATCAGTGAGCTTGTACGAAATGCGCGTGTGGCAAAGGCATTTCTTTACGAGCGTACAAAAACGATTTTATATACGCAGAAAAAAAAGCATGAAATCGCTAAAGGCAGGCCTGTTGGCTTTGGTTTGCCAGCGCGGACTGTCTTCAACTACTTTGATTCAAGCTTGTCGGCGTAGTTCGTACTAAAAGTGATAAAACTGCCTGTGCAAACAACATGTGCGAGTGCAAAAAGGCACCAGCAACCAGCTATTTATTATTATTATTTTTTTGGGGTGTAAATTAACCAATGACATCTCCCGCTCTGGGTGGAGCGGGAGAGTGTGTCAGACTCTTACTGACTAAAACCCACCCCTGTTCCTTCCCTGCCTGTGTGCCCAGAGGCGCGGTAATTCTGTTTCGAATTTATCCACAATCCCTGGGCAAGCTATTTATTACTTTATATTTACAAATAATTATATTATCACAAGTGTAATACTGATAGACCTGTGCGGAGTTTTGGGGAAAACTGTTCCACCGTAATACAGTTGATACTAGTACCGGGAACACAGTGAATCAGGTCCGTGCAGGCAACCTTCTCAAGTTAAGTATATGAAGTTTGAAGTGTAACAGAATTGTGCAAGGTTGCTTTATTTTGCGATTATTATTATTTTGCGAATTAAGGTTTTTTTTTTTACTTTAGATGTAGTTTTGCGAAATTACGCAAATTGATTGTTTGTTCATGTGATATTCCCTCCGTTTTGAAGAAAACTGGTGTTTAAAGCGTTTAGTTAGAAGCGTTAGTCGTTTGAGTGGTATCATGGGTACGTACGTTGTCGTCGAGTATGTCCGGCGGCGGCGGTAGGTGGTGGTCGGAGCTGGGTGGCGGCTGGCGCTGCTTGCGCGTACACTTGTGCTTGTTGGCATCCGGCGCGGGGCACAGCGCGCCCGGGGCCGCGCCCGGGGCCACGCCCGCGCCGCCCGCCTTCTTGCGCCCCGCCACACCGCGCTCTGTACATGAAACTTGTCTTACACACCAGGGATAAACAAAAAAGACGGTCGACTGCACACGTCACCTTGATATACAGCATGTAACAAAAACACTGTCCGATCGTAAAGGGTATTATTTGGTATCGTACTGCGTACACATATACGTAACCATTCCATGGACATGAGATTATTGTTTTTTCTCAACGAAAATAATTTATTAAAAAAAAAATTACTTGACTAAGTTCATCTACAGTTTAGTGTGAAAAAAGCCGCCTGAGCGAGACGGTATTTTTAGCCCTTTGTCGTGTGCCGCCAAAGTGAGAAGTTGTACCTACAGCCCGGCTGGTTAGTGCAGGGCGGTACGCTTTGAAATAAAATGATTTCGCCGGCCGGTGGAGTGTTGTCAACTTGTGAAAATTTGCCATAAATTTATTATAAAAATAACAACTAACAACAACAATAACTTTTGGTTTTCATTTTTTTTTTTTACTATTTTTTCCAGTACGTATGTTAAACCAGGAATACGCCTTTATTGGATCAGACAGGGATTATGTTACATGCTGTACAGTTATTTTGAGGTGACTATGGAATGGTGATTCTGTCTCCATCTCTATTGGTATCAGAAATTAAATATAAAACAAAGGACCGTATATTGGACAAGGTCAGATGTGTGCTCTTCCTTCCCGTGACGATTGTAAAATTCGTCAAACAAAAAAAAAAAAACAAAAAATAATAAAGAGTAAGATGCACTTTGATATCAGATTACGCGAAAGGCAAACGTAATAAGGATATCTTTCACTTGCTAGTTTGCAAGATATTCGGGTTCAATAATAATTAAACATAGGTATAACCCATACATAACAAACGGGATTGGGCTGATTACGTCAGCCGAAAGCAGTAATCGTTGAGTAAGTGTCCTGAAGATAAGAAGCTCAGACCGGTTCAGGTAGAGATGGCCAGATGGATATGCAAGTAAACATGGACGTGTATCACCAGTTCACGTTGCCCATCATGAAAGGCACACTAATTCTCATGATCCTTGGTTCAAGTGTGGGAAGGAACACTGAGGTAGTTTTTAGTCAGTAAGCGTCTGACACTCCTTCGCCCGCCCCCGGGACAAGAAAAAAAATAGCAAAAGTATTTTTTTTTTTTGTGGGGTGGGAAATCATCCAATGACATCTCCCGCTCTGGGTGGAGCGGGAGGGCGAGTCAGACTCTTACTGACTAAAACCCATTCCTGTTCCTTCCCTGCCCTGAGTGCCCAGGGGCGAGGTAACTCTGTTTCGAATCTATCCTCAACCCCTGGGCAGAGCAAAAGTATACCTAAAAGTCCAACATAAGAACTAGGGGAGGCCGCTGCACAGTAGGTAAAACATCCATAACCATAGTAAATTACGCGCGTGTGTGTACATACCGTCGAGGTAGACCTTGGAGAACTTGGTGGGCAGGTCCTGAGGCGGGTGGTGGTGCGGCGGGTGGTGCAGCGCGGGGTGCGCGTGCGCGTGCGCCGGCAGCAGCGCGCGAGCCCCCGCGCCGCCCGCGCCGCCCGGCGCCGCCGCGTGCGCCAGCCCCAGCGCCGCCGCCTGCGCCGCGCTCAGCCCGCTCGGCTCTTCTGCTGCTGCATTACCTGTCGATACACCTGATTGAAGACTTACTTAGATGCTGCTGAAAGGTCATGTACGCACACCGAAACTTAATACACCCATTTTTGAAAAGTGTCTCAATTCGATTTTATAGTGTTAATAAATCAATAAAAAAAAAACAAAATTTTTATTCAATCAACAAGTGCCCTAAAAATGCATTTAAATTTTACATTTTCAAATTTCGCGCGTAATTTAACGAAACCGCTGGACGCAGTGGACGCCATATTGATCTATGGTCATGACGTCAGTTGGCTATGTAAATAAAAGTACAAAGCATAGAAACGCTGATCAGTTGACCATTGACACTTTATAGTTTACATAGCCGTATGACGTATAACATGGTGGCTACTATTCCATGGTGTTAAAAAAAAAAACAGATTAAAAAAACTTTGAATTGAATTTTAAAATTTATTTTGTTATTTTATGACCTAAAACTAACATTTTCCGACTGCTTTTGGCCTAAGCTATCTCAATAATATATTTTTACTTTTAAATTATCCTATTTGAACATGTCATAGAGAAACTGCTTGAAAACAAAAGTAGTCTGTCAAATCAACGTCAGTATCATATCTAAAGCGGCCCCGAAACGGTCAATTACGATTGTCAATTTTACGTCATTGTCAACCGCCATTGATCGTTTACGAATACAAATGAAGGGATTATCAATCGCGGTTACGTGATTGAAAGCAATTGATGAAAAATTTAATTGATGCTTTTCGATGGAGCCATAACCTCAAAAATTGAATTGAATTAATTGATGCTCATTGACAGGAGCCATTGAAGCTGCCGATTGAGCGTTTAACTGAGTCATTGACAATCGTTTCTGTCATTCGCGCGGGACATGAGTGTTTCAGCTGGAAAGGTGGAAGTCCAGTACTAACCCATCAAGTTCAACTATATCAACCGAAAGTTTTTTTTTATTACGTCTACAGTTGCTGTCCATTTTATTTAATTTTTAAACTTCTTTTTTGAAATTATACACACTTGCTTATCCAATTTACTTTCGTCATTGGCAGAATAGTCGACATCGGCTCTACTTGCCATCAACAAAAAATAGAATAGAATAGTCATTCGCGCGTCTGACAGCTGTGAAAACAAACATGGCGGATACCCCACGTAATATCAAGGACCGGGAATTTATATCAAGTTAGCTCAAACAATTTACAATTGCAATTGAAGTGAATCAATGGCACCTTCAATTGCAATTGTCAATAACGTAGCACATTGACAATCGCAATTGAACGTGTCGGGGCCGCTTTATATTAAATTTATTTCGCTAAATACACGTGCAAGTTTCGCTGTGTACTGTACTCCCACAATTCATGTAACACCATTCATCAACAGCTTCTTCTTTCTACATAAAGTGCGTATTTCTCAACTGAAGAAGATACTGACTCTTGAAACACAAGATTATCATCTAGCATTAAAGTCAAAAACTTCTCATAAACCTTTAAATATTAATTAAGAAAATTATTTTTACCTCTCGGTAGCATAACAGAGTGGGGGTAGTCCAGCAACAACTGCACGACAGCCGTGTGGCCTCCCTTAGCAGCCTCGATGAGCATGGTGGAGTTGTCCTTCAGCTTCCGGAAAGGGTCGGCGTCGCAGGCCAGCAGGAACTTGACCACGTCCACGTGGCCGCCCGCGCAGGCCAGCGATAGCGGCGTGTGGTCGCCCAAGGCCGTCATGCGATTCACGTCGGCGCCCTGTACCAATAGAACAACATACAAAATTATAATAATACACATCTCTAAATAAACGTTCGGGGAATACAGGCGTGATTGTTATGTTAGTAAACATGTAAATAAATATATTGTTGGCTTGGTTGTCAAGACATTTATAACTGTCGCCAAATTGAATGACAACTCAGAATCCAAGCTGTATTTTGCGCAGTAGCCAATGTTTGGTGTGTAGACAACGAAAACACATCCAATAATTACTTTGTGATGCAAACCTTTAAAAATCTTATTTGCCTACACTTCTCGTAAAACTAGAGAAGTGTAGGCAAATAAGATTTTTAAAAGTAGAGAAGTAAGACAAAAAGGGAGTTAGTGATAGTGTGACGGCTGACAGGACAGAATGGAAGAAAAAAACGTGTTGCGGCGACCCCAAGTAACATTGGATAAGGGCAGGAAGATGACGAAGTAAGACAAAAACTTTGACTACTAACACTAATAAAGGCGTTAATAATAAAGAATAAAGGCTTTACATGCAGTTTGCTGCAAAGCCTTTGCGACTAGGTGTAAGATGTATGGATGGACTGCAAGTCATCAAATAACGTCTCCCGTTTTGGGTGGAACAGGAGGGAGTGTCAGACCCTTACTAAAACCCAGCCGTGTTCCTTTAGTTGCAGTGCCAGAACGCGGTCTCTTTAATCAATAAAAAAAAAAAAAAAAAAAACAAAAAGAAACTGTCCTGGGAGTCCAGCACCATTTTTTTTTTTTTTGTTGTGATGTCATTCAATGACTTCTCCTGTTCTGGAGCGGAAGGGTGTGTCAGACTTTTACTGACTAAAACCCACCCCTATTTCATCAGTTGCCTGAGTGCCCAGGGGCATGGTAGCTCTGTTTCGAATTTATCCGCTACCCCTAGGCAGATTCTGGCAGGGCAATGTGCGTACTTGAGACTCTCATTGACCGTTGTGTACGGCAAACATAGTCAGCCTAGCTCCGCCCAGTGACCTCACACAAGCTGCGACGTTAATGTAAGCAGTAGTTGGGTGACATTGACCTTGCCCACGAGGAACTGCACGGTGCAGACGTGTCCGGCGCGGCAGGCCTTCATGAGCGGCGTGCGGCCGCCCTCGCTCTCGTGCTCCAGCTCGGCGCCGGCGCGCAGCAGCAGGTCGGCCACGTCCGTGTGCCCGTTCTCGCACGCGTACGTCAGCGCCGTGTCGCCCGTCTGGGTCTGTGCGTTCACGTCCGCGCCCGCGTTTAGGAGGTATCTGGTGGAAGAGATCAAATAAACTTTATTGTACACCAAAAAACGGACTTCGCATATTTAGGGTTCAGAACCAAATGAGGGAATTTAAACAAAAAAATCTGATTTATCAATATATTGGTTGTTACGGTTGATCCATGGATGGGTGACCATCTTTACATATCGAGACTCCTCCGTGCCTCGGTAAGCACGTTAAGCCGTTGGTCCCGGCTGTCAATCGTTGATCTTTGACAGTCGTTACAAATCGTCAGAAGGCCTAAAGTCTGACATCCAGTCTTACCAAAGGGTATCGTATTTCCCAGTAACTGGGTTGTGGAGGTCAGATAGGCAGTCGCTCCATGTAAAATACTGGTATTCAGCTGCATCCGGTTAGACTGAAAGCCGACCCCAAGATAGTTGGGAAAAGTCGCGGGCAGATTGATTGAGGTCAATGGTAAGTGACAAAATTCTTTGGAACAAAATTTTGTGACAGACGACGGAAACGTGAGTGCGGTACGGAACCCTTAAACCTTTTGCATTGCAACACAGCCATCTAATGGCATTGCCGAACCAAATCAAGCAAGCCTAGGAGATGGTTTTCTATGATTTCCTTCACCGTTTTAGTGAAAAGGTTTATGACCCAGAAGAAGTGGAGACATTATGGCTTGCTTATGCTGTATCGCCAAATTATTAAATAAGATGGTAAGTTGTCCTTACCGCCTATGGACATCTCCAACACCAAAGACGCAAATTCGTTGAGATCCCAGAGAGACTAAGCGAAAAGGGTTGTATAATCGGCCTTGGAAAGTCTTAACTATCCTTAGAACTGTGTCATACAATGATGTAAATAGAGAGGTCAAAATAAACGTCAACAACGCAATACAAGTGATAAAGACACTTTATTTGTAATGAGAATGTTGATCACTCTAAGGTTAAGTGACACATATAAAAGTGAAATGATCAACGTTTTAGAAATGTACTTTACTACTCACCGCACAAGTTCAAGGTGTCCCTCTTGCGAAGCCTCCATTAGCGGCGTGGAGGCTCCTAACTCGGCATCAGCCCCCGCCTTGATAAGGAAGTCAGCGACTTCAAGGAAGCCGCCGCAACACGCTAGCGTTAGAGCCGTCTCTTGAGTCTCCTCCGTTTGCGCGTTGATTGAGGCGCCCTGACCCAGCAGGAGTGCCACCATCTCCTCGTGACCTGGGAAGGGAGAATTAAATTAGTTGATGTAGGCATTCTCTATCGAAGTCAAGGGTGGTGATGAAATGGAATGATGAATAATGCTTGGATGATGTATGGTGATAACTGTTCTAGAAAAAAGAGTAAAGTTCATTTCTAGGGTTCCGTACCCGAAGGGTTCAAACGGAGCCCTATTGCTGTCACTCACGTGTCCGTCTGTCTGTCACACAGGTTTTATAGCCAAACAGTTGGAGCTAGTCTTTAAATTATCACTGAT
Source organism: Polia nebulosa (assembly GCA_951329385.1). Classification (NCBI taxonomy): domain Eukaryota; kingdom Metazoa; phylum Arthropoda; class Insecta; order Lepidoptera; family Noctuidae; genus Polia; species Polia nebulosa. Next base: position 6,202,102 of record OX589603.1, read on the forward strand.
GCTTATACTGCATCTTGTTGACCCAAAGCCATATAAATAGTCAAAAATACATTAGGTACGGAACCTAAAGGAGCGAAGTCCGACACGCACTTGGCCGGTGTTTTTATAAGTATTTCAGCTTGTTTCTGAAAGACAGGATTTCTTTGAACTTACATTATTTAGATCCAATAAACAGAACTGCCGATACGAGATTTGACAGCAGGTCATATGATTACAGTCATAGTTTGGCATTATAAAACTACTGTAATAGTAATAACACAAGTAGAATCACAAAAGAGGCTTTAAAACGCGCAATCGATCATATTTCAGTCAATCATATGTTCATGAGGCTTCGAAGCAATACCGTCTTGAATAAATGAAAGAAAATCAATAAAGTAGTGCACCTTCTCTCGCGGCCTCCATAAGCGGCGTGTAACCTTCGTCGTTGACCTCTTCGATGTTGGCCCCTCGTTCTAGCAGCAACATCGCTAATTCAACATGGCCGCCGCACGCCGCCAATGTTAGCGGCGATTCGAAACTGTCGGTTGGCATGTTGACCTGTACAAACAACGTTTAGGGTAAATAACATAATTATCAAATAAACCAATACAAATAATAAAAAAGCCATTAATTCCTCAACAAAATAAGTAAACTTAATCCTATTATTATACTAATTTTCTATTATTTAAGTTATATCACTTTTAATGAATTGATTAAACTGCAAGAACGCTTCCGCAGGTGAAGGCCTCGTCCAAAGAAGCCCAATTTTTCCTACGTTGTGCTTTTTTTGCATCCAGCGTGTGCCAGCCGTTTAGCTAGTATCATCCACCCATCTCGTAAGTGGTCTACCTCTATAGCATTTCCCTCCCTAGGCCTCTCCATAATATCAACCTTTTGGGCCATCGCTCATCTGTCAGTCCCGCTACATGCCCCGCCCATTTCCATTAGTTTTTGGGAATAGTTTAGCACATCGGTAGCTTTAGTTGCACGTTATTTTTGAGTTATTTGTAGGACTTTCGTAATTTTTCGCATGCTTCGTTCTAGGCCACGTATTTTTTTGGCTGTGTAATAATTAATGCATAAAAATCTAATTGTGTAAAACAAAAACCAATATAAATAGAAGAAGTTAAATAATAAAGAAAGGTAATGCCCTTTTAGATCAGTTTTAATTTCAAGACTCAAAGCAAGCTACCCAGCAGTAGGTAGATACAGTTCCGGATGCAACTGATTTTGTGACGAGTTGAAGGGTCCTTAAATTGAAATAGCCAGTCAGTTAAATGGAGAGTAAACCCGACGATTTCAAGGACCTCCATGCGTCATGTAACTGAGGCTGGTTAGTTTTTCGTATTTCGAAATTCAACGAGATCCTGGGATCTCGTTGAATATTTGATATTGATATAACAATAACATTTGTATTTTATTATGAGCTCTACTTCTTTCCCAACATATGTCTGCTAACTCCAAGATACAAGACAAAAATTGTGGCTGAAACTGCTCACAAGATGAGAAATGGGCACTCAGGCAGGGAAGGCACAGGGGTGGGTTTTAGTCAGTAAGTCTGACACGCCCTCCCGCTCCACTCAGAGCGGACGGGAGAAGTCATAGGATGATTTCCCACCCCCACATAAAAAAAGAGAAATGTGCAATTTATGATAAATCTACTCATAAATGTAAACTGAGTGTTGTCTTATTTATGAATGGTGTAGCATGACAGAATTAAAGACTTATGTACTATTTATTATATTAATAACATAAACAAAGTAATGCTCACACTAACCTGCGCCCCAGAATCAAGCAACAGCCTCGCCACTTCCACATGCCCGTCCATGCTTGCCTCCATGAGCGCAGTATGCATCTCGTCGGTCTTGTGCTCCCTGTCAGCGCCGGCAGCCAGCAGGAAGCGCACCATGTCCAGGTGGCCTTTGTAGCAGGCGAGGGTGAGGGCTGACTCCTTGAACTCGTTCGAGTGCGTGTTGATGCCGGCGCCGTGCTCCAACAGGATCTTTGCTACTCCGACGTGGCCTGCTGATGCCGCCTGGTTTGGGGGAAAAAGGATCATGTTAGTGATGTTATTAAGGTGAAGCTACGTCTCATAGGGCATCGCTTCCTAAGGGATTTGCTCAACTAAACTGACGACAGGTTTCACATAGTATTTTTGGTAGGATACCGCACTAAAAATAGCTCACTTTTCTCCGGAAAAAGTTTTTGCCACGCGAGCAACAGATGTTTATTTACAAATAAATTATAAAAAGATAAAATATATACAAAATCCAATGATGTGGGTAAAAAGGGGGTGACTACAGAGATGACGACTAATAGAGGAGTATAGAAGAAAAAGACATGTTGCGCCGACCCCAAATAAATTGGGATAAGGGCAGGAGAATGATGATGATGATATACAAAATCCAACACAATACGTGATTGATAACGCCGAAAATACTGTAAGTCGACTGAAGAACAAAAACTGTCTTACAATAAAATACTGGAGGTACCTACGTTTTAATCTCGAATATACTGGGATGATGTTTTTCAGACCAAGTGTTTTCTTGGATTCGAAAAGGATGCATTTGATCTCACTAATCACACTAATCACATACAAATGATATGTAATCTACAAAATATCTGTGTGAAAACACAACATGTAACTTATGATTCATTGGAGCTGGATTCGCGATAAACACGGAATGTAACTATGCAACGGTTATCTATGTCAATACATTGTTTTGTTCAGATTACTGTCGAGTAGTACGTGTGTATTTATATGGTCAAAATTGAACTAAGTTTAACATATAGTTTATCCGAACGCCATTGACAAAGATGAAATTGCAACCAAATTCAGAGAAAACATGTATCGGCCTGATGATGAGCAAGTTAAAACAGTCAGTCAATGGTCTCGCTTAGTGTCGAGACCTTTGGACCCTAATAATAATATTCTTTAGAAATAAGCAGCACCTTTGTGCTCTTCTATCTGTATTTTTTCGTTTTTCTCTTGTAAGTGTTTTTGTGTGTGCATAAATGAATAAATAAATAACTGGACTCAGCGATCATTGCACCGATAGTCGTTTCAGCCAATGGCTTAATAGCCACGAACCTCGACCAACATCCTAAAAGGCTCTCGTTAGGCGGCTGGATCAAGGGCTTGATTCAGAAAGCTGTACTTCTGGACACGGCTCGAATTGTTAGACGGTTCCTCTCTCTGGAGCCCTGAACGCCGGTAGACTGGACCCTGTTCCGTCTGCCATTTTTAGAATTTTTCAAACCCGAACGTTCTTGTAGCGAGTCTAATCACGCGCAGCTATCAAAAACGTCTCAAGAGAAAAGACATACTGTAGTTAAATATCATTGTGTAACTACAAAGACTAAGAGCTGTCCTCACTGTAGGCGACACTTGAATTGATAAAATCGCACAAAATATCTGCTTATAGTAGAACTGATTACAGATTAGCAGAGAAAAAAAAAATTTGATAGGTTCGCGTTTGACCACTATCTCACCTGATGGCAAGCGATGATGTGGTCGAAGATGGAGCACGCTTGCCTAGAAGTAACCTATTCACTCTTGACTTAAAGACTCCTAGGTTATAGCTATCAGGAAACACAGACTCCGGTAGGGAATTCCACTCTCTAGCTGTACGCACAATGAATGTTTTCTCAAAACGCTTTGTGCGTATGGAAGGGATGTCTACCATGAACCGGTGGCACTTCACTTCGTTCTGACACTTGTTGTTCTGACTACCGTCACCCGAGAGAAAATAAAATAATATCATGCGCATCTGAAAGCCTTGGTATCAGAGCAGCTTACGTGACGAAAACTTTATGGTGAGAGTGAGGGCACAGAGATTGCACCTGTGTTTGCACACACACTTGTGTATGTATAATAATGTCTTGTGTCGATGGTTGGTCTCAACTGAGATTGGCCGAAATCGTTCTAGAAGGACAATAATGTGTTACCTCCATAAGTGGCGTATGCCCGTTCTCGTTGTGGTCCTCGACGTTGGCGCCGCTCTCCAGCAGCGCTCGCACGCACTCCTCGTGTCCGCCGGCGCACGCGTACATGAGCGGCGTGTTGCCGGAGCCCGACACGGCGTTCACGTCGGCGTGGTGCGCGATCAGCAGCCGCACGATATCCACGTGGCCCGCGCTCGCCGCCTCCATCAAGGGGGTGCAGTCGCCCTACATAGGGAACAAATATTAAAATACAGACATTTTGAACGTTGAAAGCACTTAATATCGTGTTCTGCATGTTACATGAAGTGATGGACGCTATCGAAGGCGTCAAACTCATAGAATGCTAGGTCGACTCTAATTGACTGCAATCAGGAGGAAAGGGCATTTGGGGGTCGGCCTTGTTCAAAATATGCAGAAAGCCCATTTGAAGTATATTCTTTTTGATGAGGCACACAGAAAATTGATCATTTTAAATTTAGTTTTTGTGAGTCGGTATATAGTACATTATTAGGGTGTTTTGCGTTACCTTGATGCCGCGGTCCTCTACGCTCGCGTGCATGGCTAGCAGCACCTGCGCCAGCTCGTAGTAGCCCGCGGAGCACGCGAGCGAGAGCAGCGACTCGCCCTCCTCTGTGGTCTCGTGTACGGAGCGGCCCTCAGTGAGCAACTTGCGCACCGTGCCCACGTCGCCGTCCGAGCACGCCTCGGCCAGCGACGGTGCACCGTCCACGCCCACCGACGACGCCACCGTCGCCGTCGTTCCCGTGCCGCTCGACCCGCATTGTTGACTAAAACCATCGTTCACCATATTACAACTCTTGAAGGATAAGCACAGGGATATAGGAATGTTCTAATGGTCTATCAGATAAGATCAAAGCTTCAAAAATCACTGTCACGAAACGGTCTCATCGAGTTGACGCAGAATACCACCGGAAAACATCAACTCGAGAGGCTTCCCGCTCGCACGTAAGTTACTCAATTCTCGGAATATCATCATTTTAAGTTAGCCTACCCTGAAAACACATTTAGAAAATGCGCCGCAGTTTTAATGGACATTTTGAAGAAAGAAAACAACATAACACTTGTACCACAGACGCGGCGTCCTCCGGTTACTGTTAATAATTGATGATGGTGCATATAACGTTCAATCGATCAATAATTGTTTTTACTAGAAACGGAACGAGTTAGCAAGGCTAGGGCCAGGTTAGCAAGGAATATTATTTTACTCTTAAAAAACCGGTAGTTTTCTACAACAGACAATGTGCAAATCAAAACAGTGATAACGTTATGATAATTTATATGTAACAGTAAATAAATACTGTGAACTGTGACGTAATAGGAAAAACGAATACTCGTATGTTAAACAGGGAAACTGTTTCGGTGAATGAAGTGAAAACATTATGGTGAAAGGTGAAATCGTGACGTAACGTTTGGTATTTTAAGATCAAATGCTGACCAAATTAGGAGTCTACGTCTAGTCATCTTACTACGACGTTAATGTGAAGGTAATCATAATAATGACGTATTCAAAACGATGACTAATGAACAGGTAGAATTTGATGAGATATTTATATTCAGATATATTCGTGTCTCTGATATTCTTGTAACTTCATTGAAATAATCGCAAGTTTTTTTATTATTACATCTTTCGTGAGACACATTCATGTTTATTTTTGTAAGAACTTACTCACACGAACGTTTTGGGATTGCCCGAATAGATGCGAATGACTTGTGTGGTTAGTTCGCGATTGGGCGATTCCGAAACATGTAGATAAAATAAACCCGTAAACATTACAAAGAACTTTATACAAATGACCCTAAATCTTAAAATATAGCTATAATGTCAAGCAAGCTAGGTGAAGATATTGCCCCGACGACACAACAAAATGCTAAAAGTGCGTACGCCAGCCCGCATCGTCGAGACTCCGAGCATTCTTCAACTGTTTACATGGTAATGCGTGCGAGCCATGTGTAAAACGTGAAAAGCTCTCGTATATATGCACACGTTTTAATGTGCTTTTAGCGGCCTTCGACTGAACTCAAGTGATGCTACTATTTAACACACATATGCAAGTTAGAATATCTAAATTCTAATACATTTTGTAAAGTGAATATGAACTACTTTTCGAAATGGGTCATTGATTTCGAGAAAAATTGTTTGTTCTACGACTTCAATCGACGCGACGTCTATTTACAATAAAAAAAACTGACAAAGTGCGTGTCGGATTTCGCATATCAAAGGTTCCGTACCAAATATTGGTATTTGTTAGTAAAGTATACGTGATAATAAACATTATCACCAAATTTTAAGTTTATAGTTCAATGGGAAGTTTAAAAATTCTTCGTAACAAAATTTTGTTACAGACGATGGACGGACAGACAGATGGACACGTGAGGGACAACAATAAGGCTCCGTTTGGATAAAGAACCCTAAAAATGGTATAGAAATATTGATTTTGTTTCACGAGTTCTGGATTAGCTCTATTTTTGAAGATGTTGGTGTAAGCCCCGGTTTAAAGTATCGTCCCTCTATTCTGTTACACCCTTTACAACTTGCATAATAAAGACGTTGCAATAAATTAGAATAAACTGACAATGTTATTTTTAGGTGTCCTACTTTCCCTAGTTTCACACTTCACCTTTTAAAGGCAACTAGGTTATACGTACATCTATCTACTACTACGACAAAATTAGGGCAGGTCGTCTGAAAGAATTGTTGAATGTGAATCCCAGACTGATATCACAGACCGAGTCCCTAGACGTCTAAGAATAGCTGTTACAGTTTTAATTTACAACCTTATAAAAGAGGTTAGATCAATATACTTTATATCGAGGTTTAGTTACTTTACATTGGCGGGATTTAGTGTTTGAATCAAATTATCGTATAGAATCTAGATGCAAGGACGGTCTAGAACTCTAGACAAGGATTTATGTAACACATGTGATTCGTCGTTTGTGCTCTCGGCATGAATCATGTGCAGTGAACTTCACCAGTCAACATATTAAATGAAACATGCTCAGCGGTATGGCATTGAAGGGTCTTAAATTATTAAAAAAAATGTTGTCTTCCCATCAAGAAAGATTCCAATAATAAGTATTATGGCTTATTTAAATTAACAGAACACAGCGTTGGCGGCACGTGAAGTCTAGAAGCAATAATTTAACATAGTCTAACAAGAACGCTTTGAGACTTATTTAGAACCTTGGGCACTGCATCATATTAAGATTTCAATTTAATTTCAACCCACATTAGGTTTGCTTCTTTCCTTTGCTACATTTTATTAATAATTCAAGCTTCTTTGGCTTATTTTCAACGAATGGAAAACTTGGTAATTGATTTGAGTAAATCGGAATATTAGGATTGATAAATGATACAGAAGTAAGGCTGTAGTTGAAGAGTAAGGGTGTTATTACACCAATCGATTGATCGTCGATCGACCATCGATCGATCAATTGGTGTAATAACACCCTAACGTTGAGATTGATAAACATTACTTAGCATGTGCATTGGTTTAGACTATGTTCCTGCTCATTTTAAGTTTAACAGTAAGTTGTGCGACAGTAACAGGAATAATGCTTAGCCAAATGAGGTGTTAAGTAACGTTGATCAATCAATCTCAGGCCTGCCCCTTCCTTTTCCACTCAATACTGTTTTCTGCTAGTACGGGCCAGTCCCTTGAGTAGGAGTCGAGCTCGTCCCGCCATTTACCTACCATGGGATCCATTCGGAGTTTCTTTTAGTCCATTTCCCGTCTAGTTACTTGTTAGTCCGTACTAGTTATCTGGCAATTATGATGAATGCGCCAAATAGGTGAACCTATGTGGCGCAGCCGTGAGGCACAGTTCCTTTTATGTTTTATAAGCATGTTTTTATTTTTGCTTTTTTGTTTTGTTAACCCTGTAAACGTATTGTGTGCCTTTAAGTTCATCACTATCACTACATATTATGAAACAAAGTCCCCCGCCGCGTCTGTACGCGATAAACTGAAAAACTACTGAACGGATTTTCATGCGGATTTTCACCAATAGACAGAGTGACTCATGAGGAAGGTTTAAGTGTATAATTTGTACCCGAGCAAAGCTGGGGCGGGTCGCTAGTATCAAATAAAAGTTGTTTTCTTTCATTCGTTTTGGCGCGCAGCGAGAGCAATGCTAAGTGAAAATTTAAGCAAGTTGTAAAAAGCTGTAATACTTTTTGTCCTGATGGTGGTGTCGATGATGCGGCGGTGGCTGGTCGCTGCGCATCCGCGTGAGAGCGGCCGCGGCCTCGTCCAGCGCGCAGGACACCGACGACGTCAGGCGCCGGAGCACCTCCGGGTCAGCGAGGTGCTTGCCCTCGCCGGATAGCTTGCCGATGCCTGTAAGGTAAGGAGTACGGTGAATTACTAGGTCTTGGGGCTGAGTCGTCACTTGACCAGTCAGGCCTAAAGAGGCGGTGCGCAGTTGTTCCATACGCCTTTATGGGAGTATGTGCGGTCGTTGGAACGGCCTCACTAGGTGATGGGGCCCGCTAGCAATGGCGGGCTGATACCAGTCGGGGGTGCGTGTGAATTTAATTGTATCACGGGCCCTCGACTCGTGGCTGCGTTAGGAACTGTGGGGACGGAGAGTATCCATGAAGATTTCCCTGAATACTAAGGTCGTGTGCACATGTTGAATACTTATGGCATTTGCACCACAGCTACAGAAAAATCTTAATGGTCTTACATGGCGCATAATGACATATGAAAAACTTACTTACAAAAAAAAAACAACCGACTTCCAAAAAAGAGAATACACTAAAAATTAAAAAATTACTTTAATTTCGCAAGTCGGTGTTTGTATATTATTTCTTAGTTTTTTGAAATTAACGTTATTTTTTAATTTTTAGTTTTTTTTTTTTTTTTTTTTTCTTTTTTGGAAGTCGGTTGTTTTTTTTTTGTAAAAAAGTTTTTTTTTTCACTTTTTAGTTGTTATACCCCAGAACTAAAAACCCAAATAAAATGGAACGTCAATTTTAAACATACGAGGTGCATTCAATAAGTACCTAGCCTCATCGCCAGAGGGCGCTGTAGTTTCAAAAGAGTTTTACCACAGTGTAGCACATTCTTTTTTAATTCTTTTTTCAAATTTTCATTCCAATCCCTTCATTTGTTTTAATTTGACAACTTATGGAAGCGAACGTGTCGATCGGTTTTACAAAAATGGAAAAAGAGCAATATCGTTCGGTGATTCGATTCCTATTTTTGGAAGGGAAAACGCGCATCGAAATCAAAGAGCGCTTGGATGCTGTGTACGGTGACTCTTCTCCATCGATGGCCACCGTCAAGAATTGGTTCAACGAGTTTGCACGTGGCCGTACGTCGGTTTTTGATGAACCACGTCCAGGTGCACCGAAAACAGCTGCTACGGAGGAAAACATTAAAAAAATCCATGATCTCGTATTGGCAGATCGCCGATTGAAGGTTCGGGAGCTAGCTGAGACTGTAGGCATTTCAGAAGGAACAGTGCATCATATTCTTCACGAGGAACTCGGCATGAGAAAGCTGTCGGCGCGATGGGTGCCGCGTTTACTCACACCAGAAAACAAGCGCAACCGTGAGACCACATCGGAGACGTGTTTGGCGCTGTTTAAGCGGAATCCAGCGGAGTTTTTGCGTCGTTTTGTGACCGTCGATGAAACCTGGATCCACTGGTACACACCAGAGACCAAGGAGCAATCAAAACAATGGATCCAGACCGGGGAACGTGCTCCAAAGAAGGCGAAAACTGTAAAATCGGCCGGAAAAGTTATGGCCACCGTTTTCTGGGATTCACAAGGTGTGATCTACATCGATTACCTCGAGAAGGGTAAAACAATTACAGGGCTTTACTATGCCGATTTATTGGGCCGATTCGACGCCGAATTAAAGAAAAAACGACCCCATCTGGCGAAGAAAAAAGTGCTGTTTCACCACGACAACGCACCGGTTCACACGTCTGCCGTTGCCATGGCCAAATTGGTCGAATTACGCTACGAATTGCTGCCCCATCCACCGTATTCTCCAGATTTGCCCCCTTGTGACTTCTTTCTGTTTCCTAATCTGAAAAAATCACTCGCCGGGAATAGATATGGATCGAATGAGGAGGTTATCGCCGCCACGGAGGCCTATTTTGCAGAGTTTGACAAAAACTATTTTTCGGACGGGTTAAAAAAGTTGGAGCATCGCTGGGCTAAGTGTATCGAACTAAAAGGAGACTATGTTGAAAAATAAATTGCCACTTTTCCAAAATTTTCGTTTACTTTTTGTAGGCTAAGTATTTATTGAATGACCCTCGTATTCGTAATTGGAGAAAACCAAAACGTCATCTATGTATACGTATTTTTCGCTTTTGTTCAGTTTTTCAAAAAGGCGCTAAACTAATTTCGATAAAATTTATATGGGACCTTGGGAGTATATTCTTTCGGATAAAAAAAGAATTTTGAAAATCGGCCCACAACTGACAGAGAAATTGATGGCAATACATAAAAAAAAAACACACAGTCGAACATAGAACCTCCTTCTTTTTCGAAGTAGTTTATTTATTATTCCCGGTTATCTAGCAAGGTCCAGCTATCGTTGATATAATACGTGGAGCTCTAGAAAGAGTGTCGCACGCACAGGTAGTTAGTGCCCTGCATTACCTGACTTATCTTCTTTTTTCCGATTTTATTCATTCAAAGAGAGGTCTGGTAATATGCGTAATGCAAGAATATATATTATAATTGCAATATATATATATAATTGCAATACTGTACCTGCGCATGACATAATTATACAACGCTCTACAAAGCTTTTTTCTTATGAACGTCGTGTGTAATTTTTAAGTTATCCATATGGATTTTTAACCAGGATTACTTCACAGATTGCGTAAAACCCCAAACCACTGAATAGGAGTACAAAGTCATGACACTTCAATGATAATAGAAACTATAATCCAACGAGAGAGAAACCCTAAGTGCCTGTGATTACCATTAAAATTACATGATTAGGCCGCAGATTGCATTGCAATCAATGGTTGCGATACGACCACTGTAGATGTTTCTCAGGAACAGTTACATTTAGATTCATTACATGCCCACACAAACGTATAAAATAAACGATAAACTTATAACGGATAGGATAGATCATAGCGCAAATACAGAACGCTGCCGTAAATATTGTATATCGAGCTTTATAGGCGAGCTGCTTGCAAGCTTTGCCTCTCACAGAGAGGAGGCCTGTGCCCCAGCAGTGGGGACATTAAAAGGCTGATGATGATGAAAACAGGCGCTTTACTTAGTGTAATTTATTTCATCATCACTGCTATCAAAACGGTGAAGAAAAACATCGTAAGGGAACCGGGATTTCCCGGAACAAAAAATTTGAAGACATGTGACATCCACGAACCCGCACTGGGGCGCGTGGTGGTTTGCGGTCCGTTACCTCTCTCAGAGAGGAGGCTTTTTTTTAAAGTGAAAACTTCTTTAGGCGCGTTGGGCATTTTTGAGATGGGAAAAAACAATTGAACTCGCCACTGACACTGCTATTTGGACTGAAGTGAAAACTTCTTTAGGCTTGTTTTGTTCAAGTTTTCGCTTCTGTCGGCACTCCCGGAGTGCCACTCTTTTTTTTTTTTGAGTGTGGGAAATCATACTATGACTTCTTCCGCTCTGGGTGGAGCAGGAAGGCGTGTCAGACTTTTACGGACTAAAACCCACCCTTGTTCCTTCAGGTGCCTGTGCCAAGGGCCGCGGTATCTCTATTTAGAATTTATCCGCGACCCCGGGCAGTAGAGAGGAAGACTGGGATCCAGCATTGGGAACATTATCAAGCTGATTATATTATCGAGCTTTAGAAAAAATCGGAATGGTCGAGTGTTTTCTTTAATTCTGTGTTCCATTTTAACGCCCGGGCACAGTAATTAAAAGTCTAATTTTATACGATCTTACAAGTGTCCAGTTACTTGACCAATCATTGTCATAACTGTAAATCAGCTAAATGATTGGCAAGGGCGAATACTGTATAATGATAAAAATTGCATGCTAGAAAATATGGCATGTTTTAGCTTTGACAAAAGGTTTATTAGGTAAATTGAAGAAGTGTGCTATTTAGTACTTAATGAGTCAGTATGGCTCACAAATTGTAAACCCAAGATGTTCTAAGTGAATATGGCGCCAATATGTACACAGATAGTAAGATGCATCAATTAATTAGATGGATGATCGTCTGCCGAACAGCCTATAACATTAACTAACAGGAGCCAAATGTTAGCACAAAAAGCAAGGCTACTTATGTTGATTTTCTCAGAAGACGCTCATGAGACGCTCGTCCGGATTAAAGTGTTGCATTGAAACATGGAATATAATGATGGCAATACCAGTAAGACTATTTTGTTCTTGGGACAAACCTCAGTCGTTTAATTTATTGCTTGTTAATTTTATTTATAATGCACACATTTCACATGCGTGGCGTCGCTTCATAAACTAACTACAACATTCCATTTCTCCTAATTAGGATCCACGTATGACGTCACTTGACACTTTTCTCCGATCAATCAACGCATAAACAAAATATCTATCGCAGCTGAATCTGTTATCTCACGCTCCTCAAGTATCTACTCAAGCTAATAAGGCGTCAGAATGTAAAATATATATCAATTAAGTACTATAGATCGTGGGAGCTTTGATTAATGTTATTACATTACTATTCCTAGTCTGATTGCACAGCAAGAGTTAGACGCTATCTACATATGTCTAACTTTCCCCACAACTGAAATATGATTCGTTTATATGGCCGATTTAGTAAATAGCTGAACTTCAAATGATACAGACCACATGTCATGTAGTATTTGAATAGTTTTTACCAACCATTACTTCAACATATGGTTCTTTTTCTATTGGATCTTATCAGAATTAACTCTATGCCCTGCTTAATTCGGTTAAATTATATGGCATGTGGGTATATTGTGCAAGTTCCGAAGATTCTTCAGATACGTAGTGTTAATCCAACTCCTAACGACATGGATACGTAAACTTACTCCCCGTACTTTTAACATAAAGAAGTCAAAGCCCTGAGGATGCTGTCTGAATAAGTTGCCTTTCATGTATTTGTAGCAAGAATATTTGTTAAATAATTTCTAATGAAACAACTTCGTAATTAGATAATACTTATACTTGGGAGTACTAAACTTGAGATATAGATTAAAATGTAACATAAATTAAAATTAATCTTCGACATAATTGAAACTTTTAATGAAGCCTAATAATATAATAACCGCCTAAACGATGTTTGTAGCAACTTAAAAAGTTTCTGATCAAAATAAGTATTTTCTTTCATGTCCTAATTATAGTCCGCGGCATCAAAGCATTGGAATATTTCGGTGCATACCGTTATCACGCGGGACGCTATGTGGGATCCCTAATTTAGGAGGCAAACAATCAAACAGTTGTCCGCAAATGAATACTGAATGAACTGAGAAACGGAAGCAATCATAACTGTTGCCGGTTTTGGCAGATTCCATATTAATAAGCCATATTATTATGTAACAGTATACAACTATTTTATAAGTTCACAAGACATTGTTTTTGTGCAATTGTTCGTGTTCAAGGAATTCAATGGAGTACAAGATGGCACAATGGGGGCAAAAGGAATGTTACACATTTCATTCAACATCTACCGCGCAAGTTTCTCGCCGATTTCCAACTGATTTCTTCTTTCTGTGACTGAATAACTTTAAATGACGATGAGCGCTTCTAGAGCAAACGATTCATCATACATATTCTATGGGTATTTAATAGTTTTAGTAACAGTTATCGTATCTGAGAACATTAATATTTATCAAATAATACTAGCTATCATTGACTGATTCTTTACTGCAGATGTGTGTAAAGGTCTATGAGTAAGATGAAGCTTGCACAGAATCTCATCTAATACTGCTTTGATAGCAACTTTTTGAATACTTTTTGCTCTTGACTCTATTCTAGGTCAGAGGTGACAGAGACAGAGTCGACGATGGAACGAGCTTACCCAGAAGAAGCCTGTTCACTCTAACTTAGAAGAAGATTAGGGTTGTATGCATTCGGAAATAAAGACGCAGGTAGAGAGTTCCACTCCTTTGCTGTCCGCATTATGTAGGCCTTCGAAAATGCTTAGTGCGAATTCGTGGAATAGCAACAAGGTAGGGATGGTAACTTGCAGTGCGTCTAGATGTCCGTTGGTAGAAGGGGGCCGGTGGGATGAGGTCGTGGAATTCTTGGGCATACAACCTTTAAGCACAGACTCATATGCGGTACTCCCATGGAAAACGGACCACGCACATTAGTTAGGGTTCCGTAACAGCATTAAATAGTTTAAAACCATAATATATAATTTTATAAATGCGGAAGTAACTCGTATGTCTGTTACCTCTTCAAGTCTTAACAGCTGAAACGAATTTACATCAAATTTCATGTGGATTATTATGACATAGGATACTTTTTATCCCGGGAGTACGTTCCATTAGGATAACTTTTCTGCTAAATGAGAATCACGCGGGCGAAGCCGCTGGCAGAGGCTACTATTTAATAAATAATATTGTGAACTACAAAGTTATTTTTACGATGAACTGAAAATTGCTGATATTTTTTTAAACAGTTCAAACTTATTTCTTTGGAATTGTCAATAAGGTTACAATTCGGCGAAACGATTTTTAATGATTAGGAGTGGAAAATTTGAAAATGGGAACGAATCGTTAACGACTTATAGATCAAACATCTACATTTCTGGGAAAAATATCGAGGTGGGCGTGTTATTAAGTGTATCAATTACTTTCCCGCTTATAAAGATAATTCCACCAGGAGAGATCTTTGTGCGGCAGCCAGACGGCTCATTAATGAGCCTCTACCGCAGCTATTTATAAGGAACAGGGAAGCCTTACGAATAAATCAATCCATCAAACGAGCCTTAAATTCCTCCCGAAGCGGCTCCCTTATAAAACGACACATTTGAATAGGCCACGTCCGCGTGTTGCGCTTCCATTTGCGGCCGTTAGGGAGATCTTTTTCCGCGGCCGTTCGTGCATAAGTTACGTCACGAACCGCGATACTTGGGTGGCGACTGGCGATTGCCCGAAATGCCGATACTGTAATGAAATGAGAAGTCCCAGCATTTGCAACAGAACAATACCATGCTATTTTTGTCTTCTAAATTAAATTTTAGCTTAGCTATTAAGAGATCCGGACCTCGATACCATGGGTTAACTAACCACCTATGAGTATTATAACTATAAATTATATTGACAACAAGGACATTACAACTATTTCAGAAATTCTATTTTCTCAAGGGCGGAACAACAAACTGCTGTGTATTTGCAAAATATATTACAATATATCGGCATGAAAAGTTTATGTTTAGCAAATTCAAATATTTTATGCACATTTACGGAAAACGACAGGGCGTAGAAACTACCGTGTGGGCAGATTAATCATATTATGTGTGTTCAAAGTTTTTACTTTTAAATTCTTTCTTGGCAACAACGAGTATGTATACAACAAGGTCATATCCAAGGTAGATTTTAGTCTGTACTGCGGCATTATAATATTAAATGACGATCAAACCTATGGTTTTGAATCCTATGCGTAATCGTCTATTGTTGGAATCGACTAAGGGCCGATTTCACCAATGAAACTAATAGCGATTAGTTAAACTTTCATGCGTTTAATCATTAGAGCTTCATTTTGCGTTTCAGCACTACAAACTAGTTTAAGCTTAACTTAGTTTAAATTCTAAACGCAGTTTTCGGTGAAACGAAAATGAAGCTCTAATCTCGATTAAACGCATGAACTGAGTTTAGTTTAAACTAATCGCGATTACTTTCATTGGTGAAATCGGCCCTAAATCATAAGAGTGTTAAAGTTTAGCTAGTGTTTGTGTCCTTAACAGACTAACGAAAGTTATCGATTTAATAAATACTTACTCAGACAAATAGTGAATGCAGCTAGCTGTGTGCGAAGAGGTCAAGGCGGGTTGTGCTTTATTTTACTAGTCACACTGACGCCCATTATTTGCTAATACATATTTTAGTTACTTCACAAGTAACGTTTTAAATGACACTGGACTAACTATACTTTCCTAATGTACCACAAAAACAAGAAAATATAATGACTGACTCATTGATTTCAAAATAACAATTCTTTTGTTCATCAAGTTAATGCAGTTAAATATCTACTACACATCATGTGGTATCAAGCGTCAACCTTCAGAACGAAGTACGTTAATAAATTAACTATAAAACCAAAATTAATTAAATGATAGGTTCAGTACATTGTTCTTATACATTAATTATGCAAATACTACGTCCTCACAAAACATTGCGCATAAAATGTCGAGCATTCAACATAAAAAGCACAGAGCATTCACACATCACTTTCAACAATACTGTTGTTACTAAGAAACATTTTAAATTCATTGTATCAAAACTGATTGTTTACGAAACAGATAATGCGTGGATCACGCTACCATCTGGCCGCGGAGTCCCAGGCAAGAGTGTAGCGTACGCCGAACAGAATGCGCGCTCGAAGCTTATCAATTGCTATAGGGCACTGGCCGTGGCGTGAGTAAGCGGAGCCGGGCGATAGAGATGACGTATACTCTACCGATTTACTACACATATATTATTTGACGAGGAGTTAGCCCGTCTTATCGCGCGATATTATAAAATCAATCGCGTTTAATATTACTCGGTTACGATCTTTCTAATCTAACTGGCTTTAAGGAATTTTGTGTATGTTTATGGTTGGTGCAAGCAGTTCTCTAATAAAAAAGTTCAGTAATGTTCTAGAATAAATTGGTGGGAAATAACGTATCTAAGTATTTTGTTGCCTTGTGTCTAACTTAGTACAAATCGTAGTGATCAAAGTCGCGGTCGCTTGCAGATTGGACCAAGCCTCCCGTGCGTAGAGTGGCGCGTCTTCTTACAAGTGACGTTGCACATTTCGGATGTCAAGTCTACCAGCACGAGCCGGTGCGTTGGAAATCGTGTTCGAGTCCAATTCATGCAAATGTCTCTTTGTGATTTAGTATAAGCAGGCATGAGAGTGCATTTATGTCTTGTGAATTATTAACATAATTAATGGTGTCCATCACTTGCAAACAATATACCTACAGTTCAGTTAATTTGAAACCGAAGATTGAATAAATTATTTCACACACATTATCTTTCAATTAGGAAACTGCTGTGCAAAAAATAAGGACAAGATACGATCCATGACAAGAAAAATTTGATCAGCGACACCAGTCATCCATCAAAATTTTATTGCGCACAGAAGTTTCCTATGAGAATGTTTTAATGATTTTTTAAGGCATGCATTATTATATAAAGAGTAGACGCAGGCGCGAACGCAACCTGAACAAGATTGGTATCTGGCATTCGTTATAAAAGGGTGTGAACATGATTTTGTGAATTTAATTGTTTTTGTGCAATAAATAAATGGTAAGTGTCTTAGAAACACACGTGTGTCTTTTCACAGAGAAGTGGGGACATTAAAAGGCTGATGATGAAGTGTCTTAGGACGCTTGTTAGTAGCTGTGGCTTAGTGACGTCACGCGTGTGTCAACACTAACAGCTGCTCATAGATAAGTACCGCGCGTTTACTTAAACCGGTAGTGCTAAATGGCCGAACAGTCGAACACCGGCTTCCTGACTACTCGAATATGCATACCACGACCGCGAAGAGGTGCGCTCGTAAGAGGAAAATTCATTTTCCTTGATAAAATAATCTACTCTACTAGTTCCATAATAATTCTATTCCTTCTTAAAGTTCATTACTACTTTTTTAATGATGCGAAACTTGATCATCTGTTAGTTGTATGACTGTATGTAAATTAAAAGTGACATGATCTCAGTGGTGTAAAACTGCACTATCAAGTATGCCAATGACAAAAATAACTATGCAAAAGATACTTTTGAACAATATTATTATAATTAAAGGTATATAAGATGTTCTACCATATTTTTTGCTGACTGTATATTCTATACAAAATTTTTCATTTGCTATTACTAAAACATTAGGCACTTGACAACAAACTTAACAAAATAAGGGAATATTGGTTATTAGTTAAAAATACCTATATATTTTGCATTTAATATGAATTTGATAACTGCATTTAAAACAAAATTGAGCACATCAACATATCTCTATAATTAGTGTTATATTCTCTGACATTATTGTTTGTTTACATACAGCTAAACTAATATGCAAAGTTCATTCAACTTAGATTTGAACAACTATTAATTTTTATAAATGTAGGATATTAGTATGTCCAAAAATGAAATAAAAAAAGCAATTAAACAAAATATTTTGCATTGGAACTGATGTATGAGCAGCGGCTTTAAACTTAATTTGGTTGTTTACCTTAAAAAGCTCTATCGCAGCCATTATCTTTTTCTTGTTTATAGTTATTAAGTGTTTTGTATCTATTTGATACAATTTATTATATTGTTCATGTTTTGTTACTTGGAAGAAAGTTTATTTTGTCAACAAAATTATTCCGACTTTATTTATGTGTAAGATCTCTGAAAAGGACAGACAAATGTGACTAATTTCACACTGTAAGCGAAGCACATGCTTTTGGGTGTTTAATATAGAAAGGTTAACTAATGAAACACACAATAAAAACAATGCTATAGAATAACATAACCTTTAAAAATTGGACACATTGTTTTATAACAGGATAACAAATAAATATGCAAATTAAAATAAAGGTTAGGGACATTAAACTCACAGTAATTCATGATAATTAAAAGCATTGATTATAAACTTAAGTGAAACCGATTGACAGAACTAACAACATCAATGTTGAAACTTAGGTTAGATGTCACCCATTCTTTTTAAAAAGATGGAATAATGTATGAATCACAAGATTGTCATAAAATATCATAGGTAGCTATTACTTCAATTGTTTATGTCAATGTAATATGGCATGTAAAGTTAGTAACAAAAAAATATGTAGTTTATGTTGTTGAATATATGTATAACAACAAGCTAAAGTCTTATTGCATAAGTTTTGAAATATTAGTAGTATATGGGTAACATACCTGCTGCCTCGAGTAGAGCTTCAAGACGTGCCTGCATCTCTGGATCAACGGCTCGCTCCGGGTCATCATGGGACAGTAAGAACTTGGATGGCTCTGCACCACCTCCTTCTTCTTCCATCTCCGCCTGATTTACAAATATCAATTAATAACAATGATGTATTCTAAGTATTTTGAGTAAGAATTTGAACTTTTATCTTGTTTCAAATTGTTATTCTGTGAAATATAGACTTGATTTAAAATAAATAACATAAAGCTGTACGGGGACATCACCGATGTCGAATTTTTTAAAATTCATATTCAATAAATAATAATCATTTCATTTAACGGTTAACATTCAGTAAAGCAGTTATTATGATACACTCAAAGTTTCACAACACCAGAAGCATTTTAGGTTAGTTTTAGTGTTTTAGATCATATAGCTTCAGGTTTAGCACCAATATTGAATAATTTCAAGACATGTTTAGGTCACAGATTAGTAATGTTATCATAGATTGGAAATATTGAGCTTCGGATAAATAGAATGTTAGAATCACAAGGACCATTCAACATAAAGAAAACAAATATATGTGGTAATTGTCCATAGCACACACATTATGCAGGTTAACGGTAAGAGTCACTCAAACTGCAACAGCTATTGTTGTTGGTGAAGCTGTAGCACTGGGCAGTGGGCACTGGCACTCAGTAATGTTGTCTTCGACTTACCAACAGGTCTGGCCTGCTAAGGCACAAACAAGCCAGCAAGATCTATAACACCAACGAGAAACATGTGAGATGTACTGACAATGTGGTGCATAAGGACGAGTTTACAGCTAATCATTACTGTCAATGGTCCTTGCAATTCACCAGTAACCGTAGTTTTTGCGCGAATATCACGACGTTTTGTACAACTTGGTCATTTGTGACGACACAAAACATTCCATGATTGATGATTTTTATAACGAATCTAATAGAAAATTATATAATTCGCACATTCATAGTAAAATAACGTCATGAAAATCCATTATTCAGAGATTTACATCGACTGAATGCATGTGATCCGAGAAACATGGCCACCGCACATCAATCCTTATCCAAAACACAAATAGACAATGAAAACTCTCTTACGGCGGATTAGCCCTAATACATCGTAGAATTACAAAGAATCAATTGAATACTGTCTAGGAGCGGCTGGCATAAATAATTTCATGCATTACTCAGTAGTACGTATGTACTTATGACTTTCTGACGTTTTACGGAATATTTGGCAAGCGACGTACTCTATTCAGAATGTAAAATAGATTAGTCCGTTTCAGCGTGCTACGCACGATTTCAAGCAAATATTGCTGCTAGAAGAGTAGTTTCGGTAATAGAAGAAACTGTACGGTTAGAGCAGACATGTACAAGATGTCTCTTGCAGTATTTAGAGCGGTACAGATAATCACATTCCCTCACTGCCACCGCCTCTGTCGAAAACAAAACACGTTTTACCTCGGACACAGAGTCATCCTCGCTTTCCGAAGAGTCCGTCATGTATTTGGCAGGCGCTCCTGAATACGTTTCGGTTTCAGATTTGGCCGGACTCGAAGCCGAACTTTGAGGAGTGGACGATTTTACCACATCAAGTTGCACATTCACCTTATCGATATTTCGGTTCTCAGACTGTCCAACATTCTGCATCTTTGTCCTAATCCAATATAACTTAATTAGTCTTTTAGTATCAACACTTTTTCTACGAAATTAACACGATCTTATATTACCAAACAAAATTTATTTCGTCATTTAGCCAGGTTGATACCCGCCATGTCTACTACTATGGCGAGGTTCCCGGATGCTTCAAGTAGGCTAACCAATTACCTATCTCCCTCTGGTGTAGTAAATTTGAACTTTTCATGATGCCATCTACCACCAAAAATGCGAAATTCTACTCATAGACAATATTCAGTACTTTTTAGTGCTGCACAAAAATGTAAACTGCCAGTTTAAACATGTTTATTTCATTTGTTACATATTGTTCAAGTTAAAATAAAAATTCTCAAAACACAATTTGTAATCCTATTTGTGATGCAGTGAGACTGAGTGTTTTTATTACTACATAAGTGAAGTCATTTTTCACTGAACTTATTTTTTTTCAGTTCCATAGACAATTTCAGAATAATTCTTGAAAAACTTTTTCAAAATAACATACTCTTCCATAAAAATAACCTACATGAAACCGAGTACCATAATAAATAACTAAATTTTAATTTTTATGTGCTAAAATGACTATCAGATCAGTGTGTTAACATTACAGTCGTGAATTTTTTTCTAGACTATATGGCAAGTTATTTCAAATCCACCAATCAACGTCGAGCTGGGTTTATTTTAATTTTCCATTCGGCCAATTAAATGTGATTGACATTTTGACAGTAATTAAATGTTACCATGTCAAACAAAACAGAAGTTTCCGCGTGTTCTGTAACTAAATTATTTATTGTCTGTGAACTTTTATTTCATTTGCAACATAAAATGATAAAATGTTGCCAATAATACAAATCTATGAAAATCTTTAAAAACAAGAAAAATGAATGAAAATACTGGTGTGAGAATTCAGAGAATTGTGAAAAATAACTGTCTCAAAGAATTTACTACTTCGTTAGTTTGCCGGTCGCAATGTTATGATTGAGGAGCTATGAGGTGTTTTATAGATTCTTGACTTTTATTGGAAAATGATATCCAAATTAATTAAAGAATTTCAGTGAAATCGAATTTTTTGAATTAAAAATGGTTGTGGTGGATTAGCATTATGTGTACTTGGAAATAAACTAAACAGGATGGCGCGAGACGGTGACTTGCCCACTATTTTCAACCCTAGGCGAGTGCGTGCTCCTTCTGTGATAATAACGAGTGAAGAGGTGGTTGAGAGTGAAAGGGGTGGTGGTGACGCGGATAGGGATCGTCCGAACGGTCCACCGACACCGCTAAGTCCTCGGGCACCACTGACTCCGCAGGCATCAGTATGTTCGGCGCCTCCGTTGACCACACAGCCGTCGCTGCAGCAGGCCTACAGCGAGTCGGCTACTAGCAGCCAGGATGAAGAACGTCAGCTACGTGACAAGAAGTGCCCTCGATCTTGTTGCTCAAAATTCGCCAAAAAGGTAAAGTCTAGCTAGCACTTCTAATTGGTATTTTATTTTAACTAGAGCTTCTGAACTCAAGATAGCTCTGCAGATTCGAAAAATACTGATTCAGACTGTAAACAGTCAGACAGAATTTAAATGAGCAAAAATTCTGACTACACCTCAGTTACCAGAGTAACTGGTCATAGAGCACCGACACTTCAATGACCTATGAAGGTGCAGATGGTATAAAAAATAAACTCCTTGTTTCAGATATACTATGGTATTTGTGTAATGTTAACATTGACTGCCAGCTGGGTGACATCTACCCATTGTATAAAGCACATGTATCTTGAAGAGTACCCACACACCAGTCATGGTATGGTTTACAGCACTGAATCTTCGCCCATGGTCAATAACTTTACTAGACAGCATACAAATGTAAGGATGATGTTTCTATAATGCTTTTCATCACAGTAGCAATTTCAGCTATCAGCCCGTGGCATGATCAGGACTGGGGGGTTAGACAAAATTCTTTTCTGTTAACGCTAACGCTTCGTGCAAAATGTATGGCTACGACATTTTGCACGAAGCGTTAGACAGAGAACTGTCACGTGACTCACGCCCAGTAATGTCTTTGCCATACATTTTGCACGAAGCGTTAACGTTAACAGAAAGTATTTTGTCTAAAGGCTATGGTCAGACAATACAACAAAAATAGAGCATGCCTTTTATCTGCCAGATCATGAGTTATTTCCCATGGAGTCCTGGATCCACCAATATTTTGTCAGCAATTCATTCACATCCATCCAGAAGGCACCAGAAAAATTAAATTTAAACCATAATCTTATTCTTATTATTATATTCATTGTGTTGGAGTCCACAATAAACCGAGTAGACATTGATTATTTAATTGAATATCTTAATATAAGACTGCTTGATTTTTTTTTTCTGTTGCCTTTAATAATATTAAGCTTAATCAAATATAGGAAAGGGAAATTACCATTAATTACGTGAGGTGTTTAGGGGGAGGGAGTCGAGCCGAATCTCACCCAATCACCGTAGGTGAGAGGGGGCAGGGGGGGGGGGAACTAGGCAAATATCCAATTTTTTTCCACTAGAAACAGAAGAAAATCTGAGAAAACAAGGTTAAATTAAGTAAAATTAAACTAGTCCAAATAATTAAGCAAATTGTGTATTTTAAAGTAAATTTAATGCAATCAATCATAGATACATGCATACACAAACAATATGCTTTTTTAACAATCTATCCAATCCATCCAATCATGTCAGATTAAGGGGGAGGGGGTAGAGCCAAAGCTCATGACACCTCACTGGGGGAGAGGGGGGTAAAAAATCGCCAAAATCACTTCACGTAATATTAATGGACACCAAGAGACTCATTAAGATTCAGCTGTATTTTCCAAAGTTCCCTTCTTTGTTTCAGCAACTCTACAACGCACCATTCTTTACAGCTTGGTTTTGCACCAACTGGTTGATTTTTTTTTACCCTCTCTACCTGATAGTAATGCTCATACATAACAAGTGTAAGTCTGCCAACGCCATTGTGTTTGACGCCTTCAGTGACTTCAAGGAGAAGGGATTCACTTTTGGTAAGTAATTTAAAAATATATTCAGTTATGACTAGTCAGATATTATAAGGATGATCATATGTCAGAAGGCCTTACCGAATTAAGCATGATCTGATGATCAGGTGGTTTGTTTGATCAAGGTGGCTTTGGTTAGTTGGTAGCACCCTGAAAAAAAAATGGCTTGATGCAACTCATCAACAACAACCATTATCTTGATGTAGCTATTGTATCAGTCAGAACTACAGAGCATCGAGAGTGAGAGAGCAGTGTCAAAAATTTCCATACAAACCAAATGACTGGTGACTGAATGGTGACTTCAGTCACCATTTGCTCATAGTTTATTGAAGGTTTATGATAATTATTGTGCCAGTCAAAAAGACATACCATCCATGTATAGGAGTTTGACCAAGTGCTGCCTAGAATGTACATATCGTACATGTTTACTGTAATAATAACTAGGCGCGAGTTTTATTTGATACTCCCGCCCTGGATTCGCACGGGAGCATAATAATTCGAAAGACATGTAGCAACATCTAGCGTCCTAAAGCTTAGCGTAACCGTCGAAAGTTAATGTTCATTCCCTCGAGAACAGTACTTTTTTTCTGGATGAAAGGTACCCTATGTCCTTTTCTGTACCCCTGATAACGTAAAACAAACAAAATTACTTTCGCATTTATAATCTGTGATATTAGTTAGGATTAGGATGTACCTGCAGCAAATTGAAATAAAAATAATTTATCCTAAACCACCAAATACACCCTTAAAACCGTACTGTTTAAACCAGGAACCGATTTTTTTAAAACAATTTGTTGAACCTATTCCCATGTCTGGGAAGCATTTGATCCAAACCCGGCCAATCTCCCTTGTGCTCGAATCTCTTATGTGCTCGCGCTATGAGCATTTTCCCGCCCTCAGGAAACAAACGTTTATTATTTTCGAAAACTATGCAAAATTCACGGTCGAACGTAGCGTAACGTAGCTCAGTAGCTGGACCTCCATTCTTCACCTACCTGTATTGCAAGTTTGAGTACAATCAGTTCGCAGACGGGAAAGGATTTCTACCTCCAGGAAGCGTGCGGCGGCAAATTGCTCACGGCGCGAGCAGGGCCACTCAATCAACTCAGTCTATCGCAGTCCACTGCTGGACATAGGCCTCTTCCAGGCTGCGCCACAACACCCTGTCCTACGCCTTCCGCATCCAGTCTATCCCAGCCACCTTCTTAAGGTCGTCGGTCCATCTAGGGACGCCCCCAGCGTCCCACACTACGCTTGCCGACACGCGGTCCACTCCAGTACTCGTCTGATCCATCGGCCGTCGGTCCTTCGAGAAACATGACCAGCCCACTGCCACTTCAGTTTGCTTATTCTGCAAGCTACGTCGGTTACTCCGGTTCTTTTCCGGACAACTTCATTCCTGATTTTATCCTTCAAAGAAACTCCTAACATAGCCCGCTCCATAGCGCGCTGAGCGACCTTGAATATGTGGACCAGCCCGACCGCCAGTGTCCACGTTTCGGCACCGTATGTCAAAACGGGCAGGACGCACTGGTTGAAAACCTTAGTCTTCAAACATTGTGGGATAGGGGACGAGAAGACCTGACGAAGTTTTCCAAACACTGCCCAACCCAGCCGGATCCTTCTGTCAACTTCTTTCTCAAAGTTGTGTCTACCGAGCTGGATGACTTGCCCTAGGTAGACATACTCCTTCACAACTTCGAGAAGCGACACTTCGATGCGGATTGGACTCGGTACGACATGTGAATTGTACATGACTTTCGTCTTGTCCATATTCATCCCGAGGCCAACCCGCCGCGAGGCTCCATTTATGCTGTGCAGCATCAGGCTTAACTGTTCCGCCGTCTCTGCCATTATGACGATGTCATCAGTAAAGCGAAGGTGTGAGATGTACTCGCCGTTCACGTTGATACCCTGTCCAGTCCAATCCAGCGTCTTGAAGACGTCCTCCAGCGCGTTGGTGTACAGTTTGGGGGATGTCACATCCCCCTGTCTCACCCCTCTGAGCAGTTGGATATGGTTGGTTTTCTGATCTTGGATCTGGACAGTCATCGTGGCAGCGTCGTACAGACATCTCAACACTTCGATGTAACGCCAGTCGATACGACATCGTTGCAGGGAGTCCAGAACTGCCCATATTTCGATGGAGTCGAAGGCTTTCTCGTAGTCCACAAATGCCATACACAGCGGCTGGTTGTACTCCTCGGTCTTCTGTATAATTTGCCAAACAGTGTGGAGGTGGTCCACGGTACTGAAGCCTTTTCGAAAACCAGCTTGTTCTGGTGGCTGGAACTCGTCAAGTCTCCTGGCGAGACGGTTCGTGACAACACTCGAGAACAGCTTGTAGACGTGGCTCAGAAGTGAGATGGGTCTATAGTTCTTCAGCAAGGTTTTGTCACCTTTTTTGAAGAATAGAACCACCGCACCTCCGCTCCACGCCTTAGGCGTTGAACCTTCTTGGATGACGGAGTTAAAGAGACTAGCTAGCTCTCTCAGGACTGGAGCCCCGCCCGCTTTAAGGAGCTCTGTCGTTATTCCGTCATCACCAGGTGCCTTGTTGTTTGTTCTTTAACTGTTCGAGAGCCGCCCTCATCTCGCACTGGTCGACATCTGGGATGTCCTCCGTGTAGTGACGCGTCAACTCGGCTCGATGGTCATCTGCACTATGTTCTGCTGGTTTCACCGTCCGCGTTGAGTATAGGTGCCCGTAGAAATCCTCGACCTCCTCGAGTATCTCGGACCTTGAAGTCACGATCCTGCCATCCGCAGTTCTTAGTTTCGTCAGATGGGCCCTCCCTAATTGTTGAGCGAACACTTTCGACCCTCGGTTCTGCTCAATCGCGACCTTAATGTCGCGGGCGTTGGAGCACCGAAGGTCGCGTCGCGTCAGCTTTCTAATTTTTAGGTTTAAGGCCCTCTTATCCGACGCAGACAGCTGCGTGGATGGCAACTCTCGTCTTTCCCTCATAAGTCCGAGTCTCCGAGGAAAGTTTGGACACCTTATTTTTCCGCTGCGACGGGAATAGTCTGCGAGACACGTCGCGTAGTGCTTTGACCACCTCGTCGGCCTTCTCGTCAACAGTGCTGACTGTGGTTTCCAACAGGGCGAATCGATTTTGAAGTTCCAGATGGAACTTTTATAACCCTATAACGGTCTGGGGCTGCGTAGGTCTGAGAGTAGACCTCATCATGCGGATTCTCTCAGCTCGAAAATTGATATTTAGAGCGCCTCGGACAAGCCTGTGATCGCTTCCGGTGTTAAACCTGCTGATCACGGAGACATCTCTAAATATGTGCCTCTTATCCGTCATGATGAAGTCCATCTCGTTTTTAGTAACGTTATCGGGGCTCTGCCAGGTCCACTTCCTTTGGGGTTTCTTTTCGAAGAAAGAATTCATCAAGAAGAGCTCCTGCGACTCTCAAGAAGTTGACCAGCATTTGCCCCCTGCGATTCCTGCGCCCCATGTCGAACGGTCCGACTTTCGATTCGCCGCGTTCTTGTACTCCCACTTTGGCATTGAGGTCCCCCATAACAACGCTGTAGTGGGCCTTTGTCGTACTGTGCATTGCCTTGGCAATATCCTCGTACATGGCCTCAACTGTCTCGTCAGAGCATGTCGAAGTCGGCGCATATACCTGTATCACTTTCAGGTAGTACCTTTCAGTGAGTTTTAGTACAAGGTACGCTACTCGTGCCGACACACTACTGATTTCTACAACGCTGCTAGTGAGTTCCTTGTTGATCAGGAAGCCAACGCCGCCTTGGGAGAGCTGATCACTTTCGCGGAAGTAGAATAGATGACCTGACTTCAGGGCTATCGTGTCCTCCCTCTGTCTTCGGACTTCAGATAACCCCAGTATATGCCAGTTAATGCGACCTAGCTCCACCTCAAGTTCAGCAAGGTGATGGTCCAGCCTCATCGAAAGTCCATTGTACTTAGCCAGATGTAGTTGTCGTCGTCGTTGGTAGCCTGCCGTCACCCGGGGATTCTTCGCACCCCCCGTCCCGCCGTTACCGTGACCGCTACCTTGACCAGGAATAGCGGGACCACCGGGAACTGGGGGCCGTTGTTTTGGGGCTTTATTCATGGGAGGTTTTTAATGCCCGTAGTCACCACGCTGGGCAAGCGGGTTGGTGACCGCAGAACCAGTCCTTTCGCAACGATGACGGTGCTGCCCGTCATCGCTCTGGAGAATTTAGGTTGGCTTGTCGGATGGTCATACCGCCATCGGTCGGTCGCCAGCGCCTCGTCCGTCAGTGGCAGGGTGTACCGCATGCAGGTGAGGTTGACATTTGGGGAGTCTGGATTTTATGTGCTCCCCCTTACACCCCGCAGCTAGCAGGACCACTGTAGGCATAATATTACCTAGCTTGCCAGGGGTTTCCCGCGTGGAATTAGTACTTCCCCCACAACAAATTATAGCCTATGTGCTATTCCAGACTATAATTTTTCTCTGTGCCACAAATTTCTTCCAGATCTTTTTAGCCGTTCTGGCGTGATTTAGTAACAAACATCCTTTCCATCAATCCAAACTTTTGCATTTATATTATTAGTAAAGTAGGAAGTAGGATTAGTAAAGGCATCTCTAGTTGCTGCTGGCGCGGTGATTCTGTGCTCCATGGCAGTTACCAAAGCCGTCTTGGTCAGGCTTATTATATTTTTTTTTTGTGGCGTGGGAAGTCATCGAATGACTTCTCCCGCTCTGGGTGGAGCGGGAGGGCGTGTCAGACACTTACTGACTAAAACCCACCCCTGTTCCTTCCCTGTCTGAGTGCCCAGGGGTGCGGTAACTCATTTTCAGAATTTATCCGCTACCCCTTAGGGCACGCAGGCACTGGCCACGATGGGCCCCGTTAGTGGTGGCTGACACTCATCTCTTTGAGGCGCGCGTGGAACACTACGCACCGACGACTCACGGGCCTGGTGCTGATCGGACGGCGAGCTACCCACTGCTCGCCGTCCGCAGGCCCGGATGTCTTGGTCAGGCTGACAATCAAAACGGAGCATACATTAGTAAAAGTAATATTTTTCGTACAGCACGCTTCATAAGCCGATGCGGGCTTTTCTGCCTGCTGTGGACGGTCACAATCTACATGTACACATACGCACTGAAGATCTTACTCTCAACTGATGTGATGGCACTGTTCGCCACCAATGTATCATGCATCTACTTACTGTCATGGGTCATACTACACGAGCAGTTTGTTGGAGTCAGGGTGAGTGATGAAGATGGCTTTACTATAAGGATTATACAGCCTTAGGGGGCGTCCATTAACTACTTGAGGCGTTTAGGGGGGGAGCCGAATCTCACCCAATCTCACGTGGGGGAGAGGGTCTCGGCAATTATCACGTAATTTTTTTTTCTCGAAATCTCACGACGTCTCACCAAGAGGAGAGAGGGTGTCGAAAAATCGCCTCACGTAATTAATGGATGTCCCCTTATTTATAAAAGTCACTAACCATATATGCTTAGTTCAAACACTGATTAGCGGACTAGAACTCAAGATAACTTATTTCTCATCCATCAAAAGCAACTGTTTGTAGGACAAAGCATCTCATAAGGCGCTATTAAATGCCAATGACCTTGAGTGGTTAGCTTGCGTGTTCTGTGCTGAAAAATTGAGAATCACGCAAAAACTATAAAGCTTATTTTTATGAAACCGTCACCATTTTAAAGATCATTTAATTATTTATAATTTAGTCTAAGTGTTTTAGTTTAATACCTGTTGTTTTATGTATGCGTCTAATTTCGGACAGCGCTCCTTGATGGGCGAGTCCTATTGCTAGTGGACGTACGACGCGTTACGTGAGCTCAGCACAGAACACACAAGCTAACCACTCAAGGTCATTGGCAGTTTATAGAGCCTTAAATGATTAGTCAGCACTTTACCACCCACATGTATACCCCTTCTTCCGGGTAGAAACTGTTGAAATAAGAACCAGCTAATCAGTGTAAACTAATCTCATGGTTTTTTTTTTTTTAATGATACTTGCCTAGTAGTTTTTTTTTTTAATTCATGTGATACGGGTCGTTTCATACGCTCTAAAACTCGGTAATAGCGCGATTTTTAATGCGTTCGGAGCTGAGTTTCGCTTCGATACGAAGTAATATTGGTTTATACTTTACGTTATGGCAGCATAAGATACGTGTGGTGTGTTATTTTATTAGGAAATGTGAGTTTGGTTCCTTATAGCCACTATAACACCGCACTGCACGCATCATGTCAGCATGTTTTATATGCAGTTTAGGATTCTTATGAAGTGAAAACTTCTTTAGCATCGTTGTGATTTGAAAGTCGATGAATAGAAAAAGCGACAGTAAAAAGAGACAGACACATAAATTCATAAGATTTAACGTGGGAGAAAATGAGATAGGAAGCATTGTACAGTGTTGTTGTTTTTGTGTTTTGTTTTAGCCAAAATTTTTGAAGGTTTCACTTCTACCACGTGTGACCTGTCTCTTTTTACTGTTGCTTTTTCGTTTCATCGACTTTCAAATCACAAGGACGCTAAAGAAGTTTTCACTTCAAAAAGGGCCGTGGTGACTATCGTACAATCCCGCGACCCTGGCAACAGTATTGGTACTTACGACAAGATTTGTGCAAAGGCAACAAGAAAAAATATCCGTAATCGGTGTTGAAGAACGCCGATTACGTCTATTTTTCCCCATTCCTTTTTTTATAAGACTGGCTGCGGCCTATCGATCACCCGAGGGTAAATTTAGAACAGTGGTTTGATAAATAGCCTTGCGGGAAGCGGCGACTGTTCGAGGGAACCTCGTACCGTTGGGGTAAAGTAGTTCATCATCACGCTTGATTTAGTCGCTGAGGGTGACATAAGGTACTCTTCGTCTTCTAAAGGAGATACTTTGAGTGTCGTATCCCTTTTTTTAGGGTTCCGTACCCGGTGAGTCCAAACGGAGCCCTACTGCTGTCACTCACGTGACCGTTTGTCCCTCATCTGACACACAGGTTTTACAGCCAAACTGTTGGAGCTACAGTCTTCAAATTTTCACAGTACTACAAGCATCTTGTTGACCCAAAGCCATACAAATAGTTAAAAATACATTTGGTAGGGAACCCTAAGAGCGGTTGAGCACTACGTCCGATACATATCCGTCAAAATACAGATCTATAGAAAACTCGGACCGAATTCGAATCCGTAGTGCGTAAACTACCATACAAATTGTTCTACGACAACGCCGGACCGTATTTTCACGGATAAGTATCGGACGTAGTGCGAAACCGCTCTAAAAGTGCGAAGTCCGACACCCACTTCGCCAGTGTTTTTTTTTTGAGGGTGCAAATTCATCAGATGTTCTCCCGCTCTGGGTGGAGCATGAAAGCGTGTCAGACTCTTACTGATAAATAAATGATAAATGATAAATGATGTTTATTCAGTAAATAGGTTACAAGGAACACTTTTACACGTCAATGTTTTTTTGTCAGTTTAAGCTAGATGAGGCCGGTGTTTCCTAGCTGACTACCCTGAGAAGAAACACCGAAACAAACTCAGAGGTCAAAGTCTCTTTTAGTGTTCAAATCCATACAATGTGGACTGGTTAGATCCTATGAGAACCATGTACGTTTATGTCTGGGATGAGCTTTATGAAGAAAGCAACACACGAATTCGAGTGGACCTGTCCAGACAGTGCAAGCATTTGTCAGTCATCGCGAAGCTCAACTCAGAACTCTGAGGTGCTCAACGAACCGACGAACAATACCAAAGTAAGGACATTTGAGTAGGCCGCAAAAAATACTCAAACTGCCAGACAATCATAAAATCTACATGAATATAACGACATACATAGTTCTCGCATTCACATTATTCTATATGAGGACCATGCAGCTTAGTGTCTGTAGTGGTCTTTTGAAGAAAGAACCAAACATATTTGAGTGGACCTGTCCAGTCAGTGCAAGCATTTGTCAATAGTCGAATAGCTCAACTTAAAAACCACTAAGGAGCTCAATGACATGACGAACAATACCAAAGAAAAGACATTTGGGTAGGCCGCAAAAGTACTCAAACTGTCAGACAACGTTGAAAATTACTGTAAAAAGGAGGAGAAAATAATAATAATAACCCACATAGTCCTCACATTTACAATAATTAAGTAATCAAAAAAAAATAAAAATATAATACTTTACAAAGTAAATATTTGTGTCAAACAAAATAGTAATCATAATATGTCAATCAAAAAATAAAAATAAATATAATACTTAACAAAGTATTCAAGTCAAAAAAAATAATAATAATAATAAAATGTCAATAAAAAAATAAAATAAAAAATATAATGCAATACTATACAAGTATTCATGTCAAAAACGAATATTAAAAAAAATATATATATAAAAATTTTTTCATCAGTAAGTAGTACATATGAAAACAATGGCTCATGTATATCATTGAAGCAGCTCAATCCCACGCCTTTTTGTCCTCAAGAAAGTCATTAATTGTGTAAAAAGCTTTCTGGCATAGCTTACGTTTAATAAATGATTTAAATTTATTTATGCTTAGTTCTTGAATTTGGCTAGGAAGTTTATTATAGAAACGTATACATTGACATCTAAACGAACCACCTATTTTTTTCTTGAGCCTGGTTTTTGGTACAATAAATTTGTGTTTGTTCCTAGTATTTATGCTATGGATATCACTGTATCTTTTAAACAGATTAATATTTTTATGTGCATACATGAGATTCTCATAAATATATTGAGAGGGAACAGTCATAATATTAATCTCTTTAAATTTGTCTCTGAGGGAGTGTCTGGGACTTAATTTATAAATTGCACGAATAGCCCTTTTCTGTAAAACAAAAATTGTCTGAATATCGGCGGCATTTCCCCACAACAGAATGCCGTACGACATCACACTATGAAAATAACTAAAGTATACTAAACGAGCTGTCTCTAAATCAGTTAAACCACGAATTTTCCTTACGGCGTATGCTGCAGAGCTAAGTTTTTTGGACAGTTTATCTATATGGGGGCTCCACTGAAGCTGCGCATCCAAAGTTAAACCTAAGAACACTGTGGAATCCTCGGGTTTCAACTCTTCACCCTTTATTGACACACTAGTGTTCACTTGTATTACATTGGGTAATGTGAACTTTATGCATTTTGTTTTTTTCTCGTTAAGGAGAAGATTATTGACATTAAACCAGTTAACTACAGTTGAAAGAGCATTATTTACATTATCAACAACCACCTGCTGACGTTTGAGTTTAAATAAAAGTGAAGTGTCATCTGCAAACAGCACTATATCATGTTTATCCTTTATCAGGTAAGGCAAGTCGTTGATATAGATTAGAAACAAAAAAGGACCCAGAATTGAGCCTTGAGGAACCCCCATTCTGACTACAGACCCGGAAGACCTATTGCCGTTCACATCAACTCTCTGAATCCTATTACCCAAGTATGAAGTAAGAAGATCCAGAGAGGCGCCCCGGACTCCGTAGTAGTGCAGCTTCCTGATCAATGTATCATGGAGAACGCAATCGAAAGCCTTAGACAAATCGCAAAAAATGCCCAACGCATCGCATTTATCTTCCCATGCATTATAAATGTGTCCCAAAAGTTCAACACCAGCATCAGTTGTTGAACGACCCTTTGTGAAACCAAACTGTTTGTTGTGTAATAATTTGTGTTTATTAAAATATCTTTGAATTTGATCTAAAATAATTTTCTCAAAAATTTTACTAAAAGTAGGTAGCACTGATATAGGTCTATAATTAGTAGGGTCTGATGTACTACCCGATTTAAACAATGGTATAATTTTACTATATTTCATTAGATCAGGAAACTCACTACAATCTATACAATTATTAAAGATTACTGCTAAAGTAGGTGCTACAATGTCTATAATAGACCTAGCAACGTCAACAGAATTACCCCATAGATCTGCAGTCTTTTTAACATTTAAAGTATTAAAAGTTTTGATTACATCATTACAAGTGACATATTGGAAATAAAATTGGGATTCACAAACTGGAACGTTTTCTTTAAGTAAAATTTCTGCAGCAGTTGGTGATGAATTTAGAGATTTTGTAGTCGATACGGGAATCTCTGCAAAGAAATTTTCAAATGCCGCGGCGACTTGCGAATCTGATTTAATGATACTGTCATCAATAGCAAGGCTGTAATCACTACTTCGGTTGCAAGACGTTCCCGTTTCGCTATTAATAATATCCCAAGTCATTTTAATTACATTACTACTATTTTTAATTTTTGAACTTAAGTAGCGAGATTTCGCCAAATAACATACTTTTTTAAATAATTTAGAATAATTCTTAACATATAAATTAAATTCTACAGTGTTAATATAAGTCCGTTCTTCATACAGCTCATACAGCCGTTTTCTACTTTTATTAATACCAATGGTGGCCCAGTCACTGAAGGAAGTATTGCCATTTACCGAAATCGTCTTAGGAATAAAAGTAGTATCAAATTGCGTGCAATACATTTTGAAAAAATCATTATAATGTTGATTAGGGTCATCATTAGTTGACAAAAGTGGGATTTTATTTGAGAGTTTAGTTTTAAATGTTTCCAAGCGACCTTTAGATTTTGGGTTAACAGTGATATCTTTTTTTCGTTTTTTATTTGTTTATATTTGGTATAGTGATCAATAGTCCACTATGATCAGAGTCTAATAAATTAATAATTTTTTTGTGGGTAGGTAAAATATCTGCATAAATATTATCTAGGCAAGATGCAGTAGTGGGGGTACTGACTTATAAAACCCACCCGCGTTCCTTCGAACACTTCTGGGACCCTCGTAGGAGTGTCGTAGGTCTAAAGCCTACGCCAACAGTCAATCTGGCGTGGTTGCGTGAGTCCGATTCCATTTACCGCTCGCCTCGGCCGGAAATAATGCCGCTTGTTCCAAACTCATTCTTTATTTACCATTGTTTACAATCTTGAATCGTGGTCACGAATAGGCTCTTGGGATCGTGTCGCCCGATTCGAGAGTTAAGGTTTAATTAATGTCAATTAGCTTTGAAGCCGTTTACTATTGGATAGGAAAACGAAGTGAAATGAAAATAGGCAATTAGGTCGTGACCTAATCGGCATCCTGCCCAAAAATTCAAATATGTTTGACATCACATCACACACATAGTATAAGTTATCATACGTTTATAAGCTTTGTATAAAAGCCAATTATGTACCTTAGGGTAATATGTGCCTTAGGGTCCTAAGCAGTATCTATTTCAATTCATGTAACGTTCTGTGGGAACCTGCAATGGATTGGCGAACCTTAATACAGGTTTCAATGGAACCTAGCTAGGACGCCAGATTAAATTTTGTATTGTTAATTGTAAAATTATATTTATTGTAATAGACTGTACCTACTTTTTTGAATGAAATAAATTATTATTATAAATTATATTACATCCACCAACTCGTATTGCGATCGCGTGGCGAATTTCGGCTCATTTTCTCACAGGGAGGAGGATGTTATAGGCTGACTGTTATTCTATGCTAAAAGGACATCTTTTTGTGGAACAAAGGAACGTACGTCTACATACACACTTAAGTACTTAGTTTTTACAGACGTAAAAACTAAGCGATGCGAAGCGAGTGCGAGTGTGAGTGTTGCGAGTGTGTGAGGGATGCGTGCAGTGCGGTGTTATAGACATACATCCAGAAAGCAGAAGTTTCCCACTGCAGGGTAAAGACATTTCTCTTCGAGTTTCATATAATTCAGTTCGGTGCTTGGACAGGCCAGATCAGTAGGACACAATCTTGTTTCGCCATCTTCGTATTGATCTGCAGCAGTTATAAAGTAACCCATAATATTTTAGATCGTAGCAGCAATACTATGCGATACGGGTATAGCTCTCCTGGCGTATATGGATGGCATCACGGGCAGTTCAACTCTTGGTGGTGTGGTACTAGCTGCTTGCGCCGCCGCTGGATTTGCCATATTTAGGGTAAGTTTAGTTTTAAGAATGTAAAAAAAAACTAGGGACAGACAGTGTTCCTTGTTTTTTCCTCCATGTTGTAATTTACCAGATGCATTCACAGATCGTTAACTTTCCACGGCATGAAGATAAAGTGCAATATGTCATAAGAGTCATAAGTGTTTAAATGGATCTCACCGCCACATAAAATAATCCCTTAATCGTATTTGACGACACACAACGACATTTTTCTTAGTGGGACGCGCAGACCACCTCTTCCAATCGCTCGAACAATAGGCGGTGAAAATAGAAAATGTAACATCAAATATTCAACGCAATCTCCTGAAATGGCTACAAGTCTGTATACCTTGTCATCGCTGAGATATCTAACGAAAGGCGTAAAAGTATTACCTACCTTCGAATATTTATACACAGACACTCACCAAATTGGTAGCTAAACAATATAGGCCGCCCACTCAGTGTGTCCTTCCTATCAATAAAATTGTAGGTGTCGTGTAGGGAAATCGTTCCAAATCGAAACAATACGTAAATAAGTACCTACTGTAGTGATTGTCACTCGAATATCCTAAGCGGAGAGAATAAACCTCATACACTTTTATCTTTATCTCGGTCCAGGTGTTATTCAGAAAAGTGATGGGTGATGTGAACTCTGGTCAGCGCGCTCTGTTCTTCTCGATCCTGGGCATAGTGAACGCGTCACTCTTGTGGCCACTTTGCCTGGCCCTGTACCTCACTGGCACTGAGATGCTACCTTCACACCGCATGCCGTGGATATACCTGCTCGTTGCTAGCATTGCGTTGCTCAGTAAGTACCGTACAGGTTTCCAGTAGGTACTGTTTGTGACAATAGGGAGGGAATATGCATGATATTTTTTTATTTGTTCAATTGAAGACTTATTAACTATAGTAAACAATTATGAAGGAATTTTCAAAATATCATCATCAGCGACGAAGTTATAAAGCTTTAAAGTTGATAATTAGAAAGAGAAGTCCGACGTGTTCTTTGACGTCAAAAAACATGACGCCCATACAACTGCCATAGAAAACAGCGTTTTCGAGAGAGGGACAGATATATTTGTTTAAAATTGTTATATCTCGTTTAATTTTCGATCAATTTTGATTCTGCTTTCACTGTTCGTACTCTATTTTAGTATATTCATCGATAAACCGGTTAGATAACAAATATTTTTTTCATGCTTAATCCCTATTAAGTGAAAACAATTTTTTATTATTGATCTAAGTTCTGTAAAATGATTTTTAGTATATGCTCTGTTTCCAGCACACATTTGGTATGTCAAGCACACAGCAAGTCCGAACGCACGGGTTCATTTTAGCAAAGACAATTATTCATTCCATCCCAAAAACTTACCATGTGTTTTCTTTACAGTTTTTCACCTGGTTTTCCAGTTCGGTAACATCATAACGTACAACATATTTGTTTCACTCTCTCTTATTACAGCAGTTCCTGTTTCAGCAGGTAAAATCGAAAATATGTAACGCAATTATTTAATTCTGTTTATAAGACAGCTAAAAATATTTTCTTCTTTCGTAGCGTTGGACGTTGTCTTGTATGGAGTACAGTTTGAGGGTATGAACTTGGCTGGGCTGATACTGATCGGGGTTGGTTTCTTCTTAGTCATGTTCCCGGATAACTGGCCCGACTACATCATGAGACTTTTGAGGTAAACTTCTTTAAATGTCAAGCTTCTTATTCTGACCTTTTGATTATCTATCATAGGATATGACGTCAATTTATGATATCACCTGGTTCGACTACAATCCTGTTGGGTGAATCATCAGTATATTTTGATACTTAGAATACCAGCATTTCAGATAAATATATATATCATAGAATTATTAAAAAAAAAATAACAATAAATCTGTCCTTTCAATTTCCTAGCTTGGCTCTTTCTTCCGCCCTTCCCTCTGCGGAGTATCGCTAATAAATTAATTTTTGTCCCTTACGGAAGCAAAGTTACCCCGTTTCAGGATCACCTTCTTCCACACATCCAAAACTAAGCATCACAATCCTCCCACCAGATGGAGCCGCAGTCGGAAGCGAGGCAACAACGGTAATAGTCGCAACCGGGATGCTATGGACTACCGCACCGGGTACATACGCTCACACCTGCGCTCGCCTTCCGGCCGCGTCAGGTGACCGCCCGAGCCCAGCCCGACCACCTAGCAGCCGCTACTCGTGGTGTCCTGCGCGCCAGGGTACTACGAGCACGCTGTCAGGAAGTCTGTGTAGAAGACACGCTTAGTGTGAACTCTTTTTGCCTGTTTGGCTGTATCGGTAAATCGCTTTCATTGAAGAACTGCCAAGGTGAAGAAGTCTGATGAAAAAGAAACGTTGTCATAATCTAGAAAATCCTATATCTTGGCTGCGTTTAGAAATCACAACTATCTGGAAGTCACCGTTGTTCCGATTGACAATCCGATAGCGCAGAAGCAAATCAACCGAACACGCGCCAAATTTGACAACACATAAAAAATCTTGATGAAATGGCAGAACCTTTCAACTGAAAGTGATTTATTCAAATACGGGCTAGGTCAGTAACTATATCGAAAGGAAAAGTGAAGGACAACATCGTGTGAAAGTGAACTTTAGTGGTTTAAAATCGTCAACACGCTGTGAGCAAGCGTTGTGATCAATGCTCATTACTTCTCTGCATGAGAAGAAGTTGCAGTGGGACAATTACAGGCTAGTATTATGTGTGTAATTGTAATGTTGTTGTGATGTAATTGTGTACGGCTTCACTTGTGTATTTCGGAAATAGACGTGTTTCTTCGCACTCGGCTCTCGATATCGCCGCGTCATCAGTCGTCTCTCGGATTACTGACTTTATTTAACTGGCAAGCAGAGCTCAGATTAGGCTCCAAGATTCATCAGTCGATATTATCTAAAGTTTTGCTTAGACTAGTGGTTACGTATGTAGTTTAGTGCGCGTCTCGATCTCGACACTGTAGTAAATCGATTGACATTCGAAGTTTGCGCGAATTTGTTATTCATGTTGAGTTTAGTTGTTTTTATGATGACGTGTTATTATATTAGTAGTTACTAGCTGGGTTTGTCCTAACATCTCGTTGCGGTGCTATGCATCTGTCATAAAATCGCGGTATCGATTCGGCCTTCGTAAATGCGGCAGTCGCAACGACTTTGCCCGGCTAGGCCTTAGGTTTTATGACAAATCTAGTAGTAAAAAAAATATAAGCAGGTTTTGGTAACTTTAACAAATATGAATTTATATCTTAATTACGATAACGCCAACTTCTATATTACTCGTTGAATCACATTCCAGCTTACTTACTTTCCTGTCTGTTTACTAGGACCAGCGACTGTCCAAAATGTCCATTATAAATATTCCAATTCAATATCTACAACTGTAATATATTTAGGAAACAATTCCTACCCCTGTACGTGACTAACATTACTAGTTTCCTAGCAAGTTTTAGTTGTAACTAAATAACTTGGCACTCGAAACTTCTTATCTTATGGTACTTGCATACTTATCTCGGTGTTGTGATCCACCCGTAGATTTAGAGTAGGTAAAGGACTATTTAAATGTGTGAAAGAAGGACAAATTAATATAGAGAAAATATTATATCAAGTTTCTAAACGCAACTCAAATTAAGACTCCATTATTCTTTGTACTATCTTCATTTTTCGATGACAATAATATTATAGAAAATTAAAAACTGATAAAGTAATAACGTTATTAGAGTACCCATGTATTGGCGAAATAGACCTTCTTTCATACCTTTAAAGGTCCTCGGGAATGGCTTCCGAATTTATAACTTATTACTCGATCTCAAAGAATCTAGTCAAATATTATAGTCAGGGTAAATTATATACTTAGAAATAACAATAATTTTATATTATTACGAAGGCGATCACGTCGAAATGCAGCCGATCGATGCTAAATCGCTTATAAAAGGGTATTTCGCATGCTATATGCAACAGTAGGAAAAAGTATGGGGAATCGTAAAGAGGAACTTTTCAAGCAAAGATTTCGAACATGTGTAATGTTTGGTAGATATTTACTGGACAGCCTAACTAATGAATATTGCTCATTGAAAAGCATTTCCGAGTAGCAAGTTTAATCACTTTAAAAAAATATTATATTATGTAATAGTCTTAGTACACTCCTTAGCTTGAGACTGTTCAGTAAATCGAGCGAAAAAAAAATTCAATCATCTTTGTTATGTGTAAAAATCTTCAATCTTATATAATCGTCTTTACTTTATCAAACACTTAAGTTTAATTCTCACGTTTCCCTATATAATGTAAGTATTCCAACCGCCCCAATGTAGTGTTAATTCATATTATATCGTAGCACTTTATGACCTATCATAATAATATGTAATGGATGTTAAGTAAAACTCGTAGATTAGTGGTTAGGATCACATTGTCCGTTTTCGGATGTTTTATAGATGCGTTACGACGTTTTATATGGATTCAAGATTGTGAGCTTAGTTGTCGATTGGAGAAACAGCTGACCAACTGTTGTTATGTCACAGTGGGTACATAAAATAAATGATAGGCCGTATCTGAGGCTACCCAGTGCCGGATTAGTCACGTAGCAAGTGCTACAGGCCCCGCACATTTTGGGGGCATTTGGACGTACAAAAACAAGTCAAGATATCTATAGGTACCATAAATGAATAGTAACCAATTTCGGATTATCTACAAAGACAATTTGCAACTGCCTTCGGGCCTATCGCTA
The DNA here is from genome assembly GCA_951329385.1 of Polia nebulosa. Classification (NCBI taxonomy): domain Eukaryota; kingdom Metazoa; phylum Arthropoda; class Insecta; order Lepidoptera; family Noctuidae; genus Polia; species Polia nebulosa. The sequence goes on from OX589603.1 coordinate 6,242,413, forward strand.
CCTAAGAGCGAGCCTCGCGGTCTGAAAAAGAAGTTTTAATTTGTTATCATTTTACAAAGATTCCGAAGCAAATTAGGCCTCATAAAATTAGCTATGAAAACCGCCTATGAAAACGACAATTCCTTGAACAAGAGAGGCTACTCGTTAAAATCGATAACAGTCCAATTCAAAACGTTTCAAAAGAATCGATAAGTCTAATAATAAAAAGGTTTGTCGTTTAATTTCTTTCATGTACTCACGATTGACGCAGATTGTTGTATTACGTCTACGATATCGATTGTTTGGTGTCGTTCACATGTTATTTAATGACGATAAAGCGATATGCCGATTCGATGCGCGTTGCATAAGTTAGCGTTCCTGACCTAATGACGAAGGCAATAGTCGTCACTATTGCTACTCGCATTACGCGGATATTATACCTTGAAATTATTTCACGTTAACACTAATAGAATTAGGTGTCAAAAGTCACGGCAATTTAAGTAAATGGAGTAATTATAAGTTCAAGTGGGAATGTTGGGTGGCGGCAAATGCCCACCTACGAAAGCCATATCTAGACTGGAATAGACTTTTGAAGCAGACATGCCGAACAGGTTTAGAGAAGAGCTAGCAAGCTCAAGCGTCAACAAGCATTGAGTGGCTGTATGTCGAGCTGATCAATGTGAGTGGCCGTCATCCATCGCTCCATTTCAAACGCTTCAGGGAGAAGCTCCAGGGTAACCCGCGAAATTCATATTTATCTTACGTTTTTTTGCAATTTGCAAGTCAGCCGTAGCAACTAGATACGTATTTACAGAACTAATAATTAAAATCATCAATACAACCTTCTAAGTTCGTATTGATATTATAAGGAATGCCTATTTCATGAAATCACGATATTTGACACCGATTCTGAGAGAGTTGTATTGATGATTATAATTCTATAATATTTTGATCAACATACAACCTGCTACTGACCTGCAAATTGCAAAAAACGTAGGCATACTTGAATTTCGCGGGTTATCCTGGAGCTTCCTCTTAAGATTGTTAATCCTGTTTCCCCCTGGACAACCATGATGATTTTATCCGTACCTAAGTAACATGTAAACGATCCATTTCTAGTTTTGAACAATCACAGAAAGTCAAATACGTTATTAATTAATACCTTAAAGTTAAAACAATAATGTAACACACATGTTAACCATTGTTTTGAATGGTTTGTTTATATATGTAGTTACGTGCCTTTACGAAGTTGAAGAGTATGTACGTACTTTTGTTGGTTGTTGATATTTGTTACTGTTCGCGTCATTGTGTTTTATATTATTGTTCGTAACAAGGTTAACTCAATCGCCGGTGGCATTATATAGACTATTAGCATTGTGTTCCAATTAATCCTACTTCGATATAAGTTTTATGATACTCACGTAGTGTATATCCCTACTTCGTACTATCTCATGACTATCTCTTTGCTAACTATTTTTATGTGTTGTGGTATACCTTCGTCGTAAAGTATGGTGTCGGTAGTTCGGTACTGTGTTCGTTGTGTACTTCGTATCGTCTTAGCTCAATGTCTCTGTTGTGACTGATGTTTTGTACCACGCTTACTGTAGATACCAATATTATTTTTGTACCGTCTCATTATTTTAGATAATTGTAGTTCCGTGATTTGTATACCAATTATCTAAATAATTAAATAAATAAAAATCTAAATTCAAAACTTTTGTAATTCGATGATCTCAAATGATTAATGATGTTAAAAATTTTGTACATTGGTTATTGTTTCTACAGTCTTTATTCTCGTTTTAATTGTAAAATTTTAAAGACTGAATTAAATGGAAATTGACTAAAATTCAATTATGCAGTCATGGATGTTAGTCTAGTCTTAGTGTAAAGGTATTACTGACGGTAATGTTTAATTCTGTACGTAGAGTACGTAGGGTCATGTGTATCGGTGTCTAGATCTAGGTGATAACTGATTACTTATATTTAGGACTCACGAGGTTAGGTGGTGCAACCTTGTATGCGTCTAACATGAACTGCGAGTAGTGCACGAGATAACACCTTGGCCCCTGTGATTCATTTTGTTAAATAAAGTAGTCATTTGTTGGTCATGAAATAAAATTTTGTCATAAAACGTTTTCGTTTTGTTCCATACACCCAGTCCTCAAATGATACAAAGCTTACATTGACTAATGCCAGTCTTGTTTTATTGTGATTATCACATTGTATGAAAATATATCATCCCTATAAGCAAACAAAAAAACATTCAGTTACAATTAATATTTTACATTTGATAGTCCATTTACACATAACATGCACTTCATTTAGATACCGTAATCACAGACTTTGCTGGATTACGTTTTTTTGATCATATATTACTGCCGCTGACTCGGTCCCACCGCCAGATGGTGCCATCATCGCAACATGTCAACAGGATCTTGCCGTTGCGGGACAGCGTTACCTGAGCAAAATAATAACGATCAGATTGTGACCTAGCACCTCCTCAATATTGGCATCTAAACAGACAGCTACCCAAAACGTGTTCAGAGAAATGTCATATTATTTATTTTATTTTTGGTAAGACACACAAGCACCTAAATAATTGTTATTATGATACTCGTGCTGTACCACTGTACTGAACCATAGTCACGAGTTTGTAAATACCAATATCTGCACGTGTGTCATACAACGTTTTTCAACACATTATTTTGCGAGAAAACAGTACAATAGGTAGTGAAACATAGATATCAGTCGGAAAGTCGCAACAATTTTTGACGTTTCCAATGGCCGGCTGTACATGCTCCTCTTAGTTCGCGTCGGGTGGTTCTCGTCGCGTTTAGGCTCGACACGAGAGCCACCGAGAGACGCGACGAGGGCACCATCTACACACTCGTAATCGGCCTGTCACGTGGTGTCTCGACGAGCGTGTACAGCCGCCATAATATAAACAAATGGCGCAAATTTGCTAATGGCGCCACGTGCGCGTGATGAAAATAAGAACTACATCTTTCGTCTCATTTTCACTTTAGTATTAAAATGAGACATATTGAGCAAAAGCGCTTCCAAGGAGGTTCGATCATTCAGCTTATTTATTCTCGTGTGAAACTCCTTTGAGGAATTCTTATATTCTTGTAAGGAAATTAAAAAAAAAAGCGTAAAGGATACGCACGGCGGCGGCGTACCTACCTACCTACCTATTTTACCGCACATTCCATTGTATGGTGCGTAATTTTTAACTTTCGAACAATGTATACAACAGGCTTTGTAAATGCATTTTTTGAGCAAATGATTGTGTTGAAAAGTATGTTTACAAAACAATGGTAGAACTGACTGAGAATTATTATAAGAGGTCCTGTACGATTAATACTATTTATGTACATATAAAAACATGAATACCTGTCTGACGGCTGCTACGCATCTTGGATGCACCAGCTGCGACACTCGCGAGCCGCCCGCCACGTTGCCAAGCTCCCATACCATCGTCTTGCCACATTGATTGCCTAGCGCTATCACCTGAAAGGCAAAATGTTTTCCTAGTGAGAATAAAGAAGGTGAAAGGTAGCATAATAACTGTTCTAAGGAAAATCTGTCTATCATAGAACATATTTAAAAAATATTCTTGCTATTAGTGCGAACTAGTGTCTGTAAAATGTTCAAAGGAGAAATCCTTATAGTATGTATTGCTTGTATTGCTTAAGTAGTCACAGAATACCATACATAACAAGTTGACACGGGCAGAACAAGAAAACTTAACAAAATAGTAAAGTTTTCTGGGTAAACAATTATATTTAGTCCGTAAGGTAGATTATCAAAAAATTATATTTAGTCCGTAAGGTAGATTATCAAAAAATTATATTTAGTCAGTAAGGTAGATTATCAAAAAATTATATTTAGTCAGTAAGGTAGATTATCAAAAAATATTGGACACGTATTTTTTGCTTTACCAAACCAATAAAAAATTACTAAGATAAAACGCATCAAAGTTCAGGAGGTTTAAGTTTTTTTTTTTTGGGTGGTGGGAAGTCAACCAATGACTTCTCCCGCTCTGGGTGGAGCGGGTGGGCGTGTCAGACTCTTACTGACTAAAACCCACCCCTGTTCCTTCCCTGCCTGAGTGCCAGGGGTGTGGTAGCTCATTTTCAGAGTTTATCCGCTACCCCTAGGCATAGGAGGTTTAAGTTTGTTACGTGACTGTGTAGCATGGCGTGACGTCACGCGCAACGCACTGTAACTTCCTCATTTTTTTTTGTTCCGTACCCGAAGGGTCCACACGGAGCGCTATTGTTGTCAGTTGTCACTCATGTGTGTCTGTCCGCCCGTCTGTCACAAAATTTTATTACGAAGAATTTTTTAACTTTCCATTGACTTAGGAACTTGAAATTTGGTGAATATGTTTATTACTTATAACGTATACTTTACCACAGAAAATATAATACTAGCGTACAGATGCCTCATCCCATACAAAGAAACGGTACTAGTAACTTTTGTTCTTCGTTCGGGCCCGTTCTCTACACCTCGCTAGATGGTGTTAGCAGCGACGGCTTGCAAGCTGAATGAAAATGTTTTCTCACACATTGAGGAATTATTTTATAGTATTTTTGGCACTTCATAGCACTTTTACTGTATCAAAATGTGTCACTATTCAAATTTTAAAAAGGCGAATGGATAAACTCTAAAACATAACACAAGAAATATAGATGTCTAAGAATTCATTCCAATAATCGTCTAAATTTGAATTACAAGCTAATTATTCCACAATGTCATGCTTAGGGCAGTTTATTAAATAAGAAAATACAGTTTTTACCATATTTATTTTCAAAATATTAATATTACTTAAACTTTAATAAGATTTCGATGCATATTACGCCATCTATTGACATTTATTTAAACTAAATTTTCTTTGTTCGATATGAGACCCCGTGACTTAACTAACAAATACTAATATTTGGTACGGAACCCTCAATGTGCGAAACAGTTTTTTGTAAACGTGACAAAAGAAAAAACTAGCCACGTGCGTGTCGACGACGGACGGAAAGACAGACGGACACGTGAGTGACAACAATAGGGCTCCGTTTGGACCCTTCGGGTATGGAACCCTAAAAATACGTGTCCAATATTTTTTGGTAATCTAACTGACGGACCAATTACATTTTTTTAGGTACCCTATTTATTTTTTCAAAAAATGGTTCTCACCCTTTGACTGTAGTCCACTGCAAACCGTATGAACCATATCTCACACTCCTTGTAGTCAAACCTGTGCACAATGGTTACTGAGTTGTCGCCGGGACGTAGTTCTGGGTCTTCGAGACGACCTGGCTTCCAGCAGATGATAGCATTCTCGCACGACTAGAGACAAAAATAAACTGTATGTGACTACCGCAGGACCACCAACGCCAATCGCTTCCATATTTGAAAATCTAAGAAAATAAATTTAAACCCTCCCGCAACTATCGGCCCAGCGCACGGGCCGTACGTAAACAATTAAAAATATTGTGTCTGCTAACTAGACGCGCGACGGGTTAATGAAAAAAATTCAATCAATAAATTAGCGAAATTTTTCTTAATTACCTTAGACAAAATGAGATCACCCATCCACCTAACACAATCCACATAATTCCTATGAATATCTCTTGTAGAAAAATCAGGAAAATGTTCCTTCAACGAGTTGAAAGGCCTCAAAGCTCTGTGAGGGTTAAAACTGTAGCTCTGCTTGATAGCTTCATGCATAGACGGCTTGTCTAGCCTCCAGAGCTTGAGAGAATGGTCCATGCCGCATGACATGATCCTTTCGCCTTTGAGATCGAAATCCGCACTGAGTACTTCATCCCTGTGACCTTCAACACCTCCAAAGATAGCGATGCATACATCTGTCATGATGTTCCACAATCTCAAAGCATGGTCTTTGCTAGCTGAGAGGAGTAGGTTTGGGTCCCTTGGATGGAACTTGACCTCATTGATGGCGTGACCATGACCTATGTAGTGCTTGATGCAGGTCTGTGTCGAGGGTTGGAAGACGCGCACGACGCCGCGGGACCCCGCCACTGCTAGCAGAGGGAGGTTGGTCTCTTCTTCATAAGACCAAGCACAGGTGTAGAAAGTTTCTTCAACCTGTATGGAAATGTAATTTATGTGAGCAAATTCAAAAGTCATTTAAGTTAGGTTGAGAATTTTTGAACATTAAAATATACTAATGTACAGAAAGTCGGTAAAACACCTGCCTGCCACCATTTCATAGTGTTTGGTGGTAAGAAGTGGTGCAAAATACCCCAGTTTTTTTATGTGACAAATACAACCATTTATAAAATCACATTGATTTTGATATGGAGTCAAGGAAAATTGATTATGACAATTCTTGCAACTATTTCATATTAATGGGTGAGTGACAAACACCTGTGTAGCTCACTTGATAAGTGATCATCCCCATCGTTGACATGCAAAAGGTGAAATGTCTCATGTGCCTTTTATTTTTAGGGTTCTGTACATGGGTCCAAACAGAGCCCTATTGTTGTCACTCAAGTGTCTGTCTGTCCGTCCGTAGTCTGTCACAAAAACAAGAATTTTTTAACTTTCCATTGACCTATGAACTTTAAATTTAGTGATAATGTTTATTATCACTAAATTTACGTATACTTTACTAACAAATATTTGATAAGGAACCCTTAATGTGTGAAATCCAACACGCACTTGGCCAGTTTTTTTAAACAGGTCACTTCTTTTTGTTTCCTTTCAATGCATGTTTGCTTTAAAGTAAAATCTATAATAGACCACAATTTAGAATATCCAAATAAAACAGTATCATTGTAAGTTCAATACCTGTCAATTCGTAACAGTGTTTAGGGAAGTATTTCATTCTAAGATCACATGTTCCATGACCTCCCACATAACAAACATATCTGTTTGTAAAATAAAAAATCTGTTTTTCACTTACATCAGGGTCAGCATAGCACTGCAGAAATTTGAAGCCTCCGGAGTCAGGACACTCATATATGGAGACTCTGTTGCTGCCAACCACTGCAAACACCTGTGGCTGTCCCTCACCCAAGTGGTGGTTGAACTGGCAACCAAACAATGGCTGTCCATGGTCTTCTTTTGCACTGCAGCTGTGGATTTACTATGTTTAGTATGAACCCACAAAGGCTTGAATTATCTTTGAAATAGTTTTTACCATGTTTACTTACTTGAATTTGTATGGCGGTTTCACTTGTTTCGTAGTCTTTTTCTTGCCTCGTCTTCGTTTCTTCACTCGCGAGTTTGTTGGAGTTTCGCTACGTGAAGTATTATCAGTGTTCGAGGTGCTATCAACACTTGAAGTATCATCCTAAAACAGACGGTAATTCCAACTAAAGTAAGACAGTGACCTCCACCATAAAGTCACTTGTATGTTGATAACTATATAAAGCACGTATAACGTACAGAAACAAGGCAATCATTGTATAATTACAAGTCACATTGTGGAGTCATTTTATATCAAGAAAAAAAGCTCATACTCACAGCCTCATTTTCTGAAAAGTTCATTTTAGTAGCAATATTTATTGAGAGTAACGTCTTACAGATTATTTTTACTAATTTCATACAGATATTGAGATAAATTCCCAATTAATTCCAACAGAGATCGTTTATCAGCTGACAAAGCGTCTGAAACGTCAAATGTCAAATTTTCGCGGGAGCAGGAGCCATCGCTTATCGCTTTTTTTTTTTGTTCCAAATGGAACAGGCTAAGGTAAGGGCAAGAGACCATGCTGCCTAGCCATCAGTAGTGTATTTTTATTTATTTTTTTCCATTATAACGCAGATGTAAGACATCCTAATGTTTTTTGCAGTATTTGGCAACATATGTGTCGAGTCAGCCTTCTCGGCAAACTTCGCTGAGGTAGTCAATACTACAATAAAATTCTCAGCTCCATTTTACCGAGCTACGCTTGGAGTTTCATCACAGAGTACATTATAATATACATATAGAGTCTCATTGAGGGATCGAATACGGAACGAGGTGATCCGGCTGAGAACCAAGGTTGTCGACATAGCTCACAGAATAAGCAAGCTGAAGTGGCAATGGGCCGGCCATATTAGCCGTAGAACCGATGACCGTTGGGGTAGACGTGTTCTCGAGTGGAGACCGCGAATCGGCAAACATAAGGTAGGACGCCCTCAGGCTAGGCGGAGCGATGATCTTCGCAGGGTGGCTGGTAGCAGCTGGATGAGAGTTGCCGAAAACCGAGCTGAATGGCGTGCAATTGGAGAGGCCTATGTCCAGCAGTGGACTGCTAAAGGCTGATGATGATGATGATTTTACCGAGATCGCGCCTGTTTCAATGATTCCAGATATTGTTTAGTCGCGTAGACACTTGAGACTCAAAACTACACTAATTTTACATCACAATAACCACTAGGAACTAATAAGCGAATAATTAAAACAGCCACTGAACTTCACTCGAGAAAATCCCGCCAAACACCCAGGAGCCACATTTTTTTTTTCATTTGATTCCTTGTGAAACAGGCTAAGGTCAGAGACCATGCTGCCTAGTCATCAGTTCGTAGTTTTTCCTCATTAGAATGCAGAATATGTAACATACGTATTTGGCAGCAAATGTATCGAGTCAGCCATCTCGACAAGTTTCGCTGATGTAGTCAATACTACAATGTAACTAAATAACATGGAAAGGCCATGGGCCGAATGACATACCAGTGCAGTAGAAGTATGGAACTGTCTAAAAGAGGATGGATGTATGATAGATTATTCTTCAATAAGTTGGAAAATGAAGAAGTGATCCCACAAGAATGGTGCAATAGTTCGCTAGTGCCCATCTTCAAGAATAAGGAGGATGTACAGGACTACAACAACTATAGAGGGATAAAGGTCATGACACATAGTATGAAAGTATGGGAGAAAGTGATAGTTGAAAGATTGCGAGAGGAGAGTGAGATTACTCAGAACTAGTTTGGGTTTATGCCAGGTCGAGGGCAATCGACACCACTTTTGCTGTACAGACGTGCCTGCGGACGTCGAGTAATGGGTAGCTCGCCGTCCGATCAGCACCAGGCCCAAGAGTCGACGGCGCGTAGTGTTCCACGCGCTCCTCAAAGAGTTGTCAGCAATAATGACGGAGCCCGTCATGGCCGATGCCTGCCCCTGGGCAGGCATCGGCATATAGGCTAAGGATATATTCGAATAAGGCTATATCGGCATAAGGATAAATTCGAAACAGAGTTACCTCGCCCCTGAGCACTCAGGTCAGGGAAGGAACAGGGGTGGGTTTTAGTTAGTAAGAGTCTGACACGAAGAGCGGGAGAAGTCATTGGATGATTTGAAAGAAATAAAACTAGTCGTTTAGACGTGATGTTCTATTAAAAACCACTAGAAGTCGTATGTCTGCGCCTAAAAACAGCCATTGAATGACTGAACTTCACTCGAAAAAATCCCGCCAAAAACACTGAGCCATCGCTTATAAAGTGAGGTGCGTTCACTAAGGCACTAATTTAATTATATATTAAGGGTTTTTTTTATTTTTTGGGGGGTGGGATATCATCCAATGACTTCTTCCGCTCTGGGTGGAGCGGGAGGGCGTGTCAGACTCTTACTGACTGAAACCCACTCCTGTTCCTTCCCTGTCTGAGTGCCCACGGGTGCGGTAACTCATTTTCAGAATTTTTTACAGGGTGTATTGGAGATACGTGGTCATATTTTAAATCCCCCTTCTGTCCATAGAAATGAACCACTTTCTTCGAGAACGTAGTAGTAAATTCCAAAATAAAAATTTGGCGACCCATAGTAATTTTGATCAGCTAATGATAACTTAGTAGTACCCGGGCTTGCGGACGGCGAGTAGTGGGTAACTCGCCGTCCGATCAGCACCAGGCCCGAGAGTCGACGGCGCGTAGTGTTCCACGCGCGCCTCAAAGAGTTGTCAGCCAAGGGAAGGGGCCTGCCACGGCCGATGCCTGCCCGGGGGTGGAGGATAAATTCGAAAGAGTTACCTCGCCCCCGGGCACTCGAGGCAGGGAGGAACAGGGGTGGGTTTTAGTCAGTAAGAGTCTGACACACCCTTCCGCTCCACCCTAGAGCGGAAGAAGTCATAGGATGATTTCCCACCCCCCAAAAAAAAAAAATGATAACTTAGTAGAAGTTAGAGTTCGTGGCTAAAGTAATAACAGCCGCACGGGTCGATCCATCAGGTTAAGCTATGCTTGCCGGGGTTGGTCCATGGATGGGTGACCATCTTTACATACCGAGACTCATCCGTGCCTCGGAAAGCACGGTAAGCCGTTGGGCCCGGCTGTCAATTATGGATCTTTGACAGTCGTTACGGGTCGTCAGAAGCCCGAAAGTCTGACAACCAGTCTTACCAAGGGGTATCGTATTACCCAGTTACTGGGTTGTGGAGGTTAGATAGGCAGTCGCTCCATGTAAAATACAGGTATTCAGCTGCATCCGGTTAGACTGGAAGCCGACTCCAAGATAGTTGGGAAAAGGCTAGGCAGAATGAAAATGATCCGCTACCCTTAGGCATGCAGGTACCGGCCACGATTAACCCCGTCAGTGGTGGCTGACACTAATCTCTTTGAGGCGCGCGTGGAACACTACGCGCCGTCGACTCACGGGCTTGGTCCTGATCGGACGGCGAGCTACCCACTGCTCGCCGTCCGCAGGCCCGGGTCTACGGTGGTCCTACGCCCAGTACGCCCAGTACCTCTCCTGCGGTGGTAGTGGCCGGGGCCGTGAGGGCCACTCCGTTGAGCTTCCCTCACGCGTCCTGCCTCCGCCTTTGCGAGCATTACTGCTTCGCAGAAGGCGGAGACTGCTTCCCATTCCCTCTCGCTCCGTACCATGACCTGAACCAGAGCCGGGCGCGAGAGGTAGCCGCCACCTATCGCATCCACGAGGACATGGCGGTGCTCCGCCCAAGCGGGGCAGACCACCGTATACTCCACCGTGTACTCTGGGCGATCCGCGCAGTGGTAACACCCGGGCTTTTCCTCCCGCCCGATCTGATGCAGGAACCTCCCGAAATATAATATTATGGTTGCGTTTATTTCATTGTGTTATTATCTTCTAACTTTGTTACTTATTGAAAGCTTCTGTCTTCCATGAAAACAAACATGAAGTCAGTTTGCCTAGTGGGATCTTTGGCCTCTATAGGCCACAGATCCGCATGACTGCTCGCTTTATAACGTGTTTCATTACGCCCTGAACAATTAAACAATCTACAAATTAATGTAGATAAATCTTTACGTTGACAGTCCTAAGCCTGTGTAAAGTATCTATGAAGGGAAGATTACAATTCATTACTACGTACGTACCTGCCACGTATCGGTAGTACGCAATACTACGCAAACACAAACACTTCAAAGTCTAACCTATTCTAAATTTATGCTCGAGTATTTGTATTGTACGGAATTGGACTAGGTGCACCTAGTACAAAATTGATCTAATACGACTCATCTTCATCTCTACTTGGCAAACAAAACGTCATCAACCAACAACCGACAATATTCAAATTCAAAGATTCCAAGATCGAACTAATTAACAAGTCCGATCTTTTCAAAAATAGAAAATCATACATATGCCAGTGGGTTAAGTTGTACTGGAAACGTAACAGCCCGACCGTTACATGTTTCGCGCGGTAACGAAACCATAGCGCGATCTAACTCGATGCCAACGCCATCTATCGAGCTAGGTTACAACTCTGACCTAGGACCAAAGACTACTACAGTATACTGGGTACCTAGGACGGAATCACGGACGATAAGTTTGTTAATTTTTTATGGTTGTTTAGTTATTACTCTAAAAAAATTATTGCGATACTGCAAATATTGTTACTATTTATAATGAAAATTTAGCAGTAGTGATGAAAGAATGGAATTATCTAATATAAACATGTGGCTTAAAAGGCTATTCTATGTATGTTACGTGCTTTTATTAGCTTCATCTGTAACTAACTAAATAACTGCCGTGTGAAGTGACCCGAGTTCAAATCCGATCAACGAATAGTTGTTTTTGAATGAAAGTTAATTTGAAAAAAAAAAAATCACCAGTCAATAACCCGAAGCGCCAGAGTAACCCGCGAAATTATGAACTTCGAAGGTTGTATTGATGATTTTAATGATTACAGTTCTGTAAAAACGTACTTGCTACGGCCGCAAATCATATTTTGATCAACTTATACCCTGATACTGACCAGCAAATTACATAAAACATAAGAAAATTTGAATTTCTGTGTTGTCGCAGTTTTACCGGTGATAATGAAAAGCCTTAGATGCCAATCTAAGGTTTCGTAAATGGGTAGGTTATGGTAAATATTTATCAACAAAATAACATACAAGCGATTTTATTAAATTTTCGTGATGTTCTAATTTTTTGTACATATATCGAAATATGGAGTTGGCCAAGATTGTATGGACCGAAAATCGGAAATCGATTGAAACAAACTATTACAAATCTATTACTTTTAATCTGTAGGTATATATTTATTTAAAATTCAAAGTCCTGACTGACTGATATGTCAACGCACAGCCTAAACCGCTGGTCCTAGAGACATGATATTTGGAGGTTGTGTTCTTTGTGAAGAGTAGGTATCCACAAAGAAAGGGTTTTTCGAAATTCTACCCTTAGGGGGGTGAAAAAAGGGTTGAAAGTTTATAACGGGGGAAGTACTAATTCCACGCGGGCGAAGCCGCTGGCAGAAGCTAGTTACTTTTAATAAGCATCTGACTTCACCAAAAGGGCAATGCATAAATCCATGGGGTGAAGGAGTTACGAGTTAACAAAATAAATCGGAAAAAACTCGTAATCTACCCTGTTTTTTCGATTTATGAATATAGTGTATGTACTTACTGAAGCCATATTTACAAAAGCCATTTTTGTTGATCGTGTTAAGGGTTTTTGTAGAGGTTGATGTAAAGTTTTTTTTTAAACCAAGACGATAGTAAAAACTTACTGTCATTAACCTTATAACACAATCGTACATTTTAATGGGCAAGTCAACTTGCCTACAGTTCTGCTATTGTTGTTGTAAGAAAGGAAGCGTTATTTGGTTTATCGACTCAATAACATAAACTACACTTCTGAAGTTTTGATCCACTCCAGGTTTTTTTTCGGCCATTTCCATTAATTACATTTTGCTTATTTCACAAATAGGTACAGTTAGTTACAATATTTAAAATCTTAAAGTAATCACAGCCATAATGGTTATTTATACCTAAAATTAAACCTAAACGTTATAATATATTATTATCTAATTATCAAATCTACATTAATACTGATGTGTGCATAAGTCTGATTAGGTACTCAATCATTGTCGGTAATGTAACAGCATTTCAAATACTACTCTATTTTTTATTGATGAACAACGTTCATGCTTAAGCTGTTACTATGTGAAATTATGACTATAAAACGAAAACTTATAACTAAATCATACATATCTAAAAATAACGTTTAAGGCGGCCTAAGTTCCATAAGTTAATTTACAATACAAGTACATTAATCCCTTATGTACCTATGGAGTACCTAAGTAAAAATGAAGTGCTCATAAAACTGCTCTGAATGAAGTGCTCGTAATACTCATGACATTAAAACAACTAAAATCGAACCCAGTAAAATTCCATCCTAAATGATATTTTTTGCATTTTACTAATAGCGAAAGTTCATGTAACCTAAGCCTTAGTATAAAAAAAATTGTAAAGTTGGTTTACGGACGATAGTTTAACGTGAGAACGTCCAAAACTGATGAAATATAGATAATAATAATAAAAATAAAGCTTTTTCGACATTTTTTCGTGCATGCAGCCGGCGTTCATCGACTTATTAGACGTTGTCACGTTAAAAGTATGAGATCTCGATTTATTCCATACTTTCAGCACCCATCATTCCAACGTACTGGCCATGTTTATAAATTACTTTTACTGTTTCTACAAATTACGTCATTCAGTCTGTCTAGAATCTCAGCCATAAGCTGGAGGTTGGCAAGTGCAGGCATGACGTAGAGCTACACGTAGCCATGGCAGGAAGCGGCCTACGCGAGCGTACACGCCGGGGTATCCAGGTCTTGCACATCCTCGTCCCCATGATACGATGCCTGTAAAACAAAAAGGGACAGCTAGACTTTTGTTGTTTTTGCGTAGCGTTTTTATTAGCATATAACGTCAATCAATCTGCCTAGACTTTGCCTAACTTTATTGATCTCACCATTCATTAGCTTACAACATATGCAGCAGTAATCATTAATTTTTGCTTGTTACACGATTAATGGTCATTTGACTTAGGAGTCCAAATACACCATAGCCTGTGGCAGTTATAAGCCTCACAGGATGTTTCTGGATCTGAAGCAGTCAGAGCAAGTACAATGGAACCTGAGACATTATATGTGTTCATTATTTATTTATGGTTGCGGTGGTGGTGGATTCTGGGTACCTACAATTCCTCGGAGCGTGTTTGTGGGTGGAACGCTAACAACAAATCCAGCAGAAGATATAAAACTTACCAACAAGAGTGTAGTAGGGTTGGGACACTAGCAGAGGGCCACCTGAGTCCCCGGTACACGCGTCCCGGTCAGGTGCGTTTGCGCACAGCATGCGCGGTGTCACCTTCCTGCGACCATAGCCGGCTCCCGAACATTCTTCTTGTGCCCAGATTCGTACGGCAGACTGAAAAAACATTAAGAAGGTGTTATTTCGTTTTAAAAGTGATGTTGGTTGCAATTCCAAGGGAAAGAAATAATAATAGACACGACACGTCATAAATTAAACGCAAGTCAGTCAACAGTAGTGGTATTCAGTAGTGCTATTCTGTAAAATCTCACCGTGAATACTCAGGTGAAGTGAACGTGAAGTGGGCTGTCAATCCATACAATCAAGGTGGAATGACAGTTCACTTCACGCTCACTCCACCTAAGTTTTCACGGTGAGCTGTTAACAGAATCGACCAGAACCAATTGGCAGAAAATGAATTCCAGCAATCAATCACAGCTGTCAACACGTGCTTATAATATTTTATCTTTACTTGGCTAGTGTTGCGGCAATTCGAGATTCTGCTTTTTGTTGACCTAGAGTAGGCCACTGACTGCTAGTTTGTTTTATGGAATTTATTAGCGACCCGTACGTGTGCAAAAAATATTTACACAAACCTTCCTCGTTTATCGTTCTTTCTATTAGTGGAAACCGCATCAAAATTCGTTGCGTGGAGTAGAAGAAGTAAGCGAAGAAACAGACAAATGCAGACTTTATTTTATACTATTTAGAGATTACACAAGAGAGAGATTTAACAAATTGTCATCAGCTCACATTGGGTGCCGGCAGCGGTTGCCGCTGCCGCTTATAAATTGTACAGTTCTAAGATTTCTCATACCTTACGTTTTAGGGTTTGTTAGAATCCTAAGGGCCGATTTCACCATTCGCTCTATAAACTAAATTTTACTGAACTAAGTTTAGCGTGAAAAATAAAAACCATAAAAAAGATTATAGTGGACTTTTTTTTAGAACTTTAAAAGAAGAACAATTCCGTCATATTTAATTTTTGCGTAACTTTAACCGTTTACGCAGCGTACGCACTGAAGCTTTCAAAAGGATTTTTTTTCCCGTTTTTGTCACATTTTTCATTGATGCTTCGCTCCTGTTGGTCGCAGCGTGATGCTGTAATTATAGCCTTCCTCGATAAATGGACTGTTCAACACAAAAATAATTTTTCAAATAGATCCAGCTGTTCCTGAGATTAGCAAACAATCAAACAAACTCTTCAGCTTTATGACAGCGGCGCGTTAAACGTCGAAAAATGGGCGTTTAGAATTGGTGAAATCGGCTCTTAGTAGAATAAAAGTTCAAGAAAATGCAAGCAAGTAGGTAACAGTACAATGAAATTCATAAAAAATTAACTTACAATACCTACGCACGCGATCTGAATGAGATAGGATCCATTTAAATTCAGGAAATGATTAAATAATTACATTCTTGTCATAAGTGCAGTTACATTGTAATGCTGGTTATGATGGCCGTGTCATCGTATCACATTCAGATCACGCGCTCACTTCCTTACTTTCATCGGGATGTTGGAAGCAGGGCCCTTCTCAACAGTGCTGCCCCAACCGGTAACTATGGCTTCTTCTCCTTCGAGATCATCCAGGTCTTCAGCATCTAGAATTTTCACAAGGTTTAAAAAATAATAACACTTAAAAATTATCGTTGAAGTCTTTTGTTTGTGGAAATTCTTTGACTTTTTTTAAATTTCTGTTAATTTTTCAGTCTCTCTAAAAAAGATTAAGATAAAAAATAAATAAATTGGTATTGGCAACTTTAGTTGTAAAATAATTAGGATGACATTAGAAAAATTACGAAAAATATTTTTTATTTCTTTTATTTTATTTTATGGTATCTAATATTTCTTTCATGGAGTCATTTCAACCAGTCTCAATTTATTTGACGTCTAATTTTTTTTTAATATAAAGATACAAAAAAGGTTGAGGTCTTATTGCAATAAATCTTACCGGGTAGGCAGGCAGGTCTAAACAGATTATCTGGCAGTGGATCAACGAGTCTTAGAACAGCGATGTCGTAGTCATAAGTGTATCTGTTGAAGTCTGGATGCTGCACCACGTGGATAACCTCGTATCCCTCAGATCTTGAGTTGTTCACGTCATATTCACCCACGAGGACTGAGAGACGGGATGCTTCGATCCTGAAAAAAAAAACAAAACCATTTTAG
The DNA here is from genome assembly GCA_951329385.1 of Polia nebulosa. Classification (NCBI taxonomy): domain Eukaryota; kingdom Metazoa; phylum Arthropoda; class Insecta; order Lepidoptera; family Noctuidae; genus Polia; species Polia nebulosa. The sequence goes on from OX589603.1 coordinate 6,259,079, forward strand.
GTGCTTACAAAAAAGAAAATAGAGGATTTTAATAAAATTGCGGCTAGTTCAGAGTTATACAGAAGTAGCTTTCGATATTCACCTAAAGGGCACTAGCTTGGGCTTTTTTTTTACAAAAATAAAAATGACAAATAAAATACATTTCGACTGTAAATTATTCTGAGTTATTATGCAAAGTTTCACTCTGATAAATTACCGTTACCTATATGAAAGGCCATTTATTTAGATTAGAAGTTGATCGACAAAATTTATGGGACGGACATCAAAATAAAATTACAGCCCAACAGTAGTACAGTATTCAAATCCAATAAACGTTTGTTGCTAACCGTACCTATAAGCTCAATATACAGTTATTATAACATAATAAAGGAAACATTTATTTTACCAAAGTAAGTACTACCTACTTAATTCGACGTTTATTGGCAATAAATGTATGATATTATCTTTATATTTGTACCTACAGCTTCACGCTTCGTTTCAAATATTTAATAACGATCTCTCGTTAACGTATCGATTAAAATTCAGCACACATCGTTAAACGATGCGAAACAATTGATCCGCGACAGCTACGTGGCTATTGGAGAGGACAAAAGGATCGCGAGCGCATCCAACGCGACCTTAACCTCATTGGAGTGATGTAACTTTACGGCTGTATACCTTATATTCCGTTGCTCACATGTAGCATACAATATGAAATATAATAAAAAAAAAAAACAATAACAGTTTCTATTTTCAATGTCGCTATTAAGTGTTTCAAATAAGATTAAAAATTACTATAAACCCTCGAGTTTTCATACTTCACTGCCATGCCGATGAACCATAACATCGGCATGGCAGTGAAGTATACAGCGATCCTAGTCTTAAGATAGATAGAGGTACCTAACTAAAGTAAAAGTTAGTAGAGTTGTCTATCTAGGGTATATGAGTTCCAAGATTCAAAACTGTAACTTTTTGGGTTTTTTTATTATATAACTTTTAGGAAACGAGGAAAAATTTTAACTTAATTTAGTGGCATAGCATGTCACTGAACTTATTTTGAAAAAACCTAATTAGAAAATCGTTAAATATGAGCAACTTTCGACTTCCTTATATCCTTTACTTCGGGTCAAAAGATTCGCGTTTGTTATCAAAGTATTTTTAACCGACGAAAAAAAAGGAGGAGGTTCTTTCATTCGACCGTATTTATATATATTTTTTTTGTGTATGTTCAGCCCTCACTCCGTCATTTATGAACCGATCTTGATAATTATTTTTTTAGATAGGGGCATACCTCAAGGGTGGTCCCATGTCAAGGAAATCAGGATCTGATAATGGAATCCTGATAAAATTGAGAGAAAACCTCGAAAATTGTGGGCACGTTTACCGTTTCTGTATGTTCGGCCCTCACTCCGTTATTTATGAACCGATTTTGATGATTCTTTTTTTCTTATATAGGATATACCTCAAGGGTGGTCCCATGTCAAGGACATCAGGATCTGATGTTAGAATCCTGTTAAAATATAGAGAAAACCTCGAAAATTGGGTACGAATATTGTTTCTGTTTACTTTTTATAACTTAATCAGGTATTTGCATTTAGGAATCATCACATCATGAAAATGAGCTGATGATGGAAACCATACCTTTCCTAAACAATAGAAGTTAGATATAAAAAAACGTTTTTCCAAAAAAATAGAACCGACTTCCATAAAAAACAAAAAGTGCAAAATAACTTTAATTTCGGAAGTCGGTGTCAAAAAACGAAGAAAAAAAACCAGAAACACCACATGATGGTAAGCAAACGATGATATTATTATCTACGTCTTAAAATATGTTTTATACAAGTTAGTAAAAATAAACATGCAGAAGTGGGAGGGGAAAAACTCAGTGGGCACCAAAGAATTCATCCGCATCGCTGTCAAAGTTGTTTTTTTCGGCCAAAGACTGATGTCTTTCTGATGTCTCTGAGTCTCTGGACACGTGAAGATTCGACTAACTGCCTGCTGATGCCATAAAAACCCGATGAGTATTCAGACTCCACGGCGCTAGTGTTTCAACTCCAAACGGCTCAAACATATTCCCAATAAGTATATTCCAAACAATATTTACACCGTTTTATGTTTTCTGCACCTGCAACTGTAGCGCCTACAAAGCTCGCCGTAGTGCGGCGGACTGTGTAGGGGCCGTACTAAGCAGATGGGATGGCGCAAGTTAACACATTATCAACATGTGTTGTTTGTTTTTGAATCCCTAATACAATAGCTTTTGTGTGTATTTCTGTTGTTTTCAGGGTTTAACCGCCGAATTAAAAAATATTTTCTCCTCCTTTTTACAGTAATTTTTAACGTTGTCTGACAGTTTGAGTACTTTTGCGGCCTACCCAAATGTCGTTTCTTTGGTATTGTTCGTCATGTCATTGAGCTCCTTAGTGGTTTTTAAGTTGAGCTATTCGACTATTGACAAATGCTTGCACTGACTGGACAGGTCCACTCAAATATGTTTGGTTCTTTCTTCAAAAGACCACTACAGACACTAAGCTGCATGGTCCTCATATAGAATAATGTGAATGCGAGAACTATGTATGTCGTTATATTCATGTAGATTTTATGATTGTTTGGCAGTTTGAGTATTTTTGCGGCCTACTCAAATGTCCTTACTTTGGTATTGTTCGTCGGTTCGTTGAGCTCCTCAAAGTTCTGAGTTGAGCTTCGCGATGACTGACAAATGCTTGCACTGTCTGGACAGGTCCACTCGAATTCGTGTGTTGCTTTCTTCAAAAAGCTCATCCCAGACATAAACGTACATGGTTCTCATATGATTTAACCAGTACACACTTTAAAAGAGACTTTGACCTCTGAGTTTGTTTCGGTGTTTCTTCTCAGGGTAGTCAGCTAGGAAACACCGGCCTCATCTAGCTTAAACTGACAAAAACCATTGACGTGTAAAAGTGTTCCTTGTAACCTATTTACTGAATAAACATCATTTATCATTTGAATCGATTTTCACAAAAGTTTAGTATGTGTTCTCAAAAATCGACACCTAAAGCAAAGAAAATACTGTTTAACTCGATATGGGTGTTTGTATGGGAAAGAACAATGGGCAAAATTGTATGGAGCTTGTCCCATCGGCGGCCACATCTGTACTATTTATTTTCTAGTAGCCAGTTATGTATACAATAAGACTACAAAAGACTGTTTCTGTAAGTTCCTTGGATAAAAAGTTATCATAGGTGGATTATATAAAAAAAAAACTAATTAAATCATTTAAAAGGAATGATTACAGTTTGTATCTTAAATACAATATTTTGTACACCTCGTGATGATGTTACATTGATATAATAATGAATTTTAAGTACATTATAATGATATGACTATGTTATTATATACGTAATATACAAATATAAGATAATGATAGCTTAAATAAAACTAAAGGTTTGTTAAATACGTTGATTTATTAAAATAAAAACATTATGCCAGATTACAATAATACAATATTACTTAATAACTACAGTAATTATTGGACTTTAATCGTCATCAACAATTATTTCATTTCAAAAATCAGCTGGCAAAAGAATGTCTTCCTCTTGGTTTCTCGCCCACCCTAAGTACCAAACTATACACATTATGTGGGCGCAGCAACCCAGAGTGCGTTTACCGCTAAGGCAACTGCAATAATAGTTTTCTATAGCTTCCCTACCATTTTTCTGCCTGTCTATAAGAATAATAAATTCTAGACCGCGCATGTCGCGATTGTATTCGGCTGCGGAGAAGCCAAACATTTGTAGCTGTAATGCCGTACTTGACTAGACCTGTACTACATTGGGAATCTCTATACACTTCTATATTATATAGGCCTTGTTGCACATGCTCCGCATAATAGCTGCGAGCTAACTTCACTTGATATGTGCCAAGTGCAAAAATAATTAAATCGTCCTCGTTCAGTGACGGAAAATCACTTAAGTTAGGTTGGTTACCAGTAATACTATCAAAGCTAGCCCGTCAACGATTTAAGTGGTTGCCTAGGACATACTCTGCTAGGTGATTTGGTTGGTTCAATCGTTGGTTTATTATTGTTATAAATGTTTCTGCGTGTACACTATCACGTAATGGTTCTCTGCATGCGTTCAATAACGCAGCGGCTATTTTAAAATCCTTCATCATATGGGGCAAGGCACGATTCAAAAAATCTTGCCGAAATAACTTGAAGTCGCGTTTAAACCAACCATTTATAACTTCGATAACCCAGCGGCATATGGTAACCAACCTAGACTTATTAGCTTGCTCTGTCGTTGATCTTCGTTGCGATTTTTTGTTTTTGGCAAGTGCGCTTCATATCCACAGGCATGTAAATCGTCGATTACGTCGCGAAATCCACGGTCTAAGATGAACACATCCCCTTGTCTAAAAAACCAATGAATACTGCCTTCTTCGTCTTCGATCATATTTTTTAGGATTTGTGCATCCGACTCTGTAGCTGCATATGGCCCAAATGCATCTATTATATGACCCTTGTCTAAAAAACCAATGAATACTGCCTTCTTCATCTTCGATCATATTTTTTAGGATTTGTGCATCCGACTCTGTAGCTGCATATGGCCCAAATGCATCTATTATATGACCATCGCAGCATACTATTAAAAATGGTTTCAATAAATTCGTGAATTTGTGTAGACTATATGATCGCCTTTGGAATAAATGGTTTGTGGACTTTTGAATGTAGATATAAGTGGTGTTGTGTGTTGTGGTGGTGTGGTGTTTGGCACTTGAAGATTTCGATTAGCTATGTCCCTTCTGTCAATATGGTCGTAACCCAGATGTCCAGGAACGAAAACCAAAAAAAGGGAATCCCTGGCTAACTTAAGATGTCTTTCAAGGGTTCGCCGGCTCATGTTGAAAAGTGATGCCAGCCTTTCGTTTGCTTCACCACTTCGCAGCTTCATTAGGTAACAGGCTAATGTTGTGTTCGGCCGAGTTGATACGTTCGACAATGACGGGGTTTGTTCCAAAATATTCATAAATTGTTCTCGACTGACACCCAATCGAATGTATATTTCATTTATGTCCATGTCATCTATATGATCAAAATCCAATATAGATCCTCGAAGCACTGCTATTTTCATGAGGCTCATGATATGCAAAAAATGTGTGGCATTGAAATCGTGGAGCAAGTTAAGGCTGTCAATTATTTGATCCCAATTGTTGGATTCTAAAGGTTGAACGGAAACTCTTGCGCTATTGGGAATATAAAAGTTAAAATGAATTAAAAATGTTACTTTCAGATTATCCGGAATTCTTCGGAGTAACGTTCGTCTGCAGTTTTCAAACATACAACGCGTCGCTGTGTTAGGGAGTCTTGAATATTCTTCGATTTGTAATGCACATTCATGTGGTTGCGTATTTTCATTAGGTTGCGCAGCTCTTTCTGCCCGTTGCCAGCATGGTCGACAAATATACTCCTGGCCGTTGTATTCTAGCTGAAGATGAATATTACAATTAGTTAAACTGCATAGCTTAAATGGTTTCACAAATTGTCGATATGAAATACTTAGTTACTCTTCTAAATAAAAAAAAAACCGATAAAGATAAACAGTATTCTTTTTCTAGATACGTATATAATATAATACCAGTAAAAACGCTTCATAACGATACTTTTTAAAGTGAGAAACTACCAGTTCCTGACATGACAAATAAGACATAATGATTTAGTTTGACTTATCTGACGTTCAGGAGTAACAGCTTCAATAATATATTGGGCTACAGCGGGATTGTCTTCAAACCAAGCGTGTGTTATCTCGTATCTTCTCCTGTTTATCACAGATCGATTACACAAAACACACATTTGACGGTTACCAGCCATAGTTATAGGAATACAATTCACAAAGTCCAGTAAAACAAGCACAAGTCACCAAGTTAGATATCAACAAGTCCGAGATACAAGCCAGGGTCGAAAGAGATGGTCAAACAAAAATAATCGCACAGTACTCAACGAAACAAATGTCAACGATGGACTGCACTGTGCTCGCCGACCTGACGTAAAGCCTCGGGTGTTGTGTGGGAACCGCACTCGTCGCTGATTGGTCACACGAAGCAGGTAGAATTGGTTGGTCTGATTTTAACAATGGTTCCTAGAATTGAAAACAAAAACCAACTTGAAGTGGCTCATTCATCCCAGAGGGTCATGGCGATCCGCATCATCCGAGGATACCGCACGATCTCCCGTGAGGCGGCGAGCCTCCTTGCCGGACTGTCACCGTGGGATCTGGAGGCAAAAATCCTCGCGCACCTGTATGAGTGGCGCGAGGAGGCCAAACGCCGGGGCGAAACTCCGCTGCCGCGACAACTCGTGGCTCGGCGGACCGAGCTCCGGCAGGATCTCATGGTGACATGGAGAGAGCGACTGTCGCAACCCAGCGCTGGGCACGCCACCATCGAGGCGGTAGTGCCCCTCTTTGAGGAGTGGCTGGAGAGGCGTCACGGCGCCCTCACCTTCCGCCTGACGCAGTTGCTCACCGGACATGGCTGTTTCGGTAGGTACCTGTGTCGGATCAAGGTGGAGGTGACCCCCGGGTGTTTCCACTGCGAGGATCGCCCAGAGGACACGGTGGAGCATACGGTGGAGGTTTGCCCCGCTTGGGCAGAGCACCGCCGTGTCCTCGTGGATGCGATAGGCGGCAGGGACCTCTCGCGCCGTGCCCTGGTTCAGGCCATGGTACGGAGCGAGAGGGAATGGGAAGCCGTCTCCTCCTTCTGCGAAGCAGTAATGCTCGCGAAGAGGGAGGCGGCATACGTTAGGGAGACTCGACAACAGCCGAGTCACCCTAGCGCCCCCAGCCGCAGCCGCCGCATCAGACGCCAGGGGGTTCGGGCGCCGCGAGACGATTTCCGGCCACCGTAGACCCGGGCCTGCGGGCGGCGAGTAGTGGGTAACTCGCCGTCCGATCAGCACCAGGCCCGAGAGTCGACGGCGCGTAGTGTTCCACGCGCGCCTCAAAGAGTTGTCAGCAAAAGGACAGGGCCTGCCACGGCCGATGCCTGCCTGGGGGTGGAGGATAAATTCGAAAGAGTTACCTTGCTCCTGGGCACTCGAGGCAGGGAGGAACAGGGGTGGGTTTTAGTCAGTAAGAGTCTGACACGCCCTTCCGCTCCACCCTAGAGCGTAAGAAGTCATAGGATGATTTCCCACCCCCAAAAAAAAAAAAAAAAAAGTGGCTCATTCAACGAATACGTTAACAAAAGCAGCTGTCGAGTGGTCGGGTCGCTCCGCACATTATTGCCGCCATTTTTCTTTGAAAGCGGTGCAATCCTGGTATGGTTTACGATCGGCCCAGTGCATATTAGCGGATAAAAGGCATGATAACAAAGGTATTGAATATTGTGACAAATATTTAACATTTAGGTACATGGAAGCCCAATAGTTTCATTACTTTATTTATTAATGCATACGTTTGTAAAATAAGCAAAACGCCAAGGTTTTTCGTATGTTTTGTGATGAAAAACAAAAAATGCTGAATGATAAAAATATGAAAATTCATTAAAATAGTATTTAACCCATATCTTTTTTCTCAAATGATATATAATCATACTGCTTGAACAATATTTGTTCTACAAGCATTCACCTTTCAAATGACACTAGTTTTATTAATGGCCGCTAATGGGACAGGACGCCCATTGTTCTTTCCTTTTTTTTTTCATTGATAGGTTATTGTTTGACCACTATCTCACCTGATGGTAAACGATGATGTGGTCGAAGATGGAGCACGCTTTTCTGCGCATAAGAAGCCGCGAGTGAAGTGCTAGTCATAAATCAATAATTCTACAGGCCATACGTAGGTCCAACGTCAAGGTAACCTCGTCATCGTCTAACATTGGCCTCTATACTCTCATACAAATGTTTCAGGTCGTGGAAAGTGATAAATTACAGATCCTATACGTACTCTAGACACATTATGTATGACGGTGTACATGGTAGTATATTTATTTCAATTTTAATACGAAGCCATAAATATGCTTGTGACAGTGCGATGACTCATGATGCGGGATATCCCTCTCGGTTCGTATTAATATTTGGTACAATCACCACTTTTGTCAAACACACTAATTAACACGGTTTTTTTTGTGAGTGGGAAGTCATCAAATAATTAACTCCTTCTGCTCTGGGTGGAGTTCAGCCGGGTCAGTCTCTAAGTGCCTGCTGCACGGTTGCCAACCACGTCCCCGACTGGTCTGACCTTGGTTGGCGACCGGCAGAGAAGAACTAAATTTGGTCATAAACCAACATCTACACGGTTGTAAATCACCAAGTTCACCTCTGTTGGGATGCGGTTGGTGACCGTGTAGCAGGCGCTTTACTGACTAAAACCCACCGGTGTTCCTTTAGTTGCCTGTGCCAGGGTCGCAGTGACCCTTTCAAACACCCACGCGACCCTGACGGACACTAACACCTCGCGTTTTCAACTTTTGTGACTCCCACTGGCCAACAGATGATTGTTTTCTCAGTACAGGTGATCTCTATCGGTCCACGGAATATTAGGCTTTCCATCGTCCACAGCGTTGATTTATTAATAGGTATTTCTTTAAAGGTTTTAAAAGTAAATTTCAAGTGCTTTTAATGCACTTACACACTCACAAGGACATTCACGTAGACATGCAGATAGATAATTTGAAGGTTAAGAGGCCGTATGCGAAATTTTGCGAAATCGGTATAATGAAGAATTCCATAATTAACTCCCGAGCGCAGCAAGGGAGTTTCGAGTTTGAATCCTGAATGCATTGAGAGATTCAAGCTAGCTCAAGGCAAATACACCTTTATCCCTGAGGAGCATACTCTACTTTTCACATTTACTGCAAGATAATTGAAAGCAAGGATTGAGAAAAGGTGGCTGCTAGGCGCAAGTCTTGCGGTCAATATTTTCATACGAATGTTTAGATGAGGTTCCGTATTCAAATCACATTATTGACCAGCGGGATATAATGAAAGTCAGTACAATATTATTGCCCGGCTACAGCAACCAGCAGCAGGGGTACCCCCGGCCCAACGCCGCCGGGTAAGGGTGTTATTACATCAATCGATCGATCGTCGATCAATGGTAGAATGCATTAGTCGACGTCGATCCATAGTTTCTATTACATCAATCGTTCGACCGTCGATCGATGGTAGAATGGATAGGTATATGTCTGAGTTACCGAGTAAGTAACGATATAACACTAACGGAGACTAAAGACAGAGAAAGACTGGAGTTCTTCTAGTAGTTTAGATATGAAGTGTTTGGATGGTACGAATATAAGAACGGTAATTAAAACTACCACAGCGACATTTGGCCACGGTAGACCACGAAGGAGATAGCGGGACGACTTGGATTTCTCCTAAGGAATTGGAAAGAAGAAGTGAACAATCGTGACCGTTGGAAGGAATGGAGGGAGGCCTTGGCCAGCAGTGGGACAGTACTAGCTAGTAATGAAAATAAATAAATAACACCCAATAACACTGCATTACGTCGAAAAATCTCAAAATCAAATTTTACCTATCAATGAATAGCCACGCGAAACCTCGTAGCGTAACACGACGCCGTCACTTCGTGTACATTAGTTTTGGTTTATTGTACAAAATATGTATTAGTTTATAGTAATTATTGTTTTATACTTATATATGTATTGTGTCCTAATTGCCTGAAATAAATAAATATATTTACTAAAAAAAAACTTGACTGAATATCGTAACTCGTAGCGTGCTTGCACAGGGGACCTAGTATATCTCCCAAAGGGACACCTCAAACCTTTTGAAGCACAGTTGGGTGGTACATATGTAGCGCCTTTACTGTTTTGATAAATGGACAGTTTTGAGGTGACATAATAGAAAGAAGAAAGTAAAAAGTTTATTTTGTGCTTCGCACAGAAAAACACAATTCATTTACAACATACCATCAAAACAATAATAATACATAAAAATACCACATAATCAAAAAATATAAAAAAATAATACCAATCAAAGCTTCAAAAGGATTTCAAGATGTGTCGTCTTGGCTGCATCATGCAATTTTATAGATCAGATATTTCCCATATTTCTACCAAGCATTGTGAAAGCTATTCCCATATTTCGTATTTGTGTATGTGAGTTTACATGTTTGTGAACGCACCCACGATAGGCACAGGAATAGTGGTGCAACGTTTAAAAAAAATCTCTAGGGGAATGCACATGAGCCATACAAAAAAATGCCTTGGACAGAAACTTCTAATAGTCCTTAATTCTATTTACATTAAAATATGTATAGTAAAATAATTTAAAGTAAATAAAATAAGTTTAAAGTTTAAAGGATGATTCACGTTACACCGTGTCGCCATCAGGCCGTGCATCGGCCGGGGCACGGTTACAGATTATAGTATACATTTTGTATGAAGGGATTCATGCTAGACCATGCCCGGGGCACGGCGTCGAAATGTCGGTGGGTATTGTTTCCCGGCCGGGGCTCGGCCCGGCCCCGACACGTTGTAACATGAACGTGTCCACCGGGCCCGGACGTGCCCCGACCGGGACACGGTCAAACATCTATAGTATACTTTTTGTATGAAGTGATACATACTTGGCCGGTGGCGTCCGGTGGCGACACGGTGTGACGTGAATCATCCTTTAGGGTAAAAATATAACGATCACTAAAATATTTAACTTGATATCCGCCTTAAACCGCAAAACTATGATAAGTAAACAATAATAAAACATGAAATGTAGTAATGTCAAACTGTCAGTAATGCAAAGGACATGTGATTCATACAGCCATCGATACGTTTTCTATTTAAAAAATAATTGATTTGAATATTGACATCCATTTATTATTTTAATTAGATTGACGGTACAATTATACTAAATTAATAATAATTGTTCACTAATTCAATAAAATAGTTCGATAAGGGTTATTTGACGATTCCTCTGTGGCTGAATGTCACTTACTCATGTCAAATAAACACGACCTCCAATAAAAAATTAAGGCTGATATCAAGTTACTTAAATATTTTTAGTGATCGTTATATTTATACCCTAGTTAAACAAACCTAAGAATTATTTCATTATACATATTTTATTTTAAATAGAATTAAGGACTATTAGTAGTTTCTGTTCATTTCAGGCCTTTTTGGGCATTCCCCTTTGCGGTCATGGTACAATGTCCATGATTATGACTCCTAAGAAAAATGAAGAAAAGAGATCTTGGTTTTGTAATTCTATATCTTACTAAGTGCAGTTTCTTAAGGTTCTTAAAATAAAACCGCCTTTCAAACAATTAAGATGTTTTTTTCTTAAACATCAATCAGGGCCAGCTCAGGATGACATCGTGAGCTTACAGCGCAAATTGCAAAAAAAAAACCCATTGTGTTTACAGCGCAAATGTTTTAAGTTTGCTAATAAAAGGGTCTTCACGTAACACCGAAAGTGTGTCGGTAACATTAAAGGTCACTTTTGTATTGTTTTGGAGTCTTAAGGGCAATGTTTGTACTTGTTATGTAAATCGGCAAAAAAAATATTGCGGCAAAGTATTCCTTTATGACGTAAGAAGGTAAGTTGCGGTCAAATTAGGGGTTTCTGAATTTGTATTGATGGATATTAAATTTGATCGGAATAGGGCTAAAAGAAAGAACCCTAATAGCATTATTAGGGTCATTTTTTTACAGTCGCACAGTAAACAAAGCAGCTTTTAACGTTTTCTTTTGTAAACAATGTTAACAGTTTTACACCCACCACAAAATAAATATTATGATTTCAGTAATTTTACGATTGCCGAAAGTCGAATAAGAAAGTAAGAAATGGCGTTCACAATAAAAATGCGTAAGTAACAAATTGACATAAATAAAACATTTATGTGGTTGCAACAGTATTTTATTGCCCCCTCTGTAAGGAAGGCTGGAACGCATTGAGGGTCAAATGCGAAGCCATAAAACATATCCCACAAGGAGGCAATGCTCAGAACCATACACACATGCATGGACCATACACGGACATACACACGCATCCTGTTATCAGATTTTAATTTTAACAGTTATCTGGATTGCATGGAATTAATTAAAACATCACTAAAACCAAAGTCCGTGAAAAGGTTTAACTTAACTAAATGCATTGCATTCTGCGTGTGTAACTGTTTCTTCGACTTCAAAACAGGGCCAGGGTTCTGTATGCTTGTGGAAGCAGATGCTTCACAAGCATCTAGTTATACAAACATACAATCAGGTGTATGTTTGTATAACTCGTAAGACAAATAAATAAATCAGAACGAATCTAACAATAAGTCGAGTTTAATCTGTTGTATGTTATTTATTTCGTTGAATATAAATATCAATGTTAAATGTTTCAGTACTGTCATAACGAACTCATCAGAGACTCAATAAAAATCACTATAATATTCGCCCTTCGAGGAATGCTAATCCTTACTCTGAGCCTGAGCTCGTCATAAAACATGAGGAACCGTTTTGAGCCCTGAAACGAATTTATAAACAACCACTTGTTTATTTGAGTAACGGAAATATTATTAATATTATGGTGCATGCTTGCACAAGCAATTAGTTTTTATTTGCAATGACGTTAAATAAACCCAAATTACGCTATATGAAAACGGTACTTTACATAATTTTGCACATCCAGGAAGAAACAAGTTTGGTCCTAATTATGTTCCTTGCGGAACCCTTACGGGACTTTCCGATGCCCATGTACCGGTTTCGAACCAAATCGTTCGTGGTTAACAGTAGAACTTGCTTTACCCCTTGCTTATTAGTAGTTGGCATTGGGCATTTTGGCAATGCAGTCAATACATGTAATCACTTGCCCCTGATAAAGAATATCGGTAAACTTCAAAGGATCGAATCTCGACACCCGAAACCATTTCTTCCAAGACTTTTTTCATGCATTTAACACGATGGTTTTGGCATCTATCACTGACAATTAGGCGAGGTGAGAGTTCAAAATTAAAAATTATAGTACTTTCATACATGATTCATATCATGATGGCACCAATTAAATTACTTTTACGGTCAATGAAAGTGACTGTTTCTTTCGGATTAGTCACGTTAACAGTTAGGTTAGAGGAAAGCTTTTGAGGTGCTGATGTGAGTATAATACAGCATTAGACGAAAATTATCATATTGTGCGTACGGCGACAAGACTCGTCAAATCTCAACATACAATGATTAAGATTGACCTCATGATGAATTGAATGGAGCTGTTAGGAACCTCAATGACATCCGAAAGGTGACAGATGTTCGCACGTCTCTCACCACAAATTCTTTGATGACATGACATGCTGAAGCCTCTATTAAAAGTCAATAATCCACTTTCACCAATTAGAACTCACCTACATGGACACTATTGTTTGCAGATTGTCCAAAGCAACGGAACCATAAAACCATTATTATCTTAGGATGATATATTCATGTCAATTGTATGACTACCTAACAGTTTGATTTGCACATGTAAATTAATATTATAGAAAGCCATGTGTCAATAAATCATTTAGTGAGCCATCATTGAGTCCCCCGAGGCACTAATAATGAGTGAAGGCTAAATGCTAGATCATTGAATGAGTTGCCGAATGGATATGACCTTCTTTTTGGTGTCGAAGAAATGGCACAAAAACCTACTTCGTTAGATGGGCGTGCTCATTAAAGGAAACCAAACGAGGTAAGTATCTTAATTAGAAAAACACCGAGACTATTATTTTAATTATGTAGTTCGAGACGAATACAATTCAGAGCCGAGTACAATAGGCAACAAAAATACAGCATTGTTTTAATAAAAAGTCACAAATACAGCTGACTTCAATGTCATTTCCGTATTTTCTACTTTCGATTTCCACTTTTCGATTGCTTTCTCACTTCCAAACATGGTGTAAACACAACGGTTTCGCATCAAATCTTTAAATAAAAGTTTAGAGAGTGTAAAATGTACAAATATAGTATTATTATAACACCTTGTAAGGATATGGCGATGCGAGAGGTCAAGATTGATATCGGATTAAGCTTCTGGTTTTAGTAACACGATATTTTAATATCTACATATTGATCTTTAAAAAACGTTGAGAAATCTGATCATTCCTGTCGCAATTGAGATGTTAATAAATATAAAGCTGCAGCTTTAGGGAGTGTACAGTTGGATAAGGTCAAAGCTTTTATTGTTGAAACTTTTAGTGTTTTAAATTTTGTAGTATAATTTGTTGTTGCAAAAGCTATAAGCATCTTAACATCGCATCATACCTACTTCATATATAAGGTCTAATTGAAAGGAACCTGGTCAACATTCTATTATCTACGTTTACAGTGTTATTGGTAACAATGGTAATGGTAACTCGACGAATTCCTGGCAGGAAGTGATAGTGCCCTATTTGAAACAATTTAAGCACCCGAGATTATTTTAGTTTTTTTTTTTTTAATTTTCCCGTAATTTGTTACCTACTAAACATATTTTTTCTTATAATTGAAAACTTGGATTGTCTCGAAACCAATGGGGTTCGGCTTAGGCTTCCTCGGATGCTTAACTGTTGCAAAAATGTCACACTATCTCGTCCTCCCGGAAATATGTCGAGTTACCAACAACCCTTTATGATAACTATTATAAGATGATGACCACCCCTCCTGTTTTTTCTTCTCATTAAAGTAATTCCCCATTTAATAGTTTCAAAGAGTTCATTTCAACCTTACAGGTTGACCCTGAACTAGCTTTGTTTTGAATGATAAGCCACGGCGTTACGCACATTTTGTTACGAGGTCAAAGTCATAGTATCGATCAAGGTTACGGGACCTTTACCTGATAGGATCGAGTATGACTCAAGAAAACTTGCCTGGTAGAAGTATGTGGGATGGGAGTCAAGTATTTTAGGGTATGTTTTGATAAACAAAATTAAGACTTTATTGTTTTTGTGACAAAGTTTTTTTGGAAATAAACAAATGCTTCAATGATATTAATCGACGCTTTTGGATTTGTCTCATTTTGTTTAGTAAGACGAGTAACGAGAGTTTTTCAACTGATGATTGAGAACGTTGATTTCTTTGGCGGAAAAGTTTCTTTAGTTAAAATTGGAAATAGAGAGAAAGGAACGAAATCTATCCCTGAAATAGTCGCAGGTCTACTGGAAGAAACTTCCCTTAAACTAGGCCCTGTCGTCGCACGGGTACAACATTTTTTTTTTTTTAGATTTCCCAAAATTTTCTTTTATACAAACCTTGTCCTGACAATTACGAATACAACAAAAAATAATTAGCCAAATAGCTGCACCCGTTCTGAAATGATGCGCGTATACATACATTCGGGAAATGATTTAGATGAGATATCTTTTCTTTTGTGCGTGCAAAAATAAATAAATAAACACTTTCTTCAACCTTTAACCGTTATTTCTGGGCTTAAGTGACTTACCCATGCACACAATGCGTAGCGGTGATGAGATGGTCTCTGGCAACCACAGTGGCTCCACAGATGACCTTGCCATCTCTCTTCAGAGCTGCGAGCCAGGGAAACTCGCCAGGAGTCACAGCTTCTCCACCAACCACTCGGGCACCTCGGGCCACCCCGCAAGCTGGAAGAGGAGGTAAGAATTTCAAGCTTCAAAGTTTACGCACTAGGAGGGCGTTTACTGCAGGGAAGTTAGGAAACTTTAGGACTAACATGGAGCAAGGGCAGATAATGGATGAATTGAATAAATGGAAATGCTGAATAGATCTAGTATGAAGTTGATGATGATTAATTCAAACGAATCGGAAGCTCTACATAGTCTATTGAGAGTTTAAGGAGACAGGAAAGTTACTGCGGAGCCTGCAGGAAGGTTGAGGCACTTCAGTTTAGGGACCTGCAGTAACGGAATTGGATGAGATTAGGCGCAATGATGTTATAACCGAATTCGGTACCAATTGCATTAGAACACTGCGGTGGTGCTATTCGGCCCAATCATAGATATCCGATCCATATCCGTGGGCCCAATATATCATGTTAACAGCAGCTCTTTGGAGTTTACGCTCGTTACGAATTAGTTATTATTTAATCGAAAATAAGTAACTGGGTTTTTTGACGGATTACATAAATCAGAAGATAGATTTAGCTCTAAATTTTTCCTGTCTGGTATTTTTCCTTTGCAAGCAGGTCAAGTCCTGTTTACTGAGGACATGTCAAGCAGTAATTGAATAGTTAAGCAATTGTTATGAACGTAAGAGCACGCAAACCACAAATGACACCTTAGGCTTGCTTTAACCAACAGATTGCATTATCTGTATTTTGTTTTCGAAAGTGACACTTTGCTTTGCGTCTTTTTTAAAATTGTTTTTGTTTATATTATTCTTTGTCTTTTGTTTTTAATTTCCATCATATTACTTATTTGATTAATTTTAGATTTTCTATTTTAAAAAGTTGGATCTTTGTTAACCATTAGAAGCTGATGCAATATCTCAGGAATGCAACATAAGAGACATTTCACTTTGAATATTAATTTAGAACGTAATTTAATTCATTAGAAGCCGCCATACAAACGATGTTCATTTGCATATGAGAGAACGCAGTGTTAGTAAACAAACATTCGCGCCAAAATGATATCGTTATAGTTGCACTAGAATTCATTAATATTATGCATGTTGCATTTTACTACTCGTACATTTTTCGAAACTACAGCATAATTTACTATCGCGAACTGGGTCGCGAATTGCGATCAAAAATACGATAAAGATAAGGCGTTTTTTCTTCGCACCAATTTCAACGGTATGCTCGAGTATTCGAGGGCTTTTAACACCAAAGTCGCGTATGTAAGTAATTGTTAATCGGTAACAGACAATAAATTCAACATTTCGAAGACGTTCTTTACACATCCGGGGCACTTAACATACTTGTGAAAATATCTCAGCGGTTTTATCTCAACAGGCTTAATGCCAATGAGCATCGCCAGTAAGGAGCACTCTCTAAAAGCACTTCAAACTATTAGCACTTATTTTGTGACATAACCAAAACTGAAGTAATGCTATTGAATAAGATATTAGAAATTAAAATTTGTGTAAGAATATGCACTTCTCGCAACACAACAAATACTTCTGAATGGAGATGCCTGGTTATGAAACTACTCATTGACTGAAGTTGGAAAATTAATTGATTTTACTTACCGCAACTATTCAGGTAGGTAATTAATGTTAATTATAAAAAGATCACTATCCTAATTGTCATACGGATGCGTGAAAATACTTTAGGAAAAATTGGTCAATTACCAAAATATTCCAACTGAAAAAGCACTTCACTTAAACACAAAAATAATGAAAGCAGCTGAAACAAATCCAGCAGGTGAAAATAATAGTTGTCACTCACTGCAGGGCCGGCAAGCAGCGGCTGCGGCGACGGCGGCGAGGAAGCAGAGGACGCGAAACATGTCTGACGGAGTCACAGCCCACTCTATAGTCAGGGGGAGACGCCGGCCCAGCTATTATAGGCCGTGGGCGGCGCCTCCGATAAGGCCTCGGGGCCAGTGTGACAGACCAGATCAGGCCAAGTTCACGGCAACGCGGCTACTGAGCGAGTGACGGCGGCCGCGTCACCCCACTCGCGCCGAGCCCGCGGGGATTGTGGAAGGACCAGCGGATTAGATAATGACCTTGAATCGATGAGCTGATTGAGCAACCCGTTGCAGTGGTTGTCATTGATTTTTCTAATCCGTTCTACTTTTGACGATATAAGGTTATATGCATACTTGCATAGGTTGTGTTAACTACGACTCAAGCTGTACATGATGCAATGCAATGCACTTTAGGCGGAGATATAGTTACGCAGTTGCCTCCTATAAAGGGAATTTTATTTTGTATAAAACATATTAGTGGTGATATGGTAGATTTAGAATTAAGTTCCTTTAATCAGGGTATTTTTTTAAATTCTTCAATCGGTATCATAACCGAGTATGTAATATAACAATTAACAGTTTTACGTGTAGGGTATCTGGTTCAATCGATCGGTTGTACTACCGAATATTTACTGCAAATGAATTTGGTGGCGACTTGGTATTCATCATCCGACCGCCTCTTACAGGCATGCACGGCCGAGAGGCAAGCCCCCTTCTCAGAGATGCATATACAACACAAGGCTTGCCATTCACGTGCGACCGGTAGCGGAAAATCAAGTTCCGTAATTAGTTATGTCATATTATTACTCGGTAGAGCTGTATTTTGTTACTAATTAATAGGGGCAGCCTTAAACAGACGCGAGTCCCGTTGCATTCCTTATGATGAGACAAGAGTGCAGATATATAATAATGAATGGGATCGCTTTCACGTTCAATTAGTTTATTTGATCGTCTCGAATTCTTTAATGTCTGGGTGATCAGTATCACGATGCAGCGACGCGTTTTGGTGAAATTGAGTTAGTAGCGCTTGACTACACATTTCTCTACCAGTCATGATAATTTTTTTGTTTATCGAAAAAGAAACCATGGAGTGTAACTTTGTGTTTTCTTTGAAGTTTTAACGGCCTTTGGGATAATCATCATACATATGCATGCGTGTGAACTTTGTTATGCTTGCGTGTCTAGTTTAGCATATTTTTAAAAAGTGCGTCTTATAATAACCTGGTATTTGAGTATTGTGTGTATAGAAAGGATGTCGCGAAGTCGTCCGTGAGTGGGTCGCGTGTACTGCGCATATATCCTTGCAGAAAGTCGAGATTGAGTGTTACGCAACTTGCATTTAATTTCACCCAGTGCCGGATGGCTCGAGTGGTTCAATTTAATTCTTTTATATTTGGACAATCTTACTCAACTTTTTACGTAATGCCAGGATTAAAGCAGTGTAAGTATTTTAAACGTTTTGCAATTTTTGATATTTCGGAACAAACATGAGTGCAGGGGCAGTGCGGCGTCGCAGCGGCCGTCAAAATAACATCGCGGCGCCATTCTACTTTCTTGTTGTCGGTTTGTGCCATGGAATAATACTGTAATTGATATTATGATTTATCCAGTGCGTAATGCCAGCATGTGTAAATACCGTTGTCATAATTTATTGACGAGGTAAAACTCGCGGACGCACTAAAATAATATGTAACATAAATGTTGACGGTAAAACTTAAGATATACAAAAACTCGTTAACCATAAACAATGGAAGACAAGCAACCTTCTAAAAAAAATTCCAAAGTTGACTTAACATTGATACTTGAACCACAAATCTCGCTATCTGGGTTATTTCCCTGTTTTACGAAATGTTTATCATAGGGTGAGCCACCAGTTTGTCTAGACAAACATGAGTGACCTTGAGACTATTTTTGAAGGTTAATTTCATGGAAAGAGCCGCGTGGCTGAAGATATGTGCAACGGTGCCAAGGCGACGGACCCGTATGTGGCAGATAACGACGCACGCCTACTCACCGTATTAAATTGAATTACTATTGTAATACAAATCATTTTCATTTCGAATTGTATTCTTAATATTTCCGTTAGTGATAATAAGGTGTAGAATTTCAACGAAAGCGAGAGCTTCTTTAATTTAGATTAGACTTTAAGGAATGGCAGTTATATTTTAGTAGTTTTTAATGCTGCATTTCCTATTTTGGGAAGGTAAAAGTTCACTTTCTTAAAGTTCCTAAAAGCCAAATGTAGAGTTTTCGCGATTTGGGTTCAAAGACTGCTTAATTTTATCAATAAATCCAAGTTCTTTGTCAAATGCGCTGTTACAGTGGTTCATTCAATTCATTAAAGTAAATTAAATGTCTTCTCCTGGTTTTGTATTGCAAGATAGATTGGTTTGACACGAATATTTTTATTACGTGATGTATTTTTTATTAACTTCTGGTCACAAGAAAGTATAAATCACTTTCTTGTCTATTTTCGTAATCAATTTCGTCATGCAGTTATGTTTATTTTTTTGCCGTATTAGCTTACTCATTATACACTTTCTCTTACATAGTTATTTTTAATGTCCATTTTCTTTTGTATTCCAGCAATACTTATTATTTATTTTATTTGCTCTTTCCACCATCGTCAATCGAGATAAGCTTTAGCAAGATTGCCGAATTCCGCGATGGCGAGAAGAACAAATACACATTCACATAATTATGGGTTTCGTAGGATTCTCAGGTATCCACTTAGCATTCCCAAGTTTCTTGTGTACTCTTTTTTGTATACTCCATTTTAAGTATGAAAGTGATCATAAGCCTACCTTTACTTAAACCCAGAGGACGTTAGAACCAGTGACGATTTATTAAGAAACTCGAACGAGGTTTCTCACTACATAATTTTATAGTTTGATCAAAACCATTGGTAACAACAACTCTATCATATTTATTGATACCTCCATATCTGAAATAAAATACTCCCTATGCACTGACACACTTAGCTCAGCATTGGCCCGCTAAAGCCCGGTATCGCCTGCATACTCTTTGACCATGTAATGTTCCACTTTTTGATTTCATTGTAACCTCTCTCAATTGCAACAGCTTTAAGGGCGATCACGGAATTTATCACTTGTGTATGGAGAAATACTTACCTACGAGCAGGGCTGTTTCACTGTTTGCTCTCGTTACTAACCTAACAGATGTCGATATTTCAGAATTTATCGACAACCCTTGTTAGCGATGTTAGATAGAAAAGGAATTTGGATTCAAAAACTTAATTCTCAACCAAAAAAATTCCTTCGGGGAAAAAAATACCGAAATATTAAAATGGTGGTCTACTTAACCCTTCGGGAAGTATTTGTAGTTACTTTGTACACTTAGATACAGGCGTAATGTATTCATCATCATTATCATCACTTCAGCCGACATACGTGCACTAAGTTTCCGGAGTGGCGACCGCGTACCGGAAGACGCAGCGTTGGAAGGCCTCCCGCTAGGTAAATCGATGACAAGGTGATCGGTGAGGGATGTGGGAATCCGGAGGATGCGAGACACACAGGACCTGTCGTTGTGGCGATACTTGGGTGAGGCTATATCCAGCAGTGGATTCTTTCGTAAAATATTCTTCTAAGTAAAATTCTACCGTAAAGTTAAGAGCCGACGGGAAAGTGAGATTGAGGGTACGGGAGTGCCTTAGACGCTCAAATATCTTGGACTATCGTGTCTGCTACTTATATCGTGTCACGCTAACAAAATAATGAAAACATAGAGTCTAGGTAATTCAGAAGGACAGGTTTCTATGCATTCTCCCTCGGTGGCGGGCTTAATGGGGAGATGTATTTTCTAACTCAGTTGACATCAATTTGATTGGCACTTAGCAGTACATTGCTGCTTTGACGTATAGGAAAATAAAAATGTGCTACGTAGTGCCTATTATTATCGATGTCCACCGAGCTAACCAGCAATGTACAGAAAAGTGCCTATCAAATTGGTGTCAACTGAATTAGCGAATACACCTGCAGGAAGCCTTCGGGTGAAGCTTTACAATAAACATTAGACATGTTTTTATTTCATAATAATCGTGAATCTTTCAGTATATTTTGGACATTCGCATTTTAACACACACACACACATATTTCGTGTTGTTTTACCATACCTACTGCAAGACGACGATAAAACTCGACTTGACTTTACATATTTAATAAGTTGTCCCTCAGGGATCTATTCTGTGACCATTACTATAAACTCAAATATCCGGTTTGACTTAAATAACAAAACTTCAGTTGTATATTTATAGATGGATAAAATGGAATGAAGTGAAGATTTATACTTGATGGAACTTTGCGATACCATGACGGGGTCACGCAATTTGTACAGAAACATTGCAGTCCTCTGACAGAGAGGAGGCCTGTGCCGCAGCAGTGGGGACATAAAAAAGGCTGATGATGATGATGATGATGATTGTATCAGCTACAACATGATTCCCGTTGCAGTTGCAAGGAATGTTCCACAGGAAAGAGATACACTATACAAAACAGCGGAATCTTGCTGGCGCAAGTATTGAATTTATTGTTGTCTCGGTTTGAACTGCCTGTTTGACCTAGTTACAATCTGCGGTACGGCGCCTGCGCAACGGGTAGAAAGGTAAAAGCCTCTTTAATTTAACCAAAATATGAAGATAACAGAGCATTTCAGTAAAAAAACATGAGTAAGTAAGCTTGTTCCACCGAGAAAATGGGCAGCAATTTCATATATCTCTCATAAAATCTTAAAGAATGTTAAACAATGGTTTACGGTAAGACTGGAAGTCCTGGAGGCTGATTATGAAGTGAAAGATAAATCAGGATTCTTTTTTTGGAGCCATATTTATTTTTGCGCAGGCGCCGTTGCAAGTGCAAATTAATTCTCCTTTTATTGCACTCGACATTTATAATTTATAAATGAGGTTGCATCTAAATGTGGTGTTTTACAGAACTGCTTTATACCTACTTATTTTGGTTCCCAGGGCTTTGTGGTACCTACAGTCTAGCACACTAATTTATTGAACTCGCTAACAATAGGTTTAGTTTAAATGCTGGATAGTAGATTATAAATTCAAATTGTCCATAGAACATTTTGATTTCATTTTGGTTAATTTTAAGAGTTCTGAACATTCGAATGTAAAAACGGAACCTTTATACGATCACTCGTGCGTCTGTCTGTCTCTCACAGCTAATTTACTCCGAATCTACTGACCCGATTAAGGCGCTATTAACTGCCAATGATCTTGAGTGGTTAGCTTGCGTGTTCTGTGCTGAGCTCACGTAACGCATCGTACGTCCACCGAGTAATGAACTCGCCCATCAAGGAGCTCTCTCCGAAATTATTTATTTATTTATTTAGTACACATACAATTATTTTTACAGGTAAACCCAATGTAATAAAAGTAGTCCTATAATGATCAAAAAAAGAAGAAAAAGAAGAAGATGTTTGAAATTAGACGCATTATTAATGTATTACTCATAAAACAACAGGTATTAAACTAAAACACTTATACTAAATTATAAATAATTAAATGATCTTTAAAATGGTGAAGATTTCATAAAAATACGCTTTATAGTTTTTGCTTGATTCTAATTTTTTTATCCGTGTTAGACATAACTTTACAAATTAATTACACTATGATATAAAAGTATAATTTAAAATATTCTCAGATCAAATTACGACGGAATTTAATTGTCTAGAGTAACATTTTTTTTTTCAAAGAAATAAAAGTAGTCGTTTAACGTAATGTTCAATTAAAAACCATTAAAAGTAGTATAACAGCGCCTTAAGTTGAAATTTGCTACAAAGGTGTATTTCTATGACTAGGGTTTGCCAACCGTACTCTAAAATAGAGTATTGTACTCTATTTTATGTAGGTGCACTTTATAATCTGTAAGTACGCTAAGTCCCTCTTTTTTACACCATGTTTACTATATTAATACCATTGTCATCATAACCCAGAAAATTAACTGTTTACTGTTAATATTTTCATGGGAGTTAATAAAAAAATAGCTTTTTATCTACATTAACTGAGATTTAGAATGTTTGATGAACATTTAGTGTACAATAAAGAATTAAGAAAATTTACCATTCTCCACCCCTTATCTCCAAAACTGAAGAGTCTAAAATTTGAAAAAAAATACAGAAAATAGTTCTTACTTATAGTTTAAGTACAGAAAAATCTAGGACAAATCTTTATTTTTATAAACTTAATTTTTTGAGTCGGATACACTCAAAACCAAGCAAGTTAAGTTATACATTTGTATCCCATTTTTTAAACACTTTCTGGTCTTTGATTAAGCTAAAACTTGCATTATGTATTTATAAAATTAATTTTCCAATGCAAATATATATAGTACCTACTATGAAGCTGGCCTGATGATGACCTGGAAGGTGGCCATAAGATCTCTTCCACCAAACAAGATGGCACCATCGTGTTTGGTCTCTCCAAATGTATGAAAGATGAAACCGGTAAGTCTTGCCGAAAGGTGACGAAATAAAAGAGCGATGGAAGGTTTATTTTGAAAAGTTGATGAACGAAGAGAATGAATGGAATGATGTGCTCAAAGAGGTACAAGTAAATATGGGTTTGGTGAGAGAAATTAGCATGGATGAAGTAAAAAAGGTAGTTCAATGTATGAAAAATGGAAAGGCCATGGCCCCTGATGACATACCAGTAGAAGTATATGGAAGTGTTTAAAAGAGGATGAGTTCAGTGTGGCTGTAGGCTTGCATCAAGGGTCGGCTTTAAGTCTTTACCTCTTCCTGTTGATTATGGACGCTTTTACGTCGGAAATACAGGAGGAGGCACCCTGGTGCATGCTGTTTGTTGACGACATTGTTCTGGTTGACAAATAGGATAGGTATAGTATTTTTACGTTGTTAAAACAGGTCTCAGAATGTTTCGTATCCAAAGTAGTAGGCAAAAGTGTCAGGAACGGCCGTTTTTGGTACTTTAAATACTTTATCCTCTTTGTAACAAACGTGACGTTGGATTCTTTAATATTTATTTTCTACGCTATGCTACGATTTTTTATTCAATGAGGGCGCCACTTGGTTGGTAGTACGGCCTTAAGCACAGAATTAACACTGGATGGATGAAATGGCGGCAGGTCACCGGGACTATCTGCGACTTCCGCATTTCCCTTAAATTTAAGGGGAAGATTTATAAAACAATGGTCAGACCTGCTGTCTTGTATGATTAAGAATGTTTGGGCCACAAAAGGGATGAATGAAAAGCAATTGCATGCAGCTGAGATGAGACTGCTAAGAGCGATGTGTGGTGTTACATGCATGGATAGAATTAGGAATGAGTATATAAGAGGAAGTCTGAAAGTAGCACCGCTGACTGAAAAGTTGTGTGGAAATCGGTTGTCGTGGTATGGGCATGTGATGCGGAGGAATGAAGATAATGTGGTGAGGAAAGTTTTGTCTATGGATGTGGATGGGTATAAGAGTAGGGAAAGGCCAAAGAAACGATGGTTGGACTGTGTGAAAGAGGATATGGATAAAAAGGGGGTGACTACAGAGATGACGACTAATAGAGGAGTAGGTATGGAAGAAAAAGACATGTTGCGCACCCCAAATAAATTGGGATAAGAGCAGGAGAATGATGACTTAATTAGGAGTTTTGTTTTAATTATAGCTAGTCAAGTATTTTATAAGTTTGTAAATAGTATATATTAATTGTGCAAATAAAAACCTAATACCAGAAAGTAAGTTCATAATTATTGGATAATTATGAACTTACTTTCTGACAAGTGTCATTAAACTAGGTGGTTACTAGGCTCTGATGATAGAGCCACAAGAGAGCAATAGATACTAAACAAGAAAGTGCCGTAGGTATTGTTTGGTCTCGTCGATTTTGTCTTGACTTTCTTTTTTTTTTGGGAGTAGCCCGCCACACTATTCCCAAACCACTGTAACTTCTGTAAGCCAGAATCAACAGTGGCGACCACCAGAAACAACGCCGAGGCAATGAAGCTCGACGAGTCCCAGAGAAAGTGTCTTGGGTGCCGCGACAAAATTAATCAGAAAAGACAGCGGAGGAGTAAGAAAAACATAAAATTACAACTGGGGTAAGCCCAGTTGCCAAGCACCACTGGTTAAAAACACTAAAATTGTGAGCTGTTACACTTGATTCCAATAATAGGTATGGCAAAAACGCTTGAACGCACGGAAATTCGTTCTAGTTTCCACAAGGTCCGTGTAATAGACAACTCCAGACGTAGGCTGAATACTATCCAACATAATATTGCGTTCAGTTTGCCAAAGAGTACACTTCCATAGGATATGATGTGCGGATTGTTCGTATTCGCAATCAGCAGGTTTATTCGCTAACTCAGTTGACATCAATTTGATAGGCACTATGCAGTACATTGCTCGGTGGACATCGATTATACTACGCACGTATACGGTTTTCCTATACGTCAAAGCAGCAATGTACGGCAAAGTGCCTATCAAATTGATGTCAACTCAGCGAATACGCCTGCAGGTGTAGAACATTGA
The DNA here is from genome assembly GCA_951329385.1 of Polia nebulosa. Taxonomy (NCBI): domain Eukaryota; kingdom Metazoa; phylum Arthropoda; class Insecta; order Lepidoptera; family Noctuidae; genus Polia; species Polia nebulosa. Next base: position 6,284,896 of record OX589603.1, read on the forward strand.
CATAAAGGTGAGGCAACAAGCTTGAAGGAAAATAATTTACCATTAGAGTTGCCATGACCGGTGAGAAATTGGGCAACACAGTGATCCACCTACAGCCATGTCCTATCCAGCCGTTTGCGAACCGATGGGAAGAGCAGGTACAGGTGTCTGCCGTTGATGGAACTTTCCCACCTACATTGTTATTCGGATAAAAGGTCCTCCCAAACGTCAGTTTGAGGTTTAAGTAATCGAGAAATCTTGCACGATCGCGATTTTGTCTTGACTAAAACTATAATTCCAGATATAGGCCAGGGTCTGATGTAGGATCTTTAAGGTCATCATAGGAAACCCTCAACTTAACAATGTAGCCCGATGAGGTAAAGCTAGTTAGATTTGTCTTTAAAAGTTATAGCAAACTGGCCGTATAGATTCGATTTTCTTTTGACAAGAAGTTACAAGGCAGCTGGCTAGAAGAATAATGTCAGATGGCTGCTGCCCTAGCTACTGAGTCTTTCGGCGATAGAGTTGATACGCTCCTGGTGTGATAAGTATTTCAATAAATTCTAATGTTAAAAGTATAAAATTAAGTATATAGATAAATTAAAAACGTAAACTTAAAAGTGTTTTTTCTTTAGCTTGAGGCGTGATCTCTTATACTGTTTTAAGGATGAGCCTAAAATATTATAGTTGTATTTTAAGATCATGTTTTAGAAAGATTTATACTTTTTTTAAAAGCCATTTAAAAAATATGTGATTCGTTCGGAACCCTTTGCGCGCAAGTACAACTCGCACTTGGCCGGTTTTTTTTTTACATAAATAAGGCCATAGAAGTCTAATGCTTCGATTTTTCTTACAGACCTCAGCTACCATTTGTAAATTGTTATGAATGAGAACAGCGGGCTTAGGTTATTTTGACTGCGTTTCATCAGGTTCTGAACGGATTCCTCGCGTGAATAATTAAGACCTTCTGTGCCCATAAATCTGAAACTCATAGTAGGTAACTATCAACTTTTGACTTTTGACAAACAACATTGGTAATAAGTAGGTATGTAGGTAATGTTAACCGAAATTTGACAGTGCTGTTAATATTTTTTATTTTTTTATTTATTTAATTAATTAAATTACAATAAAGAGGTGTAACTTATCTTTAAACTCGCCAAACTTTTACGTTTGATGGCAAGAGGCGCTCTTTTACATAAAAAATGAACCACCTTATGTACTTAACTACTACTTATAATAATATATTATACTGTTATGGTTTCACAATGTATTTTATTCTGCTTGCAATCCTATACAATGTTTTTTTAATTTTGTCTTAAGTGTTCCTTTACTAGTTTTTACATTTTCTCTTAGTAAATCTATTTTGTTAAACAACCAAATAATTAGATGTTCTCTTCCCATAATAATTTGTTATCTGTGGTTGAACCAGTTTGTTCTCTATAACCCTACGTGTGTTGTACTTGTTTTTAACATTAACTTTATATTCATCATTATAATACTCGTAATATTCCAGACCAACCAAATATTCAACTTTTTTATCTATGGGTATAATTTTACAGATGGGAAATAACTTCTCATACTCTTTGTTGCACTTATCTTTAACATTTTTACTAACTAAACACTTTATCAGTCTTATTTGTATGTCCTTAATATCTTTTAAATATGTACTAAAGGTTCGCCCGTAAACAAGAAGTCCATAACTTATTAGCGAGTCGGCAAGTGCGTAATAAACCATTCTTAACGTCTGCTTATTTAATACATTTTTTAAGTGGTAAAACTTACTTAGCACCAATCTTAGCCTATTAGAAATATGTGAGCTGAACTCATCCCAAATATTCAATTGAAGACTATCATAAAATTCCACTATTTGGGGTAAGCTACTAGAGCTAATTCCAGGTTCTGAAACGAAAAGCAATGCATAAATGTACCTATCTAACAAATTGTCAACACATATCGAATTCTTTGATTGGTTGACTAACTCTAACATTGATTTATGTTCCAAAAACCTGGTATCAATAAATAGTTTGCATTGTATAAAGCTCAGGAGATACTTTTTCTGGAATACGTAATGAACTTGACGATAAGTTCTCAGTTTCAAATGCCTGGCATTTTCTTTAAAGCAAAAGAATTCACAGCAATTGGTTGCTATACAAAATTCAACGGCGCTGTCAAGTGTCTTTAAAAAATCTTCGTTATATTCGCGCCGATTCCCATAGATTTAGCCCGTATGTAATTTAACTGGAATTTTTATCATATTCATTTACATACTTAAGTATTTTCAACCTTAATTAGGTACCACAGGAACAAAAAGTAGGTAATCGTTGAGTTATACTCGCCTTTGTTGATTTTTACATTATTTTAAACTACGACAAACAAGAGTATATCGGCCTGATAAAAAATAAACATTATTAAAATAATATCTGGTAAGTATTTATAAAGATAAATGCTGGTTCAATTTTTCTTACAAGCACAAAGAAGATTAATTTTGAATTGAGAACTTGCACATTTCCACAGTGGAGCAGTGGTGGCCCAGTGGTATTGGCCGCGACTTAGAAGTTGTAGGTCGTGAGTTCAAACCCAGGCAGGCGCTTTACTTTGTGTAAATTAATTCATCACCACTGCTTGCAAAACGGTGAAGGAAAACATCGTGAGGAAACAGGCATGTTCTAGAACCAAAAAATCGAAGACATGTGACATCCACCAATCCGCATTGGGCCCGCGTGGTGGATTACCGCCCACACTCTCTCACAAAGAGGAGGCCTATGCCCCAACAGTGGGGACATTAAAAGGCTGATGATGAGATTTCCACAGATAATAATTCTTTATCTGCTGATCCTGTAAGGACAAAGACTTCAAGGCCTACCTATCAAAAGCTAGCTAGGAACTAAGGTAGGTACGTATGTACTCTAAAATGTACCATCATGTAATTCCCTGATTAAAAAGTTGATGATTAAAAAGTTGATTTTAAACCGTATGATTAGGAGCACATAACCGCCGCATCTAAACATAGTTATACATATAGGGTGGCCAAATCGAATGTTTACCTACAATTGTTTTTTGCCACTGCATTATTTGATATCCATTTTTAGGGTTCCGTACCCGAAGGATGCAAAGGGAGCCTTATTGCTGTCACTCACGTGTCCGTCTGTCACAATTTTTTTTTCCGAAGAATTTTTTAACTTTTCGCTGACCAATAATAATAATAATAATAATTTATTTTTCTATAAATTACGTACCAAACAAATACAATTACATGATTACTTTAAGCTTAGTCTAGAATAAAACAGCAAGCCATCTGTGCCTGAACTAGATAAATAAATATCTGTAACTCAGGCATCAGCGCTCTTCCCTAAAAATATGGACATTTTAAAGCTAGCCAGTTCTTTTTACTCTAATACATCACAAACAAAAGAAAGTACGTTGAAATAGAGGCCTCCCTGTGTGTAGATTGTATTGAATGGGTGTGCGTGGGAGGGTGAGTACTTGAAACTTTGTGATAATGTTTATTATTACGTATATTTTACTAACAAATATCAAAATATTGATTTCCCTCATATGGTACGGAACCTTAAATGTGCGAAGTCCGACACGCACTTGGCCGGTTTTTTTAGTTAAAGATTTGCCTTTTGTTTTGGATAGTTTTTAAGACCATAAATAAGCACTATATTAGACCACAACTTCAGTTATTGTATTCTAAAATTTCAACGTGAATTGATAAACGCCCACCAACACCTAATTTTCGAAAATAAATTTTTCAATAATTTGTTTGGGTAACGAATCAATTGGTCCCCAAACTCACTAGATTCGAGGGATCCTGAATTTTCTGTAGGGTTGTCTAAAAGGGTATGTCTTTGTCAATCTTGAACACTAATATTGTAATATTTGTTACTTTGATAGTGGGATTCCTATTAAGGTACCTATGCAAAAATAAATGAAGTGCACGAAAAATAGCGCATTACGAATTTGTATGTATGTAAGTATGTATGTCGGGCTGGTTTCCGCAACTCCACGCCCAAGGCGCATATTTTGCATACAGGTGGGACAGCACTGTCGTTCGATACACCCCAGCTCCTCGAGGAAGGCCAGCAGCACCCTGGTGTTACTGACTATCTCGCTTAGGTTACCTGGATGTCCGAAGTGTTTTGCCCTGTATGCAGTGACTACTGGACAGCTTAGCAGCAGATGTGCTGCTGTCTCGTCCTCCTCCATGCAGGCTTTGCAGATTGGACTGTCTATGACTCCTATGACAGAGAGATGCTTATTAAAAGACCCGTGGCCAGTTGTAACGGCTGTGACTTTCCGCAACTGAAGTTTGGTCAATCGTAGGGCTTGCTTAAGGCGTATATAGCCGCCAAGTGGCGCCTTCATTATCCTATGTATAACAATCGCAACATATTGACTGGCCTGTTGGTCTAGTGGTTAGTGACCCTGACTGCTATGCCGGAGGTCGTGGGTTCGATTCCCACCCAGGACAAATGTTTGTGTAATGACCACGATCATTTGTTCTGTGTCTGGGTGTAATTTATCTATAATATGTATGTATTTAGAAATATATAAGTATGTTTATCAGTTGTCTAGTACCCATAACACAAGCTCTGCTTAGCTTGGGACTAGATGGCGTTGTGTGATAGTTGTGGAATATTATTATTATTATAGGATTTTTTAATCTTTATTTTCTATGCTAAGATACGATTTTTTATTAATGAGGGCGCCACTTAAGGGGAGGTAGGCCCTTAAAGAATTTACGAACAGGTGAAGTTTTGTAATGTTGTTAGCCATAAAAAATTTCGAAGCCAACAATAAAATTATGAAAAAAACATGGATTTTCCATTACTAACAAATATTTCTTAATTGAAACTATATTACCTACATTCGAGTTGAACACCATGTACAGCAATCATAACAAGCAGATTACCTACTATCGCATGTAGGTAGGATCCCTCATGATTGACTAATGCTACTAATTGCACCTTTACAGATAATTATTCAATAAAAAATGCTTATGGAATTTGTGACAACGTTACTGGGTTGTTTATAAGTGGTTGTGCGGGTGTAGGACCATCATACTGTGGGCAGGACTAAGTGGAACGTAGTGGAGAAAGTGTTGGCAGCCTGGGCTCTGGCTGTCTCCGATCTGTAGTACGACCGGCGCGGGCGCAACGTCAGCCGCCATTCGTCCTCCTCCTTACGCACTGCTAACTGTTGCTTCCTCGTGAGTTCCGATTAAATTTTTAACCTTGATTTTTTATTCGTGGTCGTGCTGTGCAGTGTTGTGTTTACAATCGAACGGTTAGTAATTTTGATTTGCCGATTTTTTTTTGTAGAACAGGAAAATCTACTTGATTAAATTATATGTAAAGTGGGTCCGCATTTGGTTAATTTAAAGCGCGCGCGCTCTTATGAATTTTATTCTATAAAATACAGGTAGGTATTTATTGTGTGTACCTATTCAAACATCCATTTTTAAATTATGGGTTTGTATAAAGTCTGTAGTTCTCATAGCTATTTCCAAAATGTGGCACAGTTTCCTATTACATCCAAATTGCATACAACTGTTTATTCTGAGACAACTACTGCATTTTAAATTAACGTCCACGGAAAGACAGTTATTTCAAATTGCATGTCCTTCTTTCGTTGTTATAGCATGGCAAGACCCCTTTTTTTGTGGGGTAGGAAATATCATCCAATGACATCTCCCGCTCTAGGGTGGAGCGGGAGGGCGTGTCAGACTCTTACTGACTAAAACCCACCCCTGTTCCTTCCCTGCTCTGAGTGCCCAGGGTCAAGGTAACTCTGTTTCGAATTTATCCTCAACTCCTGGGCAGCCTCAACACCTGGGCAGATGGCAAGACCCTAAGATATTGATATATCGATAAACCAATCGGTCGCCTAGCTCTCTTATACCCGTTGCAATACTGTACCCTTGTTTATCTAGTAACCTAGGAACTACAAAGGGCGTTTCTGTAAAAAAACATGACGAAATTACTTTCATTTCTGTGAAATAGTCGGGGAGCAGGAAAACCGACGGCTCTCTACTCGCTAGAGAGGCCGGGAACCTCGGATCGCACGCTGCGCGCATACCAATCGGGAAATTTCAATTTTATTCTATCACTTACCATTCAACAGATTATTTATAGCCGTTTCGAGTATGTTGTAAGACGATTTCTAGTTAACTGTCAAGTAGTTGCACCTAAAAGGATGTTTTTACCTATTTCATTGTGACGTGCGAGCATTTTTTTTTTATTGTTGATAGTCACGCGTTTGACTACAATCTCACCTGATGGTAAGCGACAATGTGGTCGAAGATGGAACATGCTTGTCTAGAAGTAACCTATTCACTCTTGACTTAAAGACTCCCAGGTTGTAGCTATCAGGAAACACCTTTTGGAAACACTGACTCCGGCAGGGAATTTCACTCCCTAGCTGTACGTACATAGCAACCATGAAAATTACAAAATACTAGCTTCTGCCAGCGGCTTTGCCCGTGTAGAATTAGTACTTCCTCCATTATAAATTATAGCCTATATGCTATTGCAGATTATAATCTATCTTCGAGTCAAATTTTATCCAGATCCGTTCATCCGTTCTTACGTGATTGAGTAACAAACATCCATTCAAACTTTTGCATTTATAATATTGGTACGATTTCATTTTCACATTTACCTGAGGATTTAGGTAGTTCGTAGTGTTATAATGTACGGTGAAAAATCACCAAGGTCAGAGGTCGGGACCTTATGCTAAGCTGTTCGTAGAAAACAAAACTCTCGCAACGATTTCAACCTTAAAAAAACATATTCAAATTGGAAGAAAATACTTTCTTCACATCGACCAGAATACATTTCGTGACCTCAACAGAGATACGAAGACTTTCCGAAAACGGTACCTATAGTACATCCTTTTTTTTGTTAGTCGAAGTTGTAATTTATCAGGCCTCAGTAGGCAGTCCCTTGGCGGTCCCAAAACGACATGACTTGAGTCCCCGATCGAATTAAAAAACAAAATGCTAATGGATGCTGATTTGATGACTGATCTTAAGTTAGCGGTACCTCGGCACCCCGCAGCGGGTTTTTTGACCCGGTCACGACGTGTCCTTGATTCGTTAATGTTATCAGCAATGCAATCTCGCTGGAAACTTGATTATTATACTCGAAAATAAAAAATGAACCGTAAATAAGGCGCCTGCTTCATTGTGATAACGATGTAAATTGTGGAATTGGAGTTATGGTCCTAATTGTTACGGCTTCTTGGATAAAAAAGTAACAGCACTCAAAACAGTTGCAACTGACGGTGTTTAAAAGAAGATAAAATCTTTCCGATTCACTTTAATTCGTTAGTCGTCTTTGGGGTTCCTTGGAGGTCTATGTACAGTACAGCTGATGCCGGCTTTAATATGTTTTCATTAATTTTTAGAGCTCTACTACAATGAATTGGGCGATTCTGCTGGTGTGCCTTGTCGGCATGACGAGCTGTCGTGCAGCAAGCATCGAGCCCCAGGAGAAAGAGAAGGGCTTCATCGACTTTATCAACAGCCTGCTGGGCGGCGGCAGCACCACAGCCACTCCCATAGTTCATGATCCTCCACCAAGCTGCCCTGCTTGCCGTAAGTAACAGCTCCATTATCCTCTTGACGTCATCCCAGTTTGTTAAGTTTTGGCGCAATAAGACTCCTTCCAAACTGCTTTATTAGTCGTCGTCTCAGTACTTTTTTAATGTGACAAAAATATAAAAAAAAGCATTTATTTCAAATATTGTAGATTATGCACCAAGGGAGTAAAGCATTGTCTTCACCATCATCATTAGCCTTTTAATGTCCCCACTGCTGGGGCACAGGCCTCCTCTCTGCGAGAGGATGTAGGCCGTAATCCACCACGCCGGCCCAATGCGGATTGGTGGATGTCACATGTCTTCGAATTTTTGGTCCTAGGACATGCCGGTTTCCTCACGATGTTTTCCTTCACCATTTTGAGAGCAGTGGTGATGAAATAATTTACACAAAGTAAGCATTGTCTTACGTCATGGATTTTATTTTTTTTGCGGGGTGGGAAATCATCCAATGACATCTCCCGCTCTGGGTGGAGCGGGAGGGCATGTCAGACTCTTACTAATTAAAACCCACCCCTGTTCCTTCCCTGCTTGAGTGCCCAGGGGTGCGGTAACTATGTTAAGAATTTATCCGCTACCCCTAGGCATGAGTTTCAAAAATCTTGGCGACGTAAATAACGTTTCCGTCGCCAAGATTTCTGAAACGTCTGCTAATCTTAAAAATTAAGGAAGTATAGTCAGCAAACAATACCATTTGTGGTTGATTTTTTAGTAGATGGAGAAGATCAAATACACTAAAAAGAGGAAAGGACCCAATATTGAGCGTTGTGGTACCCTCATTTTAACTTTTAACTCCCGTAAATTGACACAATTTATTTGAACTTGCTGTTGTCTAGCATTTAAATAGGACTTCACTAAACTGAGTTCAAATTTACCTAGTCCGTAATGGTCTAGTTTTAAGAGAAAGGTTTCATGATTAACACAATTAAATGCCTTTGAGAGGTCTCAAAAGATTCCTTTCGCATCTTGGGCCTCTTCCCACGCTTTAAATATGTGTTTTAATAAGGTGACACCAGCGTCAGTAGTACAACGTCCTTTGGTGAAACCAAACTGTTGATCGTGTAAGATTTTATTGATGTTAAAATTATTCTGAATTTGATTGGGTATTACTTTTTCAAACACCTGGCTGAAAACCGGCAACACTGATACAGTTCTACAGGGTGTAACAGTAAGGTGACATATTTTAGGAACTGCATCTGCCCATCGATATGAACAACTTTCTTCAACAAAACATAAGAAAATGCTCAAAAAAATGTTGTACCTTCCCTACAAATATTGACCAGCCGATGATAACTTTGTATGGAAAGTTCATTTTTTTTTTAATTTTCTATTTTTTCTTAGAAAAACTTGTTCATTTTTATGGGCAGAAACGGTTTTTAAAACATGACCACATCTTGCCGTTACACCCTGTATAATTATTGGTGTCTTTACTGTCACCAGATTTAACAAGTGGTATAACCTTACTGTACTTCATTATGTCTGGAAAGACTCCTTGGTCCACACACAAATTAAATATTAAAGTCAAGTATCCGTGCTATGGTCTCAATTATAGATGTGCATACTTTGGTAGACATTCCCCGGTCTTCGGCGGTTAATTTGGTTTTGATTTGCCGGAAAGGCTTTATGTAATCCTCATGAAAACTCTTTGTCTGGGGAGAATGGAGAGTTGTATCGGATTCCTGCCTACTAAAATCCCACAGTTCCTACCGATACTATGAGGCTTTATTCCAATCGGCCTTACTAGGTGATGGGGCCCGCTAGCAACGGTGCACTGATACCAGTCGGGGGTGCGCGTGAATTCACATAGTGAGGCCGATCCAACGACCGCACATACATCCATACAGGCGCCCATGGAACAACTGCGCGCCGCCTCTTTAGACCTGACTGGGCATAACGACGACTCAGCCACAAGATCGCCACCCAGTCGTTTCTGTACCTATAGTCACCCCCTTTCTAGCCATTAATTACATCTTTATGAGCCTAACGGAGCAGCGCTACAGGTTAGTATTGAGCTGGTTCAATGCTGCTCGATGACTAAATTTTGTTGAGCTTGCCTTCGACGGCTACTCGGACTGTATAAAAAAAAAACATTAAGGCCCTGATAACGTTTTACAGTCAATGCATGTTCCTGTAAATCAATTTTCTGTATAATGCTAGGTGACAACTAAGTTAATGCATATTTATTCAGTACCGTTGAAGATACAACAGGCTGCTTTTAGGGTTTTATAGTCCTAACAAGGACAAATAAGAAACCCTTATAGTTTCGGTCTGTCCGTCCGAGGCGTAGCTAAGAGACTGTTAGTACTAGAGAAATGCAATTTTGCATGGATCACGCCACTATAACCAAATGCTAAAATCTTGAACAAGATTTTTTAGTGGTAGCACTTTGCATAAGGATATAAAGTGGGAATGATATTTTTCTCTGTTACATAGGGCTTTCAAAATCATTGCGGGGTTAGAAAGACTATTTTTCGATTCAGTGATTCGTTTGCGAAATATTACTTTAAAGTGAATTTTTTTTTCGAGTCGAGCGTCCATAATAGTTCATAGCCAATAGCTGCCTAAAAGCTAAACTATTGGCTTGAAAAATCTAAAGAAATTCGTGATGGTAGTATAAATATGTCATCATTCTCCTGCTTATCCCAATTTATTTGGGGTCGGCGCAACATGTCTTTTTCTTCTATACTCCTCTATTAGTCGTCATCTCTTTAGTCACCCCCTTTTTACCCATATCCTCTTTCACACAGTCCAACCATCGTTTCTTTGGCCTGGGTATGATGGTAGTATATATAAATATGTATGAACTTTAATAATAATAATAATAATTTTATTTATTCAAAAGTATACAGACATTTAAATAATGGTGATACGTTACAATACACTATATTCTATGATCAGATATTGAACATCTGTGTCTGAACTAGATATAAAATATCTGTACTTCAGACATCAGCGCTCTTTCCCTATTGTAGGCGACATTTAAATATTAACTTTATTTGACCTCTATATACATCCATAGCACATTCGATAAAAGAGATTTCTATAATATTAAAATAAAATGTAGGAAACAATCTTAAATTAACTAGTTGTATTATAGTGATGTAGTAATGGCCTCCGGTGAGTAAAATGTCAGTGAGTGTATGTGTGTAGGAGGGTGAGTATTTTTAGAAGCTACTTAACTACAGACAACAGGTTTAACTTTAAAGGAAAACTATCACGGCTAAGTTAGCTCGGTTAATTTTAGAGTAGGTATTAATCGCCCAATTTATAAAAGGTTTTGCTTGTTAAATTTCGTACAAAATAGAAAATCATTGAAAAAAAAAATACTTACTTAGGTGAAGTACGGTCTACGGAACCCAACCTTGCGCGTGGATCAACACGCACTTTGACAGTTTTTTTGGCATTTATTTAGGTGTCGTCTAGCGATAGTGAAAAAATATATACCTAAATTATCTCACAACGATAGAATAATCCTGTCAATTTTCAGAATGCGGTGTGGCCCGGACGAAGCGCCGCATAGTGGGTGGTTACGAGACCAAAGAGCGCGAGTATCCCTGGATGGCGATGCTGATGTACAACGGACGGTTCTTCTGCGGAGGTTCCCTCATCAATGACCTGTATGTCCTGACCGCTGCGCATTGCACTGGGTAAGTTTCAGCTGCTGATATCATCTAGAAATGAAGAACCATAAAACCAAAGAAGAAACAGATATGTAACTGTTGATTGGTACGCCCTTTAAACAACACCCACCTATAGGCAACAGAACTACGACGTACAACTGGTACTAGAAATATACAGCCTACACAAATCAATCTGCCTAGCTTTCTGCCAACTATCTTGGATCGGCTTCCAGTGCAACCGGATGCAGCTGAATACCAGTATTTTACATGGAGCGACTACCTATTTGACCCCCACAACCCAGTTACTGGGTAATAGGTACATATCCCTCTTGGTAAGACTGGTTGTCAGACTTTCGGGCTTCTGACGACCCGTAACGACTGTCAAAGATCCATGATTGACAGCCGGGACCGTCGGCTTAACGTGCTTTCCAAGGCACGGTATGTAAAAATGGTCACCCATCTATAGACCAACCCCGGCAAGCGTAGCTTAACCTGATGGATCGACCCGTGCGGCTGTTATTACTTTAGCCACGAGCTCCTTAACACAGCCTACACAAATACAATAACTAGTAACTTCCTCAAATGTTAACTTCATCTGCTTGGGAAACAACCATTACATACTCCATTGGCGTATCTAGGGTTATTTTCCAAGGGGAGCCCGGCCCCTGAGATGCGATGACTGATGAAACTGAGTCGACGACCTAATGTAGTCAGTGAACACGATTAGCATCATAATTCATAAATAGCTTGACACTTCTACTAAGAGGTTACAGCTTCCCATGCCCTCTCGCTCCGTACCATGGCCTGGACCAGGGCCAGACACGAGAGATCGCCACCGCCGATCGCCTCCACGAGGCCAAGGCGGTGCTCGACCGTATGCTCGGTTATGTCCTCCGAGCGATCCACACAATGGTGACACCCGGGCGTACCCTCCCGCCTAATCCGTAACAACCGTGTCCGGGGAAGACCTGCGTCAGGCGGAAGGTGAAGACGCCATGGCACCTCTCCAGCCACTTCACAAAGTGAGGGCTTATCACCGCAATCGTGGCCTACCCAGTGCTGGGTTGCGGTAGTCGCTCACTCCATGCCGCCATGAGATCCCGCCGGAGCTCTGTCCGCCGTGCCGCGATTTCAGTGGAGTTCACTTCTTACCCGACGTAAACCCTTCCTACCGTTATTTGGGAATCCGACAGTGGTGCGTTCCGAGGACCATGAAAACATATGGCCTCGGACTTATGCAGGGCCACTTCGAGTTACAATTGCCAGATCCCGCGCGTCGCTAGCTCAGCCGCCACCAGGTGCGACCCACCCTGCGCCAGGACCAGCGTGTCGTCAGCGTACCCAGTCGTACCCGATGTCCCACAGAAGCAGCCCCAGAACTGATCCCTGTGGGACACCACACGACATCTCTCACCGGCTCCACTCTCCCCGGTGCTGGGGTAGATGACGGCCCTATTCAACAGATAAGCCTCGACCACGCGACAGAGGTAACTGGTGATACCGGAGTGCCTTCCTGATGCAACTCCATGGAAAAGGTATTGAAGGCATTTGCGATATCGATAGCATCCCCCGTCGTGAGGGCTCGCATGCGCATGATGGCATCCACATTCAAGCGCCCCCTGCGGAAACCAAACTGCCTCTCCGCTAGATCCGGACCCAATCGCACTAGCCGCTCGACGAGGCGGTCTGCAATGACTTTCAAAGAGCCTGCCCACCTCGTCGAGCGGCACGATGGGCTGGTAAGCGGGCGGAGAGTCCGCAGGCCGCTTCCTAATGAGGATCAGTTTCCCCGTCTTACAACGAAGTAGGAACTGGCCCCTCTCAAAGCATGCGCTTAGGAACCCCCTTAGACAAGCCTCCAAGGCCGAGATCCAGGCTTTTTCAGGTAAGCCGTCGGATTTTCGGGTGATATTTTTGGCATTCAGCCTACGTACCGCCACTCTCAGGGCTGCTGTTTTACATGTTTGAAAATGAACTGTGAACTGCCACATGAATTTCCATTTAACATTCCTCTTAAGAGTTCCTGGGGCGGGCACGACCCTCCCCCCCCTCCCCCCTCCCCCTCTATACGCCAATGCTCTGACAATCTGAAAGATGGCGTTGGCATCGGTGGCATTGGTATAGCCTAAATCAAGAAAGTCTCAGGGATGATGAAGTCACTGAAGACTTTAAATACCTAGTTTAATTACCTTCTGAAACAAAAATTCGTCAAATTCAACAAAGTATATTGTTTACGAGCTCCTGCCAACGACACAACGGCATATTGAGATCAAAAACACTATTGAGTGACTAGTGCCAATTTCTACCTACCGTCACAGTTTACTCTAGGTGAAAAGGTGAAGATCGTGCACTTGGACGCATGCCACCTGCATTCTGCCGCACGCATCTGAATGTTTTTGTTAATATTAAACAGGTGTATATTTTCACGATGATCTGATTATAAGACTGCCGACTGTCACCAGGTTGTAAACTGGAACAGTTTATGGCTTTGGCTACGGTCTTGGAGAACTAGCACAAGTATTCCGTCATTGGTATATTTTCTTAGCAGTATTGATGACGCTATGCAATGAAGTGCAGAAAATAACAGTTTCTGGAAACTTTAAACTACATAGTGCGTTTTACAAAATATTATCATTATTTTCCTTAAACAAATAGATATCTATGGTAAAGCCCTACTACTTGTCAACTCTCCCGTGCGTTGGGGAGATTTGAACCAACAACCGATTTAAAAAAAAAATATATTTCCAGGTCTATAAAAAAATATATATTTCATTAAAAAATGGTACCTATCTACCACTGCTTTGTATACTTACGTTCTTGAGCTGTCTAGTTGCAAGTCATAGTTACAATTTAAATGCATGTTAGAGTAAAACATATTTCAAGATGCTCAAATAGTTTTAGAGCGTGAAACAATAACCAAACTATCAATAACGTAAATCTGAATGACATAAACCTGATAAATATTTGAAAAATTCTGAAGTCTTTTTGATGCAGTTTGAGAGGTCCTCTTGCCATTCTCTGGCAATAAAAAGGCGTGTCAAGCTTATAATAGTCTCTTATGTCTGTTTAAAGATTAGAATCAGGAGTCGGTATCTTAGAAACCAGGATGGGATCCATACAAGACTTGCCACATTTTAAAACCGAACCACTCTTTCCGCATAAAAGGAGTTTTGGAGATATTTTATTATATTTATAGTAGTCCAACTTTGCTTAAAATTTCTTATTTTAACGAGGCCCTGGAATAGCAGACACAATTAAAAACCTATTGTCGTATCTCCAATTGGAAACGTGCAGGACCTGACGAACTAATTGAATAATCAACATATAACTGTTTTTAGAGCAAGAAGTTGACATCTCTGTGCGGATCAATTTTACTTAGATTTTCATAATTCCAAGTCGCTTCAAAATGTTTTCTCAGAAGGCTGAAATTTAGGACGAGGGCTTCTTAGGTCATGGGTCTACTGTTGATAATGAGCAGTAGAGAACAATGGTGGCCCAGTGGTAATGGCCGCGACTTACAAGTTGTATGTAGGTCTTAAGTTCAAATCCAAGTAGGCGCTTTACTTTGTGTAGGTAAATTATTTCATCACCACTGCTCTCAAAACGGTGAAGGAAAACATCGTGAGAAAACTTGTCTTAGTCTGTTGTGTTGTCTTAGAACTAAAAATTCAATGACATGTGACATCCACCAACCAGCATTGGGGCCGCGTGTTGGATTACGGACCATACCCTCTCACAGAGAGGAGACCTGTGCCCCAGCACTTGAGGACATTAAAATGCTGACGATGATTGATAATACAGGAAAAGCAAAATTCTAAAAAGGTTTTTTTTCGCTTCACTCTACCTAACCTAATACGACCTATTCCAAAAATCTATAATATTGTCGTATCTTTTAATCTCACTAACCTACTCATCTTACCTTTCAGATACCGCAAGGAGCGCATCACAATCCGTTTACTGGAGCACGATACCAAAAACCCCAATGAGACGAAGACCATCGACAGGAAAGTGTCGCAAGTCATACGTCATCAGCGATACAACCCTGGCACTTATGACAATGACATCGCGTTGATGAGGCTCGATGAAAGGGTAATCATCTGGCACAGCATTGAATTTTGCAATAGAACTACGGTCCGAAATAGGACAAGACCTTTCTGATTATAATATAACTACAAGTGATAGAAACCGCCATATTTTTAACCGACTTCGAAAAAGGAGGAGGTTATCAATTCGGATGTTTGTATTTTTTTTTTTATGTATGTTCTGGTATAACTCCGTCATATATTGACGGATTTGCAAAATTCTTTTTTTGTTCGAAAGGGGTTTATACCAAAATGGTCCCATTTAAATTTCAAAAAGATCTGATGATGGGTTTCGGAGACAGACAACGGAACTCTTCAAAAATTGACAGCAAATCAACCGCGATTGCTGCTATCGTATGTCTATGACACAGTTTAATGAGGAGCCACAACTAATAAGTGAAAAATAAAAAGTGTTCCTGTTTTGTCTTCGTTTTTTGACACCGACTTCCGAAATTAAAGTTATTTTGCATTTTTTTGGAAGTCGGTTCTATTTTATTGTAAAAAAGTTTTTTTTAGAAAGAGAAAATGTAAGCGTCCGTCAGTGAAGGAATCAGACGGATCTTAAGGATCCAAATGATTTTTTTTTTCACCCTCTGTTCAACTTACCCTTTTTTTTCGGTGGTGGGAAATCATCCTATGACTTCTCCCGCTCTGGGTGGAGCGGGAGGGCGTGTCAGACGTTTACTGACTAAAACCCACCCCTGTTCCTTCCTTGCCTGAGTGCTCAGGGGCGCAGTAACTCTGTTACGAATTTATCCGCGACCCCTTGGCATGCAGGCACTGGCCATGATGGTCCCCGTCAGTGGTGGCTGACATCTCTTTGAGGCGCGCGTGGAACACTACGCGCCGTCGACTCTCGGGCCTGGTGCTGATCTGACGGTGCCTGCTCTGTCGCATCTTCCATAATATCTACAAATAATAGGTACCGAAGAGAAGTCAGAAGACTATGTGATCGTTTGAAACATTTTATCCGTTAAGGGCCTACCTCCCCATAAGTGGCGCCCTCGTTGAATAAAAATTCGTATCTTAGCATAGAAAATAAAGATTAAAGAATCCTATTTTGCGTTTGTTACAAATAGTATAAGGTGATTTTGCGTTGTTAAAACAGGACTCAAAGTGTTTCGTATCCAAAGTAGTAAGTAAAAGTGTCAAAAACGGCCGTTTTTGGCACTTTAGCTTACTACTTTTTTAATCTTTATTTTCTACGCTTTGCTACGATTTTTTATTCAATGAGGGCGCCTATATAATGGCGGCTATATACGCCTTAATTTACTAACAGACGAATCATGTGGACATGCCAACTTACCAAGACAAACTAGGTATGTCTCTATTAAGTCGTTCCGCTCATTATAAACTTGAATGTGAACAAAATACTAATTGGCAAACAGCTACTGTTTGTTTTGAAGTCGAACTGCGTGACTATGAAGATAAATCCACACTTTCCAACGACGAGATGAAATTCCTCATCGCTAACGAATTCTTCTTTACTTACACTCTTTTGGTTAGCGTGGGTTATCCATTTCCATTTGGTGATAACATTGTTTATTTATTTAACAGGCTAGCCAACTAAATACATAACAGCAATAACTCACAAAATTTGTCGTAATTCTAGACAGGCCTATTATAACTAGACACGCTATCAGACAAAAAAACAAGTAGGTCTTATAGCTAAAATTTTAATGCCGTAGATAGCTTCACAAAACCGACTTAGGAAAACCCGTGAAATGCAAGTAATATTGATTTGCGTAGTCTCCAAGGGTCGCTTTGGGAACCGCGGAAGTGTGGACGTTGTAATTTAAGTGTCAGCTAATCAGCTTCCGCTGTATTAGGGAGTCTCCAATTTATGTTGGTGGCATATTAATATTAATTTTTGTTCCTCAGCTGGACCTTAGCAGCGCAGTAAAGCGTATACGCAGGGATAATGAAGATGAGGGATCCACGAGCAGTCCCAGTACCAGTACTGAAGAGACCGCCACCTCACCCACAGAGCCAGCTGATGATGACCATAGAGTGCGACCAGTCTGCTTGCCCACCCCTGGACTTTCTTATACCCGCCAGTGCGCCGTTGTGATTGGTTGGGGAGTCACTGATGAAGGTGGATCCGTCTCCAATACGCTGCAGGAGGTATGAAATGGTTCATGGTCAAAATACGCTGATGAAATCTTTTTGCAAATTTCAAAAGCAATGTTAGATGTTAGATTCATAATAATTTTTGATAAACATAGGTAATGCACGTAGAGATTAAGAGAGATAATTCAGGAAGTAAACCTAAATTATCTTGAATGTTATTGATATCCTCAAAGTTGATGACAAAGTAATATCCTAGCTAATGCAGCAATTTCTTCGTAATATTCCGATTGGATATTTTTATAAAGCACAAAGTAGATAATTACCGCCTCGATACCCTTAAATCGATATCGATACTATTTGGCCTATTTGGTAGTTAAAAACTACCAAATAGGCAGTCGACCTACGAGTACTTGGTAGTTAAAATTACCTCGTATTGGCGTATGCAATGGAAATCACCCGAGTATGTGTTGCTACCAGGGCCTGCAGTCTCGACATAGTTAACGATCAAATTCTAACTTGCAAGCACTATTTTACATGAAAACTTATAATTTATTTAAATTTTAATGAATCTAGTTAACGCTTGTAACAATGAATTGTCAAAATAGAAAAGGACATAAAATTTTGCCTCCTTCTAACATTAATTTGTTGGCGAACGATTTCGGTCATTACGCGATCGCTATCTATATCAAGACTGCGGCACTGCAGGCGTATTCGCTAACTCAGTTGACATCAATATGATAGGCAATTTGCCGTACATTGCTGCTTTGACGTATAGGAAAACTGTAGTGCCTATTATAATCGATGTCAACCGAGCAATGTACTGCATACTGCCTACCAAATTGATGTCAACTGAGTTAGCGAATACACCTGCTGTAACGACTGAATTGCAGTTGTAATTTTGTGTAGATTAGGTACCACGTTAGTAATTTTAAGGGCTTTACTTCCATTCATACGAGAATACTACTACAAGTTCTATAAAAAAAAATCTATCTCTCCAGGTGAAAGTGCCAATAGTATCGAACGCAGAGTGCAAGGACCGGTCATACGGCAGACGTATCACAGACAACATGATGTGTGCTGGCGAACCAGACGGCGGTCGGGATGCCTGCCAGGGCGACTCCGGCGGACCCCTGCATGTGTTCAACGAGACCACCGAGAAGTACCAGGAAGTTGGTAAGTAGTATCCTATGCCTTTTTTTTAGGTTGAGAAATCATCAAATAACTTCTCCCGCTCTGGAGCAGAAGGTCGTGTCAGACTCGACTCCTACTGACTAAAACCAACTTGCCTGTACCAGGGCCGCGGGATTCTTTCAAACACTCGCGCGAACCTTTTTTAATTTTTTTGGGAGGGTGTGAAATCATCCAATAACTTCGGTCCTCACCGGACTTTCGCGACCCTGGCAGGGCATCCATCCATTAAAAAAAAGACATACTTTTTTTTTTGTGGGGTGGGATATCATCCAATGACTTCTCCTTCTCTGGGTGGAGCGGGAGGGCGTGTCAGACTTTTACTGACTAAACCCCACCCGTGTTCCTTCAGTTACCTTAGTGCCAAGGGCCGCGGGAACTCTATATCGTATTTATCCGCGACCAGAGAATCCTATGCCTATGTTTTATTTCTTACTTCTCCGCTATTCTTTTCTTGATTAATTTCGTTGCAGGATCCAAGACAGTTGAATCGTTTGTCCGGGACTCGTCTAGCTTCATTGCCTCTCGGCGCTTTTTTGGTGGGCGCCAATGTTTGTTAGGTTGGGAATATAATAGTGTGGCGGGTTTGAAAAAATTCTGTGTCTATGGATAGGAGTATTTCAGGAAAGACCTATCATCAGCGTCGTGTATACCTAATGCTTATCATGTGTGCTAATCTATCTCATGAAGTAGGTAGGTACTAGGTACTTATAATAATACCAAGTTGTCCAAGACGTGATTTCTTACAAGCACGTACTTATTGTGCTGACCTAGGCCAACAAGAAATATTAATTTATATATCAAATCGATATAAAATATGCAATGAACTTGACACCTGCCTCGAGTGCCCGGGGGCGAGGTAACTCTTTCGAATTTATCCTCCACCCCCGGGCAGGCATCGGCCGTGGCAGGCCCCTTCCCTTTGCTGACAACTCTTTGAGGCGCGCGTGGAACACTACGCGCCAGGACCAGCTTCCCCGTCTTCCACCGACGTGGAAACTGGCCCCTCTCCAAGCATGCGCTTAAAAGCCCTCTGAGTCGAGGCCCGAGAGCCTCTTGCAAGGCCAGGACCCAGGCTTTCCCATGAAAGCCATCGGGTCCTGGGGCGGTGTTTTGGCATTCAGCCTACGCAACGCCGCTCTCAGCTCTACCTCGGTCACCTCGGGAGTATCGTCGTCGTCGTCTTGGCCCGCGTCAGGTACCGCAGGAGACGGAGCCATAGGCGGAGGAGTGTGTTCCCCTCGCGAGGGGAACAGAGCGCTCACCACGCCCTCCACGATCTGTGGCCGGAGACTCTGCGTCAGTGGGGGGGCCCATGGGCGGAGTTTCCCCCGCACCGCTTTGTACGGGCGCCCCCATGGGTCTCTGTTCAGAGTCTCCAGCGACTCCTCGCGGGCCGATCTCTTGGCCCGCAAGATCTCCGTTCGGAGGGCGATCCTCGCAGCTCTGTACCCCTCGTATAGCTCCGCCTCGACGGCTTCCGTTTCCGGCGTGCGGTTACGGAGCCGTCTGCGGTACCTGGTGTACCGGCGTCGCGCGGCAATACACCTGTCGCCGAGCAGAAGGCTGGACCCGGGGCATTGCCACGTCACATATCTCGGACATGGCCTCCTGGAACCACTCTGCCTCGTCGTTTATGTAGGCAGGCCTGTCCGGTGATGTCACCCAGGCCTGCACGATCGAGGCCTCCAGGAGTAGCTCCCGGTCCAGCTGCTTCAGCGACCAACGCGGACCACTCGGGTTCTGTCGCACCGGCACGCTGGAGGTCTGGGAAGAGACGTCAAACCGGATATATCGATGATCGGAATACGTCTCCACCTCCTCCATAACGCGCCAGTCAAGTACGCGCGGTGACAGAGCGGGGCTGGCGAACGAGAGGTCCACCACCGATTCGCCCCGCCACCGTACGCACGTGGGGACAGAACCCCGGTTCAGGACGACCAGGCCTGTCTCCAGAGCCCAGTCCTCCACCATCCTGCCCCTTGCGTCCGTGTACCGGGAACCCCAAGCCAAGTTCTTGGCATTGAAGTCCCCGAGAACGAGCGCAGGGAGGGAACGGTATCCGACGACGACGTCTCTCAACTCCACGAGGGAGTTGTGGAACTCGGCGAGAGTTCGGCTCGGGGAGAAGTACACCCCTACCACTACTATCTCCCCGAACCGTGCTGCCACGCAACCCCGACCCCTCTTGACCTCCTCGAGGGTCGGGGTACAACTTGACACCTTACAAGTTCATTGCATATTTTATATCGATCTAAAGTACTTACAAGTGTCTAAGTCCTTTTGTGAGTACCTAATAAAAATTTGAAATGAATAGATTGTGAGTGCCAATTTTCTTTGGCCCTTTATAAAACTTCACTTCACACGCCCACTGTCCATGCACTACATAATAGGTACCTAATTGTGAAGTTAGTCATGACGTCATACATGCACCACATCACTATGTGCCCTACATGTATACATCCATACACTTTGACGATTTTTTTTTAATTAGACGTATGAACTAGACTATCGAATTTTAGAGGAACGTATGAGTTATGAATGTTATGATTAAGAATCAAGTAAAATAAATTCGCTGGATATGTGACTTTTTTTCCTGAAGGAGTTGAAGGAACTGTAATTTAAAGGGACTTACTGTGTGTCAGGAGCAAATCGCCTTGGACAGTTAACGTGTTAACAGAAATTGTTCTTGATGTTACAAAATGCAGAACAAGGTTTAACTGTTCTTTGTCTCGTATTGATAATACTACTAGTTCCCTCTGTCTTTTTTTATATATAATAATATATCACTGACTAGCTCAAATTAAATTTATATATCATTTAATCAACTGAATCAGTTGATTGAATGATATAGTAGTACAGGGAAATCATCATTCTCATCATTCGCCTGCCCTTATCCCAATTTATTTGGGGTCGGCGTAACATGTCTTTTTCTTCCGTACTCCTCTATTAGTCGTCATCTCTGTAATCACCCCCTTTTTACCCATATCTTCTTTCACACAGTCCAACCATCGTTTCTTTGGCCTTCCCCTACTCTTATAGCCATCCATACACAAGACTTTCCTCACGACATTTTCTTCATTCCTCCGCATCACATGCCCATACCACGACAACCGATTTCAGTACAGGGAAATAAATGATTGAAACACAGAAATTACATCTGATGAAATTTCTGTGTCTGAATCATTTATTTCCAACACAGGGTTAGTTCGCACTTTACAGGCCTTGATGTCACGTCACTTCACACTACAAAATCATGTGTTTCCAGGTGTGGTGTCTTGGGGCGAGGGCTGCGCGAGACCTGACAAGTATGGAGTGTACTCAAGGGTCAACAGATACTTGACGTGGATCAAGAGCAACACGGCCGACGCTTGTTACTGCGACTGAACGCGATGTACAATCACACGCAAAAGTGATGTGACTAAGTTATGACTAATTGTTGAGCTATGTTATTAGCAGATTGGCGTCGGAATTACGCATACATGATGCAATCATAATTTTAAAGATTTCTTTTCTAAAGGTAGTCCAGAAAACAAAAATGAAATTTATGTGATAAATAAAATATGATTTCTTTTAAAATAAAAAAAGGCATTTTGATGTGAGCTTTCTCGAAATATAGAGAAACAAAGAGTAGACTATTTCATAGCAGCTTATAGCTTAACAATGTACAAGATTAACTAAATTCTGTACTTTTGTAACTTTGTCACTGACTTTTGCATAATGTAACTAAGTTTTATTTTAATAAAATTATAGTATTTATTTAATAAATTATGTGGGATTGACTTTGTTTTTTTATTATTACAATATTTTTTTTACCTAAGATAACCTTGATTGTCCTTGATGTTTGATAATGGATTGTATTCTATTTTGATTTGCAATTATTATCTTCAAATTAAACATGCAATATGCTTAATTTATTATTAAGATTAGTCATTACCTATACCTACTTATTTTGGCAAAAAATTGAGAAAAGAAAAACACTGGTTTTATTATGTACTATAATATAATTCAAAAGTAAGTTGACATTTACTTGATCAATATTATTAATGACAGTGAGATAAGACAATCCTATACTACCCAGAATCTACAGATTTAAGGAAAATATATTTTTAATTCAAGTCCAATGTTATTAAGACTACAATTACTATATTTTTATTGAAAATTGTGTAGTTGACTGTACATTGAGAATCTAGAATAAACTTTAAGCTTTAATTAATTATTTTTCTGCAATATCATATGCAATAACTATAATATAGCTGTAGCTATCAATTTCAATTAACTTCCTCTGCAAGAAAGAGAAAATACAATTGTTATCTTATAATAATATTCTCACAAAATTTTCTACAACATACATAACTACAGAAGTGGGTCAATATTAGTAAAAATGTCTAAATAAAGAGGAAAGTTCAGACAGAACATTGTTGTAAATATAGCCGGGACTTGATAATTGATCCAAACCTGGTGTGTGTGGTGGCGTCCGGGTGTCCGTTCCTGTGGATGTAGACGTTATGGTCTCTTCAATAACCTCGTGGCCATTTTTCACTATTCGCCTGGTTTCAATCGACCCATCTGGCTTTGTTACACTGGTTGTGATAATAGTTTGACAGAATGATCCACCTGGGACTAATGCGCCATTAAAGGGTATCAAAGGAGGAGTGTCTTTCTTCTTTTTAAACAGTCCCGTTATATCATTAGGTGTTATTTTTCCATCCAAATCTTTATCTTCTTTTAGATGCGGCTCCTGTGGACATTTGTAGCCTGGTTTCAGGTAGTAGTCTCTTATATTATCTCCGTTGAAGTGTTCCTGGTTATCCTTTTCTGGAGGCAGTGTGTGGATGGACGAGAAGGAATCAAAGGGACCGGCGTCATTGATGAATGATTTAACGTCTCCAAACATAGAACCGAAAGATCGGAGTATATCGAACATCTGTTTAGAGAACTGTTCATGCATATCCAAGACATCATTAAATTCTTCCATTTCATGTCTGGTATAAAGTTCATCACCGTCGTCTTCATCGTCGGAACTCCAAATCGGATTTCTAAAATCGTTTTGAGGCGGATTCTGTCTTAAGCCAAAAAATATCCGTAATTTATCCATGAAGTTATTTCTATCCATTTTGAGGTGAACTTTATGATTTTTGGTGATGGTTAACTGCTATTTTGTGGTTGTTTTTGCTGGTAAATGTTGATTATTTTATTTATTGCGCAACAAACAAAAAATATTCGACAGCTGTTTTCTTCTATCAATTCAATACTAGATAGTACCACATACGTAGCATAGCAGTACATCGGTTGTCTCTATTTTCGTACTACTTACCTGGCGTGGGCGGATACGATTTGCAAAAAGCAATGCTAAACATTTTCGTTTCGATCAGAGTTACAATCGGAACGTTTCTTGCTCAGGGTTGGTAATGTCAATGTCTGATTTCCATTGCGTTTCTAGAAAGTACTACTATTAATGTTCCATTATATTTTATTTTTCTGGGTTTTCAGGTTCAGTGCGTTTAGTAACTAATAAACATTGGTGATATTTTTAATGCAAGAACTAAAAACTAAAAATACTAATACGGGAAGTGAAACGCCAATGTGAATGGCATCTCTATATAGTCTGTGGTGAATGGTACCTATTGATTACAAAAAAATACTCAATCTGTAGGGTTTCCGAACGCTAAAAAAACTACCAAAAAGTTCAAGGTTTGAGAATGAGTCGTTTCGATATTCAGTGTAAAAAAACTTTCATATTTTTAATACATAATTCCTAAAAATTTAGCAAAGTGATCTAGCTTTTATCACTATTATTAGGCTACTTGATAGTTTGACACACAAAGTACACATTAAAAGAGATAAATTGATACATGATAGTATATAGTTGGAGAGTTTTTGGCGGGATTTTGTGAGTGAAGTTCAGTGGCTGTTTTAATTATTCGTTTATTGATTCCTAGGGGATATTGTGATGTAAAATTGGTGTAGTTTTGTGTCTCAAGTGTCAACGCAAATGGACAATATGTGGAATCATTGAAACAGGCGCGATCTCGGGGAAATGGAGCTGAGAATTTTATTGTAGTATTGACTACCTCAGCAAAGTTTGTCGAGAAGGTTGACTCGACACATTTGTTGCCAAATACTGCAAAAAACATTAGAATGTGTTACATCTGCATTCTAATGGAAAAAAAGTATAAATAACTACGTAAGACTAGGCAATATGGTCAAAAGACTTTCGCCTTCCCTTCGGAGATAATAATAAAAAAAAAGTATATAGTTGGAATTCGATACACATTCGCATTAAAAAAATTATCATTTTCTTTTAATTACTGTACGACTTTAAATAAGGATTATTTTTATTATTATTACTTTGTAAAATGTGAATAGATCTAAAAATTAAAATACCCTGTTACACGATTTATTTCAATTTTATTTGCTATAGTTGGTCTCTTTCTCTCTTACTGTTACAACGATTACCCATCCTGCTGTCATTTGTGACATCGATTTATCTAATTAGTAAACAATGGTGGAACAGAGTGCTGGTATAGTTGGCAAGTAGTAGTTGGCGGTGCGGTGGATGAATGTAATTTATTTCTCCAATTTAATAATTCAGTAAGACGATACATATATCCGGCAGTTCGTATGCAGCGCATGAATTATTTTTCAAATACAATTGGAACATGACACCAACTCTCCGGTAGAGAAGTTCGCTTCGTATAATTTTTTAAAGGTATGTTTTATAACAATTTTTTATTCTTATTTTTAGTATTCAAGTCATCCACCTAAGCTTTGGAATCGTTGTTTAATTTATTTATCTTGGGTGTAGTAATCAGTATGAAAAGGGTTCTTGTTAATTATTAAGATAAAAAGTAATACGTTACCGTGCGGAGGTACACCCATGCGACGTATTCGTTCACACTTTAATGCATCAATTCGCATCGCTACACGCTATTTCATTTATTTGATAATATCACTTATTTCTCAAATTGATTTCAAGGTTTGTTTGCTCTGTCAACTGGTTTAAATATTTAGATTTGACGTATTTTTAGCTGTGTGAAGGTTTGGACGGTGGATGTTTTAAAACCGGTTTGCAATACGCGCGTTAAAATTCCAGTCCAGTAGTGTTATAACTCTCGACTAGTTCATACATACAATGCCAAGCGAAAATTATGGATCACTACTACGGGGCAATGGTTAGAAATTTATATCAGTTATTTATTAATTGTTGTGCAATGATACTAAGTAAAAAAAAAACCTCTCGTAAAATGAAAAGTTAATACCTAAAACAAGTTTCTGTAGATGACAGATGACACCTTCTTTTGTATTGTAATATATAATATCATCCATAAAAAAAACTGTGATGGAAAAATGGACCGCTTTCTGCAAATATGATCCAGCCCACCGAAACCTCATTTCGAGATAATTGAGTTTAAAGTTTATTCCGGTATTTCTCTGGCTTTATAATGCTAAATGCTGTATTTTTAATTTTATGATATTCTAGGTGTACTAAAGTAATTTACATGCATGTATTTAGTAAATAATATTTAATAGTTTAATAGGTATTCAAGAAAACATGTGCGTGAATCATTATTACAAAATAAATTTTGTATGAAATTAGCTGAATAAGGTGCGGAATTAAAACTGCAAAAATGTTCCAAAGTATGACAAAAAATAGAGACTCAAACTGTTTAACATTTTTGTTTTATCTAAAAAAATACAAAAGTTACCCTACTCCTCCTCTAAATCAAAGTCAGGTTCTTCACAATAACCATCTATATCGTCTATTATTGCATCGTCTCCCTTCAGTTTTTTATAGTAATCAATGCAATCATTTGGTATAAGATGGAATAACGATTTCAAATCATTTAACTTCTTTTTGTTAATCCGTTTTCCTGAAGGCCATAATGCTTGCAAATCTTCTTCTACGACAGCCAAAGCAACACCTTTAAATTTCTTTTTAATGCTCAATTCTTTGTAATCCTCATTAAAGGAAGTTCTCATGAACAAAGAATGTGGACTCTTTTTTGTGATTAAAATTTCTTTTGTCTTTAGCCAGTTTACTTTGCTCTTATCATTAAATGTTTTTCTATTGACTATGTTCTTCTCTAGAATTTGAGATCCAAAAAAATCACAACTTTCCATTTTATGCACCTGTAAACGGTTTTTGTTTTTGCATTGTTTCATAATGGCAATATAGTCATCCACAGAGTATATCCTTTCATATTGCTTGAGTCGAGTCTCTATTTTTGCGAAATCGTTGTCATTCGGAAGAAATGTGTGTCCTGATTCCAGGTACCGGAAACTGATTGTCTCTAGAGTGGGGTGGCTACTTAATAAAGCCTTTAAAATCAAAACGATTTTTATATTCCTATTTTGACCCCCGCAACAGTCACTCCACAAGATCAAATTTTTCACTGTAGGGGATAGCATGCACTTAATATATTTTCTCAAACATGAACCCACTTCTTGGGCACCTCTTCCAGCCTCGCTTTCAGCCCAAACAAAACAATTCCCAACATCGTTGGAAGCCGAGTGTATACCGCAGTTGTACACCCATAACTGCCGTTTGTAGAAAACGATATTGGTCGGTATTCTAGGTAAGGGCAATGTTTTCTCCAAATCGTAAGTCAGACATTCAGTTTCTACACAAGTTTTAGCCTGTTCAAAATCTTCGTTCATCTTCTTCCTTAAATCTTCGGCAATTTTATGGTGTTCTTCTTTTTGTCTTTGGGCACTTGCTCTTTCAGTTGAGGTAGTAGAATTTTTCAATGCCATTGTATAAAGATCACATTTGTTACAAGTGTCTTTTTTAAGGCTCTTGCACCTCAAATTGAATTTTTGTACGAAAACTTTTCTAACAGTATTGAAGGCCGGACATTTTTCATCTTTTCCAAATACTTTTTCAAATTCTATTTTGAATAGTTCGTAAAAGTTTTACAAAAATGATCCAGCTCACTAGAATCAGTTTAGCAAAACTTTAGCGCGATTAAAAAGGTTGATTTAGAAATATGCATAAATGATCATCAATAAGTTTGACTACATGACCATAAATTAAATTTATTATCTTATAAAAATAGAATAAATTTCATGCAAAACATAAAATTTTATTGAAGATACAAAATATTGCAATAAAATATAGAAGGTTTAAATAAATAAATGCCTACTTAATTAACGTTTTTATAAAATAATATTCTATATATAATATATAAAATAATATTCTGTTTACTTTAAAGAAAAGATATTAATGATAATTTTAGATTTCACCGTGAATCGTTTTCTAAGAATTAAATTTTTTCGTTTTTCTATATTTAAGTAGATATTCATGTGATCTGATTCATTATTTATGTAGTCAGATGTTATTAAGAATATAGTTAAAATGATTCAAGGTTACTGGAACATTTAAGCAAAATGATTTTCGTAATATTTCCCATATTGTATAAAAAGCAAAAATGTTTCAGGTAGTTTGAATCATTATAGCAAAAAAAAATAACACTTATCAGGGCAATCAAGAAAATGCAAAAATGTTTCTAATAGCTTGAAACACTCATGCATTATAAATAATGATGTTTGCCATAACAGCTGTGGGTTGGATCATACGGATTTTCGTCAATTATTAACATAGAGTTCTGAGTCTTTGATATGTCAAAATATACCTTATTTGAAGTCCATACGTCACAAAATATCGAAAATGTCGAGTTTGTGGGTTGGATCATTTTTGCAGAAAGCGGTCCAAATTATCATGTGTTTTTCATTTGCAAGTAACATAGGCCTACACCTAATGTGGTTAATTCAATTTTACACAGGTATTGATGTAAGCTACGTAGCTGAAACATTTTTTTTAAAAATAGCTTCAATATTATTTAATTGCCTTGTCAAACACTCAAATCACAGTTTTTCAGCAGGATAAATTTTGTAACAAATCATATAATTTTTTTACACACATTTTTCAAAAAAAAAAATTCAGATTTTTGTTAGTGTGATTATGTACCTACATATCAAGTTTTAGGGTGAGAATTAAATTATTGATGGATCTATTAATTATTGTGTTTCTTATAACTTTTGTAAAAGAAAAATAATAAAATTATGCCAAAAAAAGTATGACCCTCCTTAAAATTTACAACTCGCTGAAACATAGAGGTATATTTGGTCCACACTCGTTACATTACCCTTGTTTATTCCGGATTACCCTTATTTAGGATTCACTAGCTTCACCCGCGTGGAATTAGTACATCCCAAACTATAAATTATAGCCTATGTATTCCAGACTATAATCTATCTCAATGCCAAATTTAATTCTGATCCGTTCAGCCCTTCTGGCGTGATTGAGTTACAAACATCTATCCAAACATTCGCATTTATAATACTAGCTTCTGCCAGCGGCTTCGCCCGCGTGGATTAGTACTTCCCCCATTATAAACAGATAGTCTATTCTGATGTACGTATAAGTTATATTAATGTAAAGTTTAATCCAAATCTGTTTAGTAGATTTTGCGTGAAAGAGTAACAAACATCCATACATAATCACAAACTTTCACCTATGTAATATTAGTATGATTTTCGTATATTAAATGTATTGAGAAATGGTTGATTCAGGAAACTGCATGCATCACCTTTTATCATAGTTCTACTAAAAAAGCTTTTCATTCACTTGCATGAAGAACCTTAAAACTGCCACAAAATAAAACATAAACCCTAAACAAATAACAATGTTTTTATTATTTGCAATTCTAAGATAATATCTTAGAATTGCACGATAACTCCGCAACTCGTCGTGCAACGCATGTCATCGTCCTTTTCATTAGGAGTCATTAATGGTCGTTACTGCGATAG
Organism: Polia nebulosa; assembly: GCA_951329385.1. NCBI lineage: Eukaryota > Metazoa > Arthropoda > Insecta > Lepidoptera > Noctuidae > Polia > Polia nebulosa. The sequence continues at coordinate 6,314,249 of OX589603.1, forward strand.
GTAATGAGAACATACATGCAGTTAGACTCTTTTGTCTTGAACCTACTTACGTGAAAATATACAATTTGGTAATTGTTTTACGACGCTAGTAAAATTGTGGCCTCTTTACTTTTATTACCTGTCACAATAAAAACTGCTTCGGCGATTAAAGCAGTGTTTTGTGTTCTTGATTTGCTAGCAAACGCGATAATGTTCTCATTTTTCCGTAACGAAATCCCTATCTGTGCTTACCAATCGAGCGGATCAATAAATAGCTCTAACCCGGGCGTGTCAGACTCTTGTTGACTAAAACTCACCCCTGTTCCTTCCCTGCCCTGAGTGCCTAGGGGCGCGTTAACTCTGTTTCGAATTTGCGGGCCCCGTCTTGTATTGCTGACAACTCTTTGAGGCGCGCGTGGAACACTACGCGCCGTCGACTCTCGAGCCTGGTGCTGATCGGACGGCGAGCTACCTACTACTGGCCGTCCGCAGGCCCGGGTAGCTCTAACCCTTAGACTATGTTTCATAGTCTAAACTCTAACCGTAATACAATTGACTGTTACAATTTCAAAGTCTTCGTCATCGACAGAAGAAAGTTTAATTGCCCCGACGGGGTTCTGGCAATTGTTCTAATTCAAACTAACATGCAACTCGTGCACTAAAAGGGCAACCGGGTGTCTACCGAGCCAAATACATACCTATCTCAGTATCGTTCATTTTCTGCAAGAGTATGAACTATGAACCGAGTAGGTACTCAACAGTAAGTTCCTGGCATGCCTTGATGCGAACGACATCCTTGTTGCCGCGGAAACCGGTCAACTGCGGATTTTCTAACCTATGCCATTCACATCTGGAGTTAGGCTAGCAAAAAAACGGGGAAGCGCTTCCCGTTCCCCTCGAAACCTCGAAAGCTGTCGATACCAAGAGTCTGGTGGCTGGTAATGGTGGTGTTCTTACGGTTTACCCGCTGGATGTGATCGGACTTTCTGATCCTGAAAGATCGGTCCATCGGTTTAGTCATTTATCTGAGGTCTATCCTTGCTGACTCTGGCGATAGGTGCTGGAAATAGAACAAGAACTACATATTACCAACAAATGATTAAAAAGTACTCAGACCTGTTGATCAAAACAGATTAAGGCGCTATTAGCTGCCAACGACCTTGAGTGGTTAGCTTGCGTGTCCTGCGCTGAGCTCACGTAACGCGTCGTATGTCCATCCAGTATTAGGACTCGCCCATGAAGGAGCGCTGTCCGAAATTAGACGCATTATTAATTTATTACAAATAAAAAAAACAATTATTAAACTAAAACACTGAGACTAAATTATAAATAAGATCTTTAAAGTGGTGAAGGTTTCATAAAAATACACTTTATAGTTTTTGCGTGATTCTCAATTTTTTATCCGCTCTAGACATAACTTTACAAATGATTTACACTATGTTATAAAAATATAATTTCAAATATTCTCAGATCAAATTACGACGGAAATTGTCTAGAGTAACATACTCGTATATTTTTTTCAAAGAAATAAGAGAAGTCGTTTAACCGTGATGTTCAATTAAAAACCATTAAAAGTCGTATAACTGCGCCTTAAGATCGCGTGTCTTCTTTCAGAAGCACTTACAAATTTATACAAATAAAATTATTCATTGCTTTAGTCATTAGTTTGACATCTGCGTCATACGCCCACCACCAGTATTGTTTAGAGTAACTTCTTTCATTTGGGTCCTCTAGATGAAGCACAGGACTGACGCACGGTAGACGCACGGCAGACAAGGAAAGAATAGAATTTAAGCGGTTGTCCTGTACCAAACCGCAGGACACGATGTGGTTTGTTTAATAATGTTAAATGACTCAAATATGTGTAAACAAACAATCACGCGTCACCTGGTAAATTGTTTTTAATTTAAGTCTGCCAAGATATCACTAGAAGGCGTCATCGTGGTTACGAGTTGGAAAGTATCGCGTTTATAAAATGTTATGTCTGAGCATAGTGAAAACAACAAAAGAAGCATCTAAAAGAAGACGTAAATAAAATACACCGGTAGGTCCTATTCCTATCGACAAAGTAAATGACTTACAAAAATGTCGGGAAGCCAGAATGTTATTCGCGGAATCTCATTTACGGTAAATGTCACTGCCACACCAAAGGCATTGTTTTTAGAACGAAGTTAAAATTGAAAAGATCTTTGATGTTTGTTATTTCTGTTCTGAAATTGACTTTCAAAAGCGGATAAAACATCGAAGAATACTACAATGTTAATTAAAATTAAATCATTGAATTCTTACGTTATTTGTCGGGCAGTTCGTTCAGCCCATCCCTCCTAAGGTTGTCTACCCATATAAAAAGTAAAGAGCTTTCTTTCAATGAAATTAAGTCTATATTCTTACTGTCTATCTACATCGTTTTGGTAGTCTTTTAGGGTTCTGAAAGTCCGAATGAAAAACGGAACCCATAATACAAGTGATCCTAACTCGTGTGTCTGTCTGTCCGTCTGTCACAGTCCATTTGCTCCGAATCTACTGAACTGATTAAGCTGAAACTTGCTACACATATTGTATTGGTGACCCAAATACGGAGGTGTAGCATAAATAAAGGAATTTGGAATATGGGGATCACTTTTGGGGTGCAAATCGGAAAATTAAAAAAACCGTGCTACATATCAAATGAAAGAGCTCTCGGGTCTCAAATACATTTTTTTCATTATCTTAAAATATATTTCAGTTTTAAGTTATTTCAGAAAATAGAAGAAAATGGACCATTGTCCCCCCCCTTATCTCCCTAACTACTTGGCCTAAAATAAAAAAAAAATACAGAAGGTAGTTCTTTATTTTTATATCACTAGGCATTAGTTAATTAGTTTAGTTTTATTTTATTTTAGCTTGGATACTAGGCTTTTGAAAATTAATGTGCGTTTTGTAATCTGTACAAAATAAATAGTTTTTCTTTCTTTTCTTTACTTATAGATTACAGGAAAACCTATAAGAAATATACAGTTTAAAAAAAAACTTGAAAAAACATGATTTGTTCGGAACCCTTGCGTGTGAGTCCGACTCGCTCTTGGCCGGTTTTTTATCATTGATAGGCTCGCGTTTGACCATTATCTCACCTGATGGTAAGCGATGATGTGGTCCAAGATGGAGCGTGCTTGCTTAAATGCTCACTCTTGACTTAAAGACTCCCAGGTTGTAGCTATCAGGAAACAGACTCTGGCAGAGAGTTCCGGTCCTTAGCTGTACGAATGTGTTCTCAAAATGTTATGTGCGTGTGGGTGGGATGTCCACAGGTGGTGCATTGTCGTAAGTCTTGTGATCCGATGATGGAACGGGCTTGGCGGAATTAAACTATGCAATTAGTCTGTAGTAGACAGCAATTTACCCATTCTGTCTATTGTATAGGAAATGCTTAATTCACCTCCAAAATCAGAAATACTTCGTAAGTCCGTAAACAATTGTCTTATACTCAAATATTGTTCTGCACAGAATGTCGGTCGCTTCTACAAATGACCCTATTGTTGTTGCGGCTATTCATTGTCATTCGTCTCAGGGCCGACTTCACCAATTCTAAACGCCCAGTTTTCGACGTTTAAGCTCGCTTAAACGCGTTTAGCCGCTGTCATAAAGCTGAAGAGTTTGTTTGTTTGGTTGAACGCGCTAATCTCAGTAACTACTGGATCGAATTGAAAAAATATTTTTGCGTTGAGTAGTCCATTTATCGAGGAAGGCTGCTATATAACATCACGCTGCGACCAACAGGAGCGAAGCATCAATGAAACAAGTGGTAAAAACGGGAAAAAATCCTTTTGAGAGCTTCAGTTGCGTGCGCTGCGTAAACGGTCAAAGTTACGCAAAAATTATGTATGACGGAACTGTTCTCCTTTTAAAGTTCTAAAAAAAAAGTCAGCGACAGCATGTCTATCTTTTAAGGTTAACTTGCTATAATCTTTTTTATGGTTTTTATTTTTTATGCTAAGCTTAGTTCAGTAAAACTTAGTTTATAGAGCGAATGGTGAAATCGGCCCTTAGCCGTCATTAAAGATAACCGCCCGTAGAATTCCACTTCTGGACTTTAGACAGGACTCCCCTCCCTGGCTATAACTCAATTCTATTAAAAATATGTATCTGCATTTCGTCTATGTTTCGGTTGTATCATCTTTTTAACCGACTTCAAAAAGGAAAAGGTTATCAATTCGGTTTTTTTTTTGTTTTAAGTATTTTCGGGCATAACTCCGTCACGTATGAAAATTCTTTTTTTGTGTAAGTTTTCATATAGATCTGACGATGAGTTTCGGAGACACAACGGAACTCTTCAACAAACTCCAGCAAATCGACTGCGATCGGATTTATATGTATTGTTAACACAATTTAATTGGGAACCACAACTAAAAAGTGAAAAATTAAAAACTTTTTATAAAAAAACAACCGACTTCCAAAAAAGAAAATCACTAAAAATTAAAAAAAATTCTTTAATTTCGGAAGTCGGTGTTTGTATTTTATTTCTTCGTTTTTTGACACCGACTTCCCAAATTAAAATTATTTTTTAATTTTAGTGTATTTTCTTTTTAACTGACTTCAAAAAAGAAGGAGGTTATCAATTCGGATGTTTGTATTTTTTTTTTTTATTTATGTTCGGGCATAACTCCGTCATTTATTGACAGATTTGCAAAATTCTTTTTTGTCCGAAAGGGGTTTGTTCCGAAATGGTCCCATTTAAATTTCGTATAAATCTGATGATGGGTTTCGGAGACAGACAACGGAACTCTTAAAAAATTGACAGCAAATCAACCGCGATTGTTGCTATCGTATGTCTATGAATTTTTAACACAGTTTAATGGCGAACCACAGCTAAAAAGTGAAAAATAAAAAACTTTTTTACAAAAAAATAGAACCGACTTCCAAAAAAAGTGCAAAATAACTTTAATTTCGGAAGTCGGTGTCAAAAAACGAAGACACAAAACCAGGAACACCGACTTCCGAAATTAAAGTTATTTTGCACTTTTTTTGGAAGTCGCTTCTATTTTTTTGCAAAAAAGTTTTGTTTTGCTGCGATTTCGGCGATCTCTCCAGTCCAATGCCTGTAGTTCTCAACGGAACGCCTATACCGATCTGCTCCGACTTTCGGTACCTCGGGTCGCTTGTTCAGGGGGATGGCCATATAAACCGAGACGTAATGCACAGGATCAACTCATGTGGATGAAATGGCGACAGGTCACTGGAACAACTGGCGACCGACGGATGCCCCTTAAGTTAAAGGTATAATAATAATAAAAAAAAAATCTAAAAGAAAAAAAAAAAAAAAATCTATAAGTCCGTGATTAGACCTGTCGTACTGTATGGGTCAGAATGTTGGGCTGTGAAAAAGATGGATGGATAAAGATTGCATGTGGTGGAAATGAGAATGTTGAAATGGATGTGTGGAGTTACGAGAATGGATAAAGAGAGAAATGAGTACATTAGAGGTAGTTTAAAAGTGGCGCCAGTCACCGAAAAGTTGAAAGGGAACCGCTTATCTTGGTATGGTCATGTGAAGAGGAGAGATGAAACGCATGTACATAACTAAAAGAGTTATGTATATAAATATGTAGATGGATGTAGACGGAGAGGGAGGCCAAAGAAAGTATGGATGGATTGTGTGAAGAGTGATATGAAAGAAAAGAGAGTTAGTGATAGCGTGACGGCTTACAGGACAGAATTTAAGAATAAAACGTATTGCGCCGACTCCAGGTAACATGGGATAAGGGCAGGAAGATGATGATGATGGAAGTCGGTTGTTTTTTTGTAAAAAAGTTTTTTATTTTTCACTTTTTAGTTGTTGCCCCAGAACTAAAAACTGCATTAAATTGGAACGTGGGATTTAAACATACTCGTAATTGGAGAAAACCAAAACGTCATCTATGTGTACGTATTTTTCGTTTTCGTTCAGTTTTTCAAAAAGGGCTGAAGCAATTTCGATAAATTTTATATGGGTAGTCCCATGTAAATTTTCGTTCATATAAAAATCCTCGGGAGTATATTCTTTCGGATAAAAAAATAATTTTGAAAATCGGTCCACAACTGACAGAGATATCGGTGGCGGTGTCAAAAAATAAAGACACAAAAATAGAAACACCGACTTTCGAAATTAAAGTTATTTTGCACTTTTTTTGGAAGTCGGTTCTATTTTTTGTAAAATAGTTTTTTTAAACACTTGCCATTGTTCTTCTTAGCGTGTCGAGAATCTAGTCTAGAAAATTATCAGTAGCGTCTATTTGTTCCTGTAACTTGCATGTCTCTCAGGAGATAAAGGGCATGATTTCGAGTATCTTATGATTTGGAGATCAGCGTCAATGCCATTCGCCATCTTCTTATCTTTATCTCATTTTATTTGGTGTCTGCGCAAATTCTTCCGTTCTTCTCTCTTTCTCTTATTCTTCATCGGGTCGTCAGTCGCCTATTACTGGTGTAGGTAAACCCACTTTTCTAAGGCGAGCCTAATGCCTTCTATCGGGTACGAATCTATAAATTAAATGTCAGTAGGCTAATGTGGTAGGTCAAACGTTCAGCATTACTGAGGTAGGCATTTTATTGTCCTCCCTCACTAAGAATTAGGTCACAGTAGGTATTGCAGGAATTTATTGGAATTCCACGTCTCACCGTCTGTTATATCGAGCAGTTCGTGACTTTTTTCATAAAGCTTCATGCACTTCAAGTTAGTGATAAAGAATATAAAAATATTTGTGTGTTTTTGCCCAACGTACACGTTTTGTTTTGATACTACAGACAGGGGTCCCTCTTATCGTCTTGTGTGATTGTGGAAGTGAGCAATAGCTCTTCTTTTTAACCGACTTCTAAAAGGAGGAGGTTATCAATTCGGATGTTTGATTTTTTTTTTAATGTATGTTCGGGCATAACTCCGTCATTTATTGACGGATTTGAAAAATATTTTTTTTTGTTCGAAAGGGGTTTGTTCCGAAATAGTCCCATTTAAATTTCACATAGATCTGATGATCGGTTTCGGAGACAGACAACGGAACTCTTCAAAAATTGACAGAAAATCAACCGCGATAGCTGCGTTCGTATGTCTATAAATTGTTAAGACAATTTAATGAAGAACCACAACTAAAAAGTGAAAAATTAAAAACGTTTTTACAAAAAAATGGAACAGAGTTCTAAAAAAAGTGCAAAATAACTTCAATTTCGGAAGTCGGTGTTCCTGGTTTTGTGTCTTCGTTATTTGACACCGACTTCCGAAATTGAAGTTATTTTGCACTTTTTTATTATTATTGAAAAAGTTTTTTTAAACATCTAGAATCATTTAATTAAAGCATAGGCTTCGAAGTTCAAGACCAATAAGGCTGGGACAAAATACGTTCATCAGAGAATACTGTTGCTTCCATATAACTTACTTCATATTTTATTTCCAACCTCATTCACATTAACAATATCTAGCAGAACTAAATCAACAGTTTAACATTTGGGATTCCATTATAAATTCTTTTATCAGCCATTTGCTTACGTCAATGCGTAAATAATAAACAGACTGTTCTTCTCCGAACCTCACCTCGTTTGCATTTTAAATGCCTCAAGTTCTCAACACGAAACTTGTGTTTTTCCTCTTGTCTCAAACTTGAAAAAACAGTTAAAGACACGTTATTTTCCTGCGATGTCTGTCAAGACAAGACAAGGAAGATACTTTTGAGGAATTGAAACTATAATCAAATTAAAAAAAAAAAATATTGCAATCAACATTTCAAATAAAATCAAAATTAAAATCAAACAACATACATCACCAACATCCATCATCATCATTATTCATTGCATACTGATCATCACCATGACCATCCAAGGCATCAAACTACTTTTTTTATCTCTAAAATCATCGGCTCTGACAAGCTGACTTGATAAATATTCAACCAAACATGCTGCAGACACTTTCCAAAACTACAGGAATAACTCCATAATAAAAGAGGAGACACTTCTTCAAGACTTATTGCAAAATACTGCTGTCGATGTCGGCAAAAAATGGCTAGCTCTATTTTACTGAAAAACTAATTTCCATGCAAGCAGACCATAACTTATTCTAGTTAGTCTCACCATGTGATATTAGTATTATTCGAAGCACGTCTCGGGCCGGTATGTGACGATTACATCAATGACGTAGTGACTGCTGATGCCGGCGGCGCCGATCTGACTTTCTCTAAAGTGTTTGATCGTGTTTACACTTTTACTTACACTCTGGGGTCTTGAATCTGTATCATACAGAGCACCGACAACTATTGTTGAGGAAAACTTTCAAGTAGCTACTGTTTCATTGGCATTCGAAAGTGACAATCAATAGTTTTGATGGTGGATCAGGCGTTCTAAATGGCATGAGCCTTTTCCCGCGACTTCGCTGCTGTGTCCTGCCCCACAAGAACTGCATTTTTCTGGGACAGAAAGGAACTTATGTTATGTTACTCAGAGATAGTGTAGCTTCTATCATTTGAGGGTCTACTACCGGCCAAGTGGCGCCCTCAAAAACGACCGTTTCTGACACTTTTGCCTACTACTTTGGATACGAAACATTCTGAGACCTGTTTTAACAACGTAAAAATACTTTATCCTCTTTGTATCAAACGTGACGTTGGATTCTTTAGTATTTATTTTCTATGCTATGCTACGATTTTTTATTCAATGAGGGCGCCACTTGGCCGTTAGTAGGGCCTAATCGCATCAGCAATGACGTCTTAAAACCAACATAACTTGGATCGGATGTGAGAATGGGTTAGTGCTATTCGTTTTGAATAGCTCCGTCGCTCTCCTTTTCTCCCACCCGATCTATGATGATTTCAAGACGTCACAGTAGGGTCCCAGTACCTACTTCCGTTACGCATCTCTTTTAATTAATCTGTCTGTCTGTTTTTGTGGTCTGTATGGAATGCATTGAGGGAATAAATGAACCATAAATAAAGTTATGATTATCCAACAGATTTCAATCTACGGAGTATTTACGTTACTTAAATATTCATAGTCTTTGACACTGGAGGATGCGAGTTAATTGGAAAACCTTATTGAACCAGGCTATAATGATTTTATTATGCACTTTCGCTATGTCGTCAAAAGATTTCAGGTTTATCAATGTGTTTGATTTTTGTTGTAGGTACCTACATAATTTTTTTGTAAATACTGCCAGATGGTTGCTGTTTATTTAATTACTAACAAATTGTATTTATTTTGTCAATCACATTTACTGTTATTACTCGTTTTATTTTTTTGTTTATTGTTTTTGTTTGTATTTTATTGCTGCCTTGACTTGTTATTTCGACTGCGCGTACATTTCAACAATTTTCCGTCAGTTTGTTGTAATTACCTTCCTTATTTCATTGACCATTAATTATCGAGGGAATCGAAAATATTTACATAGAACCAACTTGTTAATAAACCAACCCGAAACGCTTGAGTGGTAAATTAAATAAAACTTACTTGATAAATGACCTTATTCATACAATTTATTGTGGTGGGAACTGCGGTTTAACACGCGCGTTGTCGGATTACGAATAAGTGGGGAAAACCATGGGAAATGACGCCTGTACCTCGAGGGTACATACTAATTACTTGATTATCGATCTTTTGCAAGTAACCTAGACCATGTCAGTATTTAATTTATCTGTGATACAAAGTAACATTTGTCATGTTATCTATCCTCTAATAGCCTGCTGAGTCCTTACCAATCTGGTTTTAGGCCTGGCCATAGCACTGAGAAGTTTAGTCAAAATAACTGACGACCTATTATGACTGGCTATGGAAAATAAATGTCTCATTATATTGGTTTTACTGGACTTCAGCAGTGCTTTTTCGTTTTAACTCCGTTGATTTTGATATTCTCTTGGGTATTCTTTCCTCACTTAATATCTCTGCACCAGTAATTGAGAGGTTCAAATCTTATCTCCGGGGCCGCTGGGAGTCTGTTCGATCCGATGAAGATTCCTCTGATTGGTGTGATAAGGATGCGGGTGTTCCTCAGGGTGGCGTCTTCTATTCTCTTCTCAGTTTTTATAAACGCTATTACTAAGGTCCTATCTTATAACTATCATCTCTAAGCAGACGACTTGCAGTTATATCGTCATTTTAAAGTAGGTTAACTTGGTGAGGCTGTGGCTGCCATCAATGATGACCTTGAATCAACAAGTGTGCTAAATCCTTTGGACTCTTACTAAACCCAACTAAATCTCAAGCGCTTTTTTTTCATTATTGGTGGCAAATACATGCTCAACCACAACCTATTAGATCACCGATCGCTCGGGCCAGTAGTGTAAGATTCAGTGCCACTAGCTCCAAAAGCAGAAAAGCTTTGGCGTCCACATGGACTCTAACCTCTCTTGGGAGGTTCGTATTGCTGATGTGAGTACGTAGGTCTTCTACTATTTTCAGTCTCTTAAACGTCTCTAAAAATTCTTACCATTTCATACTAAGGTTACTCTTGCTCTATCTCTCCGTATACCGCTCATAGACTATGCGGATGTGTGTTTTCTAGATGCTGCGGAGGTACGTTACTTTTAAACAAATTCGAGCGACTGACTTTGCAGTACATTGCTCGGTGGACATCGATTATAACAGGCACTACGTGGCTCATTTTTGTTTTCCTATACGTCAAAGCAGCAATGTACTGCAAAGTGCCTATCAAATCGATGTCAACCGAATTGGCGAATACACCTGTTGATAGCTTCTCTTTCTTCACTATCACTATCATCACAATCAATGGCTTTCCACGTCTGTCTGTTTATCCGCTAACACCTCCTAAACCACGCAAAGGATGCGGATTCAATGCGGTTTACACTAATAGCAAGAGCGATAAACGAGGAAGGTTTTGTATATAAAATGTACCCGTGTGGAGCCGGGGCGTGTCCACTAGTCATCCTACTATCCTACTAATATTATAAATGTGAAAGTTTGTGAGTGTGTACGTTTGTTACTTCTTCACGCTCAAACGGCTGGACCGATTTGGATCAAATTTAGTATGTAGATAGCTTATAGCCTGGATTAACATATAGGCTAGCTTTTATTCCGGTCTCGGCGGGTAAAACCACGGGGTGCAGCTAGTAATATTATAAATGAAAGTTTGTGAGGATGTATGTTTGTTACTCTTTCATGCAAAAACTACTGAACGGATTTTGATGAAACATTACAGTAATATTGCTTATACATCAGAATAACACATAGGCTATAATTTATAATGGGGGGAAGTACTAATACCATGCCGGTGAAGCCGCTGGCACAAGCTTGTAGTATAATAAAACAAAGTCGCTTTCCACGTCTGTCTTTCTGTTTATCCGCTCAATACTCTTAAAACACGCAACGGATTTCGATACAGTCTTCACTAATAGAAAGAGCGATAAATAAGGACGGTTTGTGTATATAATTGGAACCCTCGTTCTCGTTCAAGCCGGGGTGGATCACTAGTTTTTTTTAAACTTTAAAAAACAGTTTTTGCTACAGATCACTATCAGAGCCAGCTACGAGTATTATATTAGTTTGACAAAAGCACGAAAGCTACTCATTAGGGGTGGGTATGTGTAAAATGGTCATTGGTCGAACTACGCAAGCCTTTTTTTGTGGTTGAGGGAAATTATTCAATGACTTCTCCTGCTCTAGGTGGAGCGGGAGGGCGTGTCAGTCTCTTACTGACTAAAAACCACCCCTGTTCCTTCAGTTGCCTGAGTGCCATGGCCGCGGGAATTCTGTAACGAATTTATCCGCGACCCCAGGCAGGAATCGGCCCTGACGGGGGTATTGCTGACATCTTTTTGAGGCGCGCGTGGAACACTACGCGCTGTGGTCTCTCAGGCCTGGTCCTGATCGGATGGCGAGCTACCCACAACTCGCCGTCAGCAGGTCCCGACGCCCAGGGCGTCTCCTGCAGCGGCTGCTGCTGGGGGCGTGAGGGCGACTCTGTTGAGTCTCCCTCACCCATTCCACCTCCTCCTTCGCGAGCATTACTGTTTCGTAGAAGGAGGCCACTGCTTCCCATTCCCTCTCGCACCGTACCATGGCCTGGACCAAGGCCGGGCGCGAGAGGTCGCTGCTGCCAATCGCCTCCACGAGGACACCGTGGTGCTGCAGATCCCATGGCGACAGTCCGGCAAAATTACGCAAGCCTGAGTTACTGTTTTCAGAGTGCCAACCTAACGTCACAGAGTACTAAGCCAGGCTTTCCAATCAGCGTAATTTCCTGAACTTCGTATCTAGTTAGCCCAGCTTTATACCTATATGAATCATTGCAAATACTAAGTACCTAAACTTAAATTGTAAGTACATAAAGCAACAGAACGGATAGGTACATTGTATATGTATAGGTATATTGTAATATTATTTTGCGTCCGACGTTTATAGTTACATAAACAAGACCCTTATTTACATAATATGATGACATAAAATTATTTTGCTGTGTTTTGTTTGTATACAAAAGTTTTGGGGGCCGAGTCACCCGCGTCCGTAGGAGTATACCCATTGAGTCCCTACACGTGGTCCCCGGGTGGTGCTAATCAGGTGACAAACTGGTGGTAGGTTTCGACCGATGGCTTCGACTGACGACCACCCACTGGGCAAAGACGTACCGCCAAGCGGCCTGGCCGTGTTCCGGTACGATGCTCAGTGTAGCCAATCCAGAGGAGTTGGGTCGAAATAGTTGTTCCATTGCAGGCAGACCAACCGGGCTCGCGCTGATGTGAATGTATCGGGAGACTAGTCGCGGAGGGTAGCGGGATCCGAGGCACGGTGCGCCGCTGGCCGACCGCAGTTAGTTGGGGGCCCAAGTAGTGTACTAGCCACACACGAAAGGCTGCCCCGCCAACTGACGAAAAATCCCGGAATGCACCATCGTGCTGGTTGGCGACCAGACGAGAGGGCCCGATGGACATTCCCGGGGGGGCTCGGGCGTCCCCGCAGTCTCCAGACTAGTCTTCCAATGATACCGTCCTGTCAGTGCGTGCCTGAAGGTAGCCAGCATGGAACCTCATTTCACTTCCTTCTCCTCTCCTTCCTTCACTCTTTTATTCATGAAAAAAGGAACTAAAAAGAAAAAAGCTGTACAGCGGCAGCACTCCCTCTCACACAAAGTGCACCTTTCTAACATTCGAGGTCTGCACTCAAATCTCGCCGCAGTCCACCATCACCTAGAGACTGAGAAACCAGCTCTCTTATTCCTTTCGGAGACGCAGATCGGATGTCCGTCTGACGTGGCGTACCTATCTTACCCAGGGTTTACCCTGGAGCACAATTTTAAGCCACGCGCTGGTATATGCATGTACGCCCGGGACGACATCTGCTATCGGCGTCTCCGTAACCTTGAGGACTCCAGGTTCTCTACTCTTTGGGTCCTAGTGGACACAGGCCTAGATAAAATTGTCTACGCCTGTATCTACCGTTCGCACAGCGGTGATCTGGAGACAACTGGGCTCACACAACATCTGAGTAAAGCGGCGGATGTGGCTCAGCAACGGTACCCTTCTGCCCAATTAGTGTTACTGGGGGACTTCAACGCCCACCATCAGGAGTGGCTCTTCCCATACCAGTACACAGACCATGCTGGACAAGAGACGTATAAGCTAGCGCTGGCGTTAAATCTTACCCAGCTGGTCCAGGGGGCAACGAGGGTGCCGGATGTTGATTCGCACACAGCCAATTGCTTGGACCTTCTGCTGACAACAGATCCAGACCGTTACTCAGTGTCGATTTCTTCACCATTAGGTACTTCCGACCACTGTCTGGTGAAATCTGTATCCGTCTACTCCCCGCCCGATCCTAGCCCTAGAGGCACCAGGCGGGTTTGGCGATACAGGTCAGCAGATTGGGATGGCATGCGATCTTTCTTCGCATGTTATCCTTGGGGGCCCACTTGCTTTTCTTCGACTGATGTTTCGTCGTGCGCGGACGCCGTGACGGATGTGTTGCGGCGGGGAATGGAGTACTACATTCCATTCTCTGACGTAACAATGTCTGGCGGGGCTCGACCATGGTTTGGTGCCGAGTGCAATCGCGCTGATGCGCTTAAACACGCGGCCTACCTAGCATGGGTCGATGCTCGGACGCGTAAAGCGAGTGACGTGAGTCAGAAGAGGAGAGCCTTCAACAGGGCTGCCAAGTTCTGCAAGAAGGTGTTTCGGAAGGCTCGGTTTGACCACATTGGCCGAATTGGGAACAAACTTGCTTCTTACCCAGCTGGTAGTAAGGCGTTTTGGTCCCTGGCTAAGTCGGTTGAATCGAACTTCTGCCGCCCCTCACTACCTCCACTGTTGAAACCCGACGGGTCGCTGGCCCACTCCGCTGAGGAGAAAGCAACCTTGTTTGCCTCTATGTTTGCGGAATCTTCGCGTCTAGATCCTGGTGGCGCGAGGCCCCCTGGCACTCTTGGTGGATGCGAGTCGATTATGTCAGACATTCGCATTCATCAGAAGGATGTCCGGAGGGTACTGCGTAACCTGGACGTGAACAAGGCTAGTGGTCCCGACGGGATACCGGCAATTGTACTGAGGACTTGTGCGCCTGAGTTGTCTCCGATCTTGACACGCCTATATCGCCTTTCGTTTGAGACTGGAAAAGTGCCGATGGCTTGGAAGCAAGCTAACGTGCAACCCGTACCCAAGAAGGGTAGTCGAGCTGACCCAGCAAATTACAGGCCCATCTCGGTAACTTCCGTTCTCTGTAAGAGTATGGAACGTATACTGAATGGTAAGCTCCTAGCATACCTAGAAGCTAACGATATCCTAAGTGACCGACAATACGGCTTCCGCCGAAATCGGTCAACAGGAGATCTTCTAGCGTATGCCATTCACATCTGGAGTGAGGCCATCGACAAACAAGGGGAAGCCCTTGCGGTCTCCCTTGATATCTCGAAGGCCTTCGACCGGGTCTGGCACGACAGCTTAATTGGCAAGCTTCCTTCCTTCGGTCTGCCCGCTGGATTGTGTGATTGGATAGCTGATTTCCTGAGGGATCGGTCTATCCGAGTAGTCATAGATGGCTGCTCGTCCGGACTGCTGGCTATTAATGCCGGTGTTCCTCAGGGGTCGGTGCTCTCGGCAACATTGTTTTTGCTACATATTAACGATCTGCTAAAACCCGGTACCTTTGGGTATGCAGACGACAGCACTGTTGCCGAGAGATACGTGCCGGACGCACGAGTTAGTGGGTCTCAGGTCCGGTCTCTCCGAGAGGCTATGGTTGGGCGCTTGAACTTGTCCTTGCAGGCTGTCTCAGAATGGGGCGATGCCAATCTGGTTAAGTTCAATGCTGCTAAGACCCAGGCGTGTCTTTTTTCTGCTAAAAAGAGCCAATTTCACCCGGCTCCATCTTTCCGAGGTGTAACCGTGCCGATAACCGACCGACTTGATCTTCTTGGTGTTACTTTAACATCTACCCTCAATTTTGGTCCCTTCATAGAGGCTAAGGCTCAAGTGGCTGCCAAAAAGTTGGGGGTCCTCGCAAAGGTGAGACGATACTTCACGCCGGAACAGCTGCTCCAACTCTATCAAGCGCAGGTCCGATCGTGTATGGAGTACTGCTCTCATCTTTGGGACGGATCTGCAAGATACCAGCTTGATGCCCTTGAGTCAATTGAGAAACGAGCCAAGAGGATCATCGGCAATGATAGACTCGTTGAGTCAAAACTCCAAAGTCTTGAACATAGACGCCGAGTTGCTAGCCTGTCGGTTTTCTATCGATTACATTTTGGGGAGTGTGCGACGGAATTGCATGATTTGATTCCGCCAAGCCCGTTTCATCTAAGGACCACAAGACGTACGGCGAAGTGCCACCGGTTCATGGTGGACATCCCATCCATACGCACAAAGCGTTTTGAGAAAACATTCATTGCACGTACAGCTAGAGAGTGGAATTCTCTACCGGAGTCTGTGTTTCCTGTAAGATACAACCTGGGAGTCTTTAAGTCAAGAGTGAATAGGTTACTTCTAGGCAAGCGTGCTCCATCTTCGACCGCATCATCGCTTAACATCAGGTGAGATAGTGGTCAAACGCGAGCCTATCAAACAAAAAAAAAAAAAAAAAAAAAAAATACAACTCGCCATTCATAGACTTAGCTACTTTTTAAGATTCTTGAGGATAATCACAGCCTGTACAAGATTAAGTTTGAGACCTTATTGTATGTAAGCGCATCACTTCAGAAAGGCTGCACTTATTTGGTTAATTCTTTTTTTGTGTTCTTTTTTGTCAGGATAAGGTTCGTATAAAGAATTCTCTGCCTAGCCTTTTCCCAACTATCTTGGGTTCGGCTTCCAGTCTAACCGGATGCAGTTGAATACCAGTATTTTACATGGAGCGACTGCCTATCTGACCTCCACAACCCAGTTACTGGGTAATACGATACCCCTTGGTAAGACTGGTTGTTAGACTTCCGGGCTTCTGACGACCCGTAACGACTGTCAAAGATCCACGATTGACAGCCGGGAATAACGGCTTAACGTGCTTTTCGAGGCACGGAGGAGTCTCGGTATGTAAAGATGGCTACACATCCATGGACAACCTCGGGAAGCGTAGCTTAACCTGATAAAAAAATATTGGACCCATGCATAACCGGGGCGGATTGCTAGTAATTTTATAAATGTGAAATTCACTCGTGTCTATTTTTCCCCAACACGCACACGGGTAGACCATGTCCTGGAATTGGAAGTAGGGGCATTTGTTTGTTCCGGGAGTATTATGTTCCCTTGGAATAATGTCGTCCTTCACGCGGGCGAAGCCGATGGCAGAAACTAGTTTTCTATGCCTTAGCCTCAAGGTTTCAAAGACTTAACAACGAAATAGATCAAAACAAAAAACATACCGAAATTGAAATCAAAATTTATTTTACCGAGCAATCCAATTTTCTCAACATTATAATGTTACAAATAAATTACTAATTAATTATTACTACTCGGCTTCTGCCATCAGCTTCGCCCACGTGTGATTAGTACTTCCCACGTTATACATAAATTTTAGCCTATGTGCTATTCCAGACTATAATCTATGTTGTGCCAAATTTCATCTAGTTCCGTTCAGCCATTCTGGCGTGATTGGGTAACAAATATCCATCCAAACTTTTGACTTTATAATAATACTAGCTGTGCCCGCGGTTTCACCCCGTTTATGTATCTTTCGTAATTTTTTTTTTTTTTTTCATAAAAATTATCCTATGTTACTTACTACTAATACCTCCAAGAATATGTGTACAAAGTTTCATGATGATCGGTTAAGTAGTTTTCGCGTGAAAACGTAACACACAAGAAAACGTAACACACAAACTTACATTCACATTTATACTTAATATTAGTATGAAGTATGGTTATAGTAAGATAAGATTTTTCTTCCGACCCAATGAAATGACGGAGAGTCAGAGAAATAATTGTATTAACTTCGCAATAACCCGTCGCGTCGTTAGTAGGGTTGAATGGATGTGATTAGTGTGATTACTATCATTAATCCTATTCATAACTTAATACAGAGTACAGAGTAGAAAAAATATGTACCTACTGTATATCTCCTCATCTGCGTCATATTTTTCTTCTTTGATTTTTTTGAAAGTTGTGAAAAATCTTACCTTATTTTGTGTGTACCGTCATCTCAAAGTTATTCCTACATTTTATCTAACCATCCACTCCATAAAATGGAATACTTTTGAATCTGATTGTCAGTTGGAATATATATTATGTAGTCTTTGGTTGGAATGGCACCACACAGATAACCTATTCTCTGCTCTGAGTATTACCTCTTTATAGGTTGTAACTGCTTCTGCCCAAGAAAATTAAAACTTTCTTCAAGCAAGTTATAGACAATTCCAAATAAAATGGACTTTCCGTACAAAGTTATCTATCATCAGCTGATCAAAATTAGTATGGGAGACCCAAAATTTTTTTTTTGGAATAGTGTAGTTTACAAAAAAGAAACTAATTAGTCCGTCAGTTAATTTAACCAAATATATTGGACACGTATTTTTCCTTTTGTCACGTAAACAAAAAATGAGGACGAAACAGAGCCTTTAGACAAAATACTTTTCTGTTAACGTTAACGCTAACGCTTCATGCAAAATGTATGGCAACGACATTACTGGGCGTGAGTCACGTGACAGTTCTCTCCGCAGGTAATGTCCTTGCCATAAATTTTGCACGACGTTAGCGCTATTATAAAAGTTATTTGGCTAAGGGGTCAGTGCGTTGAAATTTCGCGTGAAGTCACGTTGCGAGACACTTTTCACCACCAAAGTGACGTAACGAGCCCCCACTCCTGTACTTTGATGCGTTTTATCTTTGTAATTTTTTTTTGGTTTGATAAAGCATAAAATACGCCACCACCACACCACCACCACCACCACCACTATTTGTTTCTGCATCACCCTAAGGTTGACTGGTAGAAAATGCCTGAGGCATTGAGTCCGCCTCTGTACTTGTATGTGTGTAAAGTGTTAAATAAATAAATAATTAAGTGTCCAATATTTTTTGATAATCTAATTTATGTACTAAATAGAATTATTATTTTCATACCCAGGAAACTACCTTATTTACTATTACTTTCTTGAAGAAAATTGTTCTTTTTTATGCGCAGTAGCAATATTTAAAATACTAGCTTCTGCCAGCGACTTCGCCCGCGTGGTATGACGAAGTTTTATACAAACAAATAATAATAATATTCCACAACTATCACACAACGCCATCTAGTCCCAAGCTAAGCAGAGCTTGTGTTATGGGTACTAGACAACTGTATGACAATAAACATACTTATATATTTCTAAATACATAAATATTATAGATAAATTACACCCAGACACAGAACAAATGATCGTGCTCATTACACAAACATTTGTCCTGGGTGGGAATCGAGCCCACGACCTCCGCAATAGCAGTCAGGGTCACTAACCACTAGACCAACAGGCCTGACAAACAGACAAAGGAACACTAAGAAGGGGTGAAAAGGGGGATCCCCTTTTCACCCCTTCTTAGATATAAATATTATATTATTATACTCTAGATTATAAAAGGAAGCCGTGTGCAAGATTTCACATTCCTAGTCCCAGTAGTGTCGGCTGTGAGTTGATAAGTCAGTCAGTCAGTCAGTTTGGTCCTTTAATATACAGGGTGTAACGGTAAGGTGTGGTCATATTTTAAGAACTGCATCTGCCCATCGATATGAACAACTTTCCTCAAGAAAATCCGAGGCAATTCTAAAAAAAAATTTATACCTCTCATACAAATATTGATCAGCTGATAACTTTGTATGGAAAATCAATTTTTTTTTTGGGAATTTTCAAATTTTTCCTCGTGAAAGTTGTTCATTTCCATGGGCAGAACCGGCTCTTAAAATATGACCACACCTTTCCGTTACACCCTGTATAGAGATGACCACATATTTTCGTTACATCATGTAGAGATCAACACCATAAGGCCACTATCCTAGAAGGACACACAAAAACTAGTTTCAGTAAAAAATTAGCACCTATGAAATCGCCAAAGTTTTCATGCTTGATCATTATCTCGTTGCCAAGATCAACATGACTGCCTTTGATGAATAAGCAAAAAAAAGTGTAATTGAAACAACATTATCATGTAAAAATATGTAGTGTCTTCCTTCATGTCATTGTGGTAAGATGACAACAGGTAATTATATACTTGGTAAGATACTTGCCTTGTCAACATACTTCTAGTCTATCATTATTTGTCGTTGTGACTGTTTCATTAAAAATGGCACCTTCATAGCCTTGATGAATAAGCAAAAAAAAGTGTAATTGAAAAAAAACGTAAATACAGTAGAGTCTCACTAATCTGGAAGTCGGTTGAAATCATCCAATGACATCTCCCGCTCTAGGGTGGAGCGGGAGGGCGTGTCAGACTCTTACTGACTAAAACCCACCCCTGTTCCTTCCCTGCCCTGAGTGCCCAGGGGTGAGGTAACTCTGTTAATTTATCCTCAACCCCTGGGCAGGCATCGGCCATGACGGGCCCCGTCGTTATTGCTGACAACTTTTTGAGGCGCGCCTGGAACACTACAGGCCGTCGACTCTCGGGCCTGGTGCTGATCGAACGGCGAGCTACCCACTACTCGCCGTCCGCAGGCCCGGGTCTACGGTGGCCGGAGATCGTCTCGCGACGTCTCCCGCCCAGGGCGTCTCCTGCGGCGGCTGCTGCTGAGGGCGTGAGGGTGACTGTTGTAGAGCCTCCCTCACCCGCTCCGCCTCCTCCTTCGCGAGCATTACTGCTTCGCAGAAGGAGGAGACTGCTTCCCATTCCCTCTCGCTCCGTACCATGGCCTTGACCAGGGCCTGGCGCGAGACGTCGCTGCCGCCGATCGCCTCTACGAGGACACGGCAGGGCTCCGCCCAAGCGGGGCAGATCTCCACCGTATGCTCCACCGTGTCTTCTGGGCGATCCTCACAGTGGGGCCACCCGGGCGTTTCCCTCCACCTTATCCTACACAGGAACCTCCCGAAACTTCCGTGTCCGGTGAGGACCAGCGTCAGGCGGAAGGTGAGGACGCCGTGGCGCCTCTCCAGCCACGCCTCAAAGAGGGGCACTACCGCCGCAATGGTGGCTTCCCCAGGGCTGGGTTGCGACAGTCGTTCTCTCCTTGTCGCCATGAGATCCTGCCGGAGCTCGGTCCGCCGAGCCGCGAGGTGTCGCGGCAGCGGAGTTTCGCCCCGGCTAGATAAGACTCTACTGTTATGTTAAAATAGTGTCTTCCTTCATGCCATTGTGAATAGGTGACTACAGGTGACTCGATACTGGGTATGATAAAGCCTTGTTAACATACCTCTACTCGATTATTACCTTTCGTGGTGATTTTTCTTATTACCTGGGGCCCTAGGCTATGATTACCTACGTTGATGCAAACGACTCTGTTATTACAAAGTTGGCATAAATATTTCTGTTTTTGTTGTAAAACCGGTTCTCTTATAAAGTCATATATTTAAATGGCTTAAATTTCTTCATTATTAATTACTTCAAAACTGCTTCGGATTTTATATTCTTATGTAATAAATAGTTTTACGGTGCGGAATATATAGTCCATATTTTTTTTATTTTTAAATGTGAAAGTGTATTTTGCAATAATACTCAAAAGATTAAGCTGTCCAAATCATAATGTTTTATATTTTGTATTCTGATAGTAAGAAAGAAAAAGGTTTTATACCAATTATACTTGTTTGAATAGAATCAACTTTTTCATAATAGTGTAATAAATACGAAATAGGTCTATTGTTTTAAATTGCTAGAACTACGAATACGATTTTTTTACTAATAAAAGTCGGTTAATGAAAGTTAAGATTGGAACGACCACTGTTTAGATACACATTTTTTATGTTGAAACTGAGAACAATTAAAGATTTTGTAATTAATTATAACAAAGTAGGGGCAAGGTCGTCGTACGGCAATTCAAAAACTCTAAGCAAGCTAAAGGGGCTTTGGGTCGGCCAAAATAGTAAGAATACCCAAGAACGTTTGGGATATATGTGTTCTTGAATAGAGACCGCGGGTTGGGAAACATCGCGTATAGAGTAGGAAGCCGGTAGGTTATCTTCGAAGACTGGCTGGTAGAGACTGGCCGAGGATCGAGACGAATGCCGCGCCAATAGTGAGGCTCTCATATCCAACAGTAGACTGGTACAAGTTGATGACAATAAAATAAAACGGACCTTAAATTTCTTAGCTGTCAGTGTTCCACACAAAGCAGATGTTAAAATTCTAATTTTACCTTTTTGTTGTAGGAATGATTGATAACACTCATTAGTGTCCGACCGAAACACGATTTATATCAGAACCGAAACCGCAACCGAATGATCGGCTTCTGTTCCAGTTTCTGCTCAAACCGAATCTCACGTCGAAACAGAAAAAATGACAAAAATAAAAATAAATATCTTGAAAATATTGTCAGACCATTGAAAAAGCAGCTCTAACTTTAATAAAACTGTATATATATAAAAAAAAGTACTGACTGACTGACTGATATATCAACGTACAGCCTAAACCGCTGGTCCTAGAGACCTTTTGGAGGGTGTGTTCTTTGTGAAGAGGAGGTATCCACTAAGAAAGGGTTTTTCGAAATTCAAACCTTTAGGGGGTGAAAAAGGGGTTGAAAGTCAAAGTTTATAGCGGGGAAGAACTAATTTCGCGCGGGCGAAGCCGCTGGCAGAAGCTAGTACTAAATAAATCAATTATACGATGATTAGAATGATTAAACCCAGTCAAACGAGACAGTCAGTTTATTCGGCTCAATGACGCTAGTTTCGGTCGAGCCCAATATTCGGTCACATTTAGCCGAAACCGAACCTTCGGTTGGACACTCAATCTGTCTAGCCTTCTCCCAACTATCTTGGGGTCGGCTTTCAGTCTAACCGAATTCAGCTGAATACCAGTATTTTACATAGAGCGACTGCCTCTCTGACCTCCACAACCCAGTTACTGGGTAATACGATACCCTATGGTAAGACTGGTTGTCAGACTTTCGGGCTCCTGACGACCCGTAACGACTGTCAAAGATCCACGATTGACAGCCGGGACCAACGGCTTAACATGCTTTCCGAGGCACGGAGGGGCCTCGGTATGTAAAGATGGTCACCCATTCATGGACCAACATCGGCAAGCGTAGCTCAACCTGATGGATCAACCCGTGCGGCTGTTATTACTTTAGCCACGAGCTCCTACCGTGAGTCGACGGCGCGTAGTGTTCCACGCGCGCCTCAAAGAGATGTAGTCAGCCACCACTGACGGGGCCCATCGTGGCCGGTGCCTGCATGCCTAGGGGTAGCGGATAAATTCTGAAATGAGTTACCGCACCCCTGGGCACTCAGGCAGGGAAGGAACAGGGGTGGGTTTTAGTCAGTAAGAGTCTGACACGCCCTCCCGCTCCACCCAGAGCGGGAGAAGTCATTGCATGATTTCCCACCCCACAAAAAAAAAAAAAGCCACGAGCTCCTCCTTCGGTCGGATACTACATTGTTAATATTCCACCAAAGAATAAACATTAAAGTAATGATAATACATAATGTTTATCACATGTTGATGTTCTGTGACCTTGCCTTTCATAACAATGCCTCAGGTGGTTCGTGGGATCTGTCATAAATGATATACATAATATGCAGTACTTACTGCACCTAGTAATCGTACTTAATTAACTATAGAAACGCATAGCTATGAACAATGACTAAATTGCAGACGTACGGTTAGAAAAATACATAATTGTCGGAGTAGTTACAAGATAATTTGACTGAACTGGTGACACATTTGCTTCCAGTGTATTTTTTTAAATATTTTTTTTTATTAGAGACTTGACTTTAGTCTAGGACAGAGGCAAAGTTGACGATGGAGCGAGCTTACCCAGAAGAAGCCTGTTCATTCTAGCTTTGAAGAGATTAGGGTTTTATGCGTTCGGAAACACAGACGCAGGCAGACAGTTCCACTCCTTTGCTGTGCGCATTATGTAAAACGTTTGGAATCGCTTAGTCAACGCTTTCTTCATACAATTCAACAATATTTGAATATTTCTACAACAATAGACACATTAGATTTACTTTTAGTGGCTAAGTACTGAATTTCGTTGACTAAATCGATATAGAATTAATTTGCTAAAGCCGTTTGGGTCGGTTCCTAATCATTCCTAAGTAATTGTGCTGTTTGGTTTTACTGCTAATAAAAACTCGATAGTTACCTTTACGGGTCTCGTTAATCCACGATTTAGTTTTGCAGTTACCACGTATACTAATAGGAGCGTTGTATTAAAAAGTTTTTTATTTTTTACTTTTTAGTTGTTATATCCCAGAACTAAAACTAAATATTAAAGTTACGCCCGAGTCGATAACCCCAATTAAATGGAACATACTCGTAATTGAAGGAAACCAAAACGTCATCTATGTAAACATATTTTTTGTTTATGTTGATTTTTTCAAAAAGCGCTGAAGCAATTTCGATATTTATACGGGACCACCTCTGGAGTATACTCTTTCGAATAAAAAAAGAATATTGAATATAGTTCCGCAATTGACAGAGAAATACGTGGACAAACATAAAAAAAAAACGTACATACAGTCGAGCATAGAACCTCCTTCTTTTTTCAAAATCCGTTAAAAATATAATCAGCCTATAATGTTCCCACTGCCGGGACGCAGGCCTCCTCTCTGTGAGAGGGTGTGGGCTGTGCCACCACGCGGGTCTAATGCGGGTTGGTGGATGTCACGTCTTCAAAATTTTGGTTCTAGAATAATAATTTAATTAGTAATATCATAAGGCGTATTTTTAAAATTTCAACAAAGCGCTTTACTCATCTAAAGTGTTCTGTCTCAGTGACTTGTATTTCATAAAAAAACAAGCCTGTCAACATGACCATTACTTTTCCAGCTCTCAATAACCATATTTATTAAATCTGCAACGACACATATCTACAGGGTGTAACGGAAAGGTGTGGTCATATTTTAAGAACCAGTTCAGCCCATGGAAACGAACAGCTTTTTCAAAGAAAAATTAAAAAAATCCCAAAAAAAAAATTGAACTTTGCATACAAAGTCATCATCAGCTGATCAATATTTGTATGGGGAGTAAAAATTTTTTTTAGAATTTCCTCAATTTTTCTTGAATAATGTTGCTCGTATCGATGGGCAAATGCAGTTCTTAAAATATGACCACACCTTTCTGTTACACTCTGTATATTAAGTTGTCAATAGTTTTAGATGTTTATCTAAGCAATCTACCACGTGGAGCGTTAAGCATGATTTGAATATCTCAAAGTCGTCATTATGTTCAATATTATGTTCTAAGCTTTACGACAGCTGCCCCGTTGTGTACGACCTTAGTTGCAGTCAGTGCGTTTTGCTCCGTCGCCTTCGCTACACTGTTTTCGCCATCACCGGTATTAAAGTCTGTCTCTATAATATAATTCGTAGTGTCTGGTGTGTCTATACTGTTTTTATTAACGTGCCCATTTGGAATTCTAGTTGTTTTGGTGAGTCGCCCTTCCTTAAATAAATTTTAGTAACTTAACAAATTGTTTTCGAACAGAAAGTGTCTTGTCACCTACTTTTAAAGTCCTTGCATCTCTGATCAACCTTGTTGTTGTATCTTTTAATCACTGATAGTTTTTGTGACACTAAAATATTTTTTTAAAACTTAAATGTTAAGGTTACCGGTCCGTGTATGATCATAATGTGAAATATTATTAAATGTAATGTTTTATGAGTGTAGAAAGAAAAGCAACTAGTTTTACGCTATGAGTCTGTCGTTTCACCTCTTGAATACAATTATTTTATCGGTCTGTGCTTCATTTAGTTTCGTCCAGGTGCAAAGTCTTTGTTGTTTGAATACCATGAAATGTTTACACACGCTGATACACAACGTAATATTTTATTATTCATTATCCTTCAAATAGTTTTGAACAATTTTGCTTGTTTATGTTATCATTTCCATCGTATAATTTCTTATAGCTTGAGGCTATATTTTGTTTTGCAAGGATCCTTTAGGGAAATATTTTTGTGGAACACAAGATCGCATGTGTTTTGTACTTCCAAGTTCTGAAATTGCTATTTATCTTTTCATGGTTAGGCATCAATCCCTGGGAATCCGGAGAGAGGTAACATGACCTTTTAAGAAAATGCATGGGAGTATTTTTAACCGACGAAAAACAAGGAGGAGGTTCACAATTCGACCGTATATATATATATATTTTTTTTGTTGTGTATGTTCAGCCCTCACTCCGTCATTTATGAACCGATTTTGATTATTCTTTTTTTATTAGATAGGGTATACCTCAAGGGTGGTCCCATGTCAAGGAAGTCAGGATCTGACAGTGGAAACCTGATAAAATTGAGAGAAAACCTTGAAAATTGTGGGCACGTTTAGCGTTTCTGTATGTATGTTCGGCCTTCACTCCGTTATTTATGAACCGATTTTGATTATTCTTTTTTTGTTAGATAGGGTATACCTCAAGGATGGTCCCATAATAAGGAAGTCAGGATGTGACAGTGGAATCCTGATAAAATTGAGAGAAAACCTCGAAAATTGTGGATACGTTTAGCGTTTCTGTATGTATGTTCGGCCCTCACTCCGTTATTTATGAACCGATTTTGATGATTCTTCTTTTCTTGGATAGGGTATACCTCAAGGGTGGTCAAGGACATCAGGATCTGATCATGGGATCCTGCAAAAATTGAGAGAGAACCTCGAAAATTGGGCACGAATATTGTTTCTGTTTACTTTTCATAACTTAATCAGGTATTTGCATTTAGGAACCATCACATCATGAAACTGAGCTGATGATGGAAACCATAGCTTTCCTAAACAAAAGTAGTTAGATATAAAAACTAGTTTTAGTGACAAATACCACTTAATATGGTTTGAAGAAAAGACGTCTTTACAGTATTGGAGGTAACCTCAACTGCTCAATATCCTGGGAACTTCATGGAAGGATGGTTATTTCATCAGCTCAGTGGCAAGAGGAATGATGGAGAATTAGAAATTAGCCTCAGAGTGTTACAAGATGATGCGAGCCACAAAAAATCATAAAATAAAAAACTTTTTAACAAAAAAATTAACCGACGAAAAAGAACCAAAAACCAAAAAATAAATAAAACTTTTAAGTCTTGAGTAATGAGCATATTTACCTACATAAAATATCAAATTTTATATAAACTAATTTTGAGTCGGCGCTAATTAATAAAATGATTAATTACCTACTTACAGCCTTCTTCATTTGTAAGTACTTATAAAATTTAGATATTTAATAATCAGATTGTTGTTTGGCGCCGACTCAAAATTAGTTTATATAAAATTTGATATTTTATGTAGGTAAATATGCTCATTACTCAAGACTTAAAAGTTTTATTTATTTTTTGCTTTTTAGTTAAAAAGTTTTTTTTGTATTACTAAAGCTTGACGTGAAGTCTTAAGTACTCGTATAATACTGGTTCCTTTTTATTTCATGTGCCATTATTATACACTTCGTCAAGCGCAACTAATGCCTTGTTTTGTTTAGTATTGTCAGTTACTTGTTTGTTAGATTTAAGAGTTTCTACATAGCAAACCGTATCTTGAATATCGCCAATTGCTTCAGATCTATTGTTTGCAGATTGTAAAATTGCAAGTTCTTTGTAAAAGTACTTTGCCGTCAAATCTGTGTTGCAATTCGTTTTCGTGATTGTAGTAGAGAGTGATGAAAAACTAGCACTTTGTTATCAGTTTAGCTGACTACTTGCCAACGAAACTAAAGTTAAACTTAATAATAATTATGTTTTCGTTAATTTATTGGTTACGATAAGCTCTTTACAATTATTGTTCGTGTCTATAACAAAATCATATTTTTCTACCATGATCATATTATTAAATCAAATTTTAACCGATACTAAATGTTAGTTTCCAATAGGTACCTAATGGGTTTTATATACCAAATATTTGAGTTTCAAATGGTTACGTAAGAAGATTCTTATAACCATTGCGACCTTTGTAGTAATTAAGTTTAATTGAACAATAGCTAGTCATTATAAAAACTTTTGGGCCGCATCATCATCAGCATACATAATCAGCCAGTAAATATCCCTCTGCTGAGACACAGGTCTCCTCGCAGTGAGAGGGTGTGGGTCGTAATCCACCACGGGGCCCAATGCGGGTTGGTGGATTTCACATGTCATCGAAGTTTTTGGTTCTAGGACATGTACCTCACGATGTTTTCCTTCACCGTTTTGAGCATTCACAATCATAATATAACTAGCCTATCTTGTTGGGACAAAATCTATACAATAGGCAGTGGGCCGCAGGGTAAAGGCCTCTCCCCTTTTTGCACCACAACTCGGTTTTCTGCTAGTTCGGGGTAATGGTTATGGGATGAAAAAATCTAGGCGGAAAGTTGTTAATAAATCGGTAGATCGGCATTATGGTAACTTCTGACGCAGTCTTTATTATGCGTTGAGCTGGTTTACCAAGGCGAACGAGGATATTTTATTTGCTGACGTTTTTAAGGTTATGTTCATATACCTGTTAGGGAGATTTCTCGAAGATTTTTTTTTGTTAACCTCCATCGTGTCCCACTGCTGGGTAAAGGCTTTCTCCTTCTTCTTACAAACCTCTCTGTCTTGGGTGTCAATGTTCAGAATTGTAACTTTATTTGGGTTAGTCGGTTCTATACCAGGATATAGGTCTTGTTTTACGTAATTTTCTTACTGGGACATTTTAATCTATCGGACAGCGTCCAGAGCTACCTCATTTTTGCCCAAATAAAGTTCTGAAATTATATATTTTTTTCCTAATTCAAGCATTTCCAATTTACCACTATCACAGCTTCCTTAGCGTGGGTTTTCCGGTTGCAATAAAATAATATTATGAATTTCCTATTGTTCCATGTGGTGTAGGTTATTAGTTTAACGATTTATTGAGACATGCCTACATATTTTCTGAAGCGGAAACGATTTATGTAATACATTGTTCTCGGTTATAAAAGTAATGTCGTGATCAGTGGCATAAGATAGTAGTAGTAACCGAACCCAACATGACACAAAATATTCCATTCTCTTACTTACAATTACGAGTACTTTATTCTGGCAAGTAATTGGGCTAAATAACTAAATAGGTTTTTCGGTAAAATAATAAATAAAAGTATCCAAAGCTGTCACTTAGGTCCATTTTAATCAAGAATAATTTCATATTGCTGGAAACATTTCGTTAAAACAAACCACACTAAAGGTAGTGTGGTTTGTGAACCATTCGTTTTTGTGGGCTCGGTTTCCGCAAAATTCCTAGTGTAAGCCTACCAGCCGTTCCTGTCCTCGGTCCACAGCACTAAAAAGTTAACAGAAAGAATTGTAACTCCATCACTGGTTAACTGTGAAGTGCCGTGCTTGACTGTCGCAATGAACGCTTGGAAAATGGCTTGCCCGGATACGGCGTTGCCCGAGAACCCATTTTCCTAGAGACAGTGGGTCGACCCGCTCTGCAGGTTGATACGGAATAATCTCATAAATACGTCAACTAAATCTCATAAAAACCCAATGGCTGTGGGTGACTGGGAGTCGGACCTCTGGCTACAGGCACTTCCGTCAACCAACATAGGTACTATTCTTAGTGACACCACGTCTCGGATCGCACATATCTGCGTCTGGGTGCGCCTCGGAGCTCCACATCGCTGCCAATTTGGTAAAGCAGTCGACTACCTCGGACACCAAGACCTATCTTACAGTAAGTGCGCGGGTCGTATGACACGGCACGCCAGCATTAATGACATCCGTCGAGCTCTTCTCACCGCTGGGGGTGTCAGCCGTTTTAGAACCTCATGGCTTGGTACGTGACGATGGAACGAGGCCAGACGGGATGACCATAATGACTCGGACATTGGGCAGGCTTATGGTGTGGGTTGCAACATGTGTCGACACCCCGCCATCCCATCTTTTTAGCACGGCGGGCTGTGCTGGGGCGGCTGCTGCAGGTGCAGGAATCCTCAAACGGCGCAAATATAACAACATTAATGGGAGTTATATGTCTGAGCCGTTTGGGGTTGAAACACTAAGGCCATGGAGTCCGAGTACTTATCGACTTTTTCGTGACATCAGCAAGCAGTGAATCGACTCTTCACGTGACCAGAGGGCTGGCCTTTTTTTCGGCCAAAGAATCAGCACTGCCATTCATCGTGGCAATGCTGCCACTGTTCTGGGCACTTTTCCCATTGACAACGTTGTGGACGAATTTTTCAATGCCTATTGAGTTTTACGCTTCCCTTTTTATGCCGCTTGTGTATTTTTTTTAATATTTTGTTTTACTAATCATTTAAAGAAGGATAGATGTAGGTGGTAAAGTACCGAATAATCATTTAAAGAATTATAGATGTAGGTGATAAAGTACCGACTAATTATTTAAAGAAGGATAGATGTAGGTAGTAAAGTACCGACTAATTATTTAAAGAAGGATAGATGTAGGTGGTAAAGTACCGACTAATTATTTAAAGAAGGATAGATGTAGGTGGTAAAGTACAGACTAATCATTTAAAGAAGGATAGATGTAGGTGGTAAAGTATCAACTAATCATTTAAAGAAGGATAGATGTAGGTGGTAAAGTACAGACTAATCATTTAAAGAAGGACAGATGTAGGTGGTAAAGTACAGACTAATCATTTAAAGAAGGTTATATGTAGGTGGTAAAGTACCGACTAATCATTTAAAGAAGAATAGATGTAGGTGGTAAAGTACCGACTAATCATGTAAAGGAGGTTTTTCCTATAGACAGCTGAATTTGTTGGATGTGACGTATGCTATCTTGAATTTTAAATCCACTAATCATCTAAACTAAGCCTATGATTGGCGTTTTTTTTTATAAAGAAGACTATGCCCTTAGAAATCTATGCGTATTGGTTGATATTCCCAATCCTTTAACACGGCTATCTTGACATCAAGATAGAAACCTTAATTATTATTATTTGGAATCGTAGAAATCATTTGTTTTTTTATCTTACGCTTTATCTCAAACGTAGATCATATTTCTTATCTTTATTGATTGATAAAGAATATTCGGGGACCAAAACTAGAACTATTCAGTACCTATCTCGACTCGATAAGACTCCACGTATCCAGCAATGAAATCTTCCGGTAAGCTGAATTTAATTTACTTGATCGGAGAATTGATTTTCTTTTGCAAATAATGTCAGTAAAGGTACTTACAGAGTTAAGAGACAGGCCAATTACATGTTATCGGCAAAGTATTAAATGCAGGCATTGGATAGAATGCCTGACTACTTCTCTCGCTGTGGGTGGAGCGGGAGGGAGTGTCAGACTCTTTCTGACTAAAACCCACCCGTGTTTCTTCAGTTGCCCTTTACGTACCAGCAGGTGTATTCGCTAACTCAGTTGACATCAATTTGATAGGCACTATGCAGTACATTGCTCGGTGGACATCGATTATAATAGGCACTACGGTTTTCCTAAACGTCAAAGCAGCAATGTACGGCAAAGTGCCTATCAAATTGATGCCATCTGAGTTAGTGAATACGCCTGCTGGGCCGCGATGACTCTTGGTTGGGTTTGGTCCGTGGTGAATAATCCCGACCCTGACCCTGGCAGGCATCGGCTTTAAGGGGCTCCGTATAGAATGCCTGCTCTAGGCATTCTATACAATTACGGATTATACAGATTGCCGGTAACATACATACAAATGGAGCTGAGTATAATTAGACAGGAGCAATTGACCTCAAAATTTGCGTGTAGTTTTCAAGCGAAAAATTAAATACAGTGAAAGGGAAATTATAAGGCTGATTTTGACTGTTGTGGAAGAGGAATTACTGTGTCTCAGTTTTCCGTGAGTTTATAAAATGACTTGTTGGTACAAATTAATAGCTACAACTTTTAAGTCAAGAGTGAATAGGTTACTTCTAGGCAAGCGTGCTCCATCTTCGACCACATCATCGCTTTCCATCAGGTGAGATAGTGATCAAACGCGTGCCTATCAGTGATTTGTCTTTTCAAACGTCTTATTTTTGAAGTGAAAACTTCTTTAGGCGCGTTGGGCAGTTTTGAGATTGGAAAAAACAATTGAACTCGCGCGCCACTGACACCGCTACGCGATTCGCTACGAGAGTGCTCGTAGCGGATCGCGAGGCGCGTTGGGCATTTTGTTCAAGTTTTTTGTTTTCACTTCTGATTTCCCGGAGTGCCAGTTATTTTTTTTTAAGAATGGCAGATTCTGGCAATGCGTGAATTGGAATATGTTCTACAGAGAAAAATATATTTTCAAGTTTTTTCTGCTAAGAATAAACATTTTGAAAAGGATATCGACAATGTCGCGCTCAACAAAAACAATACTTTTCATGACGCTGTGAGTCTGGTGGAGGTGTTTAAGTAGGTACCTACTTTGAGACATGCTTGTCCGTTTTCCTAAAGTCATTACCTCGTGTACAACAATCAAACGTACCTAAATCGTTTGAAATGTTAACAAGTTGCATTCTGTTTCCAATTGAGCTTTTCAAATTACGTGAAATATATGCAAGTGTTTCGTTGCGCTCCGGAGATATCAGCGTGGTTAATCCTGAATACTAGGTATTTTCATTTTTGTTCCAATGTGAACACTCTTGTTATATACATTCATGTAGGTAGATATAAAATGGACTCAGATGTATTTTTAAATTGTCAAACATGATTTGATGAAGGTCATGTTTTTGTTGTTGAGTTTGAATTCTGTTTTTTTCAAAGCTACTTAGAAAAACACAAAAACAAACGTGACTACAATTTGTACTACATTTCCATGATGATAGATATAAATTGTGATGAAACAGGTTTTCTCAGAACAACCTAGATAGATAGGACCGTTACATAATGTGAATTGTGTTGACTTTACAAGATTGGATGCAATTTTATCTTTTATCAGAATGTACCACTTCTGCTGCTACCGATCACTTAATACCGTGATGATAAGATTATTTTTGTATGTCCGAACAACATTTATTCATGGTATTTTGTTGTTGTGGTTTCAGAATCTTCGCAGCCGAAGATGGCGGAGGGTGGCGTGACGGGCGTGCTGCTGTACGCGGTGAGCGCAGCCGTGCTGGGCATGCTGCAGTTCGGCTTCAACACCGGCGTCATCAACGCGCCGCGCCCCTTCATCGAGAACTTCATCGAGGCCCAGTACGGCGGCAGCCCTGTCCTCATATTTAGTGTCATCGTCAGCATCTTCGCCATCGGTGGTATGATTGGATGCCCCTTCGCCAGCTGGATGCTAGAAAAATACGGCCGCAAAAATGCCCTCCTCGTCAACTCTATGATCGGTGTCCTCGGGGCTGTGTTCATGGGCTTCAGCAAACTGGCTGACTCAGTCGAAATGATAATAATTGGTAGATTGATAATCGGAGTCAACTGCGGCTTTGCGACGACTGCATCCCCCACTTACGTGTCAGAAGTAGCGCCCGTCCGGTTGCGAGGCGCGTTTGGAACAGTCAACCAGCTGGCGGTCGCATTCGGACTGGTCGGCGCACAAATCTTGGGTATCGATATGATACTGGGGAGTGATGAAGGCTGGCCGTGGCTGCTTGGACTTGCGATTATACCGTCAGCTCTTCAGTTTGTGATGGTGATTTTCGCGCCCGAGAGTCCTCGGTATTTGCTGCTGGTCACCCGTGACGAGGAGAAATCAAGAGCAGAGCTAGCTAAAATCCGTGGCACGAGCAACATTGACAATGAGATCAATGATATGCACGTGGAGGATCGCGCGGCCAGACAGGAGGAGAAGTTCACCATCCGGGACTTGTTCATGATCAGGGCACTGCGAATGCCTCTCATTATTGGAGTCGTGATGCATCTGTCGCAGCAGCTGGGAGGTATCAATGCGGTTCTATATTACTCCACAACGATATTCATAAGTGCTGGACTAACGGAGGAGAATGCGAGGTTGTCTTCAATAGGTGTGGGTAGCATGTTGTTCATAATGGCTTTAGTGTCGATTCCTCTGATGGATCGTTTGGGCAGGCGCACGCTGCAGCTGGGTGGTCTCGCCGGTATGGCGGTGTTCTCTGTGCTCATGACTGTGGCCTTCTTCACGTACGAGAACAACACGACGATGAGCATATTCGCCGTGATCTTCACGTTCATGTACGTGGCGTTCTTCGGCGTGGGCCCGAGCTCCATCCCGTGGATGTTGCTGTCGGAGCTGTTCGGGCAGGGCGCTCGCAGCGCCGCCGTCAGCGTGGGCGCGCTCGTCAACTGGTTCGCTAACTTCATCGTCGGCCTCACTTTCATCCCTATGTCCCAAGCGTTTGGCAACTACGTGTTCTTGCCTTACACTGTCCTCCTCATCTTGTTCTTCATCTTCACTTATCTCAAGCTGCCAGAGACCAAGAATAGAACGATCGAGGAGGTTACAGCTCTCTTTAAAAAATAATCAGGACTAGACTTAGAGACATTCCTTAGACCTAAGCGTAACGATTGCATCACTGCAATAAGTGTACACAGCATTATTGTGATAGAACTGTATGAAATTCGATTTACTAGAATAATATACATGAGCGAGTGTTATCTATGTCCTTTCAGCCAGATTTTTATAAAAATGGAAAGACTGAACACCACACTTATATTAAATGGAGTCGTTTAAAGATTCTTCATACTTGATATACCTTTAAATAAAGTACTTATTTAACAATAACATTAATAAATAATATATAAATATTTTAGAAGACGATTACGCATTAATTCCAATATTTATTAAATATTATGAATCACTATTTAGAAATCATGATATACATTTTAGTAGGATATAGTATTTAAAGGTTCATAAACATTCACTTAAGTAGCTATTGTACGCAAAAGAGCCGTTATTTACGATAATGTCAAGAACAACATTTTACTATTAATTTATTGATGAATCCGTTATACATTGTTTGATATTATTGTAGTATTTCCAAAGGTTCGAGGACCAAAACTTTATTTTATGTATGTTTTTATTGTTATTAAGATATTGTTTATGATTATGTTTGTAAAGTGCTGGTGACAGCGAATTTAGATCAACGCTCTTTTAGTTTTTTTTTTATAAGTATTTTTGGTGCTTTCTTATATTTTTTTTTCTATTGTCTATTATAGTGCCTTAACTTTTGTTCTACAGTGAGATGGGGAGAGTTAGAGCAGGTTCAGATGCCTAATTTTGAGTATCCACTCCTTCATTGGTCGTCAATCAAATCAAAGTAGGTAGGCACAGCGCGGGAAGAATGTACAAGAAACGAGAATTCGAAATTAATCTCTCGGAACTAAAATTTCACTAGGACTCGAAACTAAACTCTCACTAGGATTCGAAGCTATATTACAGTTCTTACTAGGGTGGAAACCCCTATTCCTTAACTGAGGAAAAAAATCCTTTCTTCCCGCTCTGCTGCCAACTTTGTGTCACAATTATACCAATACAGGCTTACGTATAGATACCATTGAATGTTCGTCAAATCATTGTACTCAGTAAAGCATATTTTTCCATATGATATTATTATAATACATACATACAGGGTGTGGTGGATATTCGTGGTCATATTTTAAATACTGGTTCTGCCCATAAATAAAATTGAACAACTTTCTTAAATAAAGAAAGTCATAGATAATTCCGAAAAAAATAAATTGGACCATACTAATTTTGATCAGCTAATGATAACTTTTGCCTCATCAGAAGGCTTACAGTCACCCAAAGGGCAATGGAGAGGGCTATGCTTGCGAGTTTCCTTGCGTGATAGAATTAGAAATGATGATATCCACAATAGAACTAAGGTTACTGACATAGCCCGAAGAATCGCCAAACTGAAGTGGCAGTGCAGGGCACATTGCTCGCAGAACAGATGGTCGATGGGACCGAAAAGTGCTAGAATGGTGACCGCATACTGGAAGACGCAGCGTTGGAAAGCCTCCCACAAGGTGGACCGATGACCTGGTGAGGGTGGCGGGTAGCCGATGGATGCGAGACGCACAGGACCGATCATTGTGGCGACACTTGGGGGAGGCCTATGTCCAATAGTGGACGTCTGTCGGCTGAAATGATGATGATGATGATGAATGATAACTTTGTTTAATTTTTCCAAGGCCTCTGAAGAAAGTTATTCGTTTCCATATGCAGAAGCAATATTTAAAATATGACTACACATTTCCGTCACACCCTGTATAATTTCGTGTTAGTGAATTGTATACAATCTAAATATTTACACTTTCTATAACATAGGTGAACGCCGCTTCACATGCGATTAGGAAAGCAGATTTAAAAAAAAAACAATTACCCGTTTATGGACGTTTTTAGACACAGTGTGTGTCTAAATTCTAGTCCTCCCAAATCCATTATTATATCAGATATGGACCAACATCGATAAAATGGGACAATTTACATTAGAAAGTTTAAAATTCTGCCCTTAGAAAAATATATTAATTAAGGCTAAACATGCGATACCTCAATAGTTGATAACGTATGAAAATGCACTTTTTTCTAATATTCAAAAACCTTAGAGAAGTATTTTAAAGTGAACTTTAATCAATCAATTAATTTGGTAAGTCATTCATAAATATTAGAAGGTAAAAAAAACAGCTCCAGTTTTGCTAGAATTTTTTTGTTAAACTACAGACTAACGTTTTGGGCCTTATTTATAAAAAAAGTATGTTCTTAGCTTAAACACTGGTCATAGGATTCTTAATTCAAAAATTTCTATGGAGAATTCGAATTTAGAATCCGCTGTTTAGTATTTAAACTAAGCATAATTTATGGTTTGGCGTGTTTTATAAATAAGGCTGTGGTTACACTTGTTTGTTTTAAATTAGTCAAATTTATGTGAAGTTGTAAACTACAGTCGAGGCAAATGTAAAAGATCTAACCGTCCCAATGTACCTTGGTGCCAACTATATGTTTGTACTAGAAAACTCATTTTCATAATTAGAAAAAAAATAATATTGTCTCCATAAAAAATAATTTGAATATTATTATTAAATTAGGAAAACACAGCTCAATCTTGACAGTATTTTTATATATATTCAAGTCTAATATATAATCTTTATGTTTAACGGAAGAAATTCTAAGATGGCAACACCACTATTTGCCTCTCGTTCTATGAATGTGTGTGCGAGCGAGAGAAAACACAGGATCTAGAAGAAATAAAGTGGGGTTGCCATTTCTATTACCTTTTTAGTTAACTTGTTGTATGTATTATAGCTACGTGTTAAGTTTGTTAACTTACAAGTGATGTTCGAAGTCCAGAGGTGCCACAAAGGCTATTTAAAAACCACAGTGCTACTATGAATCAGAGAAGGTTTAATATTAAAATCAATTATTGGATAAGCTGAGAAAACGGTTCAGCCAGTTCGACGGTTTTAAATGGTTCCAATTTAGGAGTTCATTAATTAAATGAAAGTAAACAACCTCACGTTACTCCTAATCATGATTTTATTATTAAAATAATACTTTTTTTCAATTACATTTTTTCTAATGTGCCGTTAGAATTTTTTTTTTAACTGATTTCAACTTAGTGAGATCCATAGTGTAGTTACATGTAATTGTAACGAAATACATTGTAATGATTTGCTCTTGAAAAGTGGATATGATTTCAAGCTTTGGTCTTACTGTTTAATTATCTTACGACATAACTATTTTATAAACTACTTACATGTAAATTTGGAGAAAATCGGAACTAGAATGCCGAATATGTTTTTTTTAATTTTACTCATCCATAAATTACCGTCACACGAGGAGAAGGGGTCGGTGAAGTGGGAAATTGTGTGACAAGGGGTGGAGAGGTTTTACATTTTTTTTTAAAATACTATATAATTTCATACAATCATGCACAATAACAATAAACAATTTTTTACAATATTTTCCAGGACATGTAAATACTTTATTTTCTACATTTTTATTGTGATTATAATTATTGAATTTAAAATAATTAAACTATTACAGAATCTTTTATAAGTAAATGAGGTCTTGTCACATACAAAAAAATATACTAATGGGCATATAAACTGAACATGTCATCAAAAGTAGATGGTAACTTTTTATTATTCAATGTCGATTTTTTTTTGTTATTTGAAAGTTACTTAGTACTTTAAGGGCCGAATTTTCAATAGTCAGATAAGTTTTATCAGAAGATTAAAATATACGGAACTTTAACTGACTATTGAAAAATCGACCGTTTGGCAGTTTATATGAACATAAAAAATGTCTGTTAGTGTAGTTCTGTTTTAAAGCCCAATCAAGCGCCCCCATGCCATTCAGTTCCAAAACGTCGCAACTTAAGGTTGTCTATACCGGTATTTGATATTATTGTAGCCTAGTAATAAGACACAATATTGTACCTAATTAAAACAAAATGATAAAATGGCAACAAAAAATAATACGAATTTAATTCGTCTGTTGATATTAAATTATTACTATATTAGCAAAATGTGTTTTGTTTACTACTTTGTTGACACCGTCTACTGTTATTATTAAATATTTTACTAAAACTAGGTAGGTACCTATATAACTAACTTCATAGCTCTATATTTAAAAAACCAATGAGAAGATAAAGACTGAAAAATTTATGGTACTTTTCACTATCGCTACATATTATGAAACAAAGTCCGCCAATGCGTCTGTCTGTTCGCGATAAACTCAAAAACTGCTGAACAGACTTTCATGCGGTTTTCACTAATAGACAGAATGATTCATGAGGAAGGTTTAAGTGTATAATTTATACCTGTGCGAATCTGGTGTCGTTTATAGCTTTATTTCTTGAAAAGTACTTATACGACACAAGCTATGAAAATTATCAAGATCAAAAACATTGGTATTAAGTTTATGTGGAGGTAGGTAATTTAATCACATACACGCAATCCATTCTTGACTGAGTGATTAAATTAAATATGTAATCAGTATTGAAAATCAATTGCTTTCTATGCTACCATAAAGATAAAGAGGGATCGATTAATTTGATTTAAAGACATTGTGTTTAAGATAATACAATAAATTACTCTAATTCCGGTTTGTTGACATTGATTAGTTTACCTCAAAGACGATATTATTATTTTGTCAGTCAGTCCAAAGTTCGAGACAAAAAATCAAGTGCATGTTACTCGTAGCTATGACTGACTATTTTTATATAAGAAGGTATTATAGAGACTCCTTCATCAGTACTCCTTTAGAGGATTTAGAGCTCATGGCACATTAAGAAAAAAAAAAAACACTAATTCGAATTTCAAATATGATGTCAATGGAATAAGGTCGATTTTAATAATAAGTAGGTATTTAGTATTGTGTGCCCCTGTTTCTGTTATTTTAATAGACTCCATAACGCGAAAATACACTAGGAGTACCGCCGGCGTCGCTGAGCTACTCGTCCCAAGTCTTAACAAGTGGTGGAGGCGCCTGTACCTACTATGCTTAGTGATCGAATCTAGATACATATAGGGTAACAATTAGATAGGTACTAAGTCCAAACTTGGTAAACTATTCTGCTGTCCTACTTGACTATGTTTAATTATCACCACATAATACGGAGAACAGATGTAATGCTTCA
This sequence comes from Polia nebulosa, assembly GCA_951329385.1. Taxonomy (NCBI): domain Eukaryota; kingdom Metazoa; phylum Arthropoda; class Insecta; order Lepidoptera; family Noctuidae; genus Polia; species Polia nebulosa. Next base: position 6,353,171 of record OX589603.1, read on the forward strand.
TTCTGCTCTTCTTCCTCAATTTCACCCTCCAGCCAGAAAGTTTCCATGGTGCCTTTGCCCTGAGAAATAAAAAGTATCCGCTAATAATTCCTTAAAAAACTGGCGCTCAAAAGGCTGACAGAAAAGGTGAAATGGAATCGTTTTTTTTGAAGAGAATGGAAGAAACGCATGTAAAAGTGGATGGATGTAGAGGGAGAGGGAGGTCAAAGTAAATATGGATAGGATAGATTGTAAGAGGAGTGATATGAAAGATACGAGAGTCAATGACAGTATGACAGTTGAAAGGACAGAATAAAAGAAAAAACGTGTAGCACTGATCCCAAGAAACTGGGACAAGGGAAGGACGATAAACTCCCTTGTCTTGACAGTGTCTAAGACATGGCGAATATAGTTAAAGATTGGGGCAAAGTCGAAAAAGTTTTGGTATGCAAGCAGGCCCACGCGTTACTACCCCTTTGTTATCTTGACCTGTTGAAGTTTGGATCTCACCTTGACTTTGATGAGTCCTCTAGATCTGAGCCGGAACCTGCCTGCTGGCAACTGAGCTGCCGCGACCGCTGATATTTGGACCCGACCAGGCTGGAAGAAAACGAAGCACATATTATTAAATTTAAATGTAATTCCTTGTTACATCCAATAAAAACCGTAGGTATTTTACTAGATAAAGAAGGAAAAATGATTAGTTATATTTACACTACAAATTAAACCCTCATGGTGTTTCGCCTGACTTTCCCGCTGGGGATGTGGTGATCCAAGGAATCTATCTACCGGATTGATCTGAGCTCTCGAGACCATGAGGAGTCTTCACATCTGGCAGTTTACTTACCTACGCCACACCGATTACCAATAATATTTTCGATTCCATCGCTTACCAATTTGATTACTTAATTTTATTGTTTTGTGTTAGAAATATAAACTAATTTCCCAAAAAAAGGGAACATGTTGCTAAAAAGGCTAGTAGCCATTGCATAGTTATAAGAATATATTTTATGTTTTGAGATTGTTAATTACTAAGACTAAACTAGACTAAAGACGGCGCAGCCTCGAGGGCCAAAGATAACAATTTCAACTTGGAGAAATAAAAAACTTAAAAATAATATAACAAGTAGTTTTAAAACACCTATCTAAACTACATCAATTGCTAATAGGTAGGTGCAAAAAGAACCCTTACTTCAGAAGATGTCTGCATCCTGCTAGCGGTGTTGACGGTGTCTCCCACGAGGCAGTATCGAGGCAAGCGTAAACCAAGCACGCCAGCGACTACTGGACCAGTGTGGATGCCTTTTGGGATACAAAAATATGAATTACTTCTTCTTTCTGGACTAATAGTTATTTAATAGACCATTTGTCATTAAATACTTTGTGTAGGTACATACGTTTGTTGTTCCATTTGATGTTCCAAAATCTCGATTAATAGATTCAAAAATAGTATTTACCTATGGTCAGTGCAGGTATGGCCCGCGAGATGGCGAGAGCAGCACTAGCCGCTGAGCCCGCGTGCGCACGTCTGCGTTCAGGCGCTCCGGAGACCAGCATGTAGACTGTGCCAACTGTCTCCACCTGACGATATCACACAATGAATGAGCTTTAGGTAAGTAAGTTGTCATCGTCTAACCCTAGCCTTTGCCATGAATGCTTTATGTAGGTACTTTAAACCCCTGTCCAACCATGATTCTGAAAAACTAGCTGTCTGTTGCCATCAAAATGCCTGCATGGGAATTGAATGAGCAACACTGCAACATGCTCGTAGCATGGCGGTCAGTCACTCAGCTAGGTACTGAACCAGTGGAGTAACTATACCATCTGAGGCCCTTGGCAAATCCATTGCATGGAGTCCCAAGAAAACTCGTCACATTTTAATTTAGTTTTAATATTTCACTGAGATAGTTACCCAATAGTAACATTGTGTCCATTTTAGTTAAATATCTAATTTTCAAAAGCTTATGTGTTACAAATTTATAATAAAATAACAGTTAAGTTAATAATAAAATATTAATTAGTGTTAACAAGATATTTATTAATAAAATTCTTTTCTCCGAGCTTTCTTTTCAGCAAAAATATCAATAACATCATCAAAGTTTAAAGATCGGGCCAAAGAATTTTCAATATACAGAATAGCCAAGTTAGATAGCCTATTTTGTCGAGCCCGAGAGGCTGCGATCTCGGGCCGGGGGCCTCGTCAGGCCGGGGGCCCGTGGCATTTTTCCAGTCCTGCCACCTTACAGTTAGGTACGCCACTGTACTGATGCGTTAACTTTTTACCTGTAGGTAATGTCCGAAATGGTTAGGTGAAAACGCCAGGGTAGCCCACGAAATTCAAATTTTCTTACGTTTTTTGCAATTTGCAGGTCAGTGTCCTGCAAATTGCAAAAAACGTAAGAAAATTTGAATTTCGCGGGCTACCCTAGCGCTTCCACCTTTTTTTAGCTTTACGTAAACGTCAATTTATTTTTAAACTGGATAAGCGCCATCTGTTGACAATACAGTGAAACACAATCATCCCATAATCCCATTAGACTTAACATTATTCCTCTTCATGTCGCTGGCACGACGGCACGACTTGTGCTGCATGTTTTGGGGCATAGAGGGCAGGACAGCAAGTGCAGCATAGTTTGCAGCTCGGCTCCACATTCACACCATAGACTAAATTCACACCCTGCTGCCGTTCCGTCAAGGTAGCCCCACTTTGCGAGGTTGCAGTCACACTTTCCTACTTAGGTTCTAAGGCGGTTCTGGGACTTCCAAGAGGACCACAGAAGATTAGACCCTGCGTTAGAAGTTCTTGGAAAGATTTGACAACTGAATATCTAAGCATAAAAACTCGTGATAAGGCTTCGTAACCTAACCTAACCTTCTAGTAGAAACAAGAGAGTGTTCTACACTCCGAACCCACCTTATAAACGCGATGTGTATCAAGCAGCCGGTCGATCCTGGAGTACACGTCGTTCATATAGGCTACCACCTGCATGACATCAGCGCGGGTGCCCGCCTCCGCCAGCTGTACGGCGCAGAAGATTATTGTTACGTTTTCAAACGCCTGAAACAAAATACAAAGTACTTAACTTTAAATGGAACGAAAGTAGGTGCCTTAATAAAACTCGTCAGTTTTCATCAGGCATCAACCAATTTTGAACGAGCTTAGAGCTTAGAACATTTTGTCCAAAATGTGTTAGGTCAAAGCTTACTAAGGTACACCGTACACCTTAGTTATACCTACGATTATATTCAAATGTGTGCCTCACGGCAAAAAAAAGAGTGGCACTCCGGGAGTACCGACGGAAGTGAAAACTTGAACAAAAATGCCCAACGCGCCTAAAGAAGTTTTCACTTCATTCATAGCGGATCGTGTAGCGGTGTCGGTGGCGAATTCAATTGTTTTTTCCCATCTCAAAAATGCCCAACGCGCCTAAGGAAATTTCGGTAGCACTGCACTCGTTTTTTTTTTTTTTTTTTTTTTTTTTTTTTTTTTTTTTTTTTTTTAAAAAAAAAAAAGCACTGCACTCGTAGCGGGTCGGTGTCGCGCGAGTTCAATAGCTTTTCCCATCTCAAAAATGCCCAACGCGCATAAAGAAGTTTTCACTTCAAAAAACAAAATAGGTACGAGTTAGTTTATCTCAAAGGAACTATACACCTGCACTTAAGAGGGAACAGGGGCTGCGATTCTCCATACAAATGTATTCCCCTTTTTTCTTCCTGAATAATGCCTCTAGAGCAATCATTTTTTTTTCTTTCATAAAGTCAAGGTCTGCTGTTGACACGTCCCTGTCATTTCCTTTTTTTCAGCAACTAATAAGTAAAGAACATATGACCCTCCAAAAATGACAAAAAATGGCCCTATTTTTACCGCCGTTCTTAGAAGGCTACCAGACAAATTAGAAAAGTTTTAACATAAAACATTTAATAGGGACCTAGATACTCTTTCTTAAAAATTTGGTGCCTAAAATAATTGAATCGGCTCAGTTTTCGAGGAGAAAAAAGGGGAATATAAAACGTCGATCTCGTCAAAAAATTTGTGTTAAAATCGGTCTGAGTTGCAGCTGTCCCTATTGCACTCTACAGGGGCAGGCTTGAGGGAGCACGATGGCAATAGTTTCTTTAAATACCTATTTTGTAAATTCCTCGCAGGCCCTGTTCCCTCTTAAGAGGACCTGATGACGCTGCCATAAATGTGGCGAACTTCTGGGCTGGTTTAAAACAAACTTTTTTACAAACAAAAAAAACAACTGGCAAAGTTTTTTATTTTTCACTTTTTACTTGTAAAAAGAACTAAAAACCCCAATAAAATGGAACGTGGAATTTAAACATACTCGTAATTGGAGAAAACCAAAACGTTATCGAGGTATACGTATTTCTCGTTTTTGTTCAGTTTTTCAATAAGCGTTGAAGAAATTTCGATAAAATTTATATGGGACCACCTCGGGTGTATATTCTTTAGGATAATAAAAGAGTTTTGAAAATCGGTCCACAACTGACGGAGAAATCGAACATAGAACCTACTCCTTTTTCCGAAGTCGGTTAAAAAGTGAGGTAATCATCGACTTGAAAGAACAAGAAAGGAAACCTTCAAATAGCATAACAGCTTTCACTCGAGTGCAGCTTTCACACGGTAGCGTAGCGTTTTAGTACCGAGTTTGCAGCGTGTCGCACGACCGCCCGAAATATGCGCGGCGCAGGCGTACAGCATAATTATGGTTATCGTAGCAGATTCGTATTGTGTCGTAGTGGTTGTACAAAAGTAAGTACCTACGATTTTGCAATGGAAGTTAATTGTTTTATTATTGTCTGTTGTTACAAACACTAGTCGACACCTGAATGAATGCCTAAATATAGGGACGTAAGTCTAAACATTTATTAGGCATTAATTTAAATGTCACCAGCGTTAGTGAACACCGGCATGAGTCTTTACCTGACAAGCAGCCATGGGATCCTTCCCGGCTCTCAAATGGTCAGCGATTCCTTTCGGTATCATAGAATACAGCAGCTGATCCCCCCTCTTCTTCCATTGATCTAGAAGTCTGCAAGACTTCTCTAACGAAAGACTCCTGCTTTCTGCCTTCTCGAAGAGCAGTTCCAACCGGGAGAGGTGCTGCCAACCTTGGAGGAGCATTTCTTTGGAGAGGCCATGGCCGTTCATGTCGGCTAGGGAGAGCCCGGCCTGACGCAGTTCATCTAGGTCGTTGAAACTGAAATGAAGTGTTAATCAAACTAAGTTATTGAGAAAAGAATAATCAAATTATGCTGCATGATAATTGGTTTATTGGTTTATCATTTGTCAAGTGTTCATCATCATCATCATCACTACAGCCGAAAGGAGGTCAATTGGACAATGCCCCACCTCCAAGTGACGCCAAATTGGCTGGTCCTGTGCTCGCACCCAGAGAGTTGCCTCGGCCTTTACCTGTTTTATATCTTAGTTTAAAAATATTTTCAGAAAATTCCAAGAGTCACTTACATTGGACTGCAAAGAAATATAAGGGCATCAATCTCCTCCAGCAGATAGATGGGTCCTCTCAGCAGGATGGAGCGAGCTCCCTGAGAGCCTCTCCTGATCTCAGACCCACATCGAGCGCCGCGGTACCGTAGCAGTTCCAGATCGAAGATCATGGTCTGCATGCATACAACCTGAACGAGAAATTTACCATGAACCAAAGCCTTTTTTATTTTAGAGGCAATGCAGAAACTACAGTCGCCTGAGACGATTTCATGGCAAAAGATATTAAAACGGTATTAAAAACTGCTTCAGATCAGGGGATAAACTGTGTTTTCGTTATGTTTTGGCACTTTCAAACTGATGATGTAGGCAAACAAAAAATTTCGATGAAATCGATCGTAGAGAACGAACTAGCTGAATGTAAGAAACAGTAAAAACTTACCTTGTCCCAGGTAAAAGATACTTTAGGCTTCCTCAGGCGTAATATTTCAGCGATAGGAGATTTTTCTATGCGGTTGATAGGTCCACCCCATCCAGCTACCAACTGAAAATACAGGCAAAATATTTTAGTTTGGAAGTTGTGGAATATACGAGTAGGACTAAGACCTAATAAATCCGGTTGTGTATTAGCTTATGATTATTTTTCTTTTGAATCGATGGTTTCCTAACTTCTTATACAGGGTGTAAGGGAAACGCTTCCGAAAACGGAGACAGGTGATAAGGCTAGCTATACGATACTATAAAAAAATCTGTTTTTTTTTTTACAATTTTATCTAATTTTTTTAGCATTTTGCGTTCACTATTCTCTGAGAACAGTTAAATGAAACCTTTAATTTGCGGTTAAAGACACTTTCTTTCTTAACAAATTTAGCATGCACTGTATTCGTAAAATATCAGCTGACGCGCATTACTTCGTGTGGCCACAACCCCACGTCCACGCGACGTAAAGCAAAAAGTTACTGGAATCCGTTTTCATTTAGGTTGTATACAATCTAATCTACGTTCTGGCTTCGTAAGCGTTCCCCTTACACCCTGTATACTTTGTGCCCAGAAGCTGGCCATATTGATTGCAGCGACAGTAGCGTTCATCAGGTCCTCCATAGTGCAGGCGTATGGGCACTTGGGACAGTCATGTCCTGGACAGGGACACCGCACTCATCACACAAGTACACACTACAACACTACATGCACACACAAATACAAACACACCCACACGTACACACACACACACAGGCACACACACACACACACACACACACACACACACACACACACACACACACACACACACATGGCAACACGTTTGTTAACTCTTTTTATTTTTAATAGCTTAAACTCTTTCAATTTTATTTTATAATTTATTCTGTACGGACATAAGATAATTGTCACACTAATAAGGGGAAGACACTAACACCTGCAACACAGTTTTTACTAGTGCACGGCAAAAGCAAAACAGTTTTAGAGGTTCATTTACCTACATAAATAAACCTCTAAAATTGTTTGGGTTTCTTGATCGCCTTGATTTAGTTGCAGTAACTTATAAAGGATAGCACATAGGTTACCTATAACAAAAGGCCTATCGAGTATGTTAGCTTTTCGATTTGAGTTTTTAGTAAAATAAAACGGAATTTATTTGGTAAACTCGACATAAAAAGCTTACTCTTTCTCCAGCTTTAAGGATCTTCATTCTCCTGTCGAGCAGTACTCCGAAGGGGAAGAGTTGCAGCAGTAAGGAGGCTGGTACCGCCGGCAGAGGACAAGGTAGATTCTTTCGTAGCATTAGAGATTGGACCTAAGTAAAAAAAAACAGATAGAAACATTGTTTGGTGGGATGTCGACCAAGGATATTTAAATTGTATTTTTCAAACATTGTAGATTCTTGTCATTGAAGTTCTTTGAAAGGGTGCGGGCTGTAATCCACCATGCGGGCCTAGGTGGATGTCGCATGTCTTCGAAGTTTTGATTATAGGACATGGCGGTTTCCTCACGTTGTTTTCCTTCAGCATTTTGAGGCTTTGAGAGCAGTGAGTGGTGATGAAATAATTTACACAAAGTAAAGCGCCTGTCTGGGTTTGAACTCACGACCTGCAACTTATAAGTCGCTGCCCTTACCCAGTGGTAGTGGCCCAGTGGCCACCACTGCTCTCATAATAAATATTAGTACCTACTGTTGCTCTCATCCTGTTAACACTTGTTTTACTAAATTATTAAATTTATCGGACACGTCTCTTTACGTGACTTATCTGTCTATCAGATTATGTACTCGTGTCGCATAATTATTACAATATCAAGATCTATGGCTGGTTCACATTGTCATCATGATTTTGAGATCGGTATCTATGTAAATGTTTGTTCGAAACTAAAAGGTACTTTGTCCTATAACCACATTTTTATTATCAGTCTCAAGCTGGTCCCACGGCCCGTTAAACGACAGGCTAGATCACGCCAGGTCAGGCTAACAGGCCGTGGGAACCATCGCATCCTATGAAGCCCGTCTGATCCATCGGGAGTCGGTAAGTTCGGGCGCGGCGCGGCCTGTCGATTCAGGCCGTGGGACCCGGACCTCACCATAAGTTCAAAGGCACGGCACGGTGCGGCGTGATGGATGAATGAATGCGACGATGGATGAATGGCGGCCGACTCACGCCGTGGGAACACTCGGCACGGGCCGCGGCAGGCCGCGCCAGGCGTTGCCTTTATATACCTTACATATTATGTTTTTGAAATACTTAATTTCTGTGCATCGTAAACTTGTATTTCAAAGATAAAACAGCTCATATTTAATTCATAATTCAACCTTAAATTTAGCGAAGTAAACAAGTCCACTTGGAGAGTAGACACATGTCGCTACATTTATGTACCTCGTTTATGTGTATGCCAGTGGATGGCGTAGTAAAACTACTAGTATGTAAATGGTGTAAGAACGCTTCTATGTTTTCTGCTTCAGGATACAGGTAGCTTGTGTCTATACGTCCGAGTGTTTGTAAAGTCACTTTACATACTAAAAACACTCGGCGGGTGAACATAGGTTTTGTTTCATTTTAATGATTCCGAAATTATTCGAGAAATTCAAATTTCTTGGGGTCTTCAAGTCAAGAGAGAATAGGTTTTCACTTCTAGACAAGCGTGCTCCATCAGGTGAGATAGTGTTGAAACGCGAGTCTGTCAATAATGATATTAAAAAAATACTCATTAGGAACAATATATTAGGTTGGTACAGTATTAGTCCCTAAAGGCGTGCCCTAGAAGAAAGGTTTCTTTTAAATTAACTTCGTAAACTAAGTAACGTGAGTAGAATTCCTTAGCTGATGAGATGAGATGGCTTCGGAACAAACACATATTGTAGCTTTCTAGTTGTTACCATTCGAGTAAGTACCTTGTGATTTATTTGTTTAGATTTACGTTTATAGTAACGGCACAAGTCCAATTATATTAATTACCATAAAAATATTTTTTTAAAACATAGAAAGGTGCCTCACTATTTACTGTTTATACATATATGATTTTAATTTCATGTAGGTAAGCATACATAGGAGGTACTCGTACTATAAATGTGTCTTGTGGTACTATAGAAGTGCCTTAAAAATTACCAGATGTCATCCAATGTAATTTACCTACCCAATAAAATAATTTTTCTCTCAAATCGATAAAGCAATCTTGTGATTTTGGAATCGGTCCCCTGACTCAACCGCAGACACCATCCGATTGGAAGCATAAATATTAAAATTCCAATCTATTGGGCCCAACTCGAGCCGGAATGTCCTTTGGGATCAAAATCAATCAGTGTCTGGGGCCCCGGGTCCGGGATCATCACAAAATCTCGCATTCGTGCTTTGATTCTTCTTTATTTTTTATATATATGTATAAACACTAGCTGACCCGGCAAACGTTGTTCTGTGATAAAAAATGGGGGGTGGGGGTAGAAGGGTGAAAAATACTTTACGACCTATTCTCATACCTACCAAATATTAAAAAAAAAACATTAAAAGTGGTCGAGCCGTTTCCGAGGAGCGCAACCACAAACACCGTGACACGAGATTTTTATATAGGGTGACTGGTAATTAGTGACCGATACTTAAACACGTGATTGTACTCATGATTACTTACAACTTTCCCAAAGAAACTTTTTTTTTTATACGTATTCACTTTTTTCACAATAACAACAGTTTGTATTCGCGCGCGCGTTAGGGCAGTGACCGCCGCGATCAGCTGTTAGCACTGAGGTAAAGGGACTGGTGCAGGCGGCGGGGAAGCGTGAGAAGCAACTACTAGTACATTTGCCCTTTCCCGAGGTCAGACTATTAGCTGATAGATTGTGCCTACTTTTAATGTTACGGCGCGCGCGTTCCTAGATATGTTGTAGTTATGCGGAAATACGTTGCATCCTAAAAGTATTAGTCAAACACACTGTCTTTGAAAATATTTTTTTTATTTAGCAACAACCGAAACATGTAGGTACCTGCACTGCTTAGGTACACCGAAAACGGCACGTGGTGCCCGGCCAAGCGGGCTTGCGAGCCATGCTCTGTACGATACGAGACCGTGTCTAACAGCTGATTGCAGCGGTCACTGCCCGTGCGCGGGCATTTTTCAAACTGTTGTTGTTGTGATAAAAGTGAATAAATAAAAACTAAAAAGTTTTTTTGGGAAAGTTGTTTATAATCATGAGTACAATCACGTGTTTAAGTATCGGTCACTAATTACCAGTCACCCTATATATTAGAAAAGATAACAGACAAAATTCCGTAGCGTAAAATCGAATTCATAGGAAAACAGTCTGAGATTCAATAAAAGTTCATTAATATCAAGCTGCAAATGAAAACAGCCTGAAAAGCAGCTTGCAAGGTTTTAAAAACGATTAGCGATGTCGTGGATTTCAGTTCGTAACAAAGAAACATTTGCTTGGGCTGAAGTTCATCATCATCATCATTCACAGCACGACAGCCCGACTAGGTAGACCCAAAGCTGGGTACTGGCATAGGCCTCTCTTAACTAAGTCGCCTTGGTACAAACTGTTGTCAACATTATCTAACCCACCCCAAAATCAAACGACTTTGGACCCTCTGCCTGTAACATTAAGGTTTATTTAATTTATATGAGCTTATCAGACAAGTGCTCGAGGACTCGATGAACAAAAATACAATAATAACACAGACACGCAAATTTGATCTTTAACACGTAACGTTAAGGTAAACCCACCCAACATAGTCGGAGCCACCGGCATTATATATGTTTTTGTTGCTAAGCGGTTTGATGCTGGATTGACGACGAACAGCATGTGGGTTCGAAAACACAGTACACCTATACTTTGTTTTCATTTCTACAATATTGCTTGCAATATTAAAGAACGACCAATATGATTTTCGCCTAATAACTTATCTTGTAAACGGGTGGGTAATTTAAAAAACTTTAAGTTCACAGAATTTATATTTACCAAGAATGGTTGAATACGAAGTAAAACATATTTACTTCGTGAGGTAGATCATAAATTCATCTAAGTAACAAAAGTTCTACTACGCCTAATAGCAGTGACTGCGCACACACATTTGTAAATCTTTTTACATGAGCAGAATGTTGGAATTAGAGAGATTGGTCGCCGACTTAATATAGCAGTAAGTGTTTTTTTATACCTATTTTATTTTATTGATTGTGATTAATGAACGCGTAGTTGGCTATTTTACCATTACATTCACTCCTTACAAGTTACATACACGGTTCCAAAAATGTTTATTTTTTTTAGACAAATACGGTCAGACGTTATGGAGACAATGGAAATATTCAGCGGATTCGTCCAGGAGCAAAAGCCATTAAGTATAGTCCCGAATTCGAACGCCACCGGGCTATTGTTTCAAGCCACGTTGAAAATCCATTTTTGCCCATTCGTGCAACCGCAATAAACCACAATATTTCAGTGGAAACAGTGAGCAGGCATTTACACGTTGCTGGGATAAAGAATTATAAACCGGCACAGAAAATTGCATTGACACCTGCTCATCGCATCGTGCAGAAAGGGTCCGTTTTGCCTAGGAATATTTAAATTTTAATTGGGAAGAAAATGTTGTGATCTTCACTGATGAAAAATCATTTAAATCGGACAAAGATAGACGTAAAATCTTATGGCGGAGGAAAGGAGAACGTTACAACGAGAAGTGCTTGCTACTTTGTAGAACCAGCGGTAGAATAACCCTGGGCTACTGGGGCTGGATGTCGTCCATGGGACCTGGTGAATTGGTGGAAGTTGGTGGTAGGTTTAATAGCAGTTTGTATTTGGAGATTCTGCGTGACGTCATGCTGCCGACTGTGCGAATTGCCTATCCAACGTCACATATTTATTTCATGCACGATAACTGCTCCATCCACCGTGCAGGCATTGTGCGGGAATGGTTAGCTGCTCAAGAAGGTGTGACAGTTATTAATTGGCCATCTAAAAGTCCTGATTTGAACCCTATAGAAAATCTATGGGGTCAAATGGTTTTAAATTGGGACACAACGGAAGTGCGAAACAAACACAACTTGGCTGAGGTCGTGACATCGACTTGGGAGCACATGAGAGGCAAAGATTTGTGTTGGAACATGGTGCGCGGTATGCGTAGCCGCTTACAACAAGTTATAGCAGGGGACGGTGCGCCACTCAGCTACTAGTTCATCTAGTAGGTATATTTAAACACACCATGTAAGTAAATGCTCAATGGATTGATTGTTAAACCATTAAAATGTTGCAAATTATGTGGTGATGTTATTATTATAAATAGATTTTTTTCTATTTAAATAACATGTTTATTCACTACATATAGGCAGCTATAAATTTGTAAAGCATTTCACAGATGAATTCAATTTCTCGATAACAAACTTTTAAGCATAAGCATTCCTTCTTTAATGTTTATATGGCATACTAATATAAAAAGTATATTAATTTGGAAATATATGAGCACTTACTTACTTTACCTTACTTAAGTGTTTTAATGAAATAATAAACATTTTAAACTTGCAATTTTTTAGTTTTATTTCTATACAAACTGCCCGTTTAAAAAGACAATACCCTACGTCGGCGTCGTCTATTAAAGAAATGTAAAAAAGTGTACTATAATATCTAAATTTAGGTTAAACTTGGTTTCGAACGTAGACACCGATGAACATCGCACTACCTTAGTGACCACAAGACCAACACAACTCTTATAAGCCGTATTGAAATTTTATCTTAGTTGTAATGCTAGACGCAATATTCTAAAAATTTGAACAATAAAGTATACTATCATAAAGTTTATTCTTGCACAGCACGAGCAAATCCTCCTCTCTCTCTTCTCCTCGTGCAAATTATTTTATATTTTAAATAATCACTCCATAGTAGCATTTGAATACCAGCTTTATAATGAATACGAATATTTATTTTTCAACTACACACTTATTACAAGTTATGTGAAAATATTACCATTTTAAAAAGTTTATGTATAGTCTGTAGTTCTTTACAATAATACAAGAAATAGTTTTGGAATATAAATTCTATATTGAAAGCAAAACAATATCTTTGTCGCAGGATTTGATCTCGAAACTTGTTTTTCTCAGTCTTATACACAGACCACGAGACCAGAATTACTTGAACTCAATCATTAAAATAAGCTATTACACTTATCATATTATAACAAATAGTTATAAAATATAACCTAATGCTAACGTTTTAAAGATCAAAATTTGCGTGTCTGTATTATTATTGTATTTGTTCATCAAATCCTCGAGCACTTGTCTGATAAGCTCATATAACTTGAATAAACCTTAATGTTACATGCAGAGGGTCCAAATTCGTTTGTTTTTAGGGTGGGTTAGATAATGTTGACAACAGACTGTCCATCGTTTCTAAATCCCCACGCTCCTCTGCCAATCTCATCCAGATTCTACCCACGATGGCAACAAAGTTATGTTACCTAAAGAAAACTCTTTTGCAACAATAGTAACCGAATAAGGTAGAACCGGTTTTGAATAACTACACAATAGTTATTTGTTATGCAAGGCCTGCAAAGTTGTTTTTAGCCGACTTCAAAATAGGAGGAGGTTCTCAATTCAACTGTATTTTTTTTATGTGTGTTACCTCATTACTTTTTACTATGTAAACCGATTTGTACAGTTCATCCTGATACACCCTAATTTCATCAACTATGTTCAAATTCCCTATTTTTGGGGCTATCAATTCGGTCATAACTTTACTATTAATAAGGTTTTAGAATGGGGTACAGCAACTAAAAAGTAAAAAATAAAAAACCTTATACAAAAAAAATACAACAGACTTCCTTAAATAATACTAAAAAATGGAAACTACTTTAATTTCGGAAGTCGGTGTCAAATAACGAAGAAACCAAACTAGAAACACCGACTTCCGAAATTAAAGTTATTTTCCATTTTTTAGTATTATTTAAGGAAGTCGGTTGTATTTTTTTTGTATATAGTTTTTTTTGACTCGAGTACTAAAGGTACGAGACGCATTTGACTGGCCTGTTGGTCTAGTGGTTAGTGACCCTGACTGCTATGCTGGAGGTCGTGGGTTCGATTCCCACCCAGGACAAATGTTTGTGTAATGAGCACGATCATTTGTTCTGTGTCTGGGTGTAATTTATCTATAATATGTATGTATTTAGAAATATATAAGTATGTTTATCAGTTGTCTAGTACCCATAACACAAGCTCTGCTTAGCTTGGGACTAGATGGCGTTGTGTGATAGTTGTGGAATATTATTATTATTTAAATAACTTGCAGAACACAACTTTTCACCTCACTACAGCGAGGAAAATGCTAGGTGCAAGAAAAACAACATTACAAACTAATGTTCATGAATTTATTTAAAAAAATATAAGTAAAATTTGCTACAATTGGTAATATTGACAGTTAAATTTTATTTGAAACTGTTAAGCTTGTGTTTATTCCTAGGTAAATTATTTGGCAAATTTGCGGAAAATCATTAATTGTGAATGTTGGAGACACAGACAGATTGGTAGGCGATTGAAAACGATTTTTTTTCATGCAGTCTTCGTGCTGGCCGGTGCGATTATTCTAAAAATGAGGTTCGTGCACTGACATAAAATAAGTATTATTGCATTTTCAGTGGACTAGCGGTATAGAAAATTATTGAATAGAAAGGTTCGAATTCTAAAAACTCTTTCCACGAGTGCAAAAGTTTAGTGCATTTAATCCGCTAGACTAAACTTTTGCTCTCGGATTTCGAATGACAAACAGAAGAAAAAGTTACTCCACTTACTCCACAATATCTGATTATTGATTTTTTTCTCCTTCCATATCAATTTCATAACCGTAAAATCTTGTTATCATACAGGACAAGGTCCCAAGACAATGGCGAAATCAACAATGGACAGTCAACGCGACAGTTTTGGCGCAAATGATTTTGATCAATACTCTTGGTCCATAAAAGGCGAGTTGATTGTTTGCAGGTAAATCAGAACTGTGTTTTATTACGAAGGGTGCTACCCGTGTGGTCCATCAAGCAAGAGGGATTCATTTAGGTACCTGCCTACTAAATTATGTATCATTTTCTTTTTTTCTTTTTAACAAGGACAATGTAATTGGTTTAGAACTGTTATGACTTACGGAGCCGAAACGTGGACACTCACCGTACGGCTGGTCCATAAATTCAACGTCGCTCAGCGAGCTATGGAACGGGCTATGCTTGGAGTCTCATTGAGGGATCGAATACGGAACGAGGTAATCCGGCTGAGAACCAACGTTGTCGACATAGCTCACAGAATAAGCAAGCTGAAGTGGCAATAGGCCGGCTATATTAGCCGTAGATCCGATGATCGTTGGGGTAGACGTGTTCTGGAGTGGAGACCGCGAATCGGCAAACATAAGGTAGGACGCTCTCAGGCTAGGTGGAGCGATGATCTTCGCAGGGTGGCTGGTAGCAGCTGGATGAGAGTTGACGAGAACCGAGCTGAATGGCGTACAATTGGAGAGGTTTATGTCCAGCAATGGACTGCTATAGGCTGATGATGAATTTAATTGGTACGTAAGTCCACAGTTTTACAACAGATTTTAAACTAGAGTGGTGACTGCAAGAACCTAAATTGATTATAGAAATGTTTTGTCCAATCGTTGACAGTTGTTAAGTGGGGTAAAAGGCAACTGGGCAGGACACAATAATATCTACCTGCTTAAAGATATTTGAGGAACTAATTTAGATAGAAAGCCAGAAAAATCCACGTTAGAGGTAATGAGGCTTGAAAGTACCGAAGGTACAGTCAACGTATGTAATCCAGTCAGTTGAACTGCTATCTATTAAGGGCCTGTAGTAAGCAAAAGTACCAAAAACGGCCGTTTATGACACTTTTGCTTACTACTTTGGATACGAAACATTTTGAGACCTGTTTTAACAACGTAAAAATACCTTATCCTCTTTCTACAAACGCAACATAGGATTCTTTAATCTTTATTTTCTACGCTTTGCTACGATTTTTTATTCCATGAGGGCGCCACTTGGCGGATATATACGCCTTAATAGAACTAAGAATAGGACGCAGCGACCAGTCATCTGTGAACTAATGTCACACGATCAATGCAAACTAAACGTCTAAAGCCATGCTATTATCTAACAGAACGTTGTATTCAGTACGTATGTACATATTGTAAATTACACCGAACACAATTATCTAGCTCTATCTACAAAACGGTTTGCAATTTCAATTTCACGTTCGCATACTCCGCATTTGGAAATAATGCATTGTCTGTAGAACACAGGTCTACCCAAAATATACTGCGTCATCATCATCATCATCATCATTTACAGCTTTTTTTATAAATTTATAGGCTTGCGTTTGACCACTATCTTATTTTATTATATTTATTTGGGAATACAAACAATTGTACAGTGATAAACATAACATCAAATTAAGTATAATGATGGTTACAGTACAATCCACTACGTTTCCACGGATAACAAAAATAAATAATGGTAGGTACAGTGAAAATACAATTATTATCATTAATTAAATTAAATTAAAAAATTAAAATATTAATTAAAATAAAATTAAGATTAAAAAAAAAGTTACAATAAAATTAATTAAAATCAATTTAAAATCAAAGAAATTAGGATTATTATTAGCCTACATTAGTGTTAGTTGCTAAGACCGCCATCAGCATCAACATTCCTTATTTTTAGGGTCTCTTACGATGGTAAGCGATGATGAGGTCGAAGATGGAGCATGTTTGCCTAGAAGTAACCTATTCACTTTTCGCCACTGATTTCTGTATTACATTTTCCATAATACGAGTATGTTTGCTTACACGGTTACCGTCATAATAACATGACTTTTAGAAAAGCACTACGATATAGTGGGAAAATCACTACTATCACTACATATTATCCCTTCGCCCCGTGAATAAAGTAATACCAATCTACGGCCTCAATAAGAATCAGTGTAAAAACTTTTTTCCAAAAAAAACAACCGACTTCCAAAGAAAAATACACTAAAAATTAAAAAATAACTTTAATTTCGGAAGTCGGTGTCAAATAACGAAAAAATAAAATACGAACACTGACTTCCTAAATTAAAGTTATTTTTTAATTTTTAGTGTATTTTCTTTTTGGAAGTCGGTTGTCGGTTTTTGGAAAAAAGTTTTTTATTTTTCACTTTTTAGTTATACCCCAGAACTCAAAACCCCAATAACATGGAACGTGGAATTTAAACATACTCGTAATTGGAGAAAACCAAAACGTCATCAAGGTATAAGTATTTTTCGTTTTTGTTCAGTTTTTCAAAAAGCGCTGAAGCAATTTCAATAAAATTTCTCTCCTCGGGAGTATTTTCTTTCGGATAAAAAAAGAATTTTGTTAATCGGTCCACATATGACAGAGAAATCGGCGCACATACATAAGCAAAAAAAAACATACATACAGTCGAACATAGAACCTCCTCCTTTTTCGAAAGTCGGTTAAAAAGACAGTTGTAGCCTGGTTACAAACCCTAGGATATGACGAAACCGAAGAACTTCTAGCAGTGTTACGGTGACGCTGTGTTACATTAAAAATATTGTAAGTCTAATCATTTTCTCGATTTCTCTATTGATCCTTCTTGATGTTATTTTTCAGTTTTGCGTCTTAATAAAATTGTCATTGAAGTTTTTCACACATCCTCTCTCACACACACACACTCACCTCAGCACTAAACACAAAAAGAGGTTTCCATACTCATTAGAACTGTAAGTTATTTAATTTTAGTTCTTATGCTCATTTTAGTGTTATGTAGTTACTTGCCTTACTTGTATTAGGAAGGCTAGTTTGACGTAAATTTCCAGGAGGGAATGGCGCCAAATGCTGAAATACAGGTTTCGAACCTATAGTTCGGCAATTGTTGCGGTTTTCAAATAATTGCTTTAAAATTCTAGCCCTTAAAACAATGAAAACATATTGTGAAACTATTTTGGAAATAAACTTATTATTCCATTTATTTTATAATACATATATACATACAATTTACATTTTAAAATATCACAATATAAAAACATTTAAAAATATAAAAAATAGTATCCCACCGGTATCGGGATAGGGTCCAAGCTACCGGTGGTCAGGGCTCCTGAGAGAGGCACCTTATTATTATTATTATTATAAAACAATGCCCCCCGCCACGTCTGTCTGTCTGTTTGCGATAAACTCAAAACTTCTGAACAGAATTTCACCAATAGACAGAGTGATTCATGAGAAAGGTTTAGGTGTATAATTTCTACCCGTGCAAAGCTGGGGCGGGTCGCTAGTAAAACATATAGAAGCTCTAGTACAGGTCATAAAAGACCAAAAAAAATGCCGCTAGTGGACCTCGCTAGTCCCTAAATTGTCTAGCTATTACCACTATATTAATTTTCGTACTATAAGGTTACGATCTTACACAACGTGGTGATGATAATTGTATCTCTATTCATTTATGAGAGAGTTTCAAACGATGATTTGTCACCTCGCATGTTTAGGATCGTAAAACCAGATTTCATGTCTGCATACAACGAAATTGGGGCAATGTCCCATTACAACCGCCATTATTCTAGTGCTGCAAGTGACCACTTTACGATCTATTTGAGTTTCATCTATTTTGTCGGAAATATCTCTTGATTAGTCTCAATTTAGTTTTGTTTCTTTGGTATTTAGCAGATAGTCTGGTTATAAACTAGGCTATATGTTGACACGGTCACCAACCCGCAGAATTCTCAGCTTGTCGGATTACCAGTTGTCAGTTTTACGATCAGTGAATTATACATAATGTAGGTAAGTATTCCTAATTCATCCAGCTCAATTGAAATGAGTTAAATTATGTCTGATATACTTACGTAAAATATTAGATCAAGCAATCTATAACTGTCTTTTTTATCTTTTACTTGTTAAACTTAATTCAGTTTATTGGCCGTATTCTTAGTTACTTTAGAGAATATTTTCCACCGTAACTAGACACAGATGCGGGTCATTTAATACCATGTAGATAATAGCGGATTGAATTTACTTACCCAGACGGTTATAAAGTTTTACAGGTCAATAGCGATTTCGGGCACCCGTGATAGTTATTCTTATTTATTCATTAGCACCGTGTCGTAGAGAATGGGGGCTTAATAAAATGGCAGGCGTAACAGGTAGAGGGAAAATACCCCTTCTGAAGCTGTTTACAGTAAATAGCACTCGTTTTAACGAGATTATTTCATTACCAAGAGAAGTATCGGAGATTTATTCTGTATTTTTTCTATTTTTATGATTGTAGCCTTTTGTGTAGGTAGCAATTTGCTCGATTTGTTAAGCATTTTCTTAGAACGTTTCTTTGAGACTTGAGATTTTTGTGCTTGAGAAATGTAACTCGAAGATGGAAATAAATCGTTTGTTCCTAGTTATGTTTTCTCACGTTTCAGTTTTCTTTGCAAAGGGGTTGTTTGTCGCAACTATATGTATTTATGACGGGGTGAATGAACTATAATATTCTGTAAACCTCTATGCCGTGTGATGCCTGCCATGTGGGATGGATTATGATGACGGATTTGTCGGCAAAATACGTGTTTGATCCTTATATTTTTGGGGTAAATGTACTCAAAGATTAGGAAGAAACCAAGGATTTATTAAGTTCATCGGCATTAGCTAATAAAGTGATCCCAGTTTGCTGAGAAATTGTGATCCCAGTTTGCTGAGAAATTGTGATCCCAGCTTGCTGAGAAATTGTGATCAGATGGATGATATTAACTCTCACTCATTGAGAGTTAGGTATGTACTAGTCCCAACCATACAAGCTATAATATCGGAGTCAAAAGATAGATAGAATACTCTTTATTATGTAGGTAGCCCCGAGACCGAGGAGGGTTGTGACAATTTTTACTTCAACTAACATATCTCAGATGAAACATTCTACATCTGTGAGCGTCATCAAAATTAATGAAAGTAATACTGTACCTAAACAAAATCTTTAATGTGGGTGTAGACTTTATAATCTGTAATACCAATAGAGTAGGTACGCTAAAATACTCTTTTTAAACGTATATAATATGTTTAATAATCTAATACCAGTCATGCATACCCATTGTCATAATCCAGAAATTTAACTGTTTTCTGTTAATATTTTCATTGAAGTTACTTAAAAAAACTGGCCAAGAGCGTGTCGGACTTCGCACATTTAGGGTTCCGTACCAAATACATTTTTGACTATTTTTATGGCTTTGGGTCAACAAAATGCTTATACGAGTACATGTTGTGAAAATTTGAAGTCTATAGCTCCAACCGGCTGTAAAACCCTGTGTGACGGACGACGGACAGACAGACAGACGGACACGTGAGTGACAGCAATAGGGTTCGTTTGGACCTTTCGGGTATGGAACCCTAAAAAACTGGCCAAGTGCGAGTCGGATTTCGCACATTAAGGGTTCCGTACCATATATTGCTATTTGTTAGTAAAGTATACCTACTTAAGGGTCTTCTCGCGGTCCAGTGGCGCCCTCATTGAATAAAAAATCGTAGCATAGCACAGAAAATAAATATTAAAAATCCAACTTCACGTTTGTGACAAAGAGGATAAAAAATTTTTACGTTGTTAAAACAGGTCTCAAAATGTTTCGTATCCAAAGTAGTAGGCAAAAGTGCCAAAAACGGCCGTTTCTGACACTTTTGCCGTAACCGCGACCGGACCGCGAGAAGGGCTTTAAGTAAAAAATAAACATAAAATAAACATTATCACCAAATTTCAAGTTCATAGGTCCATTGACCTATGAACTTGAAACTTGAATTTTGTTACGAAGAAATTTTTAACTTCCCATTGGAAGTTAAAAATTTCTTCGTAACAAAATTCAGACAGACGGAAAGACGGACACGTGAGTTGGCTCCGTTGTGACAAGTGTGAAAATACATGCTACATCGATATTAAAAGTACATATTTGTGTCAGTGTGGCATCTTTTTGAGATCTATTAAGTTTTTTTAAAATCAGTCGTATTGAAGCTCGCCGTAAGTGCAAGCTTCTTTAGACCAGCCTTGGCATTCGAGGCACTGAACCCACTTCTCTTTTCAAATTCAAATTCAAAATTATTTATTTGCTAATATGGGTAATTACATAAAGTTGTTAAAAAAAAGAGCATAGTCCAACCATATTACGCCTTGAGGCATGCAAATCTCAAGCTTTGACTGTATCAAAATTACAACATTATTATACAATTACTTGCAACAATAATTTATATATATATAATGAATAAGCCAATTTTGGTAATATCACCGTGGCAAATAGTAATAGAACATTAGCAAAATAATAATGTCACTTAAATAATTAAAATTTAAAATGTCATGTAATAAATGAGAATGTCAAGATATATTAGTAAATAAATGTCAAAGTAAAAATAATAGATAATTAATTAGTGCATTAGTCACATGTCACAACAATATTTCTGAGAGCAATATGTCCTTACATCCTCAATTAAATAATCCTGAATACTGTAATAACATTTAAAAAGCAAGAATCTTTTTAATTTCTTTTTAAATTCATCGATGGATGGAGTTTCTAGTACAGACTTTGGTAAGTGGTTGTATATACGCGGTGCCATACTGAAAATGCTTCCGGTAAATAAGGCAGTATTGTTAGGTTTGCAACAAATTTTATATCTATCCCGCTTACTTCTGTACTTATCAAAAAGATGTCTATTAGATCTTGCGAAGCTAGCAATCTCATAAATGTATACACAGGGCAATGTCAATATATTGTATTTAATGAAATATGGTCTGCAGCTATCAGTCTGGTGGATATTAAACATACCCCTAATACATCGCTTTTGCGCCTTGAATGCAATGTCCTTATTGGTGGAATTACCCCAGAATATAATACCATATTTTATCAAGGATCCCACGTAGCCATGATATGCTGCGAGTACAGCAGAAGTGTCTACCGTTTTTGCCAGCATATGTAGGGCGTATGATTGCTTATTTAATTTTTGTTTTAAAGTATCAACATGTGTCTTCCAATTCAAATTATAATCAATTGACATGCCTAAGAATTTTGTAGATGCTATCTCATTTATTTTGTTCCCTGTATAATCTATATTAAGGTCCGTAAATTGGGCTTTACGATTGCGAAATATCATGATTTTAGTTTTTTCAAAATTCATTTTTAAATTATTATTAGTTAACCATTTTATAATATCACTTACAGTGCGGTTTATATCTTGTTCTAGGGACAACTTGTCCTTACTTGTAAAAACGACTGTACTATCATCAGCAAAAAGTATAGTGGGATGATTAGTTACTTTGGGAAAGTCATTTATATAAATGATGAATAGCAGAGGGCCCAAAACACTTCCTTGTGGGACGCCTTGTTTGATCTCTCTGTATTCTGAAGTGTAGTTAATTTCTGTACTTGTTTTGGTGCATACTCGAGTAACTAATGTGGACTGTTTTCTGTTGGTAAGATAAGAAGCTATCAGCTCTAATGAAGTGCCCCGAATTCCATACCTGTATAATTTATTTAACAGAATTTGGTGATCCACGCAATCAAAGGCTTTACTTAGATCCATATACAATGCGCAAGCCGGATTTTTTTTGTCTAAGCTAGTCACAACTGTGGTCAGAAAATCATAAACGGCCATATTAATGGTTTTATTTTTCCTAAAACCTGTCTGCTCTTTAGCAAATAAATTAAATATAATTTTGATTTGCTATTGCAAAGCGCTCAAGGCAACAGAAGCAAAAACAATTATTTTCTTCGGCTTTATCCTCTTCATCTTCAAATAACTGACTTTACTTTTCTTAATATAGCCTTCGTCTTTAATTTTTTAGGCTTCTCCATTTCTTCGCTTAAAACACGCATTTTTTTTACCTTTCTATTGGTTTCTATGGTAACAATTTCATCCTTGGTGGGTGTGTCAGTAAGCACAGCAGATTTGATCTTGTGTCTATTCGGTTGGTAAGTTATTCCTAGCGAAGCTTTTGGCAACGGCCTAAGTGCCAGATACCAGTTTGATGCACTTGAGGCAATTGAGAGGCGCGCCAAGAGGATAATCGGCAATGATAGGCTCGTCGAGTCTAAGCTCCAAAGTCTGGAGCATCGACGCCGAGTTGCTAGCCTGTAGGTACTCTATAGGTTGCATTTTGGCAAGTGTGCGAAGGAATTGCATTATTTAATTCCGCCAAGCTGTTCCATCATTGGATCACAAGACATGTGACAAACTGTGATAACTCGCCTTCTTGCAAAAAATCGTGAACCGGGGTAAGACAAAATACTTTTCTGTTAACGTTAACGCTGACGCTTCGTCCAACATGTATGGCAACGACATTACTGGGCGTGAGTCAAGTGACAGTTCTCTCCGCAGGTAATGTAGTTGCCATACATTCATTGTGCGTACAGCTAGGGAGTGGAATTCCCTACCGGAGTCTGTGTTTCCTGATAGCTACAACCTCTTCTTGGTCTTTAAGTCAAGAGTGAATAGGTTACTTCTAGGAAAGCGTGGTCCATCTTCGACCACATCATTGCTTACCATCAGGTGAGATAGTGGTCAAACGCGTGCATATCAACAATAAAAAAAAATACATTTTGCACGAAGCGTTAGCGTGAACGATAACAGAATAGTATTTTGTCTAACCCCACCGGTCAGAAAAATAATTCGTAATTATTTTACAAAATGCCAATAGAAAAAAGCAATACTTGAAAACCTAAAGAATATGAGAAAAAAAAACAATCTGGCACTCCGGGAGTGCCTTCAGAAGTGAAAACAAATACTTGAACAAAAAGCTACGCAAGTTCAATTGTTTTTTCCCATCTCAAAACTGGCCAACGCGCCTACAGAAGTTTTCACTTCAAAAATATCATAACAATGCAAACATAATACGTAAAAATATAATAAGCAATCAAAATTCTGGTAAAAAAACTTACTTTTTGCATTTTTTTGTATGCAAATGTCGTACACTTACAACCGCAAAATGTGTGCCGCTGTTGCGTACTGCGTCAAATAGCGCATCTTCATCATAACAACACACGCGAGATGATACCAGCTCGCTAACGTTAATATTCCAAGAAATCGACTATGTCACAATTCTCCTCAGTCACAACTCACTTCGATCTCCCTATGATTTAAATACAGAACCATTTCACTAGGTTTATTCTAGGAGACAGATCATTGGTCAACAAACTTAAAAAAAATAACAGTCAATAAACGTTTATTCTATTATATTGCCTTTTTTTATTGGTATTTTCGAGAGCCTGCTTCATTTGGTCCTTCGTATCAAATATGGAAGTTTCCTACTGACCCTGAGAACAAAATTCATGGAATGGACAGACACAACATGTCAATATCATGTTTTATTACCAAGTGTCATGTCCCACATAACTGCCCCTAATTATGTGTGAAGCCGGTAACCTAATACAGCGCTTAATTGGAAAACGTATAATAATTGACTACATACAGAAGATTGACTTGCCTACGAGTAGATATACTCATTCAGCTTTGGTAGTTTAAGAGTTGGAAAACATACTTACAGCTTTGTATAAAACTCACCAACAAAATTCTTAGTTTAAACACTGACTAGCGGATTCTAAACTCCAGATAATTATGCAACGTGTCATCCATAAAATTCAACTGTACATGTACAGGGTGTAACGGAAAGGTGTGGTCATATTTTAAGAACTGCATCTGCCCATTTCTTCAAGGAACCCTGAATTTCTCATTTTTTTTAACTCCCATACAAATATTGATCAATCGAGCTAATGATATCTTTGTATGGAAAGTAATTTTTTTTTTGGGAATTTTCGATTTTGTCTTAGAGAAAGTTGTTCATTTCCTTGGGCAGAAGCGGCTCTTAAGGCGCTATTAGCTGTCAACGACCTTGAGTGGTTAGCTTGCGTGTTCTGCGCTGAGCTCACGTAACGCGTCGTACGTCCACCCAGTAATAGGACTCGCCCATTAAGGAGCGCCGCCGCCGTCCGAAATTAGACGCAATGTTAATTTATTACACATAAAGCAACAAGTAATAAACTAAAACACTGAGACTAAATTATAAATAATTAAATGATCTCTAAAATGGTTAAGGTTTCATAAAAATACGCTTTATAGTTTTTGCTTGATTCTCAATTTTTTATCCGCGTTAGACATAACTTTACAAATTAATTACACAATGATAAAAAAATATAATTTATAAAAATATTAACAATTATTCTGAAATCAAATTACGACGTAAATAGTCTAAGAGTGACATTTTTTTTTTCAAAGAAATAAAGCTAGTCGTTTAGACGTGATGTTCAATTAAAAACCATTAAAAGTCGTATTACTGCGCCTTAAAATATGACCACACCTTTCCGTTACACCCTGTATAGGACTAAAACCTACTTTAAATGATTAGTCAGCACTTTACCACCGACATCTACTCTTCTTCCGAAAAGAAAATGAAAATACTAATCGGTGTTTAAATTAATCACATAGAAAAAAATATAAATAGAACCGTAAATAATAAGCTTGCCATGATGACTTGGTATTGATCTATTTTAAGTATATGGTAATGATGAAAAAAATAGAGATTGAATTTACGCAAAAGACAGCCTTCATTATCCGTTCTTTGTACCCTTTAACTAAAGTAATATTCTATAGAGTAAAATTATCTGTATATTATGTTGTTTGTTAAAGGTAATCTCAGGAAGTACTGTGTCAATTATTTTTATTTTCTTTATTTAGAAAACCAACAGCGATACTTAAAATATATTCCACTGTTAGAAGGCAACGTGAAGACACATCTGATTGTCATAGGCTTCTTCTGGCAGAGACTATAAATATGAGCGAAGATGCGGAAAAATGCTAGTTCTCGTAATACATATAATGAAGAAGAAAGTATTTTTTAGGGGACCGAGTATAGCACCCTGTGGTATGCCCCCGGTTTTCAGTACACGTCCTTTCATCTTTTGTTAGTAATGCTACTTAAAAGGTGTTTACTTACATAATCACTGTTATCAAACTCCAGCCTCAGAACAGCCACGTAATAGTTTCCTTCCATGCTCTCCTTCACCACTGATACCTTCAGCTTCAGGGAGAATATGTCTTCTGCTATCTCATATAGCTGACCTGAAATGTTACGTCGTTTTAATATGTGGACTCTAACTAAAACCGGTATCTAAACCTACTCGGATGCAAACATAGTATAAAGCATAATCGGCTTATAATGTTCCCACTGCTAGGACGCAAGCATCCTCTCTGTACCCGGGCCTGTGGACGGGGAGTAATGGGTAGCTCGCCGTCCGATCAGCACCAGGCCCGAAAGTCGACGGCGCGTAGTGTTCCACGCGCGCCTCAGAGAGTTGTCAGCATTCATGACGCCGTCATGTCTGATGCTTGCCCAGGGGTTGAGGATAAATTCGAAACAGAGTTACCTCGCCCTTGGCGACTCAGGGCAGGGAAGGAACAGGGGTGAGTTTTAGTCAGTAAGAGTCTGACACGCCCTCTCGCTCCACCCGAGAGCGGGAGATGTCATTGGATGATTTCCCACAACAAAAAAAAAAAAAACCTTCTCTCTTTGAGAGGGTGTGGGCTGGTGGGTGGATGTCACATGTCTGCTAATTTTTGGTTTTAAGACAGGCTAGGTGAAGCGATGATCTTCGCAGGGTGGCTGGTAGCAGCTGGATGAGAGTTGCCGAGAACCGAGCTGAATGGCGTGCAATTGGAGAGGCCTATGTCCAGCAGTGGACTGCTATAGGCTGATGATGATGATGATGATTACTAATGCAAACATAGCATCGAACTTTAAAGACTATCACAGAGGTATGGACGGTATTGTTTAGGTATATGACTGACTGACGAAGACGGCAAAGTCAAATCTCTACTAAGTTGCACTTTTCTTCAACTCTATATGCCACTTTAACGGCTTTTATACAACACATAATGTCAAATGAAGTATTGTAACACAGGTTTTAACGGTATAGTACTTACTCAGCAGTTTTTGAAGGTGAGTAACGTTACAGAATAATGTCTCTAAAGCGACTACCATCACCATCTTTGTCTGTTTGGTGGTCTTAGTTCTTCGTTACTCAAGACCAGATTTCTTTTCTAGTAAAAGTTGAACCAGTGCTCTGGCACCAAATGGCAAACCAGTTCTCTGGCAGTCAAAATATAGAAAAGAGGGACCCCCTTATCTATATTTTGACTAGAAAGTTAAAGGAATTTTGCTTATTGATATAGCGCATTGCTTGATTGCTGATGAGATAGCTTGTATACCTAACTTGAACTCTTGTTCCAATTTTTATGCTACATATTCTCATTATTCCATACCCATAAGATAATGCGTATATCCAGTTCTGCCGCTGCTGTACACGAGCTCAGCGCCATGCCGATGCGCACGGGTGAGCTGCATGCTCGGAGAGCGCATGCGCGGGAACGTGAAGCGCATGCGCTGGTGGATGTTGTCCACGGACTGTAGGAACGTGCAGAAGTAGCGGCCGGTCGCGCGGATCATCGTGTCGTAGCTGTAGGCAAACTAAGTTAAGTAAATCTTCTTCATTCGTCATTATTTTGCCCTATTCGCAATTTAAGTTGGGTCACCGCAACATATCTTTGTCTTCCAAACTTCTTTATTAGTCGTCGTTACAGTAGTCTCCCCTTTTACTCGTATATATCATCTTTCACACAATCACACTAATATTATAAAGGCGAAAGTTTGTGAGTGTATATGTTTATTATTTCTTCACGCTCAAACGACTGGACCGATTTGGATGAAATTTGGTATGTAGATAGCTTGCACTCTGGATTAACACATAGGGGCGCGGGGGGGGGGGGGCGCAGCTAGTCCATTAATAAATGAAAGAAATAAAGGATAGTTTATTAATAAAATGTCTATCTTCACCCAAATGGTTATAGTTGTTTGAAACATATTTAGTCAGTATGTTATAAACTTATAAATCGTACGCTGCCAACCGATCACAGTCTGCATTTCTGACTTACTAAGAATTTCTTATGGAAAAACCAAGTGCCATTTTCTCTGGGCTTAGGGTATATCGTTTTTCATGGCTCAGTTTTTATATTTTTGCTGATCAACAGTTCTCGATAGTATCTCATACTTTGATTAATCACCACTGTTATAATGGGCCACGAGCTCATGATAGAAGAGATTTTTTGAGTTCAATAGTTTATTATGTACGAAGTTGACGACGTACTAAGTTTATTTTACGCTATAATTTCATGAACCTATTACAAGTATCTCAACACAAAACAAGGTACATAGCCACCTATGGTGTTGCTAAGAGCTTCTTTATTCTGAATAAAGTCTTAGAAATACTGTATAAATGTCACCATTTTTTATAACATTCGGTAACCGGGGTTGGAACTTATTGACAAGGCATTATTTGAATCTTGAACCTCTAACAATTTGAATGACAGTTCAATATTGGCGGGGTCTTAGATAAATTTGTTTTGGGACCATAATCTTACTTTATGTTACGCAAAAGATTTGGCGGGGGCAATTTGGTGATAGGGATATTGCTTTTAACCCTGGGATAAGGCCTCACGCCTTTGTCCTTAAAGTAAAGAAACACGTGAAAATTGCTTATTACATTTCGCTTATCGAAAAGATATTAGTGCCTTCGGAGCTGAGAATCTGTTAAAGTGCCTTCATTGCCGCAGTTCGGAGATTTCGTATTGCTAACTATTATCTAATGTCTTCTGTATTCATGAATAAACTACTTTATAAATGCCACCTTCATATCTAAAGTGGTATTTACAAGAGAATGCTTTAAACTTACCCGTAATTACTGAAGAACTTCACGAAACATCTGCCAAAGAAATGCATCACTTTCTCAGGTGTCCCAAACTTATCCTTCATGTAATTGAGCTTGTCATTGCTGACCAGGCCAAGGCTGTTCATCCGCGACCGAGTAGGAATGATGGACCCTCGACGTCTGTACACATCCAGAGCAACCGTGCAACTGGTCTTACGGGGTGCAGTCGGCTTCAGTATAGAGTTCTTTATAACAGATTCAGTCTCTGGGGAAACTGGTTCGGAAGCAGGAGCCACCTTCTCCAGAGCAGCAGCTGCTCCAGCGACTTGGCCCTCCGCTGGTATCTCCACGTCATCCACGTGGCTCGTTTCAAGGATAGGCTCTTCAACTGTCTCCTTAACCTTGTGATTTTCGAACTTGAAACCCAGACTCCGCCTGTGAAACTCTCGGGCGACGATTTCAGCTTCCTCCCTAATTCTGCTTTCATTGATCCTGCCCGTGGACGCTGCTACTGATGACCGTATCTCTTCTGACGAATTGTATGCATCAATCTCTTTTTTGGTGACGTTTTTTAAGGCATTGGTGGCTGTGAAAGGGCACCTGTAGCTATGGGACCTGTTGTCGGTGTGGACCGAAGCACTTCGCCAGCTTGGTTTGACTTTAATTGACGATTTTTTAGGGGCTGGGCTGCTTGGTCTGGAGGGTGCAGGGCTGTTCGGGTCCTTAGTGATCAAACGAGCGAGAGCGCTCGCAAGTCGCAGCATTAGAGCATCTGGATATTGCTGGACAACAAAAAAAGTGTTGACTTATTGATCTCTAATTTACCAATTCAATCATTTACATCGAGTTACATTTGATTGATACCTGTGTGGCACTGAAGACAGTATTCCTCGCTCCCGACTCCCGGAGAATCGTATCCCATATTTCTTCCCCGCATTCTTCCTGTGAACATACCATAAGTTTATTTGATAGACTCCGAGAAATTAATTGTTTATCACCTTTAGGTGGAATCATACTTTCACGTCATAAGTCGACCAAGTTGAGATGGTAAGATAGTTTCAACCTAACTGTTAACTTTAGTTTCAATTTTCTGGAAATTATGCTTGAAAGTGGTAAACGAAATAATATTCCGTATATTATACCTTCCCCCCTAGCCAAATAACTTTTATAATAGCGCTAACGCTAACGCTTCGTGCAAAATGTATGTGAATGACATTACTGGGCGTGAGTCACGTGACAGTTCTCTCCGCAGGTAATGTCGTTGCCATACATTTTGCACGAAGCGTTAGCGTTAGCGCTATTATAAAAGTTATTTGGCTAGAGGGGCTGATCTGTAAGTACATATTTCAGAGGTAGTTCAAATCGCTATTGTAATGTGTCGTAATAGCCGTACCATCTAATTAAGGCAGTGAGTCCTAAAAATAATTATCATTGCTTTGTATTCCACCTACGTAGTCCCATGGACAGTTAATATTAATTTCGTAATACTATGTCGCGTGACGCAACGGATTCGCCACTTTTATTCGCGGTAATGTCCCTTGTTTGCAACACTGATGGCTGACCAGTGTTCAGTGTACAGCTGTGAATTATGTTTGTTGTTCTCTACTTCGTATCGTTGGCGGCACATTTGTTGTATTTCACAAGATATGAAGTGAAATATACTTAGGTTAGGTGTTTACCTAACCAATAAACAATGGTCAAAAATCACTACCTCTCTCTTTAATCGTTTTTACTAGGGTTCTATGCTTTTTGTTTCATAATTATATTTCGTCGCTTCATTCTTCAGATACAAATTACCATGTAGTGCCTTTATTCCACAAGGCTCTATTCGCACGTTTAAAGAATCGACTTTTAGTCGATTGCCTTTTTTTTTTTTTATTGTGTCCACCTCACTAACGTGGCGTGATGTTCATGCTGTCAACTTCATTCCTTTTTCTTGCGAGGCATCGTTCGCACGTGCCTTATAACTAGTGATAATTTCGTGCTCAACAATCGTCATTATAATGCCGAAAAGAAGAAATCAGGATAGAATTGAACGTTATCAACGTAAAATACAAAAACTGGAAGATCAAAAAAGAAAATATAAAAGAATTATTTATTCGTCATCGGAAGACTCCGATGAAATTTCAGGTTAGTAAATCGTTATTTATTAAGTGATATGTGCGTTGGTGGCACAATATTATCTATATTACAATGCCTGGAGGTTGACCGTGTGTCAACACGAAGGTAACTTACTATACCTAGAGGTTAACCGTGTGTTAGCACAAAGGTAATCTGTAATTGTTTAAGGACGATTACGTTAAAACAAATAAAATGCCTGGAGGTGGATCGTGTATCCTCACGACGGTTATTAATAGTACCGCCTTATCGTGGTAGTATTACCTGAGAGATTAACCGAGTGTTAATACAAGGTAAAAAATAAAAATTACGTATACCCTCAATTTTTTAACTTTTATTATTTTATTGATTTAGACGACACACGTCGTAATGACGCCGACCCAGACCCCATAGGGTTAATAGATCAGACTGATATGAACGACATATCACCCCATGAGGAGACCAAACCTGATGACGAACAGGAATCAACCCCAGTACCGGAATTGAATCCTGATATTCTTTCCGCCTTAGGTGAGACCACGGATGAGTCGCCAAGGTTTGGCCCTAAAATTCATGAAAACCTATCGCGGCTTTGGCTACCTATTCTCCGCAAAGGGATGAATAAGGAGACAAAGGAGAGGCTTCACAAAGAGTACCTAATTCCGGAGAATTGCCCATTATTACAAGCGCCTAAATTAAACCCAGAAATTTCGGCCGCAGTAAATGAAGGTACCCGTACCCGTGACAAAAGAGTAGAAGGAGTACAGCAGCAATTAGGTCACGGAATAGCTGCGCTTAATAAAGGTTTGGACTTGCTTCTTAACGATGGCAAAGACAAAGTTCAGGCCATTAAATGTTTAAGTGACAGCTGTCGCTTGCTGTGCGATCTGCACTTCGAAGAATCGGAGGCGAGAAAGAAGTTCGTCACTCCGGGCCTCGATAAATCTTTTATAAATATCATGCAAGATAGTGATCGTGATGAATTGCTTTTTGGAAGCAAACTTTCGGAAAAGATAAAGGCCACGAAAGTGATTGAAAGACATGGCTTGCAAATCAAGAAGCCTGCACCGATTCCTAAAACACCTTCTACTTCATACCAGCCAACATCAAACCGGCCGCGCTCCCAGGGAAACTGGGGAGGCCCTCCTCGCTTCTCGTCGAACAGAGGGGGGAGGGGAGGGCCACGGAGGAATGCCCTAGCACCTCGCAAGCCCCAGACAGGCGCAGCTCAACAGAAGTCATCTGCCCAGAGCAAACACCGTGCGGCAGCTCAACAATAGAGGTACACGCTGGGAGAATTAAACATTTTTATAATTGTTGGCTTAAGATTACTGGTAATCCATTAATTCTTAAGTGGATATCTGAAGGATATTCCATTCCATTTCAAAAAAAAGTAAAACAAGTATCAGCCGTACCTAATTCTGTATCACCGAGTGACCAACCGCATATGTTACAAGCTATCAAAAAATTGTTAGAGTTAGGAGCTATATCCCCATGTCATAGATCCAAAAACGATTTCGTTTCCAAAATATTCTTAACTCCTAAACCTAATGGAGGCAAAAGGTTTATTTTAAATTTGAAAGTTTTAAATGAGTTTGTTTCCACTGCTCACTTTAAAATGGAGGACCATAGGACTGCAGCTAAACTTTTACCTAAAGAAGGTTTCATGGCAAGTATTGACCTAAAGGAAGCATACCTTTTAGTTCCCATTTGCAAAGAACATCGTAAATACTTACGTTTCCAGTTTGATCAAACATACGAGTTTAATGCAATGCCCTATGGTCTATCTGTTGCTCCTAGGGTTTTCACGAAGTTAATGAAGGAGGTTATTAACCATCTAAGACATAGGGGTTATAGGTCAGTAATATTTCTCGATGATATTTTTTGCATCGGTAATACTTACGATGAATGTCGTGACAACGTTAATGAAACAATAACATTGCTCAAATGCTTAGGTTTTGTCATTAATTACGAAAAAAGTTGTCTTGAACCTCGACAAATTTGTAAGTTTTTAGGTTTTATATTTAATAGCGTCGATATGTCACTAGGCCTGCCAGATAACAAACGAACCGGGATTATGCAATTAGTCATTAAGTTTTCTTCTCTTCCTAAATGTTCGATTAGGGAACTATCACAGTTGATCGGAGTACTCACTGCAGCCTGCCCTGCAGTCAGATATGGTTGGTTATACACCAAGACTCTCGAACGTCAGAAATATTTAGCCCTTCAAAAGTACGGTGACTTTGAAGCAAAAATAAGACTATCGGAAGCCATCTTACCTGACCTAGAATGGTGGAGACGGAACATCAACTTAACATTCAACGCGTTGAGAAGAAATGAACATTTCGATTTAGAAATCTACACTGACGCTTCTAGGACTGGCTGGGGGGCAGTCTGTAATGGGAATCGAGCAAACGGTGGCTGGAAAAACCAGGAACTATCTTTCCACATCAATTACCTTGAACTGCTAGCGGTTTTTCTAGGATTGAAGTGCTTTGCAAGCTTGCATTCTAATTGTTCCGTATTGCTTCGCGTGGATAATACAACTGCTATCAGCTATATTAATCGTATGGGAGGAGTTCGGTTTCCACATTTAAATGAACTGACCAAAACAATATGGCAATGGTGTGAGAAGCGAAATATATTTCTATTTGCGTCATACATTAATACACATGACAATATAGAAGCCGATGAAGAATCTCGGAAAATTAATGTAGACACAGAATGGGAACTATCGGATTGGGCCTTCCAAACGATAGTTCAAACTTTAGGTGAACCAAAAATCGATCTATTCGCTTCCCGCACCAATACCAAATGTAGCCAGTACATTTCATGGAGACCGGACCCTGATTCTACAACAGTTGACGCTTTTACAGTTAGTTGGCAATCATCTTTTTTCTACGCTTTTCCACCGTTTGCTTTAATCCTAAAATGTTTGAGAAAAATCATTGATGACTCGGCCACCGGCATCCTAGTCTTTCCTTATTGGCCAGGCCAACCTTGGTTTCCATTGCTGAAAAGAATGCTCATGTCAGATATTGTTTTCTTGGATCCTAATGAGGACCTTTTGCATTCAAATTACAGATCTCGTCACCCGCTTCACAGCAGCCTTACACTGGGGGCTGCCACGCTCTCAGGGCAGCATTTACGAGACTGAATACCCCGGACGTAGCGCTAGACTTAATGCTGGGCTCCATCTCGGTTAATACTATGAAACAATATTCCGTCACTTACAAATATTGGTGGCAATTTTGTCTCGAAAATAACCTTAATACCTTTGAAGCTTCGGTATCATCGGTCATAGCCTTTCTGGTGGATCTCTTTCAGAAGGGAGCGTCATACGGTGCTATCAATAGCCATCGATCTGCCCTTTCATTACTCCTCGGGAATAACATTGGAGCAGACGAGAAAATAAAACGTTTACTCAAAGGTATTTACAGGCAAAAGCCATCTCGTCCCAAATATAACACAACTTGGGACCCAAAAGTAATACTGGACTACGTTTCTCAATGGTATCCCAATACCAATCTTGAACTTACAAAACTAACAAAAAAAATTACAATTTTACTAGCGTTATGTACTTCCCACCGAGTACAAACCTTCTCCCTTATTAGAGTGCAAAATATCAATAGATCCCCCACTGGTATAAAGATAAACATAAGTGACATGATAAAAACTTCTGCAGCAAACCGAGAACAACCTGTTTTATATTTACCGTATTTCGTAGAAAACCCGAGGATATGCCCTGCAAAGACTCTCGATGATTACCTCGAGGTAACATGTGCTTTACGACCCGAAGGAACCGATAGTCTTTTGCTTACCGTTAAAAGACCACATAAAAAAGCATCATCACAAACTATCAGTAGGTGGATCAAGCAAACCCTAGCGGAGAGCGGCATCGACGTCACAGTGTTCAGTGCGCACAGCACGCGCCATGCCTCCACCTCGGCGCCGGCCTCAGCTGGAGTCTGTGTTGACACTATCAGGAAGACGGCTGGCTGGGCTAGCTCGTCTCAGACATTTGCTCGGTTCTATAACCGACCATTAATTGATGATGGAATGTTTGCTCGATCTGTCTGCGCCATAAGTAATTTAAATGAGTAATAAATTACTATAATAATTGTGTAAGTTTAAAACTTAAATCAAAATAAAATTAGGTATTTATTATTTTTTTCTGTTGTTCTAATAATGATTAGGTACTTAATTTATAATTATTTACAATTAAGAACAAATTTCTGGTTTCGGTATTAAAATTAAAGTTTTCTACTGTTAAGTAAAGTTTTATTTACTAATCTGAGAACCTATCTCTAAACATCTACATGGTAATTTGTATCTGAAGAATGAAGCGACGAAATATAATATGAGATCAAACGAACTTCTTGAAGTGAAGTTCGAAAAAAAGTCCTCACCCACCCAAACCCATCGTAGAAAACTGATCTCTAAACAAGAATGAAGTTGACAGCATGAACATCACGCCACGTTAGTGAGGTGGACACAATAAAAAAAAAAAAAAGGCAATCGACTAAAAGTCGATTCTTTAAACGTGCGAATAGAGCCTTGTGGAATAAAGGCACTACATGGTAATTTGTATCTTCGAATGAAGCGACTCATATAATAATGATCGAACTTCACTTCAAGAAGTTCGTTTGATCTCATATTATTAATGTATATATTTATCTATAATGTATTTATTGTATATATTATTATAAATAGTACACATAAGACTACCTACAGTACTGTATTTCCTTTTCTCATTAAAATCCATCCAAAGGTTGTCTTGAAAAGATCGCTTTTAGCGATAAGGCCGCCCATTGTGTCACCCTATGTAATGTTTTTTTCATATTTTTTTGTAATTTATATGGTGTACATAATTAAAGAGTATTCTATTCTATTCTATTCTACTTCAATTTTCATCCATACAACGCCGAGAAAAAAAAAACTAGCCAAGTGCGTATCGGATTTCGCACATTAAGGGTTCCGTACCAAATATTGGTATTTGTTAGTAAAGTATACGTTATAATAAACATTATCACCCAAGTTCCTATGCCAATGGGAAGGCAAAAAATTCTTCAGAACAAAACTTTGTGTACGACGATAGACAGACAGACAGACGGACACGTGAGTAACAGCAATAGGGCTCCGTTTGGATACTAGGCTTTTGTAAATTAATGTGCGTTTGTAATCTGTGCAAAATAAATAATTTTTCTTTCTTGGATAAAATTAATGATTTCCTGAAAGAATGTCCTACTCACCATTAGGGTTTGAGACTAATTATTGAGACCACTTAAGCCGACCTTGCGTGATCTTTCGCTATTTCCGACAAATTGTGAAGGAAGACATACACTTGCTCGTATCACCAGAGTTATTTTGTGGTCTGCGTTCACTGCATTTACATTCAGAGTCAGTGAGATCTAAAGTAAATATCTGAGAATCAGATCTGTCATTCATTCATGATTGATCGAGTCTTCGTCAAAAATCATGCTTTGTAAGCGGAGGTCGGAATTAGGTAGAGTTATTTATGTACAGTCAGCACCAAAAGTCGATGAACAGAATCAACATAACAAAACACCTGTTCACAATCAACAACAATCAACAGGTGTTTTGTTATGTTGATTCTGTTCATCGACTTTTGGTGCTGACTGTACTTTCATCGAAATGTTGATATTAATATGGATCTTCCTGGGATTTCTAATGGACAATCCCGTGTCTGTCCAACACCTCCTTTTAGATTGTATTCGCAATAATTTTGAAAGGCAACATTTATATAAAAAATTAAAATTAAATGCATTAGATTTAGGTAAATTTCAGTGTATTCTGGCTTACCCTGCAAGCATTAAAACTAAGCTTATTTATAAATTTATATTTAATAGTCTTAAGAAAATTTTGTAAGTAACTAGTTAAGGATATGATGGGGCTGACATGACCTATTAATGGTTGCAAGTCCCTAATAAATAAAGAGAAAAAAAACCCGTGTGGACAACAATATTACTTACAAATAAAAAATTATAAAAACCTCTATTGTTTTCTTTTGTTCTCACAAGCTATGTTGTGTGAACTACAAATGTGGCTAAATCGCGCGTGTGCGCATTGGAATTTTGCAACATCCGATGTCGTTGATGTAAATTTGGTAACGTCGCACGTGCAGTGGTTTAAATTGTGTAAATAGCTTTTTTATTTAATAAATCACGGGATTTTTCTGCTCTTTAAAATTAATCTCGGGATTTGAGGCATATCCACTTCATTCTATCGCTGTATGAAATCAGTGTAAGTATGTACATAAATAAATCTACCTAATCCCGATATCTGTTTATAAGTACCGTAGTATGCTTTGTAGTAGTACCTAAGTGTCTTTTTGGTATCGCCGTCAAAGCTGTGGGCCCGTATATCACAGCCGCGGCAGACCGAGAAGATGGCGGGGCGCCTTGGATGGCTTCCTGGCGAATTGGCGTGAGGAAGCGCAGCTCAGAGAGAAGTGGAAGGAATGGGAGAGGCCTTTTCCCAAGAGTGGGACAGTCCAGGCTAATAAAAATAAAAAACTTTTTACAAAAAAAATACAACCGACTTCCATAAATAATACTAAAAAATGCAAAATAACTTTAATTTCGGAAGTCGGTGTTTCTAGTTTGGTTTCTTCGTTATTTGACACCGACTTCCGAAATTAAAGTTATTTTGCATTTTTTAGTATTATTTATGGAAGTCGGTTGTATTTTTTTTGTAAAAAGTTTTTTATTTTTCACTTTTTAGTTGTTTTACCCCATTCTAAAACTAACTTAATAGTAAAGTTATGCCCCAATTGGTAACCCCAAAAATAGGGAATTTGAACGTAGTTGGTGAAATTAGGGTGTATCAGGGTGAACTGTACAAATCTGTATACCCCTTTAGAGCGCATCAGCCTGATGTAATGTTGTGAAGTGGTGAAAACAATATACAGACATGCGATTGCAGCAATTCTGGAAGGTTTGCTATCATTTATTGATGAGTTCCATTGTATATCTCCGAAGTTCTTCATCAGATCCTCACCAAATTAAAATGGGACCAAATGTGAAGCAACAGCTTTCAAATAAAAAAAAAATCTTCAAAATCGGTTCACGTAGTAAGAAGTTATGAGGTAACACACATAAAAAAAAAAAAAAAAAAAAAAAAAAAATACAGTCGAATTGATAACCTCCTCCTTTTTTTGAAGTCGGTTAAAAAAACCACTCCGGTGATCACCACACGGAAGGCCCTGTTACCTCTTGAAACACCATCTCAGAATAGTACCTACCTTGTAAGTGTCTAGTTCATAAAATAGTGAAAACGACGCAAAAACCTCATTAAGATTTCTTAATTTAAACTAAATCTTAACCGCAGCGTTCGCCATTACCAAGAGAAATCCAATTAATAAGGAATCCGAATCCCAACTAAAAACTGGACTTGCAACTGCTCGCGACAAAGACAGACTTCTGGGAGTATTCCATTTGTCTTAGTTGAATGTGTTCTTGGCATTTTATTGGAGAAATCTACAGACGCAATACGGTATTTTACAAAAATGTAATTAATCCGTCAGTTAAATAACCATAAAATATTGTAATTTAACACGTATTTTTTCTTTTGTCATGTACCTACACAAAAAACTTTTTTACAAAAAAAAAAAAAAATAAACGACTTCCAAAAAAAAGATACACTAAAAATTAAAAAATGACTTTAATTTCGGCAGTCGGTGTTTGCATTTTATTTCTTCGTTATTTAACACCGACTTCTGAAATTAAAGTTATTTTTAAATTTTTTTGTATTTTTTTTTTTGGAATTCGGTAGTTTTTTTTGTAAAAAGTTTTTTATTTTTCACTTTTCAGTTGTTATACCCCAGAACTAAAAACCCCAATAACATGGAACGTGGAATTTAAACATAGGCATAATTGGAGAACACCAAAACGTCATCGAGGTAAACATATTTTTGTTCAGTTTTTCAAAAAGTGCTAAAGCGATTTAGATAAAATTTATATGGGACCTCGGGAGTATATTTTATCGGATAAAAAAAAATGAATATCAGTCCTCAATTGACAGAGAAATCGGTGGACATACATAAAATAAAAAAAAAATAAAAAAAAACAGTCGAACATAGAACCTCCTCCTTTTTCGAAGTCGGTTAAAAATGAGAGCGTCACGCTGCGCAACACTTTTTACCACCAAAGTGACGTAACGAGCTCTTACTTCTGAACTTTGATGTGTTTTATAATAATAATAATAATCGTTTTATTTCAGAAAATTCCATAATTTGTTAGTAAACATTAACCTTAATAGTTTTATCTCTGTCATTTTTATTGGTTTGGTAGCAAAAAATACGTGTCCAATATTTTTGGACTAACTAACTGACGGACCAATTACATTTTTTTAGTAAAATGGTATTGCAAAAGTTTTCTGGAAAATCTTTACAAATTATGAATCATTTGGTAGTCGTTTGGTGGTATTGAAAGGAGGGAGAGCAACAAAATAAGAATCGAATCGAATATTGACATTAATATTCATGAAATTAATTTAGACACTTAAAAAAATTTGTGATTGCTCTCAGCTGGCACACTTAAGATATAATTCGTCTAAGCATTGTCGGTAACTTCATGTCCATTGTGTGCAAAAAATATAAATAAAATTAAATAAGCCAGTTGTACAAAACGCGCTTAGTTCAGCTTAAGGGTGCTTCTACACTAAAGGTGCGAAAGAAACGTAGCAAAGCTGTGAAAGTGTGTGACTGTTTCAACCCAAAATACGAGGTAGCGAGGCGGCGCGAGGATGCGTAGTGAAGCTGTAAAACGGTGTGCGCGATTTTTTTTTTTTAAACGTTGCCCCACACTAGGAATTATTCCTGTATCGTGGGTGCGTTCACAAACATGTAAGCTCACATACACAAGACACCCAGACCCGGAACAACTATCTGTAGGTCTGTACAAATATTTGTTCCGTGCTGGGATCGAACCGGCGACACGCAGCGCAGCAGCCGAACGCTCAACCACTGCGCCAACCGTGCCGTCCGTAGATTGCGTAAGTTCTGACTCTTTTCAGCTGTAGTGTACACATTCCTCGCTCGCATCCCTCGCACACATCCTCACTTCCTCAGTCTACTTTCCTCGGACGCATCCTTCGCACGCATCTCTTGCTTTTTTTGATGAAAAATACCTAGTTCTGCTATCCCTTTTCCACCAGAGCTGCGCTAAGAAAATGAAGTGAAACCATTTGTAGATATTTTCCTCGCACACCGCTTCGCTACCTCGCTTACCTTTGGTGGAAAAGCACCCTTACTGAAACAATTTCTAATACTCAGCCAGCTTAGTCAACGTTGTTTGTTTGCGGTCCGCACAAAAGTATGAAAAAATACCTCAGCTTTGCGAACTAACTTACGGTCCTTAGCTTGCGGTCCTTTACTAAGACTTAGCGAGTTGTTATTCCACAGACTTATACAAATCTTAACCACTAATACGTGATTTATATTTGTCCCGACATTTTTAACGCACCAATGAAGTAGGTAGGTATATTCCTATATAAACTGAACACAAACATCCGGAGTAGAGAAAACACCGTCTTCAAAATAGACTTTCCTACGAAAATATAAGTCTGAAGCTATAAAGCAGGATGCGGGCTCCTGCGCCCTTGCGTTGTTTGTAGGAGTAATTAATAAATTGCCCACCCTTACGATAACCAACACCATAAAGATAATTAATTGCCCCTGTAGACGTTCACACGCATTACTTGCAAGTTAAGGAAAAATACAGTATTGTTGATCTATTGTTCTGTTTGAAAAACAGTTAGCAATTTTCAACTGCGTGACGCAAGGGAGGGTAATGTGTTTATCAGTCTATGTATGTTCCTTTGTGGCGCTTTAGAGACCAAAAACGTAGGCCGATTTTGAAAATTCGTCTTAATCTTGCGAGTGTTAAAGACATGACAGCAATCAAAATACAATATGGCGTCAATCAGACGCCATATTGTGAAAAAGAAAAGCATGGAAATCGAAGAATTTTATTAATTATATTATCAAAATAAAGGGTTCGAGGAGGCGATTACAAAAATATAACTCACAATTTTCGGAACAACCTAGTATTTAGCGTGTAAGTTAGCAATGATGGGTTTGAGGATAGAGCACACTTCCATAGAACCTCTCAAGTTACTTCTTAATTCTTGAATTA
The DNA here is from genome assembly GCA_951329385.1 of Polia nebulosa. Classification (NCBI taxonomy): domain Eukaryota; kingdom Metazoa; phylum Arthropoda; class Insecta; order Lepidoptera; family Noctuidae; genus Polia; species Polia nebulosa. Next base: position 6,394,038 of record OX589603.1, read on the forward strand.
AGGACCCCCAGGGAGATCCACTCCTTACTAAGGTTTTTCTCGACAAGGAACACAAACCTGCATCTCTTCATTTAGCTTACACTCTTCATCGTTCGAACTATTTCATAAACGTTTTTCTTAAATCTACAATCTCTCTATCTCTCTGTCTCATATAGACCACAAAAATCCGGCATCATACCGAGGCTGGGTCATAACGTTCGACTTAAGGCTAAAAGAGACGTGTTATGAAAGCTTAGTTTCTAGTTTTAAGAACTCGAAGACGACGTAACATCTCTCCTTGCAGCAAAGTTTGTTACTGACTTTTACCATATATACTCCATCTTGTAGGTATATAATTTCCCACAGACTGCGGAAAATTAAGTAAGTTGAAAACCTTTTGATTCTGGTGGGAGAGCAAACTGTCAAATAGCAGGAGCAGGATGCACATACTGACGTATGACGTCACCGCTATTAGGTTACCCGCGTATGAAAGAGATAGCGAGAAGTCACCATCACGCCCTCACTCTTCCTTTTACCAATATTTGAAAGCGCAGCGACAAGAGAAGCTATTATATAGATATTCTATTCCACGAAGGCAAGTTGGTCGTGGATGTGTGTGTAGATTCACGTGCACATTGTGTCTGTGTGCATAAGCTATTTTTTATGACACCGAGCAATGTGTGCTGAGCACAAGGTCATCCATGGTCATAGCCATAGTCATAATAGGGTTGATTCTTCATACATTCCGGCCTCATCTAGCTTAAACTGACAAAAAAACATTGACGTGTAAAAGTGTTCCTTGTAACCTATTTACTGAATAAACATCATTTATCATTTATCATTTATCATTTATCATAATTCTATGTACTCATACCTAGTCCGTAATTTAGATTATCAAAACAGTATTTTTTGTTTTACCAAATCAATAAAAAATGACAAAGATAAAACGCATTAAAGTTCCGGAGTGGGGGCTTGTTACGTCACTTGTAGGTAAAAGTAGTATTTTTTTTAACGTACGTGTGACATCACGCGAAATTTCAACGCAATGTAAAATGTATCATTTTTAGGGTTCCGCACTCATGTGTCCGTCTGTCCGGCGGTCCGTCTTTCCATCTGTCCGTCGGTCCGTCTGTCCGTCTGTCTGTGCGTCGTCTGTCTCAAAATTTAAAGAAAAAAAAAATTAAAAAAAAATTTTTTAAACTTCCCATTGACTGAACTTGAAATTTGGTGATAAATGTTTATTATAACGTATATTAGACTAACAAATACTAATATAGATAAATCAGATTTTTCTTTGATAATTCCCTCATTACGGAACCCTAAATGTGCGTTGTCAGACACGCACTAGGCCGGTTTTTTATTGTTTCCGTGACAAAAGAAAGAATACATATTGTCCAATAGTTTTTGGTTATGTAACTGATGGATCAAATAGATTTTTGAAGTGAAAACTTCTTTAGGCGCGTTGGGCATTTATGAGATGGGAAAAATCAATTGAACCCGAGTCACTGTTACCGTTACCAACAACAGTTGAAGTAGATGTCGTGACCGCTACGAAAGCGTAGCACCGTGCTACGGTGCTACGCTTTCGTATTACACCAATCGATCGATCGATGGTAGAATGAATTAGTCGACGGCGATCGATAGTTTCTATTACACCAATCGATAGATCGTCGATCGATAGTTTATATTACACCAATCGATAGATCGTCGATCGATGGTAGAATGAATTAGTCGACGCCGATCGATAGTTTCTACTAGGTACACCAATCGATCGAGAGTCGATCGATAATAGAATGAATTAGTCGACGTCGATCGAAAGTTTCTACTAGGTACACCAATTGATCGAGCGTCGATCGATGGTAGAATGGATTAGTCGACGTCAAGTGATCGATTGTTTATCGACTGGTATCCGTCGATCAGTCAAAGCTATTCGATCGATCGTTTGGTTTAAACACACTCGCTGATAAGTCGATACTATCATCGCGTAAGCACGCTATGATGGAAAGATTTGACGATAGAGTCTCTAGCAGTGGTAGATAAGACGACTCAATACTCTGTGGAATTAAGCCATCCTTAGCATCGAAAGAAAAGCCACTAGGAACCAAATTATTAGGTACTTCGTGAAACAATCTTTGCGGTATTCTGATGCAGTAAAATATTTATGGTAGAAATAAAAGAGTTTTAATATTCTTTTTAGTATTGTTTACTTACTTCGTTAGTTAAAGAGTACCGTCGTGTTGTTGTTTTTCTTACTCGAACCACAGAATCGTAATTCCTACTAATCTCTACATACTCGTAGTGTAAAAAATCCGGCCAAGTGCGTGTCGGACCTCGCACATAATATTTTTGACTCATTCTATGGCTTTGGGTCAACAAGATGCTTATACTGTGAAAATTTGAAGACTGTAGCTCCAACCGTTTGGCTGTAAACCCTGTGTGACAGACGAAGGACAGACAGACAGACGGACACGTGAGTGACAGCAGTAGGGCTCCGTTAGGACCCTTCGGGTACGGAACCCTAAAAATAAGTTATTTTCTGCCTGTGTTTTTCTATTTATCCGCTAACAAGGAGTTAGCGGATAATAAACAGATAGACTCGCAACGGATTCTAGTGCGGTTTTACTCTACATGGAACATGATCATAATTTAAAAAATATGCGAAAACAGTCTCACTTTCAGAAATTATTTTTATAATGTAGCATAGTCACTAGCTCTATTGTTTGTTATAACTGGTTGGTGCCGCTCAGGTAAATTTTTTGCAACCGTTCTCGCCCGGCTGTGCTTCGAATTTGAAATAATTAGTGTTGTAATAAATTGCAAAATATATTAATAATATTGTAACATTTATTTTATATTTTTGATACATTTTATTCAAAGTCAAACTGTCGAATCATAGTTTTAATAGAGGTAATTCTTCTCGAGTTACCTCTATTAAAACTATGATTCGACATTGTACAAAATTTCAAATATGCTACACTTTTTATGTCAACCGTTGTTGGAGTGAAAGTGTTGAAGTTAAAAATAATAGAAAAAAGAAAAAAAAATGTAATCATATTTATCGTATTCGGGGTTCTCCGGGACAGGGGCCTTGGAGATCGGGGTTCTCCGGGAATAACCCATTTGCGCGGGCTTATAACTATGTATTATTGCGATATTTATTTGACCAATATGTTTGTTTAAGATATAGTATATCTTTACATTGTAAGTTTTATTATGTCATTATTTTGTTTGTATTTATTTTTATTACTACTCAATACATTTCAATTAAAAAATACTCATATTTGTATAAATAAGTACCTCCTATAAGTAAAATATTTCTGTAAACTTACCACTATGAAGTGCTGAACACTCTCCAGTAACCATCCATACATCTTGGAGACTAAAAGTATATACTTTAATCAAGAATTTTAGTGTCTCCAAGAAAACACTCGTAGGTGAAATAAACCAATCGAAAGAGTTTTCAAATTCAATAAGTTAGTTAACGGATGAATACAACCGTTAATCCGTAAAAAAAAACTAAGCCTCGTGAAACAAAAAAAAAAAAAAAGTAATTTAATCCGTTCGCGACCTACTCAAAGAATCCCGTCAGTACTACGCCACAGCCTAAATTTTAGCCAACTAATGACGCAGACTAACGACCAGTTTACAGATTTTGATACACAGTCTTTTGTGTACGTCCTTCGCAACCTTGAGTCGCGTTTAACCGGCAAGGCTTTCGCGGGTCTACTGAACGAATAAGGGAGCGAACTGATACGTACTTAGTATTCTATAGCCAGCTGCCTTTGATGTGCAAAGTGGAAAGATATCTTTGGTAACTTCTTTATAGCTCCTTTACTAATTAGGTATACTAGTCTCAGATACAATGCAACAGAGTGGCTTCTGGAGTTTTTAAATTAATTAATGCTCATTCAATATTTATGAGTCTATCTTTATACGACCCCTTACAGCTAAAATTTTCGACGATACGACTTCTAATGGTTTTTAATTGAACATCACGTCTAAACGACTAGTCTTATTTCTTTTGAAAAAAATATATGTTACTCTACACTATTTCCTTCGTAGTTTGATATGTGAGTATTTGAAATTATATTTTTTTATCATAGTGTAATTAGTTTGTAAAGTTATGTCTAACGCGGATAAAAAATTCAGAAACACGCAAAAACTATAAAGCGTAGTTTTATGAAACCTTCACCATTTTAGAGATCATTTAATTATTTATATTTTAGTATACAAGTTTTAGTATTATTACATTATTACACATAACAGGTATTTGTTATGTGTAATAATTCAATAATGCGTCTAATTTCGGACAGCGCTCCTTTATGGGCGTGTCCTACTATTATTGGGTGGACGTACGTACGTATACGTATATAAATGTATTTTTTTCATTTTATGACTTCCGACGTGGAAACAATGCGTTTCAAAAAGCAGGAAATATTAATAATGTGTACCCACTACTACCTTCTATCGAACGAGCTGTGTTTTTTATTTAAATAGTTTTCATTTTGGAAATTTAATCCCGTAACCGCGCGGAAAAGAAGGGAGATACTATTTCCCACTCAAAAGCGATTGAAACAAAAATACACAGCTCGTTCGTTAGCAGTTCTAAGTCCGTATACGTTATTAATATTGCATTGTTTCCATGGTAGAACTCATCTTCCAAAAAACACAGGTTTTCTTAAATTTCATACAAGAAAAAAAAATCTTTTTACAAAAAAAATACATCCGACTTCCATAAAAATAACACTAAAAAATGCAAAATAACTTTAATTTCGGCAGTCGGTGTTTCTAGTTTTGTTTCTTCGTTATTTGACAACGACTTCCAAAATTAAAGTTATTTTGCATTTTTTTGTGTTATTTTTATGGAAGTCGGTTGTATTTTTTTTGTAAAAAGATTTTTATTTTTTTAGTTTTTGTACCCAATAACTATTAATAGTAAAGTTATATCCGAATTTATAGCCCCAAAAATATGGAAATTTAACATAATTGGTGAAATTAGGGTATAACAGGGGAACTGTACAAATCTGTGTACCCCTTCAGAGCGTATCAGCGTGATGTTATGTTGTGAAGTGGTGTAAACAATAAAGAGACATGCGGTTGCAGCAATTCGGGAAGGTTTGCTATCATTTAATGAAGAGTTCCATTGTATATCTCCGAAGTTCTTCATCAGATCTTCACCAAATTTAAATGGGACCACATGTGAAGCGCCAGCTTTCCAAAAAAAAAAAAAAACATCAAAATCGGTTCACCTAGTAATAAGTTATGACTTTATGAAGTAACACACATAAAAAAAAATACAGTCGTTATCCTGGACAAATGTTATTTTTGTAACCTCTTCAGCTGAATAACCGTTGCGGACTGCAACCCTTTAATTTTTAATATATTTTTATAATTTTTAGTTATAGCGGCAACAGAATACACATTCTGTGATAATTTCAACTGTCTACCTATTACGGATTATGAGATACAGCCCGATGGACGGACGGACAGCGGAGGCTTAGAAATAGGGTCCCGTTGGTTACCCTTAGGGTATGGAACCCTAAAAATACAAAATATAAATTTGTAACAAACGTGACGTTGGATTCTCTAATATTTATTTTCTAGGCTACGCTACGATTTTTTATTCAATGAGGGCGCCACTTAGCCGGTAGTAGACCCTTAAACGTGGAATGTGATGCTAATGGTTCTCGCACCGCCCAAAAAGTAACAAAGAAAGGGGAAGAGTTCAAATAATAAATACGGTAATTAAAAAAATACCAAACGAACTTACTTACTATTTTTTAACCGACTTCAAAAAAAGGAGGAGGTTCTCAATTCGACTGTATTTTTTTTTATGTTTGTTACCTCATAACTTTTTACTAAGTGAACCGATTTTGAATATTTTTTTTTATTTGAAAGCTGTTGCTTCACACGTGGTCCCATTTTACGAGGGCGGGTCAAAAAGTCCGTGACTTTTTGAATTTCTGACCTCTTTACTGAAAAAGCAACACTACTACTGTCAACAGGCATCTGTCAGTTGACTCCTGTCAAAATTTGAACTTGCTGCGTCAGTTAGTTTGTGTTTGACAGCTATCTTTATCAGACTACCCAGTAATTTGAGGAAAAAATGGAAAAAAGTGAATTTCGTGTGCTTATTAAGCATTATTTTTTGCGAAAAAAAAACACTACCGAGACCAAGGCTAAGCTTGATAAATACTATGGGGACTCTGCACCATCGATTTCAATGGTAAAAAAGTGGTTTACTGAATTTCGTTGTGGCCGTACAAGCACTGAAGATGCCGAACGTCCTGGACGCCCAGTTGAGGTCTCTTCACCCGAAACAATCGAAAAAATTCACGATATGGTGTTGGCCGACCGAAGATTGAAAGTGCAAGATATTGTGGAAGCCGTAGGGATCTCGCATGGCTCAGTGGTTTCAATTTTGAATGATCACTTGGGCATGAGAAAGCTTTCCGCAAGATGGGTGCCGCGTTTGCTCACAGTCGACCACAAACGCAATCGTGTAACAACTTCACAGGAAGGTTTGGCGTTGTTTAATCGCAATATGGAGGAGTTTTTGCGCCGTTTTGTAACCGTGGACAAAACATGGATCCATCACAACACACCAGAGACCAAACAACAGTCAAAACAGTGGGTTTCTAAGAGTGAATCGGCGCCAAAGAAGGCCAAGGTGGGTTTGTCAGCCAATAAAGTTATGGCGACTGTTTTTTGGGATGCACGCGGGATAATCCACATTGACTACCTTCAAAAGGGAAGAACAATCAATGGGGAATATTATGCCAACTTATTGGACCGATTCAATGACGATTTGAAAAAAAACCGACCTCATTTGGCCAAGAAAAAAGTTCTTTTCCACCAAGACAATGCAAGGGTGCACACATGTGCAGTTGCCATGGCAAAAATCCATTAATTGGGCTATGAATTGCTCCCTCATCCGCCCTATTCTCCAGATTTGGCTCCGAGTGACTACTTCTTGTTCCCAAACCTGAAGAAATGGCTTGGTGGAAAAAGATTTGACTCCAATGATGAAGTCATCTCGCAAACAAAAAAATTGGAGAAGCGTTGGACAAAGTGTATAGAGCTCAAGGGAGACTACGTTGAAAAATAAAATGATTTATTTATCAAAAAATCTGTGTTTTATTCCAAAAGTCACGGACTTATTGACCCGCCCTCGTAATTTGGTGAAGATCTGATGAAGAACTTCGGAGATACACAATGGAACTCTTCAATAAATTATAGCAAACCTTCCAGAATTGCTGCAATCGCATGTCTGTATAATGTTTTCACCACTTCACAACATTACATCACGCTGATACGCTCTGGAGGGGTATCAGGGTGAACGCGTCGCTAGCTCAGTCGCCACCAGGTGCGACCCCCCTGAGCCAGGACCAGCGTGTCGTCGACGTAGTATACCACGCTGTCGCCGCTATGGGAGGTCGACGCGTAGCACCCAGTCGTACCCGATGTCCCACAAAAGCAGCCCCAGAACCGACCCCTGTGGGATACGACACGACATCTCTCACCGGCTCCACTCTCCCCGGTGCTGGGGTAGATGACGGCCCTATCCATCAGATAAGCCTTGACCACGCGACAGAGGTAGGTCGGCAACTGGCGATACCGGAGTGCCTTCCTGATGCAATTCCAGGACAAGGTATGCGATAATGAAGGCATTTGCGATGTCAATAGACACCGCCAAGACGACTCCACCTCGTGCCAGTGCATCCCCCGTCGTGAGGGCTCGCACGCGCATGATGGCGTCCACCGTCAAGCGCCCTCTGTGGAAACCAAACTGCCTATCCGCTAGATCGGGCCCCAGCAACTCGACTAGGCGTTCTACAATGACTTTCAAAGAGCTTGCCCACTTCGTCAAGCGGCACGATGGGCTGGTAAGCGGACGGAGAGTCCGCAGGCCGCCCCGATTCCTAATGAGGAAAGGCTCGCAGTATTGTATAGCTGGCTTTGTAAAGTACGGAGTACCCCATCTAGCTGATCCAAAGATCGGGGATCGTGCGGTCCATGGCCCTTTGCGGGGCACCGGCGGTGTGGGCGCGTTCTCTGAGGCAGCGACCAACTCGCCGGCTGAACGCGTCCCAAAGGGTCATGGCGATCTGATTGATCCGAGGATACCGTACGATCTCCTGCGAGGCGGCGAGCCTCCTTGCCGGATTGTCGCCATGGGATCTGGCGGCAAAAACCCTCGCGAACCTCTATGAGGAGCGCGAGGAGGCGAAACGCCGGGGCGAAACTCCGCTGCCACGACAACTCGCGGCTCGGCGGACAGAGCTCCGGCAAGATCTCATGGCGACATGGCAACCCAGCGCTGCGCACGCCACAATTGCGGCGGTAGTGCCCCTCTTTGAGGGGTGGCCCCACGGCGCCCTCACCTTCCCCCTGACGTAGGTCCTCACCGGACACGGTTGTTTCATGAGGTTCCTGTGTCGGATAGGACGGGAGGAAACGCCCGGGTGTTTCCACTTTACGGATCGTCCCGAGGACACGGTGGAGGTCTGCTCCGCTTGGGCCGCCGTGTCCTCGTGGATGCGATAGGCGGCAGCGACCTCTCGCGCCCTGTCCTGGTTCAGGCCATGGTACGGAGCGAGAGGGAATGGGAAGCCGTCTCCTCCTTCTGCGAAGCAGTAATTCTCGCGAAGGCGGAGGCGGGACGCGTGAGGGGACTCAACAACGGAGTCGCCCTCACGGTCTCAGCAGCAGCCGCCTCAGGAGACGCCTGGGACTTCCGGCGCCGCGAGACGATCTCCGGCCACCGTAGACCCGGGCCTGCGGACGGCGAGTAATGGGTAGCTCGCCGTCCGATCAGCACCAGGCCCGAGAGTCGACGGCGCGTAGTGTTCCACGCGCGCCTCAAAGAGCTGTCAGCAATAGAGACGGGACCCGTCATGGCTGATGCCTGCCCGGTTGAGGATAAATTCGAAACAGAGTTACCTCGCCCCTGGGCACTCAGGGTAGGAAGGAACAGGGGTGGGTTTTAGTAAGTAAGAGTCTGACACGCCCTCCCGCTCCACCCAGAGCGGGAGAAGTCATTGGATGATTTCCCAACCCACAAAAAAAAAAAAACTGATCCAGAGATGCATCGCGCAGAGCTAGCGTCGCACATATTTATAGCACAGCAGACGCTACCTCGCACATCTCTAGTCGAACCGCAGCCTAACCGTGGACAGACAGACGAATTTGGCGAAACTATAAGGGTTTTTTATTGCTTTAAAAAGGCGTGGCTTGCCAGAATGTTACTAATTTGAAATGTAGCTACTCATTCATATTATGATGACGTAATGAATACGATTGATCAATCAGCAAATTGGTAGTGAACTGAATTGCTTGGTTTCGACGAAGCGCATTGAGGGCAATTGTGTGTTAGGTCGCCCTTTGAAGGACGCGTGCTTCGGACCATTCATACACCATTTGTCTTTATCAACTATTTGTACTTAATAAACATAGTCGATCTAAATAATAAACATAGTCGATCTAAATAAACATGACATAAAATCAAAATTAACGGAATGGCTACTGAAACAGGACTACCTGAAAACAGAGTCTTTACTCAAGTATGTCGTTTAACTACCTATGTACATATTTCTAATTATATACCCACACATATATAGACACACACACCCACGCACACACAAACATACACACACCCGCGCCCACACACATACATACACGCTCACACACAAACACACATATCAAGTGAATGTAAATATATTTTCCTACTAATTATTTCCTTAGAACGCTCGGGTAGATCGACACAGTCTACTATAAATATTATAGCATCAATTTTAGGCTGAATCACTGTCTCTCAAGATACAGGCTACCTAGTTTGAGAGGCAGGGTTTTCCTTATTGTGTACAGATTAGTTATTAGTATTTAGATTGTACTGTATTGTGTTACTACCAAAGCTCTTTAAATTCTCTCATTTTACATTGTGAAATCTGTATATTTTTTGTGAAATAAAGTTATTATTATTATTATTATTATAATTACTAACTCAAATCTGCACCGAGGCACACATATTGACAACATAACCAGTAAAGTGTCTCCGATGTATGGTTTCGTCATGTCGAGCTCTTCTAACAATTTTAAATGGCCCTCTAGTTTCGTTTTAGTTAGTAGGAGAGTTAAAAAAAAATCTGATGTTGATGTTGTATTACTCAGTGATGTTCAAGATACCCATACAAAGTATCTGGAATACAAAATGCAAGATACTTTTAAATTAAGTGTTTCAGATGACAGATAAAAAATACTTTCTTGAATGGTAGGTATCTGAAATACTAGATACAAAATACGTATCTTTTATCTTTAAGTAAAACCAGTTTTTCGAACATTTTATCACTGATTTTTCTTCGATAAGCCTTATAATTATACCCCCAAAACAGAAGAGGGGCAGAACTTGGCAAAAGGGTGTTATATTTGAAAAAAAAAAAAAATTGTAGGATAAGCATTTAAGCTAGTAGATATCATTAAAAACATGTATTAGGATTCATCTTTTGACTTTTAGGGTTCCGTACCTCAAAAGGAAAAAATGGAACCCTTATAGGATCACTTTGTTGTCCGTCTGTCTGTCTGTCAAGACCCTTTATCTCGGGAACGCGTGAAGGTATCGAGATGAAATTAAAACTTTATACTCAAGTCTACAGTCCCTTGAGGCTGTGAAAAAATCAAACTTCTAAATTAACTTTAAAAAAAGATACGGCTGTTTATGCACCAAAAAACGTATATACACTCAATGGAATCAAAATTTATAGGGTACTAATTCCTTCTGTCCTACAATCATGACATTTGGCTAGAAGGGAAAAGTCTGAAAACCGTAAATTTTTAATTACTTACATCACAAAAAATAGGGTCCCCATTCAAGGAATTCGGGTGAAAATTTTAAAGTGAGGCGACCGTATCATGTGCATCGTATCAAAGGACCTCAATATAGACGGATTTGCAATTTTTTTTTTTTTGTTCGAAAGAGGTTTGTTCCGAAATGGTCCCGTTTAAATTTCATAAAGATGATTGGTTTCGGAGACAGACAACGGAACTCTTCAAAAATTGACAGCATTTTTTTATCAACCGCGATTGCTGCGATCGTATGTCTATGAATTGTTAACACAATTTAATGGAGAACCACAACTATAAAGTGAAAAATAAAAAACTTTTTTACAAAAAAATGGAACCGACTTCCAAAAAAATGCAAATAACTTTAATTTCGGAAGTCGGTGTTTCTGGTGTTGTGTCTTCGTTTTTTGACACCGACTTCCGAAGTCGGTTCCATTTTTTTGTAAAAAAGTTTTTTATTGTTGTTTATGAATTATAAAAAAAATATTGGCTAATACATTTTAAGAACGGAATTAGTTACATTATTTATTTATTAAAACTTCATGCGACACAATTGTACGAAGGCGGACAAAAAAAAAATGAAATGGAAACGTTACAAACTGTGACCCTCTACGCCAGATACCTACGACTAGATTATATATAGGAAAAAAAAATCTTTGGTTTATAGTACCTACTGTACGTGCTATAAATAGTGGTGTTCAAAGTTGTTTTTTGGCAATCACTTGCTAAATGCTTTGTGCTTAAAGTTTTAAGCAGGCTTTGTTTACATCGCGTTTATGAATAAACAATGAACTTTCCTTCATACTTTGCAGGCTGTCTATAATTTGATTAAGTGTTATTTTGTGTTATTACGAAATAAATTGTTATTATTTAGAGCCGTTGCTCTACTAAACTAACTAACTTTTAAATACGCCGTTGCGTAATTAAAAGTTAATTGATTGTATGTACAATAATCGACTATTTACATACTCGTAATTATTGTCATTTACCATGATTTTGTTTGAAATCAGTTTAAAAAAATCATTGTTCTTTCTAAACATTTTTGTCCGTTAAAATTTAAAAAACACACAAAACAACAACTATGATAGCCATTACGTGTTTAGAACTGCCCAACACCTGAAGCAGAAATTGATAAAAAAATATCAATAATGGCAACTATGACACTGTAGACGACATGGTCCTAAGCATGGATATCACGCGAAGCCAAATGTGGCTAGGAAGATTAGCCAATACAGCACCTCGCGGCATCATGTCCTTCGCGTATAAACTAATTAAATTTCTATTGATGAAATCACTTTTTTTTATCCCTGAGACACCATTTTTAATGCAACTATTTGCAACAAAAAGCTCACATACCTTGTGTCTTCCTGAGACCATATCTCAGATCCAGGAAGATTTGAAGAGTGACTTCTTGTAGCAGCTGACATCGTCGCCGACCGGCGAAACAAATCTTGAATAATCCGCCGATTTAATGCTTGAAATTACACAAATCAACACTGCACTATAAGTTTACAATGTCTCACAGATGCAGGTCTATTTATTTTATTATAACCTTTTATTATTATTATTTTTTATTATTTTATGAGGATCTTCAGGTTTTCATCAGAAAAAGAAATTTCAAAAGCGGTAACGCGATCACTTAAGGCGGTACTACCGGCCAAGTGGCGCCCTCATTGAATATAAAGTCGTAGCATAGCCTAGAAAATAAATATTAAAGAATCCAACGTCACGTTTATTACGAATAGGATAAAGTATTTTTAAGTTGTTAAAACAGGTCTCAGAATTATTCGTATCCAAAGTAGTAGGCAAAAGTGTCAGAAACGGCCGTTTTTGGTACTTTGGCAAAGTAAAGGAAAGTACTTTTTCATTACGTTATTACTTTTTTTTTACTTTGTATTTTTTTTACTTAGACCCTTAATATATAGAAAACAGGCCCTGTAGACAAAGTAACATCGCTTCGTAGCGAAACGATATGTAAATTCGTCATCGTCTCTGAGATATCGATAAACATTTCCTAGCGTTAGCGTTCCTTCGTTATCTTTTTTGGCGATCACGATCGAGGCGAAGACGAACTCTGAAAACGCTGCTTGTCTACGCATTTGTATGGGATAAACACGATAGCAATTCGTTTCTTTATGGTTTCGTTACGAATTATAACATTGTCTACCAACTTGCGATAACAACATCGACAGTCGACTGACCACGTGACTTAGCGCGGTTTATGTCAATCTCATACATTTTAGTCTTTTCTAACTTCGTTATCGTTTTTAAATTGTTACTTTGTCTAAGCCCCTTAATATATCGGTTTATCGGAAACTGGTTTATGCCGCGAACGCCCTCTGGCGAGCGTATCAAGGACATTCGGAAAACCTTTTGATTGTCGTTGTCCATCTTTGCTACAAAACATAAATTACAGGCTTTTTTATAATAATACGATGAATTATTAAATCGGTACAAAAAAAAAAAAATTAATTATTTCGGGACTTTAATGAGTTTGAACAGCATTTTCCTAGAAAAAATGGTGTAGAATAGCATCATTGTAATGGATTTTATTCTGAAATCTTGGTGCTTATATGTTTTCGGCTAATTAGAAACGCTGCATTTCTCATATGAATCAATAAGGGGTAATTAGGAATATGATTATAGATTTTCCAAATTTTTTCAAAAAGGCTTTATTTTTAAAATATATTTTGGCTATATTTTAGATATATTTTAGTAATTTGTGTAATAATGTAATTAATCACAATTTAACCATCTGTTTTTAATTACCCCAGTAGGTGCAGGGTAAATAGGAACTGCAAGGGTTTTGTTTTCCCTTAAAATTTGATTGATCTAGGTGACTTTTATCTTATTTGTTAAGGTTAATTGCCTGACAAAAGGTTAAAGTCTTCTTTAACTTTGCTCCTATTATTCTTCATTTCCTTTAGGTGTTACCAATTACTCCACTTTCCCCTACTGATGATTTGATCTATGAGGAATTGAGCAAACTTCCTCAAATATTTCACTTAAACCGATTTTGGTATTTTTAACAACAAATCAAGCATTTCCATTCAGAAAATATCATTTGTTGAAGTGGAACTGATTATGAACCCCACACGACCACAGGATTTTTGGTAAATCATCCAATGACTTCTCCCGCTCTGGGTGGAGCTGGAGGGCGTCTATAAATCATGTTATATAACTGGCTCCTGCCAGCGGCTTCCCATGCGTTGAATTTTATAAGCCTAAGTTACTCCTTATATGTCAGCTACCTGCCAGTGAAATCTTATCAGAATCGGTCCAACCGTTTCGAAGATTAGCGGGAACAAACAGACAAACGGACAAAAATATTAAAAACTGATTTTTAGACAAAGGTATGGTGGAAATAGTTATTACCATCATACCAAAAAAAAACTTTTATTTTGACATTACAAACAGACACTTCAATTTTATTTATTTGTGACTGATGTCAGAGCTTTTTCACAAGAGCGTTCACCAACCGTCGCCAATCTAATGGCGCTTAGCAATAAAAATCGGCGCGTGCGCCGTTGACCTGTGAATTAAAAAGCGGTCATTTGCTTTAAGTATTGTGCGTTAGTGATCGCGATAGAATACACCACGCTAAATACATATTACTTCGCGGCCTAGTTATTTACTGAAAATAGGGATGAGCAACATTTTTATTAGGTTTTTAAATGGTAAATATTAAAAATTATTTGTCAAACACTCTCGAAAACTGGCCCATATCGTCTAGCTTTTAGTCTCGTAATGAAGTGTATTTCGCTTCCGTGCGGATAAATTCTACCGGTTAAATCTAAATATATCAAAATTAATTCCTATTTCCTTGGTCACGAGCACGGCATCACGCGTGAACGATTGGACCAATTTCACTTGTGTTTGTTATTGTCAGGAGAAGGTTCTTATGAAAGAAAAAATTAAGAAAGTTGCGCGGAAAATTAGAAAATTTCAGAAAACTTAACGACTATTTAAACTTCGCGCGTTTGACAGTTCATAGCTAAGACATGACAACGTGTTTTGGGTCGGCTGGTTCATTATATTTATAGTTAGGGACCTACCCTAGCTTAAACCTTCCTCATGAATCACCCTGTCTGTTGTTGAAAACCGCGTGAAAATCCGTTCAGTAGTTTTTGAGTTTATCGCATACAGACACGGCGGGGGACTTTGTTTTATAATATGTAATGAAATGTAGTGATAGTGACGAGCTTCGTCAGTTTATTTCATAATATGTAATGATATGCAGTGATGGTGACGAGCTTCGTCAGTTTATTTGTCAGTTTGTGGTGGTTTGTTGAACTTAGGTTTTGGCTGGCATGCATATGAGAGCAATGGTGGCCCTGTGGTAACAGCCGCGACTTACAAGTTGTAGGTCGTGAGTTCAAACCCAGGCAGGCTTTTTTCTTTTTGTAAGTGATTTCCACCACTGCTCTCAAAACGGTGAAGGAAAACATTTTTAGGAAACCGGCATGACCTAACACCAAAAATTCGAAGACATGAGACATCCACCAACCCGCATTGAGCCCGTGTGGTGGATTACGGCCCACACCCTCTCACAGAGAGGAGACCTGTGCCCCAGCAGTGGAGACTTTAAAAGGCTGATGATGATGAAGTCGGAAAGGTAATCAAGAGCCAAAAGATGTAGAAGTACCCGGGACCAGACCAAATCACAAACGAATTCATGTGCAGGTACTGTTCTTGCCGATGTGTTTATTTGTCTTTTTAGTAAAAGCTTTTATTTAACTTGCAATGTATGTAGGTATGTATGGTTTTTATTATATGATTACAATATACATAACTAAACTAATAAATAACTTAATAAATAAAATATGTAAAAGCGGCATAAAAGATCCGGGAGGAGTACAGCTTATTGGGCATCGAAAAATTCGTCCACATCGCTGTCAATGAGAAAGTGCCCAGAACGCTGGCAACATTGCCACGTTGAATGGCAATGCTGATTCTTTGGCCGAAAAAAAGGCCAGCCCTCTGAAGAGTCGACTAAATGTTTGCTGATGTCACGGAAAACTCGATGAGCACTCGGAATGTATGTATGTTCGGGTCAAATCTTGCAAGTTGATTAGAACCACTTCCTCTTTTCGTGGTGATTCTGTTCCGATGATAATGCATTTTTATGGTAAGCATGACCTGAATCGACATCCAGGATTAGCTCCAGATAATGGAACTCTTCAATGCTCAACAGCACGGACGCGAAATTTTGTGTAAGTACATATCTATGCAATGTGCATATTATATCATGACATGTATTTAATATTTTCTTAATAATTATTTTTTTATTTATGACACTTAGTGCCTGTTTCATAGTATCTGGGTGGCCAACTAATTGAGAAGTTACCAAGTTACCCGGTGATGGTGGGACAGGTGGCAGGATTATGAATGTGAACATACTATTATACCTCTTCTGTAATTGTAAATACTTATATTTCAATTATTTATAAACATTATACACATACACACCACACACACACTATCGCACTGTTTACACGTTGGCAATCTTTACTATTAAGATGTGAAGGGAGCCTGATGCTGTGAAGTACAGGCCTAGGCTTAGTTCAGACTCCAGATCTCCCACAAATTACAATTGTTTTGCCAAAATAGCTGTCAACTTAAATAGCTAGCATTATTATGTCATTATTATATCTAATTGTGATAGCCGGTATAAAAGCTTGTTAAAACAAATATTTTTTAACTATTAAGTTAATACTTTCTACGATATAAGCAACAAGCTTAGCAAATCATTAAATCGTAGGGGTTCAAAATCACAACAAGAGTAACTCCCGTAATTTTTAATTTTTGTTTTTTAATTTTCGACTCAATCAGTTTCCGCCTGTGATTTTAGAGATTGTGACGAGATTTTGAACGTGTTCACCAATTTGGAGGTTACATTAACCAATGGTTGTGATCCCCTGTGCTCATAGACGGCGGTGCTAGCGGGTCATGCGTAGGCGCATATTTATTGGTAGTCCACCAGGGTTCTGCGCATTCACGCGGCGCGGGCGGGCCGCGCATGCAACCCCCTGTCAATCTCAAGAACAACACAGGTATGTACAATACATTTGAGATATTTATTGAAATTGTTATTTGGATATAATTATGTAAAAATTTATTTAATTTTTTCATAGACGACTTCTTGTACGATTTTCTGTAATAACTAAGTAGTTATAGAACTATAACTTTCTGTATTTATTTCAAAATTTTAAGCTGTTATTTTGGAAATAAAGGGGGGAATAGTCATTGGTCATATAATTTTTTACTTAATAACTTAAAAAATATTAATTTTAAAATTATGAAAAAAGAAAGAGATCATCACAATAAACTCTTTCATTTATATTTCGCACGGTAGGTAGGTACAATTTGAAATTTTTTATTTTTTAATTTTCCAGTTTGCACCCCGATCTGTCCCCCGTGATTCAAATGTATTTATTGATGTTAAACGTCCGTGTCATTGTCACAGAAATTAATTTGTACCAAAATTCAACTGAATCGGTCCAGTAGTTTCAGAGCTACTTGGCTGTGACAGACGGATAGACAGACAGACTGACAATCACACGAGTGATCCCATAAGGGTTTATGTCTAGGGGTAGCGGATAAATTCTGAAAATGAGTTACCGCGCCTCTGGGCACTCAGGCAGGGAAGGAACAGGGGTGGGTCTTAGTGAGTAAGAGTCTGACACGGTCTCACGCTCCACCCAGAGCGGGAGAAGTCATTGGACGATTACCAAACCCAAAAAAAAAATCCCATAAAGATTCAGTTTTTTCATTTTGTTGTTTTGTTTTTACACGGTTTGCAACCCAAATTATTATTAGATCCCACTAAAGAGTTGTGCACATAAGCTAGCTCGTATTAAACTCCACTTGTGGAAGAAGTAAGGGAACCTAGTTACTATTAGCATAACGACACTTTGAACAAGACAAACTGTTAAATTAATGTAAGTATAGGTACAATTTACTATTGGTTTTATTAGCCATATGTACCTAAAACTAAACTAGTAAATAACTTAATAGGTATAGGTACCTACTTATATATACTAACTGACGATAATAATATGTAAAAACGCATATGAAATGATATACAAAGGTTCGGTTTCGGTCAAAAAATATGAAAAAAAAAAAAAAAAAATATTATATACAGGGTGTAAGGTACATGAACGCACATACGTGTACTAGTGATTCAGTACATGATTCTGGACCCCCTAGCGTTGGAATTTTACGTCGGCTTTTTCTTAATTTAAAAAAAAAAATTTTTTTTCACTTCTTACTGTATAAAATCGTTATACCTATCTACCCCAAAGACATTTTAAATGAAAAAAATTAATTAATTATTTTTTCATTTAAAAAAAATCACTTTAAACTGTACTTTACCCCAAAGACATTTTAAATGAAAAAATAATTAATTATTTTTTTGTCTTTGGGGTAGATAGGTATAACGATTTTATACAGCTTACAGTGAAAAAAAAAATTTTTTTTTTCAAATATTAGGAAAAGGTCGACGAAAAATTCCAACGCTAGGGGGTCCAGAATCATGTACTGAATCACTAGTACACGTATGTGCGTTCATGTACCTTACACCCTGTATAAATGAAAATGGAAATATGGAATATTGAATATTCGGCTCGACCAAAACTAGCGTCTTAGAGCTGAAGGTTGTGATAGAGACCTAAAAGCTGACTGTCTCGTAATATGTCTATGTGTGTAATCATCGTTTTACTGATTTACTTAGTGTTTTATGAAAGTGAGGGATGATTTTTCACTTTTTTTTTAAATTTGGGCCGTTTTTACAAAATGGACTATCGGTTTCGGCTAAAAATCGTGTTTCGGTTCGACACTAATACATATACGTATAAAAACAACTCGTTGGATATCAAAAGATTGATCCACATTGTTGTCAATGGGAAAAGTAACATTTAATATACTAAATTAACTATATATAGGTATAATTAAAAAAAAAAACTAAAAAACAAAATAAAAACCGGCCAATTGCGTATCGGACTTCGCATATTTAAGGTTCCGTACCAAATGAGGGAATTATCAAAAGAAAAATCTGATTTATCAATAAACTGGTATTTGTTAGTAAAATATACGTAATAAACTTTATCACCAAATTTCAAGTTCATAGGTCAATGGGAATTGGGAAGTTAAAAAATTCTTCGGAAAAAAATTTTGTGACAGACGACGGACGAACAGACAAACGGACACGTGAGTGACAGCTATAGGGCATGGAACCAATACAGTAACCAAAAAATTAAAACTTAAATTATGGCGTCAAAAAAATCCTCCGCATCGCTATCGGCTGACAATACATAGGTTACCGTGTAAACAAACGTATGTTAAGAATAAAACAGTAACATAGCACACACGCGGTGGCACAAAGTTTCCACAAAATGTACCATTATACGGATATCGTCCCTCGATAGCTTGCAACACTTGCATCGTATCGAATTGTGTACAGGGTGTTACGGAAAGATGTGGTCATATTTTAAGAACTGCATCTGCCCATCGATATGAACAACTTTATTCAAGAAAACCTGAGGAAATTCTCAACTTCTTTTACCATATTGATCAGCTGATGATAACTTTTTATGGAAAGTCCAATCATTTTTTTGGGAATTTTATATTTTTGAACTTATACTTCTTTAGGCGCGTTATGAAAAAATAATGAGAGTGAAATTTTAAGATGTGCGCCTATCACTGTCACACAAAATTCACAGGTTGAAGTTACGGTAGAACCGACAACCTGAAGTTAGCTATGGTCTGTGGTTCATGAAGAATGATTGTTTTCCTTTTGGAAACATTCTGACAGTTTGGTTTTTTATCTTGTTACGCCAAAGAATTATAACTTTTTACGTGCGTACCTAAGTACACACACACTTTTTTTCTTGAAGAAAGTGTTTCATTTCCATGGACAAAACCGATTCTTAAAATATTGCCACACCTTTTCGTTACACCCTGTATATTGGTATAAACAAACCGTGCTATGTAGCCCTTATAACACTTAGCTTGTAGGTATACAAGGGGAGACGACAATCACTGCATGAAAAACAGTCCCTCGCCGCGTGTGTCTGTCCGTTTGTTTGCAATAAACTCAAAAACTACAGAATGGATTTTCATCAATAGACAAAGTGATTCATGAGGGAGACCCGTGCGAACCTGGGGCTGGTCGTTAGTACAACAATAAATGAAAACACTAAATCAGAAATCGCGAAAAATATTCAACTGGTCCCACACAATATGTTTGCATAACTCGAAAAAATGTACTGAACACCGACTGAACAACAGATTCTATTTTTTCGCGGTTTCAGTTTTGGCCCTGTATTAAAAGTTATTCATAATATTAAGGTAGAAGCGCTAGGGGAGCCCGTGAAATTCAAAATTTCTGACGTTTTTTGCAATTTGGAGGTCAGTGTTTGGTTGTATCTTGGTCAAAATTTGATTCGCAGCCGTAGCAAGTATGGTATATATGTATAGAATTATAATTATTAAAATCATCAATACAACTCTTTCAGTTAGAATTGATGTCAAATGTAAGTATTTCATGAAATCATAACATTTTGCGGGCTACTACTAAACTATGAGTGCACATTTCAAATGTAAATATAAACTACTCTTAAAGAAAAACTTTCCTGTTGGTAACTAGCGCCACTATTTTATTTAATAGTGTTAAAAAAAGTGTCAACGACACTTTAAAATGATTAAAATGCCGAAATCTCAATAAACAAAAAAAGAATCATAGACTATTCTGTTTAATAAACAAATTGCTTCAGAGCCGAGTTGGTCGCTAAAATTAATTATTATAGTTGCCAATTGGTGGTTGTCATCTACATATAGACAGATGTGCTTGTTAGAAAGGTTACTGGAGCACCCGCTACTTGCTCATGACATCTTTAGAGATGGCTTGATTGAAGAATAGGTCGGCTGGCCGAGTCGACGCCCTGGTTCTATAGCCTTGGACGATCTATGACGATAATGTATCGTCAACATTGATTTATATTGCCGTTTATGAAGATCTATAGTTTGAATATTTTAATGTACGGACTACTTACTAGATTTTCGAGATGTCGTGGTTGATTGTTAGGAATTCGAGTTAATAGTGTCCAATAGAAATTTTATTAGGCCATTTTCATTGTGAATCTTGGTTTTGGGAATTGAGTCGATTGTTACGTAAATGCTATGAAGGTTCAGACACTCATATATTTAATTTTGTTTGATTTTTAGTTATTTTAATCGATCTTATTAATCAGATCCAGGTTGCATGGTTTTCACGGGAGTTTACTTTAGATCAACATCGTCACTCTTGTTAGAACCATAAAAAAAGAGTGGCACTCCGGGAGTGGCGACAGAAGTGAAAACTTGAACAAAAATGCCAAACGCACCTAAAGAAGTTTTCACTTCAATCCGCTACAGGATCCGCTACGATTGCTACGATGCTACACGTCGTAGCACTCTTAGATGATCGCGTAGCGGTGTCGGTGTCGGTGGCGAGTTCTATAGTTTTGAACCATCTCAAAAATGTGCCTAAAGAAGTTTTCACTTCAAAGGTATGCAAGCAGTTTGAGTCGCGGATAAATTCGAAATAGAGTTACCGCGGCCCTTGGCACAGAGGCAACTAAAGGAACAAAGGTGGATTTTAGTCAGTAAAAGCCTGACACGCCTTGAGCTCCACTCAGAGCGGGAGAAGTCATTGAATGATTTCCCACCATCAAAAAAAAAAAAAGTGCATACCTTTTAGCAGTTTAATTTTCTTAAATTTTAACCTTCTTCTTCATTTTCCAGGTAGTCATGCGGTGGTTGAAGGCCGCCTGGTTGGCACTGCTGGTGCTGCCAGCCGCAAGCAAGGAGCTCTCCGAGGGTCCTCTCCGTGAGGAGATCACCCAGGAGCTGCCACAAGCTCAGGAACCGGATCTCATCAACTATGACGACTACAATCCCTTTGGGGAAGACGAGAATGGTAACTAAGTTTTAGATTCGATTTAGAATTTCGATTAATTTTGAAAGTGTTCGCTGATTAATACACGTTAATCTTTCTCGTTTATCGCTCTTTATATTAGTGAAAACCGCATCAAAATCCGTGGCGTGGTTTAGGAGTCGACTGTACATATATACAGGGTGTAAGGTACATGAACGCACATACGTGTACTAGTGATTCAGTACATGATTCTGGACCCCCTAGCGTTGGAATTTTTCGTCGGCCTTTTCCTAATTTTTGAAAAAAAAAAAAAAAAATTTGTTTAAAATGTCTTTGGGGTAGATAGGTATAACGATTTTATACAGTTTAAAGTGAATTTTTTTTTTTCAAATGAATAATAGTTAATTAATTTTTTTCATTTAAAATGTCTTTGGGGTAGATAGGTACTCGTATAACGATTACAGTTTAAAGTGAAAAAAATTTTTTTTTTTTTTCAAAAATTAGGAAAAAGCCGACGAAAAATTGCAACGCTAGGGGGTCCAGAATCATGTACTGAATCACTAGTACACGTATGTGCGTTCATGTACCTTATACCCTGTATATATTTTTTTGTAAGTATGTACACCGATTTCTCTGTCATTTCTGGACTGATTTTCAAAATTCTTTTTTTGTCTGAAAGATATGATACTGCCGAGGTGATCCCATATACACTTTATAAAAATTTCTTCAGCGGTTTTTGAAAAACTCAACAAAACCGAAAAATATGTATACCTAGATGACGTTTTGGTTTTCTCCAATTACGAGTATGTTTAAATTCCACGTTTCATGTTATTGGGGTTTTGAGTTCTGCGGTATAACAATTAAACAGTGAAAAATAAAAAAACCTTTTTTACAATAAAAACAACCGACTTCCAAAAAAGATACACTAAAAATTTAAAAATAACTTTAATTTCGGAAGAAATAAAATACAAACACCGACTTCCGAAATTAAAGTTATATTTTAACTTTTAGTAGTATTTTCTTTTTTGGAAGTCGGTTGTATACTACACATAATATGTAGTAGAGATACATTCTGGAAAAAATTTAGTCGTAGAACACGTCATTTCCAAGCCTATAAAGTGAGGATTGTTATTATTTTATATTTTTGAGTAACTTACAGAGACTTTCTTGTTTTCTTTTCTCAAATTTTCTTTTCATCAATTTCGTGTCTCTGCATTGTACAACATTTGGTGAAACATCTCTAATTTGTCTTGTTCCAGCTGTAATATCTGACCGGGATTTCAATGGATCAACCGACAGTAAGTTTATTACTTAACTTGGGACTTTGCTCTTTGTAACGAAGTTTCTTTATACCCTCAATAAAGTTTGTCTGCCTGTAAAGGTTGGTATCTTGTTGTGATATTGAGCTTTGTTACAGGTACACCAACTTACCGAAGACCGACGCCTAGAGGTAAATCATTTTCTTATACTATTTGAGCTTACTTTTTCACCGAATTCTTGTTTGGAAGGCCATACTTCAGAGGTGGTCCCATATAAATTTTATCGAAATTGATTCAGCACTTTTTGAAAAAATCAACAATTAAACAAAAAAACTTTTATACAAAAAAAAAACAAACGACTTCCAAAAAAGGAAATACACTAAATATTTAAAATAACTTTAATTTCGGAAGTCGGTGTTTGTATTTTATTTCTTCGTTATTTGACACCGACTGCCGAAATTAAAGTAATTTTTTAATTTTTATTATAAGTTCTTTTTTGAAAGTCGGTTGTTTTCTTTTGGTTCAGTTCTTCAAAAAGCGCTGAAGCAATTTCGATAAGATTTATATGGGACCACCTCGAGAGTATATTCTTTCGGATAAAAAAAGAATTTTGATAATTGGTCCACAACTGACAGAGAAATCGGTGGACGTACATAAAAAAAAAACATACATACAGTCGAACATAGAACCTCCTCCTTTATCGAAGTCGGTTAAAAATATATATGTCGCAGGCATCTGGTTGAATTCGCCACTCAATTGGATACCTAGGCCGTTCATTAAACGCCGGCATTCAATTAAATGGCTGAAGGACAACCAGCCAAGTCGTTGAACGCAACGTTTAACCAGATGGCTGGATGTCGTCTAAAGTACGGCCAACGAGAAGCGATACCAAATGTAAACAAAACCCATGCGAAAATGGGCGATAAAATGGCCGCCCGAATGTTGGCGAACCCGTCTTAATGTTGTCATGTTTTTGCCGGGAGAACGAGACATTACGACAAAGGCACAAGATGGAAAGAGATAAATATTAGATTGTCAACGCCACAGTTGTTCTTCAGGTTAATGACCTTTCGTATCGCTGCTAGTTGGCCTTACTTTAGTCATTTAGTTAAATTGGATATTGATGAGTTTGTGACCACTGATCATGATTATGTGTGTACAAAAGACAATGTTAGGATGCAAGAGCGAGCGTAGCGAGCTCGGGACTTGGGGCACCTGGGGCACCCCGACTCAGATAGGTTAGGTTCGAAGGGGATCCCATCCCCATCCCCTTCGTGGTAATTTTTTTTAAACCATTGAGCTTTTTAAACGGCGGGACTACGCTTTTACAAAAATTTAATCACTAATAAATAATATTTTATATAATCCATTATTGTATTATAGTTCGATTTTGAGAGTGACTCGTGATAGCACAAGTTTAAACCTTAGTGGTTTTTAGTTGTTATTTAATGAATAATCCTGTAAGTATTTTTTTGTTTAAGTATGATAAATAAATTAAAAAAAAATATGAAGTGAAAACTTCTTTAGGCGCGTTGGGCATTTTAGAGATGGAAAAAAACTATTGAACTCGCTTGTCATCGTCACCTACCGTCGTAGCACTCGTAGCGGATTATGGATCTTTCTACGGAAACTATGGAACTCGCGCGTCACCATCACCGACCGTCGTAGCACTCGCAGCGGTTTTTTTTTCTGAATTTAAATCTTATGGATCTTTTTACGTAGTTTTATAAAGGGAGCCCAAATTTTGGTTATTTTTGCGATTGGACTTACCGTTTTCGAGATATTTGTGATTTTATATCTTAATAACCCCTCTGACCCCCATTTTTCATTTAACTTGAAGTTCTGAATCACTTGGCTGAGTCTCAACACGCCAGGTTGTTTTAAACGTTAAGTATGATCCTAGTTAAATTAACTATCGGCCTAGCCATTTAATTGAATGTTTAATGAACGGCCTAGGCGTCCAATTGAATGGGGAATTCAACCAGATGGCTGCGACATATATACACAGATGATATTTTGGTTGTCTCCAAATATAATCAAATTCCATGGGGTTATCCATTTGGGCATAACTTTATTATTTAGTTTTAGTTCTGGGGTACTTACAACAACTAAAAAGTGAAAAATAAAAAACTTTTTTACAAAAAAATTCTAAAAATTGCAAAATAACTTTAATTTCGGAAATCGGTATCAAATAACAAAGAAACGATAAGAAAGATATTAAAGTTATTGTGCATTTTTTAGAAGTCGGTTGTATTTTTTGTAAAAAAAAAATCCTTTTAAAATTTAAAATTTTAAGAATTAATATAACGGTTACGTTAACGTTTACATTTCTTTTAAACTACTTAGAACACGTTATCGTACTTTAGTTTTCACATAAGTCGATTCTCTATAGTTTCAGCTATACACACTTTTTTTTGTGTGTAGCTTCTGTAGTTTACTAGATATTAAGCTTTAATTTGGAACCGGCGCCGGCGCTTGATCGGAAAACCTTCCCGTGCGCGCGCAGGACGTTTCATAGCCGCAGTTAAACGACTTTTAATGGTTTTTAATTGAACATCACGTCTAAACGACTGGTCTTATTTCTTTAAAAAAAATATATGTTACTCTAGACAATTTTCGTCGTAATTTGATTTCAGAATATTTGGAATTATATTTTTATAACATAGTGTAATTAATTTGTAAAATTATGTCTAACTCGGATAAAAAATTGAGAATCACGCAAAAACTATAAAGCGTATTTTTATGAGACCTTCACCATTTTAAAGTTCATTTAATTATTTAAAATTTACTTGTTGTTTTATGTGTGTTAAATTAATAATGCGTCTAATTTCGGACAGCGCTCCTTGATGGGCGAGTCCTATTACTGCGTGGACATACGACGCGTTGCGTGAGCTCTGCACAGAACACGCAAGCTAACCACTCAAAGTCGTTGGCAGCTAATAGCGCCTTAAGGCGTGTATAGCCGCCAAGTGGCGCCCCTCATTGAATAAAAAAATCGTAGCAAAGCGTAGAAGATAAAAATTAAAAAACCTATGTTGCGTTTGTTACAAATACCTTATCCTATTTGTAACAAACGCAACATAGTTATTATTTTCTATGCTAAGATACGAATTTTTATTTAATGAGGGCGCCACTTATGGGGAGGTAGGCCCTTAAGGCTCCTGGATCTACGGTCCAGTGGATAGAGTTTTTTCTTCTAAAAGATTAATAGCTAGAATTCTGAATTGAAGTATAGGAATAAAGGTAAATAGTTTCACGAAAGTGCATCTATTATATTAAGCGTATGCTAAAGAATTTTTCCTAATACTAATTTAATATAGTTCCAGCGACTCCCAAGTGTGTGGACATCGGCCGCACGTGGTCAGAGGGAGAGAACTGGAAGCCCAACAACTGCACTATCTGCCAGTGCCACGGCGGACGAGTCAACTGCACCGCTGTGCCTGCATGTCTGACAACAGGTATGTTGACTTTCACTTATTTACTATAGTTGCAGCGACTCCAAGTGTATGTACATTGGTCGCTCGTGGTCAAAGGGAGAAAACTGGAGGTCCAACAACTGCACTCTCTGTCAGTGCCACGGCGGGCGAGTCAACTGCACCAATGTGCCTGCATGTCTGACAGCAGGTATGTTGTCTTTCACTAATTTACTATAGTTCCAGCGACTCCCAAGTGTGTGTAAATCAGCCGCACGTGGTCAGAGGGAGAAAACTGGAAGCCCAACAACAGCACTCTCTCCTAGTGCCACGGCGGGCGAGGCAACTGCACCACTGTACCTGCATGTCTTACAGCAGGTATGTTGTTTTTCACTAATTTACTACAGTTCCAGCGACTCGCAAGTGTGTGTACATCGGTCGCACGTGGTCAGAGGGAGAGAACTGGAAGCCCAACATCTGCACTCTGTGCCAGTGCCACGGCGGACGAGTCAACTGCACCACTGTGCCTGCATGTCTGACAGCAGGTATGCTCTCTTTCAATCTTCATCAGCCGATCAAAGACTTGTCTTCGTATTCCTTTGCTCAGTAGGTACTGTTTTACTCAGCTTTTAGGGTTCCGTAGGGGGAGCCCCCTTTAATTTTTTTTTTATTATTGTTGTTATAGCGACAATTTTCACAAAAGGTCTGTTGATCTTCTGTGAAAATTGTGTGTGTGAAAAATGTGAAAATTTCAACTGTCTAGCTATTACGGATCATGAGGTACAGACGGACGGATAGACAGCAGAGGCTTAGTAATAGTAATAGGGTCCCGTTGGTTACCATTCGGGTACGTCACCCTAAAAATAATGACAAGCTAATTACGAGCGGCAGCTAGTAGGTATTACAATAAAATAAGAATAATTATTTTTGCAAAATTCAGCCGTATATTCTGTTGAATTGTACAATAATACAAAGTGTACATTTGTGTTTTTTTTTTTTCAAAAAGTCAATGTGTTCAATTCCTGCATTCCTGGTCAGGTCTACTGATTTTTCAAAAATCGAATGATACCGTTTTGGTTTTCAAAAAACTGGCAAAGTGCGTGTCGGACTTCGCACGTTTAGGGTTCCGTACTAAATGAGGGAATTTCCAAGAAAAAATATAGTATTTGTCTACTCAACGAGCTCTAAACAACGATACCCCATTTGATGGAATGTGTCTTTTTTTGTCGCGCCTCCTTGGTCTGTATGCGTTAAAACCAACTTTTTTGGCAGCTCCAAGCCGTCCAGTGTTCATCGGCGTGTCTGTGCAGCCACAGACTCCGGTGCGTGGTACCACTGGCATGGCCGGAGACGAGGGCGCGGCCGGCCCGCCCGGGACACCCGGAGTTAACGGAGTGGCCGGGGCCCCGGGGATACCTGGACCCGCTGGCCAGATACCTGATGTAAGTAATAATAATAATAATAATAAGTTAGTTCTAAAAATACTTAATAAACTTAATAATGCACATGCCATGTGCAGTTGAGTGGGTTAGCAGTCAACGAACAACAACGGTGGAGGATACCTTTGTAACACCTTTCATTGACTGCAAACAATTAAACATTGAGTTCTTTTATGCCTTTTTTGTGGCTTAAATACTGCGTTACTGCAAATGAATCAATATTCATTAAATACTTTGGAAGATAATCATTGCCGGAATGGTTTCCCAATCCTAACTCGAATAATTATATAGATACAGGTACTAGCATTTCACCCGCGTGGATTTTGAAAATACAGAA
Source organism: Polia nebulosa (assembly GCA_951329385.1). Lineage (NCBI taxonomy): Eukaryota > Metazoa > Arthropoda > Insecta > Lepidoptera > Noctuidae > Polia > Polia nebulosa. Next base: position 6,422,219 of record OX589603.1, read on the forward strand.
AATGAATTAAATACAGCAAATATAGCAACCACAACTAATATAGCTTTCTACTGGTGAAAGGATTTTCAAATTCGGTTCAGTAGTTCCAGAGATTACTTCTTACAAATCTGTATATACAAAAAGTCCTGACTGACTGACTGACATATCAACGCACAGCCTAAGCCGTTGGTCATAGAGACATGCATTTTGGAGGGTGTGTTCTTTGTGAAGAGTTAAAGAGAAGAGAAATTCAACCTTTTTTTAAAGGGGTGAATAAGAGGGTGAATTCCATGCGGACTAAGCCGCTCGCAGAAACTAGTTTATTATATAAATATAGATGAAGAGAAGAAACCACACAAAAAGCTTCATGGTACTTGCCGAGTCAAAAGTCATTAATTTCATTTCCTAACAAATTTATTCTTGCACAGGTGAATGCATACTTGGCTCAACTGGCAGCTTCAGCTGGAGGTGACAAGGGACCTCCTTTTGACCCGTACCAGTACATGCAAGCTTCAGTCGGCACACCAGGCATTAGAGGAATACCCGGTAAGATATAGCGGTCACATCAAAATCTTCCTTAATAAGACTTAGAAGTAGATTACTTGAAAACTACTTTAAAAATCCCTTTTAAAACTGCAGCGATACTGCGAGAGACTTAATCTAGACTGATTACACTGATTACACTAACAATAACAAAAACGTTGAATTTCGTCTACTAGGACCGCAAGGACCGCCCGGGCCGCAAGGCTTCCAAGGCCAGAGGGGAGAGCCAGGAGAACCAGGGCTGCCCGGACATCAAGGACCACCAGGTGAAAGGGGACCCCAAGGACTACCAGGGAAAGATGTAAGAAAAATAGCTTTCGTTTAAATGGTCACTCGACAAGAAGATACAATTTTTTCTGAAAGTTGCTCACTGACATATGACATAAATCAAAGTATGAAAACGAAGGAAAATACATTTATTTTGCACAAACTTTAAAACACACAATACGTTTACAAACAGAAAACAATAAAAAATAGAAAAAAAATATCAGTAAAACATTATATTTTTAATCATGAAAGAGTGCCTCATGGTTGCGCCAAATATGCATAACAATTTAACTGACTCTCTTGCAAAACTAAATCATAACACTTTGTGAACTTATTTAGGGATCGCCCGGAGAAGATGGCGAACCTGGACCTTCAGGTGCGGTAGGCCAGCCAGGACCTCGAGGCACCCCAGGTGTACCCGGTATCCAAGGATTGAAAGGACACCGAGGTTTCGATGGCAGGGATGGCGCTAAGGGAGAACAAGGGCTGTCTGGAGAAAAAGGACCAACTGGAATGTCTGGACCAATGGGACCAACAGGGCCTGCGGTAATTCATTAAAACTATTGTTGATATTTTTTGTATTTGATGACTTCTGTAAGTTCCTAAGTAAAGAAATATTTAAGATTAGTAAAATTGGTTTGTTTCAAACTTGAAAAATCTTACTCTGAAACGACTTTACTATGTTTTTGTTACCAGGGTCCCGTGGGTGCTAGGGGCGAGAGAGGTCGGGAGGGTCCTCCCGGGCCTCCGGGCGTTCGGGGCGTTGATGGAGCACCAGGTCCTCAAGGATTAATGGTAAGACTTTTCTCACAACGACATTACTGAAGATTCTAGCTCAACCTAGAGATAATCGGTGTTAATCGAATAACTTTACCCCTCAGGGTAACGTCGGCAAACCAGGTTCGCCGGGATTCCCAGGTGCACCAGGTATAAAGGGCGAACAGGGTATTTATGGACCTAAAGGAAGTCAAGGTATGCAAGGACCACGAGGAGAAGCAGGTCGCCCCGGACAACCTGGTGAAGTAGGAGCCTCTGGTATTCCTGGCCGTGATGGAATTCCTGGAGAGAAAGGTGTGCAAGGACAAGTAGGAGCTTCAGGCCCACAAGGGTTCCCTGGACCTAGAGGACTGCCAGGTGTAGCAGGAGATTCAGGCTTGCCTGGTTCTAAAGGAATGCCGGTAAGAGAATTATAAAATATTTATTTGATTCGTTCATCAAGATCTGAAGTCTGAACTTGTGTATAAACTATTGTTATTTTTAAAGGGTCAACCTGGCGAAAGAGGCCAGAAAGGTGATGGCGGAATTAGGGGAGAATCTGGTGCATCAGGACCGCGTGGGTTGCCCGGAAATATGGGCCCAGAGGGAAAACGTGGCAAGCGAGGTCTTAGAGGACCTGCTGGCAATGTAGGACCTCAAGGCGAAAGGGGGTTAATGGGCATGAGAGGTCTACCCGGCGCTGATGGACCCATGGGTTCTAAAGGTCAACCTGGAGAGAGGGGAGGTGTTGGGTTACCTGGGTCTAAAGGAAGCTCGGGTGACCCTGGTAGGCCAGGACCGCAAGGTCTGCAAGGACCAAGAGGAACTGTTGGAAGGCCTGGAATGTCAGGAAAGACTGGTCCTCAAGGAGAGAGGGGTATACCAGGAGCTGATGGCAGACCGGGTGAGCAAGGATCTCAGGGTATACAAGGACCACCTGGTTTAATGGGAGGCCCTGGCGAAAGGGGATTGCAAGTAAGCTTTGTTTGATGTTTAATTTTAGTGTAATTGTTTTTCAAATAATATTCTGGAAATACCACCTAATTTTTTGTACCTTTCTATAGGGTGAACCCGGAAAAGACGGTGATTCAGGCCAGGCTGGACCACAGGGGCCTAAAGGAGATGCTGGACGTGATGGTGCAACGGGTATCCAGGGACCTCAGGGTGTCGCCGGACCAGCGGGTGAAAGAGGACCATCGGGGCCGGCCGGACCCACTGGATTCCCTGTGAGTATATATACTGTTTTGGCGTAAAACTCCTTAACTATACAATCTATATTCCACATTATAATAATGCTGCACACTTGTAATATTAACAGTTTTTAAATTCCAAAGCGTTTTCACCTATCTATCTTTTATCCAGGGAATGCCAGGAGCAGCTGGCTTACCAGGCTCACCAGGGAAGGAAGGAGAGCCGGGTATGGCGGGACAATCCGGCCCCCAGGGACCGACTGGACCTCGCGGAGAGAGAGGATTCACTGGAGATCGAGGTCAACCTGGTCAGCCTGGAAGCCCAGGGGAGAAGGGAGAATCTGGCGCTCAAGGGCCTGATGGACCGCCGGTAAGACAAAAATATTTTTTGAAAAATTATTTCATATCTTAAAAATTATTTTTAAGAAAAGCTGAATAACATGTTTGAATTACCTCTTAGCAAAATACAGATTTCGCCAGAATTGGGAGGAGGTAACGCGACGAAAGATGGAAAGAGTTTTTTCCCAAGAGTAGGACAGAACAGACTTAAAAAAAATCATCAATATTCACACTGCTGTAAAACTTTTGTGTGACTCGGACTTCAAGTTTCAGCCCAAATAAAATCTTATTTTGATATCAGTGACCATCACATGACAGTACCTTCTGTTTATTTTTCTTAACGTGCCTCTTTGCTACTATTTTAACAGGGACCCGAAGGCCTCCGAGGTGGGAAAGGTCACCCAGGATCACCGGGAGCAATGGGTATGCCTGGACAACGAGGACTCACTGGAGCCCCTGGAGAAAAAGGCGAGAGGGGCACTGCAGGTCCACCTGGCAATGATGGATCCCCTGGTAATTTTGTCTATAATTTATCATTTTTAATGCAGTTTAAGAAAACAAAAGATGCGTAGACACAGATATAAACGTACAACAAGGAATCAATGTAAGAGAAAAGAAATTCCTTCAATATAATTATAGAAGTTTTTTTCGTCTTTTATAATCTAACCCAATTTTAGACTATACACTCAAAAGACAGTTCAAATAAATAATTAGTATTCCGACAGTATAAATAATAAAATATTACCACAGGTCGCCAAGGAGAACAAGGTCCACAGGGTCCAATTGGACCCGTCGGTCCTGCCGGAGAACCCGCTGAAAGAGGAGAACCTGGAGCACCTGGTATTCCCGGAGAATTAGGAGCCCCTGGATCCCCTGGAGAACGAGGACAGCCCGGACCACAGGGTTCACCTGGTCTTTCTGGCCCACCCGGCCTTACTGGTATGCCTGGTCTGAAGGGTGAACGAGGATATGCTGGTTCCAAAGGACAACAAGGAAATACGGGAAGCCCAGGTAATCAAACTGTACAATTCGACCATTTTATTTATTTAATTCCTACGGTTACGTACGGCGCCATTTTTCACCCTCTTTTCTAGTCATATTAACTTGATGCAACGCATTCACACAGCTTACTTTCGATGAAGTTACTGACTCAAGTAAAAGTAGATCATAATATTGTCATTATTTTTGGTAAGGTGTGCCCGGTGAGTCTGGCCCACGTGGTCTGCCAGGCTTAGCTGGAGCTAAAGGTGCTCGCGGTGATCATGGACCGAAAGGTGAAACTGGACACGTTGGTTTGCCCGGAAGACCTGGAGATTTAGGACCACCTGTAAGTACATTAGATATATTTTGAGGATGCTACTCAACTGTTTTGTGAAATACTTTTTCAAATCCTTTTCTTTTTATTTAGGGTCCACAAGGAAGCACAGGCCCAGCAGGTGCTTCTGGTATCCCCGGCGCTAAAGGATCTACAGGAGACTCTGGTAGGCCAGGTGCCCCTGGCCCTATGGGCCTTACTGGTCCTCAGGGATCCGAAGGACCAAAGGGTGAAAGAGGCAGCGAAGGTGAAGCAGGCTTGCAAGGTCCGAACGGTCCTCCTGGAGCAGCTGGTGAGAGAGGCCCGGTTGGGTTACCAGGCATTGTAGGCCCACCTGGCCCGCAAGGACTTCGAGGCGCCCAGGTATGATTCCTGGACATAATAATAACTACAAAAAAGACATAATTAGTGGAAATGTACTGTAAAAAGAAATTGACTCATGACTGTGACTGTTAACTATTGGAACTCGCACAGATTTTACACCATTGCTTTAATTTCTGTAAGACTTCATTCAAGCCCCAGAAGAGATAGAATAGTCTCAAATTGATTTGATTTGTGGATTTTGACGGTTTGTTATCTTCATTCTATTTTTAGGGTGAAAGTGGTGCACCAGGGAAACCAGGTGTGGATGGTTCCCCAGGGCAATCAGGAACTCCGGGTCTGCAAGGTCCACCCGGACCGATGGGTGAACCAGGCCCAGAGGGACGTCCGGGCAAGCAAGGTCAACCGGGTATCTCTGGACGACCTGGTGATAAGGGACCGCTTGGACCTCCTGGCCCGTCTGGGCCAGGGGGACCACCTGGTTTACAGGTAAACACTAGGCTTAGAGCTGTGAAAACTATGCTAATTTGTAAATCACTGTATTCAAAATGCTTTTTTTAACAGATTTTAAAAAAAAGGGGAGCGGTTCTCTCTTTCAATTCGATTAAATGTTATTTTCTGTGCACCATGAAAAAATAAAAAAAGCTCGCCAACCTTGGCTCGCGGAGTGTCAGAAATTCAATTCAATTATTGTTATCAGGGACCGCCAGGCCCATCTGGTCCTTCCGGACCCACTGGTGAACGAGGACCTCGTGGTGAAAGCGGACCACCTGGAGTCGATGGACCCCAGGGTCGTCCCGGCAAAATTGGACCTCCAGGTCTAGACGGAACCAAGGGAGAGCGAGGCGAGGCTGGTGCAGATGGAGCTAAGGGACACGCCGGCTTGCCAGGTCTGCCTGGAATGCTTGGCGCCCCAGGAAGAACTGGTGAACGAGGTTTGCCTGGACAAATGGGACCGCCAGGAAAGGATGGAGATGTTGGATCACGAGGTTACTAGAATTACTTACTTAAATTAAACAGCACTTAGGTCATAAAGCCTGTAGTGATTTGTTTGCCTGCTTTTTAAAGTGCCTGGTAAATGACGATGAAGATCATTTTTTAATCGAGAAGTTGAATGTCAAAAAATGCCTATTTAAAGTAGGGCCACCTTATGTCGGTACCAGAATTATATCCTTAGTCTTTTCTTAAAGGTACTCCCGGCCGTGACGGAAACCCTGGCTTGCAAGGTCCACCGGGTGTACCCGGAGGCCGCGGTCCTCCTGGAGAAGCTGGTAGACACGGAGCCCCTGGACCTGCAGGTCCGCCTGGTCCACCGGGCCCGCCTGGTGAGGGCCTGGCATATGACGCTGCTGCCTTGGCTGCCATGTTACAACAAGGTTCGTAATAATGTAAATCAAAATAATGAAACCAGCGGAGACAATTGTCACGTGACGTCTCCGCAGGTAATGTCATTGCCATACATTTTTACCTGACTGCGTGACGCAAGGCAGGGTATGTTTGTTCCTTTTGTAAAGCGTTTGGTGTGAACGCTATCAGAAAAATTATTTGTCTAGACCCGCTGTTAAAACTGCGCCAGAAGGATGCGTGGTTTCTCATATCTATTTATATTCGTTTTTCTGTAATTTTGTGACCACTCAAAATGTGACTCACATTGTCTAAATTATTTTTAAAGTTTTATGTACAGTGGTAGTACATAAGCAGACATTTAATTCAATCTATTAGGTAATCATTAGATAATACCATTATTTTTCTTTCTTTCTTTATATAATCACATCCTTTACACTTTTACAGGAATTTACAATTTGCAAGAGAAACCACGTGTCCACTTTAAAAATAAATAAAAAAATAAAAATTTTTTAGAACTTCCTCAGGTTTTCTTGAAAAAAGTTGTTCATATCGATGGGCAGATGCAGTTCTTAAAATATGACCACACCTTTCCGTTACACCCTGTAGAATAAAACATTCAAATTTAAAATAGGACTTTGACTTTGACTGGACCGCCAGTTTAGGTGTGATCTCAAATAGATCTCAAATCTATGAGACCTTGAACTGAATGTCAAGTTTACTGGCCACTTTGTATGACCCTTCCCATAAAGGATCCACCGACATAATTATCTTTGATCCATGTGAAATAAAATCTCATATTCTGTTTGCTTCTAATAGGATCAGTGAAAGGTCCAGATCCATTAGGCGATGACCCTAACAGCCTTCCTCCTCGGTTCTTCAAAGAAGACATGACAGCAGCTGAACGCAAGGAAGTTGTGATGAAGGCATACGAAAGGCTGAAGGTCTCTCTGGACAAGTTCCTCAAACCGGACGGTTCTAAGGAAGCGCCAGCTAAAACCTGCGGAGATATCAAGTACCATCATCCTGAGTTTGAAAGTGGTAAGATATAAAGCAATTTGACCTAATTTAGCTCTTATATGTGGAAATAAACCTACCTGGATTTGTACCAATACTTTCACCGAATAATTAAATTCAGAAATGAGGAGCTCGTGGCTAAAGTATTAACAGCCGCACGGGTCGATCAATCAGGTTAAGCTACGCTTGCCGGGGTTAGTCCATGGATGGGTGCCAATCTTTACATACTGAGACTCCTCCGTGCCTCGGAAAGCACGTTAAGCCGTTGGTTCCGGCTGTCAATCGTGGATCTTTGACAGTCGTTACGGATCGTCAGAAGACCGAAAGTCTGAGAACCAGTCTTACCAAGGGGTATCGTATTACCCAAGATCTGGGTTTGTGGAGGTCTATACTTACTGGTATTCAGCTGCATCCGGTTTGACTGGAAGCCGACCCCAAGATAGTTGGGAAAAGGCGCGAGCAGATTGAATGAATTAAGTTCAGAAATGGTTTCTTTTTTATCAAAGGAATCTGATATGACGACATGGTTGGCGTAGTGGTTGAGCGATGCGCTGCTGCACTGCGTGTCGCGGGTTCGATTCCCGCACAGAACAAATATTTGTATGGTCTACAGATAGTTGATCCGCTTCTGGGTGTTTGTAAACGCACCCACGATACAGGAGAAATTTCTAGTGTAGACAATATTTAAAAAAAAAATAGTTATCCCTCAGGATAGCTTATGGTTTGTTCTACTGGTGTAGGGAACTAAAATCACAGAAAAGTAAAACTTGTCACTAGTAGGCTCTAGTATTCCCTACAGTTTTTTTCATTTCTCTAATTCCCGATGAAAGACAGTCTATAAAAGTGTAAATTGTCTGAGATAGAACAATCTGACCCATTTCACAGGACAATACTGGATCGACCCTAACGGCGGCGACATCAACGACGCAATCGTGGTGCACTGTGACATGGAGACCGGCGGCAGCTGCGTGTTCCCGAAGCCGATGACGTCGCAGGAGATCAAGTACGATGGCAAGGAGCACGAGCCCTGGCTGAGCGAGATTGATGATGGATTCACGGTCAGTATTCAGTATTAAAAGCCTTCAAGGTAAGCGGGAACCGTTCGTAGAGTTTTGTGTACGTAGTGGTTTGGTTTTAACCCTATTTGGTTTCTTTCCTAGACTCGTATAGTAGATTTCTAGCAATTTTCAGTATCTTCCTTGATGTGGAGGAAAAGTGGAAATTATGTCTTACTCCTCCGCTGTTCTTTTCTGATTAATTTTGTTACGAGACCTAAGACAGTTTAATCGTTTCTTCGGGACTCGTCAAGCTTCATTCCCCCGGCGTTTTTCTAATGGTCGCCACTGTTGATTCTGACTTTCAGGAGTTGCAGTGGTTGGGAAATGGATGACGGGCTTGCCCCAAAAAAAAACTAGCAATTTTGAAATTTTAAATTATCCAAATCAAGTACGAAGAGACGGGGCTGGTTGATGACTCTAATGTCCTCTGTAAACGCTCGTCGAGACAGTCTCTTGGTGGTTCTCTCATATCGAGCCTCTACGCGAAGAGAGCCACGCGACGCGAACGAGACGAGCGTGTACCTATAGCCGGCATAATATGAAGAAAATCTAAAATCCAACATTTTGTATGGTTGATTTATTAATCAAAAGATCTATCTCATCGATCGTGAGTGAATGATACTCTTAAGTTGTTATTTGCTGTACTAAATGCCATTACAATTTCCCATACACAGATCACATACAAAGCCGACCACACGCAGCTGACACACCTGCAGCTGATGTCCACTAAAGCCGTGCAGAACGTGACCTTCCACTGCCGCAACACCATCGGCTACTACGACCCCTCCACCAACAACTATCGGCGAGGCATCAAGTTGTTGGCCTACAACGACGCCGAGATCCTGCCGAAGGCCAACAACAGATTGCGTTATAAGGCGGTGCTGGATGAATGTCAGGTCAGTTCGTACTCTCGTAAATATTGAATTTTATAATCGACCAGACCAGGCCTCAATTGAAACATCGGCAAAAATGACCTAAGTTCCTTATTAGTGCTCATTTCATTTTAGTAAGCAAATTTTACCCCGTGGCCCGTTCAATTAGCAAACACAACACAATAGATTTTAATTGTGTCTCGCTCACCATGTGTCCGCTAGACGCGCATTGAGTTAATCACACACGCTGTTAGCTAGATGCGCTGATTCGTTAGAGTTTACAGAAAGTTTACAGCGTGCAGAGTTTTTATCTCACAAAAACTGTACGCTCAGCAATGTCAAACTTTTTCATAAACTTGATAGTACCAGATTAACAACGGTTAGGCTGTAGGTACTGTGACGATTATAGACAGCCTAATCTTAGCGGGTATGTACCGGCCTTCAGCTGGCTGTTAAGATTATTGGAGAGCCGTTTGAATATGGAATGTGTAGGCATCACATTTGTTTTAGGGATCAGTTCTGCTTACCTGGCCGAAGTGGGCACTTGTATTTTGCCGTGATTACCAATATAGTTATTTAGACTGCCCTATCCCTCTTTCTTTTAAAACACTGAAAAAATAAACCAGTCACTCTCATACACCACACTCTCGCGAGTGAGACCTCTACCCTGAACTTACTAGAACTACCCAGGATCCCTGCAGGCCGTACTGGTGCCTAGGGGTCCTACAGTACCTACTTCGCAAACTTGAGCACTGCACTCTCCACCAGTGCTGAAATCCAATGAACTGCGCAAATAACACAACACCCGACTAAAATGAATTATCTAACAGTATCATTAATCAACTACAGCTTTTCAGTTTTCATCGTCATGCCACTCAAAAGGAAGGATATTTCAATAGGTACTTAACAAAGATATTTCTGTCCACAGTACAAAAGACCAAGTTGGGCGCGCACCATCGTTGAGTTCCAAACTGATAAGCCAAATCGTCTCCCACTCCTCGATGTAGCCATCAGGGACGTTGGCAGACCAAACCAGATGTTCAGGGTTGAACTCGGGTTGGTTTGCTTTAGCTAATGAAATCACGAATACGACGACAAGATACCGAATAAATGGCAACACCGGCTCAAGATTGCTTGGACTTTAAAAAAGGAACAGTAAATGCCACATTTTTCAACTGAAAGTCTTATCAAATCTCTAATTAATACTAGCGTTTAAAACTTTTGTTGGCTGTTGACCGAAATAGCAACAGCTACTCAAACAGACACGCGATTTGACAAGAGATCAAACTGGCAACCCTGGTTTCTAAGTGCCTTTTTACACGTGCCGTCCGGTAAAAAATAAATATAAATTACGCCGGTACATGTGAAAGCTAACGTACATATGCTATACACTTCGCCGCCGGGTACCCGGCACCGGCTACCCGGGAACCGGGGTGTGTGAAAAGGTACTAAGGGTAAGACTTTCAGTATGTTTACGAGGTAAAATAATGTCAGAAACAAAACACAACTAAGCTTATGAATTAAATACCGAACGTATTTTTACTACCCCATTGCATTTATACTTATAATAATTATTTACCTTAATAAGTTAATTCTTTACCTATGTGTAAGATCTCAAAATCATAGCAATTTATTACTTTTAAGAACACGGACATTTCGTTGCATTATAATATTAATTTTGTGCAATTTTCAACAAAACTGCCATACCAAGCATTTATTATAACTATTTACGTAAAGCCGACAATGTACCTATAAACATAGAATAGAAAATAAAACACATAGTATTAAAAAAATGTAATAAGTACTTTAATAATTATAATCTTTCCTATAATGTGATTCACTACTAATAAGACAAGATTTTAAAATATAATTAAGTACTTAAATATAAGTTATATTAGGTCGTCACAACATAGTTTAATAATAAAATCCATATTTTTTATAATAATTTAATTTACAAAGGTCCTCTTAGGCTGTGTACTTGTACATTATGTAAATATCCTTATTTTTAAGTAAATGTCATGTGATTCCTATATTCGAATTTAAGGTAGATCTAAGCTAATATAAGTATCTACTTAATTACAATATAAATAAATATCCTTACCAATAAGCAATTTATCAAATAATACAATAAATCTATGTGTATATTAATATTTGTTTTTTTTTTCTTTATGATATTATTTCCCCTGTTTGCTGACGACATTGTTCTGGTCGGTGAAGATGGACCTGAGATCCAGAGCAGATAGGAGAAGTGGCAACAGAAGCTGGAGAAAGTTAGCTTGAAAATCAGCAGAACCAAAACTGAATACATGTTCTGCGATTTCGGCGGTCTCTCCAGTTCTGAAGCTGTAGTGCTAGATGGCGCGCTTCTCCCAGTCTGCTCCGATTTTCGGTATCTCGGTTCACTCGTGCAAAGCGATGGCGAAATAGATCGGACTGTTAAGCACAGAATTAACACTGGATGGATGAAATGGCGGCAGGTCACCGGGACTATCTGTGACTCCCGCATGCCCCTAAAACTTAAGGGGAAGATTTATAAAACAATGGTCAGACCTGCTGTCTTGTATGGTTCAGAATGTTGGGCCACAAAAGGGATGAATGAAAAGCAATTGCATGTAGCTGAGATGAGAATGCTAAGAGCGATGTATGGTGTTACGCGCATGGATAGGATTAGGAATGAGTATATAAGAGGAAGTCTGAAAATGGCACCGCTGACTGAAAAATTGTGTGGAAATCGGTTGTCGTGGTATGGGCATGTGATGCGGAGGAATGAAGAAAATGTCGTGAGGAAAGTCTTGTGTATGGATGTGGATGGCTATAAGAGTAGGGGAAGGCCAAAGAAACGATGGTTGGACTGTGTGAAAGAGGATATGGGTAAAAAGGGGGTGACTACAGAGATGACGACTAATAGAGGAGTATGGAAGAAAAAGACATGTTGCGCCGACCCCAAATAAATTGGGATAAGGGCAGGAGAATGATGATGATGATATTATTTCCCCTAACTAGAGCATCCAACTTTAGCATTAATTACTTAAGTTGGAGGCTTTATTTACAATAATTTTTCAGTGTAATACAATTATTTTTCACGAGCTTACGTATAATTTTTTTTAAATCTTCTACTTGCCTACCTACATATATTACGGTACCTTATGTAGGGTTAACTTTTCACTTGGGTCTAATTGATTACCTATAATATACTCATCTAAAATCGAGATACATCCTTCAGAACGTAATTAATATAAACAACATTATCAGTAAAAAAACTAAAATTTTTGTTTTATTTGACAATCTCAATCACATTTTTAGACAGCTACGTACTTTCCTCATTTCCCATCCGTCTTAGGCCGCGTTTCCACCTGCAAGCGAAATTGCATACAAGTTGCATTTCAATGCGGGCTACCGAGGTGTACTGTGATCAATCGGTCGTTCGTACTCCGCAATATAATTCAACTTGCATGCAATTTGCTTGCAGGTGGAAACGCGGCCTTACACACAGCCTCCATTTCCGTCCCTCTAATGTTCCTAACTTCAGCTTATTGAACAGTAGAATCGCAGGTGTTCTTCCTCATGCAGGTCACGAAGGGCGGTACACTGCAAGTGCACTTGGTGCAGTTGTCATCGACGGTGACCTCGTCTCCGACGATCAGCGTCGTATTGCCGAAGACGCACGACGCGGTCAGGTTACGGATGTTAAGACCACGGACTACTTTCGTCTTTGTAGTCTCTGAAAAGTGAAATATAGGTAATAGAAATATAATATTGGTTAGTTTTATAACTCGATGAACTTCAGCAGAAAGACGTTACAATTTTAAATCCTTGTTAGGTCTACAGTATAAGATCATTGGGATAACTATTGCGATGTCGAATTAAAATTCTTGCTTGTTGGTAGATACTCGTATTTAAGTTTTTTTTTAATACTTTCTACTTGACTACAAAAACATTTTAAGTTTTTAGGATTCCGTACCCGAAGGCTCTAAACGGAGCCCTATTGTTGTCATTCACGTGTCCGTCTGTCTGTCTGTCCGTCCGTCGTCTGTCACAAAATATTGTTACGAAGAATTTTTTAACTTCCTATTGACCTATGAACTTGAAATTTGGTGATAATGTTTATTATTACATATACTTTACTAACAAATACCAATATTTGGTACGGAACCCTTAATGTGCGAAATCCGACACGCACTTGGCCAGTTTTTTTTTAAGTACTTCCAACCAGCCGTACACTGGAGAATCGTTATTATTGCTCTATGCGCAGGGACCTATCTCCTCAGCACATGTCAGCTCAACTTCTTTTAATAGAAAAGCTAAAACTTACGGCACTCAAATCCAATCGGACATCCACGCATATTCCCGGGGAACACTGGCGCACAGTTTTGCAGCAGGTCGTTCTGGTAGTGTATCTCGATGCCACAGTTGATGTCCCTGCAGTTCGCCGCATTGTCAGTCGCGTTGAAGTCTTTGGTGCAGACGCACGTCTTCCGTGTGTTTTTGGGCTGGTACGTCTGACCCTCGCGGTACGTCTGGCCATCGACTTCGCAGGTATCCAGCTGGGCTATATCGTCTTTGCCTGGAAAATATACATCAAAAGGCTATTAAGGCTGCTGGCAACTTAATGAAAAATGGCAATTGGCAACACTAAATAACTTTCAACAACAAAATAATAAATTACGCATGGGAAGTCGCTACTTCGTTTACGGTCTATTCATTTCTAATGATATGGTGGAAAACCATGAATGCCTAGCTAGATCGAATGCCGTCGTTGATCGAAGTTCTACTTTCAACAACATGTTTAACATCTACGTAAAGTGCAAAAAACTAAGTTGAAATTTATGCTAAAAATATTCATAAAGTTGAGGTCACAATATCATATTGGCACATTGCCAAATAAGTTACAATTTCCTTAGCCGAGTTTATTTCGCAAACACAAGGTGGTCCTCGCAAAGTTTTTAAATAAATATTCATGTAAACAATACATATTTATATAAACAACACACAAGTTTGCGAGTCACGACCTAAGTCAAGGTGATCTTCTTGGTGGAGCTGCAATCATCGACAACAATCCTTATAAAGATGATAGTGATTTTGACGCGCCCATAAGGTGAATTAACTAGGGTCGAGGGTGTGTTTGACCCTGGAACGCACAGGCAACCGAAGGCACTCTGGTGGGTTTTAGTCAGAGTCTGACACGCCCACTTGCTACACCCAGAACGGGAGACGTTATTTTATGATTCCCCATTAAAAAAAATGTGAATTAACTACAGCTCTATATTATACTTAGGAGAGGGATCACAGAAAAAAAAACTTTTTTACAAAAAAAATGGAACCGACTTCCAAAAAAAGTGCAAATAACTTTAATTTCGGAAGTCGGTGTTTCTGGTTTTTGTCTTCGTTTTTTGGCACCGACTTCCGAAATTAAAGTTATTTGCACTTTTTTTGGAAGACGGTTCCATTTTTTTGTAAAAAAGTTTTTATTTTTCACTTTTTAGTTGTGATTCTCCATTAATTTGTGTTAACAATTGATAGACATACGATCGCAGCAATCGCGGTTGATTTGCTGTCAATTTTTGAAGAGTGCCGTTGTCTGTCTCCAGAACCGATCATCAGATCTATATGAAATTTAAATGGGACCATTTCGGAACCAACCCCGTTCGAACAAAAAAAATTTTGTAAATCCGTCAATATATGACGGAGTTAGCCCGATCATACATAAAAAAAAAAATACAAACATCCGAATTGATAACCTCCTCCTTTTAGAAGTCGGTTAAAAAGGTAGTTTTTAAGCAAATAATCGAACTCATTAGTGCCAAATCTTACATTGCTGGCTGGTAAACATTTGCATGTGCTTATCAAAAATACTAACCCATCAATGGACAGAAAACTTAAAACGAATTTAATTATGTTTTTTTGTTTGTGGGATTTTTTCGAGTGACGTCCTGTGGCTGTTTTAATTATTAGCAAATTGATGCCTAGTGTATTGTGTTGTAAAAATGGGGTAGTTTTGTGTCTCAAGTGTCTACGTAACTAGACAATATGTGGAATCATTGAAACAGGTACGATCTCGGTAAAATGAAGCTGAGATTTTTTTATTGTAGTATTGACTACCTCAGCGAAGCTTCCCGAGAAGGCTAACTCGACACATTTGCTGCCAAATAGTGCAAAAACATTGGAATGTGTTACATCCGCATTCTAATGGAAAACAAAGTGACTGTATTCTGTATCTACAAACTAAATACTTTCTTGACTCTGGCTAAATGCGAAAAAAAAAGTAATAAAAAAATCGAATATGTAAGGGAGGATAAAATGTCGAGAATATTTTATGAGTTCATCCTTAATGTGCTGTGTTTATTTAATAGCCCTGACTACCTGGAAGTCGATTCCATCGTCATTATCAGTTAACAATAGGTCGTTGACAGCAATCCTGCCATTGCGCTGATCTTTACGAGCTCTTATATGGATATCCCCATTGTGTTCCATAGTCTTAAAGCCATTAAAGAGTGTGTCGTCTAAAAATACGGCTGATTAACAAGCAATTGATTTGTTTGGATAGAACAGGTGCATATTAATGTTCATTGAAACCTAATTACATTAGATGTGATGAACTCATAAGTTACTCTGTTGATGTTTCGTGATCGATTTTTTTTTGGGTCATGACAGGCCATAGATTCAGTAATAATGAATTGTTTGCTCCTTATTTGAACCGAACGGATGTTTTGTTTATGGTGAAGATCAAAGTTAGTAACGTAATTTTTTGAGCAAATCTATTTTTTTTATTATTATGGTAGCTGGTTTAAAGCTTATCATCAAATTCCTGCCCTTATCCCAATTTATTTGGGGTCGGCGCAACATGTCTTTTTCTTCCATACTCCTCTATTAGTCGTCATCTCTGTAGTCACCCCCTTTTTACCCATATCCTCTTTCACACAGTCCAACCATCGTTTCTTTCGCCTTCCTCTACTCTCATCTACATCCATACACAAGACTTTCCTCGCGACATTTTCTTCATTCCTCCGCATCACATGCCCATACCACGAAAACCGATTTCCACACATCTTTTCAGTCAGCGGTGTCACTTTCAGACTTCCTCTTATATACTCATTCCTAATTCTATCCATGCGCGTAACACCACACATCGCTCTTAGCATTCTCATCTCAGCCGCATGCAATAGCTTTTCATTCATCCCTTTTGTGGCCCAACATTCTGAACCATACAATACAGCAGGTCTGACCATTGTTTTATAAATCTTCCCCTTAACTTTAAATGGAATGCGGGAGTCGCAGATAGTCCTGGTGACCTGTGTGTGTGTTAATTCTGTGCTTAACAGTCCGATCTATTTCGCCATCACTTTGCACGAGTGAACCGAGATACCGAAAATCGGAGCAGACTGGGAGAAGCGCGCCATCTAGCACTATAGCTTCAGAACTGGAGAGACCGCCGAAATCGCAGAACATGTAGGTATTCAGTTTCGGTTATGCTGATTTTCAAGCCAACTTTCTCCAGCTTCTGTTGCCATTTTCCCAATCTGCTCTGGATCTCAGGCCCATCTTCACCGAGCAGAACAATGTCGTCGGCAAACAGCATGCACCAGGGTGCCTCCTCCCGTATTTCCGACATAAGAGCGTCCATAATCAACAGGAAGAGGTAAAGCTAGTTTAAAGGTTTATAAAATGTTATAATATTAGGTCTTTACCAATTAATTTGCCGGTTTTTAAAACTGAAAACTTTGAACTGTGGTAACTTCGGATTGACTTGAAATTCAAAAGCATACATGAACTTTATAATTATTTAAGACATTGTTATTCCGTTCGCGAAATTAGTTATTAATTTCTTTCGTTGTGTTTTCTTTTCTTTTATTTGAATTTATAATTCCAAGTCAATCCAAAGTTATCATAGCTTAAACTTACCCGTTTTATGAAACGGTAGCTTCATAGCTTCATTCACCTTATTATGACAGATAGATAAACTAACTTAGCACCTTATCCAATAAGAAGCTTCAGCAATAAAGACTGAAGAATGTCTCGTTTCTACTCCTCTTAAAATTCCATTCACACCTGCAGCCATTACTTTAAACACTAGCGAAACTTACCACAAACCGTGCCGGTACTGCAGCACGAGTCCACCTCATAGGTGTTGATACATTGCTGCTGCATATCGTTGTCGAAGATCTCGACACAGTCGACTGCCGCGCAACTGAACTGGGGCACTCCGGAAAAGACGGTGCAACTACAGGCTTGGGAACACGGGTTGCTGATCAACGACTGTGGTATCGGGGATCTGTCACCGTACGATACGCCTCTGGAATAGACAATTATTGTTGGCTATTTACATAGGAATGGTAAGTACGAGTTGAAATTTGTTGAGTCGCGACTGGTTTTGAAGTAGTTTGGCGGCCCTTATTTTAATATTGGAGAAGATAATTCACACGCTTAACATGGTTTTAGTGGATACGGAAGAAACTAAACTAATAATAATAATAAATTGTAGCGATGTCACAAATGAAGAAAAAACTGGCCAAGTGCGTATCGGATTTCGCACATTAAGGGTTCTGTACCAAATATTGGTATTTGTTAGTAAAATATACGTAATAATAAACATTATCACCAAACTTCAAGTTCATAGGTCAATACGAAGTTAAGAAATTCTTTGTTACAAAATTTTGTGACAGACCACGGACGGATAGACAGACGGACACGTGAGTTACAACAAAACGGAGCCCCGTTTGGACCCTTCGGGTACGGAACCCTAATAAAAATTTTGTATAGAAAGTGAGAATGGAATAAAACTGTAATACACCAAAACAGTCACACAAATTGTTATATACGAGCTTAAATCTATGGGTCTTATCGCTGACAGCGATATCTACCAGACAATCTTGGTTATCTTCTGTCTTCGTACATCAGGGAAAGTAGTAGTGATGGGCACGTACCTACAGGATTTCCTCTGGTGAGGAAACCTGTTTGATATTTATTGAATTACTTCAACAAATAATGTGACTTTGATATACTTACTAAACCGATCACGAAACAAACGAAACAAGAAAAGTTAGAAACCAGGATAATCTGAAAATTCTAGCTATACAAACTGCTCACACCATTTTTTTAACATCTCTGTTAATGATATACATATAATAAATCTGTAGAAAAGTCATTTTTGTACATTGAAGAAATTGAAACAAAAAATAGCCAGCGTGTGAAAAGATAAGTAACAGAACCCATTTCCATCATTTTTGAAATTTTTGTCTGTTTGTCTGTTTGTCTGTTTGTTTGTGCGCACATCACGTAAAATCTACGAATTCAATGCTGACAATGTTTATATACAAAAATTATACGCAACTTGAGGATTAACTTAGTTTTTGTTTCATCGAAATCGGTTCACTCTATCAAAAGATATGATTAATTTAGTGAGTTCAAGAAGTAAAATATTACGTTACGCAATTAAGTATAGTACTTGCAACGACATCTTAAGACTAAAAATAGAACTAATGTTGATAGTTGAAATCTAAATCCGATAGATGGCGTTGTGCAAATGACGTCATTTTCTGAATCGCGGTGTTAAGATTTTCCGCGCGAGGATGACGTCCACCGTGTTTACTAGGCAAATTGGGTTTCGTTAGGTGTCTTAAAAGTTCTTGCGTGTGTCGTAAAAGTTCTTTGGTTGCTTGGTTTATCGATTTTCTAAATTGGTCGAAAAAAAAGTATTTGCTTATCTTATTGGTTTCGTTTGGTCAACTTTGGTCATTGGTTTGAAGTACGAAGTAAAGATTGTATTTGATTTACTTCGTAGTTTGAATCCAATAGTGCCAATCGTTATACAGTAAGTTAGTGTTGCCAATTCGTTGAGTCACGACCACGAACAGACGATACGTTGTCACACTAGACTGTTCGACGCACCGTTCTTTTAAGTTTGTAGGCTATTCAGTCATAAGTGTTGTTAGTTTTGTTTATTGCTTTAATTTTCCTTGAAAATGCCTCAAAGAAAAAAAACTAACCTTTCGCTGCGTAGCCGAAATGCGAAAAGGATGAGACTTTGTAGGTCTCAGGAATCGGAAGAAGATCGTGAAGCACGGTTATCTGCTAACCGAGAGCACATCGCTCTTTCACGTGAATCGGAAACGTTCACCGAAAGGGAGTCACGTTTAAGTTCACAAAGAACACGGACCGCGACTTTGCGGTCTCAAGAGAGTATCCAGGAACGCGAAGACCGGCTGTCTGCTGATCGGGAGCGCCACTCTCTCTCACGTGAGTCAGAGACATTCACAGAAAGGGAGTCGCGCTTAAGTTCGCAAAGAACTCGGACCGCGACTTTGCGTTCTCAAGAGAATATCCAGGAACGCGAAGTTCGGCTGTCTGCTGATCGGGAGCGCCAGTCTCTCTCACGCGAGTCAGAGACTTTCACAGAAAGGGAGTCGCGCTTAAGTTCGCAAAGAACTCGGACCGCGACTTTGCGTTCTCAAGAGAGTATCGAGGAACGCCAAGCACGTCTGTCATCTGACCGAGAGCGACACGCTCTCTCGCGCGAGTCTGAATCTCTCTCCCAAAGAGAAGAACGATTACAAATAGCTAGACATAACTATGTAGGTGTACAAAGAAACAATGAAAGTTATCTTGCATCTGAAAGGGAAAGAATAGATGAACTAAGACGAGCAGAAACAGCAGAACAACGTCAATCTCGCCTAGAAATAGAACGAGCTCGATACCATATGAATAGAGAAACAAATAGCGGAGCTGATGAGTCCATGGAAAATGACGATGCAAATATTTTATTACCTTGGGACAATAGGGAAAAATCAGGGTTCACATATTCGTCTAGAATTAATTATGCTGGCTTTACTTTCGTGGGTGACATGAGAGAAATTTGTAATTTTTGTCATGCTTTGAAATGGAGGAAAGAGACAGATGGAATGTGCTGCTCAAATGGAAAAATTGTTCTTCCAAATTTCCAAGATCCACCACACTTACTTAAAAGTCTCCTGAATGGCGATCATCCCCAGTCGAACCGTTTTTTGGATAATATTCGTTTATATAACAGTGCTTTCCAAATGACTTCCTTTGGGGCAAAACAAATAACGGAAGGACCGTTCATGCCAACCTTCAAAGTACAAGGTCAAGTTTATCACCTTATTGGATCTTTGCTGCCAGAAAATGAACCCAAATTTCTCCAAATTTATTTTGTATCCGATTACACGCAACAGCTCAATGTTAGAAATCACAATTTTCCCCAGCTCAATGCTGAGCTTTTGGGTCAACTTCAAGAATTGCTGCATCATGTTAACCAGTACGTTCGTGAATTCAAAGCTGCATTGGAGTCAATTCCACAAGGCAGCAATGATTTCAAAATTGTTATAAGTGCCGATAGACGTCCTGTGGGTGAACACCGTGGAAGACACAATGCACCCGTCGCAGATGAAGTTGCAGTTGTTTTAGTCGACCAGGAGTGTGAGAGACGTGATATCGTGTTGCGTACACGCGACGATCGCCTTCAACGCATTTTGGAAACCCACCGAGCTTACGACGCCCTGCAATATCCACTAATTTATTGTCATGGTGAAGATGGGTACAATTTTGGGCTGTACCAAGTGAACCCTACTACGAGAGTCACTAATTATCAAAAAAAAATATCTGCTCAACAATACTATTCCTACCTTTTACAAATAAGGCAAAACAGTTTCGTATATTTGCAACGATTTCGTGGTTTGTTCAGCCAATTTATTGTGGACATGTACGCAAAAATAGAAACTGAACGTTTAGTGTATATTCGCACTAACCAGCGACGGTTACGCGCTGAAGAATACGTGCACTTGCGGGACGCCATGCAATCAGATAATAACGTCGAAAACTTGGGTCGATTGGTTATTTTGCCATCCAGTTTCACAGGCGGTCCGCGGTATATGCACGAACGAACGCAAGATGCTTTTTGTTACGTCCGTAAATACGGCCGGCCGGACCTTTTTATAACATTTACAACAAATCCAAAGTGGACGGAGATTTGCCAGGCACTTCTCACAGGACAGGCGTCATACGACAGACATGACATTATTGCTAGGATTTTTCATTTAAAACTCAAAGTCTTGATTAATCTACTTACAAAGGAGAAAGTTTTCGGTTCAACTCTTTGTTTTATGTATAGCGTCGAGTGGCAAAAGCGTGGTTTACCCCACGCGCACATTCTTCTGTGGCTGGAAGAAAAAATTCGTCCCGATGCTATAGACAGTGTCATAAGTGCAGAATTTCCGGACTATAATGCAGATCCGATTTTGCATGACATAGTAAAAACACATATGGTTCACGGGCCATGTGGCCTCTTAAACAGGGAATCACCGTGCATGAAAGATGGTCAATGCTCAAAAAAATACCCCAGAGCACTGAAAGAACTAACTATGGCTGGGGAAAATGGGTATCCGCAATACCGGCGAAGATCACCGTCACAAGGTGGTTTCACAGCTACTGTCAGATTCCGTGGACAAGAAATAATTCTAAATAATAGTTGGGTGGTACCGTATTCTCCAGTTTTGTCAAACGCTTTTCAAGCACACATTAATGTTGAAATTTGTAATAGCGTCGAATCTATAAAATATATATGTAAATATGTTAATAAAGGTAGTGATCAAGCCATGATAGCACTAAGAAATAACAACCAATTTGATGAAGTGACAAGGTATCAATCTGGCCGATACATAAGCTCTTCGGAGGCAGTTTGGCGCATTTTGAGTTTCCCTATTCATGAAAGGTATCCGCCAGTCATCCATCTTGACGTGCACCTGGAAGGCGGGCAGCGAGTTTACTTTCAGCCAGAAAATGTGGCAGAAAGAATGAACAACCCAAGACAAACCACCTTGCTCGCATTCTTTCGCCTTTGCGAAAGAGACAATTTCGCTAAGTCTCTGTTGTACAATGAAGTGCCACATTATTATACTTATAACAAGCAGCAAGGTGTTTTTAATCGCAGGAGACGTGGAACTGCTGTAGAAGGCGAGTCCGGCATTTTTAAAGAACACGTGATTGGAAGAGTATACACGGTGCACCCAAATAATGCAGAGTGTTATTATTTACGCCTTCTTCTTCACACAGTGCGAGGACCTACTTCTTTTGCTGAGCTCCGCAAAGTGGACGATATAGAATATCCCACATTTCAAGCTGCTTGCCGCGCACGGCATTTATTAGATGGCGATCAGCATTGGGATGATGCTTTAGCCGAAGCATGCGTCAGTGATAGTCCACATCGTTTGCGCCATTTATTTGCCATTTTGTTGACATTTTGTGGCCTATCGGACGCTGGGCAGTTGTGGCAAAAATATAAAGACGCGTTTGCCGAAGATTTTTTGAGACAGCAAAATATAAATAGTGAAACTTCTGACCAAGTACGTGAAAGCTGCCATAATAGGGCTTTGCTGGCTATACAAGATATAGTTACAAGTATAGGAGGGAACCCCCTCAGTCAATACGGCTTGCCGACACCGACAGTTGGTGGGGAACGAATTAATAGGGAGTATACATCTGAAATAAATTACAACCCCGAAGAGTTAGCAGAAATATTGCGAAATGGCTGTTCAAATTTGACGACAGAACAACGTCAAATCTTTGATAGAGTATGCTGTAGTGTAGAACATTCATTAGGAGAAATGCTGTTTTTAGATGCACCTGGTGGAACAGGTAAAACTTTCCTCACTAAAGTTATCTTGGCTCAAATAAGGAGCCAAAACAAAATTGCCCTTGCCGTCGCTTCCTCAGGAATAGCTGCCACTTTATTACCAGGAGGAAAAACTGCACATACAACATTTAAAATACCAATCGACTTGGACCGCACAGAAAACCCTGTTTGCAACGTGTCTCGCAATAGTGATAAAGCAAGGGTTTTACGCGATTGCGCCCTTATCGTTTGGGACGAGTGTACGATGGCAAATCGTAAAGCTGTGGAAGCTGTAGATAGAACGTTGCGAGATATAAGACAAAATGACCGACCGATGGGAGGCTTAACGGTGCTATTCTGTGGAGACTTCAGGCAGACACTCCCTATAATACCCAGAGGAACGAGGGCCGATGAAATAGGTGCCTGTTTAAAGAGCTCTATTTTATGGCGTAGTGTCATATTAACTAATTTGAGCTTTAATATGCGAGCATATTTGGGAGGTGACGCAAACGCGCAGGTTTTCTCAAATTTACTACTTCAAATTGGTAACGGCACATACCCGACTCAAGAAGGAGGTAAAGTAACTTTAGTCGAAAGCCTGTGTTCTTCTGTTGCCTCACAGCAGGAACTCATTTCCTCTGTATACGGAGATCCATCAGAGATCTCGAACCATGACGCTGCTTGGCTATGCCAACGAGCTATTTTGGCACCTCGCAACGACCAAGCAGCAGCAATAAATTCTCAAATATTGGTACATGTTTCTGGAGAAAGTAGGGAATATTTATCTATTAACACGGTTTTAGAAGAAGGAGATGCCACCCACTATCCAGTAGAGTTTTTAGACTCTCTAAATACACCAGGTCTTCCAGCACACAAAATTTATTTAAAAGTCGGAGTACCAATCATTCTACTCAGAAATTTAAGCCCACCAAAACTATGCAATGGAACTCGGTTGAGAGTAACAAATCTCCAACGAAATGTCATCGAAGCCGAAATCTTAACAGGTTGCGGCTCCGGTGATGTTGTTTTCATTCCCAGGATACCCATTATCCCCAATAATTTTCCGTTTACTTTCAAACGTGTGCAATTTCCTGTAAGCCTCTGTTACGCTATGACTATTAATAAAGCCCAAGGCCAGACGTTATCCGTTGCGGGTGTAGACCTTACTTTTGATTGTTTTTCACACGGCCAACTCTATGTTTCTCTATCACGTGTTAGCAACCCAAACAACCTTTTTGTATATGCTCCGGGTAATTCCACCGCTAACATAGTATATAGAGAAGCATTAACGTAATCAACTATACCAAAGTCAGGACTCTTATCTAAATCATCAAAAAGGTGATATACTCTTATCTAAACGACGTTGTTTTGTTCTCGACAACCACGCGAACGAAGTCGCGGGCACAGCTAGTATTATATAAAAATAAATCCCTATTTCCTTGGTCAAGGCATCACGTGGGAACGGTTAAACCGATTTCGCTAATTCTTTTTTTTTTGTGTTTGTTATTGTCAGGAGAAGGTTCTTATGAAAGAAAAACTTAAGAAAGTTGCGCGGAAAATTAGAAAATTTCAGAAAACTTAACGAGTTCGCGCGTTTGAAAGTTCATAGCTAAGACAGGGCAACGTCTGTCGGGTCAGCTAATTATTTATAAAGACAATATCCGAATACAAATTCGTAACACTTTCCTTTTGCTCATTTAAGTATTTACAGATTACAAAATGTCGTGGACACAATATAAAGAACCATAATTGAGAGACAACGTTGAATTTAAAGTTATAAGCAAAAAGGTGTTATTTCCGGATCCTCGTAAATTTTATCGCCGTCATATTTTTCTCTCGGCGCTCGGAATATATACAAAAGAAACTTAATATTTTTAACCTAATTATGTACCTACCAATTTTTACTGTGGCTAGAAAAAACTTTAATACTGGTTCTTAGGTTCATCCTGGTCGTTAGATCCACCCGCATTGGGCCAGCGTGGGGAGTACGGCCTACACCCTTTCATAGAGGGGAGGCCTGTGTCCCAGCAGTGGGAACATTATAGGCTAATTAAGGACTTTTTTAAATTGAACAGCACGTCTAAACGACTAGTCTTATTTCTTTGAAAAAAATATATGTTACTCTGGACTATTTCTGTCATAACTTGATCTGAGAATAATTATTTGAAATAATATTTTTATAACATAATGTAATTAATTTGTAAAGTTATGTCTAACGCGGATAAAAAATTGAGAATCACCCAAAACCATAAAGCGTATTTTTATGATACTTTCACCATTTTAAAGATTATTTATAATTTAGTCTCAGTGTTTTAGTTTAATGTTTGTTATTTTATGTGTAATAAATTAATAATGCGTCTAATTTCGGACAGCGCTCCGTGATGGGCGAGTCCTATTACTGGGTACGACGCGTTACGTGAACTCAGCGCAGGACACGCAAGCTTACCACTCAAGGTCGTTGGCAGCTAATAGCGCCTTAATCCTATGCTTATTCTGGGATCATCCACCTATCCGGACTCACGCACGAAGGGTTCCGTACCATTATCTATAAAAAAGGCAAAAAAACATGTTTGCTGTATGGGAGCCCCCTTAATATTTATTTAATTCTGTTTTTTAGTATTTATTTTTATAGCGGCAAAAGAAATAAATCATGTGTGAAAATTTCAACTGTCTAACTATCACGGTTCATGAGAGATGAACAGGCAGACAGACGGACGGACAGCGGAGTCTTAGTAATAGGGTTCCGTTTTACCCTTTGGATACGGAACCCTAAAAATGCTAGAAAAACCCCTGATCTAAATGATGAAATGTTTTCGGATTGGAAGGGCTTCTTTCTTTTAAAAGTAACTTGGAAAACCTTAGTAAGTAGTAGCAAATATACATAGATAGACAAATATTCAATATAAACATTAATAAATTAAGTATCCGAAAGTACTCAAAAGTTCCAACAATAAAGTTGTTTAATTAACAGAGCCGTAAAGTTGTTCGATCGGTTTAACACAGTTAATTAAAAGCGAAGAAGTTTAGGCGTAGAGATTGATTATTTAACACACAACTTTATTTATTTTGAACGTTTACTAAAATGATAAATACCTTATTGGGAGGTTTTTATAGACTTGTTAATTGGCTCATTAAGGTGGATGCTCCAGGGTAGCCCGCGAAATTCAAATTTTCTTACGTTTTTGCAATTTGCAAGTCCACTACAACCTGACACTGAGGTTGTATCTTGGTCGAAATTTGATTCGCGGAATAAGTATTTCATGAAATCATGACATTTGGTATCAATTCTAACTGAGAGAGATGTATTGATGGTTTTAATGATTATAATTCTATAAATACATACTTGCTGCGGTCGCGAATCAAATTTTGACTAAGATATAACCTGACACTGACTTGCAAATTGCAAAAAACGTAAGAAAATTTGAATTTCGCTGGCTAGGGTGGAGCTTTCACCTTAACTCCTCAACTGCCGCGCCTCTTATCGCAGTTTGACATATTTACGACCGGGCTCATAAAAAACAACTTGCTGAGGTTTCTATTGGAGCGAGGCACTTAAAGTAAATTTTTTTGGGTTGTTGAATAAACAGACCTTAGAATAACATGTAAACAATACTTGTAATTCAAGAGTTGAATTTTATTCAAATTCTGTTATCAACGATTTGTCGGGAATAGTGTGTGTGTGTTAGTGTGTGTGGGGGTAGTTGTTAAAACCACTGTATCAATTTACATGAAATTTTGCATGTTGCACTATGAATAGACAAGTAATAGAGTTGTTGTGTTGGAGTTGTAGAGTCCGATATCATATTTTCCTATTATTCACACTCAAACTTCAAATTACGAAATTAAAACAACATAACGGCTTTTTAAAATTGCGTTTCTGTGTTTGCGTTGCGTTTTGTGTTGCGTTTTTTTTCTAACACTATGTAATAACTATCTAAGAATGCATGTGAACCATGCCATAGGATATAAGATCTTTAGTTATTTAATAATAGAGGTTTAAGCCGCGTAATCTGGAACGGCATACGGGCATGCCGTCGGACGTTCAGGGGTCTATACAGCCTTATTTAAAATTCACTGACCATTTATACTAACTTCAAATTAGCTGATTAGCGGATTCTAAATTCAAATTCTCCATCGAAAATTTTGAATTAAGAACCTGCTAATCAGTGTTTAAACTAATCACATGGTTAACTTTTAGGGGTTCCATACCCGAAGGGTCTAAACGGAGCCCTATTGCTGTCACTCACGTGTCCGTTTGTCAGTCCGTCGTCTGACACAAATTTTGTTCAAATTTTTTTTTTAACTTCCCTTTGACCTATGAACTTGAAATTTGGTGAGAATGTGTATTATTACGTATATTTCTTTAACAGATACCAGTATTTGGTACGGAACCCTTTTTTTTGTGGGCTGGGAAATCATCCAATGACTCTCCCGCTCTGGGTGGAGAGGGAGCGTGTCAGACTCTTACTGAGTAAAACCTACCCCTGTTCCTTCCCTGCCTGAGTGCCCAGCGTAGCGGTAACTTTGTTACGAATTTATCCGCTACCCCTAGGCATGGTAAGGAACCCTAAATGTTCGAAATCAGACACGCACTGGGTCGGTTTTTTTATAAATAAGGCCCATAGTGTTTTAGCGAATGTCTGATAAAAAACCCTTTACTTTTCCCAGGGTGAAATAGGCGTAGACCTACTGATGATAAAATAATCGTAGTTATGTTCTAAAGGTGAGTATAGACTAGAGCATTTCCTAGATCATTACAATGTAATGTAACGTTCTTGCAAAAGGTACAATACAGAGAAATGCTCAGTTTCCTAAAGCATTTCCATGTAATGTAACGTTCTTGCGAATGGTACAATACAGACAAATACTTAGTTTCCTAAAGCATTTCCATGTAATGTAACGTTCTTGCGAATTATAAAATACAGACAAATGCTGTTTCCTAAAGCATTTCCATGTAATGTAACGTTCAAGTTGCGAATGCTCGACGCTGTGTTCGACGTGATGCTCACGGCGAGTGAGCATTTACCTGTAACATTTTTGCGTGCCTTTGCTCGATAAAATGATACACCAAAACGCTCATTGGTTTTTAAAATCAGGTTGTAACAAAACATCGAGCGTCATATTCGAAGTGTTGTTCGAGTAAATTTAAAAACAGCGAATGTTTGATGTTCTGTAACTAGTAAATGCTCTAGTCTATACTCACCTTAAGGCTGACACAAATTAGAATGCCATTGACACGAATAGTAGAAGATAAAGCCTTAGACGTGCCTAAAATGCCAGGGTCGCGGGATTGTTAGGAAGAGTCATCGGCCCTGGAATGCCCAGGAAACTGCAGGAACACGGGTGGATTTTAGTCAGTTATAGTCTGACACGCCCTTCCGCTCCACAGCGGGAGAAGTTCATCGAACACATCATCGCTTACCATCAGGTGAGATTGTGGTCAAACGCGTGTCTATCTAAAGCAAAAAAAAAAGTTTTCCCACCCTTAAAAAAAGGGCTTTTTTTTTTGGTTTGGGAAATCATCCAGTGACTTCTCCCGCTCTGGGTGGAGTGGGAGGGCGTGTCAGACTCTCACTGACTAAAACCCACCTCTGTTCCTTCCCTGCCTAAGTGCCCAGGGGTGCAGTAACTCATTTTCAGAATTTATCCGCTACCCCTAGGCATGCAGGCACCGGCCACGATGGGCCTCGTCAGTGGTGGCTAACACCCATTTCTTTGAGGTGCGCGCGGAACACTACGCGCCGTCGACTTACGGGCCTGGTGCTGATCGAACAGCGAGCTACCCACTGCTCGCCGTCCGCAGGACCGAGTAAAAAAAAGACGCCAAAAATATTAGAGCAAAGTCCTTAAAAAAAAATACAAAAACCCAAGCTTTGCAATTACTCATTTTCATGGGCGTAATTACCCTGACTTGATGCTGAAATTTTAGATTCTAAAATGAATTGATTGGCTGGGCTGACGTTCATGCTCGAGGGTCACCAGTTTGGAGGTGAGCGCAACAGAGTGTAAAGTCCCGCAAACCTCCATTGAAAAGGGCCCGGGCAACTGCCCAATGGTTGATTTCGGACTGTTGTATGTGTTCAAATCGCGCGGAGAACTCTGCTTGCGCGATGTAGAATTTTTGCTATTTTAGTTCTCGTGCGGCGTCATAGATGTCGCTACAACTTATGTAAAACAAAATGCGAATTTTCTTACTATTGCCCCACCAAACGCTGGGACGCCCATGGGCATTTTACTAAAAAATGGCTGATGTTAGACTTCCAATGGCCATTCCGGATCCGTTATAAATTCTCAAACTGCCTTCCACGGTTACTTATAAAAACAAACTAAGAGGAAAATGTTGCTGTGTATACCTAATAAGGTAATAGCTAGGATGAAAACGGAAAATATTTTTCTGTCTAATAAGGCAGAGAAATATTATATCATTTACATCAGCTTATCTGTCACCAGATCAAGCGCAAGGTCGTGGTATTTCCCTGCGCAGGCGCCGAGGCAACGATGGCCGCGCGAGAGGTCACAGTCTTTTTGTCCATTTTAAGTGCTGGGTGCTTCTGGGTATTCCACGAGGTCAGAACTTGTGTGGATGCTTATTTACTTTTTTATTGTGTGGTATTGTTTGACGTCTTGAGGCTGTTCGGCCTGATGAGTCAAACGTGACTGGGAAAGGTCTGTGTAAAACAAATAAAATGTCTCGGTTTGGATAATATTATATATACAGCGTTTATAACACTTATCAACAGCGTCTGTTTCGGATCGTACTACCACAGGTGACTTACATTTGCTCAGGTTCAGAAAAGTTATGACTACCTCTTCAGAAATTGAGGTGGATCTGCCATCGTTTGGGTTTCTTATATTGTTGGGTCACCTTAATGCTTTTATTTTCGGTTTCTTTTAGATTATCTCTCTCATTTATTTGGAGCATAAACGGTTAAATAAATAAATGAAAGTAAAGGTTATACTTACTTATAGTAGCACATAGCAGGATCAGGGTGTAGATCAGGGCAGGTGAATGCTTCGGGACAGAGCCCTCCATCTTCCCGAGGCACTGGCGTACAACCCAGCTCGGTGTAGAAACTAGCCATGTCGCACTCGCCCGCCATGTCTGTTGACACCGCGCCCAGCACTGGAAAAAGGAATATATGGTCGTTAGAATAGTTACTGCCAACACTGTCATCCTCAATGCGAAATGTACCTTTATCAGTATGCTTCGTGTCTAGTCTACAACTTACAGGAACGAAAAGCGCCACTCTCGTAACCGAATTTTACGCCGACCATATTTAAAGAAGATCATCACTCTCTTACTGCCCTAATGCCATTTTATTTAGGGTCAAATATATTTATCTATCATACATCTCTGATAGTCTTAGTAGTCATCCACTTTCGAGCCATACTTCATCTTCCACATACTCAACCCATACTGGGTGACTTTGGTTATTAACAAACCTTCGAAAAAGCAGCCCTAAATTTCATAAAATACCTACTTAATAAATTAATAAAACGATGATTACACACATAGACGAACGAGACCGTCAGTTTATAGGTCTCTATCACAACCTTCAGCTCAAAGACAACGTTTCGGTCGAGCCGAATATTTGGCCACTTCAACTTCGAAAACTAAAAATATATAACCCGGCTGGAAAAACATTCATCAAAATGTGATCCTGACGATCAACAAAATTGACAACAATAATTACTACAACCTGGGAGTCTTTAAGTCAAGAGTGAATAGGTTACTTCTAGGCAAGCGTGATCCATCTTCGAACACATCATCGCTTACCATTAGGTGAGATAGTGGTCAAACGCGTGCCTATCAAATGTAATAAAAAAAAAAATATATATATATATGGCATTCCAACACAAATTGCGCGAGGCTAGTTATTATTTCAATGAAATGAGTTCAGTTCAAATGTTGTTTTCAACAAAACTGAAAGTAAGCAAATTAACTTTCAGCTGAGAGAAACTCGTTCAGCTCGCAAGTAATTTCTTGTGAAAACAATGAATTATAATGAGACATGGATTTGATTCGAGACATTTGGGAAGGTTACCACTACAGAACATTTAAATATAGCTAAACCTTTAGTTATTATGTTCTATTGTTACTTTTTACTAGCTACAACTTTCTTGGTAACAAATAACGAAGCAGCTCGGCACAAAGGCAGCTCAATAATTAAATATTTAGAGGTCCAAAACGCGACAACAATGGCATCGTGGAATAGCCCTCTTTATTTCTACGGTTGTACTCAGTGAAACAGAGCTAAAAATTTAGCGAGGAGGTACCTCGCTTTCGTTCATAAATAAATTGTATGCCAACTAACATCCTCGGTTAGTTACCTATGTAAATAGAAAACGAACAGCAATTTTCTAAATTACGTTTGCCATAAATGTTCCCGAAATTATCTTTACTTTACGTACCACCATGGGTAATTTGTTTATTTTTCGCTCTCATTTGTCTCAATTAGGTGAATATGTGAATTTCTACCATATAATGAATCATCATCAGCCTATAGCAGTCCACTGCTGGACATAGGCCTCTCCAAATGCACGCTATTCAGCTCGGTTCTCGGCAACTCTCATCCAGCTGCTACCAGCCACCCTGCAAAGATCATCGCTCCATCTAGCTTGTCCTACCTTACGTTTGCCGATTCGCGGTCTCCACTCAAGAACACGTCTACCCCAAAGATCATCGGTTCTACGGCTAATATGGCCGACCCATTGCCACTTTAGCTTTCTTATTCTGTGAGCTATGTCGATAACGTTGGTTCTCTGCCGGATCACCTGGTTCCGTATTCGATCATTCAAAGAGACTCCAAGCATCGAATGAATAGCAATTTACAAATATTATGTAGGTATAGTATAGAAACATGATAAATACTCGTATGATAATTAAACAGACTGCATTTGTTATTAGATCAATTACCTAACAATGCCGATTATAGTATAACTTTATGATTAGAGTGTACTGGGAACATAGGATAAGAAGTCCTCGCTCTCAGGAAAGATGGATCGGCAAACTGCAGCTGGAGAGGAGTAACCGCGGAACAAGTTAAAGCGAAAAGTCCTATATCGAGCTGGGGACTTCAATTATAGCCTTACTAGCGACCCGCCCCTACTCCGCACGGGGTTATAAGTGTCAACAAGTTATACCTACACACAAGCCTTCCTCGTTTATCGATTTTTAGGGTTCCGTACCCAATGGGTAACCAACAGGACCCTATTACTAAGACTCCGCTGTCCATCTGTCTGTCAGCGGGCTGTATCTCACGATCCGTAATACTCGTAGTTACACAGTTAAAATTTTCACAGAATATGTATTTCAACTGTCTACTTATATCGCATCATGAGATACAGCCCATAAAAAAAACCCTCAGTCAGTTTGTGGTACGGAACCCTTCGTATGCGAGTCCGACTCGCACTTGGCCGGTTTTCTATTAGTGAAATCCTTTGCGTAGTTTAGGAGGAGTAAGCGGAGAAACAGACGGATGAAGATAGAGAAGATGATGATGACACTAGTATGTTGCTCTCATGAAGTCAGCTCTAAGTGACTCTATTCTAAAGATGGGTGGGCACCAACAGATTCCAAGCCAGACAGGAGAAGTGCGATTCTTGAACAGTGTATACTGTAACACTGTTCAAGAATCGCACTTCTCCTGTCTTTTTTTTTTGTGGGGTGGGAAATCATCCACTGACATCTCCCGCTCTGGGTGGAGCGGGAGGGTGTGTCAGACTCTTACTGACTAAAACCCACCCCTGTTCCTTCCCTGCTCTGAGTGCCCAGGGGCGAGGTAACTCTGTTTCGAATTTATCCTCAACCCCTGGACAGACACAATTCTCCTGTCTGGCTGATGAATTAACTGCTGTAGGTACTTATACTCATAGGTAGATATGTATTGAAGTTCCAAAACCACACTCATATGATCTCATTGTGGTTTCCACATCAGTTAGTGGTCGGATTTAAGAAATGGATAGGATCTTCTCAAATGTCTCAAAATTATCTTTGAAGGTTATAAGATATACCCTCAGATAAGGTGAACGCTTGGCCCAAAAAAATCATGGCCGTAAACAATTAAAATGACTGTTAACCATGTGTAACTGGCCCGGGCCTGCGGACGGCGAGTAGTGGGTAACTCGCCGCCCGATCAGCACCAGGCCCGAGAGTCGACGGCGCGTAGTGTTCCACACGCGCCTCAAAGAGTTGTCAGCAAACACGACGAGGCCCGTCGTGGCCGATGCCTGCCCGGGGGTTGAGGATAAATTCGAAAGAGTTACCTCGCCTCTGGGCATTCAGGGCAGGGAGGAATAGGGGTGGGTTTTAGTCAGTAAGAGTCTGACACGCCCTTCCGCTCCACCCTAGAGCGGAAGAAGTCATTGGATGATTTCCCACCCCCCAAAAATAAAAATAAAAAACCATGTGTAACTAATGCTATAGCTACATAATTATGCTGTTTAAGCATACATTAACAATGCTATAAAAGCAATAGCCCTCGATCTTTAAATATAATGCTTATCGATCTTTTAACTGTGAAATATTGCCCTCAGATACATTCTTGAAAGAAAGAAAGACAAACTTTTTATTCACGCGAAAGCGCCGCACAAACACAATTTTGTTGCTTTTCAAAAGCCTTTACTTCGTAATGAAGATCTTAGAAGGGAAAGGGACCAGTATTTGAAGGTTTACAAACAGACAAACCTACCTATTGTATCTAATCTAAGGAAGTCAAGACAAGTATATAAAAAGAAAAGAAAAATAAAAACAAAACTTACTGAGCATCACAAAACCAATAACAGCCTTCATAGTTGACTGGTTTTTCGGAACAAAAACAATCAGTTAAAAACCGCACTTTTTGTTTACAATGTTTACCGAAACAAATTTCTTGGTAAACAAAACACGCGTGGCTGCGACAGTGGCTGATGTCGGAATGAGCCGTACTGCGGCAGCATGCAAATCGACCTGCGTTTGCGCATATCGGTTGTCCCACTATTGTGATTCATCGTATCTATCATTCATTTGATTATGGATATCTCATACTGGGTTACCTTGCAAGCAAAATCATTCAAGTATCTGAGTTATGTTTATCAATTTTGTGATTCTTTATAGCCTCTTGAAGATTGAAGGTTCCAGAGCTGAGCTCTACATGTTCTTACTTACTTAGTTCATCTATCGTTTTCAAATAGGTATGACCCCAGATTTTTTTTTTATTGTATAGGCAAGTGTAAATATTTTTTTAGTAATAGCAATCACCTCATTTATACCTTGACCGATATATTAAATCAAAAAAATCGATAGCGTTAAGTGTGTCAATTGAGATATATCAAAAAATCAGAGATATTGATTTTATTACATAACGTGCCTACAGTTTGAGTACGGGATTGATCACTCTACTATTTTCACAGGTAGAGACTTCACAGAGCGCACAGCTAAGTAGTGGAATTCCTTGCCAAAGTCTGTGTTTCCTGATAGAGGTCTAGTGAGTCAAGAGTGACTAAGTTACTTCATGGCAAATCTGCTCTATCGTCAGCTGAGCCATCATCGGACCAGGTCACCGCACTTACATACCTAAGTATGCCAAATTTCAGATATTTTGGAAAACAACAAATGTTTGAAAAATGGTTTGCAAATGCAGCAGACAACTTAGGTAATGCAACATACTCGTACAAATATTGCCAGTTAAATAAAAGCTTAAAAAATTGACGATTGGCTTGATGTAAACTGTGCAATAGCACGCGCATCGTTAGGCATAACAAATAAATTGCCTAATAAAAAATTGCCATGTCAGTCTTTTCAAGGTTTCCTTAAATTCAAATAATTCGCTAATCTCTATTTGGCAATACATAAAAACATTGTATCGACACTATCTATAATGGTGAAATGAATCAGTCGTGATAAAGTACGAGTAGATAGACTTTATCAATACACCACTTGTCAATTATTATGAGTTTGACTCATATACGCATCTATCACTTCACTTATTATAAATGAAAACATATATGTTCACAGAAAATTGTTTTGCCCATGCTTTCTTAGATCAGTATATCAATAACCACAAGATAAAAATGCAATCAAAATAACCATGAAATCACTCAAAAATTAAGTGAGCATAATTAAAAAAATATCTGACACACTGCAAGCAGCATAATAAACAGACGAGACAAAATACAAAATAAATCACATTGGTATTTAAGAAAAAGATAATGATTTAGTTACGGAAATGATGTCTCCGATACTCTTTATTAACTTAATTCACTTTACAAAAAATGGACACTACTTAGTTAATAAACACTAATCTATGTATAATGTACTTATTCTATATCTCACTGTAAAATAATGGTATAAAATCTGACTTTAAAATATCGTTACACGTTAAATGATATCAAACACTAACAAAACAGGATTTAAATATAAAACATGATGTTGCCTATGTAGTAAATGGTGTATTTCTTATCAACGATACCAAAGTGCCAGAAAACGTTATTTTAGAAGAAGGAAAAAACTATGACAATGGCACCACTATTTAGATCTCCACAGGTTGTTAACGTAAGGAGGTTGAATCTCCCAGAGGACACGGTGGAGCATTTTTTTTCTTTTTTGTGCGGTTGGAAATCATCCAATGACTTCTCCCGCTCTGGGTGGAGCGGGAGGGCGTGTCAGACTCTTACTGACTAAAACCCACCCCTGTTCCTTCCCTGCCTGAGTGCCCAGGGGTGCGGTAACTCATTTTCAGAATTTATCCGCTACCCCTAGGCATGCAGGCACCGGCCACGATGGGCCCCGTCAGTGGTGGCTGACACTTATCTCTTTGAGGCGCGCGTGGAACACTACGCGTCGTCGACTCACGGGCCTGGTGCTGATCGGACGGCGAGCTACCCACTGCTCGCCGTCCGCAGGCCCGGGTCTACGGTGGCCGGAGATCGTCTCGCGAAGTCCTAAGCCCAGTACGCCCAGTACCTCTTCTGCGGTGGTATCGGCCGGGGCCGTGAGGGACACTCCGTTGAGCTTCACTCACGCGTCCCACCTCCGCCTTCGCGAACATTACTGCTTCGCAGAAGGTGGAGATTGCCACCGTGGACCCGGGCCTGTGGACGGCGAGCAGTGGGTAGCTCGCCGTCCGATCAACACTAGGCCCGTGAGTCGACGGTGCATAGTGTTCCACGCGCGCCTCAAAGAGATTAGTGTTAGCCACCACTGACGGGGCCCATCGTGGCCGGTGCCTGCATGCCTAGGGGTAGCGGATAAATTCTGAAAATGAGGCACGCCCTTCCGCTCTACCTAGAGCGGGCGAAGTCATTGCATGATTTCCAAACCCACCAAAAAAAAAAAGGAGGTTGAATCTCAAGATTATGTGGTACTCAAATATCGTTTATTTAATTTATGTTACAGTATAAATAGGTAATGTTAGTGTGTTCACATAAGCACAAGGACCTCGTATTCGGCTGAGCTCCTCTCTTCACCGTCGAAGGGATAGTAGCATGTGCCGTGACTAGGCTGGATCTGAAATAAAGAACAAAGGATTATCATTTGGTGCTGAAAATTAAATCAGATCTTCCATGCTAAAGCAGTCCCCATAGAGAGTTTGACATGGATTACAATTATCATAAACTACCGATCGCGTTCTTCTGGCATAGCTTCTTTTCTTAGATTATATATAGCAAAAAATCATTAATACTCGTATGTCAATATACGAGTATATTATCAATTTGATAAAATTAATCCCAATAGTCAATAATTCTATACCGTTTTTTTTAATCTTCCAAAATCTTTGTGCGTCTTCCTTGTTGTTTATGCTGTTATATAGAAGTGGCACAAGAAATTCTACCTACAGCATCATGTTTCTGTCGGTTTTTATACAGAAGTTTGTAAATCTAAGTGGGTAAAGCTCCATTGTCTACGTGTTTAACAGTGAGACCTCCATACCTTTCCGGGAGTGGTGCATCCGTCGTGTGTGACTCTTCCGAAGTACAGTTTTTCGCCATCAGCGGTGACTCCAGCGGCCACAGCGCCGGGGGGAACGGCGCCTTCCGTCGAGAACTGCCACGAGAACATCGCGGGGACCAGTACCTGGAACCAGGGGTTATGTTTAGTTAGTTTACTTAGAATTTTCCGTTATCCTCGCAATGTGTTTTTGTTTCGAACAGAAAAATTCACTAGCAGTATATCAGATAAGTAGGTAACGCCAATTATAACATTACCGGACAGTTGACAGTTGGCAAACTTATTATGTTTTTAACGGTCAGTGAGAGTCACTATTTTTCAATAACTCGTATTGTCTGTAGGCATAGAGACAAAAGTATGCGGTTGTGCAAAAAGTGGCCTCAACCGCTTTTCAAGTGATTTTCCGCCTAATAATCCAAGTGCATGAAAACACTAAAAGAAGTTTTTGTAAGTCATAAAAACTTTTCAATTTTAAATAATTCAGACAGTTACCTCGAACTGGTCCTTGACGATTTCCTCGCCACCCCAGGAGACGTAGCAGGCATTCTTGTTGGGGATGACCTTGGCGGGGAGGATGTCACCCTCATGGGGAGCCCTGCCGGCGTAGATCTCATCTCCGTCGACATCGGTGCCCACGCGCAACGCGCCGGGCGGGATCGAGCGTTGGCTCAAGCATGCTGGGACCCAACGGTATGTACCTGGAGCAGGACGAAAATGTGTTAGTAATTTGTTTTCACTTAATATTGCGACAGACAAAGTATTGTTATGAAGGAAATCCCAATGAATTCAATAAAAGAGCCAGATGACGACAGGTTATAATTGACTACTAGGATATTTTTTTTAATGAACAAAACCAACCTTAAACACTAAACGAATTATGGACACATAGGGGACATTAAGCGCAGCTCTAACCGCCCCCTCCTATGCTTACGTAAACATTGGTAAACACATTTTTTTTTAAATTTTGGATTTCATGAATAACAGTTAAATGATAAATGATATTTATTCAGTAAATAGGTAACAAGGAACACTTTTACACGTCAATGTTTTTTGCCAGTTTAGCTAGATGAGGCCGGTGTTTCCTAGCTGACTACCCTGAGAAGAAACACTGAAACAAACTCAGAGGTCAAAATCTCTTTTAAAGTGTTCAAATCCATACAATATGTACTGGTTAAATCATATGAGAACCATGTACGTTTATGTCTGGGATGAGCTTTTTGAAGAAATCAATACACAAATTCGAGTGGACCTGTCCAGACAGTGCAAGCATTTGTCAGTCATCGTGAAGCTCAACTCGGCACTTTGAGGAGCTCAACGAACCGACGAACAATACCAAAGTAAGGACATTTGAGTAGGGCGCAAAAATACTCAAACTGCCAGACAATCATAAAATCTACATGAATATAACGACATACATAGTTCTCGCATTCACATTATTCTATAGTTATCAAGTCAAGGATAACAAATAAGTCAAAGATATTCTATTTCCATAGCAAAATTTAGACAGGATTATTATTTAGATAGGTAGGGAAACCCAAAGTGCAAAGATTACCGGTGATTGATAAAAAATCCATAATCCAGTCGCGTACTGGAAGATTATATCAGGTGTAAAAGACAGTTTCCGAAGCCGAAAGCCACATATTCTACCCATTATTTGGATCATTTTTTTTCACTAGACCTTTGGTTGGAATTCACTGGTTCTGGAGATATTGAAGGTCAAAGTAGCAATTTTTTTTTACTTTTTGACGAATATTAATTCCAAGTGTTAATACTAAACTTATTTCCAAACACACATAACCTGAATATTCAATTTTATTTCGAAATTACACATTTTCAGTTACAAAAACGCAATGAATATCAAACGTATCCGACAAGTACCTACGTGGCTTAGAGTGAAGAGGCGAGGTTTAACTCCACTTGCCTGGGTTCGCGTCACATTGCGCACAACAAATTTTTTTTTCGTACTTAAAAATAAAAGTCGTTTCCCAGCAATAATTTTTGCGCAAAGCTACTTTGTTAGACGTACAGTATGCGTAGTTAACGGCTATGTGATGTGTCTTTTTACACCCTGTATATTAATTTAATGAGAAAATGGAAAGTAATGGAAAAGACAAGGTGACAGAGAAGACAAGAAGTAAGAATTAACCCAGAATAATGTGCAACGTAAAGGAAAAGTGCCAAAATGATGAACATATAGGAGATGATGGTGAATATCTTTCCACAAATTATTGACAACACAGAAGCTACGGCCAAAACTCTAAATGGATGAAGACTTCAAATTCCAAACACTAACAAACAAATTAAACAATGACATGGTAAGACGTAAGTCTGGATTGGACAGTCACCATAAAGAGGATTGGCCCAAACGTGGCGTACGAGACATTAAACAGCTTCAGAGTTAACACCTTCAGAAAATTCCTACACTTGATGTGCGTATGTATGAGTGTGTTATAAGGAAAATAAATGCGAAATTTTCAAGTAATCCTTATCGATTCGGTTGTAATAATATTTTACACCGTTGGTTTCCACCGATTCATTGCGAAATTAATGTTATCACTCGTTCTTATCGGTAAGACCAAAATGTCCCGGATTAGATTAATGATTTTATTGATGCGATGGTGTTTCTGTGTAAGAATTATGTGTAAGTATTGATTATTTATATCTTTGTTGATACAGTGATTATAATTGCTTTTACGACAAAGTGTCTCAATGCGTATGCAGTTTTTAATGATATAGTTCTAAGAAGTGACATATCCAGATGCCTAACAGTATGAAGAAGAAGGTGCTATCTCCAGGAACCCAATCCAGACTTACTCCACGGCAACTCGACAGTTTCCCCAGGCAACTCCGGCTCCGAGTTATCGACCACAGTGACTTCTCCGCCATCAGGAGGGGGTGGCATGCCCTGCCCCCCAGGGTAGGGGTAGAAGTACGCTGGGTGCATCGGGTAGTAGACTACCCCGGGGGGACCGGGGGGGCCAGGGGGGTATCCAGGATGACCGGGTGGTGGGGGGGGATAATGAGGCGGTGGTGCGCCCCAACCATAATACGGCCGATCTGCACAATGATGGTTTGGTACATTCTCAAGGCAAAACAGCAAAGTTACAAAAATATAGGACTCATGTTGTCACAAATCCAGTAGCAACTGTTACTATTGACACGTTTACTATTGTTGCTGTTCTAATGTGAAATGAAATACCTATCTACGTAATTATTTATGATACTAGAATAAGCATAATGAAGCAAAATAATAATTGTATTGACCATGTTATAATAATTACCGCAAATTACCTATTTATATAAGTGAATCATTAAAGAAATATGTTTATCGTATCTTCAGTTTGGCCGATCCAGTTGTCACGGTGATTATTACGTGGCCAATAAAAGTGCCATTGATTCGACACGAGTCGTTGCACCTATTGTATTTATGCACTTCTTTGATAAACTGAGTACCTACCTCAGGGCGTTTTAATCAAGTGCCTTGTAAATAAAGAAACATCTTACGACACTTTGATTAGTATCGATGATAGTGAGATGTTTATTTTTGTAATGAGCCTATTATTGTGTACGCATCTTCAAAGATGTTTTAGAAAATTCCATCTTCATTTTACTTGGTTCATATATTTCCTATTTGAACTAAAGCCGTTCGTCTGATATGTATATTTCTATAAACTGGAGGTAACCTTTTCTATTCATTGAAACATTCGGTCCTTACTCACAAATAATATTTTCTGGTTGTGGTACTTCGTACGCAGTAGTTAATGGAATCCCTTTTGATGTGCTTGAACCTATGAATGTCTCAACAACTTATTCAAGTGCATCGTCATCATCTCCAGTTAATTATTTACTTTATAATGTTTACAGCGTTTACACATCGTCACATTTACTAAAGATACTTTGTCATAAAGTGAACATGAAAAGCACCTCGGCCTCACAGATTAGATACAGGTGTTGAATAAGTTCTCGATATATCATGTACACACATTATTTATCTATTTATGAAGTAATCTCGATGTATTAATCACTTTACTTAGTATTTGATATATGACATACCTTATTATTTATCTATTGAGTAAGGTTTTTCCGCATTACATTTGCAGTAAAAAAAAATTAGGGCCAATCGTTATCCCTTGGGGCATACTTATTGACATTGGTCGTTATTTTTGTTCAAGGCTTAGAAGATTAGATTGCTTGATTATTGTTAGTCCAAGTATTGTGGCAAATACTGATACTAAAGTGTCTTCGTGTAGTCCTTTATGATGATCCAACACTTCAACGGTAACCAATTACGGTAAATACCCTACTTAGATAAGGGTCTAAAACGGTTTTTACAAGTCATCAATTTCAACATTGTGACGAATATGCTTTTAGTGAATAGATCTTTGTTGTTTAAATGACATTTTCACACAAATAAAATAACTAAGAAGTAAACAGAAATGGGTCAAT
The DNA here is from genome assembly GCA_951329385.1 of Polia nebulosa. Classification (NCBI taxonomy): domain Eukaryota; kingdom Metazoa; phylum Arthropoda; class Insecta; order Lepidoptera; family Noctuidae; genus Polia; species Polia nebulosa. The sequence continues at coordinate 6,463,214 of OX589603.1, forward strand.
AATCGAGTTAGTCTACATCGCAGTCTTTGGCTGTATTGTTTCAGCTGAAAACAAATGTGGCGCTGCGCGAGAATTATTTACATGAATTGTCATGTAAATAATTCACACGGCAGTGCGAATACAGCGAATGCATACCAAATAATATCGACTAGAATCTTCTGCTTAAATATCGTATATCTTATTAAGGTGATATACCTAGTTTATTTCGTAAAATTATTGTGGAATTTTTAATCAATTCCAGACAATATATTAACGAGTGATGTCTGTTTTGAAACTAGTACATCTGTTCAAACTATTTTGAGTAATACCCAACGATTGAAAGTAATTAATTGATGAAGCAGATCCTAACCTTACGAGTAGCTCTTTTTAGCGTTGTCAGTGATTTATTCCGTCAGGTCCCGGAATGACAGACACAATTAAAAACCTATTGTTGCGTCCCACATGTGGGGCGCGCGGGGCCTGATACTATGTATTCTACTTTTACAAAAATAATAATGACGTTTGGAACTCATTTCTCCATTTAACTCAGAACAAGTTTTACAAAATACTGAACGTTTAACAAAATTACAAACGCTGACAATTTGTCACATTACGAAAAACAACAAAAAAAAATATGTCACGAGAAATTAAGGAAAATGAACGTACAATCATTTGAGAACAGTACATTCTAGCAAGTATTGTTATCACATATATCTTATCACATGTTATCTTGTGAACTCACCTGCCATGTTTTCAGTGGTCTCGCTCGCAAGTGACTGCCTTGCCTTCGTCGTTTACAGGTATTTTATTACAAATGTGACTCATTAGGGCATCGCATAGATAACGAGGCGGTCGTTCTTGTGGTCTGATAAATACGTCGATCAATTAAAAAAGTATGATTGTTAATAGCATTTGCAATTTGATTACCTGCTCTGCAGTTTCTTTACAGCAGTGCTAATGCCTTCACAGATAAAGAAGGAGGAACCAATGATCACCACGCTGCTCACGGCCCGGTGTTCATATTCATTTTTCACAATTGTTTTTTCCATTTTCTTCAAATTTCTTTGCCAGCCTAACACTGAACTCTGACTACCACAGATACAAATAAACCTTTACAAACATTTAATATTTTATGGATGACAAATTGCATGAACACCCCTTGCGTTGAAGTTTTGTAGGTAAATAATAAAGATCGCAACGATTAATGTCGAATATTACCATTTAAAGGGGTGAAGAGGGTGTTGAGTGTTATTTAAAAATCTTTAAAAATAAAATGGAGGTATCACATCGATTAAACTAGCTGTTTTTCATTCATATTCAGTTAAAAATTCAGTGGAAATCGGGCCATCTATTAAGGAGCTACGATGACACAGATAGACAGACACACTTTCAACTTCGAGCGATAAAAATGATCATAACGTAGTCCTCCTTTTTCAGTTTCGGTCATGGCTGCCAATCTCAGTTAAATAGTCATCGAAGCTGGAGATATTGTAATGGTGTACGAGTGTGTGCGCAAACACAGGTGCACTTTTTACTCCTATGGGTTGGCAATCCGACATGAGCAGGGATAGATTAGGCACAGGACCTATTGGCCCTTTTTTTTTTTTTTTTGTGGGGTGGGAAATCATCCAATAACCTCTCCCGCTCTGGGTGGAGCGAGAGGGCGTGTCAGACTCTTACTGACTAAAACCCACCCCTGTTCCTTCCTGCCCTTAGTGCCTGGGGGCGAGGTAACTCTGTTTCGAATTTATCCTTAACCCCCGGGCAGGCATCGGCCATGATGGGCCCCGTCCTAATTGCTGACAACTCTTTGACGACTCTCGGGCCTGGTGCTGATCGGACGGCGAGCTGCAAATTACTCGCCGTCCGCAGGCACCGGGTCTACGGTGGCCGGTGATCGTCTCGCGGCGCCGGAAGTCTCAGGCGTCTCCTGAGGCGGCTGCTGCTGAGAGCGTGAAGCGCGTCTCCGTTGTTGAGTCTCCCTCACGCGACCCGCCTCCGCCTTCGCGAGTATTACTGCTTCGCAGAAGGACGAGACGGCTTCCCATTCCCTCTCGCTTCGTACCATGGCCTGAACCAGTGCAGGGCGTGATTGCCTGTTGGTCCTTAACGTGCTTTCCGTGGAACGAGGGCATTACGCCGTGAAATTCCAAACTCTGGGTTACCACTGAGTAATTCACAATATACCTAATAATATGCGAAAGTAACTCTGTCTGTTTCCTATTCAAATCTTAACGGCTGAGCGAATGTGGATGAAACTTGGCGCACGAGCAGACCATTTTTTTTTAATTGTTGATAGGCACTCGTTTGATTACTATCTCACCTGGAAGATGGAGCACGCTTGCCTAGAAGTAACCTATTCACTCTTGACTTAAAGACTCCCAGGTTGTAGCTATCAGGAAACACAGACTCCGGTAGGGAATGCCACTCCCTAGCTGTACGCATAATGAATGTGTTCTCAAAACGCTTTGTGCGTATGGATGGGATGTCCACCATAAACCGGTGGCACTTTGCCGTACGTCTTGTGGTCCGTTGATGAAACGGGCTTGGCGGAATCAAATTATGCAATTATCATATGTCCTGTCCATATCCTGGACAGGACATAGGATACTTATTATCCCGGAAGAATGTTTCCTTGGAATAATTTTCAATTTTCACGAGGGCGAAGCCGCAGGTAAAAACTAGTAACGAAATATAATTATTATTCTGAATGTCGCATCTTAATTTATCTTTACATGCAGTTACACATATTTTATCTTCTAGTTGCAAGCTCATTTTAGATCGCTTTGAAATATTGGATAGACTTCTGAGATTGTGATGATGGTAATATTAATTAAATCATTAGTTAGCTAATTGCATTTGAATTGCAGTGCACGCTTACTTGCATTATATATGAAGTTGATTATTCTAAATCAATTCATTTTACTTAGCTAATTTTAATTTCTTATAATTAAATTTTGTTACTGTTAGGTTGTCTGTGTCGAATAAGTACAAAACCACCTAACGTAAGAAACAAAAATTCTTGTATCAAACACCCCAACCGAAAAAAAAGATGTAAACAAGTCACTTTTGAAGCAATCTGATGCCACTGCATCAGGAACATCTGCCATTTAGACGTGAACTGCAGTAGCCTGACTCGTCATCGTCAGTCTACGATAAGCTGAATTAAATCATGCATCGTAGTAAATACACAAGGATATACGTTCATAAATAAAATACACATTAAATTATCAATACTTTTAATGAGTACAAGACTTTAGCGTTTGCATCACTATTTTAGCAATGCCTTTAAATTCTTGCAGTGCATACTCAGAGTTGGATCTCCTGTAGTCTTCCATGGCAGCGAATGCCATAACGAGGTCTTGAAGAACTCGGTGGACATTCTCTACCATTACTTTGTGAGTGGTTCTTTGGGTAGTCTCCGTGACGATCAAGGATGCCGAAACCTGCAAATTGTTATCAAAACTTAAGCAGACCTATTACTGCCGAGATACCGTTCACATTAAAGTTACACTTCTACAAAATATACCTTAGCTTTCCAAGATTCAATAACTTCCCCCATAACTGAACTCTTATGCTTCAGTCCTACATTTTCAAGATTACGACGTAACATTACCAAGTGGTGTCCTCGACAAATATCTGCAAAATGATACGATTTGGTTAAACTGAATGCCATTATAATTCAAAGTTGTTCATTGCTTTTTCCTCACCTTTTGTACAATTTTTTTCGTCTTCTTCACTTGGACAATTTGTTATCCCGTTACAAATTGATTCAATAGGTATAGTAAGGTTCTTAACATCATTACATGAAAATTTGGTAAGCAAGGGTTCCGCTAAACAAGCTTGAATACAATGTTTGTTACATCTGCGAAGAGCACAAAGTCCATCTCTACAATAACACCCTTCTGGTGATATTAAATTTTCGTTGCCGGTGTGAGACCTTTTAAGGGCTGTAACCAACTTTTCGTTAATTGTTAGTAAAATAAAATAATGATCTTCTAACTCGTCTAAGCTGTCCGTTTCCAACAAATCATCATAAATCGAAACAAGCACCCCAAAAGCTTCATCCCTTAGAGACTTTATAGTGTGGCTGTCAGTATTCGTTCTAATAGTTTGCTTCTGCAGCGAGCGAACCAAGCCATGCAATGTAAGTAACTTATTACGGCTTCTAAAGACTTTTGATTTAGATTTAGTTGTCAGTAAATCTAATAAATTGCTGTACGATTTTGCTGCTGCAAACTTAGTGGAAGTACCATCTAAAACAAATAATTATTAATTATATTTTGGTTTCATTAGCTCTTCAAGGAATACATAAAATACATACTATAAATACCTGTCAAACAGGAGTTCTCATCAGTTTCATCAAAACAGTCCAGTTTCCCGTCGCAAATGACATTCAGAGAGACCGAGGTAGTGCCACTGAGGGCCTGACATCCCCAGTGGTTCAAACTATGCCTTTGCCAGCAAACACGTTTACACGCAGCCTGACATGTCGGTTCTACACAAAACTGTCCTTTACAACGACACAATTTCGGGGACCAACCGACTTCTTGCGGTACGTCATCAAGTTGTTCATCAACAACCTCAATGTCGTTAAATTTGCGAAAATCGCCATAATGTTCTGAAACGGAAGTACGCGCACAGAGCGCCCCATCCAGGGCGTAAGATAACGAACTCAATATATTAGTAACATCGTTTACAGTCGCTCTTACAAACTTCTCATCAAGAACTTCATATTTTCTGTCTGTTCCTTGAGATGATGTTTTGACATGTTTCTTTAAAAAATCCATTTGAGTCTGTAATACGTCCCTTAAAACTTGATTTTGTGACATAAGAAGACTCTCTTCAGATATTGTAAAACATTTACGTAATATAGATGTTTCAATTTCTGACATAACTCTCGTAGCTGTACGCACCAGTTCCATTGCTGTAATTTTAGTAAAAAGTCGTCGTTAGTCGTGGTTATATTATGTATGCGGTATTCATGAATAATATCCAAAAAACGGGAAAAACGATATTTCAGTTTTATAAGGACATGAAAAAAATTTCGTACAAATTGACGCGCTGCGACATTAGCCGATCAGGACCACATCAGTACATCAGTCTGCAGCATCTATAGCCGCGGTATCTTTAACTGTAACTAAGCATACTAAGTCTTAAATACATGTTTACCTTGGGTAACACAGTTCTTTTCGTCAACGCCGTTTAAGCAGTCAGAGACATTATTGCATAGATGTGCTACGGGTATAACTTTCTCACCACATGATATTTGATTAATTGCTTTTACACCAGTACAAGTGTCTTCTACAATTTCATCACACCGTGGACCGGCAGAAGTGTTCTTCGATGATTGTGAAATAAGGTCCCTGTATTTACTTATTTCTTCAAGATTCAATATGGCCATGGTTTTCTTTAAAATATCATCTGCCACTTTCGTTGAATTAACTTGCTTGGGATTATCTACCGTTATGAGTTCGGAATCTAATGTTGGTAATGCTTGGCTGTCCATGCGCCTACCACTTGTGTCATTCTCTAACATTCTTCGCATGGACACTTCGAGGCCTTGTGCTATGAGACCGCTATAAGTTTTTAGTTCAGTGTGCTTGTGGTGAAGCTGAATGTGCTTTTCTTTAGTGGAGTTCATAATTCTTTGTTTTATTCTTTCCAATATCTGTTGCTTACTTTTAACTGTTTTAGCACGTTTCATGAATCCTTTCGCAAGAGTCTGTATTTTGTTTGCTATATCTATTATAATTTCTTTTCTTGTGTCAGAATCGATTTGCTTTCCAGCCTGATCTTCTTCTACCTTAGTTCTACTAATTAAACTTTCATTTTTTTCTTCTACATTATCTGGAACGACTTCCGTGTTCTTTAACGCGTCAGAGTCGGTCATCGTCGATTTAAACTCTTCCATGATAAAACTTATATATTTGTCTGCATCGGGACCAATAGCGTCAGCAGATTTTCTCAATTTATTTTCTATTTTATTTAAGATTGTTTCCTTAGTTTCATGAGGTGCTTTAGACAAAGCACCCATTGTTAAGTTGGATACTTTTTTTATTATTGCCTGAACAATTAATGATTTTGTCGAGTTATGTTTATGTGCGCTTTCCGCTGAAATTGTAAATAACGGTGAGTGCAATCATAAGTACCTACAATAAAGACTTGGCGGATAAATTCGTAACAGAGTTACCGCTCTCCTTGGCACTCAGGCAGGGAAGGAACAGGGGTGGTTTTTAGTCAGTAAGAGTCTGACACGCCCTTCCGCTCCACCCAGAGCGGGAGAAGTCATTGGATGATTTCCCACTACACAAAAAAAAAACTGTAACATTCGTAAGACAGTGTTATTGCTACCATAATATTATTACGATTTCGTTTATTTACTTTATACACATCAATTATAATTTTAAATATTTCTAACAAAGCATACAAAAAAAAACATTTAAAATTATAAAAAATAGTAGTCCGCCGGTGTCAGGAACAGGGTTCAAGCTACCGGTGGTTAGGGCTCCAGAGACAGCAACCTCCTCAAGTCCTCACAATGCCAGCCGTATCGAGGAGGTCGTATCGAGGAGGCCCTTGATCCAACCGCGCAACGACAGCTTTTTTTTTTTTTTTTAATAAAAACGTTGCCCCACACTAGGAATTACTCCTGTATCGTGGGTCCGTTCACAAACATGTATACTCACACACACAAGACACCCAGACCCGGAACAACTATCTGTAGGTCATACAAATATTTGTTCCGTGCGGGGATCGAACCCGTGACACGCAGCGCAGCAGCCGAACACTCAACCTACGACAGGTGGTCGTCGAGGCTTTTGGCAATCAGGCCGTTGGCGGTAACGACTATCGGCACAATGACAGCCGAATCCACATTCCACGTACCGACAACCTCGTATGCTAAGTCAAGATATTTAATTTGCTTGTCTTTCTTAGCTTTCACGAGGTTCTCGTCATGTGGAATGGTGACATCGATTATCATTGTGCGGCGCGCTAATCGGTCTATTATTGACAACAATAGTCCTGTCAGTGATGATAAACCGATCCCAGTACAACGTGACATGGTCATTTTCGAGAACTGGGTCGGGCACATACTTGTAATACGGCACCTCAGAATCCACAAGTTTGTATTTTAAAGAAGCTGCTGGTGAATAATCCTGGCCACTTGTTTATGCCTGTGCAAATACTCGCTGTTAGCAAGACGAGAACAACCAGAGACAATATGTCTGATGGACTCACCCGTACGGTGGCATGCCCGACACACGTCATCCGTCCCGTCCCTCATGATATGCCTCCGGTAGTTATTCGTCAAGATAACTTCGTCCATAATCGCACAGACAAAACCTTCAGTTTCCCCGAAGAGGTCGCTGAAACGTAGCCAGGCCACGGACGCCAAGAAATCTACATCAGGCCCATGAAGAGCCCGATAAAAGCGCCCGTGCCTTTCCATAGCTCCTTGCGGTCATCAGTAGTGAGTATTACAAGATTGCGCCAGTTCTCTTTAGCCATGTACAACGGAGTGAGTCCCTTGTCCACTGCGATCACATCTCGGTGTATACCCACGTCGGTTTCTAGAAAATATTCTCTGAGACTGCACACCTCGCGGTTGTGGAGAGTCTTAGCGTTTATTAAAAAGCCTCGACCTCCTCACTTCCGCGGGATGTACAGTCTCATCACCGATGATCGTGAGTGATGCATCCGGTTTGCAGTCAGCAGCGTACGGACCCTCTTATCCAGGGCGTCAAGTTCGATCTGAATCCATTAGAGTATGCCGAAAGAGTACATCAAAACCGGCATGACCCAACCGTTGAAGGCGCACACCTTATTCCCGCCCGACAAAAGGCTGTTCAATATCTATTTCAGGTGGCCAAAGAAACGCTCCTTCAGCGATTGCTTCATGTCTTCGTTCTAACGCTTCCGACATACCCAAATATTGGTATCCAGTCAGTGATTTGTGTCCATCAGTCGCAAATTGTTGGGGGCAAAGAGTTTCAGGTCATCCAAGTAAAGCAGGTGAGATATGGCCTGACCACCTCTTCTCAACCGTTAGCCCAGGCCTGAATCCTCCAGCAATGTGCTTAGAGGGTTCAGGGCTAAGCAAAACGAAAGTGAAATCAAACTGTCGCCCTGAAAAATGCCCCGTTTAATCCATATAGGCTCATCATTCCCCAGGATTGGTCGACACCCTGGATATCGAAGGACTGTTTTCCATTCTTTCGTTTTTGTTGTGTGCCTCTAACTGTAGAAAATAAATGTATTTTCTTTCTTTCTTCTTTCAGTGCCCCATAGATGACTCAAGGAAGGTGAATAGAGTTGCATCTATTTTGTACAACTCCAACACCCTTTTTTTGTGGTGTGGGATATCATCCAATGACATCTTCCGCGGTGGAGCGGGAGGGCGTGTCAGACTCTTACTGACTAAAACCCGCCCCTGTTCCTTCCCTGCCCTGAATGCCCAGGGCCCAGGTAACTCTGTTTCGAATTTATCCTCAACCCCTGGGCAGGCATCGGCCATGACGAGCCCCGTCATGTTTTGCTGACAACTCTTTGAGGCGCGCGTGGAACACTACGCGCCGTCGACTCTCGGGCCTGGTGCTGATCGGACGGCGAGTTACCCACTACTCGCCGTCCGCAGACCGGGTTTAGGTACATAGTAAAAATAGGAAGTACCCCCTTTCATTTTTGATTCCCCAATATTGTAGAAGGATTATCATGATTAAATCATTTTATTTTAATAACTTGACAAAAAATTACCCCTATAATTATTTTATCTTATTATATAAATAATAATTTTATTATTATAATTATTTCAATAAATACTATCATTGGAGCTATTGGAGGATTAAATCAAACTTCATTACGTAAATTAATAGCTGTAGGTACATAGTACAGACTGTTGTCACATTACCTGACCCACCCTAAAAACAAACGACTTTGGACCCTCTGCCGGTAACATTAAGGTTTATTTAATTTATATGAGCTTATCACACAAGTGCACGAGGACTCGATGAACAAAAATACAATAATAACACAGACACTCAAATTTGATCTTTAACACGTAACGTTAAGGTAAACCCACCCAACATAGTCGGAGCCACCGGCATTATATATGTTTTTATTAAGCTATTTTAATCATTATCTCGTTAACATTAAAGTTGAAAAGCTTTTAAGTCACACTACATAATAACAACCCAATCTTTAATTTCGCGTATTCCCTACAAGTTCTTGTGGCTTAGCAGTTTGATGCTGGATTGAAGACGAACAGCATGAGGGTTCGAAAACACAATTCACCTATACATCAGTTTCTTTTTTAATTTGTTTCATTTCTACAATATTGCTTGCAATATTAAAGTAGGACCAATATGATTTTCGCCTAATAACTTATTTTGTAAACGGGTGGGTAATTTAAAAAACTTTAAGTTCACAGTTCTTTATAATGAATACGAATATTTATTTTTCAACTACCCACTTATTACAAGTTATGTGAAAATATTACCATTTTAAAAAGTTTATGTCATTGTATAGTCTGTAGTTCTTTACAATAATACAAGAAATAGTTTTAGAATATAAATTCTATATTGAAAGCAAAACAATATCTTCGTCGCAGGATTTGATCTCGAACCTTGTTTTTCTCAGTCTTACACACAGACCACGAGACCAGAATTACTTAAACCCAATAATTAAAATAAGCTATTACACTTATCATATTATAACAAATAGTTATAAAATATAACCTAATGCTATCGTTTTAAAGATCAAATTTGCGTGTCTATATTATTATTGTATTTGTTCATCAAATCCTCGAGCAGTTGTCTGATAAGCTCATATAAATTAAATAAACCTTAATGTTACCGGCAGAGGGTCCAAAGTCGTTTGATTTTAGGGTGGGTCAGGTAATGTTGACAACAGTCTGTACATAGACTGGCCTGTTGGTCTAGTGGTTAGTGACCCTGACTGCTATGCCGGAGGTCGTGGGTTCGATTCCCACCCAGGACAAATGTTTGTGTATGAGCACGATCATTTGTTCTGTGTCTGGGTGTAATTTATCTATAACTAGCGACCCGCCCCGGCTTCGCACGGGTGCAATGCTGATACTAAATTAAAAAAAATATATATAACCGCGGCCTCCGACGCGCTATTTATAGGCATGCCTCCCCGCACCGCCCCGTCCGACCGGTACCGCCCGCCGCAAACGCAAATTTTAAATTTGTAATATCTCCGAAAATATTTGTTTAAAAGGAACCATATTGATCTATATTAATTGCACACTGTATTTAAGGTACTTAATTCGATAAGGATTAATGCCGTATTGCTTAAAATAGCTTCGTAAATAAGCCATTTTTTCACGTAAAAAGTAAACAATAAAAATGGTTAATGTGGGTTATCCCTAAAATATAAACATATACCATCGCGGACTTTTTTGTAGACCTTTTTATGGTGTACAATACTGTAGTACATTAATTTGATCTACGAGTAACTCGTAGGGTTTAGGCAGCGTTTTTGCTAAATTGCTAAATAAGCCCAAAAAAATAGGTTAATTTACGACATCACGTTAGAAACCTCTAAAATTAGCAATGTTGCCTTAGTATATGATGCATGTATTATACATATAAACCTTCCTCTTGAATCACTCTATCTATTGAAAAAAACCGCATCAAAATTCGTTGCGTAGTTTTAAAGATTTAAGCGCACATAGGGATATAGGGACAGAAAAGGCGACTTTGTTTTATACTATGTTTGTTATACTTTGTTTTTTGTGGTGTGGGATATCATCCAATGACATCTTCCGCGGTGGAGCGGGAGGGCGTGTCAGACTCTTACTGACTAAAACCCGCCCCTGTTCCTTCCCTGCCCTGAATGCCCAGGGCCCAGGTAACTCTGTTTCGAATTTATCCTCAACCCCTGGGCAGGCATCGGCCATGACGAGCCCCGTCATGTTTTGCTGACAACTCTTTGAGGCGCGCGTGGAACACTACGCGCCGTCGACTCTCGGGCCTGGTGCTGATCGGACGGCGAGTTACCCACTACTCGCCGTCCGCAGACCGGGTTTAGGTACATAGTAAAAATAGGAAGTACCCCCTTTCATTTTTGATTCCCCAATATTGTAGAAGGATTATCATGATTAAATCATTTTATTTTAATAACTTGACAAAAAATTACCCCTATAATTATTTTATCTTATTATATAAATAATAATTTTATTATTATAATTATTTCAATAAATACTATCATTGGAGCTATTGGAGGATTAAATCAAACTTCATTACGTAAATTAATAGCTGTAGGTACATAGTACAGACTGTTGTCACATTACCTGACCCACCCTAAAATCAAACGACTTTGGACCCTCTGCCGGTAACATTAAGGTTTATTTAATTTATATGAGCTTATCACACAAGTGCACGAGGACTCGATGAACAAAAATACAATAATAACACAGACACTCAAATTTGATCTTTAACACGTAACGTTAAGGTAAACCCACCCAACATAGTCGGAGCCACCGGCATTATATATGTTTTTATTAAGCTATTTTAATCATTATCTCGTTAACATTAAAGTTGAAAAGCTTTTAAGTCACACTACATAATAACAACCCAATCTTTAATTTCGCGTATTCCCTACAAGTTCTTGTGGCTTAGCAGTTTGATGCTGGATTGAAGACGAACAGCATGAGGGTTCGAAAACACAATTCACCTATACATCAGTTTCTTTTTTAATTTGTTTCATTTCTACAATATTGCTTGCAATATTAAAGTAGGACCAATATGATTTTCGCCTAATAACTTATTTTGTAAACGGGTGGGTAATTTAAAAAACTTTAAGTTCACAGTTCTTTATAATGAATACGAATATTTATTTTTCAACTACCCACTTATTACAAGTTATGTGAAAATATTACCATTTTAAAAAGTTTATGTCATTGTATAGTCTGTAGTTCTTTACAATAATACAAGAAATAGTTTTGGAATATAAATTCTATATTGAAAGCAAAACAATATCTTCGTCGCAGGATTTGATCTCGAACCTTATTTTTCTCAGTCTTACACACAGACCACGAGACCAGAATTACTTAAACCCAATAATTAAAATAAGCTATTACACTTATCATATTATAACAAATAGTTATAAAATATAACCTAATGCTAACGTTTTAAAGATCAAATTTGCGTGTCTATATTATTATTGTATTTGTTCATCAAATCCTCGAGCAGTTGTCTGATAAGCTCATATAAATTAAATAAACCTTAATGTTACCGGCAGAGGGTCCAAAGTCGTTTGATTTTAGGGTGGGTCAGGTAATGTTGACAACAGTCTGTACATAGACTGGCCTGTTGGTCTAGTGGTTAGTGACCCTGACTGCTATGCCGGAGGTCGTGGGTTCGATTCCCACCCAGGACAAATGTTTGTGTATGAGCACGATCATTTGTTCTGTGTCTGGGTGTAATTTATCTATAACTAGCGACCCGCCCCGGCTTCGCACGGGTGCAATGCTGATACTAAATTAAAAAAAATATATATAACCGCGGCCTCCGACGCGCTATTTATAGGCATGCCTCCCCGCACCGCCCCGTCCGACCGGTACCGCCCGCCGCAAACGCAAATTTTAAATTTGTAATATCTCCGAAAATATTTGTTTAAAAGGAACCATATTGATCTATATTAATTGCACACTGTATTTAAGGTACTTAATTCGATAAGGATTAATGCCGTATTGCTTAAAATAGCTTCGTAAATAAGCCATTTTTTCACGTAAAAAGTAAACAATAAAAATGGTTAATGTGGGTTATCCCTAAAATATAAACATATACCATCGCGGACTTTTTTGTAGACCTTTTTATGGTGTACAATACTGTAGTACATTAATTTGATCTACGAGTAACTCGTAGGGTTTAGGCAGCGTTTTTGCTAAATTGCTAAATAAGCCCAAAAAAATAGGTTAATTTACGACATCACGTTAGAAACCTCTAAAATTAGCAATGTTGCCTTAGTATATGATGCATGTATTATACATATAAACCTTCCTCTTGAATCACTCTATCTATTGAAAAAAACCGCATCAAAATTCGTTGCGTAGTTTTAAAGATTTAAGCGCACATAGGGATATAGGGACAGAAAAGGCGACTTTGTTTTATACTATGTAGTGATATGTATGTATTTAGAAATATATAAGTATGTTTATCAGTTGTCTAGTACCCATAACACAAGCTCTGCTTAGCTTGGGACTAGATGGCGTTGTGTGATAGTTGTGGAATATTATTATTATTTTTCCAAAATTTGTTTTTCTCAGGGTAAAACCTGGTATTTGCTAGAATCTCACGGGTGTGAACCAAGGTGAGATCCTAGTTAATTATTACAGATGATAAGTTGGTTTGTACTGTAGTGAAATTGTTATCTAAATCAAATTGTAAAAATTTTCGAACTATTCGGCAAGTGTTTAATATGGCAGCTTTTTGTAGTGTTAAGTATGTGTATTTGGATAAATTGATTATTATTATTATATTATTATTATTATTATAGTTTACCCAGAATTTGTTAAGTACTTAACATTTTACTTCAAAACTGCTGCTTTTCGCAACTTTGAATCTAGAAATGCGAAACAGCAGTTCCGAAATCACCAGTAGGTAGGTGCATACCGAGAGAGTCGGAAATATTTTGAAGTTTTTCGTAAATACATAAAAAATTGCGTTTTAATACTCTGTTATAGCTTTTGAAATGTTACGTCACGTTTATGAAGCCCCTTGACATACTTTGTCGAGCCCCTCTCCTCCCCATATTGTGCGTAATTTATTGATGGCCCCTAAACATATACACAATCACAATAGGTGACGATTTTAGTATTATTTGGTTCAAACCCTTTAGATTACAAAAAAACTAAACTAACTAAATATTATAAACCCTATATAGTACATAGAAATAAAACCTGAAAATAATAGAAAAAAAGAAAATAAAATATTTACCATGAATACAGCATGTAAAGGTAATTATAAACGCAAAAACAAAATAAAGCCTCGTGAAGGTTTTTCCTTTACACAAATCCATTGCGATGTTGTTACTGATTCATGCAAAGAACCATAAAACATCTGTAAAATTGTCGTTAAACAACACGTAGGTAATGTATTTGTTATAAAATTCTAATTATTTTCACATTCAGATACGAAAATAATTAGGATTTTTATTAAGAGTTTAGAAGTACCTACCAAAGATAATTAAAAATAAGAAAATGCATACCAACATTGATTAATCCCTAAATCGTGCAACTCGTGCATTGCACTTTTGTATGGACAAGCTTCTTAAAAATTTGAACATTTCAGAGAGGACTAGATTTTTTCATTTAGATAAAATATTTTTCGTTAATATTGTAAGGCCTCAAATATATTAATTACCAATATATGTATTATGTTGGAACGTAACTAACTAAGCATGTACTTAGACTTAGTAGGTACCTACCATCAGTACCAACTAATAGACCTCTTTGTGAAGTAGCTTCTCCAGGTTACTATGCAAGTACGTAAGTACATACAGGTAGTTTAGGTGCATAAAGACATTTCAGCTTTTAGTTATCCTGGTATTGATTTAATGATTTGAAGCCCGAAAGTCTGACAACCAGTCTTACCAAGGGGTAGGACCCAGTAACTGGGTTGTGGAGGTCAGATAGGCAGTCGTTCCATGTAAAATACATACTGGTATTCAGCTGCATCCCGACTGGAAGCCGACCCCAAGACAGTTGGGAAAAGGCAAGGCAGATGAGGCAGATGATGATCCTGGTATTGCAGACGTACATGTTGATGCAACGACACTTACCATCTACGTTTCTTTGACAAATATGATTGAAAGAATAAAAGCCCATGACTTTGTAGCTATTTTTCTTTCTGTAACTCGTGTATCTGTATCGCATAGTAATAACAAAACGCACGATTGTCTGAGTCTGTCAATGTCATAGTGACAACACAGTGTCACAATCACAATATAACCTCAATTAATTTCGTTTGTATTGAAATACTGAATTAAATATTTTGTACTAACCAAATATAAATTAGAAAAACGAATATGAATTCTTCTATAATAAAACTGGCCCAAGTAAATTGAATTTTCTTTTACTATGCTTACATAACTTCACAGTGATTGATTTTTAATCTTGGTTTTTGTTTGTAGTCGAGCTTTGCTGCGACTGGTGTTATAGCGCAATGTGCGCCAGTACTAGCGTGTCAGCTGCATACGTCTGCTCCGCTATGCAGAGTGGTTTCAGGGAAATACAGAATCACGAAGAAACGGGACAAGCCGCTGACATACGAAATGGCTAACCCTCCACATTACATCGCTCATCGGAAATCATGGAACTCGTGGAATACCTGTAAGTTGAAAGGAAAGAAGGAAAAGTTTTTAATGTAACAGAAACCTTTGATGTGTTTACGTAGGTAAACATTATTTAAAAATAGCAGATGTTTATTGTGATAGTTTCACACTCAGCCCCTGTTAGCAAAAATACTATGGCAAATGTTACAATGTTGTTGTTGTTGCTATTTCTTAACATAAGTATTTGTTTTTTCCAATAGAATATTGACAAACCTTGGCTCTGGTTTCTGAATGTAAAATACGCACTTTGGATATGGAGTTGGGGACACCAGCCTGACATACATAGATCCTTAGCTCTGCATTACTTTAAAAAAAAACAGGGACTGCGATTCTCCATACAAATGTATTCCCCTTGTTTCTTCATGAATAATGCCTCTAGAGCATTGTTTTTTTTTTCATAAAGTCAAGGTCTGCTGTTGATACGTCCCTGTCATTTCAGCAACTAATAAGTAAAGAAAATATTACCCTCCAAAAATGACAGAAAATGGCCCTATTTTTACCGCGGTTCTTAGAAGACTATCAGACAAATTAGAAAAGTTTTAACATAAAACATTTAATAGGGACCTAGACATACTCTTTCTTAAAATTTTAGTGCCAAAAATAATTGAATCGGCTCAATTTTCGTGGTGAAAAAAGGTAAATACGAAACGTCGATCTCGTCAAAATTTTTGTGATAAAATTGGTCTGAGTTGCAGCTCTCCCTATCGCACTCTACAGGGGCAGGCTTGAGGGAGCACGATGGCAATAGTTTCTTCAGATACCTATTTTGTAAATTCCTCGAAGGCCCTGTTCCCTCTTAATGAGCCCCACGTTTGAAGTCAAAGCTTTTGTAAAATAATTTCAACTCACATTTCTGCTATTCTAATCTGACACTGATGTTTCCTTAACTACAAATTATGGGATACTTTATATTCAACTTACAATTTTATGTGTTGTTCAGAGTAAGTGGAAACAATAGTTCATTTATGTATTTATTTATTGTGTTTCAGCAAGTTTAAAAGATGGCCTCAGAAGATCAGAGACTGCTTTGGAAGATGAATTCATAAGGAGGTTTATGACTGGCACCTGGCATGGACTTGTTTGCAGCGAGGTAATATATTGCATCCATCGATCACTAATAAAAAACTAGATACACAGTCCTAAGTAAAAATTCTCTTAAAAACGTCGCCAATTGTGTTTACAAAACTCTAGTTACAATAAATATACATTAATGAAATTTCAACCTTAATTGCAACACTTAAAGTCGTATTTTAAAAGCTATGTACAAAAAGCAATAAAATTTTACAACTGATGCTCACTGCTTAACATACACCAAAACAACTTCAACCTTATACACAAGTTTTAAAGTCAGAATTACTTAGTGACAAAAAAAATTATGACTGAGGCTCGCCGCTAGGACAAGGAATGAGTGGAGACGAACTGACCAATGTTTTTTGTTTGTACTGTAATATTATAAAAGGTATTTTTTTTATTTTGTTATGCTATATTTATGTTATATTTATAAATTGTATAAAAATGGTGTAATAAATAAAGCATATTTTATGGTGTTTATGTGTGTGTAATGATTATAATTTACGTGAATGTCAAAATCAAATCAAATCAAAAATGTTTATTTGTTAGAATATGGTATACTAGATTTTGGATTTATTGTGACAGGATAATAAATAAATAAATGTGGTGCGCTACCACCACATTTACTTATTATTGAAATTGAAAGTAATTTACACAATCATTTATTTATTCTTTATCTTGAGTCAATTAAAACTAAGAATACAAAAGTAAGAATATACCTAAATCTAAAAAATAAGTCACATTGAGAATCAACTATAACATTGATACTTTACTTTAATTATTGAACTTAAGATGAAAGCGCCAGGGTAGCCCACGAAATTCAAATTTTTCTTACGATTTTTGCAATTCGCTGGTCAGTGTCAGGTTGTATCTTAGTCAAAATTTGATTCGCAGAATTCTTCGGATCTTTGACGTGCTACAGCTGATATCCATTCGCCACACCTCACTGGATCTCGAGGAAAGCTAAAAAAAACAAACAAAAAATCACACAAAAAAAAAAAGAACAATAGCGTCTCCAACAAATAAAACAGAGGCAACGCGCATAACTCAAACAATTTAAGTGAGCATGCGTTAGTATGATTAATACGTTTAATAGGAGTCTTTACAATTAAGACGCTTTATATCGCCTGCTGATTATTACGATTTAATTTAAAATAATGTTTTTAGGATGATTTCTTAACAAAATATCAGTATTTACAAAACAGTGATAACAATTATATAATGATAATATTAATACTTACCGAAAATATGAAACTCCATCCTTTTTTAGCGTCCTAGATGTATGATTTTTGCAGTTTTTAAAGGAGCACTGAGGCATGTTTACCATCGGAGCGTTCGAACGCTACTAAATGAAAAGTCCACCCAAATGTTCAATTGGGTGCGCATTCGGTGAGGACATATTTTGTCGCTGATTGTGTATCTAGTTTTTTATTAGTGATCGATGATTGCATCCCATTTTTCCAGTTTTTTATTTAGTTTTGTTCATGTTTTTCCAAATGTCAGCTTCTTTGCAGTTTTAAATCAATGCTGTAGTTTTTGCCTCTGCTTAAAACAAGTGCATTATTAGCAAAATAATGTTGAAATTTGTCATCTGACTAAGAAATAATTAGTTATCCAGCTTCTCGTAATAAATTTAGTTTGTTTTTTTTCTTTAGTAAAAATGTTTGTTTTTTATTTCCAGGTCATTATCAAGCGGCAGTTCAACCACATAAGAGTTGCAGCAATCATTAGGCGTGCTGTATCGCCCACTAAAATGTACTTCCTCCTCGGCTACTCTGAAGAATTATTGGCCAACTGGCTGCAGTGCCCCGTTACCCTCGAGTTACAAACCGTCGACAGTTTCAAAGATGTTGTGTTCAAATATATTTAATTTTGTAGCTTTACTTGTAGTGAAATAGTGTAATTTATTAGGTTTATTAATTAAAATGTGTATATAAAATTGATTATCGGCTTTTATTCTTTCTATGAGCCTAGTTATCTTAAAAAGGCTGTAGCAACCACCACACCCTCTACCTATTCTAAGGGTTTATTCCAGAGTAATGTAGATGAGTGGTTTTTCTTATCTCTTGAATTGAAAGTGCAACGAAAATTAATGACTACAGCAAAACTGCACTTTATGACGCTTTCAATAGAGTATTCAATCTCATCTCAAATTCCTCTATGTTGACTCTCATTAAGACTTTATATCAAGTGGAAGGCAAAGACTACAATAATACATACATAGGGTAGTGGAAGGTAAACTATTCACGCGGTTCGCCACCTATTTTAGGGAACAGATGCTTTAAGGCGAAGGAGGGAAAATAATTTAAAATAAACATGCTAAAAATAAAAGTCGAGTAATAAAATTCATCTTATAATTTTTGATTCCTTCAAATATACATAATGTATCAACAAACAGAACAGCGAGACGCGGGCCGCGCGGCCGCACTAACAACTGCCGCAGCCGGCACATACAAGCACACACTTGCGCACGCGCACGCACTTACCGCTCGAACATCGTCTCGAGCCGCGATCGAACTTCTGCACATACGCTTTGTACTTGTAATGATCATTTATTTCACTTATACGAGAAACAAACACCGATTGTTCCTGTGCGTGTGTGTGTTTGTCAAGTGTACGAATTAAAAAAATGTCTTGGTGAGCTATCCAATGTCAGTGTCGTCATTAAAGAGTGTCACAAACCCAAGCGGTGTCAGTTTCTAAATCTGAGAGTATTTTTGATTCATTTGATTTCCATATGACAATTTTCTCTAAATTTCTCATAAAATGCCTATGGTGTCTGTCTCTCTCAGCTAAATTTGTATTGTCTATCACAGTGTCGTAAAGCATTTGTCCTTACATACTAGTGAGTTAAACATTGCGATCTTATCATTAAATCACCATAAAACACATTTTGTAAACTCGTTAAGGTGCTTCAGAAAATATTTTTAATTATCATGATATCCTTTTTTAAAAGTCTCAAACAGTCTTTCATATTGAGCTAATTCGGTGCCTGTGGAATGTCTGTCGTGCGTCGTGACACGCACGTGAGTGAAGTGTCCCGTAGCTGTGTGCTTGTGTGCGCAGAAGTCCAAACGGCTGACAATATGCGACGGCTCGCTCGTTGTTTAGCATTAATTGTTATCGAAATTACATATTTACAAATTAAATATACACACAACATGAAGGCTTCTCGTGGTTAATTCGAATCACTATCCAAAACTTAGTAGCATCGTTGGAGCCTCCCGTTGGAAGAAGAAACAGGATTGTACAAACACAATGTCTGAATATTTACACTAAAGAAATGAAGATATATGATACAAATATGTACAAATAAAAGTGATTCCAAAAGGAACAATCAATAGCACGATATTGATAAGTATGCAAGTATTAAAAAGACGATTCAATAATGATTAAGCGCGAAGAGGTTTCAACGACGCGAACAAAAAGTGCTTTTCACAATTTTGGATGGCATCAGTTTTTGTAAATCAATAAATATACTTACAGTGGAATATAACAAATGTAATGTGCGATATAAATTCCTATTTCAACGCTACACACTGCTACAACTATTAAGTAAAAATGTCCATCAAAATACTATTAAAAATAAAGAGATCATATATGTTCTACAAATAAGATAAACTTGTTGCAATAAAGCT
The DNA here is from genome assembly GCA_951329385.1 of Polia nebulosa. Lineage (NCBI taxonomy): Eukaryota > Metazoa > Arthropoda > Insecta > Lepidoptera > Noctuidae > Polia > Polia nebulosa. The sequence continues at coordinate 6,483,262 of OX589603.1, forward strand.
CTAGATTATTCATAAGCGATACTTACGCATCGGGGTGTCATTTTGGTTTGTTTGAATACTGTAAAATGTATGTCACAGGCTTTATCTTGCATTATATTATGGTATTCATGCCTATGAGCGTGTCCGGCGGCCCACTGTTGCATATTTCTTCATTCGAGTGAAAAGATTATGAGTCCCGCTCAAATTCTCTTCATGCGAATTTTGGTAGTGAGACACAAGACCACCATCATATGCGTACGAGTGCAGATCGTTCACACTCACAGACATGATCGTAGGTTCTATTACAATAAAGACGTGCAAGCGAGATGCACACAACTGCAGGAGTAGTACTAATATTGTCCCGCGTAAGTATAACTCAGAATTCTGAATCGTGTAAAGCCAAATCTTAGCAGATAATTGTTGTCCTATTGTATTGCTATTGTTCCGAGGTCGACTGTACGTAGCCCTATATAGTTATTATTTATTATGCTTCATAAGATATTGTATCGTATAATTACTGACAACACGGTAAATGCAAAAATACTCACTACTATTTTAAAAATCTCTATGTGGATATTTAAAAAGAGAAAACAATAGATCGTTTCGAATACTCATGTCAACTTAAATTTAACATTTCAAATTGTCGCGTGCGATGAAGGCAAATTGGAAAATCTACGTTGAAACCGTTCCACCGCAAATGTAAATAGATATTAATATACATTAGACTTAGGTAACGACTCTCCATACTTTGTGCTCTGATGCAGTGGAACAGCCCCAGCGTGTGACGTCACAAGTCTTACAAACCTAGATTAATTTACACGAGTACTAGAACAAGATTACCATGATATGATTTTAAATCTACTGTACTTAGAAAAATTATACAGCGTCAGTAGTAAAATTTGATTCGTATAAAACTTCATTTTAACTCCATTTATCCTAAAAGTAATAATTCAATATACCCTTTTTATGATTTGGCTTAATTTTTCTTCACAATACATCAGATAGATTACAAGAGAGACGTATCCCTATCACAATCACATTAGTAACATTAAAAATTAAATACAACAGCACCTGTCGTTTGATATACATAATAATATAATATACTGAATAATAAAAATATTCAAAATCAATTATTCGATATAAATAATTCCGATGGAGATGACAAAAATAAGCGTAGCTACAACTATGCAGTGGTCCAAATAGTTTTTGTTTATAATATATATGATTTAATTTTCTTTTGTAAATATCACTACTTATTCCGATGAAACAACTAACGCTTCACAACGAGAACATTGCGCAAGAGATCGATCGATCGTAAACGGCTGGCTAGAACGACGCGGTTTTGAATGTTGCTAGAGGATGTTTTCAAAATCGTTCGCTCTGAAGCGAGTCGCATGCGATTCATCAACCTGCGCTGATGACTAGGTAAGAGACAGAGCGCCCTGACCGACGCAGTCCCCGCGACACGACCATGCTGACCAGGCACCCGGCTCGTGAGACCTTGAGTTAGAAACCGTCCGACCCTGAGTGGAACGGCTCAGGGTAACATCGCTCTAGCGTGTCTCGGGTCAAAGGTAAACGCCGACCGATCAGGCTTCAAGACACGTGACGCAATAACCATGCCTACTAAACTATCGACACTCACACAAACATTTGTACTACGCCAGTATGCTATACCCGCTATTACTAAAAGTGTAGCGGTTCACCGTCGGACGCCTCCGGAACATCAATTAAAAAAACTTACTAAAACTAAAAAATAAAATGCATCTAACATCGTTTCGCAATTTTTGATCGGACCTCTCAGACGACGCGAATACTGAACTGTTTCGAAAAACCAAATGAAACAACTTAAGAACTAACGATGATTAATTTGTGAATAGTAACAATGATGCGTAATTGAAAAATGGGGGGAGGGTCTCGATCGTCACATAACATAACCTACTTACAACTAGGGGGGGGACGTCCGGCGGCGACATACCGCTGAAGGAGACCATTCATAAAAAACTCAAGACTTATACTAAGCTACACAACTCTCCACTTACATACGCAGACAGACGTCTATAACTCACGAGGACAGGGAGGGTACGGGAGATAAAGGGGGTATACAAGTCTCGCTGAGTAGTTTGTTGGTACACTCGGTGCCACAATTAACCTAAATCCGAGCAAGCGGCCGCCACTCTACTTTGTTCGACGCCGACACCGCGCGACTGCACCGCGACAACCGAACCGAACGTCATCGGGTCTACTATACCGATTGAAATGCCGTCTAATACCTAAACCACATAATAACACTTACCGATCAGTGAGACAGTCTTCACGACCAAGAAGTTTACGTAACACTGTAGTTACAAATAATACGGAGTACACATGGATCAACTATGTTTTGGGAAGCATGCTTCATCTTCTGGCTAAAGACGAAGGCATTAACAAAATTTCTACCTAAGAAACGGATGCAAGTGTGGTGTGGAGACAACGGCTCAGCACCTCACTACAAAAGGCACTCAGCAGACATCACATCTTTACAATATCTTTATATTCATCGCTATTATTATACTATTGCTTCGATTGCTTCAGTTTTACATCAAACTTCTTGTTAAGGACTATGCATCGGATACAACGACCAATTGAAATAAAATAGAATGAACCTAAACCCTAAACACCACTATGTGCACATTGTTCCGCATGGAAGCCTGTAATCACTAGTTCTTTGTCCCGACACAGAAACGTTCGTCTCTGATAATATATTTAAGAATCAACACTATATCACTTCACATTATCACTTAAGATATTTAAAATTTATTGCACACACGTGATGTCACTTTGTAGGCAGTGTTAGATTTAACAATGGTCTCTATATAAAACTTTATAATAGTTAATTAAGTATCAAAAATAATTCAAATATTCTATTACATTATTAAAGATTTTTATGATAGCTATTTTACAACCCGGCCCTGAAAGTACCAACTAAATCGCACTATGTATATGTATAACAAGTACGGGAGTACTGCTCTCGTCGCGACGTCGGCCCATACACAGAGAAACTAACTAATGGAATGATAACTCGCATATTTCTCCATGGATTCAATATCACCTTGATTCGTAGGTGTGCGGAGATAGTGGAACGATTGAATCGGCTGTCGCATCCACAGTTGTCTTGTTAAAACTAGCATTTCATTTAGTCGTTACTCTGTGTTAATGTTCCAATACGTGCTAACAATCTGTAAGGTTGAAATACAAAGCGTGTCTAAACTTAGAACACTAGTCTCACTGATCCACGACGAGTAGTACCGGTCGAGCCTCAAGGGAAGCGTCCCTCGCGACTCCACCGCTTCACAGACACGTACATTGCATTAACATCCCAAAAATTTTACCTAAATAATATACAGTAGAGGAATTTAGATCTCTAATTGGTAAATGGACGTTTGAAACACTCACACATATGAGGACGTAGATGTTGAAATTAATATTAAACTTTTAATTAGACTGCATTCTGTATCATCATTATCGTACGCTTATTGAAAAATAAAAAACCACAGACGCCGCAGAATTAAATATGCAAGTACAAAATGAGAAACATCTAACGTGGCGCCCTCTAGCCAGGTCTTTTATTTTTCTGCGCCGACAACAATAACGTAGCTGTAATGTATTCCTCAACTGTATAATATAATACATCGAAAAACTAAGCGTAAAATTGCTGTCGTAATCGTCTGAAAAAATATCTTTACCATTCTTCCATACAATTTTATTGACACAATAAGCGTAGGTATCATTTAGTTCATTCATATTTTATTGAATCAATATTTAAAATTACATCTACATAATTTTAATCAGATTCGTTTTAAACAATTGCACTGTCATTCGTCACACACTAAACTAACTTACAATCACTTCTAAAAATTTGAAAGGCTTCATTAAATTTTCATGCATCTAACTAAGATAATACTAGACTACGGCCCGTTATCTGTTCACTGAAACGTAAGAGTTGAACTAGGTAGTAACAACACGCTCGAGCCACCAAGCGCACTAACTCTGTACTGGAGCTGTACTATGATCTGTCAAAGCCATCATGATTCCGTTGTAAAAAGGAGATAGTGCTATTCAACATGTATAGCTCCATCTCCCTCTTTATCAGAACAATGGGCTTTAACACGTCATAGTCCAGTCTCTGACGTACTGGCGAGCGCACCGCTTCACTTTGTACTCTCCGAGGTTTATCTCACATTGGCAGTGCTACAATATTGCCTACAAGTTACTTTATAAAAATATATCATGTTACGACACCTCTTAAGCACGAAATTCAGCGGTATTCAACAAAGGGAATTGATTATAATATATTTCTCTAAAATATTTCGTTCATTTAACTATTGTAAAATCTAATTTGCTTTAACTAATCAACTTGACAAGCCGTCGAAGCAGGCTAATGTTAACATTTTATTCATTGAGCAACACAAATTTTCGAGACAGTATCAAGTATGTATATAAGGAAGACTATGGTATGTACCAGTGAAGAGAAAACGACGTTCGGTATACAAAATACATTAGATATAATAAACTAAGTAACGTCGAGTCCGGAGTCCAAACCATGCGATATAACAGAAACAACGCAGAGTATACTATGAGATGATTTTAAGTAAGTACTTAAGACTAAGTTATTTGTACATAAACGATTCATAAGCTAGTTACTGATATTTGTAAAGATTATTTTTAGAGTGAACGTTGATAGTGGTTGTAGTTTGAAATATTCAACCGCAGAAATATTACGGACTGAAACAGGAATTAATTAAGAGAATTTTAACAGGGCTTAGTTTAAAAGCTAAATTCAATCGAAACTATGAACATTGCGTAGATCTTGGACCAGTTTAGAGTAACAACCTCAAGTCCTGCAAGAAATATTTGTTCTGAATGAGTGTGAATTATAAAATAGAATAATAATGGTGTCAAATATGCACGCTAGAGGTAACTGTCACTCAAAGCTAGGACAATGTTGAATGTTTCAAAAAGCGTACAAGACAGGACGAGTTGGGAAAAGTAATAGCGATTTTAAGATACTGTAGAACTTAGCATCAGCTACTACTTCTTCCATCACGCATTCACATCCTAACGCCATATAAAAGTTATAGTTTTCTATCATAAATATACTATAGACAAACGCTTCCATAGCCCCTATATATCTTGACAGAGAACGAAACATAGAACTGAATTGGTCACTTTTATTGCTGTCCATACGCTATCAACTGTCAAGGTATACGGGTGCCGTATTGCGACGTTTTAATGGCATCATGATTCCAGTCCTGAAAACGGGGAGTGATGGTCTTCCTATAGAGACAGACGTAGCTCTAAAGCTACGTCTGTCTCTCATACAAGAACAATGATGGCTTTAACACGTCATAATACACAACCAGAGGCAGTATTATGATGTGTCAATGTCATCATGAATCCGTTGCGAAAAAGGGACAGCGCTATTCGTCATGTATAGCTCTGTCCCTCTCTCTGACTGCAACAATGATAGCTTTAAAACGTCGGCTTTAGCAGAAACGTAATTGTAAAGGCTGTAAAGTTCGGTTCCTATTTCAAAACTAGCAATCACTGAACGTGGTTGTGTTGTCTGCGTCGGGTCGCTTCGGGCGCGGTCGGCAGAGTTCGTGCGCGGCGTTACGTGTGGTGTTGTCGCTTGGCGCGGCGGGGCGCGCGCGGTGACGCGTGCTACCTGCGTCCGATCAGACCGTTGGAGTTCGCGTTGGCGGTCGGAGACATCTCCAACTCAACTAGCAGCGGGAAGTGGTCTGGAACACATGATCAATAGTTATTGGTAATAATAATAATAATAATCGGATCGGTCCATCATCACTGACAGGACTATTGTAGCCAATAAGCCTGATATAGTGGTGGTGGACCGAATCGAGAGGCGTGCAATGATTGTTGACATTACCGTCCCACATGACGAGAACCTCGTGAAAGCCGAGAAAGATAAACTAATCAAGTATATTGACTTGGCTCGCGAGGTTGTCGACATGTGGGATGTGGACTCAGCGATCATTTTACCGATAGTCGTGTCAGCCAATGGCTTAATAGCCACGAGCCTCGACCAACACCTCAGGAGGCTCTCGTTAGGCGGCTGGATCAAGGGCTTGATTCAGAAAGCAGTACTTCTGGACACGGCTCGCATTGTCAGGCGGTTCCTCTCTCTGGAGCCCTGACCGCCGGTAGCTTGGACCCTATTCCCGATACCGGTGGGATACTATTTTTTATATTTTTAAATGTTTTTTTTTTATCCTTTATATTTAAATATTTAAAAATGTAATTAATATGTCTATAAAAATGAATAAACGGAATAATAATAATAATAACTTTTGACGTGACAACGTCTAATAAATCGATGAACGCCGGCTGCATGCACGAAAAAGGATGACTCATTGTCCCGTTACGCTCATTGTACACTTGCGCCGCATCTATCTCTCTTCCACATCATTTCATCAATGTTTTGTTATGACGTTGTCACGTTAAACTATCCTCCGTAAACCAACTTTACAGACAACCAATTTTTTTAATAATAATTTATTTAATTTCAAAAAACTTTACGTTCAGGTTGCACATAACACTGGACCCCACAATAGGATACCCTGTGTCGTGAGTTCCAGTTTCTTTCATCACAAGGTTTGTAAGTTGTAGTTTATTAAGATAAACAGACAAGTAGGTAATAGGCTTAGATTTAAAAATGTCCAGATTCCTAGTACGCCACCGTAAATTGAAGCCAAAACAAGTAGCCAATATTGACTACTTCGTTCGATCCCCGCGCCACACGCCAATGAACGTTCGCCGCGTAAACACGTCACGAGTCGGAGTTCTGAATTTTAAAAAAAATGCAGTTTGTGCTGTGCAATCGTGTCAAAATTACACGTAAAGAAAAGAATAATGCTTTTGCATTATTCTTATAAGAAATTCTTCTTCATAAGAAAGAATGTTGCGGATTCTGTTGTGCACAAACTAAACTTAATTTAGGCTATTCCTATCTTTTTCTCTCTAATAATACAAGAAAGAGACGGACGTAAATTAGAGACTCTCAAATTTTGTTGAACTAATATTTCCATACAAATTAAGGGTACACGTAAAAACATGTCGATTATAAAACACGGTGATGCGCAAGGCGTAAACTAGTTTGACATCTATCATCTGACATCTTAGTTCATAGCTATAGGCGTCCTTTTCTCGCACTGCCTTTTAGTAAAAGACAGCGATTCTCTAATTTTAGTTTAGTTATTGAACAAGAGAATCGGCACCATTGTCAATTTCCAAGTTACCAATGGGAGGAAAAACCTATTTTTTTTTAAAAGCTATGCGGCGAGATAGATGGCACCAAAATATTTGATATGTCGGCGATTGGTCGGTTAGCGTTCAAGATAGAAATAGACAAGACAGGACTTCAAGTGACACACACCACTCTCTCGCGGTGAAGCCTTCAGAAAACCATAAAGTAACGAGAACACTCCAAGAAATCTTTGGGTATCATTTGTTGATGGTAATAAACTTCAAGTGAGCAAGTTTAAAATTGTAGCCCCTTAAAAACCTGTATTACGCAAACAAGTAATTTGATTGTATGATGTAAGTACGTTATAAAACAATGTATGGTCAGGAACAGCACGTCATTATTAAAACTTAACTATGAAGGTGCTGTGAAATTCAAATAGTTAATAAAGAGTACAACTAAAGAAGTTATACTTCTTTTGGCACGTTAGGGAAAAATGATGAGAGTAAATTTTTACGATGCGCGCGCACACCGTCACAAAAAACCGACACTCTGAAGTTAGCTGTAGTCTGTAATTCATGAAGAATTATTGTTTTCCTTTTGTAAACTTTGTGACAGTTTGGTTTTTTATCTTGTTACGCCAAAGAAGTATAACTTCTTACGTGCGCACATAAGTACACACACCCTTCTTTGTTTGTTTGTTTGTAGTATCTCACCTGAAGGTACGTGCGGATGCGGACATCCGACCACTTTGTGCTCTCGGAACCAGTCCTGTGAAAGTGGACCTAGCAGCCCGAGGGGCGTCATTGATTGCTTGCTATAGAATATGTAGTCGATTATACCCTTGAAGTCAAACCTGGAAAGCAGAAAAATAGTAATTTAGATAATGTAATACAATTCGTCAGATCATAGAACAAAAAAAGAATCCTGAATTTCTGCTGACAACAAAGTTACCTCAAAAGAAGTGAAGAGAAGAATTTAAACTGTTAAAAAGCATATAAGGGTTCAAACACGGTCATACTATGCTAATTCTACAATGGTTAAACCTATTACAAAGTGATCCTCACATCCAAAAGATATAAAAGCCAAAAGCCAAGTGCCCAAACCCTGGTCCAGATCAAGCGACATTTAATATTCAATCAGCCACAGCGATGATGCAAAAGTCAAGAATGCATTAAGGTCTGGTTTAAGCTTCCAAAAAGCTATTATGTCTATACCGTTGAAATTCTTTGAAGACGATTGCCCTCTGATCTACATAAGATAAAGCCGCGTTAACAAGTTAAGATGTAATATACTTGAATAAATAATTCGAGAAATTTCAATCCATCGCCACCAATTTAAGTATCGACTTTAGTCTTATGTATATAAAGGTGATTTTTAAATGATAACTTGTATAGTCCCTAAAGTTTTTTGTTCCAAAATTAAATAATAAAAAAATGTTAGTTGTGTCTAGTTACTCGCTTTATTCGGGCAAACTATATATATGAACGTCATTCTTTCATCGTTCCTTTTTAGTGAAAACCGTATAAAGATCCTATGCGTGGTTTAGGAGTTAGCTGATAAACAGAAAGACAGACGTATAAAGCGACTTTGTTTTATACTATGTAGAGATTTTGTAGTGATGATTGTATCTAAAGTAAGGCCAACGAGACGAGATAAAGAATGTAAACAACCACAAACGTTTGTTTACATTCTTTATCTCGACTCGTTGGCCTTACTTTAGTTCGTAGAGCTCGTGGCTAAAGTAATAACAGCCGCACGGGTCGATCTATCAGGTTAAGCTACGCTTGCCGGGGTTGGTCCATGGATGGGTGACCATCTTTACATACCGAGACTCCTCCGTGCCTCGGAAAGCACGTTAAACCGTTGGTCCCGGCTGTCAATCGTGGATCTTTGACAGTCGTTACGGGTCGTCAGAAGCCCGAAAGTCTGACATTCAGTCTTACCAAGGGGTATCGTATTACCCAGTAACTGGGTTGTGGAGGTCAGATAGGCAGTCGCTCCATGTAAAATACTGGTATTCAGCTGCATCCGGTTAGACTGGAAACCGACCCCAAGATAGTTAGGAAAAGGCTAGGCAGATGACGTTGGCCTTACTTTAGTCTACTTTGAATATTTAACGCAATTTTAACCGGCATAATACTCACGTATAGTTAGTATAGGGCATGATGTCCTCGCTGTATGCGGAGGCGAGCTTGAAGTTGTGCGTGAACTCGTGCTCCGAGCCGGGCATGCGGCGCAGCGAGCCGGCGTAGCCGAGCTCCTTGAAGTCGCGGTGCTCCGATGATACTCGGCCGGATGACAGGAACTCCACAACACCTGAAAAAGCATACAATTATGGATTTAGTCACGCTCTTGCCTATAACTTGTATCAGGCAACGACAGTTTTCTAGAACAATTATAGCCTTACTTATAAAACTCATTAACCCTAAGTTTTGTTTAAACACTGATTAGCGGATTCTAAATACAAGAAAGCATACATATCATCCATGAAATTCAACTGTATTTAGGACGGAAACGGCCTGTAAATGATTAGTCAACATTTTGTCACCCACGTCTGCCCTTCTTCCGGGTAGAAAATGTTGAAATAAGAACGTTAAGAATGTTAATCAGTGTTTAAGCTATCACATGGTAATTTTAAGAGTTCCGTACCCGAAGGGTCCAAACGGAGCCCTATTGTTGTCACTCACGTGTCCGTCTGTCTGTCTGTCCGTCCGTCGTCCGTCACAAAATTTTGTTACGAACAATTTTTTAACTTTCCATTGACCTATGAACTTGAAATTTGGTGATAATGTTTATTATGATGTATACTTTACTAACAAATACCTACCAATATTTGGTACAGAACCCTTAATGTGCGAAAGTCGACACGCACTTGGCCAGTTTTTTTTTTTTTTTCATGTATAAGGTCCATAGAGGTCCGGATCGGAAATACGATCGAGATCAGACCACACACGGTTTTTTGACAAACTCCTAAATGTAAGGTTTGAAGAGGAGTTACTATGAAAGTGTGTTACATCCATCATCCAGTGTCTAATTATATTACTTCAATTGTATCTGGAAGTTTTGAGCCCTTGACATAGGCAGGATCCATGGGAAGCGATCAAGTGGTACATAAAAGAATTGGATTATATATCGAAACCCTCTTATCAGGGGAAGACGCCAAATTGAACATTTTCAAAATGACTGCAAGATTTCTTTACAGTCTAAAAGGTTTTTGACCCACAAAATGCATCATAAAAATCGTTTTTATGTTATAGTGCTTAATCCGAAAAGAACAAAGTAGAAAATTGAGCAACTGATTAATAGGTCTACCAAACCTATAAACCCAGCCATATATTATGTCGAATCTAGTAATCGAAGACTTAGCAAATGTCGTAAACCCCATATCGGGGCGATCTTTGTTTTGGGTACACTCGTAAACGACAAACAGTCGAATAAAGTGGGTAAGTTACTAGCGTACTGGGAGAAAACAGATCGATATATCTGTCTACTTTGTTGTAGGATTTCCATAGTTTGTATTTTTTGGAAAAGTTTAGTATTCATAATTTTCCAGATAAATCTTTCACGTTTATACAGCATGTAACAAAATCCCTGTCCGATCCAATAAAGGCGTATTCCTGGTTTAAAATACGTACTAGAAAAAGTTGTAAAAAAATGTAACTCATAAAAAACAAAAGCTATAGATTTTCATTTTTTAAAAATATGCAACATTTAACACTAAATATGGCAAATTTTCATAAGTTGACAACACTGCACCGGCCGGCGAAATCTTTTCATTTTTACCTATTTTTAACCGACTTCGAAAAAGGAGGAGGTTATCATTCGGATGTTTGTATTTTTTTTTTTTTTTTTTTATGTATGTTCGGGCATAACTGTCATATGTTGACGGATTTGCAAAATTCTTTTTTTGTTCGAAAAGGGATTTACTCCGAAATGGTCCCATTTAAATTTCAAAAAGATCTGATGATGGGTTTCGGAGACAGACAACGGAACTCTTCAAAAATTGACAGCAAATCAACTGCGATTGCTGATATCGTATGTCTATGAATTGTTATCACAGTTTAATGGGGAACCACAACTAAAAAGTAAAAAATAAAAAACTTTTTTACAAAAAAATAGAACCGACTTCCAAAAAAAGTGCAAAATAACTTTAATTTCGGAAGTCGGTGTCAAAAAACAAAGACACAAAACAGGAACACCGACTTCCGAAATTAAAGTTATTTTGCACTTTTTTTGGAAGTCGGTTCTATTTTTTTGTAAAAAAGTTTTTATTTTAAACGATACCGCCTTGCACTAGCCGCGCTGTAGGCACTCTGTCTCGCTCAGGCGGGATGTTTGACACGAAACAGTAGGTGAACTTTGTCGAGCGCTCAGTGTTGCCTTTGATAAGTTTTTCTTTTTTTTATTAATTATTTTCATCGGGAAAAAATAATTATCTCGTATCCATTAAATGATTACGTATATGTGTACGCAGTACGATACCAAGAAATACTCTTTAGGATCGGACAGGGTTTCTGTTCCATGCTGTATATCGCCTGAAATATTTATCTGGAAAATTCAGACAAATCAGTTAAAAAAAAATGTTTTCTTATAGGGTGTAAATTAATACTATTTGCTGGTCTATGCAAAATGAAACATAAATCATTTAGTGAAACTAAAATGCAGCAATAAAAAATTAAACGACATTGAAAATTCAAAAAGTGCCTGTAAATGGTTAATTTGAAATAAATGCTTTGAATTTGAATGCTGACAGTCATCAACTTTCAATTTTTATTAATAACTGGATCGCGTTTGACCACTACAGATAGTAGAATACTTGACCTGATAGTAAGCGATAATTTGTGGTCGAGAGTGGAACACGCTTGCCTAGAAGTAAAGTATTCACTCTTGACTTAACGACCCCACAGGTTGTAGCTATCAGGAAACATAGCCTCCGGCAGGGCATTTGATTCCTTAGCTTAACGCCCAATGAATACTTTCACTTTCCCAAAACATTTTGAGCGTTTGTGGGTGCTGTGTGCACAAGTCAGTAAATTTCTGTAGTTTAAAAAAAAAACCAAAAAAAAACACATTTATTTTTTATTTTTCGTGTTCTTTTCAGCGAATCTATTCATTTGATAACCATATCATGGGAATGCATACAAAATAACTAGTCCGCCATCTTTGGGAGGCCGCCATATTTGATTTTAATGACGTCATCATTTCTAATGCCCATGAATCATGTTTGTTGTCATCCCAACTAAGCATGTACGCAAAATTTCAGCTTAATCGGAAACCGGAAAGTGGGTCAAATTTAACTTCTAAGATTTGTTTACATAATTACCTACAGGTGAAACTAAAAATAAGTGTGTTAATACAATGATAATCGATGTCACCATTCCACACGACGAGAACCTCATGAAAGCTGAGAAAGAGAAACAAATAAAATATCTTGACTTAGCACACGAGGTTGTCGATATGTGGAATGTGGACTCAGCTGTCATTGTGTCGATAAGCGTTACCGCCAACGGTCTAATGGCCAAAAGCCTCGACGACCACCTGTCGAAGCTTGTCGTTGCGCGGTTGGATCAAGGGCCTGATACAGAAGCCAGTACTCCTCGATACGTTTCGCATTGTGAGAAGCTTCTTGTCTCTGGAGTCCTAACCACCGGTAGGTAGCTTGGACCCTGCTCCCGAAACCGGAGAACTATTATTTTTTTTATAATTTTAAATGATTTTTTTTCTTTTTTTATATGATTTGTAAACAACATTTAAAATTATAATTTATATATGTATAGAAAATGAATAAACGAAAATAAAGTGTTAAAATCACTTACCACTATCAGGCAGCGAGTTAAAGTCCCCGCATAGCAGCAATTGGACATTATCCCTCTGGCCCGCCAGACGGAGCGTCCGCGCAGAGTCGTCGAGGATCGTGCGCAACTCGTTGCTGAGCATCATCGTCTGAATGAGCTTCACGTCGCAGAACTCCGGGTCCCAGTGGATGTGCGCGGTGCACACTAGGATGGGCTGGCCGAGCATTGATGAGTCTGTTGGTAGTCCTGCAATGGAGAAAGCGAAATAGTTAAAATAACGCTTGTAATATATACAAATAGTTTTAGATAGTCTTCAGATATAATCAGTTTGTTTACATCTGACAGTTTAAAATACGATCGTTTACATAAGACACGACTCATCATCATCATCATTTCAGCCGGAAGACGTCCACTGCTGTACATAGGCCTCCCCTAAGTGTCGCCATAATGGTTGGTCCTGAGCGTCTCGCATCCATCGGCTACCCGCGACCCTCACCAGGTCATCGGTCCACCTTGTGGGAGGCCTTCCAACGCTGCGTCTTCCGGTACGCGGTCGCTATTCCAGAAACTTCGGCACCATCGACCATCTGTTCTGCTAGCAATGTGCCCTGCCCACTGCCACTTCACACGACACACTCCTTTTTAACGATAAGGAACATGAATAGTGATGGTGCCTCTCTCTACCTATGCTCATTATAAATTATGGCATTAGTATTTAGAAATTATATATATAGTTAGACAAAACACCAAGAAACAATTAACCAGATTATGGTAATCTTACCTCAAATTCGCGCAACTTGAAATTTTAATTGCAACCCCAGCTTAACAAGAGATCAACATTACGCAGAAGTTGACTAGGGTACTTAAAACATTCCAAGTAATTTACCTACACGTGTTCACTATCACACAACCTCGTGGAGCATCTCGTAACATGTAAATTATTACATAATTCACGAGATTATTCGCTAAGATAACATAATTAAAATTAAGTGCTGACTAGACAAGAATTTTTCCATAGAACTGATTTTTGAAGGACGGACGGTACTACGGTAGGACCTTTTTACCTCAATGGCTCTTGAATCGCCAAGAGCTATTGGTTCAAGATGATAGGTAATCTTAAGCCAGGACATTCAATTCATCCCTGTCCACTGTTATGAAGCGATAACTAATGTCCTAAGGACGCCGATGGCATCCACTGCAGACAGCGTCGATAATCATGCACTTTAGAGCGCACTTTACTTAATAGCAAATATCTTACTTCCACGTGTAACTGGGAGTAAAAGTAAATGTAATGTCTAATGGTCTAGACTTGTAATGTGTGTAGTGGTGCGTGCACATAGCCATGTGTGGGCGTAATTATCATGAATTTAGTCCAACCGACCACCGACACGCGAGTGACAGAAATACCTAAGTAAGATTATTGTATTTTGAACCCGCAATGACCCGCATAGTACATGCACGATTGCTGGTTTAACAGTGAAACTATATAGAAAATTATCAATAATGTCAGGAAATTATGTGAAGCAGACTAATCATTCTTTTACCAACTCTGCCAATGTGAACAACTATTTATTTAAGAGGCCGTACACGAAATTTTGGTCGATTTTCTGATTTACGTGCTTTTACAGTTAAAATAATGCATTTCTCTTAGTTTTAATGCGCAACATGAAAGATAATTTTAATTATGATCTAATGAATGAGCTAGATTTGAAGCTTGCGTTGTGTATTATAAGTCGAGATTTGGGTTGTTTTAAAAGATTTTTTATTGCCAAATTTTTCTAATTTTTACATTTTTTTCTCAAGAAATGGATTGATGGTGAACTGAAGTTTATTTATTGCTGTTTTAATTTTATGAACGAGAGTTCTAAATAGCCAAAATCAAAAGCAATTCTTTGCCTATTTTCTCTAAAATTTGACTAAGTTAAATATTTTTTTACTCAATTTTTTTATATAAAAGTGGTAAAAAGTGATTCATACATTGTATAGACGACTTTTGCAATAATACATTCTAATTTTTCATACCGTTTAGACGTCAAAACGATTCGTATTACGGATATTCTAATCCCCTTACAAGCAAAAATTCACAAAACCGTCGTCGGATTGTGGTCGATTAACCGTAATTATAATAAAAATAAACCGTAATTATAATAAAAATAAAAAAAAATAACTCATACATTAGATCATAATTACAATGATCTGTCATGTTGTGCATTAAAACTTTTAGAAATACATTATTTTACTGTAAAATCACGTAAATCAGCGAAATCGGCAAAATTTCGTGTACGGCCTCTTAAAATAGGTACGCCAACAGTACATACATCAAATATTTAACAGTAAATATAAAGGAAATGGAATGGATGGATGGTGGGGATGTAGGTTAAGGTTCGTAAGTAGGTACCAATTACAGGTGTACAGTGTACCTACAAAACATTATACTGTTATATTTTATATTCAACAACATTTTTCCTAAACAAAATTATGGAAATATTTCCTTGACCGTTTTAAAAACAGGTCAGCGATTGTGGGCATTTAAACTGGTATGTGTGGTGGAACTGGGCTTCCCCTATTCTGCAAGAAATGCCGTCATATTGTCGCCTAAGTCTGTATCCCGCCTAACGTTTGCGGCTTATCAACTTGCGTAAGTAATAGTTGATCAGAGGAAAGTATAAATGTTGGCAGAGTCCATAGGCGACCTGTCTGACCTGTCCCTACTTAGTGCACTTTTATCTAAACTTACACTTACGGAGGAAGGTGTTTGACTGATGGTATTGCCTGCAGTTGTTGAAGAAACTATGCGGTGAGGTCATACTTTTTCTCGAGCACATGACCAGCGCCTTGGGGTACAGCGAGGCGACCGGTCGCTCTAAGTGCCAGATAACAAGGGGCGCCAAAAACCCAAATGCGAAAAACAAATTCCAGCGCAAAATAAAATTTTGATGGCGCCTTTTAAGAGGCGCGGTATCGCCGCCTCTCAAAAGGCGTGTTACCAGAAAATTTAGGAATAATTATTAATTTAACATAAAACCCAAGTAGGTATAGTTTACGTCAAATGGAAGCGTCGATATAAATGTGGATCAATGGAGAGGGAGAGGCCAAAGAAAGGATGGATGGATTGTGTGAGGAGTGACATGAAAGAAAAGGGAGTTAGTGATAGCGTGACGGCTGACAGGACAGAATGGAGAAAACGTGTTGCGCCGACCCCAAGTAACATGGGTTAAGGGCAGGAAGATGATGGAAGCATCGACCAAAGGGCGCCAAAAGACAATCTCGCTCTGTCTTGATCAAGGGTTAGGGCCGGCGTTGCTCTTGACATTCAATCTGCCTTTCTCCAAATATTTTGGGTTCGGCATAACCAAATTCAGCTGAGTAGGTACCAGTATTTTAGACTAGTTTTAGAATCACTCTGATCGTCAGCGCTGACAGCTCAGCGAGTAGCTCGTCAGCTTTCAACGCCACGAGCGAGCTGACCACCGTCAGCGCTGAGAGTTACGCGTAATTCTGAAACGTTCCTAGGACAATCATACATAATGGGCCGTCAGCGTCGACGGTCAGCGTGACTACAACCAGCCATACATGAAGCAACTGCCATCTGACCTCCACAACCCTGGGTAACTCGATACCCCTTAGCAAGATTGGGGTCACGAACTTTTGTCATTGTAGATCTTAAATTAGTCTCATTAAGATGTTAGTTGATTCGCTCTGAAATACGTACGGATCTGAGGAAAAATGTTTGCGGCAAAAGGAGAAGTTGTCACTTGAATAATGATATGAGGGTGATTCACACAATAGGTAACTTTATTTTCCGACGAGAAAATCTTAATAAACAAATACAACTTGTTATTTTATTCCTATTGGCCGCTGCACGTACGTGTTTCGCGTACAGAGAAAGTACTAAGCAATCGATTGCACAGTTTTTAGGTTAATAGACACCTGATAATTACGAGACAGAAAAAACCGTCACGCTTTTTATCGAATACTTTTAGAAATTCGCGACGGTCGGTGCTTCTACAAATATTTTTTGCCAAAACTAAATTAAGCTATAAAATTTTATTTTTTATTAGTGCGGTGTGAATGAGGAGCTCGTGGCTAAAGTAATAACAGACGCACGGGTCGATCCACCAGGGTCAGCTACGCTTGCCGGGGTTGGTCCATGGCTGGGTGACCATCTATACATATCGAGACTCCTCCGTGCCTCGGCAAGCACGTTAAGCCGTTGGTCCCGGCTGTCAATCGTGAATCTTTGACAGTCGATATGGGTCGTCAGAAGCCCGAAAGACTGACAACCAGTCTTACCAAGAGTTGCATCCAGTTCGACTGGAAGCCGACCCCAAGATATTTGGGAAAAAGCTATGCAGATTGATTGATTAGGCGGTCTGAATGTATCCATAGTTCTTGGGCTATGAAATGAGCGATGACATGACGAGGTCGAACGGAAAAGGAAGCAGGTACCAACATAATGCGATGACGTTGAAATTTCGCCTGTTACTTAAGTTTTTTGTTGGTTCGCTTCCGCAGGGCAGTGCCGCAGTGGCGTTATAAATTTATGAGGATGAGTGGCGAAAGAGGCCTCATAAATTCATATTTAAATTACAACGTTTGCGTCAGCAGCTCAATTAAGGGCTAAGAGCTTAAGCGTCCGCTCATACTTTATTTAATGTTAAGAATTTGGGAATTAGGTGGATGCTTCATCCTTTGAATTTTTTAATGGAACGGTTTACTATATTACGTATTACTTCAAATGAAGAACATGAACATTAGGAGTTATTTTGCAATCATCATCATCATCAGCTGGGGCACAGGCCTCCTCTCTCTGAGAGGGTGTGGGCCGTAATCCACCACGCGAGCCCAATGCGGATTGGTGGATTTCACATGTCTTCGAATTTTTGGTTCTACGACATGCCGGTTTCCTCACGATGTTTTCCTTCACCGTTTTGAGAGCAGTGGTGATGAAATAATTTACAGAAAGTAAAGCGCCTGCCTAGGTTTGAACTCACGACCTACAACTTGTAAGTCGCGGCTAATACCACTGGGTCACTACTGCTCTATTTTATTTTATTATTATTATATTTTGCAATGAGGGCTAGCTATTAAAGTTCTATGTTGCATCTCTATCTAAATCGCGCAGCGTCGCGCGACGCCGACGCATCACGTCTTGGTGTGTGTGAGCTCATGAGCTGACCCTCAAGCGTCGTCCTAATTTAATGCGATCATCGGGCGAATATGCGAACGTTGCGATAATTTGTTCGGGAAAATTAAAAAACGCCCTCTGTCGGCCCGACGACGACGCTATTGAGCTTGCAGTACAAATGAAGAACGTGACAAGATAACAGATTCGCGCGACAATCGCTTTGTGTTAGAACTACGACTTAGTGTAAAAATTGAAGCATTAGAAAAAACCTATTCATAGATTTTACAAATAACCTTCTCAGTTTTTCATTAAAATTACAGAACTATTGTTATCGACCTTTATCAAAACTCAGCATCAACTTATCGCCCACCGCTCCTTTCAGGGCCACACGCACTAAAGTGCATGCTACAATTATGTACTCACCATTTTCCCATGCCGCCTCTTTCGTCTTGATAAGGGCGGCTAGCCCTATATTGTCCTTCGGCATGACACGATTTAACATATTATCTGATCCCTCGCTGTTAGCCATTGCCAGTTGGTTGAACTCAATAAGATGTTCCTTCACTAAGGCAAACCTGCAATGCAAAGTAAACATAAAGTACAAAAATAAATAGATTTTTTATAGCCATACTGGACAGTATTGCCGGGACAAGGCCTCCTCCAAGTACTACCAGGAACTCTTCTCTCTCGGGCTTTCTCAAACAAAGCGTTTTTTTTGTGGGTATGGGAAATCATCCAATGACTTCTGCCGCTCTGGGTAGAGCGGGAGGGCGTGTCAGACTTTTACTGACTAAAACCAACAAAACTTAAGTAAATTCTAAAAATTACCTCCCACACAAATATTGATCAGCTGATGATAATTTTTTATGGAATTACAATTATTTTTTTTGGGAAGTTTATATTTTTTCTTAGACAAAGATGTTCGTATCCATGGGCAGAACCGGTTCTTAAAATATGACCACACCTTTCCGTTGCACCCTGACTTTATTATTAGACTATAGTCCAATAATAATCTCTAATTAATTGCTTAGTTGGTTGTTATAAGTTACTTTTGGCAACAACCCCCAGTATCTTGAAATTACATACAGGTTGAAACCATCTAACTTTTAATTATATTACTACTTAGGGCCGGTCCCTGAATTGAGAATCTGGAGTTAATAACGTGTCAAACCCTTCTTTAATGCCCAAAATTTGACAGGTTTAATGTCAAATTTAATCTAGAGTTGAACAAATACTTAATTTCTAATTCTTAATTCAGACATCAGAGGTTACACCTTGTCCTTTTATGACGTGCAAATGACTATATTAACACATTGTATAAACGGAGCGAAGGAATGAAGTCATAAAATAAAGCTTTTAATATTTTTTTCTCTGCGCGTTAAGCGTGTGTCGACTTATAACCTATGTGTACGGCAAGCGGTGTCTCGTGGGGGCGTATCGACATCGTCGCTGTTACGAAGATAAATCTAAGAGCTTATGGACATTATTTTGTTTCACATTGAAAAGTTTTTTTATTTCACTTGACTTGTTACAGAAAAACACGCAGAGCTTTTGACATACGTGATATACGTACCTACCTACCTTTAGATTATAATATAAAGTGGTCACTTTCTGTGAATATTTTCTTTCGGTAGTTGTGTTCATCAATTTGCCTCTCTGTTGTAGTATTGTTTCGATGAACTATTCCAATTCTGCTAGCTTTATCTAATTTTAATTACCCACAAGTTTAAAACGACAACACGACGGCGACGTGCGGGGGTTCTAACCTTCGGTCAGAGCCATGATATCATTGCCATTGCTGTGATTAACCTAATGTCCTACAGGTATCTAAGTTACTGACGATCGTCCTGACTCAGACCTTCTTCACACGAAGTCATCCGATATAATCCGTAGTAGGATCCTAAATCACACCGCACTATACAGATCAGGAGCCCTACTATCCTGTGGAGTCGCAGGATCGAAGGACACCGCGGATCTGGCACATGCAACTGAAGGAACACGGGTGGCTTTCACTCAAAAATAGTCTGATACTCCGCTCGGCTCCACCCATAGCGGGAGAAGTAATTTGATGATTTCCCGCCCCCTAAAAAAGAGACCCTGCTATTTGGTGTGCAGAAGCTTTAAAATAAGAGAAATAAAAAACGGCACATACTTAGCAGATCGAAAGAAGATGGCACAGCCGTCGACGTACTTCCTCTCGGACTCGCCCATGGTCTTGGCGCGCGACTTCGGCGAGAAGATGCCGTCGTACCCATCCTGCTTTAGCTCGGGGAGGAAGAAGTTGTAGAACTGGTCTGTTTCCACTTCCTATACAAAGTGGGCAATTCGTTAGTTTTGGATAAGCACAAGGCAGGTGGAAGACCTTAAAGAGGTAGCTGAAACAGACTGAATGCGGAAGGCGGAGGACCAGCCGGTGAATTCGCTAACTCGGTTGACATCAATTTGATAGGCACTATGCAGGTCATTGCTGCTTTAATACAAAAATATACTACGAAGTGTCTATTATAATCGATGTCCACCGAGCAAAGCCTATCAAATTGATGTCAACTGAGTTAGCGAATACACCTGCTGGTGTTGTTAAGGACAATGTCTAGCAGTGGATTGTGAGGGTACCAGTGTCCAACAAAGAATTGCGATAGACATGACTGATTGATAGTGAGTTTACTAAGTTAACTTCAGTTTTAATTCTGAAATATGAATAGTGAAATACGCTTGCTTGTTAAAACTACGCTATTTAATGACCTACAAATAATGCCGACCCTTAGACTATGAAAGGTTATAGACAGAGTGTCAAAAGCCAGCAAACTGAAGTACTAGAATAAGAAGCCGGCTTGTATCTGTACACACGAAATAAGCTCACAGACAAAATGAGAAGCCGAAACGTCATCGTTATGTTCGTCGAGGTCCCTCATACATTTTAACGATCCTGCTTCATTTAATATACACTGACGTTGTGTGACCTTTCATAGTCTAAGTGCCGACCACAATTTTATCAAATGCAAGAACGGGTCACGAATGGCAACTCCTATAAAGACAGCGATTGCAGCTCCAAGTTGAGTGATTCAAACTTGCCAAATAAAATATTTGTTCACCATGCATTGCTGATTGGCCTCGCAAAAGCAACAACGTCCAAGCCCACAGGCTTGGTCGTTGTTGTTGTCCCGAGACCATCAGGTCCTCGGTCCACTTTCCTACTATAGAAGATGGAAAGTCAATCACGCCAAGGCAGTACTGTCATGCATAGCCGTCCTGCTGCGGATGTAGGAGTCGCTTTTTCATATATAGTTACAGTTATTATTCTTTGGTACTAGCCTGTAAGCTGATGATGTCTGCGGAATAATGTCTGATCTCATCGAGGATTCCCTTCTTCCGGTAGTCCCATTCGAGCGCCCAACTGGGGCAGTATCCGTACATCTGTCGCGTGGCGTACTTGTCACATAGCACGTTGTAACACATCACTGTGAATATACCTGTCAACAAAAAACACATTACTTCGTACACTGATTATGATGGTAAAGAAACATCTTATTGGAATGTCATAATGCCAAGTGACTGTCATCTCCTCTCTTGAAGGGTCCTAATTTGTCTGAAGGCATAAGTGGAGCAGTCGCCTATTGCGTGTTAAAAACATCATACTTGTAATGTAAATAATTAAAGCGTTGAGTGTGACGACAGACGCTATACAACGAGTGTGGAAAAGTGAACATTATTATTGAGAGCACAAAATGATGTATAATTATAATTTTAAGCACTACAGCTACGGCTATTTCTAGGCTGATGTCTGGAAGAGATTAAACTTCTTAAGTAAGTTACGGTTTTTACAGTGAACTGTCCTAATTTTGGACTCAGCCATATATCGCGTCACTTTGATGATGCTTAGGTACGGCAGCATCAGCACATAAACACGGAACGTGAAGACGCTTCTGAATAAGTTGTAATTCTTTCAACGTCGGTGCTGCCGCGTCGTTTATCTCACGACACCATGTTGGGTGAGCATCACCACCAATTAGCAGCGTCCGACACTTTGTTACCAGTGTCCGCACAACTCGCGTGACAGATAAAAAATGTTCCAATTAAAATGAGACTCGTATTACGCTCCACATGCGGCAGACACTCGACACAATGGCTTTGCTTTTTCTAATCATATCTCACAGGAGGCCGCAGCGGCCAATGCTCCGACCACACTTGATTATTCTTAACGCTTGTTGTTTTAGGTCGCATATTGAAATAAGACAAATTAACAGATATTTTTTTGAATATACTTTAGCCAGTGCTAAAGTATATAAAATAAATCTGGGAATTTGAAAGATCGTAGGTAGGTATACGTCTCAAATCAGTATTTGAGACGCACGATCTTTGCGTTCGACAAATTGAACTAGAACTCTCATACATATGTGATGAAGCCTTTCTACACAATGGAGACATTTATGGAAAACGGAAATGTTCTCTTCAGACTGGTTGGAAGGTTGGAACAAGGAAATTAGGCATCATAAGCGTTCCGCGAGGTAACAGCGACGGATTCATTTCAACGTATCCACTTATTACGTAAACTAAGGTGGCACGACCGTGCTCTCTCACGCTCCACACCATTATCTCAGATTTATGCGGACGCGGCGCGCTCGCACCCGTCTCATTACGCGAATCAAAAGGCGCGCTGCGCAGGACGATGAGGGCCGCTCGTCTAAATGTCAACTTCGTGGAAGACCTTGGCGATGCAATTATCTAGATTTAATCGAGCCGGTCTCAGTCAATCAACGGACAAAGAACCGGGAGTGGAGGTTGTAAGACAAAGCGGCGCTGACGGGCACACGACAGTTGGAAGGACAAGACAATGCGCCGAGATCGTCCGCGGAGCCGTAGTCCGGACAAATTGATAAGGATCGCGCTGCGCTCGCGCTCATGCTAATCGACACAAAGTCAAAGTCACCTGGCGACACTCGGCGGCGATCAATACGGCCGCAGCACGTGCTTCAAATACGTCCATTGTATGCCCGATGCGAGCGCGCGAGACGCGGCGCACATGCCAAATGTCGCGAAACAATACACGCATCGATAATCGCTCGTTGTTTAAGGAACTACGGGCGAAACGAAAGCTCCACACCAACACAATAATAAATGGTAATGTTGTCGAACATGTGGACGCGTGTCTTCATTTCAAATAAATCGACGACGATGATGAAATAGTACGTGTACGAAGCACAAACAATGGGAGAAGGTACAATAACTGCGTGTGGTTACAATATTCCTGATAGCTACGACCATTGTGCGCTGTACGTTATGGTTTTAGCGCCAAAGCGTGGGCATATCAAAGATGTCATGTATGTGTAGTGTAAAGTAAACTTACTAGTGCGTGTAGTAAGAATATAAAAGTAAAAAGGAAAAGGCGTGGCGACGGAAGTCGGCCGACTAGTGAGGCATGTCACGACGACCCGCTGGGTATTTGCACCGCTCGCGTAGCTCCGCAACACTTCGCTTTTACACGTTTATTCTGAACAACAAGCAACGTAATGTCCATGGTGTAGCGCGTGAATGCCTACACGAGCACACAGATCATGCATTATTGTAAACGCTCCGAGTCCAGAACAGTCAAATCTTTGGAGGCAATGGGTACCGTTAGCGTGGTCGGTTATAGTCACGCTCGCATAATGATTCCTAATATCAATAAGATTCGTGAGATATATCACACGAGCCTTTTTTTGTGCAGCGAACACAGCTCATTAAAACTGTTTTACCGATTTAAGTATGTAAAGATTTCCATTTGGATTGGCGTTGTAAAGAACTCATTAGATCACGTTCGGTCAGAGCCCGGTGTGATCGACAATATGACGTAAGAAATCTCAATAGGTGCTAACAAGATGTTGTTAGTGGGAGTTGAGACGTAACATCGGTGCTAGTTGCCGACCGCACTGCTTCATGGATTTCACCTTCAGCTAATGGGAGCGAATCATGCGATTTCGCTGAAATTATATTTTAATTTCAGCCAATATAGAATCAACTAATGGTAAAATTTTAATTGTAACTAATTGCTATATCAGTAGTAGCTGTTTTAAATTATTAACGAAATAATAATTACTGCAATCACTGAAGCAAAGTTCATAAGGACATAGGAATGGGTGAATTTAAAAAGGTGAGTCATTACAATTGAGTCCTCAGTCAGTCATTTGCATATAAAACTGTACAACTGCGTCCGATCGTTGGATCGAACATGGCAGTATCGACATCTGGCGACAATGCCATGAGAGCGTCCTTATGTTGTACCTCCTTTTCTACAAAGCCAATTGTGCTTTCTGAGTTTCTTTCTGACGATTATAGGTAGCTTGATAATGATTAAATCGTTATTTTAGTAGACATCTTTGATTATGATTAAAGACATAACAATAAAGATGGCAGTAAACAAAGCTAATGACAAACTGCACAATGAATGACAGCGCTCATTAGTACAATTTAATGCAATTACTGATATCGACGATTAGAACATTCTAGAACATAATACTAGTGAAAATGACAAATTTCCAGAAGGTCTCTAAGTTGAGATAGACGCCATGCATCAAATCGAATGTGTTGAGAGTCAGAGATTTCTCTTAGAATTGCTGACAGGTGTAGAGAGCAAAGATGCATTCGCTAAATCATGAACACACATTAATCAAACAAGTAGGGGTAACGACTAGCTAGCCTCGCAGTCTGAGAAACGTGCAGGATTTAAGAACTGGGAGATGGTGTGAAAAGTTATTACGTTGCGAGATTGTGTCGATCAGAACATCTCACTCCAGTGTTTATGTTGGCAACAAAAAAAAAGAATGAACCAGTTAGCTATCGCGTCTCATCTGAATATAATGGGGGGAGGCGCACAGCCGTCTGTTTATTGGCGATGCCATTACGTGGGTATTCTGTACCACGACAGACATACGAATTATTTATTCAAGTCTTGTAAACATCCATTGTTTCATGATTTTTTACATAAACTGACTTAGAAAGGTCACCTATCAAGAGTTTACGAAAACAAATGTTGAAAACATGAAAGTTGGAAGTAAGAAAATAGTTTGACCCATGAACAAAAGAGACCTTACTTTGTGAAGATAGTAAACAAGCTATGTTGGAACTTATTCTGTCACACAATCTTGGAGCAATATACCTCGCAGCCATCAATTGATTTTTATACGTCGCATTTATGAGAACGACGGAGTCTCAAGGTTTGTCGGCTGTCGTCTGCGAGGCTTGTTTACGTCTCCATGTGATTTATACCCTGTCTGAAGAGAGGAAGGTATCCAATTTTAATATAAAATTCGCGGGATCCGCGGGTTCACGGATGCGAGGAGGTCGCAGCCAATGTCTCTCATTGTGCATTGTTTATCCGCGAATGGCGAGACGAAGGGCATTTCCTCTCTTCCCGTGCAATCTGGCCATGAGAGCGACTAAGCGCGATCGACTGAATCGGTTTCTAGGTGTACTGTAGATCGCTTCCTATTTACAGTCGATTGATTCTTAAGTAAATACGAGAATACGATAGTCGCCATGTAACAAAAGGTCGAACGCGTAATGCCGTTGTATAAGTGTCCAGCTTCATGGCTGGCTGGCCTGATTTACGCAATGAGGCTAACGTCCATATTCACGCGTTTGTTGCATGTTTTTGAACAAATCAGTAATGTGGCATGTGCAACGATATTAATTATTAGCCAATAGGTGTAAGGTGTTCGAGCGCCTCTGCCAGGCTCGAGCGTCCGCTTTGATTTATGTAAATTGGGTACGCGCATCGTGCGTCGGGAACTCGGGAAGCGGCATGAGTGCGGCCAGGAACGCGTGACGGGATCTAAACTCCGCCGGTACACTCTTCACGATTACTTGTTACTTAGAACTGCAAGCTAAAATAAATTTCAGAGAACTCCATAAAGTGCTTTGCGAGGAAACGTAAGAAAATCTATGCTTTACAGGCGCATTCAATAAAGATGTTCTACTAAGTGTGTTTATCTCGTTCCTCGACAGATCATCTTGATATAATCACAATCACATTGCATCTTGCTTAGCACATGTGTAATGCTGTTGAACTAGTAGGAATAGATGTTAATAATATAGTAGGTGTTCTTTGAGTACAAGGCTTTTTTTAATAGGGACATTTATTCTTGGCACTTTATAAAGTTGTAAAAATACTCAATTTATTATCACCAGATAGTGGAGATAGCAAGGTAGAGATAGGAAATTTCTACAGCAATATAGAAGGGCCTAAGGGTCGCACTTGATTAGTGAAATGGTAAGATAAATCTATCGAAGACGAGGAAGCTCCACCTCTTGGAATAATTCAAATGTCATACAACGTTAACTGTGTAACGGTATTGGATGAAAGACTACAAGTTGGGAACGGACTAGGACCAAACTAGGTCCACCCTGGGGTCTCCCACGGGTGGAAACATTACCGTTGCAATGGTAGGGCGGACTCTGGTTGATTATTTATGAGACGGGCCGCGTGCGCCGCGCCCATACGTGCCACTATGACACTTTATAAATGACGAACTTGTTGCTAAGCTTTTTGTTATCGCTATTAAATAATCTCGCGCCGTTCTCGGCTATGAATCGTATTACTACGACAAATAAAAAGGCACAAGTGCGATGGTATCGTTTAAATTAATGTTTGAACAGTAACTGCACACTCATGCTGTTATTCTAAATGTTTGTTTTTGGAAACTAATTGTGTGGTAAACATGGTACTTGAATACTTACATGTCGGACGAGTTCTGTTCGGCCTGGTTAATGGTATCCAAGGCCTCTGTGGCGGTAGAGTGGCAGAGACTGAAACAAAATAACAAGAATAAGTTAATATTACTGAGAACAAGGAGACATGATGTCTAGCACCCGCAGTGGACTTGATATTCGATTTTGATTTGCAAAAACAGATCTGGAACTGATTGTGGATGAAATAAATCATTTGTATGCATTCGCAAAAAGTTGGCGATATCATTTCAAATTGTAGATCGTGCATGTATATTCATTACTGAAAGCTATCAACAGAGGTAGAAACCTCATAATATTTCACGAAGGCGAGAACAAAAAGTTCCCACTTCATTTGTATCGTTGGTTAACATCTATCTACATAGCTGTATGAACAAAGACACCTAAAAAACTTGTTCTATTGTTCTGTTCGGTATACGCAACGAAACATCAATTTCGAGCGAAAAATCAACAAGCGTGCGGTGGTCTCTACCAACGGTACCGGAACCGCATTTGCAAATACGGCGAGGAACAAAAACTTAATGACTCGCCTCGGAAAATCTATGAAAATAAAACAAACATGCTGAAACCTATGCCATAGATAGAACAAACAACGGAACCTCAAACGAGATCAAAACGCTGCGGGAAATTGTTTTACCTAACGAAGAAAAATACCTGCTCAAGATAATACTCCCTCTAAATTAAAAACTTTAGCTGTCACTGGAACCAGTTCAGTAATTTCATTAACATATTGATATTGTTGAAAGAAATTAATAACAGCCGTCTCTTGTAAGAAGTAACTTGTCCACATGATTGAAGTATTTCATACCATTCAATGGAGATTAATAGAACAGAATTTTGTATGTCCATCACTTACGATGTGACGACATTTGGTCACGAAAAAAAGATGGCGATTTACATAAACTTGATGTATGGTCTTAGCTCGTTCAAATTGCTCTCGGACGGGCGATAGTTATCTTACTTTGTTTTTGATTGATTGTTCAATGGGATATTGATGACAATTTATGTTTGCTCGCAGCGTGTACGTTAAAGACTTGATTATGTATAAAAAAAACCGAGCAAGTGCGTGTCGCACTATGCATATTTACGGTTTCGTTTCTAAAGAGGGATATATAGGTTGTTTGTTATCATGAGTACAATCACGTGTTTAAGTATCGGTCACTAATTACCAGTCACCCTATATGTATATATTGGTGGCATAAAATCTGTTATTGAACTAAAATAACTGCCACCAACTGCATCAGACTGCTTGAAAAGTGACTTTTTGTTGTTTTTTATCAGTCGGGTTTTTTGATATTTATTTTTTTTATAATTTCCTAAATTTTAGTGAGTTATATTTTTGGAATCGTCTCCACGAGCTCTTTATTTTGATACCCCACATGTCCAGGTCACAAAAATACGACTACACTTACCTAACCGCTCAAGTGCATGAGCGCGCGAAAGTCGCCTTTAAAAACATTTAAAAATATTTTTTGACAATTTGTATGGCTTTGGGTCAACAGGTCACAATTTGCAGGCTTATACTGTGAAAACTCAACCGTTTGGCTGTAAAACCTGTGTGACAGACAACGGACAGACGGACACGTGAGTGACACCAATAGGGCTCCGTTTGGACCCTTCGGGTATGGAACCCTAACAAAAAGGTGATCCAAAAGAAATGACTGTCGAAAATCGTTTGAGATTAGTTCAACATTCGGATGCAAAATTAAGTGGAATGGTATTGCTGAGTGTTTTTGCCAAAGTTGAGGCGTAGCAACGGATCACGGCCAGTCGTGCGTAAATCATAATATGAAAACGCCCGTCGCACTGTAATTATGTAATGGGTTATACTCTAACAGTGTGCTCGCTTTTTGATACTCAGATAACCATCTATTGAATGTTGTAATGAAAATATTAATTCGAACATGGGTTTCGTGAACTTGTAGATGTTTGTGATTTGATTCTAGATAAGATAAGGATAGGATATTAAGGAGGTTCTTAGCCAAAATTGGACGCTATGTTTAGTCTTTCTTTCTATAGATAAAAAGTGGTTAGTAGATTTTTTATTTAGTCATGAAACGTTTATTTCTGCGCTCAAAGCGTCGTTTAATTTGCTAAGTTGTGTGTAAACATTTTATATCCTGGGGTTTTATGCATGCGTTATGTTTATTGCGTGTTTATACTCTTTACCCTTAGCTACATGAAAGAATGAAACACAGTTATTTCTTTGCGGTGGTTTTATGACTCCTGTGCAAACTTTTTTTTATGAAAGTCCTTTTTTTATTGTTATGCAGAAATGTAGTGATGTTAAACTAGGAGAGGCGTGCGCGGTATTGTCACCTCAACAAGTTAGTTATTGTCTGTCGGGCGGCATCAGTGCAGTCGCGGGCGGACGCGAGCGCGGGCGTCGTCGTCGCCTCATTACACTTTGTAATTAGGCCCGTGGGCTGCGTACGCGCCGGCCCTGCACTAAATCACGACAGGCCCGCTTTAACATGCGCGACCGACGCAACAGGCGCGCGGCGCGGCGTCCCCCAACACCCATAATCCATACCGACACAATGGACGTTTATGGATGTGTTATTGAATATTAAACGCTAAAAACGCTGTTCCGTCTGCCGCTGGAGTGACGTACTTTACATATTTTGAGGTAAACAATGTTGTAGGTACTTATCTTGAGTTGCGTGCGACTCGACCAGTCAAAAAAATCAAAGATTCGTGCTGAAAAAACTTTCACGAGAAGTCATCGATTCTCCTCAGCTCGTCAGAATATCCGACAACACTAACAAGACAGACGGGCACAAACAAAGTGGTGTTAGGAGCGACACGGCAGCGTGGCGGCGGCGCGAGTGAAAGTCGAATGCACTACAGCCACAAGATAGGCTGGCTGTGATAAGCATCGACACGCTCTTCACATTGTTCGCGCTCCGATACATGAGATAAGGCTTTCTCTGTTCTTCTCTCAAGAGCTACCGTGAGAACGCCCCTCGTATCATACGACTTGACATTTGCAAAACAGGAGCATTCTTTATCTGATCGAATATTAGCATAGCAAACAACTATCCGTCATAGCAGCAGTTTGGAATATGAAATGTGCTCGTGTGTCAGGGGCGACCGTATATGGCTAAGTATTTAATATTTTTCAAAATAGCAGACAAGGCAGAAAAACTAATAAACTTAGCTTGAATAAAATAAGGAGGAAAACAAGTGTAAACAAAAACTCAAAGGCAATAAAATATTTTACCATAAAAGTAATACTTAACAAAAAGATAGGAGTAGATATCAAACGCGCCGAGGCCACGGGGTTAATCAATTCCATGCAAAACATTTTCAGTCCATTGAGTATCGTATCTTTGCTAGACGCCGGGGAGCCGACCGAGCAAAAACCGGTATCGTGTTGCATCACATTCTGGAGCAAATATTATATTGGAGGCATTGGAGCCTATTATTCTTATTTTGTGAAAATGAAAAATATTTTGATATGTTCGAAATTATTTTCAATATTTCGCGCACGCCTCGAATAAAGGATCTCTTAAGCACATACGTGACCAAACCGTTTACTCATCGGCATTGTCTCACAGCGTTATTTTATAAGCGAAAATACAGAAATACAGTCCCCGAGCATATCATGTCGTCTGCGTGATCGGACTCCACAACTCCGCTAAGTGCTGTCACGGTGGACATTTATATGATGCTGCTGCATTTATCCATTTTCGTAATGTGACATTAATGAATGATATGTTTTGTGCATTCAATAGGTGCGTACGATATTTTATGCAGGACAAATTCTCCACTAATCCATCGAGCGTATGTCGAACAACTGGAGATATGTAGCTATGAATTCTCATAGCTTTACGATGCACTTTCAAGTTTACATATCATTTACTTTTAGGCGAGGTTACAAAACAAATAAAGTGATATAAATAAAGAGCAGCTTTAGCTGAACGAGAATTACATTGGAATTGTCTATTGATTTTATTGCGGGCTTGGATATGTTCGGGCAAAACTTTCATCAAGTGATCTTACGATTATGTTCACGGACCATTTGGAATCGCTTAGTTTCATGTAAGTGTCGTAGAACAAATACTAAATAGCTTTTGGGCTTATTGTAGATGAGCAAAAACGCTACGCTATAATAATTACAGCTAATTCTAGAGAGTCATCCCACTTGAATTTTCACGTAAATTGTGTATCGTTGTTACGATCGGTGCGATGACCTCGTCAGTGATTTTATCACAAAGCGGTGACGACAACATCGTAAAATACATATTTTCGCGAAAAGCGCATGACGTCACCTGATAATAATTTTGCCGACAGAGATGCCACAAAACTCCAACATTCGATGGAGATAAAACTCAGATATGACGACATTTAGAAAGATACTTAACGTGAGGAAATGGAGCTTCCTTACAAAGATGAACACTCTTGCGTGGAGTACATATTAGTACACTTCAAAGGGCGTACACTTGTGCAGTGCGTGTAGCAAATAGCTGTTTATTGCGCACATATTGTAAATAATTGCATGGGGGGGTGCAAGTACGGGCGGGTTACGTAACTGAAGGAGTAAGCAAATGTGTGTTTATGAGCACGCCAGCGGATGCGCTATCGTCGAATGGGTCGACTGGCGACGACGACGGTGGGCGGACCAAACGACCTGCCTAACCTACCGATTGTTGCAATTGACCCAAATGGACCCCGTTGAACTGTGAAGTGCTTATCTAAAGAACTTTTAATACTACTGAAAGCAGGTAAACCTGACTCATATCTTCTTTTTGAATATTAAAGGATTGTCATTTTACCAGTTTTTACTTAGCTGAATATAATATTTAAACGTGTAACGTATCCTACATATGAATCATATATGTATGACGTTACTGTTTATTATTGTAGACGCAGCCATCATTTACCTATAACATGCGCAGCGGGGGGTGCGGCAGACTTATTTTTGTTATACTTCATCCAACACACGTTATTCTAATGGTAAATTAATTTCTTTGAATAACAAAATAAAAACTAAAAGAAACACGCGTTCAATTTATGTTTAAATAGGTTTATTATTCTAACTACGTCTAAAGATGTGGTATTTTAATTTAATATGGGTAGTTTTTTGTGCGATGTCAAGTAAAACATTTCGTGGTATGGACACAATGAGTTTTTTGCTGCTTCGATTCAAAATTCTGCGGTACGCTGTGTAGCCACCGTATTTGCCCACGCGCTAGTGTGTCCTCCTGCGCGACCGTTCACGGCCAAGGCCAAACAGATAATAAACGCGTAATGACGAACGATGTGCTACCGAGCAAAAAAACGGCGCGCGCGCAAGCCCACGTGGAGAGTCTTTATGAATCTCTCACAAGATTTAATGACTTGGAAAATTACAGCAACTTATAAACCTATTAAAAATGAAAACTGTAGCGTGACATTAGCTCTTGTGGTGTCGCATTAAAAAAAGGAAACGTTTTCAAAATTATTAGTGCAGTCGTGTCATCCACCTGAGAATTCAAATCACCATCTGATAAATGTTAGCTGTAAGTGGCTGCTGGCTACTGTATGAGATACAAGGAGCCATCACGGAGGGCGATGGCCGTCGTAAATCACCGCCGCGCTCACCTCTGTCACTAATGGACTCCTGTCAACTAGACAATCGTACAACACAATTATTGTTAAGTAAATTGAACACACCAAGAGCGCCTGAAACTTTTATTAGTTACAAGAAGGGAACTATTAAATCTCTACGAGAACACTATCAGATTATTGGATTACTGTCTATATTAGATGAACTACGTTCTGTGTCAAAAACAATCAACTCTGCCGGCCTGGTATTTGCGCTCTTTATTATAGTTGGATGGCCCACTGTGAATACTTTGTTATAAAAGTGATTACACGGCCTTGTTATACGGGAAAATTCAATTTGTCCGCACCGTTTCACGAGGGTGTGGCAGGGTACTCGGGAGGTTTTTACGTACCGATAAAATCTAAACTGGCAAGATAATCGCTAGTGTATTCGTATCACGCGCTCTCATTCCTCCAACCTAGTGCATCGTACTTGGAAATGTGCATAGTAGTGCGTGTGTGGGTCGCCACCGACGCTAAAATAATGCACGCTTGGACCTTGAAGGCGAGGTGAACGAACCGACTGACTACTAGGTGAACATTATGTTGATTGATTACCAAATAAAATTAATGGTGTAGGGTGAAGTGAAAAGTCACTTTGTCCAACGTTCCAAAATCATATTTTAACTGTTGAAGTGATCTGTCCTTTGTGAACGCTTCATTTGCTATTCCTTTCGTAGAAACAATACAGAATGGAGTCATGACCGAAACGGTGCGTACTTAAGATGTACGCATAGGATAAGTCGTATAAATACACGCAGGTTTCTAGAAGGTGGCCATAGACGTTCGTATGTAAACAGACCAATCTACCATCAAAATGTCACAAATGGCGACGTCAATGTAACCGTGTCCGTACGGCCAGCTCGAGAACGGCTCAGTCATATCATTCCAGCTGCGATGCTACGGCCGACTGTGTATTACCCACTTTAACGGACCTCCCCAGAGTTAGGAATCTAGCCATCTACTATACACTCGGTGACTAATATTCTGAACATTTACAAACGAGGGACATTTAGAACTGCATACATTCACGTATACAGCACGCATGAGCGAATTCTTATCTTCGTATTCGTAACAGCATTTGAATAACAGTTATGGACAAGTTATGTCAAGATTAGCATGACAGAAACTTTTGGACCTTACATGATCTTTACATTAAATTGCTCAAGTATCGTTTACCCGAAAACGATAAAGATTATGAAAGTGGGAGACCTTAATTAAAATAACCAGGTTAACGATGGACAAAGCGAATTTAAGGGAACGCGTTGTAAGAAACATAAATTGTGGATTATATTGGTCGGAATTCCGGGGTTTAAACCGAGTATCATAATATTTAGTGATAGATGGGCGCGCAGTTATCATGATATCGG
Source organism: Polia nebulosa (assembly GCA_951329385.1). Classification (NCBI taxonomy): domain Eukaryota; kingdom Metazoa; phylum Arthropoda; class Insecta; order Lepidoptera; family Noctuidae; genus Polia; species Polia nebulosa. Next base: position 6,517,090 of record OX589603.1, read on the forward strand.
GTTTAATTGCCAGGAGCGGTCAGGTGTTGCAGGTGTGGATAAAATAAATCGTCAGCAACAAATTGCCGCCTCCAATCGCGCTGGTATCAACACAGCGTAGTATCGGCTGCGTCGCCGCACGACAAACAAGGCAATTGCTCGCTCGTTCAGTCAGATCGCTATCGCACACGCCAAGCGTACAGCCGTCGACCAAATATCGCCTGCGTACCTCGCGTTATCTGGGGGCCAATATGTCCACGTTGAAGCCATCCATTCAATTTGTATACTCTTATTTGCATATCGCTACACATTTAAAATGAAACATCTTCGTGTCCTTATGCTCATTTTGTGAGATGTTATCTTTTCTCTAACGTAAGTCCTTCGTCTGGTGTTTTTGTTGTATATTTACGAGTATATTATATTAAATCTTATCATATAGTATGCACATTTGGGTAACGACATTTAAAATGCAATAGAATAGTAATAATGACACATAAAAATGCAATAAAACCGTGACCAACTTGAGGAATTAAGATCAGCAGTTGAAACTGAAAACTGGCTCAGTAGTACTAAAGCCTGCATTATAAACAACATTAACTTCCATACACAAATCGTGTCTAATGCGCCGTTACACTAATGTCTTCGTGAAGTACTCTACAAAAATTATGTACTGGAGACAACCCATGAAATATGAAAGCAAATATTGAAACAATCATCTGAGCGCTTTCCGTTCGCAGTGCGGACCAATTACAGGGGGTCTACTCCGAAGTGTTTTTACGAAGTATCGGCCGAATGTTCGGACATATTTGTGTCCGAACACCAATAATACCATTATTTGTGCCATACCTAAAATTGTAGCGAAATGGCATTACGTATGTTTTTGGTGGAAGAAGCTCTTAGAGAAGAGCTACAAATTTTAGGTATGGCACATTCACTTTAACACTTCATACAAATATGTCCGAACATTCGGCCGATACTTCGTAAAAACACTTCGGAGTAGACCCCCTGTTTCGATGTCCCAATCACATTTTATGTAGGCGATACATTATAACGACTCGGTAGAAAGTAACAATGGGGCATTAGTATGCATTTGCAACTTTTACTTCATCAGGTCTCGTTAGCTATTGTTGGGATATTGTATGAATAGTAATAAAATGAGTTGTAAATGACAGTTTGAGTAATGATGACGGGTGGAAAGCGGTGTGAACACTTGTATGCCGTTTCGCGAAGTTGTTTGAAATATTGATTTTACTTGGAAGAGGTGTATTAACACTGCCGTATTTTACCGCGGAATTGAGGTTGGAGTTCGTATAAATGCAACTGAACTCATTATTATGCAAATTTGCGTAGACCTCTACTGACAGCAGTAAGTAACATTTAAGGCATAAGTGTGGTATGGAATATGTTCAATTATTATTTTTATCATCACCTACATAATGCTACGGCGTAGAAGAGCTACGCTGAAGTAAGTTGTTTATAACATTTTATTTATATGGATTTCAATAACGATATCTATAAAATTATCACCGGTTTTAGAGATGAAAACACCTACCTACACGCTGTTCTACCTAAAAAGTACAAGTACAAAAGAGATTTCAGTATTAGTAAGTACCTACATATTTGTACTTACCTATATGAGTCAAGAGCGCTGCAAACAACTCACACTGGAAGTAATTTAAAGGCACATAAATCGAAATACATAAAGCATGCTAAGAGTTACAGGTGAAACCACATGACTCATGTTATTGCTAACCAATTTTGCAACAGATCAAAAGATCACCGAAGATAACTCGATATGAAAGTTGTTGCAGGTCTGACATGTAACTAATAACGCCAGTAAATGTGAAATAGGCGGAGAAAATAGATAGTGTTTTGATGATAGGTGCCCTTGGCGTTTAGAAGGGACCCATCACCCAAGAAAAACCCTAGAACGAAGAGAAAACTTAATCATCTCCACCACAGTGTGCGAAGGAAACGCTATTAAGGTGAAAGCGCCAGGTTATCCCGCGAAATTCAATTTTTCTTACGTTTTTTGCAATTTGCAGGTCAGTATCAGATTGTATGTTGGTCAAAATATGATTCGCGACCGTAGCAAGTCCGTATTTACAGAACTATAATCATTAAAATCATCAATAAAACTCTCTCAGTTAAAAATTGAATGTCATGATTTCATGAAATAACATTTGACATCAATTCTAACTGAAAGAGTTGTATTGATGATTTAAATGATTATAATTCTACATATAAATACATACTTGCTACTGCCGCGAATCATATTTTGACCAAGATACAACCTAACACTGACCTGCAAATTGAAAAAAAAAACCTAAGAAAACCTGGCGCTTCCACCTTAAAGCAACCAGTAACTTTTACTATCTGGAAAGGTTGCAAGGTAATTAGTAGCTAAATAAGCAGTAATGGCCAGTGAGTGGCATGTTTATACCGCATAGAGACATTGTGCTACTTCTGCTAACATTACCGTGAATATAATTACTATTTAGTTGGCGGACCATTCACAAGTGTGACATGTCAAAGGCCAATTATCAAGTGAGAGTAGTACAATGTAGTGGCAATGATATTTATGTAAAGGTCAATTGAAAACTTTCCCGTATCGTTTGAATACCAGTGGCTAAGGAGTCTGTGACGATCGTGAACTATGGCCGGTCGTGACCAAGAACGGCGAAAGTGAACGGGTGAGGTGCATTGTATCAGTGAGCTAATATGCTCCATGAGAAAGTGCCTAGTGATTGATTTTCCATTCTCATGTACACAGTCTAAACATGCGCATGTCTTCGTGTGTTTATAAATAAGATGACGATAAATGGTAACAGATGCGATCGCATGTACATTTCAAATGTTACAAACAATCATTAGTTCATGGAGAAGTTGATAAATTCGTCTAAAAAGTTACACGTGTCTGGATTTAACTTGTAAAACAATTTATATTTTCTATGTAACTCTGCCTAAGACTGTGTCATAATGGTTTTAGTTGACAGAAAAACAAACTATTTTCAAGCGTATAACGGAAGCTTAGACAAGCGGGCTGGTGTTGTTTTTACTGCATAAAGCATATCACCGTGTGTTATCTGAACTTGTTACAAGCGTTGTTGTAAATGTGGTCTACGACTCTTTTTTAGCCTAGTTGAAACGATAATGCGAACGGAAGCCCGCTTAACACATTACTGGGATGTTTATAGGCTGTTACTGGTATGCCTGTTTTTACAAGCTTTTAACTTAATTACAGTTGCGATGACAGATAAGTGCCAGGTCTGTGCCGTCTACGCAGCATCTTCCTTATTTGAATTCAATAAAATATCCATAGCCTTCTTTGCTGGAGTAATTATATTGAAGGCAAATAAACCCTGTGCATTGAAATGTGTGCAGCTAATTACGCAGGAGTAAAAGTGTAACCTAAAATCGGAGCGCTAAAAATACGCGTGGCTGAGGCACTTTGATGTCTGTCCAAAATAGAACCCTGTCGTATGTCTCATCACGGCCTATCTGTCGCGGCTCTAGTTAATGAACATGAAATTTTCAGGACAGAGGATGCTAGACAAGCCCGCCACACTATTCCCAAACCACTGTGACTCCTGTAAGCCAGAATCAACAGTGGCGACCACCAGAAAAAACGCCGAGGCAATGAAGTTCGACGAGTATCGGTGAAAAGATTAAACTGTCTTGGGTCCCGCAATGAAATTAAGGCGCAGTTATACGACTTTTAATGGTTTTTAATTGAACATCACGTCTAAACGAATAGTCTCATTTCTTTGAGAAAAACATATGTTACTCTAGACAATTTCCGTCGTAATTTGATCTGAGAATATTTGAAATTATATTTTTATAACATAGTGTAATAAATTTGTAAAGTTATGTCTAACGCGGATAAAAAATTGAGAATCACGCAAAAACTATAAAGTGTATTTTTATGAAACCTTCACCATTTTAAAGACCATTTAATTATTCATAATTTAGTCTAAGTGTTTTAGTTTAATACCTGTTGTTTTATGTGTAATAAATTAATAATGCGTCTAATTTCGGACAGCGCTCCTTGATGGGCGAGTCCTATTACTGGGTGGACGTACGACGCGTTACGTGAGTTCAGCACAGAACACGCAAGCTAACCACTCAAGGTCATTAGCAGTTAATAGCGGCTTAATCAGAAAAGAACAGCGGAGGAGTAAGAAAATGAGAGGATGCTAGTTAGCTAACAATTTCAAAGGCAACGAGGTGACAATAACTAGTCAACTTTAACCCTTTAACACTGCAACCTTTCACCGCGGCCCGCCTGACGATAGGCGACGCTTAATCAACCGAACACGCCACGCTCGACTTCCGTTACTAATCCTACCTATGTTTAATTATTGTGATGTACTTTGGTTTGGTCTTGTTTAAATAATACTTTGGCAATTCATTCTGTGTCGAATAGTTTTATTTGCCGTGAACAAGCGTGCTTAATTTCCGCTCTGACCATTTTTTCCGCAGTAGGGCATCGTGTCAATACTGGAGCAGTTTCCACAATGACTGCTCCGTTTTTGAGGTTGTTTATTCCTTGAGTAAAATACTGTTGGAAAGGGAAAGTCAATTGATTCTGAGCAGAAGAATTGCAGTGGCGTTCAAGAACTAGAAGAAGAAATGTTGGTAGTCCGGTAGCGATACGGGCGGACGAAATTGTTGCCATCGCGGAAGACATGAATGAGACTGGCCTGGGGAATGGCACGAGACAGGAGAGGCCTATGCTCAGCAATGGGGGAAGTCGGACTGTGGATGATGATGAGTAGAATTAAACCCAGAACTTTGACAAGGCTTAAGAGACGTCTAGTTTTTAACATTGTTAGATAAACAACAATGACTAGCTAGCTATATCCATGGGAAGCGATCAAGTGTAGGAACTAGATTATGAGGCATAATCTAATTCCTATAGGTAGTACTATCATCATTCTCCTGCCCTTATCCCAATTAATTTGGGGTCGGCGCAATATGTGTTTTTTCTTCCATACTTCTTTATCAGTTATCTCTGTAGTCACCACCTTTTTACCCATATTCTCTTTCACACAGTCCATCCATCGTTTCTCGCTAGCTACTTACAAATACGAAAAACTAAAGAGACTATTATTTCTTGCTGTTTACATAAAATACTAAAATTCTATTTTTATGCTTAATCTAACGTTAGTTTTATTAGTATCTATAAATAATTATACAGGGTGTAAAAAGACACATCACAAAGCCGTTAACTACGCATACTGTACGTGTAACAAAGTAGCTTTGCGTAAAAATTATTGCTGGGAAACGAGTTTTATTTTTAGGTATTCAAAAAAGAACAATTTTTTATTGTGTGCAATGTAAGGCGAACCCAGGCAATTGGAGTTAAACTCCGCCTCTTCGCTCTATGCCACGTAGGTACTTGTCGAATACGTTTGCTATTCATTGCGTTTTTGTAACAGCAAATGCGTAATTTCGAAATTTTGAAAAAAAAAAATCGATAATTCAGGTACTGTTTGTTTGCAAAAAAGTTTAGTTTAACACTTGGAATACATTTTCGTAAAAAGTAAAAAAAAAATTGCGACTTCGACCTTCAATATCTCCAGAACTAATGGATTCCCAGGTATGGATTCCCTGTGTCTAATTCGGGTCGGCTATATGCTTAATGTCGTCTTCCCATCGAGTCAGTGGTCGGGTCGGCTTCTTTTGCCTAGTAGGCCTTTCCAGTGCATTAATTTTTAGGTTTTAGGTTCCGTTCCGTACCCAAAGGATAAAACGGGACCCGATTACTAAGACTTCGCTGTCCATCCGTCTGTCTGTCTGTCTGTCCGTCTGTCACCAGGCTGTATCTCATGAACCATGATAGATAGACAGTTGAAATTTTCAAAGATGATGTATTTCTGTTGCCACTATGGCAACAAATACAAAAAAAATAGAATAAAATAAAAATTTAAGGGGGCTCCCATTCAACAAACGTGTTTTTTTTTTTTGCGGTTTTTATAGATAATGGTACGGAACCCTTCATGCGCGAGTCCGATTCGCACTTGGCCGATCTTTTTTGGTCCACCGATGGCCATGAGTCTTGCAACATGGCCTGCTCATTTTCATACTAAGCTTCTTTATTCAACAAATAATAAATAAGGATATACATTGACAACCGAGATGACCACATTGACAACCGATCGTTGCAAACGTCTATTTTTTCCAGTTTTGTACTCAATCAATATAATTAGGTAATTTGAACGTAGAATGAGGTCGTTAAAAGGTAAAACCACAATTTATGTAAGCAGCTTCATATGTCTAGCAAATGTTACTAGACAGTTATTGCCTTTTTGTCGAAACAATATCTTCCAAGTACCATTTGGCCTAGATGATATGTGACTGAACAAAGGTTCGCCACCGGTACGTGGTGGACATCCCTCCCATACAAACAAAATGTTTTAGGATCTCCTTCATTGACCGTACAGATAAGGAATGGAATTCCCTGACGGAATCAATATTTCTGGATATCTACAACAACCCTCAGGTTGTATTTACTCTTGAGAACTCTAGGATCCCCAGGTCCTGGAGTTCACCCGGGCCTGCGGACGGCGAACAGTTGGTAGCTCGCCGTCCGATCAGCACCAGGCCTGTGAGTCAACGGCGCGTAGTGTTCCACGCGCGCCTGATAGAGATGATTGTCAGCCACCACTGACGGGGCCCATCGTGGCCGGTGCCTGCACGCCTAGGGGTAGCGGATAAATTCTGAAAATGAGTTACCGCACCCCTGGGCACTCAGGCAGAAAAGGAACAGGGGTGGGTTTTAGTCAGTAAGAGTCTGACACGCCCTCACGCTCCACCCAGAGCGGGAGAAGTCATTGGATGACTTCCCAAACACCCCAAAAAAAAAGGTCCTGGAGTTCTCAAGAGTAAATAGATAACTTCTTGGCAAGTGTGCTCCATCGCCGACCAATTTGATTTTTATATTTTTCTTGCATCGTGCATCGTAAGAATTTGCGAAAATATGCTTTATACCCGTACCGATTAGTTTGGTATCTTCTTTAATTATAAGAAAAGTTGATACAACACAGTTAATTCTAAGCACCACAGATTTCACACAACGCTGACACATTTACGCTAAACGTTCCAGCTAAGAGAGTAGGAAAAGCATAACTCCACGGAGTCTGCGAGCTATCATAAAAACGTAGCAATTACTTAGTCCGCGTCATAGACCTCATAGATAACGTTAGTGCGTTGAACCTCCTCGGGAAAGGCTGTTTTTTTTTAACTTAGTTTATTTCTTATTAATAATAATTTACAATCTGCTCATAATTCCTAATTTTTAGGGTTCCGTACCCGACGGGTCCAAACGGAGCCCTATTGTTGTCACTCACGTGTCCGTCTGTCTGTCTGTCCGTCCGTCGTTTGTCACAAAATTTTGTTACGAAGAATTTTTTAGCTTCCCATTGATTTAAGAACTTGAAATTTGGTGGTAATGTTTATTATTACGCATACTTTACTAACAAATACCAATATTGGGTACGGAACCAATAATGTGCGAAATCCGACACGCACCTAGCCAGTTTTTTTTATGTATTGTCTCGGAGGAACACTCGATTTCTTATATACAGGCATTTGTCTAGTTTAGAAGTCATTTTTTTTTTAATTCTAGCCTTAATTTATATATGTAACCACTAAAAACTGTGTTTTTGTAAGTCTTTGATGAATAAACCTTTTTTTTTGGGCTCATAGCTATCATATTATAAACGTAGCAGTTACTTGGTTCTCGTCACAGACCTCATAGATAACGTTAGTGCGTTGAACCTCCTCGCGAAAGCCTGTAGGCCCCGCGCAGACGTAAAATGTTTCGCAGAGAGTGCAATAGTTCAGCATCCCGCGTGCAGAGGTCGCTCCGTGCGCGGGGAAAGTGTCGGATGCGTCAACTGCGTTTATGCAATTTGATTTATAGGCAGTTATATGGCTAATTGGTTGCATGTATGACTTGTTTCGAAATAGGAAGCGCTTTACAGGGTGTAACGGAAAAAAGTGGTATTATTTTAGATACCTACTGATTCTGCCCATAGACAACAACTTTCTACATAATAGACAGAAAAACATTTTTACTAATAATAGAAAAAAAAACAAAAAATTGCAAAATAACTTTAATTTCGGAATGCGGTGTTTCTGGTTTTGTTTTTGGAGTTCCACTGTCTATCTCCGAAGATCTTCATCAGATCCTAATGTATTATACTAAAACCTTCCTTAAAAAATATACATTTAAATAACAAAAACACCATTCAAATCGGATCAGTAGTTTTCGAGAAAATCGCGAACAAACATACATACAAACATAGGGGTCGAATACAGAACTTCTTTTTTTGAAGTCGGTTAAAAAAAGTAACAGGCAAATCAAAAAAAAAAATTTGGAGTTCCCATACTAATTTTGATCAGCCGATGATAATTTTGTACGACAAGTCCAATTTGTTTTTGAGAATTGGCAATTTTCCTTGAAGAAAGTTATTCATTGCCATGGACAGAAGCGTTATCTAAAGGAGTGGCTAAAGTAATAACAGCCGCACGGGTCGATCCATCAGGTTAAGCTACGCTTGCCGGGGTTGGTTCATGGATGGGTGGCCATCTGTACATACCGAGACTCCTCCGTGCCTCGGAAAGTACGTTAAGCCGTTGTTCCCGGCTGTCAATCGTGGATCTTTGACAGTCGTTACGGGTCGTCAGAATCCCGAAAGTCTGACAACCAGTCTTACCAAGGGGTATCGTATTATTCAGTCATTGAATTGTGGAGGTCAGATAGGCAGTCGCTCCATGTAAAATACTGGTATTCAGCGGCATCCGTTTAGACTGGAAGCCGACCCCAAGGTAGTTGGGAAAAGGCGCGGGCAGTTTGAGTCAGATTGATTGAAGTCCAATTTGTTTTTGGGAATTGGCTATGGTTTCCTTAAAGAAAGCTATCCATTGCCATGGACAGAAGCGGTAGCTAAAATATGACCAGGTTTCTTGGCGGGATTTTTTCGACTGAAGTTCAGTGGCTGTTTTAATTATTCGCAAAGTGATTCCAAGTTAATATTGTGATGTAAAATTGGTGTAGTTTTGTGTCTCAAGTGTCTAAGCAACTGGACAATATGTGGAATCATTGAAACAGGCGCGATTTCGGTAAAATAAAGCTGAGAATTTTGTCGTTGTAGGTATTGACTTTGACTACCTCAGTGAAGCTTGACGAGAAGACTGACTCGACTCATTTGCTGCCAAATATCGACTACAAAACATTATAATGTGTAAACTTGGGAAAAAAGTGACAGTATTCTGTATCTAAAACTAAATACTTTCCTAACTTGACACTGGCTAAATGCACAAACCGTGAGAAGCCAAAATTAAAAAAAAAAAAAAAAATATGAACACGCATTTCCTTTACACCCCGTATACTATCGAACTTTGATTTTAATGAAGTTTTGAGAGTCATTCTCATTAACATTTAATTAAAATCGATGCTGGCTCGTAACTAAGAACTCATTATGAAATTCTTAAGCATTCATTTAATTCGTTCAGGGGTGAAATTGTATTAAAGCATTAACGGTGAAATCAATGGGATAGTACGTGCCTTCTGATTATCATGATTGCTTTAATTACGTTCAGCCTACTAGTACCATTTAATAAATGGTAGATAAGGAACTAATACTGTTTCCTTCAATTCCCACAGCAATACGGATGCGGTGTAACGAGCAATTATCTTTGCAATTTCGATTACGTTCTGCTCTTATAATATTGCGAGAAACAAAGTAATGCAAAATTGGCTTAACCCTCATAATCAGATGAAATAAGACAGCATAAGTACGAACTGACATTCTAAAATTCGTAACCTTGTCGCTACGAGGTTGCGAATTTTGTAGCAACCTCGTAGCGACACAATTATTCATCTACTGAAAGTTTTTTAAAACCTATTCGTATTTACAAGTACAAAATGGGTACCTTATTAGCTAATCATCCATAAATAACATTAAAGACAGACCCTAAAACCACAAGGGAAAGTCTGCTAACTTTAAACTTACTCCCTAACTTCAGATCCCTTTGACATGTTAATATTAAAATAATGATACCTACATACACACACATTGCTCGCAGAACAGCTAGGTCTATTCGCTAACTTGGTTAACATCAATTTGATAGGCACTAGGGAAAACAGAAATGTATTACGTAGTGCCTATTATAATCGATGTCCACCGAGCAAAGCAGCAATGTACTGCATAGTGCCTATCAAATTGATGTCAACTGAGTTAGCGAATACACCTGCAGATGGTCGATGGGATCGAAAAGTTCTGGAGTGGGGACCGCATACTGGACCGCAAGACGCAACGTTTGAAGGCTACATGGTGGTCCGATGACCTGCAAGTGTATTCGCTAACTCAGTTGACATCAATTTGATAGGCACTGTGCAGTACATTGCTCGGTGGACATACACACATACACATACAATTATTTTTACAGGTAAACCCAATGTAATAAAAGTAGACACACATCACACCGACACCAATACCGACACCGAATACCGACATCGATTATAATAGGCATTACGGTTTTCCTATACGTCAAAGCAGCAATGTACGGCAAAGTACCTATCAAATTGATGTCAATTGAGTTAGCGAAAACGCCTGCTGGTGTGTGTCGCTGGCAACCGATGGACGCGAGACGCACACGACCGGTCGTTGTGGCAAACTTGGGGGAGGCCGATGTCCAGCAGTGGACGTCTTTCGGCTGAAAGGATGATGATGACATACATATCTGCCTAACTAATGACACGCCAAAAGCCTCGACCAAATTACATGAACGAAGGTTTAAACTCTCGTCTGATGTAAGTAATTGTTTAGTCATAATGGTGTAACCTCCTAATTAAAACACCAAATATAGTCGCAATATCGTCTATTGTGTACCTACCCACGCTTGATTCAATTATTATTTTAACAAGATACGGCAGATAATTGCTTGTAAACAATGGCAGGCCAATAACCTTTTAATATTACCTAGTGTAATTTAGAACATATCGTTAAGATTAATACTGAGATAGTTATTGTTGTAAAGGAGAAATGCTAGCTTGTTGTTTTGTACCAAATTGCGTAAACTGGTACATAAGTGAAATTGACTCAGCATCTGTCAAAGACAGTGAATTTTTGTCAATTCCCGTTTGACATAGAAAGTCGAGACAATGGGAGCAGACTGATGGATTATTGTAAAATGTGAGCTTCTAAGTGACCTGCTAATGTTTTGTTCAGTCACCTCCAGACTCGACCGACATAGATTTTTATCGTTCGAGTGAAAATATAAAGGCGACATTGATGTTCTACATTCCACGAAACACAAGTTCTATCCAGAGCCATAAACGATCTGACGATTATGGCTCTGGATAGAACTTGAGTTCTATCAAAGCCTATTTCTATTCAGTTGATGTAGATGTAGTGGAAAGAAATGCTTACTTAAACACGTTTCAAGCAGATTCTTTAGATAGCGAATATCAGAAAAAAGGGGTAAAACGGAGTCCCTTGACACAAAGTACGCAATGTATTTTTTAAGCGTGACAGTCGAGATTGATAGTTCGCCAGTGAAAGTGAAGTCGTGAGGCGATTGTGAATACGCGATAGGCTTTTGAACGAATCCGCAGTCGGAACTCGCAGCTAAGCCCGCTTTTGTTACTACACTTTATATTTTCGTCGGGACTCTGTTAGTTTGGTAGCCGAATTTGTTATTCAAACGAATGGATATATTTTCTTTTTCTTGTCGTATTCAAAAATATGTTTATTTGCTCGCCTTTTTTTCTGTTTCTGAAGAGAGATCGTTGACCGTATTTTAATGAATTATGAAGATTCTGTTCAGTCGTATTTTACTTTTGTGATTTGGTACGCTCCGAAAGAAGTTGACAAAGGATAACGTAAGTATACTTTTAGTCATGTTTAGTCCTTACATTAAGAGATAATGAGAACGTTTTTAGTAAGGGACAGAAAGCTCGCATTTTGGAATAAATTTTTCCCCGTCAATCAATCACTGAAAAGCTGTGTGACGAGCTTTGCGGATATCAAAAGCACACAAAGCTCACCTTGTAGTACATAAACTTACAGCTGTTTATTCATCATATCATTTTGAAAGCTGCACCGCCGCGCGTCGGCAATGTAGCCAATTCGCAGTTAGTGATAGCTCATGTGTACTGTGTAGGATTCTTGAACTCTGCGTGCAGTGTCCGATAATAAATAACGAAATCATTAATTATTCCTACGCCGCAGCGGCGACGTGAAATATTTAGAAAACGTCCTCCTACGCCCAATTTGCGTGAGAAAGCTGCTAAAGAGCGGCGCTAAATTAACTTTTGCAATTAATGTAGATATTCGAGATTACTCAAAGGTCCTACACGCATTTGTGCCGTAGGCGGTTCACGTTAATTCTGCTTTTAATTAAATCCTTAAGAAGTAAGAAAAAGAGGCTGAACTTTTTAGATATCAGCTAATAGCCTCCGACATTTATATCGTACAGGAGTAACCTTTAACACATTTGTAAAGCTGAATATCTCGTTTCTGCTACATCATTCTCTTGACTGGCAAGTACCAATCATCATTTATTACGACTGTCGTGTGGTTTTCTTGTTTTATAGGTCTAAAATTACCAACACAGTCGTCTGTTAGTATCAGTGGGATCTGAACCACATCATGTCGTAGCAATAAATCTCCTACTTTGAATATTTATACGTTGGAGGGAGCTTGCCAACGAATGTTGCCCTCCTTGCCGTAACTGTTGAGCGTGTATCAACGTTTCCACTCGTAAATATACCGGAGCGTTCATAGAGCAATAGTCCGTGAACTGTTCGCGAACTGTACCTGTACTTTGTACTTTTGGCTTTCAAATTAGGCACAGTGCAAAATAATCTCATTGTATTTTGTCATGCGATGCTATAGCTACAATGAGCCTCGTGGAAGGTGAACAACCTAAAGTTGTCGTTATCTCGACGAGTAGACACACTACATTAGACATGTGACATCATTACTGTGACAGCGCGGTAAATATTTGTCCTGTTTGTTGTGGACTTTGTTTTATCAGCTTGGACGTAACAAAATCTTGTCATTGCCCTTTGTGTAACACGTGCGGTATATTAATTGAACAAGTCAGTTGAATATTACAGTGCGTAAAACAAAGACGTTATGCCACAAATTAAACATTAAAACGCCCCCACAAATAAACACTTAGCGCCATATTGTTGAATCAATTAGTGCAGAATGTTAATGCTGATAATAAACGATACAAACACGTACATCAAGAAGTCAATAGACCTATCAGTATAAAATATGGATCTCACGAAGTAATTTCTCCACAATGAAACCGCCAGTGGGTGTAATGTAACCAACTGTCACGTTTACCGCCCATTAAGAACCAATAAGACGGCCAACTCGCTAGTGAAACTCAGTATTAGTAATGAAGCTGTTTGAAGGATTTTGGCAAATGACGTTGGTGGCAGTAAAGACGTCGGTATTATCACTATCGCGTCCAAGATTTGACGAGGGTTCAATGTCAGCCAACTCTCCCAAGAAAATACCACAGTGCGTTGACTTGAGCAGTCGAGCTTCAGTTCAAACTGATGTCTAGTGTTGACTTGTCTCAGCAACGTGAACAGTTGGTTGGTAAAGCGATTTGAACTTAGATCTCAACAAAACGTATTTGAAATGAATGGGAGGTAACGTTCTAGCGGGACGTTCACATTTATTTTAGAACTTGTTCATTGTTGTTTCAAATAACATTATGCATAGTTCAGGGATTTGATGTTGAAATCGTTTACTGGATAAGCTGTCCTATTACTGACAGGCAGTTATCAGCGCGTCAAAGTAAATAAGAGACAATATATGCCATGGAACAGCAGGCAGGCACTCGGGACACTACAAATCATCATAATTTAACAGACATAATAAAATTCAATTACTGACAATTTATAAGAAATATGGTTTTCGGACCGCTTTTCTTTGATCCAAATGCATGTGTTCGGAAATCGACCGAAAGGACATTAGTCCGCAAAAAATAATCTATTGAGGAAGCTAAGCCGACGTTTTTGCGGCTTGCTATTAATCGTGAGGCATTGATTGCGGGCGAGACGCGTCGGCTGCCAAGGAATGACCATTGGCGCAGGTGTAGGCAGGAAATAACGCCATTTATGGGCAAGGCAGCCGCTCTAGAAAAAAAAAAACTCAGCGGTACACACCGACTAAACTCGTGATGAGAGAAAAAGTGATGGTAATATTTCAGAGGGAGAAAAAAAAAGCATTAAACATGCAAAATCGCTGGCAATTCAAATTGAAAGGCGAGTTGAAAGCTTATGATTAAATAAAAATTTTCGACGAGCACCGTGAACGGTGTGTGTTTTTTATGATGTAACAAAAAACGTGACGACTTCAATCTATAAACGTAAGTATTGCACAAAAAACTTGCGCGTCAATTCTATGGGAATTTGTTTATGGGTTCTGATGAGTTTAATTATTCCTTGGAGCGTTTTTTGGCAGTAAAATTTAATCCAGTAAGCCAGTTAGCCAGCGCAATCAGATAGTAGTTAAGTGTGCTTGGCAACAATCTACTTGTTACTGTGTTACGTTTTTTGCTGCTATCAAGATTATACTCTTTTCATATTATATTTTATGAATTCCTTGATCTTGTACAAATTACTCTCTAGATATTTACGTGTAATAGTTTTATTTGCGTATAATAAAGCATAGATAAAGTCAGCGGTGTGTTGTATGGGCTTAACAGTCGTAAGATGCGACCTGAGATTGTAGCAGGAAAATGCCAGCATGTACTATCACCATACGCAAGCCTGTATCACCAATTCTTAGGATCAGTCTTAGTAGCGGTTTATGAGAATGTGTCATTTCTTAAATGAAGATGCGCAGCCTCTGACGCGTCTTCCTAAAATTTGCGGTAAAGGACGAACCTACATACTTTGGACACATTTCTAGGCGGGATAACGACTCCATAGAGCGGTTGGTCGTACAGGGAAGAATAGAGGGACCAGATCGCGCGGCAGGTCGGCGCTGAACTGACCAAGTGAAATCCGCAGTAGGAGGCCACGTATCTGACTGCGCCAGACAGTCCGCCAACCGGGAGAGATGACGCGAGATCGTGCTTAGAGCCGTGTCCGCGTCTACCACCGACGTGACCACGATGACTCTGCCAAGAGCGAAACGACAGAGAAGAGACGAATCTACTGCAGATCTTTACTGCACCACTGCAGACTCCTAAAAGACTGGCTGTTAAGCGAATATTCAAATACATTTAAAGCGTGTATGTAGCCACTTATCATTGCGCATTGGAACCTCTTAATTTTGGCAGCCGCACACTCAGAATGACTATAATCACCGCGAGAGTCGCCTCGTAAATCTTAGTCTAAATTACAGGTTAGCATTTCACGTCACGAGCGAGTCGTCGTTACCGATGACTCAGTCCACATCTAAGGCTGCGTTTAGATAAGACGAGCATAGAGCGAGTACTAAGCTAGAACATCAGATACGGGGTAAGCTATCTTTTCCGTATTTAGGTACTATGTTTAGAATATTATGGTCATGAGATTTTAGACAAAGTTAAGGTTTTAAAGCCTCTTTAGCCTCTTCTAAGGTTCTCAACATTTTGAAAGCCGCTAAACAATTTGGGGCGGGATAGGTTCTTGCTCTATACTCGTTTATTCTAAACGCACCCTTAACGTTTTACGACTTGCTTACTCAAACGAATTAATTAAGTGCTATAGAGTTCATACTGAGAAAATAAAGCTCTTTCATAAATCCAGCATGAGTAATTTGTACAAAAATTAGAATGATTTACGGGTCCATATCGCGTTAAAAGTTTATTAAAGTTCTTAATTGTTATGAATCGTTATTTTGTACTTCATACGTTTTACGGCCGAATTCTCAAACACAACTCAATTTTCAAGCTTATGACGTGAAATTACTGAAACGTAAGGGTTATGGTTTACGGTACCGACGAAAAATGGCTTTCAGTCTGTTTTAAAGTGTTCTAATCCATACAATATGTACTGGTCAAATCATATGAGAACCATGTACGTTAATATCTGAGATGAGCTTTTGAGGAAAGCACCACGCAGGTTTGAGTGGCCCTGTCCAGACAGGGCCACTCAAACCTCAACCCCCAAACCTCAAACCTCAGGTTTGTGTGACTGTCCTGTCTAGACATCATCATCAGTTATCGTGTAGCTCAACTTAGAACTTTAAGCAGCTCAACGAACCGACAAACAATACCAAAGTAAGGACATTTGGGTAGGCCGCAAAAGTACTCGAACTGCCAGACAATCATGAAATCTACGTGAATATAACGACCTACATAGTTCTCACATTCACAATATGCTGAGGACCATGCAGATTAGTGTCTGTAATGGTCTTTTGAAGAAAGACTATAATTTATAATAGGGGATGTACTAATCCCACCAGGGCGAAGCCGCTGGCAAAAGCTAGCAGAATATAGTTTGATTATTTGGATTTAAGGTTTTCTTAACTTATGTGATTGCTCTGACATACTTATATTTGCAGATGCGACAAACAGTTACACGATCAACCGGAGAAATGGAGAATGAGCAATTTTCTACATAACGACAAATAAGTGGTAATAAATGCCCCAGATACGGCGACGTCGATACTGAATAGACCATCAAATATTCCGAAGCAATCATGCAGGTCTGTGTATCGCGACATAGGAACATTGCGGTGTGCATGGATGCAAGTAGCAAAGTACAATTTCATGTCTACGTAATAGACTCATCAAGAGAGAATGTTATTTTACAGCGAAACAGCGGTATTGTGCCAAATACCAGATAATAAACGTACCTTTCCAGCCGCTTTGCCATCTAGGCCTTAAGTAACGGGTGAGGTGTATTCGCTAAAATTGTAATGAATATACCGCTCAAAGCGCTTTTCAGATTGGGAATGTGGACGGTGAGCGTAATTGTATGCTAAGTCGTTATCTGATGTCGTAAAATGAGATAAGTTACTAGTAGAAAACGTTGAGGTTGCAATATACCGATAAAGGGACAGTTTGAAGGAAAATAAAAATTTGAATATTTTAAATTTTTGCCACCAACTGCATCCGACTCCATGAAAAGCGAAATTTTATTTTTATAAGGTTTTATTTAACTTGCACTGTTAATATATATGTATATGTTTGGTTGTATGGTTCAGAATGTTGGGCCACAAAAGGGATGAATGAAAAGCTATAGCATGTAGCTGAGATGAAAATGCTAAGAGCGATGTGTGTTGTTACGCGCATGGATAGAATTAGGAATGAGTATTTAAGAGGAAGTCTGAAACTGGTACTGCTGACTAAAAAGTTGTGTGGAAATCGGTTGTCGTGGTATGGGCATGTGGTGCGGAGGAATGAAGAAAATTTTGTGAGGAAAGTCTTGTGTATGGATGTGGATGGCTATAAGAATAGGGTAAGGCCAAAGAAACGATGGTTGGACTGTGTGAAAGAGGATATGGGTAAAAAGGGGGTGACTACAGAGATGACGACTAATAGAGGACTTTTCGACCATTTGTTGGTATCCGGTTGAGCTGAAATTTTGCATACAACTTTAGTTCTGGTGATTATACATTTTTATGATAAGCATGACCTGAATCGACATCCAGGATTAGCTCCAGATAATGGAACTCTTCAATGCTCAACAGCACGGACACGAAATATATAGTATACGCATTTAATTGAGATAGCCGGCAGCTTGTTTATAAAAATGTTTTTTTAACTATAAACGCTCGAAAAATATTACCTCCTGGGGCAGTTGGGTAACAGCATCATCTGCCTGCCCTTATCCCATGTCACTTGGGGTCGGCGCAACACGTTTTTTTACTCCATTCTGTCCTGTCAGCCGTCACGCTATCACTAACTCCCTTTTCTTTCATATCACTCCTCACACAATCCATCCATCCTTTCTTTGGCCTCCCTCTCCCTCTCCATCCATCCACATTTATATTCATAACTCTTTTAGTTATATGTGTTTCGTCCCTCCTCTTCACATGACCATACCAAGATAAGCGGTTCCCTTTCAACTTTTCTGTGACTAGTGTCACTTTTAAACTACCTATAATGTACTAATTTCTCAGTTTATCCATTCTCGTTACTCCACACATCCATCTCAACATTCTCATCTCCGCCACATGCAATTTTTTTTAAGGGGCATCTGTCGGTCGCTAGTTGTTCCAACAACGAATTGGAATTCTCTACTTAGTTCTTTATATTTTAATACACGTTGGGAAGAAAAGCGAAGCTCAACTTTGATATTACGCTACAGCAATTTCCAAAAGACAGCTTTTCCTTGCTTTATAAATATTCATTTCATTAACGGCCTTTTTGTTACCTAAAGCCGGCTTGACCTTTTCTAACGAGTAAAAGAATTATTGAAGTAAAAACTTCGAGTTTATCTGCTTCTCATTCGTGTTCTTCATTGCTGAAGGTCCTGCCCGTCCTGCAGGTGTATTCGCTTACTCAGTTGACATCATTTTGATAGGCACTATGCAGTACATTGCTCGGTGAACATCGATTATAATAGGCACTACGGGTTTCCTATACGACAAAGCAGCAATGTACGGCCAAGTGCCTATCAAATGGCTGGAAAGCTTTCACGGATTCTCTGACGAGCTGCTTCCAGGTCACTCTGTCTTCGGCTCTTCGCGG
This sequence comes from Polia nebulosa, assembly GCA_951329385.1. NCBI lineage: Eukaryota > Metazoa > Arthropoda > Insecta > Lepidoptera > Noctuidae > Polia > Polia nebulosa. Next base: position 6,535,732 of record OX589603.1, read on the forward strand.
GGCAGTGGTCACACTGGTCACCGTGAGTCCTATTAATTCTTTGAGCTGGTCTAATCAGCGGGTAGGTGAAAACCTTCGCGGTCTTTTTCGGTCCACTTTTCCCACTACACCAGTTTTTCTAAGTTGTCTGGTTGTCTTCGGGCGATATGATCAAAGTAAGATTGTGGAGTCTGGTTTTAATGTTTAGCTGGTCGAGATTCGAGTTCATAAGTTAAGTTAATTAGTGAGTGTGTCAAAATGGCTTCGGATTCGCGACAGACGTGAGCAGAAACGAGGCTGCACCGGCTTTGTCGTCACCGCGAATTCGAATCGGGCTGTCTTCGGGTCACGATTGTAATGCAACGACAAATTCGAATTAGGATTCTGCGTGTAATTTAACTTTACGCTACTTTCGTTGTGAACTGAAAGTTAAAAAAATGTAAAATATAAAACAATAACTTTATTTTAATTCATAAATTAATCCCGTGTGAAGGGTCTCTTGTTTCATATTCTAAGCCCGACGCTTCTGCGTCAATAAATTATTTCGTAGAACGTCTATTCCAAAAATAGAGACATAAACAAAGCAGCACGGTGGGCTCTCCGCAGATAGGTCGCTGACCCACAACAGCTGTGCATCGGAAATACTATCGGAGTGTAGTTGACGTGCATCAGGCACCACACACTCGTTGCCTACTTTCGAAGCAGCGGTTACGGGACAGACGTGCCACCGAGCAGCCAGCCAGCCGATGGAACATAATTAACAACGAAATTGTCCGGAGACAGCTAGACGCCTTACTTCTGTGGCCCACGTTGCATTACGCTCCGCAATAATAACATACCACAGCCGACACAAGGCAATTAAAAAAAAGTTGGAACGCCCATTTCCCACACATTACTGGGTGAATGCTGCGACTGTATTGCAATATGAGCACTTAATGCCACAGGGTACGGGAGGACTCTCGGATTCTGAGCCGGGGGAAACTGTTTGAATTGAGGTGAAAGCAGCCGCGGTGAATCCGACAATTACCGGATAATAACGACTGTAATGACAACAATATTGCAGAAACTGAGTGCAGCCTGCAAAACGACGAGTCGCTTAGGCAGTTTCCAAACAATTTTATAGTGTAGGCTCCGACTGCCAGGCTCACGCTCTGATTTGCATATCGCCAACGAAAGTGTAGCGTTGAGTTAGATCGACCTACATACTCGCACCGAAGCACACGCCGCACCGGTAGCGACTGCTAATTTTATACATGCATACTTTTAAATACCCAAATGAAACGATTTTAGTGTCTTACTTTAGTAAACAAAAAATGGATCGTTTTTATCAAGGTTAGGTTATAAATAAACTAGAAAACTAGTAGTACATGCAGAACGGCGTCGCGCGTCGGTCCGAGCAACAGGTATTAGATGATCTTAAACCGGTCCATTTGAATATTAGTCGCTCTAGTTGTGGCGTCTCGCTCCCGATTGTCGTGCGAAAAGATCGCATGAATTCCCGTCGCGAATCGGCAGCTCTCTAATGGACCCTCGAGACGGCGTGGAAATCAACTTTTATGGACAAATGCGATGCTAATCGGCAGCAAACAAATTATAGATTGGTAAATCCAACAACGCGCAGCAGGGTAAAGTGGGCCGGTGAAAAAGTGAAGTTTCGTCAAATGCACCACTTACCTAATTTACGAGAGCGGAACAGAAGCCGACGGAAGCATTGTGTCGGCGCGCTCAGCGCTGATCCATTGTGGGAAGTGTATTAGATAACGTGCTCGCGAGAGCGCGCACAAGACAATCACAAAGATTTGGCGTTCAAATTTGAAGAGTGAGAGCCATTTCTCGCTAGAAAAACAGAGCAACAAACAGATGCAATGAGTACACTACTTAACACCATATATCACCCCATAATTTCGCGAAGGTGTAATAGACCCACAATTTGTGTCTAAAAAAGTATGTTGCAGACACAAATCCAACCCGGTAAAGGAACTTAGGACTCCGCGCTCAGCTCAGACAAGCTTGAAACTACTAGATCAACGACTCAGACAGAGGTTGTTATATTTTCATGATATTTTCCATTAGACACGTAAAGATCAATGATTAGGGGAGGTCGGAACTCGGAACGCGAAGTGAGATAAAATCAGATGCGCGTGAGACCGATACATCGCTAGTAGTCTTCCCAGAGCATTTCACGGTTCACACGCTCTCGAGATTCGTGTTCTGTCACACACCTACGCAAATCTCATGTTTTGACACCGTTGAATCATAGTCCGGAATACCTTGAAAACAACTTGTTTTGAAAACAGTTAAGCTTTAGCACAACTGGATCGTGAGCAAAATTGTTTGTCTATAAATCATCAGCGCATTCAGGTAAACGTTTGATCGTACGGCTCATAGGTAATCCTGTCAGTGGTCCATTAGGGCCGCGCGCAGGGCCAGCGTGGGTGCCACAATGCCACTAACGAGAGGCCCGATATCATCTGACAGACAGGGGGACATTAGTTAATGCTGGAGAACCAACACAAAGCGGGATAGATAAGAAATATCTTACAAAAAGTTCAACTGTGGTCTACAATGAAAGAATGATGAGTTCTGGCGTGGCATATACAAAAGATTGTGAAACGTCATGCGCTGCACAATAGAGAGAGCGACACGAAGAGCGAGCATCATGCATTACTAATCATGGTAGCATGCGTCTCATAACAATCTGAGCCAGCCTCACTGCACCAACTATGCGATAAGCACGACACTACGCCAGGAGACGACTGACCACACATCAATTACTTGCATAGTCTATTTATTTGATACAAATCTTTATTCAAGCACAATTTTCATTGCATTCAACCTTATATTTAGATATGTCAAATCATTACTCGCAAACTTCACCAAATGCAAAACTTACTCACGTCAGTTTTAAAAGCTATTACGACATACTTTGAGCCAGCTCAATAGATTGCACTAAATGAGTTTCATTCATTAGCATAGTTATGTGGAACAGGAATTTGGTTTATTGAGAACAGAATCCAGTCTTGTATTCTACGGTCTACGTAGCCTTAGGCGTGGAAGATTTAATTGGAATTGCCGGTGCAGACAAATAACAAAGATGGAATTTACATGAACATCTTTCTTCATAAATCCAAGAGTCGGAAGGCGGTATTAAGTTTAAAACTTGCTTCTTCATTTTAACGTAGCGAGCACTAACTAAATTACTTAACACGCAGCGACAATAATCTCATACAAATGGGACATTGTCACTGAGTACAGTTGACAAAATGCAATTCGTTGCAACATAATCTACATTTAATTCATATTCATGGGGTATTATACAAACAAGTTGAGCGTTTAGCGCACGCGCCTGAAAATGATTGCGTTCCTAGAAGCGTTTGTAGCGGCTGTTACGACACATTTCATAGTCGCTTTCGACAATACAATGTCTAATGTAAAACAGAGTGATTCTGAATTGTCTTGGAAGAACGTTTCATCTGCGAGATTGCTGTTGTTAGTAAACAAAAATTATTTTGTACAGGACAATGTTTTGAATTTGGACATTGATGGAAAGTATTTGAAAATATTGAGATTTATGACGGACTCAAATATAAGATATCTTGTTTGTCACACACACATGACTGTATTCTACTTCCTACTGATTTTAGTTTTTAATCGTTGCTCTTCTCTAGAAATTACTCCTTTATCGTGTGTTCACAAACATATAAACTCACATACACAAGACACCCAGACTTGGAACAACTATCTGTAGGCCATACAAATATTTGTTCCGTGCGGAGTTCGAACTCGCGACACGCAGCGCAGCAGTCGAATGTTCAACCACTGCGCCAACCGTGCCGTCAAATCTTAATCCTACTTCCTACTATCCTACTAATAATCCTACTAATATTATAAATGTGAAAGTTTGTAAGTGTGTACGTTTGTTACTTCTTCAAGCTCAAACGGCTGGACCGATTTGGATGAAATTTGGTACGTAGATAGCTTATAGCCTGGATTAACACATAGGCTACCTTTTATTCCGATATAGGCGGGTAAAACCGCGGGGCGCAGCTAGTATTATAAAATGGGAATTTTTTGATATTAGGATGGATATTTGTTACTCAATCACGCCAGATCGACTACACGGATCTGGATGAAATTTGGCACAGAGATAGATTATACTGGGCTATTATGTTGGCTGGAATAGCACAAAGGCTATATAATTATTACTAACACTAGTTTGTAAGCTCGCAATTGTACTAACAGAATATATGGATGTAATCGTAGGATGAGTCCGAAATAAATGATTATATAATGTGTGGGAGAAGTACTAATTCCACGCGTGCGAAGCCGCAGGCAGAAGCTACTATGTCATAAACTCTTGTGATCTTACAGAAATTGCTCAATTAAGAGGAAACCATGAAATATATAACATTAAAATCAACGTCAACTTATAAGTTTAACGCGCGGAAATATCAAATTGTGAAACTGTCGTGATTAAAGCCATATATCTCGAAGCGACCATTAGAGATGCTAAAATATTATCTATTTCGCCACACTTCATCGGCGAGAAGGATGCTTTACTGTTATGGAGGTCGCATCGATTGAGGTACAATTACATGACTCGACACTGCGATAATTTACTGTCATTATTCCGCACTGTACATATTTATGTGTCGCATACATTTCGAAAGCCTGGCTTCGAGATGATTTAAGACAAATCTGGGCGTATTTCGATCGGAAACAACGCTATAACAATTAATCGATGTCAGCGCCCGGATACCGAATGTTGCTGGAAAACTAAGATTTATGTTGTAGGTAAACACGAAATATCTCGATACGATTAAGCTAATGACCGTCTTCGATATAAACATAAAATAAAATAGTTTTACAAGTCATTAAGAAGTCTACTTACTATAAAACGATTCAGTTGTACAGTCGTTAAGCTTGTGGATGATAATAAACATGGTAGCTTTAATGTGGAATTAAATAATTGGAAAAGAAATCAGCTACAAAACGAATGCCACAAACACGCCTAATTAAATATATTTAATTATGTCTACCCGTGAGATTGTCAGTTATTAATTTGTTGGAGTTGTAAAAGTTATCATTGAAAATTAACGTGAACTGCATGAACTGTATTCTATACTAGCAGCTTCTGCCAGCGGGGATTAGTACTTACCCCATTGTAAATTAAAACCTATGTGCAGACTATAATCTATCTCTGTGCCAAATTTCATCCAGATTCGTTCAGCCGTTCTGGTGTGATTGAGTAACAAACATCCATCCGTCTCTCGAAACTTTCACATTTATAATATTAGTAAGATATAGTCGGATGATATCATTCTCGACATCCAGACACCAAGATGAACTAGACAGACGAATAACCACTACAATCAATCTGCCTAGCCTTTTCTCAACTATCTTGGGGTCGGCTACCAGTCTAACCGGATGCAGCTGAATACCAGTATTTTACATGGAGCGACTGCCTATCTAACCTCCACAACCCATTAACTGGGTAATACAATACCCCTTGGTAAGACTGGTTGTCAGACTTTCGGGCTTCTGACGACCCGTAACGACTGTCAAAGATCCACGATTGACAGCCGGGACCAACCGCTTAACGTGCTTTCAACGAATAACCACTACATAGAACAAATTCAAGAGCCACAAAAATATACTGAAATCATCCCAGTAAAACTTAAAAAAAATGTTTTTGACTCATGTTTACTACCATGCCTCACTTATGCCTGTCAAACTTGGATATTTAATGCCCACACACAAAATAAGGTACAAGTATGCCACTTGGTCGATGGAACGTAGTATATTAAATATAAAGCGAAAAGATAGAATAAAATGTTCAGACATAAGGGAAAGAACAAATGTAATAGATGCTCTCAAAACACTCTGAAGAAACTTAAATGGAAGTGGGCTGGTCATATTGCACGTATGAATAAAGATAAGTGGACTAAAAAAATAATTAGTTGGCCAGGACCAATCAGTAAAAGAAACGTTGGAAGACCAAAAGAGAGATGGGCAGACGAGATAAGCAAGTTTGCTGGCACAGACTGGATGATAAAAGCGAACGACAGAAAGACTTGGAGATACATGGAGGAGGCACTCGTTGAGAAGTCCTTAATAATACCAAAAATATATTTATTTATTTAAACATATTAAAATGCACGAATTGGCTATCTATATTCTAAAGTTATTATTTATTGATCAAATTGTGAAATTAAGTTATTCAAATTACGTAAGAATGTTGCTGACATGGATAATTTAATTGTTATAATAATTAAAACATTGCAATATTTTATTACATCAAAATATTATGCAATGTAAATAATTATTATTAAGAATAATTATTAAGGAAATAAAGAGGCTATAATAATAATAAATAATAGTTGGATGATATGTAAATAATAATACATATGCACATATTATGTGCAGTCGCGTTGAGGTAGGTTGTACGTCGGTGCACAAACAACGGCCCACCACTGCGCTCCAGATACATTATTCGCGAGCCTCGTTTACTTTTTCATCTCCTCTCGTTATATCTTAAATCGTGACTGTTTATAATTTAACGGCGACATATACAGAGTTACTCCTCTAGCCTAGATTTTATGTGGACTTGAATCTTAAAAGGATTAGAAGTAAATGGATATTTTGTTCGTAAATGCTGAGATCAAATCCGGATATCACACGTTCCTAAATGGTAATAAACTAGAAAGTGGCGTAAATTGAGAATAGTAAAAGTCTTGAAAAGCAAGGTTAGTTTAATAACAAAGTAATAAATCTGAAAAGCGCAATATATGGTAAGTTTTATAGACAGCCGTAGTTGCGGTGTGCAAGCGCATTCGCCTCACTTTCACACTTTCACTGGGGCGACGCCCCGCGGGCCGCACGCGCTCCGCAACAATGCGACCGAACGTTGCAAAACTGATTATTCAACAGTCAACACACACGTCAACAAATATCAAAGAAACGGGACCAATCAGATATCGATAAAAACAACCGGACCTCGAAATGCATCACTAAACGATTCTTTCAAAAACTCAGCGTGAAATGGTGAAATCGCAGATTTGAATCACGACCTTTCTCATAACAAGAGTAAATAAGACTATAATCCAATTTGGATAACTGGGGATTGATTTTTTGGAGATGCTCTTAATGCGCGCACAGGAAATAAATATTACGACCGAATTGTTGACTTGGTACTAGTTAGTATAACAGTACTGCATGCTCGTGATGGCCGAGATAAGTATCATTTAGAATTACACAAAAACAACGAGTTCGACAAAAGGTACAAGCACAGAGTAGACAATAATGTTTTACAGTGAATGGGACCATTGAGCAATCAACGGTAAAAATAAGCGAGTAACGCAACGAAGAACAGATTGACCGGTAACAGGGGCAAATAAAAATAATTTGAATCCTTTGTCTTGAGTACTGAGAGCGCGCATCTTGCGTATGGTAGCAATTACGTTGTAAAACGAACCGTATTTTAATGTAATTAAAATCGGCATTTATACGGCAAAACCACGAGTACACACGGCCCGCACAAACAGAAACGCACATGGCGCCCATATTACAGATAATCGCGATGCATTCGAGTGAACGTCGAATCACGGCGTGTCTGAATCATGCCCCCTATCCGTATGTAACCTTGTTTAGTTCGACGGCTTTTTGTATACCTATTTATTTTTACTGCAAGTCGGCTGCGGTCGACCGGAGCGGCGTTGCTTCAAGGCCCACTTGTCCCTTCAGTTCTGAATACGGACCCGGTTCACCTCCAAAGATACAAGTTTTTCAATGCACTACAGTAGCTCTTTTGAGCATGATTATACAAAAAAGGACCACGCTATGAGGAAGGGCGCGCAATAAGAGGTTCTCAGAGGTATCGTTGCATCCAGTTCCAGAGTTCAAGCTAAGATTACCGAGACGGAATTTTAAAAATGTTGTGAATTACCACTCGGTATTTCGAACCGAATTTAATCGAAGGCGAGCATCGCTACACTTGCATAAATTAAATCAATTAGTTATCAGCTAATTGTAAATTACAGCCAAAGTAAATAAGAAACGTTTTAGAAAGCCCAGCTATTATATTATCTAAACTCGAGTTACGCGCAGTAAACGCTTTCGTTGCACCTGAATTGGAATCGACTTTCAATTACTACGTAAATTGCTCTTGCCTCTTAGACTTTCCACTTCTCCATATTGTAGGAATATTTTTTTGTTTAGATGTTGCTGGTCTTTTGTTACGACATTGTTAGATTTTCTTTCATTATTGTATTTTATTCAGACCGCCCACCGAACTGGATCAGCTTTACTTGCTTTGATTACATTTTTGTCACCTTTTCCTTTATTGACAAAGTTTTCTTCAAATACTTCTTCACCTCAATCTCGATTTACATTGTATTGCAGGTTTCTTTAAAAGAACAAAGAGATTGTTTTCATATGAGTGCGGCTTGTGTTAGTCATTCTAACATAATTCTTTCGCTGAACTATAACCGCCGACCATTTCATTCTGCTTATCGATCCTTGCAGTTGGGATTTCAGCCACATGCTATTTTCCAGTAATACGTTCTTGTGGTGCAATACATAATTTGCAGTCCGTCCGCGTGTTTAGAAAATACACGTACATTTTGATCTTAATTAGATGGTGCAAGATAAGTACATTATGCAAAGAGGTCTTTGTGTACAGCCGGCACAAGGACAATAGTCGTATGAATTGGTTAAATACAGATCATTGTGCTGGCACCGGCATCAAAAGGATCTCTTTGTATACGGAAAACAATAACACACATCTGTTTTGGACCACATGAATGCTAAACAGATGACTTTAATAAATAATCTTAATAGTTCATCGTGTAACAGAATTTCTAGTGTATATTATCGGATCTATCAGTTCCCATTTCGGTTTCTATTAAAAGTTAGTTAGCATCAACATCCCGTTCGGCATTGGCTACAAAAACTCGATTGTTTTGCAATAGTTTCGATACTTGTGGGAAATCGTTTTTGACAATAGTCTCGGGGCATGCAATAACGTCAATTGTAACCAATTTGTCATAGAATATTGATGTTGCAGAGTTGTGGATATTTATCGTTCAAAGTGCAACTGTTCCGTTAACCTGTTTATGTGACAACCTGTCTTTTTCGTTCAATTTACAAAAGCCGGTTAACGTTACGAAATGTCTGGTTTCCCTAAGGGTTGCTGGGGTCCAACAATAGCTTTATATAAAACCAGAATTTTGCGGGCTCAATAACAAGCTCGACCTTTTTCGCTAAAACAAGGCCTAATCAGGACGTTACGCGGATTCAGGAAAGGCGAGGGTGAGGAAGAGTAGGTACACTCCGGCGTCCGAATGTGACATTACAACAGGACATGTAAGGGAAGGTAAACAAAAAAGTGACACAACAACTAAAATCGGATCAGAAGAAAAAACAGTGTTCTCATTTCAAAAATTGGACGCGCCTGTTCACTTAATGGTTTAGCCGGACGATGCTAATTGCGTAAGAGGCGTACGTAACGAGCTCTTAATTGGAATGCGCCCCAATTAATGTGGACTACGTTCGTTCCGTGCGAGTCCATTTTGGAAATTGGAACGTATGTTTACGCGCTGGTTCCCGGGTGAATGGCCGCCGGTGAAAGTCGGGACGCGGATATGGGTCAGGTGGTCATTTACCCTCAGGTAACAGCCGATGTCGCGTCTCTTTTATAAATACCCCACTAAAGTCGTGGAATGGTGTCACATTATACCAGCCCTGGATTCGAGGTAAAACTTTTGCTTCGTCACTGTTAATAAGCTCGTCTTTCATATCATACTTAGCAACTTTTCGTTTTTGTGGTCAGTTGCCACTGAGAATTTAAAGCATCTTATTTTCATTTTGACAAAGGATGACAGCTGACTGCTAGTAATGCATTTAGCTGTATATATTTATTTGCTGGTGGAAACTAATAAACACTTTAACAACACAATAGTAATGTTAGTAGTGTTAGCACTCGCATTACTGCATTTAGTCCGACTTTACGGACCGTATCGTCGGCCGGCACTAAAGCTTTTTGTAACAGTAAACAACAATAACGGTGAATATTACCATTTATTTGATTTTCAGAAATCGACCCCATTAATACGGAATCGTCCTGCTTTGAAGACTTGAGTGACTAATATGAAAATCGCGCTATCGGCGTGTGACAACGGAATAAGCGACTTTACTGTTTCATTCTCGTTTGATAATGTTTTTTAAAGCATCAAACGCGACAGCTGTGCATAATTTATCGTTCTTTAGAAACCAGTTGTGAAATAACTATTAAATGGGTTGTCTCAAATTTCGAGTGCAGCTCCAACTTTGGCCCCATGCGGCGTCGTTAAAAGAATTGATTAACATAATAGTGATGGTAATTATTCTTTCTGTCCGTTTTTGGATCCCTCGACCATGAAAGTGTATGTATGGTGAGGCCTTGGTGCAAGCTATAAACGTCAAGCAACTTAAGTTTTTTTTAATGCTTTGGACGCTATCCATTGTGCTGCTTAATTATTTAACAAAAAAATCCTAAAATGGAATCTATTCTTTCGATTAACACGACGGGAAGTAGTGCCATAAAAACAAGATACTGTTCCCGCGCTGAGTTTCTAACTTACATTAGGGACTCAAGGACAAGCCCGCCCGACTTTCACCTCCCACGGAGGTATAAGAGAAAGCCTGCTTTTTCGGAGCAAGTTTTTTCACCCTCTGACCTCTTTCATAGTGCTAGCTGCGTACACAACCTGGTGCGTCAAGGGCGCTAACAAAAAAAGTTACTAAATGATGCTGACAAAATTGAGTAACACCAGTAGGGACGTATTAAACTGAGACACGAAATAAAGCAAATGGTAGCCTACCTTTGAATAGCGAGTGATCAAAGGATAGATAAGAAGCGGATTCAGCGTGAAGGATCGAAAGGATTTGAAACCGCTCGTGCGTGCGGCGATCGCTGTTGATCTCGGATAAGGGTTACATTCAATACATCCAATGATATCTATCGTTAGACGTAGCGTTTAATGAGCACGATGACAGATAGTAAAAAATCTGGTCTCATATGTACGCCTTCTTGGGTACAATCGGATCGGCCCCTCTAGCCAAATAACTTTTATAATAGCGCTAACGCTTCGTGCAAAATATATGGCAACGACATTACCTGCGGAGAGAACTGTCACGTGACTCACGCCCAGTAATGTCGTTGCTATACATTTTGCACGAAGCGTTAGCGTTAACGTTAAAGGCTCAATTACACCTTCCGATTTCAAGGGACCCAATTTAGGAACAAGCTAACTAGGAAGTAGGAAGCTAGCGATTACACTATCCTAAATTGGACTCCTAAATCGGCAGTCTTGCCGACTCTTACAAATTCAAGCCCCTAGACAGAATATTAAAATTCGCTAGAAAGTCTCTAAAACCGATTCTACCGGCAGCGGACCAAATAAGAAAAAGAGCGGACTCGGATTTTTTTTCTGGGAAAGGGACCTTGGGAAATTTAATTTAATTTTAAACACATAGAAAAATAGTAATAGCCCATTTGTAGCGACAAAGTCGCTAAATTGGCAACACTTAGCTCTAAATCGGCGTCATGCGATTACACTATCCTAAATCGTACACAATTTAGGAAGTCAAATCGGGACCTCCCAATCTCACTAAATCAGACACAAACTGCTCTAACTGCTATTATACCTTCCTGTTTAATAAATTGGGTGTAATTGAGCTTTAACAGAAAAGTATTTTGTCTAACCCCCCAGTGCGGATTTAGTTTGCTCAAGGCCGCCAGCAAACGGAACCGCACTGAATACGGACGCTTCATTTGGCCAGTTGATTTTAGTTCAGATTGCCACCGTATTCGGAGTCTCGGACGGAACAGCGGTTTTATTGTAGACATAACGCCTTCCTTATTGCAGTCACGTATTACCTACTCGTAATACGAGTCGAGTCAAACGTAGGGTCACCGTTTTATGTATTTTCCTCTATTATTTTTTACAGCATCATTATCGTTTTGTAATTTTGTTTTTGCACTAAAAGATTTCGTTTATCAGGAAGATCTGAAAAACGATTTAATCAGATACTTATCGTTCAACTATTGTCAACGAGGAAATGACGCACGATGTAAGATCTGTACCTAACCATCTAAGACAACATAAAATAAATCGCAAACAAAGCAAATACAGCAGCAACATAGAATTTGAAAAGCACATAAATCAGTAGCAAGTTGAAGAAAATACAGAAGAAAAGACCGGAGGTTATATCGGAAGCGTTCTTAAAACAGAAAATGCAAATAAAATTGCATGAACTAAAGCAGGAAATAGTTTTCTAGGAAAACCTGAAACGTGGTGTGTAATGGAACTTCGGGAAATCGATTCAAAACTCGGTTGAAGCGAATAAACGACACAATTTGTTGGAAAGTTAATAGTAAATAATCGACTATTTGGCGCCAGGAGTTAGAAAGCGTGTTAGCGACCCCAGACGTTGAGATATAATTCTTTCTCAGTTTATCAACAGTATTATATAAAATATAATTAAGTAATATGAGGAAACAGTCCAACATTAAAAGCCAGACTACAGATAATAAATGGCTGAATAGTATTACGTATGCGACGCACAGGTGCCATTTGTATTCGATGATAAAAACCTAATTACGAGCAGGCTTATATTAGTCTTGTCTTAGAAGAAATAAACGACATTAATAAAAATACAATCACTTTCGAATAGCATACCGCTTGAGTTGAATGTCACTATGCAAATGAAAAAAATAATCGTACGATAAACAACCAGTTTAAAATACGAAGAATTGGTTTCATACAATGAAATGAAGATGTTACTTTTAAAAATAAAATATTCCCCGGATGTCCAGCGCAGGTAACTACATAACAAATAATGGGATAGAAAAAAAAGGGTCGGACTATAATAATCTATAACATGGCGCCTTATTTTGTAGTAGATGATAGGTTTCGTAAGCAAGTTATGCTTACCGACTCCGAAAGCTCGCGTCTCCTGGGCTTACCTGCAACAAAACCGGGATTATGTAATAAAAATGTTAAATGTATAATCAGATACGTCGGAATTATGAATGGGTAGAGGATTGTAGAATCTAAAAGGAAATAAACGAATTAACACGCTCAGTATACAAAGTCACAGCCCTATGTCAGAGGCAGCGTGGGAACTTTTATCAATATCACTGTGATAGGTCATTATAATGATACAAATATATTATTTGAACCAGATATATAAGTAAGCAACTCACGCTTCGATTGATTTATGCAATATAAAACTCAGGCGCTTATTGGTTTAGTGTGTCAAGTCACGATGCTGCAGCCTCTACTAAGGATATGGGAAACGAGACGCAAAATCTAGATACTTATCTTCCAACGAATATAACTCATCACAGGATTTGTAAAAAAAGATAAAAAAAATATAATTTAGGTTTGCTCAAATCATCAATAACCAAAATATTAAAGAGGCAGTTAAACGGAGCTCATCACGAAAAAGATTTCAAAAAAGCAAATGAAAAATACTTAGCAACGTTATATGTATACTTTAAGTAGAAAATGAAGCTTGCTTTTCTAATTTATTAAGTAAAATTTTATAATCCCAGCTAGAATGTACTCCAAGAGGCAGAGCAAACAAAGCAATAATTCATAGTAGCCGCTCGCACATAACAATAACTTGGTCAAGAACTCAACACTCAACAGCGCCAACGTCCGCTTTCAGAAGAGTTCGGCTTAAATCAACGTCACAGCGTCCAGAGACAAGAATAATGGTAACCATTAACTTTCATCACTTCACACACACGCGAATATTTCAATAAACCCGGATTTCAATGGGACAATGGTTGAAACATTGCTTTATTGCTCTTCGAACGTTGGTACAGCAACCTTCGCAAGTCAATTTGTGTGTGATACGCTTTGCTCATACTGATGGGTACAAGTACTAGCATTTATCATTTATAGAACAGACCTACATGCTCGTGAATTCGTAATATGTTGTTTATTGTTTCTATCTGCATGATTTATGGACATCGGACATAGATGACCAAGTCAACCCAATACGGATCTGTCATCAATTTAAAAAATCCATAGACGATGGCTTACGAACGAAAGTCTCCGTAAAATTATAATAAATCTTGCAGGAGTGAATTCTCGACATATTATGAAAAGATCATTTAAAATGCAATAATCTCATCTAATTTCGATAACTATTTACAATGTATCGAAAGCTTTATGAAAATAAAAAGCGTGATTTTTCATAATCGACCGGGCGGTGTTTGCAATGTTACGGTGACACTGTTTCGAAGAATTTAATTGGACAGCCTATAATTTATACTTTTTAGAAAATTAAGCGAGTAACGGTGGTAATTTAAAAGAATAACTTCGTGAGCTAGCTGAATGAATATTCATGGGACGGAACCATTTGCATGAGTAATTGATAGAAGTAAAACATTACTGTGACAGGTTAATCGTGCAAATTGAACTGGGCGACATTATCTTGGACCAAGAAAATGTATGCACGCATAGCGTTAAATGGAATTGTAATAACGGTATTATAATGTTTCACTTATCTCGAAGTGGACACTTTAGATTTTTTTTGTAATTAATTGTCAGCTTCGGCGGAGGTAAAAAGATAAAGAAATGTCGCTACTCGGCCGTTATTTCATTAGTAGATCGATCAATAGAAAGCCATTATCATAAATTATGTTCTTTTTATCATCTGATTTTGTCTTCTGGTCCTTGAATACTCTCCTCATTTCTCTTCAGAAATGTTTCTTTAACTGAATATACAAAGTGATCAAATGGTTCATACACATTGGGTTATCTCAAGTTGTTAGTTACAAGTTAGAAAACTTCCAACCAGCACTGGGTCCGCGTACTGGGGCGCATACCCGCTCATTTTTTTGTGTACATGTGGGCAATCATCAAATAACTTCTCCTGGCTCTGGGTGGAGCGGAAGGGGCGGTGTTAGACTATTACTGACTAAACCTACCCGTGTTCCTTCAGTTGTCCGTGCCAGGGTCGCGGTGACTCTGTCTCAAACTTATCCGTGACCATTCCCTCTCCTTGAGAGGATGCCTGAGTCCCAGCAATGGGAACATTATAAGACTGATTAAGCTTATTATTATTTCAAGAGGAGCATTCAGCATAAATATACTATTAAGTACATTAATAGGCAACTATGGAAGTGCATAGTACCCCTAGATCTAGATTGTAATCTTACTTATCTATACTAATATTATAAACAGGTAAAGTTTGTGAGGTTGTAGGGGGTAATCTCTGGATCTACTGAATCGATTTTGAAAAAAAATTTACCAATAGAAAGCCACGTTATTTGTGTGTTAGGGTCAGGCTATAAATTGTCACTAATATGATCAATGATGATGAAGATGATTGTGATCGTAGGCACAACTTCTCACACCCGACTTCGTCATGAACTCATGTTACAAGACGAGGTATTAGATATTATTTATGAATATACAATAATCAATAACATATATTTTAAATGCTTCAAGTTATAGTTAAAATATATGGTCATTTTACGTTTCAATTTAGTTAGTAAGTTAGACATAACTCACAATTGTCTAGTTGCGTTGCTAGGTAGCATGGAACACAATGAAGCAAGCATTCTCATGAGTTTACATAATATAAGAGCTTGTGGAGACATAACAACTGCTAGATAGTCAAGAACGTCAACGACAGATATATCCTTCCAAGCAAAACTTATATAAAGCCGGTACGTTTATTGTTTAGCTGTTATCTTTCGTACATCTGTGTTCGACGCGTGTGAACGACAACATAGGAGTGCATCGCATGACTAATCTACCCTCTTAGCATTCACACAGCGGGCTGAACTTTACCGATAACATGAATGGCATGCGTCGGTACGAATGACAGACAACCGGCACTGCCGCTGCTGCACGAGACAACTTGTGTTCTCTATCTAAACTGATCTAACTAGCGATCGATCATCTGGACGTAGCATTCATGCCTTGGCATCCTGAGATACATCCTAATAACAGACAGGTGAAGTTACTTTCAAAAGGGATGTTTCCTGGGTATAATAATAAGAGTTCTATTTAGTCCGTAAGTTAAATTATAAAATACTAGCGACCCGCCCCAGCTTCGCTCGGGTGCAAATTATACATATAAACCTTCCTCTTCAATCACTCTATCTATTTAAAAAAACCGCATCAAAATCCGTTGCGTAGTTTTAAAGATTTAAGCATACATAGGGATATAGGGACAGAGAAAGCGACTTTGTTTTATACTATGTAGTGATGATAGTGATTGGACAAGTATTTTTTGCTCCACCAAACCAATAAAAAATGACGAAGATGAAACGCATCACAGTTTACGCAAGACTGGGGGCTTGTTACGTCACTTCGTGGTATAAAGTATAGCACGGCGTGACGTCACGAGAAATTTCAACGCATTTTATCGTCCTCATTTTTTGTTAAAGCGCGTATATAGCCACCAAGTGGCGCCCTCATTGAATAAAAATTCGTAGCAAAGCGTAGAAAATAAAGATTAAAGAATCCTATGTTGCGTTTGTTACAAATAGGATAAGGTATTTTTACGTTCTTAAAACAGGACGCAATGTGTTTCGTATCCAAAGTAGTAAGCAAAAGTGTCAAAAACGGCCGTTTTTGGTACTTTTGCTTACTACTTTGGATACGAAACATTTTGAACATTGTTTTAACCACGTAAAAATACCTTATCCTCTTTGTAACAGATGCAACATAGGATTCTTTAATCTTTATTTTCTACGCTTTGCTACGATTTTTTATTCAATAAGGGCGCCACTTGGCGGATATATACGCCTTAAGTGACAAAAGAAAAAATGTGTCCAATATTTATTGGTATCTAACTGACGGACATATTAAATTTTTTTAGTAAACTATCATATTGCATGTGAATGCCAATCAAAGGCTTTACTTAAATTTTGCTCCACAATCTGACCTAGACTATGCATTGAAAGTGACATTTTTACGAGTTGCAAAGTACTGACCTCACTCGACTACATCCACCCACGCAATGAGCAGGCTGCTGAATTATAACAGAGTACAAACAACATGCAATGCTCTTATTCCAACAATGACTTCCTTACAGGCCTAGGAATTTATCATTTGTATTGTAAGCGGTTAGGATCAACTAAATCTGGTTGTAGCGTAAACAGGAAGTTGCGGAGTCTGAGGTTGATACGCGTTGGATAAGTCCTGTTCAAACAGAGCATTACGTACAGATACGGCAAGTTACATTCTAGTTGCTTGCTCCGTAATTTTATTTATAGTCTTCATCAAAAGGTTGGTTTATTGTGTGTAATGTAAACAAGGCGTCGGCGCCACCTAGCTAGTAACTCCTGAACATTGTCACGTAAATTTATATTTGAATGATCAACTTTAAAGCAATAAATCATAGGTACCTACAATTTATTTTCATGCGTCCGCGATTCGTTAATAATGCGCGTCACGCAAGTAAATACCAAGCTGTTCAGCGAACAACAATACAAACGAATCTCGTTTTATCCAACACATGTTCACTCTTACGCACACTAACACAGACCCGCTACAGTATCAGTACGTTGACCGTCACTAGTAAACATGTGATTAAGACAAGTACTAGCGATAACCATATCTGACACGCTCACACTTCAGCGGTGACTCAAATGCGTGCGAAAGAGATGGCTGTTCGACCGGATTTCTGCTGGTTACTGCAACGCGCCTAAGCGACGTCACATCGCACGACCGCGTGTTCAGCCGGCGGCCGCCATTTTGTACCCAGTGTAGCGTTCGCACGAACCAGAATTGACGCGTGTCTTGTTGCAAGTTTTAAAATATGGCGACAGCAATAACGGACGATTGGACTGAAGAAAAATGTCTACAGCTGATAAGAGAATTTAGATCAAAACCTGTTCTGTGGGATCCCAAGGATCCTTACTTTTTCAAGAAGAAAATGAAACCTAGGGCTTGGCAAGAGATTGGCGACAAAATTAATATTTGTCCGGACAGATGTAAACACAAGATGATAATATTAATGTCATCTTTTAGAAGAGAAAAAGCCAAAATTATGCACAGCCTCAAGGAAACATCAGGTGACTATAATTATATAACTATTGTATTTTTTTTTCTACTGTACAATGAATCATGGTCTTTATATTTGCTTACCAATATATTTCATTTTACAGATCCTTCGCAAGCCTATAAGAGCACGTGGTTTGCATTTAAAGACATGGCCTTCCTGATGGATAAAGAAAGTGAAAGACAACGAAGATTAAATGTAAGAATCAGTTTTTTTTTAGTTATCACTTATCACTACAAATATAGATAAGAACCGTCTGTCGTACCGTCATCCGTTTATCTGCATGTTATTTATTACCTAGGTACCATGTTTCGTTACTGACCGATTGGTCGGAGAAGACAGGACAAAAACAGAGCTGGAAAGATAATATATGGACTTTGCCCAGCAGAGGGACAGCGTGGGCTAATTAAAAAAAAAGCACCAAGTTCGATAAGCTCAATATTATTGTATTGATTTTAGGCTTTCGACCTAAGGAAATTGTACGTAACATTTAAAAAGTCTTTATTATTAAAAACTCATTTTTCTTACAATAGTGTCTCGCTACTTAAAGGATAAAATTGTAAGTGAATAATCAAAATCACTTTTTGTCCGTATGGCGCAGAGGTCTTCTCGAAATAATTATTTATTGATTTGTGAGTCACTTCGATCCTACGAAAAGTTAAAATTAATGTATTTCTCTCTCTCTCTCTCAAATTATTTTTTCTTTTTTAATAGGGAATATGCATGGCATTTTTTAATTTCCTAACTATAATACGTATTAACTATAGTAAACAACTAGGTATGAAAGATTTTTTAAATATGTATATCAGAACCGAAGTTATGAAGCTTTAAAGGTGATAAATAGAAAGAGAAGTCCGACGTAACATTTGACGTAAAAGGACATGAAGATTTTTTTTAATATCTACATCAGAACCGAAGTTATGAAGCTATAAAGGTGATAAATAGAAAGAGAAGTCCAACGTAACATTTGACGTTAAAGGACATGACGCCCACACAACTGCCAAAGAAAATGGCGTTTTCGAGAGAGGGACAGATATATTATGTATTTGTTTATATTTGTTATATCTCGTTTGTTTTTCGATCAATTTTGATTTTGTTTTTACTGTTCTTTGTATATTTTTAGATAAACCGGTTAGACAAGAAAAAAAAAATCATGCATTTTCCCTATTAATTGTAAAGTTATCTTGAAGATAAAGCCCACGAAAAGGTACCTACTTACGAAGGCCCGTTTAGGGTTCCGTACCCGAAGGGTCCAAACGGATCCCTATTGCTGTCACTCACGTGTCCATCTGTCCGTCGTCTGTCACAAAATTGTGTTCCAAAGAATTTTTTAACTTCCCATTGACCTATGAACTTGAATAATTTGGTGATAACGTTCATTATTACGTATATTTTACTAACAAATACCATTATATTGATAAATCAGATTTTTTCTTTGATAATTATCATTTGGTACGGAACCCTAAATGTGCGAAGTCCGAAGAAATACACGCACTTGGCCGGTTTTTACATAATTAATATCTTTAGCAGAATCATATACCTAGTACGAATCATACTTGCCTAACACTATGCCATTGACGTGCTCACTCTGTGCAGTTTTCTGTTTATAAAAAATACTGCATTCTACATATATACTAGTATGGCAGCCGATAACAGAAACTGATTTAATTTCAGGGCACAGAAGACGTTGAAGTTGATGATGATGATTCTTTTGATGTGATACAGAACACAATACTGAGAAATCATCTCGATTCACCAGTACCAATGAAAAGATTTCGTCGGCAATCATACGCCGTCAAGAGAGAAGTAATCCAAAAAGTGGTAGAAGAAGCACAAGAAGATGATGTCATCCCTGTTTCTCCTCAATCGCATTCGATGCCAGGTCCCAGCCAAACGGCAGCAGAGAGAGACGAGGAAATCAAATCATTTGCGTCATTCATAGGAAATAAAATGAAGAAATACTCAGACTCTACGAAAAACGCCGTGCAACAAGCTATTTGTGAGGTAATATTCAAAGCTGATCAGAATGACTACGAACATCATTGTTTTGAAAAGTTTACTATAATAGACGATGATGACCCTCTAAACAAAGCAATTTATGACTCACAGTTTACAACAGTGATTAAAGTACAACATGAATCTGACGACAGTTCATAGTTCTAGATACAGTATAAAATGCTTAGTCGATAAGTTTTGATACAACTGTGAATAAAGTACATTATTTTTTAATACGAGCCTGTGTTTTTTCCCCTTCGTTGCTAAGGTTTATAATCTACATAACACGCGTGTATATTTTGGTGTCAACGTTAACATGCAACACAGAATGCCTTTAGGCTGTAGTAAATTTGTAGGGCAAGGGACGGGCACATTGCGGCCAAGGATATCACGTATTGAGGAGGGGAATCTATTTAGATTTACTAATAGAACAGAGCTTTTGCCTTGCTTTACATTTAGATGTTGTTTTTAGGGTTCCGTACTCGAAGGGTCCAAACGGAGCCCTGTTGCTGTCACTCACGTGTCCGTCTGTCTGTTACAAAATTTTGTCCCGAAGAATTTTTTAACTTCCCATTGACCTATGAACTTGAAATTTGGTGATAATGTTTATTATTACGTATATTTTACTAATAAATACCAATATATTGATAAATCAGTTTTTTCCTTGCCGGTTTTTTTTATAGAATTATAAAGGTGCTTTTAGAGCCTTGGAATTTGATAAATATTTTCTGTAAATAAATCACCAAGCATTAATATTACTTACTTAACAATGAGCATTTACATCCTATTCGAGTAATTCAATATTCAACCATTCATTGTAACGGATCTCTCATGAGTAATATATCAGTGACAGATTATCTTGTGATCATCAATAATAATTTTAATTGACAATGTTAAATATGTAAATATGCGTTCAGTCGCTCGTCGGATTCAATGGAACTATTAGAATATGACACAATGGTTGTAAGTAAAGAATAGAATACAGATGAATCGTAACTTGATCTGGCAGCTTCTGCGTACAGCCGCGTGTTGACCTCAGCCTTTATAATGTACCCATTGCTGGGACTCAGGCAGCCTCTCTTTTTGTTTTTTAACCGATTTCGAAAAAGGAGGAGGTTCTATGTTTGACTGTAAGTATGTTTTTGTCCGCCGATTTCTTTGTCATTTGTGGACCGATTTTCAAAATTCTGTTTTTATCCGAAAAAATATACTCCCGAGGTGGTCCCATATAAATTTTATCGAAATTACTTCAGCGGTTTTTGAAAAACTGAACACAAACGAAAAATACGTATGCCTAGATGACGTTTTGGTGTTTTGAAAATCGGTCCTCAATTGACAGAGAAATGGGCGGACATACATAAAAAAAAAACATACATACAGCCGAACATAGAACCTCCTCCTTTTTCGAAGTCGGTTAAAAATAGTAAAACATACTTCAAAAATGTACAATTTAATATGTAATAAATTGTACGATATTCACTACACACATTTAATTAATCAATAATTAAGATTTATTGTACCCCGTTCGGAAATGCGTCTGACTATGAAATCAACGCTTTTCCAAAAGGTGTGTATACGAGTATATGCATGCTTACATAAAAAATAGCAAGAAAACTAAAAGAAGGATGGTCAAATCGTACCAGACGACGAAACGATGGCGTCAAAATATGCCATATATATATGAAAAATGGTTGTACGTTCTTTTATACCTAATTGTTTTATAGAATTTCGTTTCACATAAAAATTTTCTAATAATATCATTTCATAAAATAATCAATACGCAGAATACTTACTTTGAAGAAATTTAAATCATAGATTTTTGTTTCACATCAATGTATCAATCATTCAAAGTTCAATATTCATATGATAGAATAACAAATCAAATATTCTTTATCCTTAAATTGTTTATTTATTATGAAACTTATTACCCAGAATAACATTTTATCGAGTGACAGTTTCTAAACGTTTCAGTTCATACCTTTGATAAAAAGCCATACCCTCCTATAAAATTACAACACCGTGTTCAGAAAAATAATGCGGGTAAATTCATACAAACTGTGTTTTTTTTTTGTTAAAATGGTTTTTTGGAACAAAGTTCCTTATCGCGCGTTGTGAAAGGGGGCTAGACGGAAAAAATTCTTACGAAAAGTCGAGACGACACTAATGAGGCTGTCCATCCAAAAAGATTGTGTTGGAAAAACAATCTAATAAAAACTTCTTGTATTTTGGTGGGTAGGTACAAAGTTTGCAAGCAGATCAAGCATTATCTAACCAATTTCGTGTGTTAAATCTAGCGGAGCTTGGAACGCTGAGCTGAGCTGAGCTGAGCTGAGCTTAGCTGATCTGAGCTGAGCTGCGATGAGATGAGATGAGATGATGAAGTATAAACTCTTACGTGCGTGCGTGTGTGGGTAGTTAATAATAAAAAAATATTATAAATTAAAAAAAATAAAATTATATTACAATTCCTTCACTAATTAATCGAAAGGAACTTCGTTCCATCCGGGTGTCCCTTGACACCTCTCAAGTTTTTTTTTTTTTTTTGTGGGTTGGGAAATCATCCAATGACTTCTCCCGGCATGCAGGCACCTGCCACGATGGGCCCCGTCAGTGGTGGCTGACTACATCTCTTTGAGGCGCGCGTGGATCGCGCCTGGTGCTAATCGGACGGCGAGCTACCCATTGCTCGCCGACCGCAGGCCCGGGTCTACGGTGGCCGGAAATCGTCTCGCGACGTCCCACGCCTAGTACGCCCAGTCAGGGGAGGTCCCTGCGGTGGTAGCGGCCGGGGCCGCGAGGGCCACTCCGTTGAGCTTCCCTCACGCGTCCCGCCTCCGCCTTCACGAGCATTACTGCTTCGCAGAAGGCGGTGACTGCCTCCCATTCCCTCTCGCTCCGTACCATGGCCTGAACCAGGGCCGGGCGCGAGAGGTCGCCGCCACTTGTTAAAATGGGTGATACAGAAGTTAATACCAATCCATCTATGCATGTAGCAAGCATGCAGCATGCCAGCGAGCAAGCAACATACAGCGTGTAAGCCAGCATGCAGCATGTAAGCGAGCATGCAGCGTGCAAGCAAACATCCATCATGCAGCAGGCATGGTTTCTGTCACTAATTTTTGTAGCACAACATATTGACTTTTTAAGAAAATATTTACATTTTCATTGAAATAAAATATCATGCACTATGATCTATATCACTATATCTATATATACTATCACTGCTCTCAAAACGGTGAAGGAAAACATCGTGAGGAAACCGGCATGTCCTAGAACCAAAAATTCGAAGACATGTGACATCCACCAACCCGCATTGGGCCCGCGTGGTGGATTATGGCCCACACCCTCTCACAGAGAGGAGGTCTGTGCCCCAGCAGTGGAGAGAATAAAAGGCTGATGATTAAAATATCATGGAAAAATACACCGAACAAACAATATTCGTTAAAAAATAATTCTTCTGTTTGATAAATTTATCAAACAAAAAAATGTGATTATAAAATTCATTGAATTTTGTTTCTGTAAAATATGATTGATTTAAGTAAATTGTAGTTGAAACAATAATATTCGAAATAAAAATACAAGGAACAAATATTATATGAAACATTTTTTGGGAAACGAAATTCTATGAATTTCTGTCTGCGAAACGAGGGGACATCATGAAAAATACCCTTATTTTTTTAGGTCTTAAAAAACCCAAGAAATATCTAATACCTACAAGTCACAAAAAAAAAGTTATTTTTATTTTTGTAATTTTTTCGAAATGATTCAGAATTATAGTTTCAGAACGCAGCTATTGACGATTCATTTCGCGTATGAAATGACTTTGTACTTAAAGTCTATAATTATTTACGTTTTTCTGAATAGTTGCTAACTGTAATTCAATTAAATTAGGCGTAACAAATGCAGTTTTTTTTTTGCGCTGTATTTAATGCGTTTTGTTCAATTGCGTACCACGGAACGTCATTTGTCATCGAAAAGTTACTTAATCTGTGGTCATCGACCCGCGGTCACCCGCGTCATTGATTGACACCCGGCAATCATTCGCACCTCATTTGCGCTTTGATAAATGTCCTATTTTTTGGGTAATTCTCTAAAAGAAATCGACATAAATAGAAACGAGATCGCTAATTACCCTCCTCGCTTATAGCTAACTACACTTTTAGGCTACACCGCAGTCGTTTAAAAGGTAGTTGTTGACTCTAACCTCAAAAGTATTGTCGACGTTATTATAAAAAATCGTGGCTATTTAGATATGATTTTCAAACGGGATGGTGTTTACAACATAAAAGCAAACCAATGAACTATAATTTATTTAGGGACATGAAAAACAAAAGTGTAGTCTAGCTCCTATAGTATTTTGGCCATTGTTCTTTATGTACAAATGTAATCTTAACCAGAACTAACTTAATATTACCACCACCAATCTCATTAAAGTATAAATTAAATTCGTAATAAATATAAAACCTGCTTTGACATAACGCTCTTTTTCTTACGGGGAAGTTTCCGAAAACTAGTAATAAATGGGTCTGAGCTGAGTAGTAAAAGTCTGTCTGTCTGCGTGTTCGCGTTTTCTTGAATGCACTGCCCATTACTTGTTACTAGTCCGATACATTCGATTTCATTCAGATTTACTTCTATTCAATTCAATCTAGACTCTCGACGTCATCCAGAGAAGCTAGAAAACTTGTAATACGTGTTGATGTTTCTGAGTAACACTTCCAGTTACGGAGAGCCAAATTTCAAAGAGATGCATGCTAGAAAAAGTGCATTTAATCGAACTACCTTTTTTTTGTGGGTGGGAAATCATCCTATGACATCTCCCGCTCTGGGTGGAGCGGGAGGGCGTGACAGACTCTTACTCACTAAAAAAACCCACCCCTGTTCCTTCCCTGCCGGAGTGCCCAGGGGAGCGGTAACTGTTACGAATTTATCCGCTACCCCTAGGCATAATCAAACTACCTCAAAAGAAAATTAAAATTAACGTAGGTAGATTTCGTAGACTGTGCTACGCCTGGGCCTACGCAGTCATAGAGCCTGTATGGCAGCTAAACTTGCAAACAATTGTAAAAAAATCTTTATATTTTTTCAAAACTGACAGTTCAATTCTTAGTTTAAGGCATGTGAGAATGGTTAAAAATTAGTTAAAAAATTTGATAGAAATCCTGTGTGGCATAGCTCGTAAAAAAACGTCATAACAAGTCACTAATTTGTTTGGCCTACAGATAGTTGTTCTGGGTCTGGGTCTTGTGTATGTAAGTTTACATGTTTGTGAATGCACCCACGATACAGGAATGTTCCTAGTGTGGGGCAACATTATTAAAAAAAAATAAAAGTAAAAAATATAACTGAATAGTAAAAGCATACCTTCTGGGCAATCCATCTGTTCACCACTCAGAAACAATACTAATTATATTCCGAGAATTTTTATCGTGAGCGAACCGTAATGGTGTCCTCACTTTAGAGATCGAAAAATAAGTGATAACTACGTGAAATGGGTGACATATTTATACTATTAGGTAGCTACCCAATGAAAAATGTTTATTGGTTAATCGTTATAGGCAATTAAATTGTGGGTAATTGATAATAGAATTGTTATATTTATTACCAATGGCAGTACCATCGTGCACTGGGCCATCACTGCTCCATTTCGTTGATGACAAGTTAATAGCTTCCTTCATCATACTTAGTTTAATAGAGACGAGTTTGTTTGTAAATTGTTAAAGCAATTACGCGTATTTACAGTATCCAAGACGCAGCCGGGTGGCTCGCGGTATTTGAGCTCCCAAAGTGTTGTGGAACCGCACTGTGCAACCCGAACTGAGCCAACTTGACCTGGGGCTGAAATAAGAGGAGGGGTGAGAAAAAAAAAATTGTCACGAGGTAGCCGATTGAAACAGCGGTTGCCTGAAAGTGTGTACGCTTATTATATGTATAATGATTTTTTTATGCCATCCCTCCTGGAGCGACCGGCGGCGCCCTGTACGAGCGAAGAAAAAAAAAAAAAGTTCTCAGGCAGCCGCTTAAAAATTGACATGCTTGTTCTTCATCACATACAGACTCAAGAAACAAAAAGCCATCCGCCCCGGCCACTCGGTTATCGATCAATCAGAGCTGGAAACCGGAACAAAATTATATTTTTCGAGCGGTGGACGAGAACTAAACTAAAAGAGCAGTGGTGGCCCAGTGGTATTGGCCGCGACTTACAAGTTGTAGGTCGTGAGTTCAAACCCAGGCAGGCGCTTTACTTTGGGTAAATTATTTCATCACCACTGCTCTCAAAACGGTGAAGGAAAACATCGTGAGGAAACCGGCATGTCCTAGAACCAAAAATTCGAAGACATGTGACATCCACCAATCCGCATTGGGCCCGCGTGATGGATTTCGGCCCACACCCTCTCACAGAGAGGAGGCCTGTGGCCCAGCAGTGGGGACATTAAAAGGCTGATGATGATGGACGAGAACTTAGAAAAAATGCACTTAAAATCATTGGAATCGGATGGCATTTATTTTTTAAGTCCTGTATGATGTGAAAAACCATATGCACAATTGCCATCTCTCTCAATGAAATTCCCGCCCCAACACTATTTCCGCCTCAGGCCAAGTTGGCTCAGTTTGGGTTCACATAGCGGTTCCACAACACTCCGGCAGCTCAAATACCGCGAGCCATCCGGCTGCCTCTTGGATACTGCAATTACGCGTCATTGCTTTAACTATTAACAAACAAACTCGTCCCTATTAAACTAAGTATGATGAAGGAAGCTATTAACTTGTCATCAACGAAATGGAGCAGTGATGGCCCAGTGCACGGTGGTACAGCCATTGGTCATAAATATAAGAATTATATTATCAATTACCCACAAATTGATTACTTATAACGATTAACAGATAAACAAGCTAATACGATTAATTCAAGCCAACAGTACTAAGTCTTCCTGTTTCGCATAAGGCGGGAGGCAACGCCCGGGTGTTTCCACTGCGCGAATCGCCCAGAGGACACGGTGGAGGTCTGCCCCGCTTGGGCGGAGCACCGCCGTGTCCTCGTGGATGCGATAGGCGGCTGCGACCACTCGCGCCCGGCCCTGGCTCAGACCATGGTACGGAGCGAGAGGGAATGGGAAGCTGTCTCCTCTTTCTGCGAAGCAGTAATGCTCGCGAAGAGGGATGCGGTATGTGTGAGGGAGGCTCAACAACAGAGTCGCCCTCACGCCCTCAGCAGCAGCCGCCGCAGGAGACGTCAGGGGCTTCCGGCGCCGCGAGACGATCTCCGGCCACCGTAAACCCGGGCCTGCGGACGGCGAGTAATGGGTAGCTTACCGTCCGATCAGCACCAGGCCCGAGAGTCGACGGCGCGTAGTGTTCCACGCGCGCCTAAATGAGTTGTCAGCATGGCAATAATGACGGGGCCCGTCATGGCCGATGCCTGCCCATGGGTTGTGGATAAATTCGAAACAGAGTTATCGCGCCCCTGGGCACTAAGGACAGGGAAGGAACAGGGGTGGGTTTTAGTCAGTAAGAGTCTGACACGCCCTCCCGCTCCACCCTAGAGCGGGAGATGTCATTGGCTGATTTCCCACCCCACAAAAAAAAACAAAAATTACTAACAGTCTATCACATATTCGTTAATAGTTTCTTTGTTACATAAAGTGAACGCATAGAACATTCATGTCAAATGGGTTCCCTGGGGTTTCAAGTGATTTATGTTTTAGTAGTTGATTATTATCTATGCCTTTGATGGAGGTTCGCTTTAGCATTCACATTTTATTATTATATTTTTCATCTGCTTGTGACAGATTAATAGCTTTTGTCTTTAACTAACTTCAACATACTCGTAGGTACATAATGTAGATTTGATATTCCAAAAAAAAAATGTATACCTACATAAAATACTTCAACATTGTATGTCCATTTATAAAAAAAATTACATATATCGCGTTATTAGCGGTTATTTAGTTTTCAAATAATTGTATCCGAGGGCAGAATACACTTTTCATCACGTGCCAACTTTTCTATCGCACGATGACCTCGCTGGACGATAAAGATGGGGAGAATCGATTTTTAATTAGCAAATTGTGGATAAAAGAAAGAGTAAAATGGACGAATTCAGTTCGCAATCTGAACCGCGTTTATAGGGTTCTTCGTTTAGGGTTCAAGTTCAATTATTGATTTCATGTCACCAACTGCAGCAGACTGCTTGAAAAGTGACTTGTTTGAAACTTTTTAGTTGTTTTTTGCAGTCGGGTTTTTTTTTTTTTTTTTAAAAAAGTTTTTCTACATTTTAGAGAAATATTTTTTGGAATCACCTCTTTGAAGCTTTTATTTTGATACCCCACTTAATATTAAAGTTGACTTGTATTTTTTTTCTTTTTCACAATATGGCGTGTGGTCGTCGTCATATATTACTGTTGTCTTTAGTCGCACTCGCACAAGATTAGGACGAATCAATTGACGTAAGAATTATCAAAATCGGTCCACGCGTTTGGTCTCGTAAAGCGCCACAAAGGAACATACATACATATGGGCTGATAAACACATTACCCTCCCTTGCGGCGCGCAGACGATTTTAATTGTATCACGGAGCCCTGACTCGTGGTAGCAGTAGGAACTGTGGGGTCTTAGTCGGTAGGAGTCCGACGTAACTCTCCGTTCTCCCCAGACGAAGAGTATCCATGAGGGATTATACCACAGAAAAAGGGTTCTTCACCTAAAGGGTGGTTTTTTTTTTGTGGGGTGGGAAATCATCCAATGACATTTCCCGCTCTGGGGTGGAGCGGGGGGCCGTGTCAGACTCTTACTGACTAAAACCCACCCCTGTTCCTTCCTTGCCCTGAGTGCCCAGGGGCGGGGTAACTCTGTTTCGAATTTATCCTCAACCTCTGGGCAGGCATCGGTCATGACGGGCCCCGTCATGAATGCTGACAACTCTTTGAGGCGCGCGTGGAACACTACGCGCCGTCGACTCTCGGGCCTGGTGCTGATCGGACGGCGAGCTACCCATTACTCGACGTCCGCAGGCCCAGATCTACGGTGGCCGGAGATCGTCTCGCGGCCCCGGAAGCCCCTGGCGTCCCCTGCGGGGGCTGCTGCTGAGGGCGACTCTGTTGTTGAGTCTCCCTCACCCATGCCGCCTCCCTCTTCGCGAGCATTACTGCTTCGCAGAAGGAGGAGACGGCTTCCCATTCCCTCTCGCTCCGTACCATGGCCTGAACCAGGGCCGGGCGCGAGAGGTCGCTGCCGCCTATCGCATCCACGAGGACACGGCGGTGTCCTGTCCAAGCGGGGCAAACCTCCACCGTATGCTCCACCGTGTCCTCTGGGCGATCCTCGCAGTGGAAACACCCGGGCGTTTCCACCTAAAGGGTGTCAATGAGCATATTATAGCAGGCCACAGTTCAAATCAGAAAAATGTAGGTACTTGTTGTAGTCATTTTTAGTACGTGTCACTGCAAATTAAATGAATAATATAAGAAAAGTCAACCAATCGTTTAATCATTTGTTCCGGTAAGTCGTAATTTTGCTGTTAATTGCAAGAGCCGTAAAGCCATAATTAATTCATAGTCACTTGGCGTTTACGATCGCTAATAAATATTATATGATGATGTTTCTTTCAACGCACTAGGATCCGTACAAATAATTGATCTTTCGTTAAGTTTAATGTCACAATTAATGACCGTTGAGTAAAAGATGAGTAGGTCACATTTAAGTGGTATTTATGACCGCACACACCTTATAAATTAAATATTCAGTTCCCCACTTAGATTTCAATATTTCTAGTTACTGTCGTTAGTCTTACCCACGATGAATCCTGGGCGAAAAAATCTAAGTAGTCCACTAGTAAGATTTACACACGTAAGTAGTTTCTGCTTCATCAAATTAATAAAAATTACAAAAATAAAACGCATCAAAGTTCGGGCCTTGGAAGAGAGGGGCTTTTTAAGTCACTTCTAGGTGATATAGTATTTGGAGGCATGCGGAACAGGGTGTAAAGTCCCACAAACCTCCATTGAAAAGGGAGGATCCTCCGACCAGACGGGAGTTGTGTCAGGTCCGGGCAACTGCCCGATGGTTGATTTAGTACTGTTGTTTATGTTCAAATCGCGCGGAGAACTTTTCTTGCGCGATGTAGGATTTTGTTATTTTAGTTCGTGTGCGGCGTCATAGATGTCGCTACAAGTACATTTAATACGTAACTGTGACGTCAAACGAAATATCAACGTACTGTATCGTCTTAATTTTGGGTGGGCAGTTGGTACACTAACTGACGGACCAAACAGGCTTTTTTAATTCATCTACCCTATTGTGTAAGGGATGAAATCAATGAATGACTGCTGACTAGGACTTCTTCCGCGTGGATTTCAAAAATGTATAGCCTATGACACTCACAAATAACGTGGCTTTCTATTGGAAAAAGAATTTTCAAAATCGATTCAGTAAATCCAGAGATTAACAACCTCACAAACTTTACATCTTTTAATATTAGTATACATAGATAGAAAAGAATGTCAAACCAAAACCAAATAATGTCAAACAGAACAAGTCAAAGAAGTGGATAGTCTTATTTATTTACTAGTTGTTGTGTTATTCTGCTGTATAAGCTATATTACTGTATAGTTTCATTAAAATCCGTTCAGCAGTTTTTGCGTGAGAGAGTAACAAACATACATCCTCACAAACTTTCACATTTATAATATTACATCATAAACATATACACTGCCAAAAAGTTGGGGATCCTCGCAAAGGTGAGAGGGTAATTCAAGCCGGAACAGCTGCTCAAACTTTATCAAGCGCAAGTTCGATCGTGTATGGAGTACTCCTTGCATCTTTGGGACGGATCTGCCAGATACTAGCTTGATGCCCTTGAGACAATTGAGAAACGAGCCAAGAGGATCATCGGCAATGATAGGCTCGTTGAGTCGAAGCTCCAATGTCTTGAACATAGAAGAAAGAAAGAAAGAAAAAGAATTTATTTGCCACAAATTAACGACATACACAACAATATGATTTTGCTAACTTAACCCTTATCGATAGTGTTAGTAGATCTTATATTTCTATGTTAGTAACAAAACATAGACACCGAGTTGCTAGCCTGTCGGTTTTCTATCGGTTACATTTTGGGGAGTGTGCGACGGAATTGCATAATTTGATTCCGCCAAGCCCTTTCCATCAACGGACCACAAGAAGTACCTACGGCGATGTGCCACCGGTACATGGTGAACATCCCATCCACAGGCACTAAACGTTTTAGGAACTGTTGTCGGAGGAGTCTGTGTTTCCTGATAGCTACAACCTGGGAGTCTTTAAGTCAAGAGTGAATAGGTTACTTCTAGGCAAGCGTGCTCCATCTTCGACCACATCATCGCTTACCATCAGGTGAGATGGCGGTCAAACGCTTGCCTATCAAGAATTAAAAAAAAATATAACATTAAAATTATTACAAAAATTACTTTGTAACTTGTCTGATGCACGTGACAATAAATGGCTTTTTTAGGACAGGGTCAAGTCACACGTGTAGAGTACTAAACCTGTTTATCAAGCAAACTGAATGATCTCTTACTACTTACGATGCTTTTGTTAGAACCGTTCTGTAAGTGGAACAACGAATCGAAAGTCCTCGAGTGAGTCAGTTGGGAGCATTCTACCTCCCCTTCATTACTTACCAGTCCCGCATTCAAGTTACGCGGGTCATTAAACAATTTCAATAGGACTTTGAAACGTGGTTTCCCACAGATCTAATGTTCCTGGATGGGACAAGTTATGTTTAGATATTTGTTAGGTGAACGTTTAAAATATTAAAGAATATAGTAAGTTTGAATGGCTACTACGTGCTTTCCTCGGTGGTTTGATAGGACACGAAATATAAATTCAACAAGACTGAGCGTAGTAGCCATTTTAAAATGAACAATAGTGAAAACTTTTTTACAAACAAATAGAACAGACTTCCAAAAAAAGTGCAAAATAACTTTATATTTTGGAAGTCGGTGTTTTTGGTTTTGTGTCTTCGTTTTTTGACACCGACTGCCGAAATCAAAGTTATTTTGCCTTTTTTTGGAAGTCGGTTCTATTTTTTTATTGTAAAAAGTTTTTTTTTTTTCACTTTTTAGTTGTTCCCCATTAAAACGTGTTAACACTACATAGACATACGATTGCAGCAATCGCATTTGAATTGCTGTCATTTTTTTAAGAGTTCCGTTGTCTGTCTCCAAAACTCATCATCAGATCTATATGAAATGTAAATGGGACCATTTCGGAATAAAGCCCTTTCGAACAGAAAAAAAAAAAAGAAAATACAAAGATCCGAATTGATAACCTCCTCCGTTTGGAAGTCGGTAAAAAACAAGCATATTAAAAAAAAAAACTAAGTTTTGAGAACTGCGGCTTTCTAGATTTTATATTTAACTAGCTTCGCCCGCATGGAATTAATACTTCCTCCGTTATAAACTTTCAAGCCATTTTTCACCACCTTAAGGGTTAAATTTCGAAAAACTCTTTCTTTGTGGATACCACACACAAAGAACACACCCTCCAAATTGCATGTGTCTAGAACAAGCGGTTTAGGCTGTGCGTTGATAAATCAGTCGGTCAGGACTTTGAATTTCATATATTCAGAAGATGGATGTTATGTTTCCAAATACACCATTGTCCGACGAAACGGGTTAATCGAAGCAGCATAGCCTTAGGGCGAACGGAAGGAGGATTAAACTTTTAGCAAACGCAATTTTAAAATATTCAAGGTATTAAACCGGACGCCACCCAGACAAAAAAAGTTCCTAATCCGATTTTGAAATATTCAGAATTTTTGATACACCTTCTAGAAGAGTGTGAGTGTTTTATATCTTTTGGAGTACCTCCGACATTTTCTCCTATATTGAACCCAATGAAAAGGCATTGGGAGATTAAGGCAACGCTCCAGAAACTGAGATGTTCTTCAAATCCAGAATGTGACAGCACGTATTTAAAGGTTATTGATGGTAGGAGTCCCAGTGACTTTATTGATAATGGAAAACATAAATTTTCATTGGTCGGTTTTATTTGTTTGTTACCTTACACCGCCGATCCCACTTCGAGGTATAGGATCGCAATAAAAATAATTAAAACGGTTATACCGGATATCGAACACACGAATCAAACCGGAATTTATCGTTTTAGGGCGTGACCTCGTTAACCTGACACTGCATAGGTGTCGTTCACAAATTGACTACACCAGTTACACCTACTCAGCCCTTCCGAGGTCCACAAGTGTCCGTTATATAACATCAGTGGTTATAATAAGGCAAAAATACAGGTTACATAATAAACTGTATTGAATAAATTAGTCTTTATACAGGGTGTAACGTAGAGGAGTGGTAGCCCAGTGGTATTGGCTGCGACTTACAAGTTGTAGGTCGTGAGTTCAAACCCAGGCAGGCGCTTTACTTTGTGTAAATTATTTCATCACCACTGCTCTCAAAACGGTGAAGGGAAATATGGTGAGGAAACCAGCATGTCCTAGAACCAAAACTTCGAAGACATGTGACATCCACCAACCCGCACTGGGCCCGCGTGGTGGATTACGGCCCACACCCTCTCTCAGAGAGGAGGCCTGTGCCCCAGCAGTGGGGACAATAAAAAGGCTGATGATGACAGGGTGTAACGGTAAGGTATGGTCATATTTTAAGAACTGCATCTACCTATCGCTACTAACAACTTTCTTCAAGAAAACCTGAGAAAAACCTCAAAAAAAAAAAAGTGTGTGTACATACGCACGTAAGAAGTTATACTTCTTTGGCGTAACAAGATAAAAAATCAAACTGTCACAAAGTTTACGAAAGGAAAACAATCATTCTTCATGAACCACAGACCATAGCTAACTTCAGGGTGTCGGATCTAGCTAACTTCAACCTGTGAATTTTGAGTGACAGCGATGCGCGCGCATCTTAAAATTTCACTCTCATATTTTTTATAATTCGCCTAAAGAAATATAACTTCAAAAAAATACTTCACATACAAATATTGATCAGTCAGCTGATGATAGCTTTATATGGAAAGTACCTACAATATATTTTGGGTATTTTCAATTTTTTTTTTAGAAGAAATTTGTTCATTTCCATGGGCAGAACCGGTTCATAAAATATGACCACACCTCACCGTTACACCTGTATGTTACTACAACATGGTAGGTAAAATAATATTTTAGTTTTAATTTTAAGTTCTAATTTTATTTCTTTATTAGCTTTAGTTTTACCACGAGTTTTTGGAGGTGTTAATTATTGCGACACAGTATTATACTAATGCAGTTGTTATAGGACACAGAGTTTCTGTAAACTGAGTTTTTTCAATAAATTTATTATTATAAATATATTCGATGAGAGAGGACGACGCCCTTCGCCTCAACATATGGAGAGTCGCCGTGCGCTTCTACAGAAACGAGGTTACATTTATTTTGGTTCAAGATTTCTTGACTATAAACAGGTGGCCTGCGTCGTGGACATTACATGTCAGTATATCAATACTAGTTTTAATCCCCTGTATACACGAACATCAACAAAGACTTTAATTCATTAGACGTAATTGTATCTGATGATAATGACATAATAACAATAAAGCTCCACTCTTTATTAGACAAGCCAATTTACTATCATTATTCTTAAAACAACAGACTGTATGGGCCCGTAATAGGCTATTACTTTAGCGAAACAAGACCAATTACGAGCTAATAAAGAGAATTACCTCGACACAGAAAAATTCCTTTCTTTAAATTTCACAGCGGTCAGGTCGCCGCATAATATTTCCGCAGGGAGTCGTATCTCGTCAAAAATCTACAAGAATCCAGTTGCTAACAGGACACGCCCAGCCTCGAATATGAACTGGCGACGTGCACGATCTTCATTACACGCACAAGTAACCCCAAGTCATAAAGGTCACGAGGTAATCGAGTAATGAAACAGACTTCAGATCTAACAAAATGTAACTTATCGTGACATCGCCCACGCATGATAGCATCGCGCCGACGACAATGGGCCCAAGGAATTGGGCCTTCGGGGACACGTATTCCACTCGGAAACAATTTGTGTATGGGTTTTTATCTCAACTGAGATGCAATCTTAAAACCATTTGAATAATGTACCTATTGTTAGAACCGGCTTGCCTGAAAGGTCTAGGTTATGAGGAAAACGTTAAATACATTCCATCCAAGGAGGTGAGGTGTTTAATAAATGAAAGTGTTTTATGGGTACAGCACTCCCTGAAGAATTAATCGCACCATTACGGCGTGTTCTGATATCCTAGACGTCAAGTTATAATAATGGCATAATTTGTTGTCATTATTTTATGACGCAATATCAAGGGCGGAGTCGAGTCGGTCATCTATCATAATTTATGAGTCAGCAAAACAATGCGAACTGTTTACATGTTAGACAGTAGGTAATAACGATTGTCTTATTGTCCATAAGCTACGTGTTAGGCGTCTTGACGACGCATTTATTACACAGCTTTATTCCGAGTGAATCGATAAGTCATAGAATGAATCAGCTAAACCTGTCACCAGGGGGCGATGGCGAATCTAATCTCCGTGCACGTTTCTAAGTTTACCTACAAATTATTCATACGAGAAGATTGTTAGAAAACTCAGTCTATCCGAGACAGGAGCAGAATTGAGGTCCAAGTGGGATTACGTTAACGAGCTCATAATAGGATTACGTACGTCGATGTGTCCCAGTTTCGACGGCGCACCGTTACCAGTCAACCCACACCCGTCGGCACTCTGTGACAATATAATGATTGTGTGTTTATCTGTACAACACATGATAGTGCATTTAGCGCATAACTACAACCTATCGGCTTTAGACAAAGTCTAGAGATCAAACAGATACTGCAACAGCTTCGATACGGGTTTAGGTGAAACGCGATGTCGATGCGATGTCGCGGTGTGTTCTAATCGTTGTTGCGATTGTCAATATTTTGATAGAAGATGAAAGTTCGTGAATCTGTTATGAAGCGACGACAATTTAAGGCGAGTACAATAATTTTCAATTCACATCACGCAGCGTAATTGAATGAACGGGCGGCGCGATCATGGACCGCGTGCCATTTCACTCGGCCGTGACTCACGAATTAGAGCTAAGTCGAGATCGTAATTATGCTAGTTATTTCGTGCACACCCACTCACCCAGACACGGCTAGATAACAAACGCATCATAAAACACGGTATTTTAATCAGAGCTCAAATTAAGGTCAATAATGAAGAGTCCAATGTTGAGTCGAAAGTCCACAATAATGCTGACCGGCTCCTCTGATACAGCAAAATGCATTTATTTGCTTACTATATAAAATTTGCGTAAATCAGTTATAATGGCTAACAAATACAAACAAATATTCTCAAGATAAAATCATAGGTTACTTATTTGAAGTGTAAATAAAATATAAGACAAGACGATGAAACGTAAAGTTACTGCACAGTAACTAAAGTCAGCAAGAAATAAATTTAAAACTGAATACGAGTGCGCCAATCAAAAAGTACTTAAGACGACACGGCTTAAGCGTTAGAGGCTTAAAAGCTCAGGTCCTACGTCATTAAAACTAGATATGAAGTAGATATCAGTTTAGAAAGTGTCGTGTCTCGAACAATGGGCAGAAGTGGAGCAGACAGCGACAGTGTTGCTCTCCAATTAACAAGATAAAGCGAATTGAGAGAAACAGCAGCTGAGCACAAAGATCAAACTAGTAATGAGGTGTTAGAAAGCCAACAATCGCTCGATGCCATCTTGGATATGTGACGCGTAGGATGATCAAGCTTTACCATGAGGTGAGCACTCAAGAGTCATAATATCAGATAAATACCAAAGATTCATAGGTCTTCATGTGGGTGGCAGTAGTTATCTATGACGGAGCATCGACATTTGAAAGAAGAATTGAATTTAGTTTTATGTTCAGTGTCTTAACCATTTATTCAGATAATGTCAAAACGTCAAGACATCTATGTAATAAAAACGACCAAATAAGGAAGAAAAGCCATCATTAGCTCGATTTATAATTTCTTTATTACTGCTATAAAGTTGCACTATTACACGAGCATTTTTTGTGGTCACAGTAGAAGCGACAGACCTTTTTCGATTCACAGTTCATCTAACTTGAAAAGTCATGAATAATGTGTTGTCTTCAACTAAAACGGTTCACAATGTATGGCTGTTAAATGAAATCATTGCAGTCGGTCATTTCACTTTATAAACAGCATATTGTTATACAGTTGGGTGACCGTTGTGCTCGCGCGTTTGCTAGAGGTGCGCCGTCATCACGAGGCGCGCCTGCGCTTGCGCCTCGCTGCACCGCCCTAATTATTTTCGGTGCATGACTGCCTGACTTTGAACGTCCCACCCTGTATTGTCTGGCCGGATATTTGTATCGGTATTCATGTACCTACGTCACTAAGCAATACGACACAAGGTACACGACCCGATACAATTTTCATAACATTGTAAATATTCATGTATGACTTCCATCCTTAAAAGATTTTTATGCATCCTGTCCGAAATTGTACTGAGGCCGAGACTGAGATGTCTCAAAGTATTACGCAAAATGTTGCCCAATAAACTAAGCTTGTCTTTATTACAGCAATAAAAAGGATCCCTGCTATTCAATATTGTCCCATTTCGAAATACCTATAAATCGGATTTTGTCTTCCTTGTGGCAAGGCAGTGTAATTATTTTGACCGGAAATCACATAAAACAAGAACATAAAACAAAAGCGATGAACATTCTTTTTCTGAAGATGCTACCTCATTTAAATAGGTTAGTGAACTAGTTTGACAGGCTATTTTAAAACACGGTTTAAAAAAACTCATCACCCACGCTTATAACAAACAACAAATTGGACGAACTCAGAGAAACGTGTAACCCTAATAAGAAGTCGTAATTATTTGCTATCATGAGCATAATCTCCTGGCACCATGCCCGATGCAAAGCGACATTTTTACATTTTTTACACAAAGAGATGAACAACTACTTGTCACAGAGAATTTATTGTAATCGTTCGCATATTAAATAAGCTTTTAATTTATACAAGTTTCTACAAAACCTTTCATCTAAATTTTACTGTTCATCGTTACGACAATGTAGAAAATAAGCGACTGCATAATAGCTGTAATTATAACAATATTAGGTAAGGTCTGGCTGAG
Source organism: Polia nebulosa (assembly GCA_951329385.1). Taxonomy (NCBI): domain Eukaryota; kingdom Metazoa; phylum Arthropoda; class Insecta; order Lepidoptera; family Noctuidae; genus Polia; species Polia nebulosa. Next base: position 6,573,924 of record OX589603.1, read on the forward strand.
ATGATTATACAAAATTGATTTAGTCAATCATAATCAGTTAGGGAACATCAAAGCAATTTTAATTCGTGGAGAACTTTATCCTCGAAAACGGGCAGATATTTATCACGTCTAACGCAAACCGTCGGGGCTGAGGATCAACAAACTGAGCATGATGTCACACGCAATTTATAATGACCTTCCGCTGTGGTCACGCCCTTCTAAAAACCTTCACGTAGCGGACAACATTAAAGTATAATTTGTTTTATACTCTTAATCAAATTCAAAATTCATTCGACGATGCAGAAAACACATCATTTTTCATCATAATGTCGAGAGGGACGGCAGGTACGAGAGTAAATTTGTTCGTTGCCGGAGAGTAAACGGAAATTAATCAATCTGCTTTCAGTTCAAGCACCAGCGCTCGGCCAGACGCGAGGCGAAAATTCATTACCTTTTAAAACAATGACTGAAACATGCGATGGGTAACATGTTAATACCAATTATGGGACATGGCTGCACCCCTAATTCATTGGGCGTGTATTTGTCTCTAGACTAGAGTGAAAGCGTGCAAATAACGTGAATGCATTTAAGTTATGTGGGCATGTCACAGGATATGCGCTCCGTTGCGGCTGCCTCATCAGTTGTCCCCTTTGAAAGTCCAACCCAACGAATACCAATTTCACCGCTGCCAACTGGCGCGTACGATGAAATACTGCGAGTACGCCTCAAAGGATGAAATGTTTGATAAAACGTGACATGAGTTGATGACTTCTCGTAGTGCACGGCGCGCTCGGTTATTTCATAAGCGACGAACACTTTCACTACGCGGCTTCATAAACCCAGCAACCCGAATGGCTAGGCAAAAACCTCATGGCGCATCGAGAGGCTTAGGAAATCGAGCGCAACTGAAGCTGGTTGGGTAATCGTGCCCCTGTGAACAGGCACACGGCCCGGCTCAGCACATCGGGTTGCACAATGTGAACGATGATACAGAGACAGGAGCTTTGTCACGAATCGTGACACAAAGACTGTGAAATATAATACAAGTGGGTTATTTAGAACGTGACCACACTGCGATACATTACCTGCCGTGCTGTGTGACTATGCACCCATTTTAGGATAGAAATGGACTAAAGATCAGCAGGCGTATTCGCTAACTCAGTTGACATCAATTTGATAGGAAATTTCCCGTACATTGCTGCTTTGACGTATAGGAAAACCGTAGTGCTTATTATAATCGATGTCCACCGAGCAATGTACTGCATAGTGCCTATCAAATTGATGTCAACTGAGTTACCGAATACACCTGCAGATATTCCAACGGTAACCACAATTTCAATCGTCTGTTTATTGATATTAATTCAGAAGAACTACAGGAAACGCGATGAATGAAATCAATTTAGTTCAGAATAATTCGATCAAGTTCGAAATAATTTAATTTGCGTCGTTTAGAGAGTTCCAGTGCGAATTCACGGAATTCCGTTTGAGAGGACAAACTGGATTGGACCTCGTATAAATGCGTAATGGTATTTAGGTGCTTCTGGTTTTACGCCAGAAGCCATATTACCTGCACCCATAAACGTTATAAATAGTTGTTTTGACGAAAGATGTTAAATGTTAAGCTTAGTAAGGATATCATAGCAGGTAAAATATTCAGTCAGATGCATCTTTTGTTGAAATATTTTTTGGCAACAAAAGTGCAGTCCTTACTACGAATATGGCGAACAAGGCAATGCCAGTTAATCATTTGTTGAGATGTAGTAGATAACCTTATACGCAACCAAAGAAGGAAATAAGGCATCGTGATATGAGGTAGGATTTACATAATAAGTGCGCTGACATCGGTTTCACCTTGACTGTTCAACGAATAAAAAATCATTTTCATTCATAATATAGAATTTACGTACAGTCTATTCTAAACTTCTAAAGCTGTCATATATTATTGAGAGATCAACATACTGCGGCGATTGACACCTTTGATGGCACATTTATTAGTGTCAATATAGTAATTTGTTTAAATGAATAATATTGGATCCTTACATATGATATTTGGCGTTTTTTTCTCACAAATAGAGAACCTCGTCACTTCTATGAATCAAAATATTCATCAATTGCTTGATATTATATCGAATAATGACCGTCATAGACAACTGCCAATAGTAAAAAAAACCTTATTACTTATAGTTTTATAAACAAAAAAATACCTTAATAATAATTAAGATCGGTTCATAAATAAGGAGGAGTGAGGGCTGAACATACACAAAAAAATATATATATATGTATACGGTCGAATTGAGAACCTCCTCCTTTTTCTTTCGTCGGTTAAAAATGACTCCTCTTTTTGTTAACAGAAATAGCCACTATATTTGTTTTAACTTCAAAACTTATTTTTGTTGCTTAATCTAAGTGGCATACGTTATCTTAGTTTTTAAACATTATTACATTAAAGTTTTAAAACATTAGCGTTCATAGTTGTTAAATAAATTAAGAAAATGTTAGTATAAAAAATGCAACTTCTTTAAATTTCTCCATACAAAACACTGATTTCTTAGGTGAGGACCTAACATTACGTAAATCTGTGTCGACAACAAACGCAGGATTGAAACGAAGAATTTGAACAGAAACATGAGAATTTTACTGTAATGGTAGAGAAGACGCAACGCCTTTCATGGCGCTATAAAGCGCTGAAGGTAAAGTAGTCCACGCAAAGCTGCCGCACTGAGATACAGATCTATTTAAAACAGGACCGAGCACAGGTGCCGCGCACCTCACCACACAACTCTCGGCTCACCATGCGTGCTCAAATCAATAAAATAACTAAACATCTGTCCACAACTGTACTTATACGCAACAAGTTTATTACGTTATCCCTCGGAAAAGCACTTTTTTTTCTGGATGAAATATCCTTTGTCCATTTCTGTACGCCTGACAAGCTAACAACGTATATGCAAAGGGGAATGCAAAAAAAATGTCTGAAATGGACAGAAACTACTAATGGTACTTAATTCTATTTAGAATAAAATAGGTATAATGAAATAATTCATGAGTTTGTTCCACTAGGGTAAAAATATAACGATCACTAAATATATTTCACTTGATATCCGCTTATATTTTTAAGGAGGTCGTGTTTATTTGACATGAACAGTAATGTCAAACTGTCACTAAAGCAAAGGACATGTGGTTCATACAGCCTTGATACGGTTTCTATTTAAAAAAATATTAATTTGAATTAATATTGACAAGCATATATTATTTTATTAGACTTACGGTACATATAGATCGTATAATACTAAATTAATGATAACTGTGCACTAAATGTATAAAATAGTTCCATATGGATTATTTGATGATTCCTCTTTGGCTGAATGTCACTTACTCATGTCAAATAAACACGACTTCCGTAAAAATATAAGCGGATATCAAGCTAAATATATTCAGTGATCGTTATATTTTTACCCTAGTTAAACAAACTTAAGAATAAATTCACTATACGTGTTTTATTCTAAATAGAATTAAGGACTATTAATAGTTTCTGTCCATTCCAGGCATTTTTTTGTATGGCAGATGGCATTCCCCTTTCATGATGATCGGTTCACGCCAAAACAAACTTACTTTTGCATGATGTATCATATACGTTCAGCAGTTTTCGCGTGAAAGAGTAAATAATAGTTAGGAAGTCAGGATAGGGATAACAGTTATTACTTTGTCACCAAATCCCAGTTACCGATCATTTGTATTCACATTCAAAGCCCACGAAAAGCAGTGGAATGTTACTCAACGTCCCTTCTCCAGTGCGGTATCCTTGGCCGGATCGACCCGGCCCGTGCCCTACAGAACTATTAGCATATACCCACCAACTAATGCGCTACTGCTTGCATAACTTAATATTGCATATTATGCAACCTATATTACTGTACTGGTAGATAAGGATGCTTGTAGAGACAGAATATATGGAAAGACTAACTTTTGCCAGCGGCTTCGCCCGCATGATTGTCAAAAAACCGGCCAAGAGCAAGTCGGACTTGCGCGCAAAGGGTTCCGAACAAATAATATATTTTTCAGGTTTTTTTTTGAACTGCCTCCACCTGTAATCTATAAATAAAGAACTACTTGCTGTATTTTTTTCTAAATTTTAGACCCAGTGGTTTCGAAGATAAGAAGGAGGGGGGAGAGGAATGGTCATTTTTCATCTATTGTCTTAAATAACTTCAAAATAATATATTTCAATATTACACAAAAATATTTAAGACCCTCACAATGTGCCCTTTCATTTGATATATCGCACGACGCAGTTTTAAAAACTTAGATTTTTAATTTTCTCATTATCACCCCATAAGTGACCCCCATATTTCACATTAATTTATTTAGGGAACGCGTCCGTGTTTGGGTCACAGATATTCATGTGTGCACCATATTTCAACTCCATCGGTCCAGCAGATTCGGAGCAAATTGGCTGTGACAGACGGACAGGCAGATAGACAGACACACGAGTGATTCTATAAGGGTTCCGTTTTTCATTAGGACTTTCGGAACCTTAAAAATATCCCAAAACATATTATTTGGATATAAAGTAGACTATAATCTATGTCTGTACCAAATCTCATCCCGATCCGTTCAACCGTTATGGCGTGATTGAGTAACAAACATACAAACAGACACACTCACAAACTTTCGCTTTTATAATATTAGTGTGAAGTGTGATTTTAGTAGGATTAGATAAAGATATTGTTTTAAGTATGGTCCTTCGATATGCACGACTTCTTTTACGTTTATGCTCAACGTCTGGGAATGGCAAAGGGGTATGTCCAACACCTTCCGAAGTTCCGACTTAAACCCCAAGATGGCCACCCCTCAGCATATAAATAGAAGGGTGTCTAGGCCTGGGATACATACATGTACGGTGAAACGCACCTTGCGATGTAAGAATGACGACATCGTCTGACCGAGATACTAATATACAAAACAAATTGTAAAGTTTTCCTGCACCCCGATTGCGTAACAAGCTTGGAATAAAATTCTATTTATTAGGTACGAGTACATTAAATATGTCACTATAAGTTTAAAAAAAAATTAATAGATAGGTTAAAAAACTCCTTGGATGTTAATTTTTAACAGTCAAGTGACAGGGCTCGTTATCTAGGTATAGGTACTAACATTATAAAGAGGAAAGATTTTGTTTGTTTTTTTGTAACGAATAAGCTCTGAAACTACTGGATCGATTTTAACCATTTTTTCACCAATAGAAAGCTTAATTATCAGCGAGTAATATAGGTTACTTTTTCTCGAGCGAAGAAGCAGGCAAAGTGCTAGTTGATGATGAGATGAACTACGAAGATAAAATAAACAACACACTTAAAACAATAATAGATTGGCTTAATAAAAATAATCTAGTCATAAATTTACAAAAAACTAAAGTCATGCATTTTTACCAGAGGTTACAGCCAAAAAAAGGTAATTATTGAATATGATGGCCAAAACGTAGACACAACTTCAGTGACAAAATTTTTAGGAGTGCATATTGACAACAAATTGACATGGAAATCTCATGCTGCAAATTTGTGCCAAAAACTAAGTAAATCTTCATATGTACTCTTTAACCTCTCAAATAAAGTAAACATAGATACATTAGTGATAGCCTATCATGGATTAGTTGCTTCATTGTTAAGATACGGTGTCATATTTTGGGGTAACTGCAGTGAGAGAGATAGAATATTTAGGGCCCAAAAACGATGCCTTAGATCAATGACAGGTCTTAAATCTACTGAAAGTTGCCAACCTGTATTTAAATCCCTGAAAATTATGACATTACCTTGTTTGTATATTCTAGAAGTAGCCCTTTTCGTTGCATCAAACAAACACTTATTCACTTCAATGGTTGACATAAGAAAACGCACAGTACCATTAAGGTCCCAGTATAAAAACCAATTGTACACAGGTGGTCATCAAACAGCCTTATTAAGAAATAACATTCCGTAATATAATAAAACACCTAAAATATCCGCATAACCGCTTATATATAATAAAACACCTGAAAATTTAAAAGGCCTACCTATAAATTCTTTAAAAAAACAATTAACAAAACTATTGCTGGAGAAATGCTATTACACAATTAGAGAATTTTTAAATGACAAAACTCTGTAATAAAATGTTTTTGTTTGTAAAAATAAAATAAAAATACGTTATCTTTGGTCTCAATTTCGTATGTCTATGATTACTGTATTGACATTATTTTATGCACCTATTATTGTTTTTTAATATTTGAATAACTATGTCGACATACATATTTTGACATTACCTACACATTATGACATTTTCTATATTATCTATTATATAATTGTGATCGGAATATTTGACATTACACATTTTGACATTAAGCTGATTGACAATACACTTTACGACATTGTATATTCTTCATTGTATGATAGCGCGAGATTTATATTTTATTCATCCATTTTTTTAGGTTGATCTGTACCTACCAATCAAATTTTGATTATTGTTAATAATAATTATAATAATTGTAACTAATAAAATTCAATTGTAATATTTTGCATGCCGTAAGGCAAAATGTATCGGGACAATTCAGAAACCTTCCAACTTATATGTATACCTACATTATCAGCAAATAAATGATTTCTTTCTTTCTTTCTTTCTTTAGTTCCGAATATATTAAATTTCTTCAGGCTTCATTTCCATCACTACTAAATTGATTCGTTTTAATCAGTTTTTAGGGTTCCGAAAGTTCGAGTGAAAACACGGAACCCTTGTAGAATCACTATGTGTCTGTTTGTCTATCTTTCAAAGCCAATTTGCTCTTAATCTACTCAACCGATTGAGTTGAAATTTGGTACACACATGAATATTTGTGACCCAAACACGGACGTATAACGCAATTAAATGAATGTGCAATATGGGGGTAACTTTTAAGGTGCGAATCGTATAAAAAAAATAAAGATTTTCAAATTGTACCGTGCGACATATCTGAAAGCCCACATTGTGTGGGTCTCAAATGTATTTTTTTTTTGTTGATTTTAAAAGTTATTTAAGAAAATAGAATGATGTAAAATGACCATCTTCCCCCCCCCCCTCCATTTCTCCGAATTTACTGAGCCAATTTTTTTTAAATAAATAAGTACAGAATATAATTCTTTACCGTGTATATTGCAAGAAAACCTATATGAAGTCTATGGTATAAAAAACATGTTAAAAATATGATTTGTTCTCCCTTTACGTGCGAATCCGACTCGCAGCTGGCCAGTTTTCTATTATGTAAACAGTCATAATTTGTAAGGTAACAAGTGTCGGCGAAGTATTTATTACGTCATAGAATAAATGGGATGGGAATAAGAAATAACCAAAGGTACTCAAGCCCAAAGACCAACCTAATGTAATCATATAAATTGATATTTATTATACCACTACGTGTTATTTTATAGCTAATGGTATTCATCTTATCTTATTATGTGGTTATAAAGCTATTCCAATACAGCTACCAGTTAGAATAGGTAGGTAGATAAATTCTTGATGTTTTGACACTACAGTGTAAAATTCTTTCGTAAAGCTTGACACGTCTAAGATGAGGATGTTGACATCAGATCGTTCTTGGTGATAACTATATTAATAAACATCGCTATAATTATAAATTACTACCTTCTACCAGCGGCTTCACCCGCGTGGAATTAGTGTTGTAGTTTCATCAAAATTCGTTCAGTAGTTTTTGCGTGAAAAAGTAACAAACATATATCCTTACAGACTTTCACATTTTTAATATTAGTAGGATACGGCACGACGACACGGTTAGCGCAGTGATTGAGTGATCGGCTGCTGCTCTGCGTGTTGTTGGTTCGCTTCCCGTACGGAACAAAGATTTTTAGGGCCTATAGATAGAAGTGATTTCGAATGTTTGTGAACGCACCCAAGATACAGGAGCCACCGGTACAGCAACTGAAGGAACATGGGTCGGTTTTAGTCAGTAATATTCTGAGACGCCCTCCCCCTTAACCCAGAGCGGGAGAAGTTATTTGATGATTTCCTACCAAAAAAAATAATAGATACAGGAGTAAGTCATAGTGTTGATCAATGAAAAAAAAAAAAACAATATTTCTACGAAGTAATCTTACGAACACTTACAAAGCTTTTATAACAGTTTCTTTTTCCTTGGAAGTATCGAGCTACGTAATTACAAGCGAACACATGGCCACTACAACTTGCTAATTCAAAGAGCCATTGTCGGCAACTTTGATTTGTTTCACTATACTTGCCGTAATCTTCCACTACGGCAGTAAACAGACTAGGTATCCCATCAGACTTCTCAGACACATTTGATTATTCTGGCGTCCGTGTTAGTAATCCCGAGTTAGCCAATTTGATGTGCCTCCAATTTATCTGTGTGTGGGATTGGGTGTCTCGTCGATGTCTTCTCCGCCTTACGAACGAGTATTCCCTTCACATAGCGGTTCCCAACCTGTGGTCCGCGGACCACTAGTGGTCCAAGAGTTAAAGTTAAAATATGATCCGCGAAAGGTTTTAACTTTCACACTTGGTGCCAACTGATTCTAGGTTTCTGTCAAGATTGTTGTGTTTTCTAGGACAATTCTCGTTACTTTTGACTATAGAGAATAGGTACCTATGCTACAAGTGTTGAATTAATTCTTTAAGTAGGTCTAGTTTTAGATTACCACTGTTAAATTTTCTTTTGGATTTCTGGTCCCTGATAACAACGAAGAAATCAAAGTGGTCCAAGATCAAAAATAGGTTGGGAACCACTACCTTAACACTATACGATCAACTGAGTATTCAGCACGTCTCTGTCAGCCTCCCCTAATACAATTAAACTTTACTACTCCAAGCACTTCTTATATTAATTATCCGAGTTCGTCTTAATAGCGGTACCAAGTATGTTATGGTTCTACATAAGTTGGTAATTACCCTAATTGTCATAGAGAACGTTCTTGTTATGGCACTGATCAGCTTTATTTATTGCGTTTCTGGAGTATTTAATGGTCTTCTTGGTATTTTTATAAGATTTTATTTTCTCTAGTACGACTCGACGGGAGGTCGTGTCTATTTCTAGGAGTGCTTTCATCAAGCAGGTTTTATGTTTTCGTGTACTGTTCTTGTGTGTTGTCTTGTACGATTGAATGAGGTTTCTACCTTCCTGTTACTTCCTTTTGTTTAGGCCGATGTCATTATTGTTTAATTGACTGTGCGTATGTAAGTTATGGTCGTGAGTTTAAACCCAGACAGGCGCATTACTTTGTGTAAATTATTTCATCATCACACAAAAAAAAAAACATTGCTAGAACCAAAAATTCGAAGACATGTGACATCCACCAACCCGCATTGGGCCCGCGCGTGGTGGATTACGGCTCACACCCTCTCACAGCGAGGAGGCCTGTGCCCCAGCAGTGGGGACATTAAAAGGCTCATGATGATGATATAAGTTATGAAAGTGTGAATCAACCAATCTGCCAAATTTTGTTGTAGGATATTTATCGCGTAACTGTCGTATGCGTGGACCACCATGATATGCCTAAGTGCATAAATACTTCTTTAGAAAATAAACTCTAACATATTCAGTGAGTGCCTTTTATGGGCATTTAGGATAATGCACTCGTTTACGTTGCAATGTTTTGTTACAGTATAACGGTAAAGTCTTGCAAGCAGAAAGCGTGGGCCCCGCTGAGCGGAATTCGTGAATTTAAGTATACCGACCGATACATAAATGTAGAATATATTTATAGGAATAGTATTATGTTCTCAGTATAACGATTTAGTTATAAAATAAGCAATGTCTCTGAGAAATAATCGGTGCATTCGCATACGAGCATTCCGAAACAAACCATAACCTTCCAGAGAAAATTGAATCGGTTTGATTCTCGATTATACGAAGGTGCAAGTATTCCCAGTATTGCACAGGACTCTACATGCCGAGGTAATGGAAACTAGAGTTATAAAACTAAACCTATTGCTTACTATTATGGTAACCAGGAAAGGTTAGATTTAAAGCTCGTATAAGCAGACTGTAAAATGAAGTTTCCTTGTAACACAACTCCATCCTTCTATATGTTTTTATGTGTCCATCCGTTTAGATAACGAGAGAGTGCAGAATCGATTAGATTGGTCGCACATTTTATTGCCAATATATTTTGTTTATGAGTGCCCTGTGCAAATTGTGTTGAATACATTTAGAGAGCACAAGGCTATTCACGGAACACTTCGGACATCTTAACGTAATCGTTGCTAAAGTAACAACTAAACTATCTTAATGTACCTACGGACGTTTTTTTGTTAACCTAACAGATAGACGAACAGTCTGCTGAAAGAAATTTCTTTTGAAATAAGCCGCACCTTTGGGCTCTTCTATCTATATGTGTTCTTTTCTTTTGTAGTTATGTGTTTTGTGTGTACATAAATAAGTAAAAGTATTTTTAAAAACAAGCTTTTATCTGGGACAATATAATTCTAGTAAGTATTTGGCGTGTATGTACTTACCTATATTCTTAAAAGTTTGAGACACTACCCGTTACAGGTTAGGTACTTACTATACTTCTGTGCCTCAAGCTTTTAAGGATATAGGTAATTACCAGCATCAAACTCGATGGGTTTATCTTGTTTAGTTCAGAAGTTCCTACGGCCATCTTCCGTCTCCATCATCAGACCAGCTCTATGGTAACATATCATTGTATTGTCACCGAAGATACATAAGTAAACCAAAATTGAGTCCAATCGGACCTCGGGAAGTGGGTCTAATTTAGCTTGCCAGATTCGATTACAGACCGACACACGGTGAAACTAAATAAAAGCTTTCAGATTACATTGTAAAAACTTTTAAGCAAAATATTAAACCGCCGAAAAAAAGGAACTGCAAAGCCAAAAATCAAGTAGGAATACTTTAAAATAATTTTGAGTCGATACACGAGGGTCTTACATTTAAAAAAAAAATATACTATATAGACACCTTGACTATATATACTATATCCTCCTCCTTTTTTTCGTCGGTTACAAATCATGTTTAGCAATTTAAAGCAAGCAAGGAAGTGCATCGTACTAAGATAGTGTTGCAGTCCCAAGGAATAATAACAGTTTGTTAATGCCTTGCTCCTGAGTAATGAGCTTCCTCGTTATAAGGCCTGGCAATTGGTTTAATGCCACGCAACCACAAAGCAACTACTCATGGTACCAAATTAAAGGCGTGTAAATTATATGCGTATGATTGTTATTTTCATATAATAGGCGCAGATTTAGTTGTTTAACCCTGAGGGCGGATAATAATTGCGTTAAGTGAAGTAACCAAAATTGTATCAATGTCAAACTGAATTTGACGATACGGTCGGCGCAATGGTTGAGCATTCGGCTGCTGCGCTGTGTGAAAAATATTTGTATGGCCTACAGACAGTTGTTCCGGTTCTGGATATCTTGTGTATGTGAGTTTACATATTTGTGAACGCATCCACGATACAGGAGTAATTCCTAGGGTAGGGCAAAATTATTAGAAAAAAAAACAGGTTATGTTTTTCTCAATACAGAACAGTCTTAACACTACTTAGTCTGTTCGTGAAAGAAGGTTAAATGCCACTCAAATAGGGAAGGTCTGTCTGTATTAGCCCTCAACAAACAAACTTTCGCTCCGTAACATAAGAAGATATGATTACACACATAAAGAAAGGGCTGTCTTGTATATCGCAGGTCTGCTAACAAAACAAACAGAGTTGAGAAATGAGGCCACACGAAGGGCCATACAGTCGAGTACGAAAGTGAATTACACGGCTCAAGGCTGACCGGTGTCTCCTCAAACCAAGTGACCTTTACCACTCCAATGATATCCTCGTTCCCGCGCCACCATACTATATCGAAATACCAAATTATGTTGACAACCACTGAAAATAGCTTTAAAGTATCTTCAGCTTTATTGTTAAATACGATAAAAGTTTGTACAACCGCAACATTAAGTTGGTGGTTTACAGAATTATATTCGCGCAGCGTATGAGCATTTTTATAGTTAAAATTTTATTATTAATAGATGTTCTGAAGGTCCTCCTCAGATCTCATTAAAATAACCATCAGTTTATTACGGTCCAGCAAGCAAGAAGATTTTATTTGAAGTTCAAAACAAAAATTCAAAGAGATAAATATGTCATCAACCTAAGACGCTTCATTGCTAGACAATGCGAAATTAACTGGAGAAGGCAAGAGTATTATATATCTAAACAAAAAATGACAGATATGAAAATATTAATTATAGTTTTGAAGAAACATGGCCGTCACAGTTTGTCAGTCAAGATGTGTAACTTAATAATGATCGTGCACAAAAACTGAATGATCTTGTATGAAAAAATCAGCTTGAAGCTATCAAAATAAATCGACTTTTTATTGCAGAATGATTGTATGAAAAATCTATAGGTAATTCAATTGAACTTTGTGATAAAAAACAAGATGAAGAGTTTACCATGATTGATTAAATGTTTGACCACAAATTGGCATACATTCTGCGCGATTTAATGTTTTCGCTGTAAAAGGAAAATACCATAGTTTAGTTGCTATCCGAGAAATAAGAGGAATAGGTATTGAAGATATAATAGCACACGGTTATTATATAAGTAATGATAACGATGCCCATCGAGTTTTTAGATATTTTCTTACGAAATACTTCACAAGTCAGAAATAGATCTCGATAGCTATTGGAAATGAAGATCACTGAACTTGAAATGAACGCTTCAGAAGTAATCATTTCGATTTAAAACATGAAAGAAAAAGCGAAACAATAATATCCAAGGAAAACAGAGCTTGATAAATAGGTCAGAAAACAGCTACGAAAAAGAAAATTGTTCTGTGAAAAGCTTATGTTTATGTTAAAAAACCAGCCAAGTGCGAGTCGGATTCGCGCACGAAGGGTAACGAAAAATCACGTTTGTTGTATGGGAGCCCCCTTAAATATTTATTTAATACTTTTTTTTAGTATTTGTTGTTAAAGCAGCAACAGAAATACATCATCTGTGAAAATTTCAACTGTCTATCACGATTCATGAGATACAACCTGGTGACAGAGACGGACGGACGGACAGACAGACAGACAGACGGACGGACAGCGGAGTCTTAGTAATAGGGTTCCGTTTTATCCTTTGGGTACGGAACCCTAAAAAGAAATGGCGGCAAGGCAAACACGTCATTCCTACGAAACGGAGTTGAAACGAGCGGTGGGAATTCCGTTGCATTACTAATAAAACGAGCCTACACACGAACAGACACGCGGCACTTTCACGATATAACTCCCTAACGTACACAAAGCTTTTTCGAACTGTTTCACGTAGAACCATTCGAGATAGTAGTCTTCCTACCTTTATTATGCATTAGATTAAAATGTATGCTGATGACAAAGAGAGCATGGTCGCCCAGTGGTAACGGCCGCGACTTACAAGTTGTAGGTCGTGAGTTCAAACCCAGGCAGACGCTTTACTTCGTGTAAATTATTTCATCACCACTGCTCTCAAAACCGGTGAAGAAAACATCGTGAGGAAACCGGTATATCCTAGAACCAAAGATTCAAAGACATGTGACATCCACCAACCCGCATTGGTGGATTACGGCCCACACTATCTCACAGAGAGGAGGCCTCTGCCTCAGCAGTGGAGACATTAAAAGGCTGATGATGATGATGATAAAGTTATAAAACATTTCATATGAAAATTGCTTGATATAAATACAGCTGTTTACATCACGCCAATTTTAATGCTAAAAAAATATCTTCGAGTAATAGAGATAAAATCTATAAAACGTGACCTGTTTTTGATAGCTTGAACAGTTTACTTCTAGTGCTGTTGAAAAAAGTTTCTAGAAAAGAAAACTAGGTACTTCTAGATAATGTATTGTTAAGGCGCAGTTATACGACTTTTAATGGTTTTTAATTGAACATCACGTCTAAACGACTAGTCTTATTTCTTTAAAAAAAAAAATTATGTTACTCTAGCCAATTTCCGTCGTAATTTGATCTCAGAATATTTTAAATTATATTTTTATAACATAGTGTAATTAATTTGTAAAGTTATGTCTAACGCGGATAGAAAATTGAGAATCACGCAAAAACTATAAAACGTATTTTTATGAAACCTTCACCATTTTAAAGATCATTTAATTATTTATAATTTAGTCTCAGTTACTTGTTGTTTTATGTGTAATAAATTAATAATGCGTCTAATTTCGGACGGCGCTCCTTGATGGGCGAGTCCTACTACTGGGTGGACATACGACGCGTTACGTGAGCTCAGCGCAGAACACGCAAGCTAACCACTATGGTCATTGGCAGCTAATAGCGCCTTAAAACAAGCTTGATGTTTTGCGTTCATTGCACTTCTTTATCAGCACAGTCATTTAGCAGTATCGTGTTAATTCTAAGATATGTAGATATTATATTAGAACAATGAAAGAAACTTCGACGCACCGCTGCCAGTTGTTTTTTTTTTTTCAAGCAAACATCACAAAATAACAACGTTTGCATGATTCATGATAACAGCCTTATTTAATTTTACAAAACTTGCTAACCAATAATAAAAAAACACTTTTTTTTTTAATACTGATTAGCGAATTCTAAATTCAAATTCTCCATAGAAAATATTGAATTAAGAAGAACCTAGGTACTAATCACATTCATGGTTATTTTTTTAAATGCTTTAAGAGGTGTAATCATTCTGCCTAGCCTTTTCCCTAAACGACATCAATCCAATCTGCCCGCGCCTTTACACAACTATCTCGGAGTCGGCTTCCAGTCTAGCCGGATGCAGCTGAATACCAGTATTTGACGTGGAGCGACTGCCTATTTGACCTCCACAACCTAGTTACTGGGTAATGCGATACCCCTTGGTAAGACTGGATGTCAGACTTTCGGGTTTCTGACGACCCGTAACAACTGTCAAAGATCCACGATTGACAGCCGAGACCAACGGCTTAACGTGCTTATCGAGACACGGAGGAGTCTCGGTATGTAAAGATGGTCACCCTTCCATGGACCAATGGTCCGATCCGTGCGGCTGTTATTACTTTAGCCACGAGCTTCTAAAAGATGTAACCACAACTAAAATGGAAAAAGTCTCGAAACATCTGCCACATGTTAGATAATCATTGAGTCACCCTTTAAGTTAAGAGACATCACGTCAGATCCAGAGTCCAGACGGAAATGGCGGGATGAGCTGGACTCCTTTATCAAATATTCGTCCTTGACAGCTCTGGACAGAAAAAAATGGAAGCTGATAAGGACAGCCAATGACCAATATTGGAAATAAAATCCTACTAATATTATAAATGCGAAAGTTTGAATGAATGTTTGTTATTCAATCAATCACACCAGAACGGCTTAACGGATCTGGATAAAATTTGGCGCAGTGATAGATTATAATATGGAATAGCACACGGCTATAATTGATAATGGCGAAGTACTAATGCTGGCAGAAGCTAGAGGGCTAAATAAACCGGCCAAGTGCGTGTCGGCCTTCGCACTTTTAGAGTTCCGTACCAAATGAGGGAATTATCAATGAAAAATTCTGATTTATCAGTATATTAGTATTTGTTAGTAAAATATACGTAATAACAAACATTATCACCAAAGGGGAATGCAAAAAAAATGCCTGAAACGGACAAAAACTATTAATAGTCCCTAATTCTATTTGGTATAAAATAGGTACAATGAAATAATTCTTAAGTTTGTTTAACTAGGGTAAAAATATAACGATCACTAAATATATTTCACTTGATATCCGATTATATTTATATGGAGGTCGTGTTTATTTGGCATGAGCAGTAATGTCAAACTGTCACTAAAGTAAAGGAAATGTGGTTCATACAGCCTAGATACGTTTTCTATTCAAAAATAATTAATTTGAATTAATATTGACAAGCATATATTATTTTAATTAGACTTACGGTACATATAGATCGTATAATACTAAATTAATGATAACTGTGCACTAAATGTATAAAATAGTTCCATATGGATTATTTGATGATTCCTCTTTGGCTGAATGTCACTTACTCATGTCAAATAAACACTACTTCCGTAAAAATATAAGCGGATATCAAGTTAAATATATTCAGTGATCGATTGTTACCCTAGTTAAACAAACTTGAAGAATAATTTCACTATACGTGTTTTATTCTAAATAGAATTAATGACTATTAATAGTTTCTGTCCATTCCAGGCATTCTTTTGTATGGCAGATGGGCATTCCCCTTATAAGTTCATAGGTAGTTACAAAATTCTTCGGAACAAAATTTTGTGACAGACAGACGAACACGTGAGTGACAGCAATAGGACTTCGTTTGGACCCTACGGATACGGAACCCTAAAAAGCAACCAAATAAGACTATGTTTTTTTTATTACTACGCGTTTTTTATATTCTGATTTCAAGAGCAATAAAAGGGTTTCCACTTTACAAACATAAGACTGTTCAGAAATGTAAATGGCGTGCGTTAGCTCTAATAGAAATGTTATTTATTCATTGGAAGCAGTGATCCCGACGCATCGGTTAACCAAATATGCCTCTCCAGGAGTCCCGTTCGTTTTGGCATCTTAATCGAATTTTAAAATTACTTTGTATATGAATAAATCAGAGCAGTGGTGGCCCAGTGGTAACGGCTTACGTGTCGTAGGTTCGAACCCAGGCAGGCACTTTACTTAGTGTAAATTATTTCATCACCACTGCTCTCAAAACGGTGAAAGAAAACATCGTGAGGCAACCGACATGTCCTAGAACCAAAAATTCGATGACATGTGACATCGAAGCTCCAAAGTCTTGAGCATCGATGCCAAGTTGCTAGCCTGTCGGTTTTCTATGGATTGCATTTTGGGGAGTGTGCGTCAGATTTGCAGTTTAATTCCGCCAAGCCCGTTCCATCATCGGACCAATAGACGTACGGCGATGCGCCACCAGTACATGGTGAATACTGGTACCCACACGCACAAAACATTTTGGGAACACTCCTTAGCTGTACACATTCATTGTGCGTACAGCTAAGGAGTGGAATTCCCTGCCAGAGTCTGTGTTTCCTGATAGCTACAACCTGGGAGTCTTTAAGTCGAGAGTGAATAGGTTGCTTCTAGGCAAGCGTGCTCCATCGTCGACCACATCATCGCTTACCATCAGGTGAGATAGTGGTCAAACGCGAGCCTATTAATGAAAAAAAAAAAAAAAAAAAACAGCCAGTATTGGGCCCGCGTCCCTCTCACACAGAGGAGGCCGATGTCCCAGCTGTGGGAACGTTAAAAGGCTGATTATGTTTATATTGTTACGAGCTGGGTATGGGATAAATTATTTTACACCAATTAATTAACCAAATATCCTTTATCCTCAACAACTTATTTACACAAACACTAATTCGCTACTAATCACTATTCTCTTCGTAATCGCTTGTATCATCCGTAGTCGAAAACAGACTGACTCACTTGCCGGCCGACCGGCATATTTATACAGTCATAGAAATTTCCAGAACATTGTCGAATATATTCTAGAAATATCTATGAACTTCTACACAGTACCACAATGGACTGTTCTCGAACTTAGTGGAAACTTCGACCACATTCTCGAACATTCCAGTGTAATACGATGTAACAATATGAATAAAATCACCAAAACGAAAAGACTGGAAGTCGTGGGGAAAGGCCTGCCCAGCAGTGGGATGATGCAGGCTAACAGTAAACAATAACCAGTCATGAATTATCCATTATTATCGTCATTGAGGAAAACTTTGTAATGTACATAACATATTCTAGTGTTGTTACATAAATCAATTACGATGCTACATAATTAAAGAAGACGCTTCGATTTAATATTTATGATTTGTGTATTGAAATAATCGTTTATTTTTATGATTATTGCGCACTTTAAATAAATATGAAACATATAGAAGCTTTTAAATTTTACAGTTTAATAATGGCAATTAAGAAGCACTTTCCATATGATATAATAGTAAGCCGCCTAATGAGTTTCCTTTCCCAAGAGACCCAGAAAACGTTATCCGATACATCGACGAATATTTATGTAAAGTCAAGCTAATCAATTGAGAATCGACTCGTCAAACGTAACCTCGTTAATGCTACCATTGGTAGCAAAGTAATAAATTTCCGAACACTAATAATATAATTAGTAAGGCAGAGACGCTGCTTTATTTATTAACATACTTATATTAGCTTCTAATAACTATGTAAACAAATCTTAGAAGTTCCACCAAACCCACTTCCCGGTTTCCGATTAAGCTGATTTTTTTCTTACATGTTTAGTTTGGATGACAATGCATGGTTAGCTAAGTGACGTTATTTTAATTTTAATTTTGAGTTTACTAATACTAAGAGCCGATTTCACCATTCGCTCTATAAACTAAGTTTTACTGAACTAAGCTTAGCGTAAAAAATAAATAAACCTTTTAAGTTTTGAGTATTAAGCTAATTTTCATAAAATATCAAATTTTATATAAACTGATTTTGAGTCGGCCGGCGCCAAACCACAATCTGATTAATAATCAAAATTTTATATGTAAGTACTTAGAAATGAAGAAGACTAGGTAGGTAATTAATCATTTTAGTATTATGGCGCCGACTCAAAATTACTTTATATAAAATTTGACATTTTATGTAAATTGGCTCTTATATGATATATTTTTTACTTAACATTGAGCCATTGATGTCTTTAATTAAATTAATTATTATTCCGTTTATTTATTTTCTATACATATAAATTATAATGTTAAATATTTCTTACAAATCATACAAAAAACCAAAAATCATAATATTCCATTTATTTTGTCTTATTTATTATTAAATCCAATAGACTCTCAAAGAGTGCGGACTAGTTATTTTGTATACATTCCCATAATATGGCTATCAAATGAATGGGTTTGCTGAGAAGAACCTGAAAATAGTGTTTTTTTTTTTTTAACTACAGAAAATTATAACATCGAAATCGATTACACAAACCTAAACCAGTCGAGACACAAACCGGCACGAATCTCAGTAACGGGGTGGCCGAAATACTTCTCTTAGGTAAAACATTGATATAACGATATTTTAAAGAATGAAATAATAAGATAACATTTCGGGTAAATGCTCTAGTAAACTAGTCACCTAGTTTTATTGAGTGCGTATCAAAACAATGCCGCGTTCTGAATAATTTTATTTTTGTGTACTTTTGTGGTTTATCTTTCCTTGTCTTTATCCTGTTCAACGTTGGTAATAACGTTAAGTGGGACATGGATAAGTTTGTAATAATAAAACAAACGATACATATTCGATCAGGCAGTTTTGCTTTCATAACCTATGTCCATATCAAGTTTGGCAGAGAAATGGTAATGCATCTATCATCATAATGGATCGTAACTGTCCGCTTTAGTGGTGAATATTTCCCTTCCAATAAGCCACGACACCGTGGTTAACTGCTGGAACATGTTATATTTTTTAACGTTTGGTAGATTAAAAAAATAAACTGGCACCCGGAGTACCGACAGAAGTGAAAACTTGAACAAAATCCGCTACGAGTGCTACGACGCGTAGCGTAGCGGATCGCGTAGCGGTGTCGGTTTTCACTTCAAATGAAAAAAATAGAACCGAATTCCAAAAAATGTGGAAAATAACTTTAATTTCGGAAGTCGGTGTTTCTGGTTTTGTGTCTTCGTTTTTTGACACCGACTTCCACATTTTTTGGAAGTCGGTTCTATTTTTTTGGAAAAAAGTTTTTTATTTTTCACTTTTTAGTTGTGGTTCCCCATTAAACTGTGTTAACAATTCATAGACATACGATAGCAGCAATCGCGGTTGATTTGCTGTCATTTTTTGAAGAGTTCCGTTGTTTGTCTCCGAAACCCATTATCAGATCTATATGAAGAAATTTAAATGGGACCATTTTGGAACAAACCCCTTTCGACCAAAAAAAAGAATTTTGCAAATCCGTTTGTAAATGACGAAGTTATGCCCGAACAAAAAAAATACAAACATCGGAATTGATAACCTCCTTCTTTTTGAAGTCTGTTAAAAACAATCCGCTAAGAGCGCTACGCGCCTACGAGTGCTACGATGGTCGGTGACTAGGAATTTCACCTGTATCGTAGGTGCGTTCACAAACCACCAGACACCCAGACCCGAAAGTACTATATGCAGGTCATAAAAATATTTGTTCCGTGCAGTAATCGAACCCGCGACACGCAGTCAACGACTGCGCCATCCGTGCTGCCTGATGTGTCAGCTGGATCTATGGAACGTTATTCAATGATAGCGTTGATGTTATCAGCACGAAAGTTGATGCTAATGACTATGCTGAAAGTTTTATGATAGGCAAAAGACACCTCCGGATGCAACGGGAGGTCTTATAGCTAAGTTAAGACCACACGGTACATATATTTAATCAATCCATCGTAACCTAGAAGCAGGCTACACCCATTACTTATCTACTAACCTGAAATCGATAACGGGAAGGCGTGTATCAACGCAACATAAACTACTTTGCAAATTATAATCACATAAAATCACGTGTTTGATTCAGTTTCGCGGAATAACCGGGTCGTTTCAATAACGTTTGTCAGGTAACACGTAAATCTTGATTAGAGCGGACACCATAAGGAAACTACTATGGTTTATGTGCGTGTTTTCCTCCTTGTTTGCGTTCGCTAGAAAAACTACGACACGGGGACAAAAGCTTTTACATTATGTATTTAAAGTTGCATTGGGAGGGTGAATGTGCGAATGTAACCCTGTTTACTGAGTATTAAATTTTTAGATAAAACACCACAGTGTAAGGACATGGTCTACAAAACAAAACAAGCTTTCCTTAGTCTATTTATTTGAAGCATGTCTATATTTCACATAAAACGCAAATAATTTCATAAGCGAAAGATCGATCCTATAAAAATACTAAAAGGCTTTCAATTTAAAAAACTGCTCACTAAACCTGTTCTAAAATCTTATCGGGCAGGTAACTTAACTAACAACCATTATTATGTAAGTTTTCTTCGTCTTAGGTAGCGACTTGGATTTTTTGCCATAAAATCGTGCGAAATAAACGTGAACTCATTATTATGCAAGCGAGGCGTGTCTCAGACGGTGAAAATAGTTACGTCATACACAGTCACGAGAGCATACGAATGTGTGACGACGTATAAGAAATATAACACACTTCTTGTCAATTTGAAAGCCGTTATTACCAAACAAGTTGTAAACTAATCAATCTGCCTAGCCTTTTCCCAACTATCTTGGGGTCGGCTTTCAGTCTAACCGGATGCAACTGAATACCAGTATTTTATCTGACCTCCACAACCCAGTTTTTTTTTTTTTTTGTGACTTTGGGAAATCATCCAATGACTTCTCCCGCTCTGAGTGGAGCGGGAGGGCGTGTCAGACTCTTACTGACTAAAACCCACCCCTGTTCCTTCCCTGCCTGAGTGGCCAGGGGTGCGGTAACTCAAGTTTAGAATTTATCCGCTACCTCTACCCTAGGCATGCAGGCACGATGGGCCGCGTCATCCACAACCCAGTTAGTGGGTAAAGACTGGTTGTCAGACTTTCGGGCTTCTGACGACCCGTAACGACTGTCAAAGGTTCACGATTGACAGCCGCGACCAACGGCTTAATGTGCTTTCCGAGGCACGGAGGAGTCTCGGTATGTAAAGCCATCCAGTGATCAACCCCGGCAAGCGTGGCTTAACCTGATGGATTGACCCGTGCGGCTGTTATTACATTAGCCACGAGCTCCTCAGTTATGTTTACTAATGCAGTCAAGAAATTGAAACCATTACCGCAATTCAACCTCAATTCTTAAGTGCTCCCAGAGGAGGCAATCTACATTAATTGTAAACATAAAATTCTTTGAAACATAAAATTCTGAACAGAAAATAAGACCAAATTAGAAACTAACTAAATCTCGAAGTTTAATTTTCGACATCGTAGTCCTCCTTGTCCCAAAATTGGAACTAGTTCTGAATTTGAAACAAGTTTAACTACACCTTTAACGTCCCAATTTGAAACTTTTATCAAGATGAAAGAGAGAATTTAGTTTTAAAATTATTCAGAACACATTTGTGCTGACTTGCTGAGTGGAGTAATAATTATGAACCTGTCTTTAATTTAACTAAACTCGATATTTTATTCTGATAAGAGACTAAAACTTCGAAGGTTATACTGCAATATAATGTTTAAATTGACATTTTAATACCGGTGAATCCCTTAAATGCTGTGTGTAATTGAATCTCAATGCGTTAAGACCAGCCATTGAATTATTGCAATGGTAATTAAGTACGTCTGGAGTGTATCTCACAGTTTCAATTTGAAATCGAGCGCGTTCATCGTGCGTGTGGTGTGCTCGTAATAAATAGCTAACTAGCAATACTGCGATAAAAATGGTGGCTGAAAGATATAGGATAACTGTCAAAACCGTCAGTTTGATTGAATGTTTATACTTTGTTACTGTGGATTTCAAAGCTAGAAATAGTTCTTCTTACATCTGGATTTATTTGCATACAAATTGCCTTTGGATTACAATGTGCTTTATTCGTAAGGATAATTTTAATAACCTGCAAGTATTTCAATTTGTATAATAACATAATTTATACAAGGTATCCCGTCATGCTAGTACAGAAAAGTTGTAACTTCATGACAATCTCGTAAAAAAAAAAAAACGTTGTAAAACATAATCCTTTAAGTTTAAAATGTGTGCAAGTGATACAAGTATTTAAATTACACATATCCATTAACTACTTGGCTGGCTCGTAAAAATATAAGAACATTAGCCAAGAACTTGCATACGCATAAAGATGTTTTTATATCGCCCGCGTGAAAATCGAAAATCAACCTGGGATAAAAGTATCCTATGTGCTATTCCAGACTAGAATCTATCTGTGCCAAATTTCATCTAGATTCATTCAGCCGTTCTGGCGTGATTGAGTGACAAACATCCGTCCAGCCATTCATCCAAACTTTCGCATTTATAATATTAGTTTATAGGACGGCTGATTTTAAAAAGGAACCTTCTGTAATCATTCCCATTTGAAAAACTAATGTTTTTAGGGTTCCGAAAGTTCGAATGAAAAACGGTACCCATATAGGGTGACTCGTGTGTCTGTTTGTCCGTCTGTCACAGTCAATTTTCTCCGCATCTTTGGTACCTACACACTTGAATAACTGTGACCCCAATAACGGAGGTGTAATGAAAATAAATGGATTTGGAATATACCCCATATTCCAAATCCATTTTCACTTTTGGGGTGGAAATCGGAAAATAAAAAAACAGTTTTTCAAACTGTAGGTACCGTGCTACATAATTATCAAATGAAAGGGCTTATTACAAGGGCCCCATATACTTATATTTCTTTTTTCATAATTATAAATACAAATTTTTTAAGATACTTATCTAAGAAAATAGATGAAAAATTACCATTCCCCGCCCCCCCTTATCTCCGAAACCATCGGACCTAAAATTTTGAAAAAAAATACTGGAGGTAGTTCTTTAATTATTATAAATTACAGGAAAAAAGAAGTATATCATCATGGGCCACCACTGCTCTGAGTACATTTTTAACTGACGAAAAAAAGGAAGAGGTTCTCAATTTAACCGTATAATATAGTTTAAAAAAATACTCGAAAAAAATATTGTTTTGTTCGGAACCCTATGCGTGCGAGTCCGACTCGCTCTTGGCCGTTTTTTTAAATAACAAGCCAAAAGTACATAAAAACTCCTAATATTCTTTTGCCGATTTTACAACGGGTTATATAACTTTTCTACGTTGTTGATAATGCGAAAACAAGGCCAGCCACCTGCGCTGCAGTAAAAACTCTTCGGAAAATTCGTCTAAGGCTTTTCTATGCTTACGAACACAAAAGCCAAAACTAATATCAACTTATAGTCAACTAGCTCCTGCCAACGGCTTCGCCTGCGTCGAATTAGTACTTCCGTCCATAATAATTTATAGCTTACATGTTAAGGATGATTCACGTTACACAGTGTCGCCACCGGGCCGTGCCCCGGCCAGGGCACGGTCTAGCATGAATCGCTTCATACAAAATGTATGCTACAATCTACAATCTTTGACCGTGCAATTGTTTGACCGGCAATTGTTTCCCGGCCGGGGCACGTCCGGGCCCGGTGCACACGTTCATGTTACACCGTGTCGCCACCGGGCCGTGCCCCGACCGGGAAACAATTGCCACCGACATTTCGACGCCGTGCCCGGCCGTGCCCCGGTCGGGGTACGGCCCGGTGGCGACACGGTGTAACGTGAATCATCCTTTATTCTGATGTCCAAGTCATAATTATTATCACTGTAAAGTTTCATCCAAACCCATTCAGTAGTTTTTGCGTGAAAGAGTAACAGTCATCCATGCTTTTATATTAAAATATTAGCAGGATAACTTGAAAATTTTTAGCAAAGATCACGAATGGCTAATTAATAATCCTAATCAAATAAACTACTAATGATTTTTTGAGATAAGATTGTTTGCTTCTCATAGACAGAAAACTAGACTATCGCTGAGTGCCTTGTGCCCCAACCGCAACACGACTGCTCTCGTGCAGTTGGTTTCGACTGCTCTAAGCAGTCCGTCTATGGAGGCCCTTAGGTAGGCGACTGTGTGTGTAACCCGAAAAAACGCATGGTTCTTGTGGGACAGGTCACGGCACTGAAGCCGTGGGAAAAGCCTAGTCTATCATAAATGATACTTATCTCCTAGCGATAAGATTATGAGAATCATCGTCAATCAGTTCAATCACGCATCAAGACCTTTAGACTAGGGATGTTACGCAGCTTCAATTCCGACTCCGATAAGTCGGAACTTCCGATTGATATTACAGCTCCGGTTCCGACACTTTTAAATCGAAGTTTAATCGAAGGGTGAGGCCGCAATCTACGTGTACGAACAGGGTTATGCATGTCGCGCGGGGACCTGATTTTAAAGAGACCAGCAGGTATATTCGCTAACTCAGTGGACATCAATTTGATAGGCACTTTCCAGTACATTGCTCGGTGGACATCGATTATAATAGCACTACGTAGTACATTTTTGTTTTCTTATACGTCAAAACAGCAATGTACTGCATAGAGCCTATCAAATTGATGTCAACTGAGTTAGCGAATACACCTGCAGCCCGGTGACCAGCCCTATATAAAAATATAATAATTAGGCCTGCAACAATGATTGACGGTTCCAACTCCGATAAACCAAAGTGGAATGCCCAAATAATGCCTGAAACGGACAGAAACTACTAATGGTCCTTAATTCTATTTAGAATAAAATAGGTATAATGAAATAATTCTTAAGTTTGTTTAACAAGGGTAAAAATATAACGATCACTAAATATATTTTACTTGATATCCGCTTATATTTATATGGTGGTCGTGTTTATTTGACATGAGCAGTAATGTCAAACTGTCACTAAAGCAAAAGACATGTGATTCATACAGCCTAGATACGTTTTCTATTTAAAAAATAATTAATTTTGAATTAATATTGACAAGCATATATTATTTTAATTAGACTTACGGTACATATAGATCGTATAATACTAATTTAATGATAACTGTGCACTAAATGTATAAAAGAGTTCCATATGGATTATTTGATGATTCCTCTTTGGCTGAATGTCACTTACTCATGTCAAATAAACACGACTTCCGTAAAAATAAAAGCGGATATCAAGTTAAATATATTTAGTGATCGTTATATTTTTACCCTAGTTAAACAAACTCAAGAATAATTTCACTATACGTGTTTTATTATAAACAAAATTAAGGACTATTAATAGTTTCTGTCCATTCCAGGCATTTTTTTGTATGGCAGATGGGAATTCCCCTTTGAAAACTCTGGCTCCGACTTTGGTTCCGATAAAATCACCTCTCTGATTCAGAACTATGTTCGCAAGGACATTGCATGCTATCCCAGCGTTGCTTAATGTACTTAGACGACTAATATTTAGTTCGCACATCGTAACACAAGGCTGTCCGCAAACGTACATGCGAAGTTAACATTAACCTCCAAGGGTAAGATGCCTGTCAATTTAATATTACTGCTATGACTGTAATCAAGACGTGGTGCCGCGGGTTAGCCAAGTCGCAGGTTATAATTTTGCATTTATTAAATGACATTAAGGATATCTGATACTTTAGAGCCCGCCACAGATGGAGTTGTATTTTGTCGCAGGACTGGTAGAATAACTAGCGAACAGTTTTCAGTAATAAAGTATGGATTGTGTAGACCTATTTACGCCGTGCCATATATCATTCTCCTGCCCTTATCCCAATTTATTTGGGGTCGGCGCAACATGTCTTTTTCTTCCATACTCCTCTATTAGTCGTCATCTCTGTAGTCACCCCTTTTTTACCCATATCCTCTTTCACACAGTCCAACCATCGTTTCTTTGGCCTTCCCCTACTCTTAAAGCCATCTAGTAAATCAAATATTATTGTCGTACTGAAATAAGCTTGTTTTATTTTTTCAGATTCTAAATAATATTACCTTCCCGAAATGACAACGCCTTCGCCGACAGAACCACTGATTAACGTCAGATATAGGAAATATGAGCAACATCAGTCAAGCAAGTCTCAAACACTCAGTCCCAACTCCCAATTTATGTTAACTTATTGTCAGCTGTGAAGCTACCTTTTATAAATAAATAATAAATAAAACATATTTAATTTGTAAAATTAAAAATTATCCATGACTAACGAAACAACCATTAAAATATTTTCCTTCACTTTTACCTTCCTCCTGGTCTAAAATACCCGTTATACAAAATTGACTCATTTTCTAAAAAGCCTAAACCGGACGTAGGTATCATGCGATTCATCTAATGAATATTTTAACAGTTATAGAAAAAACTTCACGTCACGACTGATACCGATACCAGTCAAATAAGGAAATAATTATATAACAAGGCCCGTGAATAAATAAATGCATATAAATGATCAATTTCAAACCAACGAATCTGTAACACCACATAATATTATTCATGAATAATATCAATCAAAACGTCTAAATTTAATAAGTAGGTACATGATAACACCTCGTTTTTTTATATGTATTAAAGTACACATCAATCAATAAATAAAACCGATAGCTTTAAAACGAAATAGACGACGTAAAAGCAAAAGCAGTGACTGACATTATCAATGAAGATAGACACTCGACAGTAATATGTCGATAAAGGTTCAACTCTACCATTAACCGAGCGTTCTCAACGAGTTTACATTTTCTATTTGCATTCAGTTCATAAAATGCAAATACAAACAATCAAACAAAGTTTTAATAACGTTTTCATAGCAGCATCAACTTTCTGCAAACAGAGATTATCCACAGTTAAAGTAAGCCAGGGGAAAGGTCGGTCGAAACCTTGCTTCAGAAACAGTAAGCACTGGGTTCTTAGAAAACAATTGCCAATTATCCGGGCGTATATTCCCAAGCGCTAGGTTTTTGCAAGAGCTCATACAACATGTCATTCTTGGGCAACGTGCGGACAAATGAAGGGGGTAAACAATAAACAATGTCAATCGCAGTCCACAGACGTCCTTGGCTCAGCGGTTGTGACACCGACACTGGTAGATTAGCTGACGAAGCCGTTCGTGGACACTGACAAACTGACATGCAGTTATTGTTACTAGAAATCGCTATTCTCTGCTTTAGATGCTAATGAGTTCCTCAAATGAGCACAAGCAAAAAGGATTTCAACATTTTTGTTATCTTGATTTTAGAGATATTAGTGTCTGACCTGCAGAAAAATAGTGTCTAAGAGAAGGACATTATTCTCAGTGACATAGACGAATTGTACGTTTATTCAAAAGACGTTTACTCTAGAGCCGCTGGTTGAAACTTCAGTGACATTTTGCCTCTAGGCGTGACCTCGCAGCCCTATTCACCTTCGATTAATAGCGTTATTTGTAATTCAACGACGACTTAAATGATATTAATACTCGAGTACGTTCTAACTACTCAACTTTGTTCTTGAGTGACGATGAGATCATTAAAAGCGCCATGTGTGTTGTCTGTCAATCTTCTGTAAATTCAACATAACTTGTTGTCGAACCCAAATCAAACAAGAAGACACATTAGTCGACATTGAGTCTGTTCGAAGGAATCGTTACAGGTTTGCAATCAGGGTACAGACGTAGTCCATTGACTTTCATACCAGCATCGAGCGTCATTATTAAAACGGTTAGTGTACATACCCGGCTCCAATTAACCGTACGCAGTTGTCCGATGGTACGTACCTGAAATGAAAAAGAACCAGTTTACTTATCGATTCCCAGTACAATTAGAAGGCTTCGATTACAAGTCAATTACAGAATGCATAAAAAACCATGACAATGTTGATATAATAACGCGTCGGAATATTATTTAATATCGATCGACAGAAGAGTATGTATTAAGGACATCCAGATTTTCAAGAAAGCTGACATTCGGAATTCTTGAAAACTATATGTGTCAATATTCGAATTGTGCAATATCGTAATCGTAATATTTCGTTGCGAAATCTCCAGCGAGTCGAGCGGTACGATACTCTTCGGTGTTGCGGCACAGAATCGCGCCCGACTTCGTGAGAGGTTAGATTGGTTCGAACTTGCTACTCGGCAGATTCAATTATATTTAATCGTCTCGAGATGACAAAACTCCTATTACTACGGCATCGCACTCTAATATTTTATCGATATCGATGACATTTTCTATTATCGTTTATCTATTCAGACATGTAATTCGACTGCGTATTAATACAAATTCAATACAAATTATTGAAGCCGCAAGAATAAAATTACCGGAATATGCGTTTAACAAGTTTTTCCAGAGGTTTGTAGTTTTGTTATGACGATTCGTCGCGGTCATTACATTTGCATAAATTAGCCAATAACCGGTAATTCGATGTGGCATCCGACCACTTTAATACAGAGTATCGAGATGTAGAAATCGACAGGTGCGTAGGGACGTCACTACCGGTCGGCGGCTGATAAGCGAATGTATGCCGGCCGTTCACCTGCGCCCACTGACACACTGTTTCATCTCTCTCGCTCTCGTTTGGTCCCATGTACAATAAACAGAGACACAAGCATGCATGTACGTTCCAGCGAAGAACAAAGAACTGCATGAAACAATCCAAACAATACGTCATGCTACATTTTCCATTTGTGCAGAAAATGCTTGTATTGTGGTAATTAAAGTGACGTTATCCCACGGTCTAACAATGTATTCAGTGACATAGTACGGGTTTAATTCAGTATTGTACTTAGAGGAATCTCATTTACAGTTTCTAATGGACAAACGTTAAAATAACCTGAATATACATAGCATGCCAAACATATCGAAAAGTATTGTATGGTTAGGCGTCAAGACACAATTAGAAGCTCCATTGTTTTATAATCAAATGTCTTTGTAGAATTATTATACTATTTTCAATGTCTAGGCAAGCCTAAAGGAGCTCATAACATTAGTATAACAATGTGCATTAATATTTTATGTTTCATGGAACAAAACATAATTGAGCGATTGTTATGCAGTTGTGCTATATAAATTATCATATTACTACGGAATAGAATACTCTAAAACCTAACAAGCTGCCAGAGAAGCTGTACACGTGCAGTTTACCATAATGGGCTAACAACCCGTTCATCCCCACGTAAAATTACAATGTTTGAACTCAATATCTGATTGCTGCATGCCAGAGTAAAAACGTGTGAGATGGATAGATAGATAATGCACGTATTATATAAAATATCATAAGTATTACACTAGGTAAAGAAATCCAATACTAAACCAATGTAAAAAAAATACAAAAGACACGATACTAGAACACGGACGAAACGCAGCAAAGGCGCTTACGTAAGTTATCTGGCACTTAGACCGAGATATTTATATCGCTGCCAAAATAGGAAGCGAACTAACAATATCAACTAGTTTTAATTTATCAACGTTTAACGATGGAATTGATTGTGGCTGATCAACCTCGCAAATTGATTAAATGCATAAAGGAATAATGGCCGCTTGTATAATTACGACTACGATATAATTAGGCAATGAAGAATCAATCGAAATCATTAAGTAGATAGGTACGTAATAATGAATATCCTCACTCAAATTTTGAACAGTGGGTACTATTCATCTCGTTCATATGAGTATGGATATGATGATGACTAAATAGTACAAAATAAGGTCACTGTCCGCATCTGTCTGTTTATTCGCTTATTTATTCTAAACCACGCAACGGATTTTGATGCGGTTTTCAATAATAGAAAGAGCGATAAATGAGGAAGGTTTGTGTATTACTTTGCACCCGTGTGAAGCCGGGGCACTCGCTAGTTTAATGATAAAGAAAAATGTTACTTAACATTTGCTTCGATAACGTATTGCAGTATTTATTAATTGCATTAAGTATATAGCGGTAATCGAAAGTGGTATGCTAATTAAATAATATTGGCATTAACGCATTTGTTTAAACATTAATCGGTTTTGTGCAGTTGGTTTCGTCAAGAAGTAATTATGTTTATGACGTATTATTACATACTATGTGCAAACAAGTAACCATCGTCGTTTAATCCTCCATTAGGCTTGGGTAAAAAATATCGATACATCAAAATAATTTTTTCCAGAAATTTTTCAATATATTTAGTCGATATTAAGATTTTTTTTATCAGAGTATGTATATCAAATTCGTTTTTTTATTCCACCTAAGCATGTTGTTGATGCATAATTTGAACATAAACAAAAATTGACTATGACCTGTATGTTCGGATACGACATTTTTATTTGTGATACCATTAGGGCTTTGTCCTGGGTATAAAAATAATAATTCTATTTAGTCCGTTAGATTATCAAAAAATATTTGACAGGTATTTTTTGCTTTACCAAACCAATAAAAAATGACAAAGATAAAACGCATCAAAGATCAGGAGTGGGGGCTTGTTACGTCCATAAACATTACAAAGTGAATTGAACACGATACGATATATGACGTCCCGTGAAATTTCAACGCATTGTATCGTCCTCATTTTTAGTTTAAGTGACCAAAATAAAAATATATGTCCAATATTTTTTGGTAATTTAACAGACGGACATAAGATTTTTTCTTATTCCCTATTCCGTTGATCCCAAATAATCAAATACACGTTTTACACACATCGGTGTAAAACGTGTATTTGATTTTTCAAATATTGAATATTTCTTGTGCTCACAATAGACCACGCATTGGTATCGATACTATAAATAAAATAAACTATCAATTTATTTATTTTTTTCAATTGCCCATCCCTAACCTCTACGCGTTGAAAAGATCCGTGATTGCATACTAGTTAAGCGGCTTTTCTGTTCGTCACACATCAGTAAGGAAAGCTGTGTAGCACAGATTGCTTAATAATTATTACTTTGTAGCTCAATGGGCTTAACACTCGCTTCTCTACAGGATGTGACGGATATGGGTGGTCAAATTTTAAATATTTGCTTCTGCCCATACAAATGGACAACGTTTTTCAAGAAAGTCAAAGTTACCATGAGCTGATCAAAATTAGTATCATCATTCTCCTGCCCTTATCCCAATTTATTTGGGGTCGGCGTAACATGTTACGCCGTCTATTAGTCGTCATCACTGTAGTCACCCCCTTTTCACCCATATCCTCTTTCAAACAGTCTATCCATGCCTTCCTCTTCTCTTCATTTTTTAGAGTGAAGGAAGGATAGGAGAAGGTAGTGAAATGAGGTACCATGCAGGCTACCTTCAGGCACGCACTGACTGGACGGCATCATTGGGAGACTAGTCTGGAGACTGCGAGAACGCCCGAGCCCCCCCGGGAATGTCCATCGGGCCCTCTCGTCTAGTCGCTAACCAGCACGATGGTGCATTCCGGGATTTTTCGACAGTAGGCGGGGCAGCCTTTCATCAGTGGCTAGCACATTACTTGGGCCCCCAACTACCAGCCTCGGATCCCGCTACCCTCCGCGACTAGTCTCCTGATACGCCCATACCGGCGCGAACCTGGTTGGTCTGCCCGCATTGGAACAACTATTTCGACCCAACTCCTCTAGATTGGCTAGCATCGTACCGGAACACGGCTAAGCAGCTTGGCGGTACGTCTTTGCCCAGTGGGTGGTCGCAAGCCATCGGTCGAAGCACCACCCGGGGGCCACGTGTGGGAACTATCTATGGATATTCTCCTACGGACGTGGGTGACTTGACCACCTCTACTCTAATAGCCCACATCCATACGCAAATTAGTATGAAAGGTACAATATTTTTTTTGGGAATTTACTATGACTTCCGTGAGGACCCATGGGAGCAGAAACAGTATTTAAAAAATGACCATGCCGTTACACCCTGTATTTAAACAGTTCAGGACTCGAAAAAGCTGAGGATTTAATATAATCACATTTGCGTTGGATTTCAGCCCGTGGTTTCGAGTTGAAACTTGGCCAGAGTTCAAAAGTGAGTAAAGAGGAATCCGGAAGTTGTGGTTAGGTTTGTTTTTTTCTATATGTGTACATATTTAAAGACCAGATAAGCCTTTTTAAATCTTCTTGTTTAGTTGAGTGTGTAGGTTAACGACTACTGTATTTGTGTTTAACGAAAATGCATTGCTATATGTAAAATAACCGGTCGAAACTAGGACTACAACATCATATTAATATGTACGTGAGTTATTAGCAGTTTCATGATTATATCGTGACCTACATCTTTTAAATTAGTCCAAACATATTCAATATGCGAATTTTAATTTATTATCAATATTCATGTCAGTTTTATAGTTGTGAGTAAAATTATGATTCTTTATGATTTTTTACACAAACTCATCAAGTCGTGAGGTATTTTATTAATACTAAATTAATTGCGATACTTTTTGTAAAGAAGGCAAATTAGTCTTTTAATTGATATGTTTGTCGAAGTTATTCTCGATTGTTACCAAATAAAGATGACAACGGATTTTGAAATAGGTTTTGAACAGTATTTTTCCTTAATAATCTGACAAGGTCACTTAAGTATAGAGAACTGTTCTTGGTATTTCACCACAACATAAATTTAACATGAATATATTTTTCGAACCATACCTACAAGACTGCTTTCATATTCGCCATAGACGAGGAAAAATACATAAAAACAAACAACAAAAGTATGTATTCAACTCAAGTTCAGTGTTAACAACTGTGAAAATGGATCATTCACTATTGAGAGTTGCTCTAACCGTTTAAGATTTCACTTTTACAATAGCCCGAAACAGTTCCAAATTAACGACAATCGAGGGACAGTGAAAAGCGTTTACGGAGGTCGCATTCACTCGTGTTGTTTGTCACCTATTTGTGCAAACAATAGTCCGAAGTGAGCAACGGAAGCGTTTACGGAGCTGGCTTGCGTTGTTTGTCTTAACAATTCTGTGTGTGTAGGCAAATACAGCTTCTGACGTGCGTAGGTTATGATTTATGAAACGGACGGAAAAGTATCGGGACTTTCTTCTTTTGTACTGTAGGTTTATAGGTTAGGAAACAAGGCTGTTGGCTTAGCTTAATCAGGTTAATTACCTGGGCTGTAGCTGTGACTGGGTTTATCTAGGAATGATGGATGATTGTGTTGTACGGACTACGCACAAAGTTTGCATGCCATGAATCAAACAACTTCGCTTAATACAACAGTTAAGTGGCAAACTTTGGAAATAAACCAGGGAAATATTACAAAGAAAAAGATACAAGAAACATTTAGAAATAACGTCGCTCTCTACTTATCAAGCGCATTCGTGCAAAATCACGATAAGATCAGATAAAAGCTATTTCATGATAAATATTAAAACACGATCCCAATTATAACAGGATCTTTTCTTTCTAACGAGCAACTTAACGGGTTCAAGTGATTCGCTGTACATTTCTTTAATCAGCATCCAACTGACCTGCATTAAGTTAGCAATAACAAGTTTTGGTCTAGGCAGCCTAATTGTTGCGATATATTCAAAATTAACGTTTGCTAAATTGTTTCAATAATTTCTTGTAACTGTACTCGTCTGCCGGCGAAGCATTAACGAGGTGGCGTAGTCGCAAGCGCAACCGTTTTCGAAACTTCAGTTGGTTGCCGCGTCGCCGCCGCCGACCGGTGCGCTTGCGCAACTCTGGTGCCGCGGGCGCTCGCCGATTCCCACGCGGATTTCGTATAAACAGGTGGTGTTCAAATGCAATCATTATACTCGACAAATGTTGCCAATTACAGATTCCTTTGTAATCTGCTATCGGCTAGAGAATAACAAACTGTTGATACTACAATAACGTTGATTGTTAACGTTCACAATATGAGCGCAAGTGCATTAGATTTAGAGCTCAGTAGGCACAGAGCTGTTACATTACTGAAGGTCAAATAAGAGAATGCGGTTATTTAAATTATCCAAGAAACAGATAGTAGTTACTGCATATAAATATTGTGCCAAGCAAAAACAAATACAGCTTTGTATACTATTTAATTTTATTTCCAAGGCAGATAAAGAACAGTAGTAAATCCCACAGGGGAACAAGGAAACATGCTGTCTCACACGTTGAGGATGATTTACAGTGCGTGTGTTAGTACGGAGCTACAATAGAAGCCAGTAGAGAATTGGATGCAATAAATATGCAGGCTCACGTACTAAACACCTAAGAGGTCACCTGCTGCGCCTACAGATATATTTACGAGTCCGAAGTGCTTAATGCCACGCCTTTGCCCTTTAAGATTTACATTACATCTAAATAGCTTCGTGAATACCACAGATGCAAGGCTACTTTTTGTGTTCAATCAATAACGTGTTTAATCTCGAACGAAATATTGGAGCCTGGTGCTCCAATATCATACAATTATTTAGAATGAATTTTAAATTTTTAATAAGACATTTCTTAGACAGTGAAATGTTAAAGACGGAGTGTCAAAATCCAGTAATCTGAAGTACCAGAATGAGAAGCCGGCTTGTATCTGTACACGCGAAATAAGCTCACATAGACAAAATGAGAAGCCGATACGTCATCGTTACGTTCGTCAAGGTCACTCACACATTTTAACGATCCTGCTTCATTTAATATCCAATGACGTTCCGTCTATAACCTTTCAGTCTTTTTTTTTTTTCAATTTCGGGAAATCATCCAATGACATCTCCCACTCTTGGTGGAGCGGAAGGGCGTGTCAGACTCTTACTGACTAAAACCCACCCCTGTTCCTTCCCTGCCCTGAGTGCCCAGGGGCGCGGTAACTCTGTTTCAAATTTATTCACAACCCCTGGGCAGTCCACAACCCCTGGGCAGATCCACAACCCCTGAGCAAACCTTTCATAGTCTAAGGAAGTCTTATTTACACAAGAAAAACCTATAACTGATGCAGTGAGCGACCGCGGCCGTTATTGCCATTACAGTCATTTAAAGCAGGACAAATTCTTTACACGTAAAAGGTTAATCGAATAAGTACGGCATGTAGATTAATGTAGCCGGTGTATTCGATGCTAGCCTAATTATGTCTTACAGTGAGATAGTTAAGGGAAGGAATGCAGCGGCGTAGTAAATTGCACGTCCGCAGCGGTAGGTGAGGTGTGCCGATCGACAACCTTCCATTCTCTGCCGAGCCTGACACCAATGCCGATGGGGCTATTAAATATTAACTAGTAACAATCGCTACCTAGTTACTGCAGTCCAAACGAGAGGATATCAATAAATCGAAGACACTTCATACATACATAACACCACTCGCTGAAGCTGATAAAGCAATTTTAATATTTGTCATACAAGTAAACACGTATAATTTTATGATCAGCAGCTCAGCCGTATCTTGATGCCATTTGAGACTAGCTGATTGAGTAAATAAAATGGTAAGATCGTTTACGAAATGAAATTCTATATTTACGGCTGATAAATAATTTACAAATCGTAAATCGAATGGCACTCAGAGATTATATGACGCTAAAGATGTGCATGTTCCCTTTAAAGTTCTGGGTTGGGAATATAGCAGTGAGAGTTTTATGGGAACATAAAACGGTTTCCAAAATCAACAAGCGCAGCAGTCGCGGAGAGTGAGTATTTAGACGTATTCGAGTGAAATCGTAAACCTCGTGACCCCAATGAAGACAGCTCGGAGACGATCTTAGCTGAGATTTCGGGCAGATTTCGAAGGGAAGCCGCGCAACGGTGCACATACTCACATAGTTTTTAGGGTTCCGTACAAAGGGTAAAACGGGACCCTATTACTAAGACTTCGCTGTCCGTCCGTCTGTCTGTCTGTCCGTCTGTCACCAGGCTGTATCTCATGAACCGTGATAGTTAGACAGTTGAAATCTTCACAGATGATGTATTTCTGTTGCCGCTTTAACAACAAATACTAAAAAACAGAATAAAAAAATATTTAAGTGGGGCTCCCATACAACAGACAACAGTTTTTATAGATAAATGGCGTGTCAGACTCATTTTAGACTAAAACCCACCCATATTCCTTCAGTTGCCTATACCAGGGGCCTGAGAAAAAATACTTTTCTGTTAGCGTTCACGCTAACGATTAGTACAAAATGTATGACAATGACTTTATCTGCGAACACAATTGTCACGTGACTCACGTCCAGGTAATGTCAATGCCATACATTTTGTACTAAGCGTTAGCGCGAACGCTAAAAGAAAAGAATTTTGTCTAAGGCCGCAGGGCCGCAATGATACTTTCAAACTAGCCCGCGACCTGGCACACGAGAGCTCCCTACGACAACAGTACTACGCAGTAGGAGCAGTGGGAAGACCGCGACCTTGGGCGCCACCAGCGAAAACGATCACACGTCAATCACGTTCTATTAGTTCAAAGCCACATCTATAAAGTTCATTACCTCAATAGAAGGAATGATTTGCGTTCGTTCAACGCGACCTTTAAAATTCACGGCTTGGTTCAAGTCGATAAGACAGGTGCTTTTTTTTTCTTGGAAATCATCAAATAACTTCTCCCTCTCTGGGTGGACCGGGAGGGCATGTCAGACTCTTACTGACTAAAACCCACACGGGTTCCTTTTTTTTTGTGGGGTGGGAAACATCCAATGACTTCTCCCGCTCTGGGTGGAGCGGGAGGACGTGTCAGACTCTTACTGACTAAAACCCACCCCTGTTCCTTCCCTGCCTGAGTGCCCAGGGGTGCTGTAACTCACTTTCAGAATTTATCCGCTACCCCTAGGCATGCAGGCACCGGCCACGATGGGCCCCGTCAGTGGTGGCTGACACTAATCTCTTTGAGGCGCGCGTGGAAGACTACGCGCTGTCGACTAACGGGCCTGGTGCTGATCGGACGGCAGGCCCGGGTGTACGGTGGCCGGAGATCGTCTCGCGCGCGACGTCCTACGCGCAGTACCTCTCCTGCGGTGGTAGCGGCCGGGGCCGTGAGGGCCACTCCGATGAGCTTCCCTCACGCGTCCCGCCTCCGCCTTCGCGAGCATTACTGCTTCGCAGAAGGCGGAGACTGCTTCCCATTCCCTCTCGCTCCGTACCATGGCCTGAACTAGGGCCGGGCGCGAGAGGTCACCGCCACGTATCGCATCCACGAGGACACGGCGGTGCTCCGCCCACGTGTTCCTTAAGTTGCCTGTGCCAGGGGCCGGGGTGACTCTTTCTAACACACCCGCAACGAGACAAAGTTGCTTAAGCGATCCATTGAAACACTGACTTGAATATTTCCCAGACTTATATAGGGTGACTGGTAATTAGTTACCGATACCTAAACACGTGATTGTACTCATGATAACAAACAACTTTCCCAAAGAAACATATAGTGAGACAGGACGGCGCACGCGGGTAACAGCTCCGCGCGCGCGAATTTCATACGGCTGTATTATTGTGATAAAAGTGAATGAGTATAAATAAAATGTTTCTTTGGGAAAGTTGTTTGTTATCATGAGTACAATCACGTGTTTAAGTATCGGTCACTAATTACCAGTCACCCTATATATGTATATGTATATCGGGTTTAAAAAGACAGTTTCCGAAGCCGAAAGCCACATATTCTACCCATTATTTGGATAATTTTTTTCCACTACACCATACCTGGACAACCACTTTTTCTGGAGATATTAAAGGTCAAAGTAGCAATTTTTTTTTACTTTTTTCGAAAATGAATTCTAAGTGTAATTACTTAACTTTTTTCCAAACAAACATTACCTGAATTTTCGATTACTTTATCAAAATTTCGAAATTACGAATTTGCAGTTATGAAAACGCAATGAATATCATACGTATCCGACAAGTACTTACGTGGCTTACGAGCGAAGGGGCGGGGTTTAACTCCACTTGCCTGTGTTCGCGTTACATTGCGCGTAATAAAAAATAGTTTTATTTTTCATACCTAAAAATAAAAGTCGTTTCCCAGCAATAATTTTTGTGCAAAACTACTTTGTTAGACGTACAGTATGCGTAGTTAACGGCTCTTTGATGTGTCTTTTTACACCCTGTATAGAAATTTGTATAAGAATGTCCAATATAGAGACGGTAGCTAATATGAAATGCTCTAAAGCTCTGCCTTGACACATATTGTTGCAACTTATTGGTAAAAGCAAGATTATCAGCTATAGACATAATCTTGGCTTCAGTCCAACACAATGTTTCAAGTAACGTCATGCAAACGAAGCGAGATGATATTGAAATATTGCATTTTGAAGTGTTTCAGTTTCAGTACAGTGAAGGTCGATAAATAGCAGATATTTTCAAATGTGATATTTGTCAATATCTGCATAATCAATCATCTAAAACTTGTTTCCACTACAACTTTACAACTAGGTGAGCCAAAATTCTTACACAACGATAGTTTACCAAACATTCAAAATTCATACTTACGACAGAACGTAGAACAATGGTTACTCTTGATAAGGTTAAGTATAAACGAAATCACAAAGAATGTAGAAGAATGAAATGCTTTTAGATGTTGCGTCACTATAAATATAGTGGCAATCAATTAAATTTTCTTCTATTAATTGTGTATTCATATTTTAAGTAATCTTCTTACGCAAGAACCTTTAGGCGTATAATATGTCAAACAGTGCAATGGTCACAGAATGCCCACGCTTCTCTCTTGTAACTTGTTCGTATCGTATCGTAGTTCACAATCACCTCGCCCTCGTCTCGATTGATAGAAAAACTAGTTCAATCTTGGACAAGGCTGGTAACAACCCTGCCGATGGAGCCATGGCATCGCCTATTATGTCTGACCTACATACACATCGCTATGGCTAACTGGACGACCTGATACATAATGTGTTTGAATAATGATTTATATTGAGATTTAGCAAAAGAAAACCGTGGTGGCAAGAAAGTAAAAGATTTAAAATCAGTAATTTTCTTCAATGTTTTAACTCAAGTAAACAATACAGGATTGCTCTACTTTTTATCAGGCAATGAAATACTCGTAGTCATAAACTTTTAAGAAGCCATAAATATTTCAATATCGAATTTTTCAAAGTTATATTGGTAATTCAGTTGTAGACCTTGAAGAGTTGGTCTCACGAAACCTCAAATTCTTTCCGTAAGTTACGAACAAAGACGGTCAAATATACGAAGTTCCATACGCGATAACAAGTTTTAAAAACAACATTTCTTTGCTGTTTATAGAATAAACAGTAAAGAAATGTAAACTTATAAAAACTTTATACTAACTAACCTTGTATTTGATGGACAATGAACGTCTATTACTGTAGGGCCATCATTCAATGGTCCCATTGTGATACTAATCATTGAAATCAATTAACAATAAAAGAAATTAACATAAAAAAATAAGCCGTTCACATCGGCTGACCTCATAACGCTTTGACTTTACAACATATGAAAATAATATATGTATCTGAGTTACAAAACCGCAGAAGGTTGAAATTACTTTGCATACGTGCTTGAGATTCATATTAATTACGAAGGTCAATAACATACAGATGTTTTAAATCTGGACTGTAATGATAATGAATGAAACAGATATAGATCAACTGTACAATGCGCAGGATCTGGTTTTGTTAGTAATTAAAGTGTTTCGTCAAACACAGAGGTCAGAAACGAGCGCATCGCGTGACCAGCAGTTACCAGTTATTGACATTTGCATTTCGGTGTGACTAATTACGATTGACCATCATTGTAACGGTTGTCAAGTCAGTCGATCATAAATAAAATGATGTTACGTCGTTTTCACAATTAGGATTTGATTACTGGCTGTGTAACCTTTCAAATTGTATTACAGATATTATATTTTAATGCCGAGGGACACGACACATGAGTTAACGACGAGCACAATTTGAGATATATTTCGGAAGACACCGATTTTTTTTAATAATTGAAACTTTGAATACGGTAGCAGCACTTCAAATGCTCAAAATATAATTAAGTGATATTTTATTAGATCATGTACTATCGTTAGATTGTTTTCAAGATGCGCTTGCGCAGGTAGATGTGAAACGGAACCAGTTAGTCGATAAGCGACGTAATATCAATAAAATTTATGCGGTAGGCGTTTAAAAGACAGTTCAATTTTATAATAAAGTAGTTCGCGGCCCGTGTTAATTATATTTTCAATTTCACAACGCGCCCGCTACGCCTGGGGCCACACGTAACTCGAACCAATTTTGTAAGAAGGAATATTTGCAGTAGTATTTAATTGTATCGCTTCCAGACGGTCATACAAAATAATTAATCAATGAAAAATATTTATTGCTTGCTGGCTTTAATGATTTAGTGCAATCGCAGCGGGCTGCGATTTATTCATTGATGAATCGAAAAAGCAATTGAAATGCAAGTGGAAAGTTCACTGAAACTTCGTCGACATACATGACTGTATAGGATGTTCGCGAACATAAACCTCTTGAAACAACAGCGATAGACGGGGCCACAGCAATGAACTCGACTTTCAGTAATACAGTGGGCCATGAGAGTCGTAAAGTTCCGAATTAATCTTCCATTTTGCAAACGATACAGCTCACCTGACACATTTCGTTCCCCGACCTCGAAATTATGGATGTTTATAGCTAAACAAATGTCACTGACTTTATTACAAGCGCAGCACATCACGGTCGAACACGTGGCGTAAACATAGCGAGTAGCCAGCCAGATCCCTAACTACAGACTTTTTAATTTGGTCGTCAACCTGCAGCGCAAAAAAGGATAAATTGCATTAAAATTGGTAGCGCTGTTAAAGTAATCGCTGTCAACTCATAACAATGTTTATTATTAGTGAAGATCGGATGCTCTCAAGAACTTGAAATAAAAGATAAACGTATAAAAAAGAAAGGCCTGGACGTTAGGATGAGCATGAAATTATCGAAGAACAAAAAATCTAAGTAGAAAATAACCTAAGACCGGTGCGGAGGCGAGGCGACGCTTCGGCTCGTTTTTCTCTTA
Organism: Polia nebulosa; assembly: GCA_951329385.1. NCBI lineage: Eukaryota > Metazoa > Arthropoda > Insecta > Lepidoptera > Noctuidae > Polia > Polia nebulosa. The sequence continues at coordinate 6,615,212 of OX589603.1, forward strand.
ATTGGAAGAGAAGCATAGCCTGTTTATGCTTGTTAAACCGGGGAATTCGTTAATTGTAATGATAATAATCAGTGATAAATACCCATACGTGGGTAAAAACAAATGGAGAGATTCACAAGGCATTTTAATTTTAATCGAACAGGCTTTGCGGTCTGTAAATTACTGAACGTCATAAATAATATTAAAATATTGTCAGCACATCATTAATGTCGAGCAGATGTGAAAATAACAATTCAACAACTTTGTCTACCTATATATCTACCAGTATTACTCAAAAGCGTTGTAGACGGAGTTAACAGTTATAATCCTTAATGACCCGGAAGCTAAACAATAATGTTGTGCTTAAGGATTGAGAAGCTTTGATGTAAAGAAAAAGACTTATAAGGACCGGATACCACTGATCATTACAAACGTTTTGCCTGCGGCTTCGCTCAAGTAATATCCGAATAAACGTCCATGTTTTGACTCCCACTGTCTATAAAATGGTTGAAAATTCAGACACTTTCAGAAATCGAATCTTGCAACTGTAATATTGATCTGTAAATGTTTACAGTTTAAACCACTTTCGAATATGCTCGTGTTCACGTTCCGGCTACAGATTTAATAGTTACATATACACCAAGGGATCGTAACATTTCATACAAGACCGCAAATCACGCGGCGATCGGCGTGGTTACTTTACCCTGTTTCGTCATCTCACGTTCTCATCCAGCTGCTAAGCCATGTGACCGTGTGACGCATTGGGAAGCTAGTTTTGGTAACCTACCTAAAACACGTTTCCGAGTTAAATCTGGAACTGTAGTAAAGACAAAACAAACGTGACAGTCACATTGCGTACCGTGAGACCAGCAAAAAGAATAGATGTGATGAATTCAAAGAAGACAATGCGCAGAAGAGACGAAATTCTAGAAAAACTGCTTGTGGTTAGAAATACCGAAGGCAACAGAATGCGGGACCGGTCACCAACAAGATGGACCGATCAAGTGAAAGATTCGTCGTCCTCCAAGTTCTATACGGTCGTAAAACACGCGATAGACAGAAACCGATGGAGGCAAATCATCCGCTCCAGATGCTGACCACGATCCTCAGACATGAGGTACCGACCACTGAGAGAGAATGTTATTTCAATATCGGATTCAAATTAAGAAGATATAAAAGCAAAACAGCTCTCGTGTTAATGATGCAACCAGAACAGTCCTCGCTACATAATTGCGAAACAGTGACATAAGAATGAATTAAGAAAAGTTTAGATGTGCAACTGTTACAAGGTTTAAATTGATCAGCCATTCAGTTGACACTCTCACCTAATGACGCTATGTCTTAAGTGCTGAGATCTATGCATGCCATTCGAATGCAAAGGAAATGCATTGTCGATTCAATTGTAAGCACCGTGCAGTTCCTAACAACGAATAGGTCAGCTCCTTTATTCTCGGTGTCGTAAAAGGCGAATTATGTCAATACGTGTGCCAGGTGCCGCGAGCGTGGTGGTTATAGTCAAATTCTCATGCGACCGTTCATCATAGCTGACAATTAGATGGACCATGTTTCACTGTGGATTTCCGAGCTAATATGATGATAATGACAATACTGTTATGTGTCCATCTTCTCAAATAATATTCCCGTTACCAAGCAGTACAAACAACCAATAGACAATTTCATTTTTCTGACAAATTGACGCAAGATAACTACTTATCAAAGAGTACCCACTTACGGATCAACGACAATACGTCTGTGGGTTTCTGATCGCGCGTACATAATGTTGGGATTAGCTGCACTTCTAGTTTCAGGATGAGTAGTTTATAGTCGCAATCAGGCCAGCACGCAAGCTTTACTGATCTAAATTTCCGAGATTTATATGCTAAGCTATCATGAGATGAAGATTTAGATAGACAGTGTCCGTTTATAAATAAAGAAACTCTCCTTAGCTTAAATAATAAATCCGTTAGATTTATCTGTGAAGGGCGTGCTTTAATGTAAATAGGAACTTTTGTGTTGTACCGGCAATTCACGACTGTGGGATAACAACTTATTACGTCTATTGCACGTTGTGTAAATAAACTAAGCAAGGCGTAATTCCGCTATTACTTGCTTCGTATACTCACAAATTGCTGCAAATGTTCACATTCCGAGTAACACTTGCAAATTCTGCTTTAACATTAAATAGCATTAAAGTAACCCGACGCGTGAGAAACAAAGCGTTAAGTTACAAACAAGCCCGCATGGGATGGTCTGACTTCGTAACGTTTCGAAGCCCTACACTTGTTACCGGACACACTTAACGGTGTACACCCAACACGTGAACGAAACGCGATACATGTACACGTTATGCAAACACTGACAGTGATTAAAAGCTTGACCCATTAAACACTACGTAAAACAAAGTTCGCGGAACAACCAGCTGGCACGCTGCACAGCAAATGCAATATAAATACATTCGAAAATGATTTATTTATAAGCAAAAGAAAACTACAATAAAAAGGATCGTTGAACGGTCGTTCAAAATGAATGTAGGTGCACACATTTATCACGGGCTCGATCGAAGGGTAACATTGTTCATCAGAGGTCAAAAGCTTTACAAATGATCGTCTCCGCGTTAACCTTCAGGATCCCAGCTGTAGAACTGTTGTTACAATGCAGCTAGCGTTTGAACGGTCACGTCTAAAGCATCGTGTTGTTCTCCGTCCAATGCTGGGGAAACAATCGTAAAAGTATCAGCGCTGGTGGAATTGGACATCGATGGAAATGAGACAGACGAAAAGCTACACGGAAAAGTAACAATTGACGTCAGCATTTGCCGGTTGAAGAAGCTGATTTATTGTCTCACGTTAGACGTGTCTCATTTATCACGAACAGTTTTAGCGGTTAAGGCACAAAAGGATAATGCATTACCGATTTAGTAGAATCGCTTATCGAGCTGACATTGACGAATCCGATGAGTGATAATACAACGACAAACATTGCGATCTGATCGGACTCACATGTGTGTTGTATCGAAAACAGTTCAATGAGTGTCTCCCTTGTCGATAAAAACGAGGACGATTAAAAGGGAGCATACAATTTATTCGTCTGATTCGTAGCCCTAGTCGAAACTTTTTATTACTTTTCTTTAGTTTCGGTACCAATAGCGTTTTACCCCAAAAAGAGGGTGTTACCAGTGTAATAACCTCAGAAGTATAAACAGTAAATAAACTTTTTTACTATGTCGTTTCTACCTTGATAATTTGTGGCAGTGATAAATTCAATGGAGGACTTAATGACCGCGTTCGTTATTTCGTCGGCGACGTACTAAGAGGTTTTTTAGACGAACAATTTATAAGGTGTGGCAATCAGGACTACTAGCTAGCTATTTTATTAATTCCAGTAAAGTTTCTTGGAAGTGTGACGCAATCGAATAACATAGTTTCTGGTTGTTAAAAACAAAAATTATGATTGTTGTTTATCTCGTCGGGTTATCGGTCTTCCAAATACCTATGTAAATGAAAGAGTTAACGATATAATAAACAAAAACAAATAAAACTTATGTAGCATTCCTTTTACGTTAAAATTTTTTACATTCGTTTTTCTTGTATATTAATGAAGCAGACTAGACTTCCGAGTCGACCACTTTCATATATTTTCGACGGATCGGCAAAGATTCGCGGAAGTATCCGAATTTATATTACACATTTGGCAATAACTTTTCCTGTCTTCGTGTTTTGGGGACATTATAAGTTCGACGAAGATTCGGAAGTTAGGCTAATGGAAGTTTAGCGGTTTGTAAAGGACCGATGTTAAGGGAAGCTAAAGCAGAGTGATATGAACGCAATGATTTGCTGCGGCGATAAATCCACGCGGTAGACGGGGACAGACCCGCCCGCGGCCGCCACGATAAGTGTATCCAATTACTAAGATACCCTACACCGATGTTGTACCATCGTGATGTATTACACCATAAAGTTTATCGTTAAAAATACTATTAAAACTATGAGACGTTTCCAATAGTATGCATCTTTATTTAGTCTATTATAATTTTATTTGGACACCAGACCGTTTAATATAATTATGTATACTTAATAAGAGATTTGATGATACTGTTAACTTCAAAAGCGATATTGAAAAAGAGGACCCTCAGTTAGCCTATCATAGAATAAATGGATAGCCAGAAAGCTCTAACCAAAGTCTAGCTTCGGAGACGGTACGTAATTGAACAATCAAAGTTTCATTGGCCATGCGACGAAAGAAAAGGTTTAAAAGACTTTCGAACATTCGTACAAGACGGAAATTTCACCTTGTCCACTGTGTATGCATATGCAGTTAACCTTTTTCCCATGGTGCGTCTCGTCTCGTTTTACACAAGAAACCGTTGAGCACTTCTTACCCGTCGATAATTAATTCTGTCCTGGGCTACTTATGTTACCGGCGAGTAGAAACCGCAGCGCCCTGTAGTGGTCAAAGAACATGTTCGATCGTACTCGTATCAGTCATTTAACTTTGCTCCAATTCCACCGGCTACTATTTTCCAATACAACCGCAGAACTTCTTGCTAAGATGAAAATTAATGCGTTAATGGCAGGGAGCGGCCTGGATTCCCTCGTTGAGTAAGTACAGGTCTCGAATGGTGTATTTTTCATTGATAGTAGCTGCGTATCTCATGTACAGCCATCAATTTTACAACTGAACACTGCGTACAATAATGGCACATAATCAGATCGTAATACCACTCATATCTCATTGTGTGGTACTGTGAATTACGGTACGTATATGCCACCCTCGTTTGACAAGCACATCTATTACTAAGACTCTGGGCGTCTTGAGATTAAGATAATGTAACAGGTATAAAGTGGAAGCCTTACGAAACCGGAAACACGATGCATGAATATACACAAAATAACCGCAACGCGTACGTCGATAGTATTAGGTAGGGATTTACTGGCGGTTTTAAAGGGCCCATCGAGATCCGTGCGGTTACCGTCAGCGGACACCGCGGAAGGGCTCCGGTATCGAGCACTCATAAATCAAGCAGCACATCGCCCCCGGCACTCTGCCCTGACCCTGCTGCCTTTGTTTACCCACTACGTTACTTTACTGATCACCTTCAGATAATAGATGTTTAAGAGCATACAATTTAAACGATATCCTGCTGAATATTTATGTTCGTCCGTATCTACTTCGACTATCGACAAAAAACGACATACCCTTTAAACACATGAATGGATTCAAAGAATTTTTTTGTGAGAACTGACCTCGACGTGTTTTCGATAATCGACGTCACAATTGATACAATCGCCACGTAAAAGGCCATAATGGGAGTGCGGCGATGCATCGTCGCGATCGTAATCGACCGAAGGCAGTCGGCCGCTGTGTTGCTCCAGCGTCGTTGACTGTGTTGTGCGTTTCCAACTTGGTCAGATTGTACTGTTCGCTGAATCGGCCGCGTGCTGATTCAGATCGAGGTCTGCCGGGTCGCTGGGCATCGCAACTCGCTAGTTTGCGATGCTCGCGGATCGATTATCGCGCGTCACGAATTGCTGGCGAATCAGGGTACACACCACACGCAATGTCGATTGTCGCAAGAGCTATAAATGCTACAGAATTTTAAATCTACATAATATACGAGTATGTCGAATTTAAACAAAATTATAGTCATTTAATTTGCCGCACACCGTTAAACAGCAACCCTCAAGGCGATATAATAACATTAACCACTCCGTCGACTTTTCATTAGCAGTAACTTAACTGCTGAGAATACTATAATGAAACATAATTGAAAGCCAAAGCTTTAGATGTTTTCGTCGGAGCAAACCTCTATTAACTCGCAAACACCAAGGTAAAGCAGTGAGAGAGAAACCTCATACGGTCAAATCAATCAAGCAGATGGGGCACGGAACTCGATGCACAGGCATTCTCTTCCCAATAGAGGCGATCACGTAACAATATCCATTAACAATCAATCAGGTCCACTAGATAGCAATTACAGCCCACGGTAAACACATCTTTATATTTGTATAGAACCTTGCGCCAGATTATACAGCAAGAGAATGAAAATATAGTGCAATCATAGACTGATGTCATTTGAAATTGCTTGGCCTGAGGAGGTGAATATCGTCGATTATTACAGGGCTTCGATCAGTCCCGTGTGTGTCCGGTATCACTGATACGTCGATTCCCCGAGGGCCAACATATCCGTTTATTGTTGTTCGCAAATAAACGGTTTAGTCCATCCATGAGACGCAGAAGTATGGAAGTAATGTTAGCCGTCATGTACGGTGTCAGTTCGGACGGCTCGCCCGGGGGGTTGCGTAACAGCGTAACAATAGTCATTAGCAATCAATCAGGCCGACTCCGGTGGGTGGCTCGGAAGGCTCGGCTCTCAAATTGGCCCTTGCGGTAACGTTGAGAAACGTTGTTTGCCGTGCTATAACGCGATATAGACATATACTTAGTTACATGCTCGTGATCGATTTGGTACTTTCAATTTTGGTCAGCGTAAAACTTGAGCGCCAACCGCACACTTCAACGAGATGATGTGATGAACACAGGGTTTCATCGAAATTGTGGGCAAAGATACGTCGATAGCTGTGGTTGGCGGCACGCGTTCTGAACACGTACGGGCTATTGAAAAGAGCTTCGGTTATTGCGGAAAATTCAGGGGAATCGACTTGCAATTGATGCTGCCGGCCATACTGCACAATATATTAGACGGGAGTGTCGCTTCTCACGTCACGCCTTTGTGCAGCCCGAGGTGTCAGATGGGATGTGCCGATAACCTGAACGGAATAGCAATTTCGTCTTGTGAATCCGAAAATATCTTAGAAAATGCCAGTAAAGTTTGTACCTAGTGCCTGGCTCAACATTTCACGGCGAATATAGCAGACGTAATTAAAGAGGACATGGCGATATAATGACAACTTTTATATGTTAGGAATCTCCCGGACCTTATGTACTGCGTGGGTTAATAACCTGACGCGTTCATTATAAGCGTCCGGTGGTCACGCGTTGCGTATCAAGGTATATGGGATATTGCAACACAAAACTGTACATGTCCACAAGTACATTTACCGTAAAAAAACAACCAGTCAACGTTTAAGAAATATGTCAACTCCCAAAAATGGAGGATCGCGCCGTGGAATTTTAATCGATGTCATGCTTCGAATGTGGCCGAAGACGAAAAAAGGTTTGGTCCCTTGGCACTTGGTGTACGGCATTATCACGCACCAACGAATTCAAAGGATTACCTGTCGAATTTTGATGGTCGAATTAAACAGCTGATTTATTAAATGAAGCGTGTATTGTAAGCAAGACTTCTTTATTTGGTGCGGCGACGAACGATTGCCTCACAAGACTTTCTGATTGATTATGTACAATTAATTTGCGGCATTTGACGTGCCGCTTTTTTGTTGAATACATTCGGCGATTTTCCTCATCATCATTAACAGCATTTATATTTTTATTCATGCTGTGCTTTAAAATGCCCTAAATGGTTTGTTCTTTTTATAGGAGGGACATTAACAAAAAGTCATGAATGATGTATAGCGTGGCACGGTTATCGTTGTAATAGATCCATCCTATTAGTAGGTATTGCTTTGTTGGTAGTTTCTTTCGATATAATATCAACAAGAAACAATAGGGCGGTTCAGGCCGTCCGTCGCGCGTCGCCCGTGGGAAGATGCAAGATAACGCCACAATCGTACTTTCATCCGATCACGCATGATTTAAGTGCGAACAACACTACAATGGTAACAAACAGGCACGTAGGTATGTCACTACATAGTAATGTCTTGGAGCTTTTTGATAAATGTGGCAATATTTCTGGAATAGTATTTCCAACGAAGCGAATTCTATTGCCAGAGTGACATGTCACGTTATGCTTAGTCTAGGACGAAGGTGAACAGGTGTCCTTCAGTGTTCTGAGAGATAACAATAAATACAAAAACTACACATGGACAAAAATAGCACAAACATACAGAACAGAGAATGTATAAAAGACTGTGTAACTACAACTAAGGTACACACAAGTGCCAAAAACCTTGACACACCTCAGATTTTATTATTCAAGCTGAAGCATTACAGGGACACGAGCGCGGCAGCCCTTCAAGTTGGCTTACACTTCTCCAGTTATAAAAGTAGACAAATTCGGTAGAAACACCTACATGACATGGCTGCCGTGTGTTGCCGTCGGAGATATCGCCGGGGTCACCAACAACCCCTCGGCAACAACGAAATTGTGACGAGTCACGCCACTGCACGCTCCAATTTGTCACTGTAAAACGCGTATTACATTGATTTTTGGATTGTGTAAGGCGTTTGATGTGATATGATGTAATGCGTTAATTTTGATCAGTAAAAGGCATGTGATGCGAAGGAATGGGGAACAATTAAATAAAGTTTTGTGAACGAATGTGGAAGGCTGTAGCAAGGGGGAAAACCAATGACGTCATGGATAGAAAAAGGGCGGATAATAGATACGTATAGACGAAGACATGCTGTGCAACCCCTAAATAAATTTGAATAAGGGTAAGAGGATTTTTAAATTGTTGATGATCGTACTTGCGACGGTATGGAATGTAAAAAAGATACTCGATTGATAATTAAGGGCTTTTAGATAAACCGAAATGAAGCGACAGAATCTACTAATAAATATTACAAATAATGTTGTCTCATTAGTCCAGTACCGACACGCAGACGAATTGAAAATGTTGTAACAGAGATAAAACTGGAATAAATTGTGAAAGCTGACAAACGTGAGAAACTAACACACGGTATCTCCGGTTAATTTAGAAAGAATTTCTGTATTCGTATGAATTCCTCGTGTAATCAGTAGCCAGCGGTACTTGATTAACATCTAATAAATCACATTTATAGTGCACATCCTTTCCTAACAGCTATTACGACTATATGTACGAGATAAAACCCTTTAATTGAACAAATTAAACTTAATCAACTACTTTCATATATTATCTTGCACTGCGTAAAGAGTGCGATAAATAATCGTTAGTAAGTTAATAACTTAATAAATAAAAAGCAATCGGACGATCTAGATGAGCGTTTAAATGGTGAAATCATCGAGATAAATTAATTATCTTGGTCAATCCCCGGGCATCTGAATGAGCAATTGTCTTTATATATATATATGAGTCTACCTTTAATCCCGTATTTATTGCCATGATTTCGAATACAGTCGTATGAAATGTATTTACAATCCTTTTTATTAGTTTATGCTTGCCTACATTCATACGCAAGATATTTAAAGCTAAGGCAAGCTTGAAAGACGTGAATGCTTATCTGATTGTGAAGCTAAAACAATTAAAAAGAATATCTTGATGGAGTTTTTTAACCTTGGCTGATGTTATTTTTTCTAGTTTATGGGTCTGGGATTAGGTTCTTAAAGACGCTTAATGACATTGACTCTATTGATAAAAACATAACAATGTCTTCAAAAATTGTATAGTCTGATTGTATTTTTGAGACGTCTATATGTAAAGAAGGATATTTTATGATTTGTATAAGACTAGACTTCGTTATAAATGAGAAGCACGAGAATATAAAAAACCCTAAAGGAAATAAAGGATAAGAATCCAAGGAGAGAAAAACTCAAACAACAAATATCTGAACACGTAATGGAATCAACTATCAACACCCACTTTTATGGACCGTTGTTACGCTACAGACTTCTCCCATTAGAGCCTTTTTTCTCTCTCTCCTTTTCAGTCGACATACTGACTCCTTTTATTTTCCTCAATTTACAAAACTTTTTGCTGACAAATGCTTTCTTTTACTTTAACAAAATTGCTGAACTCAAATATTCGTTCTCCGAATATGAGATGTATTTGGAAACGTAGTTACAAATTGAATATTATCACGTGTGCGATGATGAAACATTTCTGCACGTGGTGCACAAAAATAGATTTTCTGCGCTTTTACTCTATAAAGTTCTGAGCGTGGAAGCGAGGGTTGGTATTATTTAGTTCGACCGTTCATAACAAACATTTTAGTTGCCAGTAACGAGCGATAAATCTAGTTTTAGTGCGAGGTCGATCAGTACGAAATCGCTACCGGCTGTGGTTTCACTAATGCGTACACTGCGCAGTAACCCGTTTGACCACAAAGCGCCAATGCTATCTAAAAAAATATACCCAACCATTTTTTTTTAAATATTGATCGCCTTTATCGACTAAGTTAAACGAGGCGCCAGTGATTTTATTGGTTAAATATATTTTATGGGTGCTAATTCCACACCGTATTGATGAATTGATTTCCAAAAGAAACAATGTTTTAGTTGAATACGTGACTTCAAGTCGAACTTCCGTCTGTGTTACTTGGAAATGCCTGAGCAATAAGTACATGCCAACAAAGTATTTTTTAAAGTTATTACCTAAAAATGTCTCAATTTTGGCTCAGCCAATAAAATCTGACCGCGCTCAGTGTCGTAAAAAACAAGCTCTTGCGTTGTTTCGGGAACGAGGTTGTCGTAACGAAAATCCCAATAAAGTTTTGTGACTATAGAGTACCTATTCATAACTGTGGTCCAGATTTGTCTACGCCCAAAGCTCCAAAGTCGTTACTTAGGTGAATGGGACAGCGGTTACTAACCTAGACATACTGGCTCGACCTGAGCGGCGCGTATCATCACATTACTCACCTACATTGACATTTACGAGCGTGTTTTGATTCTGATCATATAAAAAATTCAGACAGCTATTTTTCAAACGAAAGAGCCGCTATGTGCGTATACATAAAATATGTATTCAAAAACATAGAAATATAGTAACTCATTGACACAAAAGCGATAAGATTGTGTGCTCACTTTATTGGTATTACGAAAAGCTTTCATTACACGCACTGTTCAATATGCGGATGAAATCACCACGAGACGGAGCGATCGAAACTCGTCCCAAAATTCATTACGTTTAGGGTTTGAATTTCCGTTATCTAACTGTAGGCATTGAACTGTTACGTAACGTATATGATATCACGTTGCGGGGTAAGCGATCCGACCTTCCACACGCATCGGTGGACTTTCCCGCAACACAGCTACATTAGGTACTTATGTTTATAACAAATGCTCACTATCTACAATATCATAGATAGCTTTTGCTCATATGCCACACTCTTTATTACTGTATAGGTACACTACAGTTGCAGGATAATTTTGTACTGTAGTGTTATTGCTAATGGTTTACCTGTTATTTCGTGGATACATGGATTTCTCTAGACATGCAGTAACATCAAATAAATGCGAAAATAGAAAAGATAACCTTTCCACTTAAATTATTGATCAATTTAAAAAAACGGGACACGTAATTTGATTAGTAATACGCTAATGAAATTAAAATCTAAGAAGGAAATGTTGTCAGTAAACAAGGATATGTATTCGAAGGTGAATTAACTTTCTCTGTACGTCGCATTATACGGTTTGAACCCAGCGATACATAATTTTCTGTTAGAGATAACTTGCACGAAGGTTCTTCTGCTGAAGCATTTAATTATAAATCGAATAATTCCCGACTATGCGATATTAAATATATGTACATGGAAGCAATTGGATGCTAATTTATGATACGTCAAGTCAAGCCATGCGTTTGTAGGTCGCACACGCAACGCTGAAGGCAATTCAATTAAAGCATCTCATTCACACTTGTCATATGTTAGAAAGTCGTCAACGTTAGCTGTTGATAGAGCAATTTTGCGGAATGTAAAATTAGCATCTGTTATTTCTTATACAAACAACATTTCATTCTCTTTAACAGAAGCTATCAACGCAAACAATTTTGGAGCTTTTTTTTCTATTTGCCTACCGTATACACGTGTTCTGTCAACATTTTATTTCTTATCTTTTTTCTATCTTCATGCTTTATTACTATGAGTAATGCTTAGAAAAGAAATGAATAGGAACCGAAAATAGCTAGCTTTGTATGAAGTAAACATCAGCCATTTCTTAGCGGTGCCTAAAAACCTGAATGTCAATCAATTAACTTTTTTTCTAATGCGAATATGACAATAACATATTTTTACAGCTAGGTTCTGGGTCTGTTCTTCAAAGCGAATTTAACCACATTTATAAAAGGAAGTATTTTATCCGATAAAGGGTTTAATGGGTTTATTATACCCGCAACAATTTGTGTTGTGAGCGATTGATTCCGGACACATCTCATCTAAATATGTGTTTTCATCTTGCAGGAAACATAAATACTTTATCTGAAATAGTCTTTATTTAGAAACCTCATGGTGTTTCTATATTAAACTGAAACGCTCTTAAACTTTCCACAAAATATTCCCTAATAGGAATCACGCGTCCTAAGACCCCCACGTGCCGGGTATCTCTCCTGCAAAGTCACGTGTGCTCAATCAGGAACCAACAGCCAAACCGCAGCTATTCCTGTACCCAATTCATCTTACTCAATTTGTTTCTTGTTGGATAATGACGTCCTTCTGATACCACATAATTATTCAATCAACTGTTTCGTCGCGACGTTGATTTATTTCATTATGTGCAATGTAACAATGAACATAATTGCTCTTAGAATGTATTATTAGGATGTTTAATTCATGTAATGGTAATAAGACGGTGTATTTTCCATGGATGCATGGTTAATCTATACGTGCACTCGTGTGGTGCTCTTGGCAATCAATCAGTTACTGTTTACAGCCTGAAGCTTAGTAGATTACCATAATGGTATAGTCTGTTTATTCCGTTAATAATATAACTGCTATAACCATGAACCGTATTAGCCATTCTAAAACATATGAGCATAATCATCTTTTTAATTTTCCCACTGCTGGGACGTAAGACATAATCTACCACGAGGGCTCAATGCAGCTTTGAAGTTTTGGTTATACATATCGGGTGTAAAAAGACAGTTTCCGAAGTCGAAAGCCACATATTCTACCCATTATTTGGATCATTTTTTTTACTAGACCAAACCTGGGAATCCACTGGTTCTGGAGATATTGATGGTCAAAGACGCAATTTTTTTTTTACTTTTTTACGAAAATGAAACTTTTTTCCAAACAAACATTACCTGAATGTTCTAATTTTTTTTCGAAATTACGCATTTGCAGTTACAAAAACGCAATGAATATCAAACGTCTCCGACAATCACCTACGTGGCTTAGAGCGAAGGGGCGGGGTTTAACTCCACTTACCTGGGTTCGCGTTTCATTGCGTGCAATATTTTTTTTTCATAACTAAAAATAAAAGTCCTTTCCCAGCAACAATTTTTGCGCAAAACTACTTTGTTAGATGTCCAGTATGCGTAGTTGACAGCTATGTGATGTGTATTTTTACAACCTGTATAGGACATGCCAGTTTCCTCACGATGTTTTCACCATTTTGAGAGCAGTGGTGATGAAATAAACTACACAAAGTAAAGAGCCTGCCTGGGTTCAAACCCACGATCTACAACTTGTAAGTCGCGGCTATCACCACTGCTCTCTAGCCATTCAATGCTATCATTTAATATTGGTGTTACATCTATCTCAAATGACCTGAAACACTTAACGTCTTAAGGCCAATCGTTTTAAAGTGCTTTATCAGGCTCTTACGTCCCCGTAACGTATGAAAGCCGCGCCCGATCAAATAAGGAAGAAGATACCGGTGACCTCTCACCATTTTTTATCTCGCGTTGTGTCTTACGATGATACCGACGTAATCTCGGAACGGTTTCATAAAGCTCCGGCCTTATCTATCCTTGCCTTGCGACTGTTTGATATTCGTTTTAGTGGAGCCTTGATAAAATACTCATTTTAATACCGACGTAGAATGTAACTGGTTCTTTAAATAATTACTTTTCTTTTTGGAATGTAAATTTTGTCAGACGATCTCATCTATCCTAAAAGTTAAAATAAAGAAAGCTAGACGAATTCTAAAGTTTGTCTAAGTCACTAGACTAAAAACTAACAGAAGTCATCATAATACACAATTTACATTTCAGTTTCAACAAAACTAAACCACTCAGCATTCAAATTGAGCATCGATTTCGTTTACTTTTGCTCCAAAAAAAACTTCGGCGGAAAAACTGATCAAAAGAGATCAGACATGGAAATAAGGCTATGAAATGAATATTTGGTAGTAGGTAGTTGGAGCCGTCTTAGTTCAGAATTATTTTGTAGATGGATTTGAATAGCTCATTGACTGATCGCATTGGAGTGACGCACACGCAGTGGTCCCGCAGGCATCTGCAGTTGCGCTTGCGAGATAGAATCAATCGCGTCGAGAGAGCAGCAGCTGAACAACTTTCTCAGCGCTCGCGTATCGACGCGAGACCGGTGCGTACGAGTATGGTTGGCGACGTATGACGCAAACTAACAGCGTTTAGCGTCAACGAGATGAGTTCTGAAGGAGCACGAATGAGTCGAGTTCATGCTACTTAAAGAACAAAAATTTTCAAAAAGGGAATATCTCTTTAATCAAGGCATTGACAAGAGTGAAATGTTCCAGCAGTTCTCCAATTAATGCTCCG